>OY660867.1:27152500-28462500 GCA_962446985.1 Xyrichtys novacula
GCTGTATTTGTTTCTTTATCTATCTTTGATAAAATTAAAAGTACTATTGATTTATTAGTAATTTGGCCCGTTAGTGTCTGTTTCGGTCCTTTAACTGTGTGCAGAGTTACTCTACTGTGTGTGGAGTTATCCTGCTGTGCGGAGTTACCCCGCTGTGTGCGGAGTTACACTGCTGTGCAGAATTACTCGACTGTGTGCAGAGTTAAGGTCCTTACACACCAGCGAATTTGTGGAGCGAAGCAAAAAAGCGAGACAAAAATGCGAGAATATTCGCTGGTCAGAAAAATCGCTTTCGCTTATACACACGGGGCAGCCACTCTGTGGTACACACTCTCTCCCATCATTTCTCTTGGTGCCAGTGGTGGTGTGTGTCGTGTGAACTGCAGCCGCATGGGTCTATGACGTCATCAGCAACATGACTTTTGATTGGCCAGAGGTCTAGCAGGTCCAGATATTCGCCTGCGAATCTCTGAAAAATTCAACACAAGAGCGAAAAAATAAAAGACGCTTTTCGCCCCATGGAAAAATCGGCACCAGTGTGGAAGCTTGCATTGACTTTATGCTGTTTCAAAAAAAGGCGAATAAAGGTGAATAATTAGCCTGGTGAAATCACGCCTGGTGTGTAAGGACCTTTACCCCGCTATGTGCGGAGTTATCCTGCTGTGTGGGGGGTTACCCTGCTGTGTGCGGAGTGATAAACCAAGCGCTCCTCGCTGTCCGCGCCTACACGCTCAGACTAGTCTGAAGCTTCACGTTCTTGCGCTGCTGCAAAGACGGGCTGCTGAAGGAAATGGTGAGTTTTGAGTTACTGTTGCTTACATTATAATAATGTGCTGTTCATTTTACTTGTATATGATTCTCTTGCGTAAGTTAAAGCAACAATAAAAGAGATAACTGTGTGTCAATGTGCTCAACTAACCATGGGGGTTAGCTTATCGCTAATATCCGTTAGCTAACAGTTAGCGACTAATTAGCAGCCTGTATCTGCTCTGACATCAGGGACCAGCTGAGTCAAGAGTACCCAACTGCAGCCAAGATGGCGGACCCAGAAGATGAACTTCCGCAATGCTCACTCAGAATTACCTCCGATGGACAGGCTTTGCGATGCCAGAACAGTAGGTGGCGGTATGCACCTAAACTTTCTTGCGGCAAAATTTACAGAAGAAGAACTTTCAGGAAGTTTGAAAATAGCAAGCCGTCCGCATTCATTCAATCTCACCTCCGACCCACTCAAACTAACCCTAACCCTGCATTCCATTGTTTCCATTATAGGAAATCTAAGTGACGCTCTCAAATTAACAGGAGCATTGCGCAGAAGATATGTCCTGGGCAATGGAATGAGAAAACGGGCAGAGATTTAGAGGTATTTGTGCATGCTCTATATTACAGTTGAAAAATGTATGTGACAAGATGATTAACGTTTGCTTATGTTAAATCAGGGCTTCCCCAGCCAGGACTTCGGCTCAGACTGTGGCATATTCATGTTGATGGTAGGTCATAACGAGCTGTAATGCACAAATATTGTAGTATCTAGAATAACTTTACAACTTTTTTAAAGTTATCTCACATGTTGTCTCATAATTTTTTTTAAGTCTGCCATGTACATTGTTATGGAGTCACAGTTTGACTACTCAGTTGTAAGTACTTTTCAACACGCAGTGTCATCCTCAAGGTTGTATTTTGTATTGTGCACTAAAATGAAATACAAACAACAATTTCAGCATGACATGCCTGTTTTGCGGAGATGGTGGTGCCTGTTGCTCTTAAAAAACAATGCTTTGAACAGGTAGACAGTTTAAGTAAATAAGATGCCCTAATTACCTGGAAGACAATCAATATATTGTACGTAAAGATATATTGTCATTACAGTTATGGGAAAATCTTTGCCCACTGGACGAAGGAATGTCAGGAGCTTATTGCTGGAAAGCATACTCCGGTCTTCAGGCTTAAGAGGAAGGCCGAGCAGCAGGACACAGAGGTTAGAAAATTGCCTTCTAAAAAAAGTATTATTTCAGTGGGAGTCCTTCAAAATGCACACAGTTGTATGGATCAACATTGTCTCAATGTATTTGGTAATTGATGTTACTTTTCAAATTGACTTGTCCAGGAAACCATGACGCAGACGACATCTAATGTCCAAGAGTGTGCATGGCAGATTCAATGAAATTCTGTGTCTACCAGACATCCGACACCACAGGAGAGAGGTGTGTTGCAGACTCAATTTAATAAATGCAATTATCGGGGCCTATTCAGTGATTTTCCATGAAGTGACCACTTTTACATATAGTTTATTTGCACAAATCATGCGGGGAAATTATTTATACATTCAAATGTGCTGCAGAGGTATAATCAATTGGACAGCGTGTGTGTTTAATATTAAGTTTGTCTCTCATTTGATCAGATTGCTTTACCCTGAGGAAAATTTGTAAAATGGGTCCAGTGCAAGACATGCAGGGGCTGGCTGCATCAAGATTGTGCTGGGATTGACATGGAGCCCTTTGACTGTGGCTACGAGGACTCTATTGAGCATCCTCGGTATAACATTATTTATCAAGGAAACATAGTATCAGTCAAAAATACAAGACGCAAAGGATGAAAAAATGAGGGCTTGCTCTTTTTTTTATCTCTCTGCAGGATCAAGGATGCTGTTGACAGTGGAGGAATTGGTGCTGTCTTTTCTAAGACACAGATCAAGGTTGCTTTTGAATGCACTCTCAGTTGTTAAAGCCACCGTTTCTTTTTCAGATTATTACATTTTTGTCTCTTGCTCTTTGGTTTCACACATTACACAATGATCTGCTCTCTGGAAACATCCGCTCCAACCGGATGTTTCTTTGGAGGAAACCCGCCACCTCACTCCGGCTAAAGCGGCATCTAAAGATAAGGTCACTATGTTGGAGTGAGCAGCGCGTAAGTAAAAATGCCATCCATCATGAGTATTTTTACTCTCAGCGATGTTACATTTGAAAGCTGTTTACTTTCTGTGTTTTTCTTCAATAGATCTTCAAGCTCCTGCGGTTTATTGAGGAGGCAACAACCATATCCGAAAACATCAAGAGAGGCGAGATTCACTTGCTTGATTTTGTCTTCGATGTCATGCTCCCAGAGGTGAGTAGATCAAACTATATAGCTTGCTTTGAAAATTGATGAGATTGTTAGGAGGTTGTTTTTATTCATTTGGAAAGCTCAAGAACAACAATTAACCCATACTGCATAACTTCAATTGTTCACATTATTTGACTGTTTTTCAGCTTTTGATCAAAGTACTTCAAGAGCATGGCATCACCCGACTCAGAGTGGAGCAGATAATGGCCTGTGGCAGTATATTTTAAGCCACCCACCACACCAACGGCAACGCTCTCAATTATTGGACGTGGAAGCCTGTATATGTATATATGATTATATATTTTTACTGTGTTTACAATTTATTGTTTGGAAAATATTAAAGAAATCTTTGAAGCAGTTGTATGACAATTTCCCATTTCTTTACACAGTCTGTAATGATATCGCAATTCAATTGATTTTGCTAAATGGCTCTTCTGAACCTTAAACAGATCATGTGTCTTGTGTCTCTTCAATTATTGTATACTTGGATTTTGCACAGTCAAGCAATCCTGAAGAGGCTCACCAGGAAGCACACCATTTCATAAATTATGTTTGCTGTATAATTATGTTGGGTCTTAAACCTGCAACAAATGACTGAAAACATATAAAGAAGAGAAATACAATGGTTTCTTACTCGAGGAGAATGGACAGAGATAGTTTCAGTTGCAATCTCAAAACCATTCTGAAGGTATTTCTGCCCAGTCTCTTTATTTAGGGTTGTCCCTGGTTACACAATGTTACTAAAGGATGGGGGAAAAATATGTGCAGCAACGTAAGCACTCTCATAAAGCATAATTATGAACAACAGAAAATATGTGAGGGTCAAGGCAACATTGTTGACATTAAACAAGCTCCTTCTGATAAGAGCGGATCCTCCTCATCACTTCCCACGATTCGCAGTGGAGGATACATCACACACACACACCTGCTAATAGGAGAAACAAGGTCACAGAGAAGTTAAGAAACATTCATGTGCTGTGTAATAAAGCTATTGGAGAGAGAAGTTAGAAAACACTCTTACATGATGTGTAACAAGAGGTTAAAACAGTCCATACTTGTAGCAAACTCTTACATAAGAATTTGAGTAAGATGATAACTTATATATACATTTATACACATTATTCTGACAAATTATCAGAATATGAGGACATCAGTCTATATATACATATTACTGTAAACTTCAGAATTAAATCAGAACAAAACAGTAGTCATAAATAATACATAAAGGTTTTATTTTGGTTTTTAGCTCAATAATAAATTCAATTTGATTCTTACGGAATGAATGGAGCGAAAAAAAAAGCTTCCAGCGACTAAATCCGACTACCGGAAGTCCCTTCTGACAAAAAAAAATCGATCATTAGAATAACCTTCCCACATGTTGTTTGTTTTTTTCAGCTGGACAAATTAATTCTGTTAGAAACGTACAGCATGGATGTGACAAAAAAACAAACTTTTGGCGAAATATTTCGATGCCGGAAGTCCGCCAACGAGAAAGCCTGTCCGCCGGAATTATTTCGCCGGAAGTAATTCTGAGTGAGTATTGCAGAAGTTCATCTTCTGGGTCCGCCATCTTGACTGCAGTTGGGTCCCTCTCAGCTGAGTCGGGACAAATATGATGTTTACACTGTGGAGCTTATGTATTTATTAACATGAAACTGATCCATGAATAGAGAGAGAGAGCATGGAGTAGACTCTGAACTCTGTTTATGTCATGATGAAGGAGGATGAGGACAGCATGATGACGATGATGATGATGGCTTCACCCTCCTTTTCCCATTGAGATTAGCTTTAGTTGTCTTTTCAAACAAGTAGCCTGATAAATGTCACTAATAAATTATTGATGTCACAGTCTGTCTAAACTTTAAGACTAAAGTATTCTATAGGATAAACCAACTTTTGTAAGCAGCATCACTGTCAGTAATGTGATTGTAAGTTCAGAAGTCATTCACACAGCAGGAAATATTAATATACTGTCAATCAGAAAATTTAATTTGGTTTGCTCAAAATCCTGTGATATCCAGCATCCCAGACAACATCAAGATGATGTCTAGATTCATGTTACATAAATTACATCCATAAACTGCCATATTCTAAGACTGCAGCCTGAAATAGAGTCATGTGATGTGTTGATGTTTGATGGATTGTGTCGCTGTCTTTACAGGAGGAAGAATCTGGTGTCTCTTCCTCTGATGACACTTCTAAGTGGGAAGGTGACTGAGAGATTGTGAACTGTCATCATAATGATGCTTATATATATTAAGTAGTTTGTGGCAGTGTACTGTGTGACTGAACAATAATTCAGATGGTAACTTTAGAGATATTAGATGGAGTTATATCTGTGACCTGTTGCGTGTGGTGTATTTTGTGGACCCAGAAGCAGACACAGACACAGATAGCAAATTAAACAATGTCATTTTAATGTCCAACTCAGGGGAAAAGGCACGAGAGAAAGTCTGGTTTGCTGGCTGGCTGTTGTGTGGGCTGGAGACACTGTGGAGAAGCAAAGGAGATGGAAGTGGGAAGACATACAAAGAATCACAGGGAGCAAAAAAGTCACAAGCACTTATCCGAGGAGAAGGCCAGGAGAAGCGTCTGTACCACTCAGGAGTGAAGACAAAACTCAGGCGCTGAGATTGTGGGCTGCTGGCCTCTTCAATGGCCTTGATTGCCAATGCAGCACAGGTGTGGAGTTTCTCTCAGCTTCAACGACCGGGGGGAGGGGGAGTGCTCTGAAAGACAGTCAAGCCAGACCAGGGACACAAAGAAAACAGGAAGTTCAACCAAAATAAAACAGGAGATGGAGGCATCTCACCACAAGACCCTTAGTTTTGTTTGGGGATAAACAATGATCTCTGTACAGCATCAGGTCAGCAGATAAAGTGAAATATTGGCATCAACCAAATGGACATGTCTGCTGATGTTAGAGGCTGATGATGTTTCAAACTTGAATATATTAGCAGTGACAGAGTAACAACAGTAACAGGATACATACTGTATGTAATGGAGAAACTACAGGTGTTGTTAGTTCATCTTGAACCTAAGTAACATTTTTCTCTTCTGTTATTTATTTGCAGTTGTTGGCTTTCATGTTAAACGGAAGAAAGAGGTAGGATGTGTTCCTGTAAGGAACTTTTAACTAAGTTTTAAAAAAATCTCTGGTTCCTGCTGATGTCTACCTGTCACCTGCAACGGCGGATGAGCCCATCTGTGTAAAGATAAGATATTTCTAAATAGTGAAAACGGGAGCCAGTGGTCAGGTAGGGGAACATGAACAAAATGATTTACAGCACTCAGACCAGAGATGACGTGTGTCTTTTCTCTTATTTTGCACTGAAAATGCGGATATTACTGTCACTACACAAACGGTGACAACATCTTGCAGTTGGAGACTCCTGCAGACACCATGTCATGGTACAGCTGCAGCCAGAGTGAGAAGATCCTCCACAATGGAGACAGACAGGCAGAGCAGCTGTGTGTCACTAACCTCTGTAGTCTTGCTTCTCCACGTCTGTCTCACACTCCGCGGCGGGCTGACCAAGACTCGCTTCCCATTTTAAATATATTCACAAAGTAAGTTGCTCAAACTGCTCACAAAAAATTTAGTTTCTGGAGACCTGACGTGCAAGTCAGATAAGTGTCTTTACGACAATATGCGCTAAAACGCTAACGCTTTTGTCCATAATGGCTGCCAAAATCAACAGAAATTTTTAAAAAAATCTGTCCAGCTGCTTTGAAATCAATAGTGGAAATCAAAACAATTATTTGACAGTATCTGAGACCTGGGGTCCGTTTCACGTAGCAGGTTTAGTGGAAACTCCGAGTTTGTTAACCCTGAAATCAGGGAAACTCTGAGTTTTCCGTTTCACAAAGGAGGGTTAGTTAAACCAGGGAGAGAGGGGTAACTCTAGCCTGTTTCACAAAGAGAGGTAACTCAACCTCGCGGTCAGTTACCACAGTAACAGACTCCGTGAACCTAACCTGCTCGGGAGCAGGTTTAACTCAGTAAACCCAGAGTTTCAGGTGAGACATCGGCATTTTCTCATTTTGATCATGTTTTACATTGTCAAGTAAGTATTAAGTGGCAGTTTGATCCCTTAAAAAATGCTCTTTTCACACTCAAAACTGAATTTTACTCTCTTATTATGTTCCGTTAAATGATTAGGAATATTAAACTAACACAAAAACGGGTGGTGGTCCAGCAGCCCCACCTTTAACGGAGGCAGAGGAGCTGCCCCCCACCCCCCCGTTCGACGATCGCGGCCGGTCCGATCGCAAATCCCCCCCCCCCCCCCCCAGACACACACACACACACACACACACACACACACGCACACCAGTCCGACGATCGCTGCTACGAGGTGGGGGTTTCGATCGTCGGGGGGGGGGGGGGGGGGGGGGCAGCGCCTCGGCCTCCGTTAAAGGTGGGGCTGCTGGGCCACCACCCGTTTTTCTGGCATCTGCCCTCTTTCTGTTTGCGGAGTGAAAGTCTAATATTGAGTGTAGTGTGTGTTAGTTTAATATATGTACATATACATACTGAGAGTTAGTTTAATATTCCTAATCATTTAACGGAACATCATAGGAGAGTAAAATTCATTTTTGAGTGTGAAAAGAGCATTTTCTAAGGGATCAAACTGCCACTTAATACTTACTTGACAATGTAAAACATGATCAAAATGATTCAAGCAGTTTCCCCTGCAACAGTCTGTCATTGTGATTGCACGAGACTAGATTTAAAGTTACGCATTGACGCGAGCAGCGATTTCCTCCCAAGCCCTCTCCCTCTCCTTTGCAGCTGCTGCTGTATTGCACTTTCTTTTACAATTGGCTGTAATTCGCTGTTGGCTTGCTGCTGCCCCCTCCTTCTCCCTGTTTCCATTGGTTGATCATTGAATCTGCGCTCCACAGATGCTGGCTGTTTATGTCTGGCGTGCACGTGCTTAACTCCAGGTCAAACTACTCGGAGTTGTTAAAACCGTCTCAAATCAGGTATTGTGAAACCGGAAACTCAGAGTTTCCTTACTCAGAGTTAAGGATTTAACTCAGAGTTTGTTGAACCACCTACGTGAAACGGACCCCTGCTCTGCAGCCTCGTTTTACTGTATTCTGTTTTGAAATCAAAATGGAAAAATGTGAAAACAGAACAGCTACATCAATAAAAGAGAACAGAAGAACATGAAAATGAAGATCTTTTGTGTTGTTATTGTGATATTTGCATTATTTTGGGGGAATGGCTGGAGACTTGTGCAGGGGCAGGTGCTTTACTTTCAGCCTAGGAAAGCCTGACTGGAGATCCACCTGCAGACTGCCTGCTGCCTATGAGCACTCACCGGGAGACGAGCCACTCTGACCGGATAGGAGCCAGCACTGCCACTGAAGAGAGGCCGCTAGGAGGTGAAGTTGAGTCACAGAGAGCAGCAGCATGGAGCCGCTAAGACGACAGGCCACCTCCCAGCTGACTCTGGAGCCAGAGGACGCTGTTGAGCTGTTGTAGATATTTCTCTGTCTTAAGTCATATCCCTTCAGCCTCAGAGGATCGTGACATTGTCTAACAGTTGAGCCAGTCAACTGACTTCAGCCCACTGAGCCCACTGATCGACCCTTTTCCTGCCAAACACCAGCTAGTCAGTCAGTCTTTTCTGCTTATCTGGGATATTTACTTTGTCATCACCACGCCTTTGCCTCACAAATATCAGTGAAGGCAGTCCACTGACATTTTAGTATCACTTGGGCTCGCTTGGAACCAGGGCTGAGGTGGTACTAAAATAGTACCTGGTACCAGGTATTGGGGCTGGTGGAGAAGCAAAAAAAATAGTTGTGCTGTGCTGTACTGTGCTTGAGGATAAGCACCATTAGTCAACCCGTTTCATACACAACAAGAACATTCCTGTCAGGCTGGCTTCCCTTTTCCTTTCCCTTTCCTGATCATTTTCAACATGTATTAAATTTCCTGTGTATTAAGTGTTCTTTAAAATCGCTTTTCCAAGGTGCTAAAATGGCAAGATGTAGGTGGCCAACGGAGGAGGTGAGAGCAGTTGAAAAGTCCATGACGGAGTTCATTCATAGTGAAGACCTCTGGAAAACCAGACAGTGAGAGGTGTATCGCTGACAGGGACCGGAAAGGTGTCAAGTTCTATGTTTGCTACAGAATCATGAGTTCTTAAAGATTTCAATGTTTGCATTTTACAATGTTCATATGTTTTGCTCTGAAAATGCACTTTCTCTTCACTTTGGTGGAAAAAAAAGCGTATGAGCGCATGATCTCTTAACTCACTAAAATCTGTAAACCAAACATTATAGTCTTTAGAGACGAACTGATCCGCTCTGCTACCACAATCAAAAAAGGTTAGAAATAAGAAAGCTGACAAAACTACAGCAGAGTATCATTGACACATTTAGGTTTTTTTTAAGCTTTAGAGATTAAAGTTGTAAACTTGGGAGAATAAAGTCATAAATTAAATAAAGTCATAAAGCTGCTTTTGTGGCGGGGGGAAATGTCTGCAGCTGGTCATCTGCAGGGTTATCGGTGGATGTATCAGCGGGTCATTCAGAGAGTTTTTGTGGTTTCTGAAGAGACAATCCAACTGATGATGATCAACATTTGTGATCCAGAGGGAGTCGAGCTCTGACAAACACCACGTCTCTGACACAGACGGTAACCTGCACCTGCAGAGACACCAACACCTTATTATGGCATATGGATTCATATCATAAACTAAAGCTCAATGTCATTCACAGATATTTACAGCTGCATTGACGGATTTATCTGCAGCATATTCATATCTGCCTCCACAAAAGCAGCGATTTCCTCCAAGTCCACCTATTTTTTTTCCCACTCGAGACCTTCGACTGGGGCGACGCTTCATCTTCCAGCAAGACAATGACCCTAAGCACACGGCCAAGAAGACAAAGGAGTGGCTTCAGGACAAGTCTCTGAATGTCCTTGAGTAGCCCAGACTTGAACCTGATTGAAGATCTTTGGAAAAACCTGAAAGTAGCTGTGCACCGACGCTGCCCATCCAACCTCACTGAGCTTCAGAGGATGTTCAAGGTGTGCCAAGCTTGTTACATCATACACAAGAAGACTGGAGGCTGTAATCGCTGCCAAATGTGCTTCGACCAAGTATTGAGTAAAGGGTGTGAATACTCATGTATATGCAACATTTGAGTGTTGTTATTTTTAATAAATTTGCAAATGTTCTAAAAGTTTTTCGCTTTGTCATTATGCGTTTTGTTTTTTTTGTGTAGAATTTTTGAGGGAAAAGGGGAATTTAATCCATTCTGGAATAAGGCTGTTACATAACAAAATGTAGAAGAAGTGAAGTGGTATGAATAATTTCCGGATGCACTGTATGGCGCTGTTTATCATGGTGAGAGTTGGGGGGAGCAGGTTAACATGCGTTTACCATGTTTTCTAGCGGCAGGTCACGTGTTTCCATATAGTAGGGTCTGTTAGGTGAAAAATCATTACACGGTGGATAAAAGCATGAAATTTGGTACATATGTCCCTTAGGTCATCCCAAAACATCCTAGAAGGGGTGCCCGAAAAAATGTCAAACAGGAAGTGAGTTATTGACAAAATTCAAAATGGCCGCCTAAACAGGTGACAGTTTACTTAAAAAAAACACCTAAAGAATGTCCAAAAATCATAAAGTTTGGCACACATGACCCTTGGGTCATCCTGAGACATCTTAGATAGAGTGGCCAAAAACAGGAAGTGGATTATTGACGAAATTCAAAATGGCTGCCTAAAGTGTTGACGATTGATTCAAATAGCCTATTGAATCTCAGAGAAGCATACTATTTGGCACATATGTCCCTAGGGTCATCCTAATACATCCTAGAAGGGGTGCCCAAAATAATCTGAGACAGGAAGTGAGTCATTGGGCTCTATTTTCGTGCCTCGCCGGAGACGTGCCGCAAGCGCGGCGTAAGTCAGGTCCGCCGCACCGACAAGGCGTTCCCAAGCACAATTTGGTATTTTGGTGAGCGGCGCAACCCGGCGTAAGTATCCCCTCTCCCTAACTCAGCTCCTCCCAGCGGTGTAAGTCATAGAGAGGGAGGAGAGAGGGCGTGGAGTGGGTTTAACACAGCTGAGACCTGTTTTCACCAATCACATAAGCTCCTCTCCTTGCCTTTAAATCCGCCACCGTCGAGGCGTATTACTATTTTCGTGAAGTAGTCAAAGAGATCAAGAGATGTCTGAAGAAAGAAATGCCACACGATGGCGACAGAAGGCAGCTCCTCAACAAGCGTCACTGTAAGCGCTGCATTAGGCGTCCTCCACACTCTCTCATATAAGCACAGATGGATTTGGTGTGTGTAATGTTGGACCCACTGGTAAGACAAACATCCCTTTCCAAAAATAAAGACATTCGCATAAAGTTGAATATATTCAAACCTCACGTGACAAAGGTGGGTTGAGCGCACAGATCACAACATAAACTCCAAAAATGGCATTAAAATCTGAACCATTTGTGCGTAAATGACGCATCGCGCTCCGTGGCCTGGCTCTTTCTTTCATAGATGTTGGCATATAAATAAAAAATAAATAATATTTGGCTCACAAAACTGAATATTATAATATTCGTATGTAGGCTTAAAGTAAATAACTCATCTGAGCACTGAAACAAATCATCTGTTCAGCTGCAGCTGCAGCAGGACGGAGAGAGGACATGGAGACATGTCCAGGTCGAGCTGCGTGAGAAATAAGAGGAAAGGGAAGAAAGAAAGGGAGGGAGACAAATTAAATATCTTGTTAACTTCATCATGTGTGTTTATTTACTAGATATTTAATTTAATTTAATGCGGTTTCAGCTGTGTTGATTTGGTCAGGTTGTGTCCAAACGTGTGCCAAACGCGCTCACCAGATCACATATAGATCAGAATATATCTATATAGATCTAAATGTATGTGCTGACTCAGATTATTAGTTGTTGATGATTATTTATTGCACTGAAATGTGCCTGACACTGTGGAAACCTGCCGGTGAGGCATCGGTGACTTATGCTGATACGCCGCTGGTCTACCAAAATACCTCTAGACCAGCTGCGCTCCGCCTACGCTGAAAGCTGACCAGGTTTGAATCGGCAAGCTTTCAGTGCACTTTACACGCCGGTGGCAAGCACGAAAATGTCACTGCGCCCGCTGATTCTGTCGACACCTCCACCTGCCACGCCACCACGCCCAGCTTGGCGGATCTCCGTTCGCCTCTGTGCACCTCAGTCCACGAAAATACCAAATTGGCTGTACGGTTGGCTCCACCGGACGAAGTACAACTGCGCGGGGTCCGCCACCCTCCGCCACCTCACCGGCGTACACGAAAATAGAGCCCATTGACGAAATTGAAAATGGCCTACAGTGTTGTTGATTGACTCAAAGGTCATCTAAAGAATCTCATAAAACTATAATGTTTCTCACATGTGTACCTTGGGTTATCCTAAACATCCTAGAAAGGGTGCCCAAAATAATCTGAAACAGGGAGTCAGTTATTGATAAAAATGATGGATGATGCAAATGAAGGGGCAGAAAGAAAGAGAGATGACGCTCACGGTGAAGGCATTATTTCTCAAAACCCTATAAATGCATTCAAAACTATTTGAATTACAACCCTCTGCATTTCCCCAGGCTTGTAGCCGTAGATATTCTTTATCTTTTTGCCAAGTGACTCACATGTCCCATTCACATTTACCAGCACATTGGCATAATGCTGTACAAGGTAATCCAGCATCCCGGCACCGACACTTCCGAGAACAGAGGGGCTCAGCTTTGCAGCCACACTTAAGGAGTTCTCTGCAAACTTTGGTAGCCTCTGGCAATCGTGTCCATAGCGGTCTCCACAAATCATTGACTTTGGTCCATCCAAATTTGTCAGGAAATGGTAGAGACTGGATAGCATTTAAGCTGTTGAACCAAATCCTAGACTGATAAACTGCTCGATGTGCATGCGTAGCAATGCAGCCTGTGTCGGAGGAATGTTTTCCATTGACAGAGATTTCTTAGCAAACAGGTCCTTCCTTAGGTCATTGACATTTTCAATGTCAGTTGTCTTGTCATACAGAACACAGGTGTATCTTTCCAGTAATGCAAGTGTCTTTGATTCCACTAGTCACCTGCTATGTCTCGGCTTAAAAATAAGTTGTGCCTATACAGTATATGAGTGCTGGATCTATGGTCATATAAAGTTGTCACAATATATTACCTATATATAATCATTCATAGGGCCTACTAGAAGTTTTTTGAAAACAATTTTGTATCTGACATCAACAATATATCACTCACAGAAGGATTAATGTTTGAAGTCATGTCTTTCAGAGTACATTTTAAGACAATTTATTCTCATTTAAAAGGTCTTTAAAACATATTTTACACATTTTTCTTGGGTGGCTTTGGCCAAATCCTTTATTATTGGTCTATCTACTATAAATGAAAATCTATAGCTAGCAGATTAAGCCAAAATTTCAGAATTAGACCACATCTTAGGAATTATGGTTCATTTCTGGTGGCCATTTTGGATTTTCCCCTTTAAAAGGCATTCAATGGGTCCGAATTTTTGGGCACCCCTTCTGAGATGATGAGATACACCCTAAAGAATGTGTGTACCAAATTTGGTGCTTTTATCCACCGCGTAACGATTTGGCCATTTTTTCAAGTTAACAGACCCTACTAATACAGAGTCCAGCCATGTGTAGCTCACAGCAGAAGCCATCAGTATGCACACTGTTTTAATATTTGAGCTAATATGCACATAATGTAAACAAAGCAGCCCTTCAGCTGCATTAAAATGTAAAAATGTAGCTGTACTCACCTGACAGTTGTGTTTTCTTATTTTTTAAGTCCAGCAGACAGAGTACTCAATTCAGGTTTTCTGCATGCTTACAGTGTTTAAGGGATCATAATGAAAAAATCCTATCCAAGTACACGTAAAAAACTCTTGTTTCTTCATTTCTCTGTCTGCTAAAGGGAGTGTGCTTGTCATGAAGAGACAGAAATGACATCCTGTCATGTAAATAAGATAAATAACAAGGCTGTTAATTCAGTCTGTTAAATAGAAAAATAAGGTATGGACGTGATCTGTAAGAGAGGAAACCTTCAATTACTTCTGACATTTAAAAAAACTCCAGAGACTGTCCACACGAAAAGTAGAATCACGTTACTTGGCTTAAGTTGGTTCAACAAAACGGACGAAACATAATTCACTCACTATTAACTATTTGTAAACTCATAAAAACTCATTTAATCTCATGTCTCAACACCTTCCGCTCAGTATTTGGCACATTCCCTTTCCGCCAAAATTCTGTAAATTGTAAGTTTGTTTCAGGACTTGTAAAAGTGTTTTGCCATTTGTAAATTTGTCTCAAAGCTTGTAAAAGTGGTTTGCATATTGTACATTTATTTTGTCCCCTGTAGAAGTGTTTTGCTTGTTACATTATTTTTTTTATTGTAAAAATGCTTTGTAAAATATAAATTTATTTAAAGTTTGTAAAAGTGTTTCAGGTTATGTGATTTTGGTTTGCACTTCTTAGTCACTGTAGTTTTGTCCTCAGCCAGAACTTTGTACGACTCATTTTAACCTCCAGGAGGAAACAGTAATGCCCCCTTTTTTTGACATCTCTTCTTCTTTGGCTCACCATTCTCCATCATTCACTCCATGGTCTTGATATCATCTCTCACTGTGATGCTAAAAGGGGGACTCTTATCAAATCGACAAAGCTAACCAACCCCATGATGTTACAGCTTATGGTACTGCAAGATGGTAGCGCTGTTGCCAAGAAAGATATAAACTGCAATTCGTTTTTCTTTTATATATTTGTCAGCATTGTAATATAATAATTGATAAGGACAGGACTCAATCTAGTAAATAATGTTGTTTTGGTTGACTGTTTCATTTCCACTTTACAGTTTTTCTCCTTTGGTTTGGCTCATTTCTTCAAACAGAAATTATATTCTCAAAACAACATTGACAAACCTCCAAATTCCTTGGCATTTTTTCTCAACGGTATTGAATTTCTCCTTCGTTTAATCATACTGTAAATGTCTTAGTACATGTCTCAATGTCTCAGAACATCTCACTAATGATTAGATACAAATAACCTGCATTAAGCGCACTTTCCAAGTGAAAAGGTCGTGTTGATCTAAACTGGTTGTTGACTTCTCAGTCTCATGGTTGTTCTCTCCAAAACATGTCAGCATTATTTCATTGTATAAATCATCACATGCACAATAGTCTGTTCAATTGTCAAAATTTGTCAAGAACATAGTGCAAAACCATGAATACCAGACATGAATCTTTTGGAACACTGGATAAATTGATTACTGTAATTGACAGTCAGGTGAAACGAGAGCATGAGCATGAAGAGTTTCACACATCTCAGATGAACAATCAAACAGTGCGTTTAGTTAGTAACATACATTTCTGACAAAACTACAGCAGAGGATCATTGACACATTGAGGTTTTTTTATCCTCTTTAAATATGCAGTGTTTGTGTGCCAACTGCCTGCCTGAACACTACACACTGCTTCCTTTGAGCAGTTTGTTTGAGAATGGCTCTACACAAACAACACAGAAACATTCATCTTCATCTAATGAAGATTTTGCCTCACATTTATTTTTGTCTGCCTCCTTGTTGTTTGTGACTTTGGAAAAAAATGTCTTCTTTTATGCTCTGTGGGCTCCACCCTGCTTTATTTGTTCCTTCACTGGGGTGCCAGTGAGGATGCATCTTGATTGACTTCTCCTCTTCTGGGCTCTTTTCTTTTCTGGAGTCTTTGGAAAAGGCCTCAGCTCCTCTGGAGTCACTCCACTCTGTCCAGAGCTAGTTTATGGTTCTGGAGGAGGTGTGGATGCGTGAGCGAAGGGGTCCTGACAAAATATCTTCCTCTCTGAGCTCTGTTTCACCTCACCTGGGAGCTCTGTCATGGGCCCTTTTACTGGACCTCAGGAGTGCTTTCAACACCATCAGACCAGCCGTCCTGAGGGACGAGCTGGAGCCCTCCTGAGCGGATCAACACCTCACATGCTGGATTGTGGACTACCTCACCAACAGCCCTCAGTGTGAGGATGAAGGACTGTGTGTCCGAGAGTGCCCTCTGTAGTATAGCGACCCCCCAGGGAACGGTGCTGGCATTGTTCCTCTTCATTCTCTATCCTGCAGACTTTTCCCACCTGTCACCCACCTGCAGAAGTTCTCTGATGACTCTGCCATTGTTGGCCTCATCACTGATGGGGACGACCAGTCATACAGAGAACTTGTTCAGGACTTTGAGGATTGGTGCTAGCAGAACCATCTTCGGATTAACGCTGGAAAGACCAAGGAATTGGTCATGGACTACCGCTACTACATTGTGACAACACAGTAGAGTGTTGGCTGGGGGGTATTACAATGAGGAAAAAAACACATTTTTTGCATGTCTTCTGCCATTCACATAAAAAAACAATCAATTGATAATTGATTGTTAATTTATATGATTAATAACAAAGGGACTTTTTAGAATACCCATTTCTTTTACTAACCAATGTAATTTATTTTAAAGAATGAAGAACTTCTAAGTTTTTAAGAGGCTTAAAGTTGCCTAAATGTGTGTGATGAAGGCCATCTGAATCGTAATATCAATATCAATCAAAACAATGGTGATTTTTCCAGCAGCCCTCCTAAACACTATGTCAATAAGTGAATAACCTGTTTTCTTTTATGAATAACTTTGTCTGTTTACATGTACTCAACATGCATCTTTGCTCAACCCTCAACTTGAGTCCTTACTAAGATACAGCACTGTTTGGTGTTTTTAAAAGCTGGTTGTTGTCAAAGGAATAAATTCAGATTTTATGGTTGATGTCAGCGATCAGGTTATAAAGTTCAGAATTATTCTGTTTACAAAGTGAGAAGTTAATGTGAGCTGAACCCCACTGAGGTATTTGGTTTACTCTCCAGTTTCTTCGGAAGTGCTCAGCTCATAAAACTGAGTCAGAGTATCAGACCTGACAGCTTTACAGGGATCTTTAAAATGTGAGGAGAGGTTTATTTACAGACATCTAAATGCTGCCTTTGACCAAAGGTAAATGCATGTTGGCCTTAATGCCTCTAGATGGCAGCATTTCACTGGTTTCTGCAGATCAACAACATGATGAGCTGATGGTGCTTTGGCTGACGGTGTCATACAATCATGTAGACAGAAGTGGTCACTGGCTTTGGCTTTGTATTTTGCATTTCACCTTTGACTCTGAAGACATAACAGTCCACAACAAGATCTTGACTGGAAAAACATCTTTACATATAGTGTATTAATAGTACTGAAGCAAAATTCACAAACTCCACACATTCATTCATCATGCATTGAAAATCATAATTGTTATACAGCCTGTATACAGCTGGGTTCAAAGGAAAATACAGCACACTTAAGGGTGTCTTTCAAAACACATTTTAGTCAGAACAAGAGCTATTAAACCTCAAATAACCTTTAATGGATGCAACAATTAAGAGAAGGGGTTAATGTCATATCTATGATAATGCAGTGAGCAGACCTAAGACTGTTCTAAGAGCTAAATCACTGAGGAATGAGACATCTCGTGTCCTGGATGGACTATTGATTGATTTTTCGAACACAATGCATAGGACTCAAAGCAAAGTCTACAGGACTCAATTCCCTCATAAGCTGTATTATGGGAATGTAAAAAGCTGATTGCTTATAAGAACCATTAAAGAGGACAAGAAACAACTAAATGAACCACACTATAGCAATGTGGGGATTATTATGACACACACACAGTTTACTCTGTGGGTCAGAGAGTCAGAGGCAGGTGGAAAAGGCTGCCTATTCTGGTATGTGCGGTGACTTTCATCAGGACTGTTTCCCTGTCCCCCAGAATATCATGGTTTTGAATATCATGACGACATTGACTTTTAATATTGGTTAGTATTGAAATTATTTTTTTGGTTTTCTTTTTTTACAGAGAATTTAAATGAGCAGAGACTGTCTGTACTTTGTTTTAATGTAGAAGATTTATTGAGGAATAGTAGTTTTGTCTTTTGTCAAGTGATCACCATACCATCAAAAAAATATTCATTTTTTTTCATAGTAAATGTGATTTCATGTCATCTGTTTCTTTTGTGTTCTGTCCTGATAGCGGCAGCATTGCATTTC
This sequence comes from Xyrichtys novacula, assembly GCA_962446985.1. Classification (NCBI taxonomy): domain Eukaryota; kingdom Metazoa; phylum Chordata; class Actinopteri; order Labriformes; family Labridae; genus Xyrichtys; species Xyrichtys novacula. The sequence goes on from OY660867.1 coordinate 27,170,748, forward strand.
CCTCCATCCCCACTACTCCCATTTTTAGGGAGGTCAGCCTCACAGATGTATTGGAAGTCCAACCTACATGGCCAAAAAGTGAGTATATTGTAAACTTTTACCACATCTTTGAGACTGATGGATAGGATTGGGTTTTAAAAAAATGGTTCCTCCAATTTAGATCAACTGTTTTAGTTTTAATCTGTGATATTGATATACAGTGCTCAGCACAAGTGAGAACACCCCAACAGATTTGTCAAAAAACCTTTAGTTTTCTCTAAGATGTGACATTTTCTATGGAAGACTATAATACAAAATACTCAGTCTTACAAAAAGTAATTTTCCTTGTAAATTTATTAACAATAATCACTGCATCTGGAACGGCTACGAAAAGGCTGTATCCACTGATTGCAGCTGATCGTAACCGTTCAAGTTACAGTCAATTTCCACCAGCTTCTTTCTGTTCCACTCGGATTGCTGGACTCCGCAGCTGATTGCAAGAGTTCTATTTTTTCCAGATGCTGGAGCATGCCGGTGAAATTCAGCGCAGATTAACCAGTGCTTGAAAGGAAGTTGGGCACAGACACAAAATACCGCTGTCCGAAATCCGCCACTAAGTTTGCCTCACGAACAGATGCAGTACGAATTGGCAGACGGCAAAAATGGCTGCCGTTACGGATCTGAGCCATTCTGGATGCAGTGAAAATTGGGGGTTACTGTTTCCACACACCAAGTGCGAGTAAAATCATTCAGACCAATGAATTACATGCTAAGTCAATGCAAGACATGATTAGATGCTTCTACTACTCTGGCGGTGCATCTGATGCGAATAGGGCGGGAACTGAAAATGTTTCAACTTCAGCGGATATTTGGATTACGCTGAAAGGTTGCCAGGTGACGTATGAAAACGGACAGTTGTTTAATGGTGCTAATATAGAGGACAAATTAATTGTGTCAGTGTGTGGGTGCCCCGAAATATATGACACTTCTGATTTGATTACTGAAACTAGAATAAAAAAGGAGCTCACCTAGAGGAAAGTGAGTTAGGAGGTCGGATTACCTGGTAAATTATAAAAAACTTTTCCTATCAATTGATCCTGCAGGTTGAATTGGCAGGGATTACCACTGAAAGTAGCATAAACGGCTATAAACAGCAATCCATTTCGGGGAAACTAAGTACAACTTGTGTTTTTACTAAAGAGGAAATATGCAGAAAATAAATGGAAGAGCCTGAGGGACACTTACCTGAAGGAGAGGAGAAAGGAGACAGACAGGAGAAGTGGGTCAGCAGCAGGTGTAGTGATTTGAATTTATAATGTCCTAAGATTAGAAATCTTAAATTATGACATTTATGCACTCATTTAAAGGGGCATCATCCCCCCCTAAATGGCGTAAAAATAAAGAACAAAAAAATGTTTAATTCAGAAATCAAACATTATGTCAATCTTAAATTAATCAATCTCATATCTCAAGCTGAAATTCTCATTTTAGGGACTCCACTTTAGAAAATAATGATCTGTTTATTTCAGGTTAAATGATCGTACAACATATATGCAATAAATGATGATACGAAAATGAGGATAAATAATAATAATAGATGAATGAAAGACTCTGAGTCAGGCTAAGATTACTAAAGTTAATGATAGTGAGTGAATATGCTCTAACATATTAACCTACATTAACTTAAGAAACTATTTTTCGTTGTAGTGTTTTTTTGAAAAGGAATTATCTCAGAAAGTATCTTTTTTTAATGCCTTTATCCTTATGATGCTTCGATCACTTCAATGTTTTCCTTCCTCACACTTTTGATTTTATTTTTCCTCAATTGTTTTACCCTCAAGTTCTCGTTGCCCCTCTTTTGATTACTTTGTAAAAACATCGGTGCCCTTGGTCTCAGGTTTTGTATCTGGGTTCCTGGGTTTGCCAGTGTTTCAAGTTACTGTGCAGCTCATTATCTAATTGATCAAGAAATCATTTGGCTATAAAGACAGTCATAATTTGCGGCCCTACTGGTGTTACTGCTTTAATACGATCTGGTGACAGGTAGGTGTGATGTGGTTTGACTTTTTCAAGCAGGCATTTTTTTGTCAAAGCTCTCCATTCTCAAACAGCTGCACAGTTTGTTCTTTAAGCTCTGAGCAACAATATCTGACCTTTTTATTTATTTTTTTTCCCTCTGAGTCTCATTCAGCCACCGAGACCTTTGCTTATATTGCCACCTTCCTCTGGGTATTGCCACACTCCTAACAGCCAACTTCACAGAATGTCAGCAACGTTGCCAGCTAGCTATTTCTGGAGATCTACTACACCAGACGACAAATAGCTCTACTATAACAGTGGCTGTTGATAAAACACAACACACCGTATCCAGCAACTTGGACACACTGTGAGGATTACTGCTGCTATGCCGTGCCAGGACACATTTCCAACGCTCTGCTCCCTGTAAAATCTCAGGAATACATGTGCCACCCTATTATCCTGTGATAGGAATAACTGGAAAGGGATAGCTGTGGCTCAGGCCCATACCACACAATTAGTCCAATTAACACCTGCAGCAGAGCCTGCTGAAGGCCTGGGGGAGAAGCACGGTGTGAGTGCTGTTTTGAATTCATCAGATGGAAAAAGAGTTGTCAGGAAGAAGGTGAAATGAGAAAAGAGAGCGGCTCCACGTTGCACCATGACTCTTGTGTGACTTCTTTGGTCAGTGGTCTTCATTCCATTGTTTGGTTCTTGCCTTGGCAGGAACATGAGGCATCATAAAACCAGCATCCTGGACATAGCTTAAACCCACCAACAGGACTAAGCCAACAAGTCATCATGTCTTTCTTCCCCCGACCACCTGCTCTGCTATCAGAGCTCAATTTGTCATCTGTCCCATTCAGATTTCTGGGGAGATTTCACCCTACAAGTACAGAGATTAGAAACACAATTGACCTAGTGCTAAGCCCCACCCCTCAAACGCAGATAAGCCAATGGCAATTTTGTATCAGTTGCACCGGGACCGGAACTCGGACATCTGTAGCTTTCAGCTCCATAGAGAAGCATTAGAAGTCTCAATTTTCATCCATTTTATGGCGTTAATTTTAATATAACAGAAAGAAACATGGTAAAAAGGTGTGCATAGGGTAGATGTAGGATGGGCAATGGGGTGTATTTCATTCCATTTCAAAAACCAAAGAAAGACCGAAGTAAATGTCTGCTATGGATTAAGTTGAGTGACAACACAGCCAACTTGACATCCAGAAGATCAACAAGGATGTCTACGTTTGTTCTAAGATAAGTTACGTCAACATAGCTTTAAATCTACTAACTTTACTGACAGTTACTTAACTGTCATTAGTGATGTAGTGTTAGAGCATTCACCTCTGGTATATTAGCTAACACTAATGTTAGCCCAGGTTTGCACACTAGCTGAAAGACTGTCACACTCAGTGCCTCTCCAGATTAGTTTGAATAATTAAAGGTAAATTAATTGAATCTTACCCTGCGGTACACAAACAGTATTGGTCTTGGATGTTGTCATTTGCAATCGTGACGACTGTGAGATGAGGCTTCTCCCGCTTGCATTGGGATCTGTACACCCTTGCCTCCAATTTAACTGTGTTCTCACTAGATGACATTTTTCGGGAATTCCCGTAGGTCACGTGATTACTGCGGGAATCCCACGGGATGGGAGTCATTTTTTAATTAATCCCGTGATCCAACGGGAAAAAAAAGCAACGGGAGCGGGAACAACATTAATAGATGATCATTTTCAGCCGTGTTAAACAACCAGATAAACAGATGCGTCCATTTTTGTAGTCATCTCTCAGTGAGATCCAACACTCCAACAGTGGTTTGACTTCCTGTCACCACCGAATTGAAAAGCGTCTCGGAGCGGCTGCCGGGGACACACATAATTGATGTAGTTCTCCCATGTTACCTCAACAAGAGGTAACATATAGCCGGTATATATATATATATATATATATATATATATATATATATATATATATATACACATATATATATATACAACACCGGCTTAAATGCCGGGGCGGCATTTGTGTCATGACTCATGGGGGGGCGGCACGAGCACTTCCAAAAAAGAAAGAAAAAAGATAATAATAAATCCGCACACCAATGCGGTTCTGTTTTAACTCTTGTTATCAAATTGGCGCCCCCTGCTGCTGTAGGTGCCTCTGCACAGAGGCTGACAGACTGTATGAGACGAAACAGGGAGAGGGTTGCTGGGAACAGCTCTGCTCTCAGGATTGCTCTCACTCTGCCAGTCACGGTGGCTCAAGCAGTGAGGAGCTTCTCAAAACTGAAGTTGATAAAGTCGTACCTAAGGGCATCAATCACTTGACCCATTTAAACCGGGACAGTATGTCCGCATATCAGCCTTCCAAGCCGAGAGCGTGACTGGGCATTTCTACCTTCAAGCCGTGAGCGCGGATATGTCATTTTGTGACATTCTGTAGTTTTTTAATCATTTCTGGAGTCATGGCGAATCAAATCACCATACCCGTCTGCCTCTGATAGGCAAATCAAGCGATCGGTTTCATGCTCGGAGCTTGCTACGTGCTTCATGAGTTTAGTAAACAACGATGGAGGCAGAGAGCAGCTTTGGAGGAGAAACATCCAGCAGTGTGAACAACCTCCGCTGGTTCACACTATCGGCGTTTTCTGTGAGTGTTGCATGATTTTGGGTGAGCACAGACATGAACACACCATCAGCCACGGATTTATTTATTCATTTTTTCTAGTTTTAAGTGCTGGTCTTGTACTGGCACTGTACTAGGGCAGCCGCATACCCTTTCAACACTTTGTTAACTGACTTTGTTAACGGGAGGGGGGTGCATATCAGGGATAGAAAACCGCTACAATCCCCCTAAGTTCGAAAAAATTCCATCCAGTCGTTTTTAAGTTATCTCCGTATTTATGAACTGTGTGCTATGTGCACTCCACTGACATGACGTCATGTCAGTGCTGGCGGGTTGATGGTACTGCCCATGGAGCCGCCCACTGCCCTGCCCAAAAAATTATCAAAACACCGCCATTATTCCCGGCCGCTCGCTCGCATTGCTCCGGTTAGAACCATGGCGAAAGTACCATCTGAAAAAGAGGCAGCGTTTGCTCTGTTGTTGGCTGCACAAACTAGCACAAAACTCTTGAAAACTCCCTCGTTGGAGGATTTTAGGACTCAATGGGTGGATTTTATTTATAATGGGAACGTACCCGTGGCACTTCCAAAATATCTGTATGTATGTGCGCATCATTTCACTTCGGACTGTTTTGAGGGACAGTTCAATGCTGGATTTGCTAGATGTCTGAAGATAAAGAATGAATCCGGCGAGGCGCCTCTTTTGGCTCAAATACGGGATGTCCCGGCTAAGCGTGACCCTCCTGGCGGCTTTGAATAATACATAGGATGTGTCGACTAGGTCACTTCAAGTCGCGTTTGGTCTGAACGCAGCTAAGAGTTTCTTCCGGAGCCTCTCCCTCTGGGTCAGACTCTGGCTCAAACTGGTAGGGTTGTACGAGTGATCTTCTTGCAGCCATGACCGAGCCAGTGCAAACATTAGCACATGGCTATCGGATCACAGCCCCAGCCCCTTCCAGAGAGATGGGTGTAAAGTGGATGTGGCTTAGGTGCAGCTCATTTCATTAAAGAAACATGGCCCAAAACGGAGGATTTTGAGCTGAGCTGTTTTTAGCTGATAAAAAGAGCACTAAAATAATTGATCCAAATCGAATTTTGACATTGGCATGCCATGGGACCTTTAAAGTTTGTTTGTTCAAGGTTTTCAATAATGTGATGAAGGTTCCGAAAAATAATAGATAGCTTTCTTGAAAGCCACACCTGTAAGCTCATCCCGAATTCTGTTTCTGTCTACGACAGAGGCTGAGATATCAGCTTTTTTGTAAACCTCAATGTTTAAGAAAACCTCAGGATCTCAGGGCCCTTCTTAAAATGGCCTTCAGGATTTCAGAGGCGCTGCTCAGACAGGGTTCAGGTCTTAATGGGTTAATAGGGGAACAGATTTCTTATGACGAGTTTATTGATAATTTTGCATCAAGGAAGGCAAGAAAGGTCAGGTTTTAGTTTGAGTCCCCTCGCCCGGGAGTAATTTAGTCTAGAAACGCCACTGTATATATATATGCACTTTGTTTACACCGACCGAATGTCAGGCATGTGAAACTTAAAGGCAATGCCTTTTATATGCACTGCATTTTTACCTAAAATAAAAAATGCAACATTTTTCAATATGTTTGGTTTTATTCAAACGGGAACGGGACAGGAGTGGGAGTAACTTTGAGTGGGAGCGGGATGGGAGTGGGAGTCATTCTACGGGAGTGGGACAGGACAGGATTAATTTTTCTACTCCGGTCTGGGATTGGGACGGGTCGGGATTTATTCTCTGGTAGTGGGACGGGACAGGAATGAAAATCCGCTCCTGTGTCACGCTCGAGTTCTCACCCATCGCATATAATATTAAATCCTGGACACATTCCTCCATGGCATAATTAAGTCCCTTTTAAAGGACTTTCGAAGAAATTAGGTCTTTCTGTGCTCAGAATTTGTCAAGACCCTCTTGGGGTAGCGTTCCGACAGCAGTAGCGGCCATTGTACAGCAGTGCTCAGCTCCGATTGCTAGTCTGAGTTAGCAACAGTAGACAGCGATAGGTCAATTAGCTTTGCATTCCAGGCATCATCAACATATTTCAAAAAGAGTAAAGCTGAATTGATAAATCTTCACAAAAGCACAGGTTGTAGCATTACCATACAGGCTTTGTCCTTAAGATTGAACACAGGCATTACCATTTTGATAAATCTTTTAACCTTTATTTTGAAATCCTAATACAAATGTGATTGCTCTGAGAATGCCAAGAGGTTGATGGTAGTGAGTACAATATCCCCGAACTAAACCATGTTAGTTTTGCATGTAAGCAGACCCAAACAAGAGGTCCACCTAAGGAGGATGAAAGATTTCCTATTGATTTCAGGAAATCAGACTGAAATGTTATTCTCTACATTACACATTACACTCTGTATTTGATTGCTTATACCTCTGCACTTACACGAGGTATGACATGAATACAATGACATGAATACGAAATATATACCTAAGACTTTGGTTTTTTTATCTAGAACATATTTTGTATATATATGACGTACTGATTACAAGAAATATATGAGTGTAAAAAGTGAGAAAACAAGCCCCGGTCTCCCCTACTAGAGTTATTCAAGGAACCCTTTGAGATTTATCTCAAAGACACTAAAAGTATTTTATTCGGGTTGCTATGATGTTTTTCGGGGTTAGGCCTAGAAGTTTTTCAAGTACTACCAAACTGACAACAGTTGTTGATGTATCTCTATATTTTGAGATGACAGAGTGATTCAGACATCAAAGTACTTCCTTGTTTCAGTCTCGTAAATGACTATGCTGAACAGGAGTCCAAGAGTCTTGATTCTCTATAAATTATTTATGAGAGGACAGGTCCTAAAAGTCAGACGTGAGGAGGCTGGCATACAAGCAGAGAACTCTATTTAAAGGGGTGCAACTATTTATCATCCCTTGTCAAGCTATTACATACTTAGTCACCTGGGCTTATAACAGGTCCATGTTCCTAAAATAAATCCATAAAACAGCCAAATGTGTGGGGTATCAACTTATATCAACAGGTCAGTTATCCTGGCCACAAACTTATATGTCTCTGCAACAGCCTTGGTTTAGACCTAGAATAAAATCCACTTTGAAAGGGCACTTGGCAAGAGTGGTGTGGACAATTTTCCTTTTTGAAACAGATTTAATGGGTGACAAACCAGGAGGCCTGAAAAAGTAATCCACCAGTAATTACTTTTCTCTCTGTTTTATTAAAGAATATAAGCGGACACTTTGCTCCATTGTTAGAAATGTATCTGAAGCTAAACTGGGATATAAAAGCCTTTCACTGATGTAACTGAGAGAAGAGGTACGACTCCTTTAGGCAGAGAGCTCTTACCATAGAGCGGCATGTCAATCTGAAACCATATCTTGGCAGCCTGTCTTCACCCACTCTGTCAACACGAGCTCTGCTGTAAACCTCATTCCTTCACACACTTACTAACCTTTCTATATTAAGAGTCACTGCCCCTCCCTCCTTGCCTGACAAGCAGAGTGCTGTATGTACACATTTCATCAGAGGTATTCTGTAGTACATTACACATGCTCCTTAGTGATCTCTTATTACCATTTATTATGATTTCATTTTGCAGTGCATGTATTTTATGGACGTATAAAAGGGATTTACAGAAATTTTTACAAAGCTCTGGAGGTGTACATTGTGATTTTATCCTCTTACAACCTGCTGACAGCTCATAAACATACTGAGATTCATCAGGAGAAGTTAAACACCACACCTCCTGCATGATCATCTTTCCTCGTGCAATATTTGAAGCAGTCAGTGGAAAAAACTTTCTCTCATGAGACTTGTTTTTGCTCACCAAAGGGTTTGATGAAGTGTTCCATCTACCTTTTTTATGCAGTTGAATAACTCTCTTCCTTATATCCAGCTGTTTTTTTCTTCCAGGGGCCAAACAAAGTTACATACCACAATATTCAAACAGGAAAAGATATACCAATCTGAAAAAAGTAGTTACTTGTACAGTACAGTTAACGTCACACTATTGTGTGACATGTCGATCATTGGTTAGTATGGTGGGTGAAACATTTGTGGGACAAAGCAGTACAAGAGTACAGACTCAGAAAGTCATCTGTCTGTCTCTATGTTTATGTGTACAGTTAAGTTGAGCAACAGTTATAGTTATTACTGACGGAAACATGCCTGCCTCCACAACAGTGTATGGTGACATGCTCCCTTTTAGCTGGTTACTATTGCGTCATGTTCTTGTTGACAGTCAGCAAATGCACTAGCAAGAGGCTAGTGGGATGTGCTTTGAACGATTAAAACACTGTCATCTTCACAGCTCTGTCCCATTTGTTTGTACAACTGGAAACTTGCCTTTTTTATGTCCTCTCTTTGTCTTTTAGGGCAGAATACTATAATCCACAACAATTTATCTCTCACAGATGAAAAAAGAATGAGATTTGGGTTTTTGACCATTCACAGATGATGAGTGGAGACTAATTAAGCTAAATTTAGGACTTGGATAATTACTTTAGCTGGTGTGGTAATGCTGAAGCTTCAGAACTTAAAAGTAGTAGATGAAGAATGAGGTTTGGTATTTTAAAGCTGTGTTTATGTTCTGTAGAAAGTTGTGTCTGGATGCTGAGCATGCTTATGTGTGTGTGTGTGTGTGTGTGTGTGTGTGTGTGTGTGTGTGTGTGTGTGTGTGTGTGTGTGTGTGTGTGTGTGTCTGCATTTGAGGTTCAAGACAGAGCATCTGTCACAGAGAGTTGGACTGTAAAGATGCAGTTTCTCACGTTCAAGAACTCTATACCCAGAATCATTAGTGTTGATTAATAAATCTGTTCTTCCACAGCAGGTGCTTACACTGAGTTTAATCTGAAGCGTGTGACTTGGCCACAAATGTGAGGTAAGTGTGTATTTATATATTTGATGGTTCAACACTTAAAACCTTTGCATGGCTCCTCCTTGGCAATACTTTTACCTGGTCAACAAAATACAAAATGATATTTATTAAAGACAGAGGAAAGATCATTTTTTAGGGTTGAATATGGATGTGTAGGTAGGTATGAGGGGATGAAGTCTGGCTGCCTGTGATGTATTTGTATGAGGTAGGTTTCATGCTATTGCCTTATCTATGATGCTGAGAGAACATGATACATTCGACATGGTACGATCGCCTCCATTTACAGCCTCATGGGAACTAACTTGAACTCCATATGCTGGCCAGTCAAACTGCTCTTCAGGAACCCCCCCCCCCCAAAATGGGAAACCAAAAGAAAACTGTACCTCTATCATGTCAAAAGTTATTGCCTTGAACTGATAAAACTAAAACATCCCAAGGAAAATGTGTGAAATCCTTATCGCACACTGTGCAAGGACGCATTAAAAGAAGAGTTTCTGAAAACCCGCCAAATGATTGAGACATCGTATGCTGGCAATTACTGCATGAAGTCACAATCTCATATTAATAGCCTGGCTGGTGTTCAGAACAGCTGTCAGATAGGGTCTTTGATAAGGGCAACACTTTGGGGAGTGTTGACATGTTAATGTGTTTTCACACAGGGCTAAAATTTTCATTCTTCACGTTCAGGGCTTAAAGGAAAGGTCAGACCTCCACCAGTGTCAATGTTCAAAACCACAGTTTGAGAAGATGAACCCCAGTGTGTCCAACTTCCCCTGTGCCTTACCCAGGACACAAGAGTAGGCTGAAAAACCTGAAGAGGTTTCTGTACAAAAGGGGACAAGGCCAAAAACAAACACAGGATGGTCATGATCTTCAGGACCTTGAGTGGCACTGCATTGAAAACATACATGACTCTGAAGTGGAAATGACTACACTAGCTCGAAATCACTTCAAAACACCACTGTCTGCATCCACTAATGCCATTACAAAAATGTTGACTGATGAATCAACATTTTCTCGGCCACCACATCTGGGGTTGGGCGATATGGGAAAAAGTTTATCACAATATATTTTTTTTCATATCAGTCTATATTGATATATATCACGATATAAAAAATGAAATTTATCAGTGCTTATCGGTAGCATGTCTTTTGCAATACAATAAGCTACTGCATCTGGGAGGTCTTTGTGTCTTTTCGATGTTTTCTCATAAGGCGTTGCGATAGAGAAAGCAGACTGAATGGTCGGCTGTTTCAGCTGCACAGGTGCCATGGGCTCCTTGCTCTGCTCGGGGTTTGTAACCTTTTGAATTGTGGATGCTCTGCCACGTGGCACTGCTTCAGGTGGTGAAAAAGATTTGAGGTATTCCCTGACTATGCGAGAACATGTACTCGACACTATTTGCAGTGCACATTACTCTGCTTCATGTCCGACCTAAAAAAACAAACTGCCTCCACACCACCAACGTTTTTATGCCAGTGTTGTCGACGATGTCTTTGTTGAGTCTTCATCTGCATTTCTGCTTTGGGTTGCACTCATTTTCTTTTTTTCTCACCAACAGTGCTGTCGGCTTCCCTGTTAAAGTGATATGGTTGGGTGTAGCTGCAGCCTGCTACTACGCAGTTGTTTGCTACTTGGTTCTAATTCAGCACATGATTGGTTCAGCTAGAAGCAGACCCTGAGCAACTTGTCTTTTCATTGGCTATCTGTATAGTCAAAACATGACAGAATGCCAGCCATCGAAACGCATATTGACCATGTTTCATATTGATACTGACGAAAATAATTTTCAATATATATCGTTATCGTTTTATCGCCCAGCCCTCACCACGTTGTCCCAACGCAAACCACCAGGCTTGTTATTAGTGCACAGTAAAAAGCCAGGGGGGATCTGATATGGTGTGAACAAGGGGGGGTGTTTTGAGACAGGCTGTTACCTATAAAACAGGGTTGCTCTGAAAACACCCCCATTAGCACTTGGTACTTTACTCCTGATGAAATTAATCATAAACTGTAAATCGGTGAGCAAAAAATCAAGTCAACCAATCAGGATTTTAGTCGACTCAGCACGTATTGCCCAATAAGTGGACCGGTCAACAAAGAATTTACAGCCCTACCGAACAGAAAAGGTTTAGGGGTAATGTGCTGCTACTCAGCCACTTCATTTCAAGGGAAGACGCATCACCTTTGCCTAACCAAAGTTTGTGAACATCTTACATGGCTCTGTTGTAGAAGAGTCTGGCAGCTGAATTAGCTGGCCCATTGAAAACATTCCTGGACTGTTGAGAGGCTAAAACCTTATATCAGGCAACAATAGGAGTTATTTCAGTTAAATACATTAAACTTCTGTTTCAATAGTTAGCAAACTTATATATATAGTTATATTTTATATTTGGACCATGGATATCCAGTCTTCAAGCTCCACACAGTCCTGTGAAAACAAAGACATCCAGGGCTCTATTTTCGTGCCTCGCCGGCGACGTGCCGCAAGCGCGGCGTCAGTCAGATCCGCCGCACTGACAAGGCGTTCCCAAGCACATTTTGGTATTTTGGTGAGCCGCGCAGCCCGGCGTAAGTATCCCCCCTCCCTAACTCAGCTCCTCCCAGCACCATAAGTCGTAGACGGGGAGGAGAGAGGGCGTGTAGTGGGTTTAACACAGCCGAGACCTGTTTTCACCAATCACATAAGCTCCTCTCCTTGCCTTTAAATCCGCCACAGGCGAGGCGTATTACTATTTTCATGAAGTAGTCAAAGAGATCAAGAGATGTCTTAAGACAGTAATGCCACAAGATGGCGACAGAGGGCAGCTCCTCAACAAGTGTCACTGTCGCATTGGGCGTCCTCCACACTCTCTCATATGAGCACAGATGGATTTGGTGTGTGTAAAGTTGGACCCAGTGGTAAGACAAACAGCCTTTTCCACAAATAAAGACAAACACATAAAGTTGCACATATTCAAACCTCACGTGACAAAAGTGGGTTGTGCGCACAGATCACAACATAAACTCCAAAAATGGCATTAAAATCGGAACCATCTGTGCGTAAATGACGCATCGCGCTCCGTGGCCTGGCTCTTTCTTTCATAGATGTTGGCATATAAAATAAATTTGGCTCACAAAAGTGAATATTATAATATCCGTATATAGGCTTAAAGTAGATAACGCATCTGAGCACTAAAACAAATCATCTGTTCAGCCGCCGCAGCAGCAAGACGGACAGAGGACACGGAGACGTGTCCAGGTCAAGCTGCGCGATAAATAAGAGGAAGAGGAAGAAAGAAAAGGAGGGAGACGAATTACATATCGACTTAACTTCATCATGTGTGTTTATTTACTAGATATTTTATTTAATTTGATGCGGTTTCAGCTGTGTTGATTCGGTCAGGTTGTGTGTCCAAACGCGTGCCAAACGCGCTCATCAGATCAGATATAGATCAGAATATATCGATATAGATCTAAATGTATGTGCTGACTCAGATTATTAGTTGTTGATGATTATTTATTGCACTAAAATGTGCCTGACACTGTGGAACCTGCCAGTGAGGCATCAGTGACGTATGCCGATACGCCGCCGGTCTACCAAAATACTACTAGACCAGCTGCGTTCCGCCATGCGCTGAAAGCCGACCAGGTTTGAATCGGCGAGCTTTCAGCGCACTTTACACGCCGGTGGCGAGCACAAAAATGTCACTGCGCCTGCTGATTCTGTCGACACCGCCCCCTGCCACGCCACCACGCCCAGCTTGGCGGATCTCGGCTCGCCTCCGTGCGGCTCAGTCCACGAAAATACCAAACTGGCCTTACGCCGGGCTCCGCCAGACAAAAATACAACTACGCGGGGCTCACCGCCCTCCGCCGCCTCACCGGCGCGCACGAAAATAGAGCCCCCAGTCATTTCTGTGAATGAGGACAGAGGTACACTAACAGAGTCCCTGTTAGGCCCTGGACATTCAAAAAATTAGCTGGAAGATATACTGTCCCACAAATTATTGGCGATTAACGATATTGTTGTCGACATTATCTAGACCAAAATAACCACTTATGTAATGTTAAGATATTATAATTATAATGAAAGTACAACCTCTCCAATGCAACAATGAAACCTTTATTTCTCATTGGAATGTCCAGAACAAGAACTTTTATATATCCTAAGATAAAACAAACAAAGCAATAAAAATGCTTGCTTTTCAACCTTATTACTTGGCAGCATTTCTTTGGCAATTTAGCAAGATACACTTTATGTGAGCGCAGACCATATTGCGCTGTTCCGACTACTTGCTTTGTTGACCGAACGCTTTAGTAAGCGTTGATAATCAAGCCGACGCCTCTACATCTTGAGGTTTGAATTTTTTTCCCCAGCTGGGAAAACTCGATTAGGTGATAGTGTTTGAGGTGGGCATGCAAGTTCGTTGTGTTGCCTTTTTTGTCACTACTATTGTTAAACAAAGTCGGCATACTGGCTCATCTGTTTTGATGGTCCCACCTTTCTCATTGGGCTTGAGGCCGAAATATTCCCACACCAGGGCTGTGGCATTTGGATTTGCTCTTTCATGCTCTTCACACGGCTAACTAGCTGCGGTCTACTCTGTGTATGTGTGGACTTGCGGCTCTGCAGCGCCTCCACCCACAGACACAAAGATCCTGAATGACTGATAAGGTGGTTCATTTACCTTCATTTCATTCCTCTAAGACACAAATGTGCCCAGGTGCACAGAGTGAACCATCTTGTCATCCAGCATGTTTGGATGGGCAAGGCGAGGAAAACAAATACACGTGTGCACAAGGCGATAGATATATATATATATGAAGGCTGGAAAAATAATTGAATTTATTTTCATTTATCCTGAAGTTAAATGATTTATTGATAATCGCCCCAGGCCTAGTCTCCGTCATGACACAGTTGTTGCATCTGGTAATGTGATGACTCGTGGTAATGACAGCTCAGTGTGGGGCTTAGAGCAGAACTTACTCTTTCTTGATCAGTAATTATTGCATAATATTCTTGTTGAAGATTCGGTGCAGGCATAAACTAATGTTTGCAGCACAGATTGTACCAGGTTAATTGATTTGGTGATGCAGTAAAATGTCCTTTTTTACCTTTGAAGTAGCAAAGTGTTTGAGCTGACAACATGTATCAAATCTGAGATTTACCTGTTCAGGAGAGACTGAACAATCCTCTGGTCTGACCATGTTTGGTGCAGAATCTACACTGTTTCCTGTTTTGTATCAAGTTAAACACATTATAACTTCAAGTTCTGTCAGGAATAAGCAGATAATCTTCTGGAAAAACTGGCTTCATCGCACATGATGATCTTTCCACGATGTGGGGGTGGGATCAATCATCAGTCGCAGTTAATATTTCTTCCACTTTACTTTGGAATTAATACCCTTGGCTTCATTTTCCATTGCACATCATAACGGGACAATCTGAATACCTCTGTATTATTAATCGTTGAGGGTAATCACACTCCTCTCACTGATACTCCAGAGCAGACAGCTGAAACCGCCTGATGCATCTCCCTAAAATTGATCTCAAAATGTTTGGCAAATGAGTGCAGAGCACACAGCCCTCACAGAGCTGTTGGTCAGATCCACACAGCTCTGTAACTCTATTCCCATGAGATCACGCGGGCTTCACTCGTGTCCCGATGGGATGGGAAGTTGGGTTATGGATTCTGTCTGGCGCCTTCAAGACTACTTTGCACTGTCCTGGGATGTAAAAGATCCTAAACATGCAATGGCCCCATGTCTGTGGCGACAACGTAACATGATGATCACAAGTTTCAAACCACATATCTTTAATCAGTGATGGCAGCCTTCGACAGCCTGACGGAGTGCTGAGAAGGGTCTCTGTGGAGTACAGAAACGGCTGCAGAGCCAAACAGGAGAGTTTAAGAATCCATGCACAGAGTAGACGCTCTATATTTAGTTGCAATCAGGATGTGATTTGTATCATACTAAGAGAAGGTGATAATAATGATCTACAGCAGGCAGAAATAGACTTTGAAGCATGTAAGCCAATTTCTTGCAGCTGTTTTTGACTTTGGAACTACAACTTAACAGATATGTTTAATTTATATTTTTAAATCGATTCATTTGAATTTTCCCAGATTCATTGTACTTAAAAGATTTGAGCTTTTAGACAAAATACACAGTTTACTTTCATGATAACATTGATCAGCCATGGCATCATTGACAAACAGGTGAAGTGAATAACACAGGTTCTCTCCTCACAACGGCACCTTTAAGTGAGAGAGACATTTGGTAACAGTATACACTTCATTAAATGTCTTGAAGTTGACGTGCTAGAAGCAGGATAAGTGCAATTTTAGCAAGGACTAACCTATTAGGTTTTGCTGTTTGGGTCAGAAAATCCTCAAAACTGCAGCTCTTGGGGGGTGCTCCTAGTCTGCAGAGGTCAAAGGTGATCAGGGGAAGGAAAAAAAAGCAACAGGGGCTTTACGTCTTACTGGTGCCAAACTTACAATGTCATGGACACTGCCTCCCCATACCATCAGGGATGCTGGCTTTTGAACTGACTGTTGAGAAAAAGTCAGAGGGTCCTTCCCCTCTGTGGAATGTAGGATGCAGTGTCCATGATTTCCAAAGAAAAAAAAAATCAAATGTTTTTTCCACTTTTCCTCAGTCTACCTTAAAGCGGTATCTGATAACTCAAAGTTTTGGTGGAGTTTAGCGACGCCAGTTGATCAGAGTGGTAGTGTTTTGCCTGAAGGAAGACCCCATTTCCCATAAACACCAGCACGTAGTGCCGTGAACATCCCGATCTGCTGGTCGGATTGACTGAAAAAGAACAGGAGAAGGGTCCAAACTACATTCATGTTCCCAGCAGCTGTTTGAGGGGTGAATAGCGACTAATTAATGTATCTAACTGTGGCTAAACATACCATATTTTACACGTGCTGTGGGCATGAGCGCCCCCGGCAGAAAAGAACAAGCTGAAGAAGTCGTAACGTAACCCCACCCCACCCCACTATTATATATCACAACACATCAGGACATCCTCCTCTTTCAAATGAGACCAGCTTTACCTCACTGCGATGTATATACACCTCTCCAGTTTCAGAATGGTGAACAGGTAACATTTCCACAGGAAAAGAAAAAGAAAAAAGCAATCTATTTTTGTTATTTTCCGTGGTGAAATCTGCCAGTAAACTTAGTTTTTAGTCCTTTTTTTCCCACAAGCAAACACAACAAATATTTTCTTCTGATTGAACCACAGAAATGACTATCAAGCTGACAGACATTTCAGTCTGGCTAACCATAGCCCAAATCTCACTGTCAGTACACGCCCATATATACAGCAATTGGATGAATCAATTCAAGTTTGATTGTAGTCGATTCACTCTGCAAGTGTAAGGCTCTCTGACGAGGGGTTGATCCAGGAACTCTCCACCGATAGCTGAGATACAAGCCTGTGTAGCGCTGCAGCTCAAAGACAAGTAGCTACGACGATGCTAATTGCTAATGCATAGACATTAGAGAGCAGCAGGAAACAACAATAAGAAGAGAGAGAAGAAAATGATCAGCCATGATAGCAGTAAGCCAAGAGCTGTTCTCATCGACTTCTGTCTTTTTAACAAATGGGGAAAGGGGGGACGTATGCCGTAAAGCAGTCAGCGCATTTGTAGTTTTTTGTGTAGAGCAGTTCCTAACATCCACCTCAAGGCTGTTTCGTGCCAGATAAAGCAACATAGACCCCCTCAAGCCACAACAGAGGTGTCATTCAACTTGTTCTAAGCCGATGTACCATCAAAAAAAGTTTAATATACATAAAATAAATATTTAGTATACTTAGTGTTGGTGTAATTGGGCTCATGACTGGAGACGGTACAGTTTTAGCCCTTATTTCTGAATACAGAGACAATGATGCAGTGAGTTCCACACAAATTCTGTCTGCCATCAAATTCAAGGAGTACATATTGTGTATGAAAAAAAAAAAAAGAATTCTTCAGTTGCAGTGTGTGATATGTTGGCTTTGCCCTGTTTTCAAATAAATAAAGGCTTAAAATTGATTTTCAAACCCCAGAGTTCTGGTTTTACAAATATTTTACGCTCTTATATAATTCCGAATACACAGTAGACAGTAAATTAGTGAAATTAAACTTGTCTGAAAGTTTATTTAAAGTTTCACAGCTCAGTCATCACTTAATGTCCATGTACTGAAACTTTCTACCCTCATGGTGACTTAACTAGGTCACCAGCAGGCATTCAAGTTTGAAACCTGTTATTTGCAAGCAAATGACCTTTGTAGCTTTTGGGCCAACAGCACTAAACTACTGGAACTGACACCTCATTAACCCTCCACAGTCCTGCAGAAGCCAACACACCAAGCGTATCTGTTTCTTTGTACCGTTACTCTGCTCGTGTGGCTGCTCCGTGCCCCCAGAATAACTACAACAGGTCAAAGTGTTGAGTGACTTCGCACTAAATGAAACACGACAAACACATACGCACAGAGATGCAGGCACACAGGTGCAGACAACAACACCACATCAGTCCTGTGTGGGCAACACATCAGGGGGATTGGTCTGGACGAGGGCCCTGGCTTGAGTGCATTCATGGCTTCAAACTCAGGTGGAAAATTCAGACCAATATGCATGCAATGTGGCTGTCATACACCCAGATGATCAGACACTGTTGTGAGGTTGTTAAGTGTTAACAGAGTTGTTCTCAGGTCAGTACAGCTGAACAGGCCAACTACCAATAGCTCTAGAAAATCTACAGAGACCACCCAAACTGTTGGCAGATACCAGTCTCAGGAGTCCAGGACAGAAAGAATAGCAACAGGAATTATGTCAATGTTTCTTTTTTCTAATACACAGAGGACATGGACCCAGGGTTTGTTGAGGTTTCACAGGATAAACAAACTCTTGTGAATCAAAAGCCTTCAATGTCAGACAACTTGGTTGGTGGAGGGCCATAGTTGACTCCTAGGAGGTGGGTAATGACATCCAAAGCAGGCTGCAGAATAACAACACATTCAGGACTTTGGTGAAACCAGTGAAAGTCTCCAAACCTAAAAAACTCCTAAAAGTGACTGGTTTATACCAGCACATCTCATATTCAGGCTTTTTTTAGAGTTCAAAGTACTTCAATAACAGCTGCTTTCCTTCTGAAGAGTACATTATACTCTAAAACTTTCCAGACGGCTCACGAGTCAAAAGGAGTATGGACTTTGTATCAGACTGAATGAAATATCTGCATGCTTTGAGTTTGAGGTATTAGATATATGAAGGTACAAGCAAAGCAGACAGGCACAGTTAATCTGATGTCAGTCTGTTAACCCACTGTCACCTCACAAGCACACACATACATGTCCATATACTCATGTATCATACACAAATGCAAACAGCTGAGTCAACTTAGATGGAAACATGTGGCTCATATTTCAGTATTAGAAGCACTTAAGTGATTCCACGGGGGAAATTGTGGCATCACAGTGGCTCATTTCACATGAAAGAAATGATTTACATAGTTAACATGGGCTTTAAAACTGTTTTATAATGGAACACTGTGGAATTTTAAAAGTGATTATGAGTGTGATAATGATGAGTTTAGAAATCAATACTTTGACAGCCCCTATGATTGATGATTTTGTAGAGATTAAACAGAATCTGGAGGTAACTGTTTCCCTGTAGCTGGTTTTGTTTCGGGATGTACTATTTAAGGAAGGTCTTTACATGCAATAACATGTATGCTCTCTATATGCTCTGGCATTATGATAAGTCAGGGAGATAACAAACAAGAGGTTGTGATGTCCAGAGACAAATAAAGAATTTCATTTACTGTGTGTGTGTGTGTGTGTGTGTGTGTCTGTGTGTCTGTGTGCGCAAAAATATAACCAAGTCTGACAGTCTGTGCGTGACACTTTCAACACCTCTCATACATTGTTGCAGAAACTTACGACACAGTCATGTTTAACTCCAATTATTGTATGTATGCAAGTCTGTGTGTTTGCGTGTGTGTGTGTGCATGAATGTGTGTGTATGTGCGTGTGTATGCATCTGCCCTTTGCAGAGACAGTTTGTAATCAGCTGTCAAAGTGGGCTCTGTCCCCATGGCAGCAGTTGAGAGCAAAGCTGCACGCTGGGCTGTGAAAAGCTCCCAGGTCCACTCTGCATGTTGATCCTGCAGCAGAGAGGGTGGAGGACAGACAGGACACTCATTCAACCTTCGGTTCTGCATTTGTGTGTTGATTCAGGAGTTATTATGGCAGTGTGAAGGTGTGTCCATCATTTTGTGTGTTTAGTTAGCTGTTTCTAGACTCAAGTGACTGTTTTGGAACCAACTTTACAAGGTAAGACCTAAAGATTATCAATATACAATAACACTTTACATGAAGTGGTCACTAATGCTGTAGCCTTTTAATACTTTTCCTCCTATGCATCATAAATTCAGGATCTCAAAGTACAATAAAGCATGTGAGACAAATACCAAAATATCAAGGCTGATCATTTGGTCAGAGTTCATAGAAACTGTTTTTATTTTAGAAGTCTGACCATTCAGTGTTGGATTTGCAATAAAAATTAACATGATGACAAAAACACTCAGGGTGAGGAAGCAAGTTAAAAAAGAAAAAAAGTAAAAAAAGAAAAAGTAAAAAAAAAAAACGATTTCAAAGACTGAGGTCTGAAGGACAAGGATAAGTTAAATTATATGTGTATAAAAATAAATAAAAATATTTGTCACAACTAGATGCAGATTCAAATATTCATCAAAATTTTATTGGTAAAGGACGCCGAGGTCAGGAAAAAAAAGTTGAAAAGAGTTCAACATCCCCGTCCCCAAAAGCATCCCAATGTTCCACTTGTGACTTCAAAGACATTGTCCACAAATGACTTCATGCAGGTCATGGAACAAAAAAAGACAGAATTATCTAGAATTAACACTTTTAAATGCACTAATGAGGTTTTTAATAGACGCTTGGATTACTGTGTTGTTATTGTTCTTTTCATCCTTTGTCCTTCACTTAAGCCCACCAGGACGCCCCACTGATGGTAGTTTAAAGGACCATTCAGCAGCAAAAATCAAATCCTTAAATGGAATATGACCCGGAAATACTCAGAGACATGAAATGTTGTACATATAAAAAAAAAAAAAATTCAAAGAACTTTTACAGAATCTACTATGAAGGTTAAATGCTGATGCAAGTCAAATCTAAATGTAAAAAAAAAATCAGGTGCTTCAAAATTATGCATGAACCCTAATGCACTTTTAAAAAATTAAAGCTACTACTAGGAAGTTCTGGTTTGTGATGATTTTGGTGCCTAAACTAGTGTTTTTAACATAGAACCCTGCTTTGTTAAAATACTCACCGGAAATCTTTGCAATAGATTTTAGATAGTCAGATATTGAGATTTTTTAGATTGCAATAGAGTTCGCTTTTTGGTTTAATCTTAGACAAAATCAAGCTCCTTCCATGTAAATAGCAGATGAGTTATTCAATTATACTTTAAATACTGAGGTATAATCAGTGTAAAATTTAGTGGCAATTTTGTCTTTAAATAGGTTCATTGTTGCTCAGGTGAACCAGGTGGAGTACCAGCTCTGACACCGCTTCATTTATAGGCAGTAAGGTTGTTCTGATTACTAATTTCCCCCTTTTTTTAAAATCAGATAATAATTAAAGTAAATTTTCAAGCAAGGTTGTCACAGTGTCTGATGATGTTTTGCTTTTGTAACTTTAAAAACTGACACTCAATTCATAATCTGTAGGTTAAATGTTAACATGGATAAGGTTTAGTTGAAGTAATAACCCAAACATTTTGGGGACCACAGTGTGCATTCAACAAGGTCCTTCCCTGAGGAGTGAGGACATTTACGCTGTTGCATGTAATGCGACACATGACAAGTGAACAAAACAGGAAAACTTGCATTATACCAGCAGTATGTTGTGGGTCGCTGTTTAAATTAGTGTGCATCGTACAGAAGTCTGTAAGTTTTGTCCTGTTTGTGTGAGGACTCAGATGATTGAGCTGGGCCTGAGCCTGGCTGATGGCAGCCTGATCGATGAGATGATGGAGCTGACGGCCCAGAGCCTCAGTAACCTGGAGATCCAGGAGCACTTCGACATCATTAAAGAGATCGGCCGAGGGAAATACGGCAAAGTGCTGCTGGTGACCCATCGCTTCAGGGGTAAAACTGCACCTTGATTTCGCCTATATATATATATATATATAGTATATATATATATGTCACATCACCAACCTTCTCTTTTAAAGATAGATTTTTGAAACTATTTTTAAAAGATAATGGTAATTGGTAATTTTCAAAACTGCCAGTCGTGGAAATTTTTATTGATGACATGAACATTAATAATGCAAACGATAAATGCACATCAAGCTCAATGATACTTCATGTATGAGTAAGTTTAAGGGTGTGTTTTTGGTTGCAAGCACTTTGCACAATAACAAAGTAAATCTTATCTTTGTCAGACAGAAACCATGAGGAAAAAAAAAAAAAAAAAAACAGAGGGTTGTGTGTATGCCGACTGATGCAGAGTTAATAAGCCTGGGCCAGATCTGGCCATAAGCTTTGTAAAAAAAAAAAAGTAATTTCCTAAGCCTACAGTTAAAAGTAGAGAAGGATTCTACCTCACACACCCAAACTTGGATATAAATCCAAGGGAGAGGTGCCTGATGATTGAATGTTCTACCTACCTCACTACTCTTGGAGACCTTAGGTACCAAAAGCAGGCCTGCAGTCTGATAGGGTAATGCTCCAAAGGGTAAAAAAGGCACCAGGAAAGATATAATGGTGCCTGAGTATTATATCTTAAAGTTTTACAAAACAACTAGAGTAAACAAAGGACAGGTGGGCTACTACCCTCTGATTCAATGGGAACTTCAAACACGAGACGACCCTGAGAGGCAAAAAGTCCAGCCAAAGTGGATCAATGACTGGGCCAGAGCAGACAAAGGACAGAGCAGAATGCAGAGCATGCTGTTGGCTTGTGGCCTGAAGGTCTTGGATATAACAGCCACTGAAGTGAGAGGTCGAAGTAGAGGGGACCTGGTAGCATTTGACATTTTATAACAAGGCAAAAATATTACTGTAAATTATTGCTAAACATACGATAAATACATATGTCTTAGCTTTGACTGAAATGATATTGTATAAACAATGATTAAGACTACCAAAATAAAGCATGGCTCCTTTCCAGGGACTCCCATGGCCTTGAAAGTGATGCCTAAAGCCTCTACTAAGCTGCAGGGCTTTCTGCGTGAGTACTGCATCTCCTTACACCTGTCCTGCCACCCCTGCATCGTGGGTCTCTTTGGCATTGCCTTCCAGTCTAATGACCACTACTGCTTTGCCCAGGAGCTCGTCATTGGCAGGGACCTGTTTGCTGTCATCCAGCCAAAGGTGAGTCATGTACTGGCAAAATAAGACCACGAGATTAGTCTTGAGCAACACCAGTGGGTCTAAGAGGTTGGATTTCAATACAGTGGTGCTTTTAGTTGAATGCTAATGTCAGATTTTTGACATGCTGACAAAACTATCATGGTATAATGTTTACCATGATGGCATTTGGACTTACCACAGTAGCAATCTTATACTTAGTCATTAGCACTGAGTACATGGCTGCAGCTGGTGGAAAAGCATTGGAAGAATTTTATTGCAAGTGCGAACATTTCATATCTTTAGCCCTCTAAAGTGCTCTACATTAACAGTAAATCCATACTTATACTCAAACAGGAAACATCATTTGCTCCAATTCACCATGATTAACTGTTATGACATTTCTTCTTAATCAGATATGCAAGTGTGCTAACAAGAGGGTAACTGGTTGGTAAAAGTTCTCTGGTCTGGTCTATATGCCAATAAAAACACAGAATCAAAAAATCAAGACAGCAAATCAAGCTCAGCAATGCAAGCAAAAAAGAAATGACACAAAACCAACTGATTTCTGATGCAACTGGGTCCGAAACAGATCAGGGCCATCAACCGTAAATATTAAACTTGTCCAACATTAACCACCAAAAATCTTCACGTGTGTGGGGAAAGCCGACGACTCCTGAGTCATGACTCCGCGAATTGTCACGTGAAACGGAATGTAGCCAATCAAGAAGGGAGCTGGCTGAGGAACAAGGAACCAAAGAAAGCAAATAAAAATAAAGCACGGCCTGTCTTTCTTGATGGCTGCCAGATTTATTTGTGTTACTAGGATAATCACACCAGCCATTAGCTTAATTTGAAAAAAACTCACTTCTAGCTTGCTCAGTAGACTAAAAAGTCCGCGTCCACGCTATCTCTAGAATTTTTTCCACGATCTTTTTTTTTTAGTGCAGGATTTTTCTGTCGAAAATACTCCATAAAACCACCATTCCCTCCTTTTGTGTGTCCTCTTCCATGTTTCCCAGTTGTTGCTATGTTTCTTCTTCTTCTTCATTTTCGTTAGGTCACGTTTTATCACGCGAGATTTCTGTCTTGGAGGACTAGATTCTAGATCGGTGTTGGAACAGAATCGTTTTGTGTGTGGTGTGCTGTGTTGAGATTATCGGAGCACACCACACAGAGTACAATCAAAACTGTTAAGTGCTTGATTTTTTATTTTCATGTGTGTAACAGATAAGAAATCACTTCAGATTTTAAAAAATCCTTATTCGTGTACCCCACTTTACTGTGTAGTCACAGTTGTTAAAAAACAACTAATAAATAGTTGTTTTTTAAAACCTAACCTCATCCTAATTTCATTCATTCCAATGCGCTTAGTGTTGTTATGTTGGTCAAAATGGCCGCGCTAGCACGTTATGCACCCCCCCCCCCCCCCCCCCCTTCCTGTGGTACACATTTTTTTAAATTTATGATGTAATGATTCCAAGAAATATATGAGTGTAAAAAGTGTGACAACAAGCCCCAGTCTCCCCTAATATTATGTTCATCAAACTACTATGCAGCAGAATGAGTCCTTTCATTCTCTACTCGTTTTTTTCCGCTGCTGTAGCCCATAATTAATTAATCAATCAATGTTCTCACCTTAATGAGGTAGCATCCTCCGCGGGGCCTTTGTGTCAAATATCTCAACTATTTCCTCAGGTTTAATCCTCCTAGATATGTTGCTCTCAATGTACAGAAGTGACAGAGATGACGAAGTCTTGAGAGAGGCCACAGGTGTCTGGAGGGTGGGGACCAGGGCTGGGAACACGGCAGCTGGTCGCGGAAGCATCGTGCTAGTGAGGCAAAGGCTAAGGTTAGCTTCTATGCTGCGTTGTAGCTACGCTGTGTGTATGTAAAGACGCAGGTTACTAATAAGAAAAATAAAAACAACATCAACATTAATAATACCTTAAAAAAATATTTTTTTATGTATTTCCCACCTCTTTCTAAAATACTATTTAAAAAACATAATTTTATTATTTTATTTAATTTTGTGATGATTTTATTTTATTTTCTGTGACAGTTTTGAGTAAGCTAATGCTGCATTCATGTTACCTTGGAAGTCAGAAGTCTGAGCTAAAAATGACGTCACACCTAAGTTACCAGCATTTCAGTCATAGATATATAAAAAAGCTAGATGGCTTATGCACATTGTTAGCCAATGGAGACAGATGTCCGCACATGGCAGCCATTTTGTTAAGGGACGCTCGCCCACTCATAACATTACAGTCTATGGTGCATGTAGCATTTAAATTAGGGATGTGCGCGGTTATTCGGCTATTCATGTTAACAGGGCTGTCCTTACTATCCGTTAAGTAAATAATTTAATTTAATCCAAACAAACTGACTGTGGGCAAACAGGGTATGCCTTCAGAATTATACCACCTCTAGCGATACAAGTCAGTTTGTGGTGTTCTGGTGCTTAATAGTGGTGAGAAGTTTTAATATCTTTCACAAGTTCTCCCCTCTCCATGTTCAGCATATAGGTATCTGCAATAGCATCAGTAAATAACAAATCCAACAGAATTCAAATGTATTGATAACTGGTCATTATATCAATGTCCACTTCACAATTGAATGTTTAAAAGTAATGTTAACAAGAAACAAATAACCAACAAACAGACATGTGCAAAAGCGCTAGAAGTGTTTGGTAAAAACTATGAGTTGAACAGCCTGTTTTTTAACGGACCAATGTTGAGAATAAACCCACGCTTTGTTATTTATAGCACAAAATCCTGTCACTTCTTTGTCTCATGTTTCTAGGTGGGCATCCCTGAGTCTTCAGTCAAACGTTGTGTCCTCCAGATAGCCAGTGCTCTGGAGTTCATTCACAGCCATGGCCTGGTCCACCGTGATGTGAAGCCTGAAAACATCCTTCTATTGGACAGTCACTGCTGCCAGGTCAAGCTGGCAGACTTTGGCCTGGCCCAGAAGAGAGGTACCCTGATCCGCTTCATTACAGGAACCTTGCCTTACATGGCTCCAGAGCTTTGTGGCGTGGCTTTAGTGGATGACCAGAAAGAAGTGACTGCTCCTCCACTCAGCGTGGAGCCCAGCCTGGACACCTGGGCCTTCGGGGTGGTTATCTTCTGCGTCCTAACCGGCTACTTCCCCTGGGAGCGCTGCATGGACTCTGATGACTTCTACCAGGAGTTTGATGACTGGTGCAGAATGGAGGAAAGGCCGTACACTGAGGAGGACATTCCTCCGCTGTGGAAAAGATTCACTCCAGATGCCATGGAGATGTTTGCCAAGCTGCTGGCACCAGATGTAGACAAGAGGTGTGAGGTTGGAGAAGTGAGAGCGTATGTGGAGAAGGACTGGGTTAGGAATGTGGATGGAATGGAGCTGGAGCAGACAGCAGAAAAAGAATAAGTGAGTAATCCTGGGCTTGACCAGCTGCAGGAACAGCCTCATACCCATAACCAGTCTTTTTTTTATGTTCCACTTACCTGACAGGAGGTAAAGCATACATGTAGACATCAAGCCAGGCATCAGATATGAAGTGGTTTTAAACATTTTGAGGACATAATAATCTGAGACTTGTTTCATACAGTTAATTTGGTTTATATTAATGCTAAGACACTTCACAGATAAACAGGAGAAGATACAGAGAGATACCTTAAAACCTCATGCGGAAAATCCTTTACTCTGTTTGCCACGAGTGAGTAATAGAAAATAATTAAATGTTGACTGAGTAGCTCTCAGTAAGTTGTGACTGTTTTTTGTCAAAATGAATGACTATTGTGTTTTGATGTTTGATTGTTCGTGAAAATTGTTTTGAGTTTTGACATCAGCATGTATACTCTAAGTTTTAAAACAGTCTGTTATTGCAAAATAAGCATTTTTTTTTTTTTTTTATAATTTGCAGGTCAATCAAACAAATATTTTCCCTGAGTTGTCCCCTGAGCTCAGCTCCTTTGGGCACATGGAGAGGGAAAAAACTTTAAGGTTCATTCCAAAAAGCTTCTGCAAGATCCCCAATAATTGTATGAGATCCATCAAAACTTTGCGTGGTCCAGAGAAACTTTTGAGGGATTGTTTACTTCAGCTGAAGCTTCCTCAGGTCACTAACTGACCAGCTGGTCATTGCATTTCAAACCCAACATCTCTTTTCAACAGTACCAAAGCAGAGTGGGAGCTACAACCTAATTCAATCAGTACAAGCCATGGTCCCCTCTAGACATCATACATTCGTTTCTCTGCACTGCCTGCTTCGAGGCGAGTGTGAAAGATCTGTCTAGTTTTACAAGATCTCAAAAGTTTGGAGCAAAAGTTTCTTGGAAAACCTTTGGAAAAATTTATATTATTATATAATGAAATTTAAGTCAGCTTAAGCTACATATGCTTATATATCTTTTGCTTTTATATAAGTGTGTGTCTGTGTGAATTTAACACATATTTTCATTGGCCATACTCATCAAACTGTACATTTGTATACATATAGGTGTGTCCAGAAGTATACAGAGTTTATATTTATGTACTGTGTATGATGACATGTTGTGAGGGCATGCATATGAAAAAAATAGAAATAAAAGCATCCATCCTCTTGCTCTTTTCACCGACTCTCCAGGGCAGGTATCGTGTTCCCCTCTTTGAAGTGTGATGTATGACCTTTGTCACAGCTCCGTGTTAAACCTCTCTCTCACTGACCTTCTTCAGGCCCTCTCAGTTGAATGATCACTCCTCCACCTGGCTCCCCACTGATGGATGGCTTTTTGTTTGGGTATACTGGATGTTGCAGGTGTTCTGGGGTAGGACATGTCATCCTCCACAGAGTGCAGACCCAAACTTGGCCTGGGGCCTGTACCCTCTGGCCCCCCTCATACTTGACAGCATATTCAGGGCATTACACTAACCGTGGTCATCTTACAGCTGACCCTCGAGCCCGACTGCACACTTAGGCCTGTCACACAGACACCCATACAGCCCAGCAAAGCCTGTGTCTGTATTTGACTCAACAACTATCTATGCTGGCATTCACACACATATCACACCCTGTGTCTCTAAAGATTTTAGTAATGCTTTGCATGCCAGCACTGTGTAACAAGGCATTGCAACCGTTGTGTTAATCTTGTGGACAACTTGCTTTACACAAGAAGTCACAAAGAGCCCTTCAAACAGGAGTACTTTATTTATTTCATAATGAAGCTCTCTGTTTTTAATTTAGGCATGTTATGTACTTTGAACCTACAATCTGGAAGACTGACCAGATAAGAAATATTTCCACAGAACATCATCTACCCAACCATCTCAGGCTTTATCACAGGATTTCTTTTTCCTGCTATTACCAGAAATGCTGTGGTCGTGTTTTTCTCCTTCACCTTATCTACACCACAATCGCACTTCTTTATCTCAGTTATGTAACTTACATATGAGGAAATCTGCATGTTTACTTATGTCGAGCAAAGGGACATTTTTGGCCCTTTTTACAGCCTGTTTTAAAGCATTTTTTATTTTTATTTTTTTTAGTTTTAAAAGACAAGATAAGATTCTGGAGTTTCAAACATTTATAACGTGAGTATTTCAGAACATAAGATGAATGAAGTAATCAGACATATCTAAACCTTTGAATAAAAAAAAAAACTATAGCTTGCACTGTAATTTCAGAGTTTTTTTTAATCTATGTATTCATATAACTGTATTTTGGGGTCTTTTTTGCCTTTATTAATGATGGATAGGACAGTGGCGAGATCAGGAAAGAGAATTTACTTGTGAACCATTCAGCCTCTGTTTGTGCTCCACATTTACTGTAAAACTTCTTTATTATAATTTATATACACATTAATTCCACGTTTTCGATTGATCTCTACAACCTGGTGCAAAGAGATTAATCCTTTATTTCATACATTTTAAAGAAGTTTATTTTAAAGGCTAATGTACATATTTGAAGACTATCGATGGCCAGAGTTAAGGGGCCTCAAACAAGATGCTTTGGCACCAAAGGAGATCACAATTTTTAGACTTTTAGACATGAACTTTTCTAATTCTAGATTTAAAAAAATATTCATATAAATAAACATTTCATTTTATAAGTTTGTTATGACATTTTTATGGTGATTTTCCCCCCTTTA
The DNA here is from genome assembly GCA_962446985.1 of Xyrichtys novacula. Lineage (NCBI taxonomy): Eukaryota > Metazoa > Chordata > Actinopteri > Labriformes > Labridae > Xyrichtys > Xyrichtys novacula. The sequence continues at coordinate 27,199,722 of OY660867.1, forward strand.
TTAGAAAGGTAAGTTAAAAGGGAACAGGAATTGTGGGAAGGAGAGACTGGTAGTGGTTGGGACTCAAACCAGTGACCACTGAAGAGAGGACAATAATCTCTATTTGTGGGACACTTTGACAGCTAGAACATTGGTACCCATGGTAGAGCACTTTTTTTAACCACCTTAACCCTCATCCTGTGTTAGGGTCGGCACCAAGCCATTTTTGTTTTTAAATTAATAAAAGAACCACAAAAAATAGTTGTTGTTTTTTTTTGTTTTTGTTTTGCATTAAGACTTTTTGACTTGTCAGGAACCTCTATTTCAACACAATAAAATAATAAATTTACTAAATGCTCTGGTAGAAATGATTGCACTTGTCCTGTTAGGGCTGCTGTCGACCCAATTAGAATATAAAGCAATAATTAGAGCAAAAATTGAAATCATAAGTGCACTGTCAGGCAACTAACTGACAGTCAGATCCTCTCCCAATTATGTGAGATTTAGGGAATTCTCATTTTGCCTGTTTTTTTCCAGCACAAAAAACAAAGACGGGCATGTCCAGCTCCATCCCCGCAGCCCCACTATGCAGGCTAGACTCTGAGAGATGGAGAGGACGATCACGGAACAAGTGCATGTGTTAGCAGATTGCTATCCTCATAAGAAAGCCTATTATGATATTAACTTTCATCATATCCCCAAAGGCATCAGGTCCGAGAGCTAAACAGCTTCTATGTTACCTGCCACTTCCACTGCACAGGCAAAATTAGGCTGTAAGCTAGCATGAAGACGAGTGTGCAGAGCAGCGCTGTCTTCACTCACAACTCAGAGGTGAATTGCTAATGAGCTACTGAAGCTCTGCAGAAGAAAAGCCCTTGAAAACGGCAGGTAACGTGATTTTTCGCTAAAAACTTTATAATGACAATTTAAAGACCAGAAAAAACAATAGGAGTGGGGCTTTAAAGACAAAGAGAAGTCCATATAGCAATAAATCAAATGAAGATTCTCTATACAGGAATAAAATACAAAAGTAATGTCAGGGATAATTGGTGTGCTCATCGTTTGAGAAGTATGAATTGTGATCTACTATATTAAGACACTTCGATATGAATACAAAAACTTATAAGTTCCTCACAGGTAGTTTTTAGCTGGTTATAAAACTCACAATAATAAAATGAGCAACAAGAGTAAACAAAACCATCAGAAACAAGATGCATCCTTTAAAAAGAGGTACTTTTTTTGATTTAAATGAAGCAACTCCCAAGGGGTGAGTGTCACACAATGTAACCACCACCCTACACACAGAGCAGCCATTTTTAATTTTTCCAAAGCAAAGATTTGAGTTAAATTACACGTTGTCTCTCAGAGAACACAACACCAACACAGGACTAGATAAACAAAAGAAAGCAAGATACAGCTTTGTACACCGGGGGCACCAAACATATTAACAAATATCTGGTCATTATCATTAATAAGGTGATTTTTGTTCATCTTTTACAATTTGAAAACACTACTCAACTTCCTAAAAACTGTGGAGGCCACACATCAGAGATTTACTCTTAAATACCACAAAAACAGCAAATGTAAGGAAGATCGTTTCACACAGACCATACACACACTCTCACACACAGACAGCAAATCCAGGCTTTCAGTATGACAACATACTATTAGTAGATGCTCTATTAATAATGAACCTCTGTCATGGAAAATCACCACAACTGGGGCCTCACTGCCAGCCAAAGGTTCATCTGTCTTCACCATTCATAAAAAAAAAAGAAAAGAAAACTGACAGTAGGGGGTGGATAAAGAGACTTTAATCACAGCTGATCTTTGTTTGAGCCTGTTACACAGCCAGCAGATGAGTCAGATCAGAGGATAATGGATGGACTGTAAAGTAAACAAGTTTTTAATATTTGTGTTAAAGGATATCCAAAATGTTTTCAAGACTGACTTTTACTCTTTTTTAAAATTCCAGTCACATCTAAAAGTTGTAATATTAGTGCTGGAGTCCTGGAGTTGGCAAAAAAATTGTGAAATCACCTGTAATATTTCTTTTTTAGATAAACCACCCAAGCTGCAGCAATCTTAAGATAATTCTCTAACCGTTAAATCACCCACCTTCATATTACATGTCACATTCAAACACTTATGGCATAGATTGCTATAAATAAAAGTTTACTTATTAGAGTGAATGACAACCATGCCTCCAAATTGACAGATTGGCTAGAAGTATCCTCCGTGGTAGCTAAACAGTTAGCATGCTAGAGTTTTCCCTGGGATTAAAGCCAAAGAAGAAAATATCATGTCTGAATATTTTAAGACTTATAAAACTTTGCATAAGCCTTTTATTCTATTTCAAATTGTGTGTTTTTTTCTAAGAAAAAAAAAAAAAAGATCAGATTCATTATTGTTCTTGAAAGTGCTGGATCTACAAACATGACATTAATGTTGGTGCTTTAACAGATTGTTGGCCTGTTAGTCAGGTGTAGTTGATCCCAACAAAGTATGTCTGCTGCAAACAGCATTAAGTGACACCATTTCTATGGCAAACAGAGGTTGTGACAAATATAAATGAAAATTAAGCTGAGGTCTAGAGATGGATGTGGTAATAATACTATGATAAAGAAGATTCCAAAGCAAGTTTGAGTTAGATGTTTGGAACAAAGGCTCTCAGTTTGATACCATAAAAGCACTGAAATACCTATGATGTGTAAAAAGACATGAAGTAACACCAGAGTTTAGAAATATCCAATAATAGCATTTATCACGCAGAATGGTCTATTTCTTTTAGTTAATGTTATTAAATAGTTATAGGTTCATTTAAGGTTATGCATCACTGTGTCCATCATTCTTTCGGTTGCAGCTGATAAAGCTGCAAATTATTCTATGAAGCTATTCATATTTGATTTACATATTATTACTACTACTACTACTACTACTACTACTATTATTATTATCATTATTATTACTACTACTACTACTACTACTACTACTACTACTATTATTATTATTATTTTTTTGTTGTTGTTGTTGTTATTGTTATCATCATCATTGTCATATTTATGACATATTTATTATGCAAGGACAATTGATAATAGATACTAAAATATAGATTGCCTTTTAACAGGGATGATTATCCCTTATGTTAGTATATAAAAGATGAACTTTACTAGATCAGTAATCTATTCAATAATGTAGAAAGAGTGGGATTTCAAAATGAGAGCTTATTATGCAACATCCTAACTGGACATCATGTAACAGACAGGATTAGTGTTCTAGTTACATGAAAATGTCACAGAAATGGACGACTGTATTACAGCACTTACTTATATTACAAAAGCAGGCCCTCACGTAATCAGTTTACTGTGTTTTTCCTATGAGTGACACCACAGACTGATTAAAAAGGTGACCTCTGTCACTTTCAGATCAGGTTTGTCCCTTCTGTGTCTATTTCAGCTGCAGCATCACAGCAGACCTAATCCCTCATCCTGATCCCTGAGTGGAGCCTCTGACAGTGAGCCTGGCTGTGATGTTTACATATCATACAGAGGCTGCTCCTTACAAATTAGTCCCTTTGGGTGTATCGCTGACTTTGTGATCTCACAGGCTCTTTGCTAACTCCTGACTAAACATGTGCGACTCTAGCAACTCTGTCAGTCCCTTAAAAGCAGCACTAGAGTGTCTGCTGGTCCCTAATGGATGATCTTACTCATGTTAACATTTGTAGCCAGCAGCTGCTCTGTCATATGTCTGGAGTATTGGGAGGAGATGTTAAAGGACTCACAGAGGATGTTAAAGAGCACAAGGATGAAACTGTACTCAATATAGAGTCATTCCATGTCAATTCAACCAAGAATCTCCACTCACGCCACAGATTTTGATGAAATTTGGTGAAGTGATTGGCCTTCAGGAGAAACTGTCAGAGCTCAAATATTTTTGTTCAAAGCCATCTAATTAGTGAGATAGGGGCTAATGAATTGTTGGCTAACTAGCATGACATACGTTACAAAAGTGTTCATATCTCTGGAAGTATGGCACCTAGAGAGCTGATTCGGGTGTCATTTTAAAGCTCTCTTCAAGATCTATTCAAACATTATCTTTACATACATTTTCATAACATTTTTTTTCCCAAATTGGACCAGAAAAAAATTATAAAAGACTAAAAAACTTAAATTGGAAATAGCAAAAAACACGCGGCCTTCAATTTTCTTCATATTCACACTTAAGAAATACTATCATGTCCACTAGCATCCCTGCAAGTTTCAGGATGGGCATTCCATAACTTTTTGAGTAATCAGTCAAAATGTGTGGTATGTTAGGTGGAAAATCGCCATATTTGGCACATTATACAGTCCTGACCTCATCTGGAGTCAGCCCCACTTGCCTGCTTGCATAAAATATTACTTCCTCATAGTGCAAAATGCTTTTTTTGAGTTTTTTCATTTGTATGTTATCCTATATTTATGTGAAAAATGGCTAGAATGGAGGGCTTGGATGTTTTTTTTTGTAAGCCATATGCACCATTAGCTTTCTGTGGTAACAAAAGCAAAATCACAAAAACCTCAATCAATATAAAATATGCGTAAAACTTCACTTAATAGCTATACAACACAAATACATCTTCAGCGCATAACAGGAGTTGCTCATACAGTGTTGCTGTGTAAAGAAAACGGCTTATTGTGCTGTGTATCAAACTATATATGACATATAAAACATACAGTCTGATACTCAACATCTGAGCCATTTCCAAAATCCTGCAGGTGTCTGGAGCGCAGGGTGAAGAAACAAACATACCTGAAAGAGGTTTCACGTTTCATACACAAAGTGCAGCACAATCAATGCTACACTGTTCTTATATATGCGACTGAATACACAAAAACTTGATAAACACACCTTTAAAAAAGAGAAATACTTTATTTGCCGTTTGATTTCCCAGGCAGTGATGCTCAGGGGAAGCTAAATGATTAATAGCACTGTACATGATATCCAAGTTCTACAGAAACCATACATATAAATGAAATAGGTTCTGCTGCTGAAAGTTTGCCTCTACAATATGCTGTAACCTTAAAGGTTGACCCAATGAACACACTAAATATTCAACGAAACACACAAAAAAATTCATGATAATTAAAACCATTTCAATTAATGTAGAAGAAGAGCTGTCAAGAATAAAAACGATTTAAACAAAAAATTATAAAAACCACAAAATATATTCAGAAACGACTGAGACATATACCAAAATGCTAAAATTGGCCATGAAACACAAAAAGTTTTTTCAACATGCAAAGAAATGTTCTAGAATTTGGTGAATTCTCTTCGGATTCTGTTAAGTGCTTTTCTGTTTATTGAAATATCTGAAATATTTGTCTTTCACATAAAATATATATGATAAGATTGACTGTAAAAACTCTGCAGAATGAATTTGTTTCAGAAGGCACTGATTTTGCATATACAGGACAAGATAAGCCATGAGAGTTTTGTCCTCTTGGGGCAACACAAATGTAAAGTACCTCACAGGAGCTTTAAAGGATATGAAAGCTAAAATTTTAACTTAAAGAGATATCATGGCTGAAGCCGTGTGATGCAGCTCAAGGAAGAACATTTATGATCATTTCTCCATGGAAATGCAATCAGACCAAGACGCTGAGGCAGAAGGACTACTGCGTCTGCTGTGCAAAATGATTAATATGGTGATTATTACTTCAAAGAAATAAAAAAGTAATGATCATAAATGTTCTTCCTCAAGCTGCGTCACCCGCTGCAGTCGTGATGGACTTGTCTGAGGTCGCTGTACAAACAAGCGGCTGCTGGAGTGTGTTTGACCCTAACTTAATTTTACGCTGGAATATCCCTTTAATAGTTTTATTTTTTACTGCAAGTTGACCGATAAGAGTCAGCTGTCATTGAAGCATTCAACTTTAATGAAATGAATACAATTATCTCTAAATCAATGTATAATGTCAATGTCAACTTTGTGTCAGTCAAACTCTTTGAAACCCACTTCAGCTCGAGTTTGTTGCACAAAACAATAACTACAGTGATATACTGTCAGGACAGAGGAGACTGATTTTGTTGGACATTTTTTTCATTCAGTACCCAGTTTTGGCTCACCTATCCTGACCCGGCACTAGGTAGTCTTCAGCATCCCTCTCTGGCAGTCCTGGAGTAGCTGCTCTGACATTTTCAGGTGTAGCTCTGGGACTGTTGTGGACTTCAGCTCTGGTCTCAGGTGTGGCTTCAATGTCGTCATAATTCTCCCCCCAGTTGTCCACCTCGTAGGTCTGTTCTCCTGTTATGAGGAAAAACAGATGCAAGTTTATTCTGATTCTGCTGCTATGGAAACTAGTCAGGTATTTGTGTTTAATAAGGTGCGAAAATTCTGGTTCAAAACTTTCCTGTGCTTTGATCAAAAGCCCCCTCACGAGCGTAGCTGTCCCCAGAGGAACACGCTGGAATGGCTGGAGAGGTCAGACGACGAGTCTCCATCGCTGATTCATCAATATCATCGTAATGAAAAGAAGACGAGCTCTGAGCATCCCTCTCCATGATGAGCTCAGCCTCAGGTCTGGATGCTGTGTATAACCATAACATTCTCATCTTATTTCAAACCAGTACTTGCTTTTACATTTAGCATCAAGTTTACAGCATCACGGGAAGATGACTATAATGTGAATTTTGCAAATATTCTTGCAGAAGATAAACTCAAACTTCTGACTGCTTTGTCATGTAAACTTAAAAGACAAATTACTCTGTATTAGCATAAAAAATAAGCAATATAGATTACCCAACTCTATTACTTATTACTGTGTTTAATCCTGGTTTCTCATTGACTCCACAGAAACAGTGGTTCATTCTTAACAACATTAAAACAACCTGATCAAACACATCATACCAAATCAACCCACAAAAAGCAGTCCAGCGCTTTTCACCTCTGTCTGTTGACACTGTAGCAAAAATGTTTCATTAGCATGTTTCTAACAGCCTAAAGCGCAACTAAAGCCGAAAACATACAGATTCCGTGTTGAGCGCATTCTGTCGGCGTTTCATCTCTGCTCTGTCAAGCAGCGCTCTTCATTGCAAACAAGATGCATGTTTGGAGCGTAGCAGCAGTGCAGTGCAGCCCCGGTCAGCTGGGCTCGGTATGGAGGAAATAACATGCTCACAACAGGTTGATTTAACTTCCTGTGGTCTGTTTCCTGCTAATTTGGATATAATTCAGTGACTGTTGAGCCTCTACTGTATGTGAAAAAGCAATGTAATTTTATAGTTTCGTTTTTTGCAGGTGAACTCGTGTTTGATTAAGTATGTGCCTTTATGCTGTGCTGTTACCTTTAGACAGAGTTAGCAGTTCAAAGTCCTGTTGGGGTCTACATGGATCAGGGATTGACCATCAGATTGTTCTATGTTACTGATAAATCCATAACCAGGAAGTATTTCTCATCCAGACGAACTGATAAACAGTCGGGAGTCAACATATAGTGTTTTATTTTGAAATTTACCAGATGACATGCATGATCTTCATGCTTGATATCCTGTCTAGAATGATCTTCTCTGTGTAGATTGATGCCGGCTGGAAGTGCAGAGAAGCAAAAATAGACTTGGCGTGTATCTTTAGCAGTGCCACGCTCGACACGCTTCTGAGACGGAGCTTAGACGCGTCCTGTGTATGATGCTGCATTGATTAGAACGGGAACCTATTTGTTGCGTGACATGTGACTCTGACGCTCAATATGGATTCTGTATGTTTTAGCCTTAAGCCCCAACTATCCTAAAGTGGTGCAACATCCTGTCCTGCAATCCATGCAACACTCACAAAGCAGGTTGGAGCATTTCTAAGTGGTTGCTTGCTATAAAGTGTGGCATTTGTCTCATTTATGTTCATAGGTGTGACAAGTGCAAATATCTAAGAGGAAGGAGAGCTGATTCAGGACAGTAACAGAAATGTTACAACAAACAAGCATGCTAATGTGATGACTTCACACATAAAAATTAAATCTTAACTTTTATATTAGTTTGTCCTGCAAGTATGCCAATAATAGCTGTCATGGAAACGGTGCTGATTGCAGAATCAGTGAGCCTGTTTATATAAGCTGTATGAATTTCAGCCGTGTAGGAGTGACATGCAGGGTAGGATTGGCAAGTTGGAATCACAAGAGAAAGCCTCAGTCCAAGTCACTAGGCAAATGGTGCCTTTGAATACACAATTTCAAAGTCAAATATCAAGATTTTGCATCAGTATGTGCTGTTCTAGTTGGTGGCCAAATGTGAAATTCCCTCAGGGTGAGTTAAGACCCTCTAGACAGCCATTCAAAGTGTCCTACACATACAGTACAAAATGTTAAATTTTATTTTTAAAAAAGCAGTATATTAAAAGTTGTATAATTTTGATGCTAAAATCATTATATTAAAAAAAAAGACACAATTCAAGTGAAATACTCCTGTTATAAATACTGTTGTAAAGACATGATTAGGTACATGGTGCAGTGAATAGTTTTGATTTGGAATTTCATATTTTTTCAAAAATATAAAAAAAATATAAAACAGGTTAAATGAATGAAAACATGACTCACCACTCTGCCTGAAGTCTTCTGTTTCATTCACTGTGCTCTTCAAATCCTCGTAGTCACAACTTTCAAACACTGCTTCATGCTGTGAGAACTTTCGTACTGCATCAAAAAAAAAAAAAAAACACAAAACAAAGAAATTAACAAGAGGAAATAAAAACAAAACTCACAACAAATGGATCAGTCTCTTTAAACTTTCTTTTTCTGGGCCTGATACTGTGATTAGGTTTGATTTTTTTCCCATTTTTTTCTTATTAAACACTGCATGGGTTTCTCAAGCAGCCTTGGCATTAGTTTTGGCATCTCTGTGTATCTTTACATAATTAAACCCTGGGAAGTAAGAGGTTTAGATGGTTTTCTACAGTAAGCTGATTGAATTCAACATGCAGGAACACTGGCGTCTTGTGGGAGAGAGTCCCAAGTGCACCCTTTTTTGTTTGCACTTAAAACTGTTGAAACTGTTGAAATGGTGCACTTCTTAAAGATCTTAATGCAACTGAAGCAGCAACAACTAGTAAAATAAAAGGGTTTACAGAATGAAATACTCACACTTGGCATTGGCAGCCCTTCTGGATTTACGGACAACCCAGACTCCTATCACTACAATGAGTACGAGCACAACAAGCAAAAGAAATGCGATTCCCAGGATTAGAGGCACCATGGAGGTCGGCTTTTCTTCAGGATTGTCAGAATATCCTAAAATAAGGGAAAAAAGTACAACAATGTTGTTTGTGTTCACTTGAAGTCAGACAAGTGAACTGCAGGTTGATACCAGGGCTGTTGCTTTATAGGCAGTGGGTATTCATAATAATCATCTCTTTTCAAATGATTTATATTGATATTATGCTAAAAACCAGCATAGCGTAATACTGTCAAATGACTGATCCATATCAAGAGGCTGTGATTGCTCTATGTCGGTTTCCTCATGACATAAAAAAGGAGGGAAAATGAAGATGCATCATTAGCAGAAACCAGCGAGTTGGCTAATCTTGAAATAAAAGCAACATACTCTACCACTCAAAAGTATTTCCCGTTTAAAATCAACAAAAGTTTCCATCAGTGTTGGTTTTAAAACCTGTATTCTCCGCTTGAATACAGAGGGTCACCCTAAAATCAAATTCAAATACATTAAACAAGAAACCACCTTTAACTCAGTGCAGATGTCTGCCTCCGCAGTGATGCATTTCTGCAATGGAGTTAAACTACACAAAAATGACAACATCAAAGAAAACTGAATTTTACACAGAAGGATAGTTTTATCATCCACATTAAATGTATAAAGAGAGAGCAGAGGTGAGGTTTAGGTGATGAGCTATGGTGGCCAATATTGGGGACCAGGAGCAGCATTAGAGGAGAGAAAAAGACTACGTAAAAAACATCAGCATAGGTGTAAAAACTTACAATCTCTTTGGTGTAAGAAAAAAAAAAAACGTATGACTTTCTATCAAGTTTAGTTCTTCCGGGTGTGCCCCCTGTGCTCTCTGACTGTGATCAGTGGCAAAAGTTAACACAGCCTAAAATACAGATCACCGATAGGTGGTTTTGATTACCATCACAGTAGACCTCAGCTGGTTTGAGTTCCCCACAAGACCCTTGGCTTATACAGTACTTGATGTCCTCATGAGCGTCGGTGCAACTCATCAAGATTACTGAACTGGCCTTAAGTTAGACAGAAAACAATTTTAAAAAATGCAGCTATACATCAAAATATGAAAGAATTTGCTAGAGGGTGAAATAATATGTCATATTTACCACTTTGTTGGCAGGGTCATACATGCTCGTATTTTGTTGCTGACACTCCAGCTTTTCACACAGTTGCTTTCTATGTTTGGACAACATTGGTGCTTTAGTGCACACATTTTCCCACTTGTTTCCGTAATCGACCTGAACTTGACCGCCACATTTTTCCATAGTGTTGAACTTCACATTTCCTGTAATAAACAACAAAGAAAAACATTATAATTTCAACGTTTTTAACAATGTTTTAAGGGAACTATTTAATATTCTTTTGTTTTAGATAGATGATAAAGAAGAATATCCTCAATGCTGTTTGTTAAATGCAGAACAGGAGGTAGGGGATGATGATCTCACTCAGCATGAATGTGAGACAAAGGAGAAATACATCTCAAGGTATTCAAGCAAATGAAAGAAATTAGACCTTTTGTGTAAAAAACTTTTCTCACATCACTATTATGATGTTATAATATTAAAATGTGATCCACACAAGTGCTGACCACTCTGTTTTCACAATTCAACCCCAGACATGTTTCAAATAAAGCGGTGAATAAAGATTTTTGGTGGAGGTGAACAAAATGCACATCTACTTACCGACACAGGAGACTGACACCAGACTCCCCTCACATTTTGCCATGAATCTTTTGCATTGTCCAAGTTTGGAGTGGTACTTCTCACACTTGACATGATGGTACTGCTTGTCTGGATTGGGAGCTTGACTGCTGAAGCTACCAATGGCGTTGCTGCAACCCATTTCTTGGCAAACCAAGTGTGAATAGTCCATATCCCAGTGAGTGTTGCATACATGGATGTTGTTAATCTTTACCTCACCATAGCATTTTTTAGAAAGGGTGACATTTGGCTCCTCTGGGAAGGAAAATAACAAAACAAAAATTATATTGATGTCATTGAAGTAAATCTTATTTTCTTCAAGGCTAAATACTGGACATTGCATGTTTTTTTCCATCTAGATGTCACGCTACTGTTAATTTGTCTCTTTCAGCATTGAAAGTTCACTCCTGAAGCAGAAAAATTTACCTTCACATTCAATATAGAGCTGCTTTTCCTTTGGGAGCACAGTTTGATTTTCACAGTTCCAGATGCTTTGTGGATTGTTCACACCTGCACAGCTGAAGCTCGAGTTCCAGAAATTTTCTAATATAGGTTCAATTGACCTGTTGGAGCTGAAGCCGCCACACTTCAGATCGTGACAAAGAATCCTCCCCTCGGTTTCTGTCCAGCCCTCAGACGAGACGGCTCTTCTTTCCCCCTCTGAGTAGACAACCAAAGCTCCACTGCAGGGGGTTTGAAGTTTGAGCTCCATCGTCCTGTGGCCTGAGATAAGCCACGGGAGCAGAGACAGAGAGAGATTAGCAAATATAAAACACACATACTCCATGTTGAGCAGATTAGTTTCCTACTCTGCTGACCATAACAGTTTACGATAAAAAAAGAAAATTTTTATGAAATTTCCCTTTATTAGAATACATTTCTAGTTCCTCTAGTTTTTCAATTTCAGATAAAATAAGTTCACATACGTGAGCACTGGAGGCCAACAAAGGTGCAGGGGGTTGTGCCAGAAGTGATGCGGCACTCTCTCAGTGGCTTCTTGTCATCGTCACACTGTATCTGTTGAATGCCAAGTGACTTAGGTTTGGGTCCAAAATATTTGATCAGGCTGACAGCGTGGCCACAGCCCTCCTCCCTGCAGATGAGATCTTTAGTTTTCTCGTCTTTGAGAGCCTCCTCACACACTGGGAGATATAGGCCTTCATAAAACACCCCCACATTCCCTGAGCATTTGTCTCTGGTGGCAGTGATTTGGGTCTTCACACTATCTGCAAAAATATAATGAAACGGACATAAAGAGCAATCAGGTTAACTTAATACCCGGAAAAGAATCGTTACGTTACGTTATCAGTCTCATAGTCAGAGCTGTGCAGTGATTTTAACTGTATTAGGAGCAAAATAATGTGAAACAGGACACATCTTATGGAGTTGCTAAAACATAAATGTTTTGTTTTTTGGTTGTTTTTGTTTTTTTCTTTTTATAATGCATAACAGGACAACTTTATTCTTGTGATATTATGACTTTGCAAAAACTTTATTTTTATATCTAAATTGTTAAAATGGTAAGACTTTAATCTCAAGAGAAATATATTTTCTCATGATTTTATTCTAATGAAAAAAAGATTTTTAGTGTCTTGGTCACTTGCTTAAAGGTTGCCAAAAATAATAATAATAATGATGATAAATTCGTACAGCGCAGGCAGGTTTCAATGCTGTCCGAGTCCAAGAACACAATTCTTACAATAACCTTTTAAACGCGGACAAACAACTTAATCTTGAACTGGACCTGAACTTTTACAGCTCTTTTACAGCTGGGGGCTAGCTCAGAAAAGGGTCATAAAGCTCACCTCCTCCATTATCAAAGATGAAACATGGGTCAAACAAAAAAATTAAAATACTCATTGTTTTTTTTTTTTTCTTGAATACACGTTGCACAGTAAGTTATTCATCAATTTTATGATACAGCTGCAAATCCCATAAAAATTATAGCTCAAAATGAAAAGCGTAGATCTGGGCTGTGCTTTTTGTTTTATTGTTATGTACCATTAAAAAGGGGGCCTACTGTAATAGAATTATTTTTTTCCAAGATAAAGAACTTTTTTATGATTGAATTTTTTTCCACATTTTTTTTCACAAGAATAAAGTTCCAGCAAAGACATTTTGTCACTAAAGTGCGAAGAAAATCAAGCCATACATTGCGTTAAGTCAAAATATTACCAGAATTAAGTCGTTATGATATGAGATGAAGTGGTGATAAAGTTGTTTCTTGGCCACTTATAGTCACTTTTAATCAGCTGTATAGTAAACAATGTTTTATGTCAGGGTTTTTGTCTTTAAATGGGTTTTAAAATGATCAAAATACATTTTAATTCTAAGACAGAATACATTATAATTGAAAAACACATAAGAAGTAACAGCAGTAACCTAAATAAGTATTTTAAGACAGGAACTGACCCATTATGATAAACTGCCTTGCTGTGTGTTTTAATTATTGTCATTAAAAACTATAAATATTAAGAAATACTAAAAGCTTTGTTAACACACTTTTATATCACTAGAACTTATACAAGCAGGAGCCACAAATATTTTCATATTACTTTTTGTAAATATGGCTATTTGAATGGGATCTGTTACCTGAGCAAACAATAAAAGCCGCCTTTTGACAGGTGCTGTCTTTTTCAGCGTTTTTGACAAAGTTGCACTGGCTCATGTCAGTTGTCTGCTTCGTGCTGTGCATACTCTTGTACATCACTCTAAAGCTTTTTTGAGGCCAGTTTTCGGCTTTGTGAATTGCTCGGCCACAGTTCAGGTTCTGACACAGCTTATCCGACTTCTCATCCATCCAGGTGTCGGTACAAACACCTCCACACTCCTCTCCCTTACAGATGTTGACATAGCCCCAACAATCCTCTGTTAGGTCCACTGTGAGCCGTCCTGTTGTGGCATCCAAAAAAAGGTAATTATTATTTTCATACGTGTCAGATCATATAATCAACATCCAGGCAAAACACAAGACAATGTTTTACATGTTTGCCATTGTGTCACATTACCTGAGCATGTCACAAAAGCAACAGTATCATTGTGGTCTGATGGCCGTGTCGTGTTTTTACAATCAAATAACGATGTAGAGTTCGACAGGCAGTCATACGAGTCCTCCCAAATTTTCTTTTTCAGTTCAGCATTTGAGGTGAAGTTAAAGTTAGAGAATTCTCCACAGTTCATCTGCTGACAAACTGTGTTTGCAAGTTTTTCGTTCCATGTTTTGTCAGACCCTGAGAGCCAATACATTTCATCGTCATGCTCAATCGCCACCATTCCGGAGCAGGATTTTTCTCCATCCAGAAATACCACTTTGTGATCTGCCAGGGAGTGAATATGAAAAAGAGATAAAAGTTGAGCTTAGTACTTCAAAAAAAAAAAAAAAAAGCAAGAAACTCTTTAGATTTTTCATGTTATTAAAACTTGTTTGCTCTTCAAGACCCACTCTGATGAAAATCATGTTTTTCTTGTTTTTTATATGTTCATATGGCTTTTTTCTGATGCTACATGACAAATTAAAAAAAAAGTGCAAAACTGCATTTCTGAGTATTTCTGCATTCAAATTGCTGTGAATCTCTGGCAGACCAAAACAGCAGGTTCAGGCACAGTGAGATTTCCTATGTAGCAAATCCAAGCTCCGCTCCCGGAGCCCCACTATGCAGGCCATACTCTGCATAGAGGAGAAATAGAGAGGATGATCGTGGAACAAACGTGTGCGTCAGCAGATTGCAATGCTTGTAAGAAAGCTAAGCTAAGTTGATTAGTAACCTGAAGAGGCATAAATTCTAATATTGTTGTTGAATTTACAAAACATTTTGAACATCAACTTTAAAAGTGTCTAATCATCTACCAGAGGGCTGCTTCAGTCAGCTCACTAGCAGTTTGCTACTCCTTCATCTGTCCTCCATTTTATGATATGTGGCAATCGGCGTTGAGGACCACCACTATGAAGTCCCAACATTACCATATTATGCTTTGACATGACATAAATACATCATATATTCTCAAAGACTATTATTGTCGGGACTACTAGTGTCTGGGCACTGACAGCCCAAAGATAAATGCTTAGCCAGGGCATTGAGCTGTGTGTCAGAGTCATGGTCAGTGCCCTCCTCATGTACTAGCCATGTTGTTCACAGCGACTGGACCATTGTCTTGTAAGTAATTTAGGTGGTTGACTGGTCAAGTGCAACTGAGTATTTCTTTTCTGACAGGATTGAGCTGGGGACAGCAGCAGAGTAGAAAATGAAGGACAAAAGATGCAACACAAAAATGAAAATGACACTCACCCTCACAGGTTATACCAACTGCTTCATTCTCTCCAGGGGTTCTGGATTTGGCACTGATTTTGCACTCAGATATGTGGTCATTGTTTGGTCCACATTGAACAGTCAGAGACAGGAATTCACCTGAACCCTGGCTGAATTTCTCTGCAGAAGTGCTGCTTTTTCTCTTGTTTCCACAGCCTAGTTGTCTGCAGACAGTGTCGGAGTTGGCATCGGTCCATGAAGTTTTACCAACCCTTCTCCACTTGCCCTGATGTTGTATCTCCACTCGGCCTGCACAGATTCCTGGACCGTCCACCAGTCTTGCCGTTATGCTATCTGTACCATGGCACAGAGGAAACAGCGAGGGACTTTTCAAATAAGACGCATACAGAAAATACTTTACATATACTGTGAGTAAATTAATTGTTCGTAGACTTTGTATCAGAAAATAACATGACAGAGCCGTCACATTGTGGCCACCATTCCTTGGCTTGACAGTGCCACATTATTTCATGTCATAAGAATGGATGATGATGGTCAGATTTCTCAGATTTCTGCCATTTCTCACCTGAACAAACCACGTAGGCTTGAGATTCACACTTAAAATCCTCGTTATCACGCTTGGCCAAACAGTGCCACAATGAGGACTCGCTGCCTGAGCACCTCACATAGTCCATTATCCCACTCCCACGTTTTTGACTTAGTCTTTGCTCAATCATCTGGAAGAAAGGAGGTCTCATCATCTGCATATAAAGTCAGGCATACCTAACAGGAGGTGTTGAGTAGAGCAGAGCGTGGACATTTCATTGGAGTCGTCCTTTGAATCCAGACTATACAACACACTGTTTGGGATTCATGTGTGCTGAATCCCAAACAGTGATTCACTGATTCATGTGTGCTGCCATGCAGGGGTGTGCCCACTTTTCTTGACCAGGGTGGCTCAACAGGAGTACTGACATAGGTCGGGGTGACCAGGTATGAACTTATAAATTATGAGCATTTACCCTCTCTATCTTCAGGATCTACTTTAATAATGTATTTTGAGTAATGTGCATTAGTTAATCTATTAAACTTAAAAGGTTAATTTTAAGGTCTAGAAATAAGACCAGATAGGATCATCTTTTATTAATACTAGGATAGGGAAATCAATCAATTTTCACAATAATCGATAATATACCTGATTGCCAAACTATTTCATCAGCGCAGTCTTAGAACAAAGGTATGTAACAAATTCACAAATATGAGACAAAACCAACAACAACAGAAAAATATTCCCTCACAGAAGCCTAATACAAGAAAAAAATTATTTTCAGTGTTACTGAAACCCGACCCTGAAAACTCACCTTTCCGCAGTTTGTCTCCTGGCAAACTATCTTAGCTTCTTTGTCAGTCCAGTGGGCAGCACACACAGGATGAGTGGTACCGTTCACTTCAAAATGAACAGCACCATAACACTCGCTTTTGCTGTTTCCATCCTTTAACACCACTTTGACTTTGTCTGGGAGTTATAAAAGAAATGTTAAAGATGCAACAAATAAAGTAGTCAAATATTTTTAGCAAACCATGTACAAGGCAAAAATAAATTACTATTGAAAATGGCTGTTTTCTATTAGACACAACAGTGGACTTCATTCATAGAGCTTCCAATTCCCTCTGATATCACACTCCGGTTTGGAAGCTACAAAAGGATTTGAACCATTGTAATGCTGTAGGCTTCAAACTGTAATAACTAAGGCAAAGGTCTATATCGTGTTAGGCATGCGGTACTAGCTCTGCTATTGTTAGCTGCACTAACCTAACCCATTTGACATTTTGCAACATCATTACAAAAAGAAAAGAAAAGAAAAAAATCTCTAAATTACCTGAGCATGTCAAATTTATTTTGTCCCCATCAACACTCGTGACACCAGACGCACCACATTTCATTTGATCGCACCAAACTTCAGGTTTGGTTGGTTTGTTTTTCATTGGGATCCAGCTTCCTTTTTCCTCTCTTTCCAGACGCCCAGAGCACACATTTGATCCACTGCCTCTGAGCTGCACTCTCCTGAAACCTGTTCAACAATATGTTACAACTCAAGAGTAAACCATTGGCATGTATTTGTGTGTGTTAGTGCGTAAGAGAGAGTGTATGTGTGTTACCGGTGCATATAACTGAAGCAGGGCCAGGGCACGAATCTGATTTCTGGCCTGCACACTGCCACAGATTTTTTAAATTCGGAGTGTCGAAACACTTGATCCCCATCTTCTCTGACTTTTGGAAATCCTTCCACCCAAACCAGGGGTGTTTGGGGATCTCTTTGGATTGACCACACTTGAGATTTTGGCACAGCAGGTTGGCTTCATCTTCACCTTAGTGATGGAGGAATCAAACACACAGTATACAAATAATCATCATTATGTCTTTAATGTAATTACTCATTAAGTACTGATACCCATAGTAATGTCAGGGCTGATGCTGGATTAAGACAAGATTTATGCAAGTTAAGAAAAACAAATCATATATATTTTTTTTTTATTTAAAAGAAAATCTGTTTTTGCCATTCAATAAAGACAAAACCTCATGACCTTTGCTAGTTTGTTGTTCTGTGTTATATTAGTTATTTATATTGCCGTGTAATATCTTGAAGAATAAATTTTTCTGGACTTATTCAGTAATGTTGCTCAAATTAAGCCTAATATAACACTTTTTACTGGAAATAAGGAAGAAACACTGAGTAAGATTTGAGTTTTTGGTAATCTTTCTGGGTCGATGTTGCCATCAACAAATTTAAAGAAAAACACATTTCTCACTCTCTAAATGACACTACATCAATGTGTTTGATGATTATCTTTACTCACACACTGCTGGCTTTTAGAAAGACATGATCTTTTGAGATGTACTGAATGCATGACGCTAATCCTTACTCCAGTTGCCATTGCAGATATAGCCCCGTGGCTTCTCGTCTGTTTCAAATGTTACAGCTCCTGCACATTTGTACCCGTCCAGTTTTATCTTGACATTTCCTAGAAGAACAAAACAAGGAATACATATTTAAATAAAACCAATGATAGAAAAAAATATCTTCTGTATATAAGGGTAAAAAAAAATTTAGGTGTTTAAAGTAGATCTTATCTTTATCTTGACACAACTAACTAAAAAAAGAGACTACTCCTTACGTGAGCATTTAACACTTTTCACTGTGTCCGCTCTGTACTGGCTGATGCCCCAGCCTGGATTTCTACACTCCCATAGGTTGCTCTCGTTTCCTCTGCAGCGTACTTCATTGAGCCACACTTTGCTGTCAATGGGCCGAAACACATCATCTTTGGAGTCCTTCACGGGTGTGCCACAGTGGGTGCTCCTGCACACCACCTCCTCTGTGTGCTTGTCCCAATCCGTGTCCCCCACATAGCCCCAGACGTTCTCATAGTAGACTTGAACATGGCCTTCACACGGCTGGTTGCCACCCGTCAGAATCAGATGTTTTACTTTTTCTGCTCACACAAAAGGAGGCTGATTAAAAACACTTTGCAAACTGTTTCTTTTCTGTTCATTTATCCATTCATGTTTTTTTTTCCCTAATATGAAACATTAGAGTCAAAATAAAAGAAAACAAGCAGCTTTTAAAGTGTGGTGGTAGGGGCTCTGTGTATTTATCACATACAGGAACTTTTTGAAAACGTTTGATTTGGCCCTAATTTCTTGAGAAAACCTGGATCATAGAAAAAAAAAATCCCACTGCACACTGAATAATTTGTCAGGAATCAAAAGATCTTTATTTTACATGGCAAAGTATTTTAGAGAATGTTAATGTGTTGCCACCAACAAAGAAATCCCCGGTTGTACCTTTGTATTGTCTTGGTCGGATGGCCCACACTTTTTCAATAAGATAAAACTTTTAGTGTAATTTGCCATCATATTCAATCATGTCAATTTAAAATAACCGAGAAATAAATAAAAGTAAATGAACAATCACACTGTATGTTGGATTAACCTTTTTATCCCTACAGATTTCAGTCATATCAGAATATTCCCTCCTTTTTCCCCAGTGAGAATTATTTAATTTTATAGCAAATATTGTAACAAATATTTTCTGGGTCAAGAGCGAAGACCAGCTCTTCAGATATTTTACACCACATATTTTCATAGGTATGCCCAAACCTTTGACATATGGCTATAAACAAAATAGAAGTTAAATATAAAGTTAATAGAAATGCACAACTTTGTCAAAAATAACTATTTTAAGTTCAATGCACAAAAAGGATGGTACTATAGTTACTTAATTTAGACGGTTTTTCTATTTTAACAGTTTATATGAGTGTTTTTAAAAAAAAGAAAAAAATCAAACAGTGGCAGATTTTGACCTCAGAAGGGCAGGGTTCGTATCAGTGAGGCTGTGTAACGTAATGATTACTCAGGCGATTTTATCCAGCTGGCGTTCATCTTATTGTCTTTCTGTATTTCTGTAATAATTTCAACTTCTGGAGGCAGCAAGCACTAGTATCTTTATTTACTCTTTCACTTTTTTTTTTTTTTATTACCACTCATTTTATTTGACTATTTTCACTTATGTTCAAGAGTCCTGGACTCTTCACCAAAGTTTGTCATTGTAGAACTAATAATGCTGTGGTTACAACTTAACTTCTGGGTTTACATAATCAAGCCAGATGCAGAAAAGGGGTTTTTTGGACCTCCAAGACCAAACAGCTTTGAGTTGGGGGTGGTTGCTGTGATCTTTTGAAAATCTAAGTTATGGGTTAACTAGAAACAGTGGTGAAAAAAGTAGTAAAAAAAACATCCTGAGGACTCCTCTCCATTTGGACAAGTAAAAGCAAAACATGCATTTATTTTCTGGCACGCCTGTATCAACAACATGCAAAACTTGTGTTTGTTTACTTAGTGTTGAATTTTTTATTCTGTTTTTTATTAATAATTATTAAACACATTTCAATAGAGTCTTAAGCTAGGGTTTGATCCCACTCTGTGAAAATTCATCAATGTTTTTTTACTCTATCTACTCCTCGGTCTGCTCAATAAAGGCATTAAAGCTCAAAAATTAAACTTTATCAAAAGGCAAAAAATAAAAATAAAAACAAGAGACACTTTTTACAAAACTATGGAATTTTGCTTGGAGGCCAAATTTGGGAATAGATTGAGAGGGAACGGATGAGCCATGCACACGTGTGCGGTGGTGGCTATAGTCTTTGAAGCGGCCAGACCGGGTTTGATTCTAACATGCTGACCACTCGTCACACTACAAGCCCCACTTTCTCCTCCTCATTTCCTACGCTGCCAACCAGTCTCTTCAAAAGCCCCATCATTGTAAAGTTTACTAAGCTCATCTACTTAGGACAATACATATTCATCAACATTTCAACAGTAAATATGATGGAGTCAGCTCAGTTTCATTTACAATCTTACAGCAGATACTTGAAGCAGAAAACACATTTTTTAGCAACAGGTCACATCACGAGAAACCTCATGAGACAGGCACAGAATAACTCAAGAACAATTTGAAACAGACAACCTTGACAGTCATTGCAACTCCTGAGTTTAATATACTGTAAAAACATTTTAGACATACCATGAGATGTTTTTAACCAAAAAATGAATCTAGTATTATAGTTTTTTAAAATATCACCAATTAAATTAGTTTTCCAGCATGTCATAAAAATAGTTACTCTATTTATAGGGCACCAATTAAAATCGTAGTAACAAGGTGTTTTACAAGCAGATGGGAAAATGCAAGCGGTTAAAACAATGGAAACACAAACCATTAAAAAAAAAAACCCAATAAAACAAGAATAAACTGATGAAATAGCAGAGCAGTGAGGAGAAAGCCTTTTGCTGAGTGAGTAAAGAAATGCCACACAGATTTATGCTTGCACTGTTCGTAAATTTTAGCCTAAATGAAGTCTTAACAATGAGGAAATGTTGTCACAGAGAAAGTGGAGAATGTATTCAAATGTATTTTAAGACTTTGATAATCACTGTTAAAGTGTATCTCTTTGCGAGGTCCAGGTGAGGACTCAGAAGAGGTCCTTATTTGTTACCATGGATACAGGCATCCATTCACGATTAAAGACATACCTGCAAATTTCTCCTTCACCTTTTATGAGTAATACGGGTAAACTAAAAAACTGGATCTTGTTTTTTTCTGTGTTGCTGCAGTTACATGGCAACAACTCCCTTCAGTTTATCCATCAGCGAAGATTTAAATTGAAGAAAATGACAAAAGTATCACTTGATACAAAACAGATGCAATAATCTGCAACACCTGTGTTTGCTAATCTCCTAAAACAGCAACATCTCTGATTAAAAAATAAAAAAAATCTGAACTCAAACTTCCCCTTACTGTTGAATGAGTAGAAAATCTGGGGGTTACTTGCCTTGCGGGTTGCCCGGCTCAATGAGAGCCGTGAAGAGGAGAAGCAGTAACCACATCATGACCACAGCGCATGACTAGAGAGTGAGGCACCTTAATGATAAACTCAGCTTTATACTGAGGAGGATGTGACCTACTGAAAAAAAAAAAAAAAAAAAGACATGATCTGTTACATGCGTAGAGTGGGCTGTAAAACTCACAAGATACTTTACCAAAAACATCATTAAAAAGATAATCTGGAGTACTTTAACTAGAACTGTGGTGGTTTCATTTTCTCAAAATTGTCTCAAATCTAGCTCTTGACCTGTAAAAAAAAAAGAAGGATTTTACTAGAGGCAGAATATTTTACTACTGCACCGAAATTTACTTAGATGACAAACGAGCATCAGTGGAGTCAGTATGCAGAGGAAGTGCCGCAAACATGCAGCAGCAAGACTCTACAGATTTCTTGAGATAAAACTGATGGCTGCAGATTATTTCAAGTTTTACACGCTGAGTGCTTCTTCGGAAAATGTCAGTGTTTTTGACGCTAAGAGTAAGCTGAGTAGTTTGAAGTGTTTGAACACTTCAAAGTAAAACACGTAATTTGGTAGAGGAACAGGGGCAGATAAACATGGAAACTATTTAAAAGTTATGATATAATATGGAGTAACCAGTGCAATGAATCATCTTATTTTTCTTACAATACACAAAAGTTTAAAAAAATCATGATTTTTTTATTGATTGAGCAAAACACATGCACGCTACTTAAAATGATCAAAAACTGCATCAAATAACAGATCGCAAGAATTCACAGATGCTGTTACTAGGCCTTCCTTTTTTTTTTTTTTTTTTTTTAGTACATATTCGTGATTATCATTTTACTAACAACAGTTTACCAGCAGGTAACCCATATGATCTTTATTTTTTCTGTTCAACAGTGGGAACTTTTTTTGTATATTTTAACCTCATTGAACCATATATTTGCATTCACTGAACCAATTTAGGTTATCATAAATATCTTCCTAACAAATGCTTAAATTGTAATTTTTTGTTTGTAATTTAACAGTAAGTTACTGTGTACTAGTTGCATTACATTCACAGTAATCTCACAGTAATCTACTGTAATATTTCACAGAAATTTACTGTAAATATTTCATAATACTCAACTGTGCATATTTCAAAAATAAATTACTGTAAATGTATTCACAGTAATTTACAATAAAAGTACAACTGCATACTGTAACTTCACAGTAATGCTTATAGAATTACTGAGTAGAATGATCTAAAAAATAAATAAATAATAAAAACAAACAAACAAACAAAAACAATCCAAGATAAGATTCATCAAAATAATCCATTAAAAAAAAAAAAGACTACATATTTGC
Source organism: Xyrichtys novacula (assembly GCA_962446985.1). NCBI lineage: Eukaryota > Metazoa > Chordata > Actinopteri > Labriformes > Labridae > Xyrichtys > Xyrichtys novacula. The sequence goes on from OY660867.1 coordinate 27,222,611, forward strand.
ACCTCAGAATTTGCTTTGCAACCAGGTAAAAACATCCCTTAGCCTTTTGGATCTGAGCCTTGGGAGTTTATATCTTCTGCTTCTGAATTTGAGCTCAAACTTAGTATAAAAAAGATGTTCTGTATGCTGAATGATGTCCTCAGCTTTGGGTTTGACTCTTTCCAGAAGAATTTAAGGCACAAGATCTACTGAGAATGATCTTGTTGGTGAAAAAAACAGTATTTGTATCAGATCATTTTTACTAATGACTCATTACAATTTTGATAATAGCTGTCAATAAAAATCAAACTAATTAAAGATGAAACACATCCACTGGAAAACATAAAAAAATGCCAAAAATGTCAAACTATGACACGACTGCTTACTAAAATGTAATAACATTGTTTCGAATGCTGTAAATATTATATAAATATTATATTATTATATAATAGTATATAAAAAACCCCCATACTAGATATGCTTTAAAAAAAATCTGGAAACTGTATTTTATTTAATGCAGTTGAACTAACTGAACTTTTCTAACAAAGATAAAATGTAGGTCTCCTTTTTTTTTGTGATTTCCAAACATTTCAGCATCAGTCCTCCTCCTCTAATTTCACAGACACAAAGACAAAAGAGAAAGGGGCCCTAAAAACAGAGACGCAGCTTTAAAAAAAACATCACAGGCATCAGCCATCACAGGCAGCCATATTAAACTGCATCAGAGAAAAATCAAGCTGACAGTTTTCTAGGAAAGAAAGAATTATTTACTCAGAAATGAAGAAAGACGAGCACAGCCTACATGGTTTTAGGAAGATCAAAAACTGCTAAAAGGTTAAGGGTGGTAAGACAGTAGGACAATCTATCTTTCTAAAAATCAAATAGGATTTTGGATATAGTAATAATTTGTTTGCTAATATTGGAAGACCAAAAAGGATACATCAAAATATGTTAACACCATAATAAAACAGGCGGAATACTCTATATTTTGAGATGCAAAAAAACTACAAAATATATGCAGACTTCTAAAAAACATACAGCCAAAGGTGCAAAAACAATAACAGCACATTACTAAATATTAGAAATGTCCAAAGTGGATGTAAAGAGATCTCACTGTCTGCTGCAGTTTTTGTGCATTTCATTTCACATGGACTGTAAAAGCACTGCTGTCAAGCTACTGTTGCTTTTATGTGTACTATATAGCTTGACTGTGGAAGTTTTAATATGCATTAATTAGACTAACCTTAAAGTTGTGTTAATTCTGGATAAAACTGTTTGTGAAAACTGCGTTTCCCATGAGCCCCAACACCAACAGTTGTAAATATGAGACACTTGCTGAAGCATGTAGTTGTTGTGGAGGCAAATGAATTAAATAAATACTTTAAAATAATACTTTTCTGCTTTCCTGGGGGCAGAGTGATGAGTTAATGAAGTGATTTGAAGCTACACAACGGTAACTGAAATACAAAAATGATAAAACACATCACTAAAATTCAGTTTAAAGAAAAATAACCTGTCCATTTGATCATCTTAGTTACTGAAGAGGCATCGATATAAGGTAAGTATTGGTTAAAAACCCTTCAGAGTGCCTTCTTATTGGATCATGTATGCTTACAACTTTAACACCATTAAGCCTGCAATCTACAAAAAAAAAAAACAAACAGACAAAAAAAAAAAAAAAAACTCTTCAGTTGCTTCTGACACATAAACTCAGGTGATCAAATAACTGAGCCACTATAACCGTGACACAGACTATTTCAGATCAGAGCCATCCTTCGATACTATAATTAAATTAATCAAAGCATTTAACAGAACAGTACATTTGGTGAGTTGTATTATACCATCGGAACTGTCTTCGTAGACCTCACCCCTAAGATCAAATCATCTGATAAAACAAACTGTGGAAATGTAGTTGTGCCATATTTAAAGCTCCTGTAAGCGTTTTTTTTGGCTGCCGATGAGGCAGGCTGATACTGTTGCCACTAAGTGACCTACAAAAGCAAACCAAACCATCAGCAACAAGAGTGAGTATTTTTGTACAGTTTATTTTCATGCTTGTAATAGGTGCCTCCTGTTAGGTAAAGGACAATTTAACCCATGACAGAAACAACTTACACTTAACATGTATCACACAAAGTGATACAACTGGCTGTTAAAAGACGACACAGGGAGACTTATTCAAAAAACATTATCCCCAAAAGTAAAGAAAGAGACTGCAAAGAGATCAGAGGTACATTTTTGTCAACAGGGGGCGACAAAATCAACACAAAGCAAAAAAAAAAAAAAAAAAGAAGCTTTAGTAGCATCTCGATAGGAAACTGTAAGAAAAAAAAAAAAAAAAAAAAAAAAAAAGCTTATTTCAGCAGTGTCTTAATCATCCCTGTGACTGGCATCTAACCCCTGGTTTTGATTTCTAACATTAAAAATATCTGACAGTCAGGGGGGATGGTCTGTTTTGCTTTTATAGGGGCAACAGTAATAATTAAAATCTGCTTTATAACAAACTAAAATCTCCTTGCAGTAATTCAAAATATATTTTGCTAAAAGCACTTTCAAAGGTCTTGTGAGGATTTTTTTGAAATGTATGAAATATAAATTTTTGCTGACGCCTCTTATGATTTTCAAAAGCAAACAAATCAGTGACAGGACAGAAGATTTTTATATCCTCAGATTCCATAGATTTCACACAGGAGCTTTAAATTGATCTAAAAACTCAGGACTTGCATTAAATTTAATGGACTGTCATATCTGCATGGTATGACGTGGTATAAAGTGGATTTGAGGGCAGTCTATGGCACATACTGTATGTCAGTGCTGCAAACAGTTCTCTGTAACCCTGTAAATACAGCTGTCAGATCAAAATGTCCACATGATGTTTCATCATTGGCATTGTACTCAGAATCAAATTAATGAGACCATCATAAGCTTGGAGTCAGATTGACATGTTCACACTGTCTGCATTTGGACTGTGGTTACAGGTGCAGCCTAAAACTCAGCTCAGTGCAGTGGTTCAGTGGTTTTAGACTTTCCATAGCTGTATCAACATTCACAAGTACAAACCAACCACAAGCTGCTTTAAAATGCAAAATATTTATCAGAAAATTATGACCTAAAGTGAAAGTTTGCTGCTAAACTGCATCCACACCTAGTTCTTAAAGTTCTTCTTATCTTAAAAAAATGAATGAACACCTCCTCACATTCAAAAGAGTGCAGTGACTAAAACTGACTTTGTTCATTTTATTTATTTCTCTTCCCCAAAGTTTGAAGACAAAGTGACTTTCTTTCAAATCCTCCAGTGTCATTTTGCTTTGGATCGATTTTGTTTAATCACTTTGTTTATCACTTTTGTCTTCAGTCAGCACTGTTTTATTTCATGTAACAAAAAGAACATGGGCAATGATAGCGAAATTTGATTGACGGCATTTTGTAAATAATTCTTAACACATTTAAACTTTGTATCTGTGTATCTACACACTGGGCTCTATTTTCGTGCCTTGCCGGGGGCGTAGCGTAAGTCAGGTCCCCCATGCTGACAAGGCATGCCCACGCACACTTTATTTTGGTGAGCAGCACAGCCTAGTTTAAATATCCCCCCTCCCTAACTCAGCTCCTCCCAGTGGCGTAAGTCGTAGAGAGGGAGGGGAGAAGGCGTGGAGTGGGTTTAACACAGTTGAGACCTGTTTTCGCAAATTATATGAGCTCCTTTCTTCACCTTTAAATTCACCACTGACGAGGCGTATTACAATTTTCATGAAGTAGTCGAAGAGATCAAGAGATGGCTGAAGACAACAATGCCAAATGATGGTGACAGAAGCTTAAGCTCACGCAACCGAATATTATAATATTCGTATGTAGGCTTAAAGTATATAACTCATCTGATCACTAAACTAAATCATCTGGTCAGCCTGCAGCAGCTGCCGCAGGACGGGTAGAGGACACAGAGACATGTCCAGGTCAAGCTGCGTGAGAAATAAGAGGAAGAGGAAGATAGAAATAGGGGGGAGACAAATTAAATATCTTGTTAACTTCATCATGTGTGTCTATTTACAAGATATTTAATTTAATTTAATTTAATGCGGTTTCAGCTGTGTTAATTCGCTCAGGTTGAGTGTCCAAACGCATGCCAAATGCGCTCATCAGATCAGATATAGATCAGAATACCTTGAGCAGTACCAGACTCATGTTTGACAGCTACCTGCTGCAACTGGGTTGAGGAAGAGATGGGATAGACAGATATACAGAGAGAGGGGGAGGGAGAGAGAGAGAGAGAGAGAGAGAGAGAGAGAGAGAGAGAGAGAGAGAGAGACAGCAGCAACAACAACTCATTCAGAGTCCTGGTTACAGAGCCAATGATAATGGAAGAATATGAATTCTGTTTACAGGATCAGGAATTAAGTAATAATGGACTTATGTTAAATTTATTTAAGGTGATTAAAGTCAGCAGGCCTAAGAGTGGGTAACTCTAACTTTGTGTTATTGATGTCAGTTAGACTGATGTTCATGTCTGCAGCAACAGTCTAGAGGAACCTAAGAGAAGAGGGAGCTCAGGGCCTAAAGAGGACAATCATAAATGATGCAGCTGGGGTCAGGCAGGACCACAGCAGCCAACTGTCTGTAGCATGAGTCCAGAGAAAGCCCGGGAAGCTCAGGGACTCTCACAGGGATCCCGTTAGTAACTTTATTGTGACATGAAGATCTAAATGAGAGAAGGACAGACAGAAGTTCAGTGTGCCAGATCCCCCAGCAGATCCCCCAGCAGTCTAAACCTATGGCAGAATAACTAAGAGCTGGTTCAAACCATAGACTGTATAAAGAATGGACAGAGTCTGCCTCCTCGCTGGGTGAAGTCACTCCGAGAACAGCACCCTCTGTTGATGGGCTGCAGTATAGGTCATAAATCCCGCCTCCGCCAGCAAAGCTTATAGGGCTGTGGACAAACTTTAGAAATTTATTACACAGAGCATACATTTTTCTTGTGATGTTTACATGTAGTTAGACTGATTTGTGCTCAAGTCCTCTTTTTTTCTGTGAAGCTCTGTTTTTAAAAGTTATTATGGGGTTCATGTTTTTATGATTTACACCTGATACAGCCAATTGGCATTCAGAGATTGCGTAGTTCTCCTGGAGGATACGCTGTTTGAGCCGAGCGCCATCACAGCGACTCTCTGCAACTGCACGCCCAAATGTGCGCATTGCTACTGCGCAGCGCTGGTTTCAGGAAATGAAGAAAAATCCTGGAAATACCGAGAGCTTTTGGCTTCAAATCCGTATACTGGCGGTAGACGGAACCAAGTTGTCCATAGTATATACAGTCTATGGTTCAAACCTTAGCAGCCCTAACGATTACTTTATCACAGAGGGAAGTCTTAAGTCTACTATTGAAAGTTGAGTGGGTGTCTGCCCCTGAACCTCTAACAGTAACAGCATCTGATAGCTAAAAGCTTTACCTCCAATACTACATTTAGAGACCTTTGGTACACAAGCAGACCTGCAGACTGTGAGCTTAATAGTCTAGACGTAGAGTAAGGTATTACACACTCTTTAATATATGATGGAGCCTGGCCATGAAGGGCTTTGTATGTCATAAGAAGGATTTTAAACTCAATTCTAGATTTAATAGGGAGCCAATGAAGAGAGACTAAGACAGGAGAGATGTGCTCCCTTCTCCTGGTTCTAATCAATACCCGAGCTGCTGCATTTTGGACCAGCTGTAGAGTCCTTAAAGACTTATTAGAGCAACCTGATAAGAGAGAGTTACAGTAATCCAGCCTAGAGGTAACAAAAGCATGGACTAGTTTTTCTGCATCACTCTGAGACAGGATATGTGTTATATATATATGTTATATATATATATACACAGGAGCCCATTCAGTGCTAGATTCATTCCCCCTTTAATGCACCACAGTGTCACAGGAAGTCATTCTTACTTTATAACACCATTACTCCTCCCTCTGAGTGTCACACACTCTTACTGTCCCTGGACTTATGTCTCATGTAGTAACTGTCAACTTCTCCACTCCATATAGTTACGTTCAACTGTACAATGATTTTGCCATTTTTAATAATCTAACAGTGCAATACTAATTAGGCATCTTTTTTTATATTGTGCAATATTCTGTTTAACTGTACTGTACTTTATTAAACAGTACAAAATCTTACACTACAAACTGGATTTGTATACACTTCCTACTCTTTATGCTTGTACATAACTTATTTCTTAAACACTCTGTGTTTTTTAAATAGCCTAGTATCTAGTATTCTTTCCAAACCATAGCAATTTCTTATTTATTCCTATTTCTATTCCCCTTTTATTAATATTTGTATTTTCAAGTGTAATGCTGCTGTAATGATGGAATCCCTTCCCTGGGGATAAATAAAGTATTCTGATTATCATGATGATATAAGTGATATTATGGAGATACCATTAGCTCTATACATTTTAAGTAAAATGGTTTTATTATTTTGAATTCTTTTAGTGATGCTGTGAGGCATACATTACAATAGGATTTTTTTTTGCATGTTCATTCTTTCTATTCATTAGTTTTAGTTTAACAGGGACACAAAAAGTGATTTATTATAACTCAGATTTTAAGAAAAGTTACACACAAATGTGAAGGTTAAAGCTCCTGTGAGCAGTTTTTGATATGCTATGATTTTTACTCTTTTACTCTGCTCACTACAAATTTTCATCGTGAGGGATGAATTTATCGGGAGGAGAAGAAGAAGAAGGAGGAGAAGAAGTAGAAGAAGAAGAAGAAGAAGACGAAGAAGAAGAAGAAAAAGAAGAAGAAGAAGAGAAATAAGTGTTATTGTCATTGCCTAAGTAAAACAATACAAATAAGTTTCTTCGACAGCAGTCAGCAAGCAGCAGATAAATAACAATAAATAACACAGAATAGAAAAGATTAAGATTCGATTAGATCCTCAAAGAATGTGTAGTTATAGCTCAAACTTTAAAAACATCTCAGTGGTGAAAAAGCAGAGGTTAAAATGCACATTTACAATAAAAAGCATAATCATGGTAAACACCAATCACAAATTGCACAAGAAAGGACATTAAGTGGTGACTGCCCGCAATAGAAGACTGTAAGGGGGGGGTTTAGTCAATTACCACCACTTTTACAAGAGTGTACATACATACAGTTAGCAGTGTATGTTTTCAGCAGAAAGTGTCTGTCTTATTAATAACTCCATAACCGACAGAAGAGAGGGTATGCGCTTCAAAGTACGAGTTATTCATTTCCACCTCTCAACAGATGAATATGAATATTACGGCAGAACATTGTCGATGTTTGATCTCACAGTGCCGTGTGTGACTCATGCAGAGGAGTTTTGACCACACATTTTACTGTTATCAGAGCAGCGATCACACATTAAGTGTAACTGACTCAACCGCAGGTTTCTGAGTGGAGCTTGCTTAGCAGAAAAAAACCCACAGACCTCTGGGTTGGTTTTGGCAACTAAATCTCCCATCTAAACAGGAAACAGTTGATGTGCTCTCAGGAAACATGTCAGTATCAGCTTCATACTGTGTTTCTAAGTGTTTATTAGACAACAGACAGATGCAAACATCGGACTGTTTTTAATTATAGTTGTTTTTGACATTTCATTTTTTTTCATTTTTGAAATTATTAGAGTGAAATCTTAATAATATTGTTTGCTTTTGTTGTCATACAAAGGCACCAATAAGAATTTCAGTCTATTTTATAAACATAAAAAAATTCCTCACATGACCTTTAAAGGCCCCTCTTGGGATATTTGGTAGCTGAGGTTGGCTGTGTAGTTTGCCTACTTCAAATTTGTCCCAAAACAAAAAGACAAATGATGAGTAAGCAAATAATTAAGAACCTAGGCATGCAAAAGAATAAAGTAAATAAATTAATGATAAAGCAAGTGAAAAAGTAAATATATTATAAAATGGAAAACCAAACAAGTATGTGAGAAAGTAACTATGTAAATGAACAAATGAATAAATAGAAAAATAAAAGTGAGTGGGAAAGTAAGTATTTAAATAGAAAGATAAATAAGTTTGTGACAAAGTAACTATTTAAATGAACAAATAATAACTGAATATAAAAGTGAGTGAGAAAGTAAGTATATAAATAAATAGAAGAATAAATAATAAAGTATGTGAGAAGTAACCATGTAAAAGAAAAAAATAATAATTAGGAAATAAGGATATTGATATATAAATAAGTAACAAAGTGGGAAATAAGATATATAGATAAATTAATCGATAAATAAATAGGTCAATAAATAAATAATTTAGTAAGAGAGAAATTAAGTAGGATATCAATAATTATTCAACAAATGGGTGAGAAAGTAAGTATATAAATCAATAAATAAAACCAACATGAACCCACACATGCATCACTATTTGTTGCAGTTGCTCCACTGTCCTCCAACCACTGTTCTATTGCTGCAGATACATGAAAAAGGGATAAATTTGCAGCTGAAAGTGATCAAAAATATGTGAAACATAACATCTGAGAAAAATACAGGGTAAAAATGGTCAAATCTGAAGCAAAGAAGCACATATTCTTGGAGAAAATTAGAGTGCATTAATAGCATTTGGTAATACCATTAATAATGGCAGTAACTGTAGCCAAGCATGCACCTCTTAAAATTCTGCTACGATACCTGGACGGGGCATGGTTTTGGAAGAAGACAAAACTGAATGTCTTTTAGAAATTTGGAATGACAAGAGCATAAAAGCACATCTATAACAACCCAGCTTTTTCAGAGGATAAAAACAGCCGGTTTTATTCGAACATCTGTACAGTGCAGAGTTACATTGAAAAAACAAAAACATAAGTACCTCGGCACTCATGATAAAATGCTCTGGAGCACCTGGTGTGAACAGAAAGAGGACTGAGGACACATTAAAGCTGAACTGGACCAGAAAGGGAACCTGGTCCTCTTTGAAATAAACTCACAATGTGAACACACACAAAAAAACTGAGTTCTTTGCTTTTGGTCCACTTACAGAAGACTGAGTTCTTTTAAAGGACCAAGTGTAAAAACACCCTCAAAAGTGAAGTGAAGTATATTTCTCTGCATATTTTTAAAATCATTTCTCACAAGCTATCATATGGAAGTCTCTAGAGTTTGTTATCCTAAATGGCATCTGTGTGGCAGATCTATTTTTAGCTTTTTTAAATTATTTTTTATTGTAAAGTGGTTTACATGTGAAATGTACATTTTAACTTGGACCTGACTTCCATGTATTCAAATGAACAAACAAGCCAACCTGCACGCCTAAAATCGTCTGACAGTTGAAAGACAGCCGCCTCTGTCGTTATTCTGAGTTGATATTTACACATGACCTTCTCAAGTGAAGTTTTTCACTGTAATATGGTGGGTGGGGGGATTCCAGGAGGCAAAATGTGTCTTAATAAGGATGCTGTGGTAGATACTGTTTAATAGTAGAGTCCATTGTTCTAATATTTTAGCTTTTTTTGGTTTCTTTCTTCATTCTGTGCGACACAATCACAACAACAGAGCACCGACGGAATGACATTAACATCATCACTGCCTACTCCCCCTCACTGTGAATTTTCCAGACTTTTACCTGCTGTTTTCTCACAGCGGCACATATCGACTACTTACTGAGTCACTAAGTGGAAAAGCTTGAAGTAAAGAAGTGGTAAAAAAAAAAATCAGCCATTGGTGTTCATTCATGAAGAACTTCCTGAAACTTTCAGACAATTTGAAACTTTTCATTTTGATTATTTCCATTTTTTTTTTTTTTTTACTGACACTTGTTTGCATGTGAGGAAGCAGAGAATTTCAGAAGGGTTTTATAATGGCAGTCAGCAGGTTAGTGGGTTTGAACTAGATTTTTCAGTGGATCAAATGTATGCTGTGCTAAGATATTGATTTCATACTAGCAATTACATTTTTATTTTGATGTTTGTTATATTTGTAAGTTATTTGTTCATAGTTTTGTTGTGATAAACCTATAAGAACCTAGATTTTTCCTGATCTATGAAAGTAATACTAATAATAGTAACAATACTACTTTTATAATATATATTTAATAATAATTATGATGATGATTTATAATCTTGACTTGATGAAAAAAAGCAACATCATTTTTATCATCAGTTTAAAGTATGAGCAGAAAAACAAAAGGATTTTACCAGTACAGTTATTTTACAGAGGTATTCTCTCAGCAGTTTTCTTCTAAATACATTATTTATTATCATTTACAGTCTTGACTGATAGTAGCTGCTTTGGTTTAGAGGTGCTGCCATTTTAATCTCTGCCATTTATTATTTTCTAAAGTAAAACTGAAATGTGTCCATTTTACCCTCAGGCACTAGAACAGTTTTTCAGTCCAAATAACTTTATGTGTAAACTTGAAAATACAACTACAGATATCAAAATAATTTGAAAAGATTCTCTTTAACTGTATTAAATAATTCACTTTTTTTTCTTGTTCAAGGGGAAAAACTGCTTTGGTAGTTGGTGTTAGTCATTTTTCTGTGTCTTTTTTCTATGAATACAAATCTTGTCTGTTACCTTTGGTCTGTACAGACATACAGGTTTATCATATTATAAAAGGTCTTTACAAAGACAGTGCAGTAGGTTACATTTAGACAATGAAGGACGTTTCAAAATGCAGGTTTCTCATACATGGTGGTTACCTACAGTTGAACAGGGTCAAGAAAAAAAAGGTCACTGAAGGTAATCTGATCTTTTCTTGTCATATTAAATGAAGAAAAGTTTTAATTAACAAATTAACTACTGTTGCTGGTGGTTATAAAGCAAAGATCATTTGCCTTAAATTAATCGATAAAACAAAAAAACAAACACTGTATTAATTGATCTTCTAACTTGTGTTTTTGAAGTGTTTATATTTTGTGTGAACGGCTTCTGTTAATTTCCGGTTGATGTTCATCTCTTATCTAAAGAAATAACATTAGCTTTGATTATACTGACGGGGAGCTTGAGCAGAATTTACGTCAGAGTGCTTCACATTCAATGTTTGTTCTCACACCTTATGAGAACACCCACGAAACACCCACAGATGAAAACCACAGATGAATACACCCCCCCCCTTCATGCACGCACGCACGCAAGCACAAAACAGAAAAGTTTTCTGTTTAGGTAGGAGTCTGAACACTGTTGTTGTGACTGTTTGATTTCAACAGGACCCTGGTCACTAAAATCTTTTTCATCATCAGTCCGCCACAGATAAACAACCTTATTAGATTTAACATCACACTGAGGCTGAATTCGGACTTTGGTGGCTCAGCAGAAAGAGGTGATCCTGAAAAAACATAATCAGGTATTTACACTTGTGTTTGCAGATGCCCGAGAGTCTACACTGTGTTTTTATTTTTTTTTAAGCACAATTTGTCCTTAAGTTTCCAGCTCTTTGCAAACAGTTACCAAACCATCTTAATCGCAAAAATACTGATATTGAGCTATCAAGGGCCTTTAATGGCAAGCATAAGCAACATTTTTAAAATATAACACTAACTCACCTGTTTTATGACAACAATGCAACATTACAGATTTACTCACCTGACGTTTGTCAGCAGATGATCTTTCAGAGACTCTCCAAGACCCTCTTCAGGGTCCATTTTTCTCCTTTGGTCCTGATATGAGAGGAGAGTCGATCCAACAGAAACTTGCTCACCACAAGATTGCCAATGTTTCCATACCGGTGTACCAAACATTTCCAAAAATGTTGATTTATTTCGAAAAAAAGTTGTTTATTAATGAATGAGAAAGTTGGTGTAAGCATTTAGCAAAGTGAATCACAAATTGATTAAATGAAAAACCTGCAACAAGCCCACCACTCTTTTTATCGAGCTCAAATCAAAGCTACAAAGGGTGTTTATATTTATTTTTTCGGCTGGTTATGAATCAGGCTAAAATGTCTCTGTATGACTTCCTAAACAACCACCACCATCACAGACAGGACTGGTTATTTTTGTAATGCAATTTTACACATGTATCTGCTGCTACATGGGGGTAGGTTTCAGACAAAAAGGGTTACAGCCCACTGCAGATTTTCTATGTCCTTTTTAAAGCTTCCAAAAATGTTCCTATTTTATATAAATGTTAAAAGAGAAGGGGATAAAGTTTTGTGGTTCTTCTGTCAGAAAATGTAAGGGACTCTTGTACAGGACAAGAGTTTCCTCATCCAAGGGTGGCGCTAAATCCATGTGGTCCACAGCTCTTGCAAGAGCCTCATGAGGCGCTTACAACAAGTGCAAGTAAAATCATGTACTATCTTAATTCGCATAAATGAATAATATTTACTCTCTTCATTTGCGCGTCAACGGTAATTTCAATGGTAAACTCTGCCATTTCAACCGGCGGGATCAAGTGATGAACAAATGATTTTTACAATTTACCAGGTAATCTGACCTCCTCACTCACTTTCCTCCAGGTGAGCTCTTTTTTTGGAGGGGTCGATAATTGAAAGAAAATGTATCATATAATTCAGGGCACCCACACACAGACACGATAAGTTTGTCCTCCATTTTAGATACCAGCGAACAACTGTCCGTTTTCATACATCACCCGGCAACCCTCATGCTGATTGTTTATCACGATGTGAATATCGGCTCAAGTGGGGACATTTTCAGCTCCCGCCCAATTTGCGTCATTCGCACCACCAGAGGAGCTTCTAATCCCATATACATTGCATTGAGTTAACATGTAATTCATTCACGTGAATGATTTTACCCGTGCTTGGTGTGTGTACACTGTCAGACTTTTTCTTTACAATTTGACAATCTCATCTGTAAGACCTGGAACATTTTAAAGTTCTTTTGTTCCATATTATTGATCTATTGTTAAAGTTACCGTGAAGATCCTCTGGTCTGTGTCCGGTTTGGTGCCCTTCTGTGGATAAAGTAGTTTTTTGCTTATCCTGCCCTCCACATGCTGAAGTTGTTTCTTTTGGCAAATAATCTCCCCCAGCTGACTTCAGTCAGAAGTTTCAGTTATTGCAGATGCTCAGGAGACACCATCCCCCTTTTCCACTGATGGTATTGTTGGTCATAAAATGGCATCAATAAAAAATTTCAGTCTATTTTATGAACATAAAACAATTTCTCAAAGGAGCTTTGAGAGAAGATTTCTGCTGTGTGATTTATACTCCGTCTCCTTAAAGTTGACCTCTAAACATCCTATATCTGGTTACCAGAGGATCAGGTGCGAAGTGTAGTTGTGCACTGCTGTATTACACAGGTCAAACTGATTCAATAATTTTATTTTGATAAAATATTTGGGCACACAAGTTTGAGTGCAATTTTGAGACACCTATAACTGAACAAAAATCAACTGAATATGAAAAGTTATTTTCATCATCACACTTTAATAGGTTGATTCTTAATAGGTTTTATGAAAACATTTTTTTTTCAATAAAGTATGTTATAAATTTAAAACTAAAACTTATATACCATATTTTCTGTAGTTTATAGGTTTGTTTTTCACAAGGTAATCAAACACTAATTAAAGGCTCCTAACCTTGAACACCATCGACATCACACGTCACTGACATGTCAAGATAATGCAGCTGAGGATTGATTTTCTCTTCCATGCGTTCACGACGTTAGCCACTCAAACTAGTGTAGTCATTCTGCACATGCTCAATGGTACATTTTTCAGGCTCTGAGCTGATGGGACAGCTTCAATGCATTTTTCAGGAAGAAGTAAACAAAAGGACAAAAAAAGAGACAATGCTGTTGTATTGCATGTATAAAAGGCGTAGGTGTATATAAAGCTGACAGTATTTTCATTGCTTAAAATACAACCAAATAGACTTTTGCTCAAGAGTTTGTCAACTATTATGGTGCATGACGTGTCAGGTCAACCAGGAGACAGACTAATAGTTATGGGCTGAAAGGGGTCATATTACCACCTCCTGTGATTTTCAGCGGTAGGTAGATTTTTACATGGTGCTTTTAGAGCGGCCCAGTCGAGATTACTTCTGGAGGCTCAATCGATGCTCAACTTATTAGACTGTCCCCCGGCTTTAGAGAGTGCTAACACAGCACATAAGTCTAATGAATGTTCAATATTTTGAGCTAAACTGCACATGCAGAGTGGCCACTTTAAAATAAAATACCAAACTGCTGATACTGCTCTGCACCTTTATATTTTTCATTGTGCCTGTCCTCTATTTTTATATCTTACTACACAAAGAAATGCTGTTTAATTTTTCATTGTAATTTAGTAAAGTGATAATAACCTCATTATAAATATCATTTAAAATAATAATCTTTACAAAGCTCCAAAACTTTCAAAACGTGTTTCCCATCTTCTGAAGGCAGGATTTGCATTTACTTTACTCAACATGCAACAGATTGGAGCAGAGGTTTTTGCAAAAACAGGCTTGCACCACTAGGAGGCAGTAGTAGACAACTGCTCAGAGTTGTATAAACTCAACACGAGGAGCACCAAAGATGTCGAAACACTAAGTTTTTTTTTTTTTTTTGCAATGAATTTAACCCAAGGGAGTACAAGAGAAAGAATACAACATTCCTTGTCTGAAACTCACCTTTACTTCACGTTGGCAGCTGAGTTATTGCCATGGTGTTGCTCATTTTAGGTAAAATTGCACCACTTTATTTTTAGTCTTCTGCTGCTTTCATCCACTTTACTTTATGGCCTGATGTCAAACTCTTTTAACATGGAGAAAAATAATGAAAGCGGTAGATAAGAGGAGTTTCGGAGATTTAAAATGACCCTCTGGTAACTTTCCTCCTCAGTGGAGACAGAGTACAGCAACAGAAGGATAAGAGTGGAGGGCTTCCTCTGCTGCAGGTTCTATAAATGGACAACTGTACTCCAAAGGGCTCTTGTGTTAGTCATGTCCATGTTCCCAGCAGAGGCAAAGCTTTAAACACACTGCTCACGTCTGCACGAAGGAATGGATTATGTTTTTGTGAGGTTTCTCCAAAACACCTGCAGTGTCTCAGACAATGACAGCTCACATACTGTACTATCTGAGTTGAAGAGGTAAGAGCTGCTGCACTGTTAAATGCTTGTTTATTTTTAGTGCTAAAACTTCACAGGTGGCGGAGCAAATGGAATCAAAATATCACAAAAACTTTTGAGTTTGAGCTACCACCTTTGAATGAAGCACACAGGTGGGCAACACCAGCAAAGCACCATTTTGGAGTGTACATACTCTGAGCAACACAGCATTCATAAACTTAATAAAAATAAATGCGATCATGTTTCTATAATATGTCATCTGCCCTGTGACTAAAAACCACTTTGGAAAGACCTCTGTCATGCTTTTATTGGGTGGCAGTAGCTCAGGTAGAACAGTCGTCCAATAACTGGAAGGTTGGCAGCTCGATTCCCGCCTACCCCAAGTCTGTCCGTTGTGTCCAAGACACTTAACTCACCTTGGTCCCAGTGTGTGTCCTCCACTGGTGTATGATTGTGAGTTTTGTGTGATGGTGGTCAGAGAGGCCGTAGGCACATACTGGCAGCCATGATTCCGTCAGTCTGCCCAAGGACAGCTGTGACTACTAAGGTAGTTTACCACCACCAAGGTGTGACTGTGTGAGCGAATGAATGATGTATCCAATGTAACCCAATTTGAGGGTCTCTGATAAAGGGCTATATGATATCTGATGCATTATTATTATTATTTTGATATTTTTCCTGTCTTGCCTTTAAGTTGCTTTACATGTCTTTACTTTTATTTTGATGCGCTCTACCTTTAGAAGATCTAAGATGCAGAACTGAATAAACCCATTAACGATGAAGCCGTCAAAAGTTGTAAGTTCGTGAGCCACAAGTTTTTCGTGCTGTTCTCTTCAGATTTGATCTTCAGGAATGACCAGTCTCTTTGGCTTGTAATGATTCAAAGTTTTTACATCGTCACAGGTTACCATGGTGATTTAAAATGCGGTTTACTTTAGAAAAACCCTTACACTGGTAGGTTATATCTAAAAGTTTAATATTATCTTTAATTTACTTTAATCTCAATGGAATATAAATATCTCTTGACGTAAAGTGGAGGTTATTTTTTCGTCAACTAGTTTAAGAGTTTAAAAGCATTTTAATTTAAAAACCTTCCTTATTTCGGTACAAAACGACCCCTTTTTGAAAACTATAGCTTAGTAGGCCCATGTCTCAGGGCCTACTAGCAGGCTGTGGCAAAAAAATCGATCCCAATTCCTTACTAAAAAAACGTAATTACATTTGTAATTTGAGCATATTAAAATTAAAATCATTTTACAAATAAAGGGGTCCCTCGACACCATTTACACATGTATTGGCATTACACTTTTTTTATCATTTAACCTCGGTGAGTGCTTGCCTTGTGGCCATAGAAGCGAACGGCGTCCGACGTGACAGGCGGTCATGTTGGAACTATTGAGAGTTCCATAAGCCGGAAGTTGGGTCCGCCGGGCTGTACAGCGTATGCCTATGGGAGTGTCGCCACTCTGTTTAATCCACTGCTCTGCTATGGACAACCTGCTGTGAACCTGCTGAAAAGGACTATAATGAATTGAAATCACAGCATGTCTACAAAGACAGTATTACAGCACCCATGAAAGGTTTCAGTGTCTGGATGGGTTAAAAGTAAGATCAGATCTAAATAAAAAACAACAACTCTTTCTTCTGATAACTGTCTTAAAACATGCTCTATTAAAAGCTGATGAAAGGATTGAGTCTTGGTTCATTTAAAAAGTGTTAACCAGTTGTGTTAGTGCTGAAAAAAAGCTGCATTTAAACCTGACCTGATGATCTAATTTCTCTATTACTTTAAAGTTTCTTTTCTTCTTCTCTCATCCGTCACACCATGTGTGCACTTTTCAGCTTGTATGAAAAGACGAGGCTCGGCATAACATAATAGCCAGGTCTTGAATCAGAGAGATGTTACAAATATCTCCATGATGCTCTGTTAAGGGGAAAGAATAACAACACGTCTTGGCTGACAGAATTTCACACTCTGCCAGCATGTTTATCATACCCGGTGATGAGATTTCCCACAGTTTCCTACAGTTTTTTTGCCTCTTTTAGCTGCTCAGACCAAAATAATAACATTAGAGTTTAAAGAACTGAGAGAAGTGTATCTCATGAGAAAGAAACCTCATTATTTCTGCTCATAAGGCTTTAAAAATTGGACTAACTGCAGAGCTGAAAGTGCTTTTTTATTGTGAAACTATTATCGCCATCCTAAACTTGTGTCTTTTTATTTTCTGCAGTACTCATCTTTCCCCGCAGAAATCTAAACAAGATTCTTCTATTTCATGACATAATTGGAATAACTTCATAATGAATCAATGTTAGACCTAGCACCAGGGACTTTCAGGGTCAAAGAGGTGAAAGGATGATCATTAATCATTTAAACTCCTGCTGTACGGCCTCATGTTCAGTCCGACTCGAGCTAATCTGAGGCCACAAGACCTGCTTGGGAATTGTTTCCCCTAATTTGTGGTGCAGCGGACATGCCAGCTGAAAGAAATGGAGAGATTCAGTTTAATTGCTTTGCCCTTCAAGTCAATTTGCTTCAACAATTGTTCGGCACTTGTGTTTTTCACTTCTCCCTTTCTGCTGCCTGACACCTAATCGGCTCTGCAGTCAACATGGCTGTGGAGAAAATGCTACTGATTTGGTGTTTTCCTTTATTTCTCCATCATTGCAAACCTTGGATATCTGGCAAGTCAATGCTGCAGTGACTTAAGAAGGCCTGCAAACACACAAACACATCAGAAAGCTCTGAATGGTTGGACACGATCATTAATTCAGGTATTATTGCCTCTCTGTAGCACAGTATTTCTTGAATGCTGGCCTGCTCGTGTTGTTGGGTTTTCTATCTAAGCTTATCCAGCCAAAGATTGGAAAGAGATTGTTGGTTGGCTTGGTCTTTGTTTATGAAAATACGATGGAGACAAGTAAGCTAGCAAAGCTGCAAAATCATTTTATTTGAGATTAAAGCTCATGTAAGGAGTTTTAAGTTGGTTATGAAGTTGACTGATGCTTCCTTATTCGCAAGTAAATCAAATCAGACTGCCAATGACAGGACTGACTATGTTCAATCATTTAAATACACAACAGGAAACAAACAGTTCACAATTAGTCCTTGCATTGGAGACTACCAAAACTATACTGTCTGTCTGTCATGGTTATGAATTTTAACCCATTAGTCCTGTACCCATTAAAAAATTCATTAGAAACAGCATCTATGTGAAACTTATGTCTGCTTTAGACAGACCTGCTGTTAGAGCTAATGTTAGCTAAATTAGGAGGATATCAGATGAATGTGACAAACTGTACCTGCGCCCAAAAAGAATTTCCTCATGAGTTTGGAGATGTCATGTTTGTGGATGAGAAGAATCACACATACACAGAAGAAGGTAGCTTAAGATTTTGTTAGACATGGATGATGACGTGTAAATGAGTGGTGTTTATAAGGCCAATTTTTTAAGTCACATGTTGCTCCACCCTTGACACCCCTGTAATCTGTAAATTTGCCACACCGCTGTACAATCATTATTGTGCCACTTCTCGTACAATCATATAATCAATAATCATTGGAAATGTGACAGCCCTCATCTCTTATCTTCTAAAAAACAAAGACCCACAGTTTAGACTCTTGACCCTGGCCTGAATATCATTGATCACTGCTTTTTCTGTTATGCACGAATGGAAAACTAACAGGCATAGCAACAGTAACCAGGGGAAAAGGCTTTGTGAATGACAAATGAACATTTAGCATGTTCTGGTGTCAAATTAAGCTTACATCTGCAGTCAGACTTAAACCAGAAATGTGTTTCTCAATCCAATCAGAGTTAATCACAGCTGTGGAGGGTTATTTATGCTCTGGATGCTTTGTGCTCATCTACAGATCAAGTCTCCGGTAACATTTCCATGTAAATGAGTGTTTCCCGAGGACTGCAGCCTGTATTTAATATGACATGTATTGTGTGTGACAGGCTGTTGCTTTGGAGAGTGTGAAGAGGAGATTTATTTGCATCAGCAGCTGACCGAGGAGTCCTACGTACAGTTCTTACTACTGCCAGGAAAGAAATGCTGTCTTTTTTATTTTTTCTCTATAGGAGCGCTGCGTTCACACGCTGCATTTGAAGTGGGTTTTGATGTCAGCTTCATCTATAATGGATCAGGTGACATTTTTCTGATGACAAGCCCCCGAACCACCCCCTAAGAGAGAGCTATAGAAATAGGCACATGGAAATAGACTCCCCATCATCCCATTTCATCTCTTTTTCTTCAGTTTCCCTCCTGAAGAGTAGCTACTGAATTTAGAGCTAGGGAAAAAAAGAAGTAATACACAGGACTTATGGATTCAGACAGCAAGTCAAAATAGTTTATTAGAGAACAGGATTCATAGTAGAGGCACTACCTCACATTTAGTATAGGCACTGAACAACTGCACTGGAGTCACAGCCACAACTTGGACTGGAAACCAAAGCCTGCCAGCAACATTTGACGACAGCTACAGCTGCAAGTTTAATATTTCATGACAAAAAAAACATCCTATAAATACTGAAATAATTCATCTGATTGGGATTCAGTTCAAACAGCAATTGGTATAATCTGACTGAGTGTAAAAAACAATTTTAGACTCTGTTTTAATCTCTTTAAAGGTGGTTAACAAAATTATCACTGATGGATCCTCAGATGACTTTCTAGCAGGGATGCAACAATCTCATAATCTCTCCCTACAATAATATCAAGTCCATGATACCATAGCTATCAGAAAATCTAAGACAACTGAAGACTTAGAAAAAAAATTAGGAATGATGACTGAGACCTGTTAACATCAAAAAACTGGCTCTATCAAAACCTGAAAATCAACATTTAAACATGATGTGACTTCATTATGCTTGCCAAATTAAGTCTTTGAATTGGTAGCTAACAGGTAAAAAACTACATAAAGAAGAATTCTAGTGGTCAGTTGCTTGCAGATCACTGAATATGCAAAAAAGGCCTAAAGTGTGGCTACATTTGACCAAAGCTAAAGATAGAGAAGAAGCAAAAGGCAGTTTATACTGCAAAATATTTCTTGCAAAGTGGGGAACACAGCCTTCATGAGTAAACACATCAGCACTGCACATCAAATCAGGCAAAAATGCAAAACCTCTGTCTGCCTGCAATTTGATAGTCTCCACACACCAAGCGAGTGTAAAAACATTCACGCAAATGAATTACATGTTAAGTAAATGCAGAGATGCAATTAGACGCTCCTGAGACTCTGGGATTTGGGCGGGAGCTTGAAATGACTCAACTTAAGCTGATGTTTGCGTCGCGCTAACCAATGAGCACGAAGGTTGCCAGGTGACGTATGAAAACAGATGGTTGTTCACTGGTATCTAAAATGGGGGACAAACTGATCATGTCAGTGTGTGGGTTCCCCGAATTATATGATACATTTTCTTTCAATTACCGAAACCGAAAAAAAAGGAGCTAGTCTGGAGGCAAGTGAGTGAGGAGGTCGGAATACCTGATAGATTGTAACCTTTGTCTATTACTTGATCCCTCTGGTTGAATTTGCAGGGATTCCTTTTGAAATTACCATTGACGCACAAATGACATGAGTAAATACTATTCATTCACCCGTCTAGATTCGCATGAATTAAGCAAGTAGATGATATTACTTGTACTTGGTGTGAGCGCCCCATGAGACAACTCTGTCAACTCCTGTTACTGGGATGCTGCTATCCTCCTCTTTAAGTTCTAATAGTTCAAAATCATAATCTAGAGTTGAAATCACCTCAGTCAGTTAGCTAGCTGACCAAGGTGTTAGACTGTTAGACTCACTTTGTGAGACCTTCAAGTACGGGTCAGTGACACAAGATTAAAGTGAAAATACATTATTCATTATCATGGTAAACTTTTGAAGGCTCATGTGTTTCTTGATATGAGATTTAATATTGTGAAACCGGTGAGATTCAGTCGCCGTCATGATCACCGAAGATGTTCACGATTTTTGGGTTTTTAAATGTGGAATCAGATTCTGACGGAACAGGGTTTCTATCATCATCCCTACTCACATGTTTTTGTTCATTACCTTTTCCCCTATCTCATTTTTGACAGCACCTTGGATTTAAAAGCTTCTGGTGCTCAACAGTTTTAAAATCTACACAGCACAATGTAGCTAATGACAAAGTCTGTTATTTTTGCTGTACCACATCTGGGGCATACATGGACTGATGGTCTCAGTAGTTCCCTAATTCCTTCACCCTGATCCACCATGGCTGAAACAAAACTGCTTCATACTGTCAGACTGTTACAGATCAACAATGCTATCATGGTGCTCAACGTCCTTGGGCAATATTGTGATTTTGACGATATTGTTACATCCCTACTATCTAGTAGTAATAAACCTCTTATCATATTGGAAACCCATTGACTGAGTCACTGGCAGGCTTCAGTTAGGGGGCGCATGTACATCCCCCGGCTCATGAACTCGCTGTTTCCTTGTCGTGAACTTTGCTTTCATCATTACAACCATCAGTTAAAGAACACACAGCAGGTTCACAATAATGTGTTACAAAAACAACCACAAAATATTGTATGATTACTTTTATTATCATAATCAAATTATAATAAAAAAGTGATGACAGTATATTCCCTCTGGTTCACTTCTGTAATATATATATATATATATATATGTGTGTTAATATAAAAACAGTGTTAATCCTAAAATCCGGTTAAAATGTTGGTATAACTTTGTTCAACTGTGCCACAGATGCAGCACCTCACATTAACTAGAACACCAACTCAACATGTTCCTGCGTCTTCTTATTTATGCTGAGCCATCTCTAATTGATCATACTACTCCAGATCTGACCAAAACTCTGAGTGTAGTGGTGCCTGTTTTTGTTGTGCACCGCTTGGTGCAGCAGTCTGAGAGGCAACACAAGGGAGAGAGAAAGCATGTAAACCCTCTTATGGTAGAAATATCCTGTGGTGTTACAGTCACATGGTTAGTTCAGAAAAAAAGAAGTAGATCACTGTTAAATGGTACACAGAGAGACTCTGTGGATCTCATTGCATGTTGCTCAGCACCACTTAAAATATGTTCTTGTGACTCTAAAACTAAGGTACGCACCAAAAATATTACATTTTTTTCTTTCTTTTACAGCTAGGCATTTGAGTCTCACGCCTGGTTCACACAGGAAGCGTCAGCCGTGCACCAAGTTTCGGATCGGCGCCCGTGTTAACCTAAGGCGGAGCACGCCCTGTGTGATTGTAAAGCTGGGCCAACTGTAAAGCTGGACAGAGCAGATCGGGCCAGACAGGAAGTCTGGAACAGGAGATGCGAGAGAATCTGGTCAATTTTCAAAATAAAATAAATTTCAATAAATCAGAAAAAAAAAGGATTTACGGTGTTGCTTGTTGGTCTATTTTTTCCCGATGAACACGCATGCACGCACACACACACACACACACACACACACACACACACACACACACACACACACACAAACACACATACACGGAGGGAGAGCTGCAGAGATTAAGTGATGTTATTGAAACAAAGGAGGGGGACTTTATTACGATAGAGTCAATAGCCTCGAGCTAACAAGGCTACACGTACAATGGAGTCAACAGACTCCCCAATTCATTCGTTGTTTACCCTAATATAATAATTTAAAACAATACTTGAAGATGCTGCCAATATTTAATTTATGTATAGCGTAATAAAAACATAAATAGATATTGATTTACCCATGTTTAAAGTGCTCGTAAGTGTGGAACTGAGGGCAGACGGAAACAGCAGAGCACTGCCGGGCTCAGTCGATGTCTGACAGGCACGTCAGAGCGCAGCAGAAAACGCTTTATGTGTGAACAGCCAAGCGCGCGCAGCATCGGCATCCTGTGTGAACCAGGCATCAGGCCACAGTCCCCAGCTTGCTTCGGTTTTTGTTTGGACATTGCCCTATTTGAAGTAACTCCAGCTGCTAAACAAATGTTGTCCGTGTAAGTAATTAGATTTCATTCTGATGAATAAATCAGTAAACAAAGCTTAAGCTGAGTCCTGACAGCATGATACACAACAGAGTTTCCAGCTGGAGCATCCCTCTTGTTTATAGACTGTGTGGCACTGTGAAGCAGTGGAATGCTAACATACTTCATCAAGCAATGGTTAACTGGAACATTTTTTGTCGATATGAAGTGCAATCAAAGGCAGCTAAAATATTTTTGATTTTACAAGCTTCAAACTCATTTTTTGTGCACAACTGACAACGTCACAGTTTTTAACGACATAACAGAGGTCTATGCTAGATGTTGGCCCCTCGTACTGATGCAATTTCTCACTCTAGAGCTAGTTATTTTTCCTCTCTTTCGCTACAGAATTTTTGTTTGGCTAAGTTACTCACCTCAAGGCTCTGGCTCTGCAGTTAAGTCTTTTAAGCCATTTACTGTAAACTTCTAAATGCCCTATACTGGAATTTACCAATGGTATATTGGTTTTTAAGTGGTCAATTTAGTATTTTATTGTATTTTCCTCAAACCTCAGTCCATTTGAGAGGTGTACCTTCCTTGTTGCATACGTAGCGTTGAAAAACTGACAGTCAGACTTACATATAGGGATGCAAAATATTGGAATCTTGCTGATATTTGAGAAGCTGCTATTTTTCAGATTCATTCAGGCCAATTACCAGACTTTTTTTTTTTCAATGTAAAGGACACAAAGTTTCTTCTGTGATAGAATTTTCTTTAATTGAAATTATAAAAGTCTTTTGGTTTTAATAAAATTTGATTCTATCAGAAATTATATCTAAATATATATATTTTAATTTAAATATTTAGTAATGCTAAGCTGCCTGTTACTAACATTTTAAAATACTTCTACACAGCCAATAGATCTAAGCCGTCATCACATGCACAAAAATAACACACCATTTTTTACACCAATTTCCAATTTTTATATTTGCTGATACTGACAGTTAACTTTTTAGCGATTATCTTCCTATGCTGTTACAATAGTGATAATATTGTGCTTTCCCTCCAACTAAAATAAAAGTACATGAAGTTTTGAGACTTTGCATTAGCCATGATTTATATTTAAAACTAGGTTAAAGTGGTCAAATCCTTCATCCCAAGTTTAGAGTTTATAGTTCCTGAAGCAAGCAGCCCATATTTAAACAATCCCACAGCCCTGTGCTGCATGCTCTTCCCGGTTTTCTACTCTACCAACTGTCCTTTTCTCTGGATCAAGGCATTAAAGCCCCCTCAAAATAAATTTGCTGAGCTCCACTCTATCATTCCAGGAACCTAAGATAGACTCCTTTCTACCTGGTGAGTGCACATGCCTTTCAAGCACCATTACCCCAGTTTTAACACAAGCTTTATAATTATCATTTTATTTCTCATCCTCAGTACGAATGAGCCTGAGAACATTATCAGAGATGTTTACTGGGAGCAGTAAGCAGCATCCTTAGCCTTTGGAGGAGAGCATTTGCACAGTAATTAAACACATGAGAAGAAAACCAATTATATGTAAAACAGGTGGACTGCCTCAATAAATAATAATTTTTCAACGGCAAAGCTTTCACTGATTTTAAGCGCCATCTTCTGGGAATAAAAAAGACCTCTTCTTTTAACTGTTTGCACTGTTGTGTCAGACAAAGCACACTTTCAAAACCTTTTTTCATTCAAAAAGTGCAGAACTGGTCTGAAATCTGTGCATAACTAAGTTTATCTGCCTGAAAGGGAGTGTGCATGTTTTACAAATAAAAACCCCATAATTATAGGTACACCTTACACCTCCCCACACACCATCTGTGTGAATTGAGTCCTCTTCTTTTTGAGCTGACTTTACGACTCATGCAATCACCTTCAGTATGTTTCATAATGTTCAGTCAACCTCCTAAATTTAATTTTCCTACATCTAGCACATGGCAATAGTGATCCACAGAGCAGTGTACCAGGTCTGTGCCACGTTAGTCATGGCAGAGAAACTGCTCAGTACAGCTGGCAAGACAGAAAATAGAAGAAGAATTCAAGGGTTGTGTTTCTCCAAAACAGCTGATTCTGGAAGAATTAAAAAATACAAGTCTGTGTTGAAATATACTTTATATATTTACTTCTTTTACTGGTGGCCATTTGACAAAAAAAAACAAAAAAACCCACAAGTCCATAAACCACTCAACAGATTCAAATACAAATAAAATACACAAGCTTGTTTGTACTAAACATGTCTGTCTTCTTATTTGTCGTCCCATAAACTCCCAAAGTCATTCAACATTTATTATATTGCGCTTTTCTTATGCCCAGCTTTATACAAACAGCTTATAGGCTACTTATCTGACCAACATGGTGAAAATAAGCATATTTATAGAAAAATATTTTCTGCAACATTAGGCAAAGTGAAACTTTGCAGGAACACAAAACTAGTGACAGTCACTTTGGGAAACCCAGCTCAGACCTGGACGACACCACGACACATCTGTCACCTCACAATCTGAACCCACAGTACAACATCTGGAGGGAAATCATGAAAATAAATAAAAAGTTAATAAACCATTAGAAAAAATAGGAGCTATTACTTCAAATCACAAAATCTCATTAATTAAATATCAATAGGATGTTTGATATATCATTCTTCCAACGTCAGGTTCATGTAGGAAACAAAAAACAACAACACGTGGGTACGCTTATGTTGGAGGAACACATTTATGCTACCTGTAGGTGTTGACACGGTTCCCCGTTGCCTAGGAAACAGTGTTCAAGTTTTCCCGCACAAAAAGATAAATCAAGAGGCTTTTCATTGTTAGAAATAAGACTCAGTGAAGCATGCCAAATTCAACACCTTCCACTTTATTTTTGATGCTTTTACTGCCCACCCCCTTTGTTTGGTCAGAGTCTGATTTTGTGGGCCCTCTTTTTTTAGGGATCAAGGCTCAGAGTGTGCCTACAATGTAACAGGGCCCTAAATGTAGCCTGGACATGCAGGTGTTGTATGAACTACATTTATTTATGATACTGAGGTAAAGCTACACAGAGCAACTTTATGTCTCATCAGTGTGATGCCTAAAAATGACACACTGCAAAACCCAAATCTTAGTGAGTGTTTTTGGCCTTGAAAGTGTTGTATTAGGTTTGAGTTGAAGCTCCTGTGAGGTGTTCATTTTTCTATTTTTTTTATTTTAGGAAATAAACTGAATTTCACATCATTTCATGACAAAAGCAAACAAAAGTATCAGCAGTGAGGTCAACAGTTCGTATGTCGTCGTTTTCAGGCTTGTAAGTAGTGTGTGTGGGGGTCAGCCAAGTGCTACTTAAGCATGTAGAAGATGAGATAGCACAGTTGTGTCCCCAGGGGACACCAAAACTGACACGAACTGAAAGTTCCTCATGAGAACTTTAAGTTACATTCACTTGACGAGTCTGGAAATCGGCTTATTGGACAACATTACTTGCTAAAAATAGGATGTGATTGTTCATGAAAACCGTTTTGTTCCTGTTTTGTGTGGCTTGCAACATGTGGCGAACACAAGACGCCACACTTTTAAAGACTCTTTTCACCAGCCAAAGGCCTAACTCTCAAAACTGGAAATTTTGTTAATTCTCTTGCAGTCAAACATGAATTAAGAGTAAACAAACATGGCAGGCCACAGGAGCTAACCACTGCTAGCTGAACCTCCAACCTGTAACACTAACACAACACCTGTATTCATGTCAGTGTGTTTTACTAAACACTCGTGTTGTTCGCATTGACGTCCATGTATTACTACTGTTGCCATGGCTGCATTTGTTCTGCTTCCTGATTGGCTATCATTTTGTTCCATGTGCCAGTAGACAGAGTTCATGCTCCACCATTCTTGGGGTTCCCCTGACACTGAAAAATTTCCAATCGTAAATATTCACAATGTTCAATATTTATGATTTCAAGTTGTGGCAGCTTTGTCTTCATGTGAGGATACTCTGGAAAGATCATCTTTGGCTTTTGTCAGCAGGGAGGAATTGTTCCCTGAATCAGCACAATAATCTTGTAGTTTATACCCCGTTTGTGTCACTTTCCACTGAAAGACAAAAAAAAAAAAAAAAAAAAAAAAAACACTAAGTAAGATCTGGGATTTTTGCAGTGCATTGCTCAAAAGTACATGGTAGTGTAATTTGTGATATTTTGGGGGTTTTATTGCTTGTAAAATTGCCCTGGTCCTCAGGTTATGCAAATCATTCAGACTCGTTTTTAGAATTAAACGTCATGCTGGTTAAAACAATATTCATGCACTCCTCATACATTTTGGCTTTCAGTTTGTGGGGTAGAAATATACTCTTCATCAACGGCTTATTTGCTGCTTTAAAACAGTACACCATGCGATGAGCTGCTACCTGGAATGAAGCATCCTGCTCTTTTGATGTGTGTGTTCAGACCTGCTGTCAGAGGTGGTGGAGGGGTTTCAGTCCAATGAGTGAACAACCTGACACGTACGTCACATCAGGAGCCAGAAAACCAGACCGAGGAGGCATGTTTTCCAGATTTATGAAGCACCTCCTCTTAAAAACACTGTGACAACAACAGGGTCAGAGAAGGGGTGAGAGAGAAAAGTTGTGAAGGAGAGAGAGCTAACTCTGGCAATGTCCCAGAATTCCTTGGGCACCACAGCGGGGCATGTAAATTGCATCGAAATGCTTGAGAACAAGAACGTTGACTGTACATCCTCCAGACAGCTTTCAAAATAATAGATGGTGAGGGTGTCAAGAGTATGCAAATCACATACACACACACACACGCAAAATAAGGACCCTGCTCACATACAATCACCTCCAGTCATGACTGCACAAGTTCACGTATAACCAGTTTGAGTAAGCTTTTAAAAGCTGCTTTTTACTCAGCTTCCTAACTGTTCATTGTAATTCACGGTAATGTCTTTTTATGGTAAACAATAACAAACAGGACCATCAGGAGCAGTGCTGATCTTTCTGATACTATTATTTCAACCTACTCCTTATACCACAGCACGGGTTTGAGAGGGAAGGTGTAAACCAAGCAGCTTAAGATGAGAATTTTGTCAAGAGTAAAGGTTAAGAGTAAAGGTCACGCCAGCAAATTAGTGAATTGATGCAAAAAGGTGACGCAAAAATGTGAAATTTTTGGCTTACACCTTTTCTACACACACCTGGTGTGACGCGGATATTCGCATATTTAAGATACATTTTGTATAAAAATACATATAAAATACGCCACGGGCGAACATAGGAGGGAGAAGAAGGAGACACAACAGCGATTACATCCTCAAGTGATGATAACCTGGTCATGGTTGTAAGCCTATTAAATAACAAAAAGAAGAATCAAAGTGTCTGGGTACATCCAATATTATCCATGCTACAGGAGATGGGGGAGCTCTACACAACATTCCAGGAGCTTAAATGGTATCCCAAGAAACTCCAACAATACTTCAGAATGTCCCTCTGACAATCTCAAGAACTGCTACATCAGCTGACTCCATGTTTGCAGAAGGAGAGGACAAATCACAGAGAGCCGATTGATCCAGAGCAACAGCTTGCCACACGTTTGAGGTAAGATTTATATCAGGCTATAGATTTATACACCACTTCGCCTGCGAATGTTCACAAAATTCGCTGCAGGGACGAAAAAATTACAGTTGCTTTTTTGCTCTGCAGAAGTTCATAGCTGGTACGAAAGCTTGCATTGACTTTATGAGGTTAAAAAAAACAAAAAAAACAGCGAATTATCTGCTTTGCTAATTCGCTTTGCTTATCCACTGGTGTGTAATGACCTTAACTTGGCAGGTAGAGAATAAAATAAGCAAAGACTGGAACCAAAAGTTACTCACTGGAGCTTTAAAGGTAAGATTTAGAGAAAAATACTTTTGAAAACAAACTTTCAAGACCCTGCAGCACTAAACCCTCTATCCTTGTTTAACCCCTGCCCTAAACTTAATTGCTTTTGTTTAACAGGCTGCAAATTCCAGCCGTAGCAAAAACATTTTACTAAATACTCCCTGCCTGGCGCCAAACAGTGTCGAACCTAGCTAAAGTTAAACCTGCGGCATGCTAAAACATGAACACTGGGAAATAAAATGAGACAAAACTGATGCTGACATGTCAGGGAAAGACAACAAGACTACAGATGGAAATGTTAACTTGTGGCTGCAGGTTCACAGCTGTCAAACACATTTAACTTAACTGTGTCCAGCTTGTATTAGAGACAAGTGTCAAAAAGCATTTGATGTTTCTTTAAAAGCTGAACTTAAAATTTCATATGACCAAAAAGGTCAACCTGGGTTTAGTGAAAATTGAGAGGGTGCCCTTGGTGACAAACCATACAATTGTCTCTTCCCTTGTCATGGTTTTATGGTCCACAACTGTAATATTTAACTCTATCAGTCAGCTCTCATCTACTTCATGTATCAAACACAGCAGGCTGCTGTTACCTGCCCAGAACTAAACTGCACTGATTAGCTAAAGTTGGCCGATCAATAAAGAATAGCATTAAGCAGCTCGTGCATGAAAACACACTGATCACTTTTCATGTAGATAAACAGGTTTTTGGAAAACCTTGACAGAACTATCTTATCAAATCACACGCATGACAGAATAACACACAACCTCTTCTACACTCATTCAAACAGTCACTCTCTCACAAACTGAAGTGGATTGGAGTCAGTTCATCAGTGCTGAATGGAGAGAGGGCTGCAGAGCAGAGAATAGACAAAATAATCTCTGTAATCCTTCCAGCCTGTCATGATTCTTGCCAGATAGCAGAGCTGTGTGAAGAAATGAGGATGATGCTGCATTCTTGTTTGTGCATGCTTTTAGGCATGCAGGGCTTTGCTTGGCTCTGCACACGAGCTTGGTGTTTGTGTGCATACATTTCATATATGTATACAATGAGAGTGTGGGCTGTAAATAAAACAGTCAATTAGATGCACACAAGAGAGGACTGTCAACTGGCATCTCATCTGAGCTCCAGTATCTTCAGATCTTTCTCACAACATTAGATATCCGCCTCTGTTAACAAGGTCTGCCAGTGTGCAGACCAGAGAAATACAAGATAAGGGGCAAGACAGTGAAAAAGCAGCGTGTTTCTGTGTGTTTGAGGGTATATTAAAAGTGTGGCATATTTGAGGGGGGCAGAGATAGCTCTCTCTATTCGCACGGTACTTATCTATGTCTCTGAGTTAGCCACAGACATTTTCTCTCTCTTCACTGACTTTAGAGTATGAATTCTCCTCAGAGCTTCCAGACAAAATTCCATTAGAATGGGTTTCTCATGCAACTGCAACATTTATGAGATGATTCAAAATCATTCAGAGGCAGCAGATGCCACCTCCATCTGTGGAATAGGGATATAGGGGGGCATATCTATACTTTCATGTCATCAGACAGGCACACTTTCCACATCAGTTAGGACAGTCTAGAGTTACCATATAACATTGCATGATTGAGGGTGTTTTTGTTAAAAACAAGCTGTTATGTTGGCTCTCTCCTGATGGGATGTACAGTTATAAATGCTGAAATTTGCATTGGTCATGAATTATCTCAACAATACATTGAAAAGAAGTCTCCCCTCCCCATCCAGCTCCATATCTGTATGTGCTATAGAGAGTTCACACCCAAGTTAATTCTTTAAATGCAATGGTCACAAAGCTAACATATGCTCAGCAATCTTTGAAGGTTTCAGCTAAGGTTGTATAACTTTGAACCAGCTGAGGCGAAATTGACTCCCTTGTCAAAGCATATCAGTATTACACTTCAGGGCCATTGAACTTTTTCTTATATATTCAAATTCCTCCAAAATAGCAGGACCAGAAAGACCAACAAAGTCTGCAAGCATACAAAGCACTTTGTCGTTGCTTTGTTTCCTGTCTGACCTCGTCTGCTAACCACAGGTCAGTGAATCTGTCACAAAACATTTTTCAGTGCAGCTCCGTCTGTCCATTTTCATTCCTAACGCTGGTTCACAAACATTTGTCTTGTCCTGGGTAAATTCAAACTGTGTGGGAAGTCTGTTTTTCAGCTACCAACTGGTCAACTACTGTGCAGCAGCTTTCAGCTCCCTGTCTGAAGTGACTTCATCTCACCAGCCTCTGAGAACTGAGTGTTTTACAGTTGAGGCTTAATTTTTGGAGGATAGATAACGCTACTATGTATGACTTTCCAAACATGCAACAAGAATCACAGTTTGACTCTGCTATGTTTCTCTTCCAGGGAAAACACTGAATTAAAATTCCCCCAACTGTGCAAATACCCCAAAATCCAGAGACGCTTTAAGCTGCACAATTTTGAAGTATGTTACAGAATTTCAGTGGAATCTCAGGAATTTCAGTGTGGATTGATCACACCTTTGCAAAATGTCACATTTGGTTTTAGAATATGGAGTTTAGCTATTTCTTAACCATCACTAATGTTGTATTTTTTTTTTTTTTGTATAACACATGGACAAAGTGAAAATAATGTCACCCCTTTGTTTCTAAAGCAGAATTTTGAAGCCTAAAAGCAGCAGTTGACATGTTGGAAATGGGTTGACCTAGAAGAGGGTCATTCGCCTCCTCTCTTCTGATTTGGTCTAACCCATAGACTGTACATAGAATGGATG
Source organism: Xyrichtys novacula (assembly GCA_962446985.1). Taxonomy (NCBI): domain Eukaryota; kingdom Metazoa; phylum Chordata; class Actinopteri; order Labriformes; family Labridae; genus Xyrichtys; species Xyrichtys novacula. The sequence continues at coordinate 27,254,121 of OY660867.1, forward strand.
CCACTGCGAGAACAGCACCCTCTGGTGATGGACTGCAGTATAGGTCATAAATCCCGCATCCTCCAGCGGGATCCTCCATATACATTCTTCTCCCCCCCTGCTTACGATGTTGACATGTAGATACATGTGCTCAAGTCCTCTTTTTTCTGTGCAGCTCCATTTTTAAAAGTTATAAGGGGGTTCATGTTTTCTATGACAAAGCCATACAAAGATTGCGTAGCTCACCCAGGGGATACACTGTTTTAGCCAAGCATCATCACAGCGACGGTAACTTTCCCGCCGAATGCGTACAACGCTACTGCACAAGCAGTGGTTCCAGGAAGTGGAGAAAATAAAAGAAACACTGAGAGAAATTCAGCTTCAAATTCATATAATGACGGAAGGTAGAACCAAGTTGTCCATAGTATATACAGTCTATGGTCTAACCACTATAAACACATCCAGACATGCACGCAGTCAATCAAAGATTCATCTAAGAAGATCCGCAAATACTCTAGTTAATACAATTATGAACTTCCAAAGTTGAAAAATATAGATGATGTAAAAGGATGAGGAAAATGTGTAGAAACAATGAGCATTTCATCAAGCGATTTCAGATTAGTCTCATTCAGATATTTAGTGAGTATAACTTTCTCAGATAATCAGCAAACATTTTTCAGTCACATTAATCATCTTTATATATTTTCTTATTCAATCCAGCACATGTAAACACTTAAGAACAACATTATTATGTCAAATTTAACCTAATTTGCTCTGTACTTTCTACTTAACAGTTTGGAAGTTGAATTTGATCAGATAAGCTTTGTCACTATGTTGCTGTGATTTTATTGAGCATTTTTTGCACTCACATCATGCCACATGGCGCTCATTTTGTTGGGCTGCAATGACAGAGTAATGATTTATCCTGGGTCTGATGATACCCACTCAAATACAGACTCAGATATGGGTTGGGAAAATATTTAATTCTATTTTTTTCATGTGTTTGCAATGATTGACATGCCAGGCCAACCTGTGTTATACGAGAGAAATTTGTCTCTGCATTTTTCCCTGAATAAACTTTGGATATGATTCAGATTTCTATAAAGAATCTCTGGTTTGTTGAGGTTTTGGCAAAGTGTACTTTTTCATAACAGTCAAATAATTGTAAAAAAAAAAAAAAAATCTGATTTAAGAACAACCTTTGCCTGGCAAAACCTACAGCAGAGCTAAATTGCCTCAAAGTGTTGCTAAGATATCACCTCTTCCATATGCTCTTCCTTTACATCCATCATCTTGCTGTTATTGTGTTGACAGAAATAAAATGTTCTTGTGTCAATCATAAAACTCCAGGGAGTTACTATGTGTCAGGAATGTGCTGTTGAGATTTCTACATGTCTAGATGTGGATGCTTCAGGGCAGCAGGTATGAGTTAGTCTGCATTCACTCCACGAGCTCCCACATCACTGAGCCGCAGCGTGAGGGACGGTTCCAGCTTGGTGATCGATTGCTATGTTGCTAATATCATAGCAGAAGTGGATATATGTGCAGCAAAGCAAGCTCAGGACAAGTTCAACCACAATCTGCTTTAACTAGTCCTACAGTAAAAGCCAAATAGCTCGGTCGCATTTGATCATACTATGGTAGCTGTTGCTTGCAGTGCTAACTTACACATGTAGAAAAATGTAAAACAAAGAGAAGAACTCAGACAGACATTAACAATCCCAGAACATCACTGACTGAATCCCAACTAAGTGTTGTTTGTAAGGTCGTAGAAAAGTGTTCAGGCTTTCTGTCGCAGCAGGCTGTGTAAGTTACAGATATGGCCCTATGTTCCTTTATTATCCAGAAAAGTACCCTGCTTTTATTCAGAAAAATGCTCAACAGTTCAAAGGCGTGTTGTTTCATCAGACACTGTGTGTGTAAGGGTGTCTGTTTTTTGCTCATTATTTTCTTTCTCTATGATTTCTCAACTGTAGAAAAGCTGTCACTTTCCTGTCCTCGCCAGTCTCAACAGACGGCTTGAATGTCCTTCGTCTCCAATACGTCCATCTCTGTCTCAAACTATCTCTGCAGCCTCGGTCTGTAAAATGCTTGTTGAATGTGAAAAAGAGTTTCCTACATCGCAGTAAGACAGAGGAGTCCTTTAGTTGGATGTAAAAGGTAGAAAAGTATCTGAGCGCCAGCTGTGGATCCAATTCATGTGACTCTGTCTGTGTTTTTGCACAAACATGAATAAAACATCACTGCCGTTTTGCATTTCATCCTGTGTGTGTTTTGTGTGTGCGCATGTGTCACACTGTTTCAGGTAAACACAGAGCTTCCACAGCGTTACTGGGTCCCTGGGCGACTCCTCCGATCACAAAGAGCATGCTGTTTATCTGCAAAAGGGCAGAGGAGCAGCGTGCCGTAGGCATGGGCGCCGCATACTCCCAACGCCTCTTCACAGGGTTGTAGCTCTCCACCGAGCCCAGTGGTGCCGGTTCATTACCTGAAAAAACAGAAAAAAACATGATTGAAATTCTGCATTTACCAGCTCCGTCACACAAACAGAAACACATTAAAGCTTGTTAAACTCAAGTGGACCATGGAGCATATGAGGACCATAAAGATGGGACTGATTTTAAATGATTTCAAAAGGCAACTAAATCTGTGAGCCCTGCCACCTTGTGGTGTTTGTCTTGCGTTCCACAACCTGCTTGAATTGTCTATCTATCTGTTTGTTAAATTACGGTGGCCGAGAACTGCCACTGCTGCAAATAAAAAAGAATGCAAACAAAAAATAAGTCACAACGGAAGTTACCTATTTCTCAGCCAACGTATGAAATGGTTAAGTCACTCCTCTACACCATCACGCATCATATTTTCATTACGCTTTAGTGCTGTGCTCATTGCTGTTATTAGCAGATTAGTCTAAAAATGACCCTCATTAGGAGAGTTGTTCACACTCACACATAAACTGACTGCTCTTCACAGATCTTGTTAAAGCTTAACAGATCAACAGTAAAAGCAACCAGATAGCAGCAGTATCTATCTGGTGTTACGGTAACAACAGTGGCATAAAGGGGAGTTAATTTTTCTAATTTCCTACATGTATAAATATTTCCTTTATTTTTTTTTTTTTGTATGGCATACATCCAAAATAGAGCAGTCTCAATCCAGTCAAGTCAACATGCCTTATGTGAATGTCCTTTGACCAAAGCTGTCACTATTACAGCTGTTTGCCTGCTTACTCCGCAGTCTGATGGGTCAGTAATGCCTGTCATAAAATAAGTCAATTAAAAATGTATAAAAATGCTATTGACTTCAAACCCCTCTGCTTTTGTGGCGCAGCTTTATTTAAAACGTGTCAGTTAGCTGTGGCTGTAGGCTGAGAAGCTATTCTTCCTCATAATTTGAAAATGCACTATGACAGACCTGAGAACATTAAATGCAAATGTGTTAGGCTATTAATTTCAAATGTGCTGGAATTAATATTAGCTTCAGGAAACAGAGACATTTGAATTCAAATTAAAACGTGAAATTTCAAAGGTTCACTGTGTTCTCCATGTCCTCTCCTCTCTCTCTTTCTCTGTTTCTTCTTCCCCACCCCCTCTCCCCATCGTTTTCACCTCAGGTGCAACGCTCACTGTCATTATAAATCAGCTGGCAGTAAGTTGTTGCCGTTCCCATGGAGACCCACATCACAGCGAGTCCCTAAATGATATGGATTTGAGGAGTGCATGGTGTGTGTTGTGGGTGTTTTATGCGTCTGTCCATCGAAGGAGGACCATTGTCATCATTTTGTTAGAAGAACAAAGTGGCGGCACCGAGACGGCCTTTTGAAAGCCGCTCAGGCTGCAGCTCCTTTATCATCTTTCATAAAGACACACATGTGAACCGACGGCAGTGACTACACACATCGACTCACCATGCATGCACACACCAGACACTGCTCTGAGCACTCAAAGGCTTCCTGTTGCTGCTTTGATTCATGGCCCTCAGACGTCATGTTAATTTAACAGCCGCTCCTCTCCTCTTTTGCTCTGCTCCACTTCTCTTTTTGACCTCCATTCCTCCTTCCTCTTCTTTATCCCTCTCACCTGTTTGTTTCCTTTTTTGGTTCTTTATTCATTTCATTTTTCTTACTTTGCTCTACATACTTTTTCTAAAAATTCTTGGAAAGTGCTCCTCCTCTTTGACACTCTTCCCCTGCACTCATCTGTCCCCTTTCCTCTGTTCACCTCACTATTCATTCTCCTTTGTCTTCCACTAAACCTCCTCCTCAAGCCTCTCCTGCTCTTATTTTGGCGTTCCCTTTTTTCGTTTGATGCCTCTTGCCTCAAGCTGTCTCCCTTTTCTTCTGCCTCTGTCAGCCCTCCAACTCCCAGTGTCTGTTGTATTGTTCTTCGCCCCTCCACCTTTTTCATTTTTTACCTCCTCTTTCCGACACTTTGCTGTTATTCACATACTTCTATACACAGTACTTGAGTAACAGCACATGAAGTACAGCAATTAAAGTGTTTGGCCACCAGCAGTTCCCAAAATCAGTTCATGTCAAATCTCATAACTCTTACTTCTATGCTTATCATGCAGAACCATGGGGGCAGTTAAAAATCTTAGTATGACAACTGTGGTCAATACAGGGTAGTGCTGCCATATTTGCACTTGTTTTGGAATATCTATCTGTATTTTGAGTTTCTTGCATTCATTTTTTCAGAACAGCTTTAAAAGGTCAGGAAAAATGTGAAGAAAAATGGGGTTACATGCACAAATCATGTCAGGAACATAGACTGTATAATAATGGATGTAGCATCCATCTGCTTCTGGAGTTTTGAAGCCTATTCGTAGTGGTTGCAATACCATTAATGCTGACCCAACCTTTAGAGCCCAGTGTACCAGCCAGTCAAGTCAGCCGTGCTTCTGTATCACCAGTCTTGTAACTTTGATAACCTCAAATTAAAAAGAAAATTTTATTCTCTGTACCGTGGGTGACATGAGACAGTTATTCGATCCAGGCTGTAAACATGATTATTTTTGCCCTATCTATGTGCTTTTTTTGGTTTAGTGTGTACATGGTTTCCTTTGCTTCTGCAATCAGCCCCAAGTGGACAAACTGTGAACTGCAGATTTCAGCTCTTAGCATCACCCTTGTTTCTCAAGACCAGAGGTTTCCACTTGGTCAGGAATTAATTCAAAGACCAGCACAAGTAGGATGGTAGCCTCTCCACACCAATAAGCCAGACTAGCACCACACTGAATCATGAATTTGGTGACATGTAAATCATTATTATTTTGCTTTGAAAGCAGCCATTTTTTTATGATGGTGTATTGGGCTGGAGATGAAAAAAATTAATCTTGATTTTGACCAAAAAAGTCTTTTTATTATTAGAATAAAGTCATAAGAAAATTAATGTAATATTTCAAGAGTTTAATAATTTAGTGATGGGAGTGAGGTTGTTATAAAGTTACATTGTTAAGAGGGCAGAGTAGTAGTAGAGTCTGATCATGAGATAAAAAGTTGTAAAATCATTTTGTTATGAGAATAAAGTTGTGTTAAAGTTATATTTCTCATGAGAATAAAGTTATGTTGTGAGGCTAAAGTAGTCATGTCAGACAAATAAAGTGTTATCAAACCCATTGTAACAAGAATAAGGGAGTAGCGTTACGAGATTAAAGTCACTTTGTCTCAATAACTAGTTTTTCTAGTCTTTTTCTCACAAGAATAAAGTTTAAGTAAAAAAAATCCCTTAAGTATAAAGGTTAGGTTAAAGTCTTTATATCACCGAACAAAGTTATAAATTAATCAATAATTAGCAGCATAATGTTATTTTAAAGGGGACATCATATCTTTTCAGCGTCTTGGTTCTTATAACAATATGGAGCTGAGGTGCTAAAACATTAAGTACAATTTAAGAAGACACTCACTGTAAACCAAAACTACAACTTTATTATTATTTTACCTTTGTTTAACCAGGTAAGAACCCATTTAGATTGAGATCATTTAGATTGAGGGTGACCTGGCTAAGAGGTCAGCAGCACAAGTCACAACAATAATAATACAATTATGGCTTTATTCTCATAACATGACTCATTCTCATTGTATAATGACTTTTTTCTTGTAACATTGCGACTTAAGTATACATTTGTTATCATTAAAAAATGTCTTTACATTCATGATACAATAACTTAACAGGACAGAATTTTCACAATGATATGACTTTGATCTAGCATCTTTGCAATGTGATTTTCTCGTGACTTAACTCTCATGACATAACATGACAATCAAAAAATAAAAACTTTTCTTTGATGTGGAATATATACTTAGAATTTGTTAGTCTCACAAGTGTCTTGGTTTTGGACTCAAATGAATGAAATGAAAAATAGAGATTTAAAAAAACTGCTGCACTTGTACACAGAAGTGGTCTGAAACCAGGACTTTGAATTAGCAGACAGCTCCTATTCTGAGAGACAAAATGTTGATTTATATTTTGTTTTTAAGGATAACATCCTGACACATGAGCAAAAAGTGCATAACTTGACAAACTGTTTAACTTATCAGTATAGTGTGCAGTCATTCAGATATTGCTACTGATGTCCGGTGGTCCTTGCTTGATTTGGCAGCATTTACACTTTTCAGGAGTCCCTGTTTGGTTGCTTTTCGATATCCTACAGATCCAAACATTCCCCAGGCTTCTGAGGCATGAGTGGTCTAATGCTTAACTATGATATATTTCAATTCCATTAGAAACAAAGTGCACCTTTTACTCTTATACAGTTGTTTGTAATCCACAAAGCTGCAACAACAAAACAATTACAATCATTTAAAACTCTCATCTTTTTCTGGCTGTGTTTATGTCTGGAGGTAGAAAATTAGCTGCGCTGTCTTAAAATAGAAATTTAAACAACAAAATGAATTAATAACTTTTGTGCAGTTCTTATGAAGTTAGCTGTTATTGTAGTGCATGAAGTTTCACCTCTGTGATGACAACAACCACCATCACCACTTTGTTGTATGTGTGATAAGAACCCCGCAAGCGAAATGCAATTATGAGTGACTTATCCATTCAAGTAGTGATGTATGCAGCCAATACAATACACTCACCTGCACACAGTTCACTCAAAGTCTGCAGAACAGCTTCTAAACTCTGAAAGATAATTTCTTCAAGGACACACCAATCCAACAAGACTGCAAGGTGGCCATAAGATGGTATAGAGGGTTTTGTATTCTGACAGTAATCTATTACACTGTCTGTCCAGGCTGTAATAGACTGTGCACTGAGCAGCTAAACTGTCTAGACAGGTGGAAGTGCACAGAGCAAGGAAAGAGTCCAACAGTTTATGAAAACCATAAAGTCCTATTAGCAAACATGCAAACTCATCTCCTTGGGAAACTACTCTGCAACAACCAATAATACCTTATTGACAGGGATGCATTAGCTTTCTCTGAAGCAGCACTCCAAAAAAAAGGTGCTTTTCTCTGGAATAAAAAAACAGTTTTCATGACACAAAAAGGGCCCGATAGTAAACTCATGAAAATGTCACTAATTTACACCAATTGCAATGCTTTTTATGTATCGACATCTGCAACAACATTTTTATCTTTCTTGTTTTCAACTCTGGAGCACTCAAATGTTTATTTCTATCTTTTTTTCCTTGTTTCTTAGACCTCCCATTGCTCTTGTTATACACAATGAGATAATAACACAGCAGGATGAGTCAAAGAGGAGTCATAAAAAACCTGCAGATTGAATAGTGTGCTGTAAATAGTGTCATTATGGTTCCTCTTTAGGCACTTATATCTTCACAGGTACACAACACTTAGCTCTGACCTTGCTTGCCTCCACCTGTTCTTCCCGCTTGAGGTTTTGACAGAACAGTAAACAAGGCAGAACACTATGACTCAGTATATCTGCATTGATGCATATGGCTAAAATTTTGAATAATGTTTATTCATAAAGACAAAAAAATTGACCAAAAAACAACATCATGCTGTGCCCAGTCAGGGTTAAATTATGTCATCCAACGCTCAGTTACAGCTCTCAAGATCAAAATAATAGTGGTGATGAAGACTACTTCACCACTTAGGACTGGATGTGGCTAAACACTTCATTCTGACTGGCTCATGCTCCTTAGCACCAGGCTGCTATTTCTCTATATCAGACTATTGCCATTAAGAACAGACCGTTGCTAAGGATATGGCTCCAATAACAGACTCAGCAAGACTGACTCATGTCAATCTACAACAAGACGTCTGGTCTGAAAACCAAGAAAAGAGACAAAAACTGTGGAAGTTTCAAGGTTAAAAAACTGTTAGGATGAGGAAATCCACGCAATAAAGGTAAACACTAAAAATGGCATAGCATGGCAAACAGTGGTCTATAAAAACTATTGAGTGTAGAAAAATGTCAGTAGTCTGACACGAGTAAGAAAGAAAACTCCAATCAGATGCTGGTTAATGTAAGTGATAAAAGTTAGATTGACATTTTTGAAGAAGGCTACATAATTATTTATTTCAATAGGCATTAAAAATGTCTATTTTTAGCCAAAGAAATTGTTATTTAAAATCAGAAAAGTCATTCCTGTATTATGATTTAGTTATAAATGACCAATAGCTTGAGTAAAAAGTATATTTAACAACCAATGTACAATGAGAGGATTGTTCTAGTGATGCACATTGGTCACAGATTAGCAGTGTAAGTTTGAAGGTCTGTGCTTTGGTGAAATACAGGCAGTTTCTAGATAATTGTAGAATTAATCTTTTTAACTAAAAACTGTTGGATTAACTATAGAAACCTGATTCCTGTATCTAGTCAGGTTCAACCACAAAGATGATAACGTCATCAGTGCAGACGTAAAACCACACTAGTGGGGGTAGGAGTGGGCCTGTAAACTGGTTTCCACCTGTGAAACACAGCAGAAAGACGAGGAAGAAACAGCAGCAGCGGCAGATTGAGAAACCGGCAAGCTGGTTGTTTCAACAGTGTGTGACTACAGCTGCAGCACAGATCACGTCAGATGATGTGACAGATGAAAGGGAGGTTCTTGATATGCACCACACATTTGAGAGTTTATGTATGAAAGGATGATCATCCTAGCCTATCCTATTTAATCCTTAGAGGCACTTCAAAATAGATGTCACCTCATGACACTTAACAATAAGGACACGAGTCAGTTGCGTTTCTTGCTAGAGTTTATGAGGTAACATATCGCTCCATCCATGCCTCCTCTTCCTTGAAAAGGACCAGCAGTGGTGTTTTTAAAGTTTAATTTGAGTGAGTTCAAAAGATGTAGTTTGAACTCACCAGCAAATCTCTTGAACCAGTAAGAAATGTAGGCCCAGACCAGCTGAGATACCCTCTTTTAACCTTCACCTCCACCGAACCTGTCCTGGGTACTTTTTATGAGAGCGCCTGGCTAAAGTACGACAGCATTATACTTGCTCCCCTGCTCTTGGTAGACATATTTCTCTCTTTTATTTCAAGAGTCAAAAGGCAGATGGTTGGAAATGTGCCATAAACAAGCCATGATTCACAAGACCAAAATATCCCCATAGAGTTGACAGTTGCACACGGAGAGAAGAGTGACATATGTAGTGGTCTATTTCTCACTCTCTCCCACTCTGCTGTTCTCATGTTAGACATCACAATCACACAAACACACACAAACAAAAACACACATGTACACACATTTCAGCACATCCACTCTTTTTTTTTCTTTCTCGCTTAATCCTCGCTTTTCTCCCTCTTTGTTGCAGGCTAAAGTCCAGCTTTCAGCTTTGCACGAGAAGATTGGTGTTATTCTCCTCATTTCTCACGTTTCTGATACATCCACAGCCTTGGGAACACACAAACACACACATTCTTAACAGATAACAGGCCACACTTTTGTGTCACCAAACACTGTCTATAAAGTGTAAAGTGACTAAAAAATATCTTAAATAAGCCACTATTTACTAGGTAGCTTAAATTAAATGTAACAATTTGAGTTTTTCTTTTTTAAAGCCTTTCCTATTATTAGCTTCTTTTCATTGAAAGCGCTCCTCTAAACATTTACATAAGAACATAAACCAGTTGGATGTAGAGAAATAATAATAATAATAAAAAAGCAGTTTGCATGATTTTATAGTGTACCTGGTTATTTGCAAGTGCCTGCACTCAAAAATTGCTCTTTTTATTGTCTTGGTATGTCTCTGTGCAGTCAGCTGGTCCAGAAAAAAGAAGAAAAATCTGGTCTATAAGCGTATACCTCTTATAATAGATGATTTCCTAATAATCAATTATGACAAGATAATTATTTCTGCAGGACGTTTTGGCCAATGTAGTCTTTAGCTGCTAGACATGTGCATGTAACCACCCTTAAGCCAGGATACACCAGCTAGAGTGAATCCATCTCTCTTTCTCTCTCTCTCTCTCTCTCTCTCTCTCTCTCTCTGCAGCCATGCTCTGTAGTGAAGTCTCCATTGTCATCAGTAGTTGTAACTCCTGTAACTGTCCCTCATGCAGGGGAAGGTTACAATGCTGTTACTGAGTTCACAACGTGAGAATGTAACAGTGGAAGTGTTTTCATTTCTATTTTGACTGTTCCAATAGTACTTTTCAGGTCTGAAAGTAAGTTGTTTTTTATTTTTATTTTTGGTAATCAAACGTATGAGCTCACTGTGATACAATTTGACTTTTGTGATACAAAGGCTCAAGTTGCAATGATAAAAATGCAATATATAAAGCAACGTTTATGTCACTATATTTTTCAAGTTCTGAGGTGCAAAGGCAGTTTGTCCTCCTCACACTTGTGAAAAGGGAAAGTTTTGTCAACATCTGTTTGATTTAAAGTATTCAGACCAGATTTCACTGTGTACATTGCTGTTGCAAGATCCATCACATATTCACACGTGTATAAACCATGCTTTTATGTTATGTAGTGTATATAGTTCATTTTAGCTAAAATACATGAATCAAAGTTGCCAACAGAAAAGGAAAATACTTGAAAAAGGAAACAGATGTTTTGCTGAAGCTCATTTGTTTTTAGTATTCATGCTGAAAATTAAAAGCAAAACTTCCTCAGACAGACAGTTGTTTTGATGTATTGGGATATACTGTATGTTTGAGATGAAAAAGTTAATTGCACTGACATTTCACTTCAAGAAGCACACATCATAAGTCAGACTGTTTGAAGTAAGAGAGACAAATGTGTGATGCAACAAGCCAGGAAATAAGTACACTGGTGCAGACATATCAGTGAGCGCTGTGTCGTTATTAAGTGAGATCTGCTGGTAACATGATCATATTTTTGGCCAGAAATCAACTCCCTCCCCTGACTGTGATTCATCTGAAGTATGACAGAGCCAGAAGAGTCCCATCACTCTTTGATTACAGCGCACAGAGAAACAAACTGCTGAACTAACAGCCGAGATGATCAGAACATATTATGAAGGGACTAAGGGAGTGTTAAAACAGCTGCTGAGAGGACGGACTGCAGTCAGGGCGAATATCTCTATTATGATTATACAGTATGTGGAGTCAATTTTGAAATAAAAGGGCGTCTCTTGAAAGAAGCCATTGCAGATTCATTTCACAGGGTGGACAGGAGGTTAATTATCTTAAGTAAGCGGTCTGTTCACTGGCTCCATCTCTTTATGCTTTATGTGAAGTCTACTGATTTCCTAACTTGAATGCAGCTGTTTGTGCATATCTATGAAGAAGACTTAAGTCAGAACTTACTATGTAATGGATGTAAACTCCCAGAAAAAAGGAACTGATTAGAGAGAGACTCTGTGACAGTGCAGGCTGCTTCCTGATCAAGGTTACAATAGTTTTGGATTTTTCATTATAGTCTAGTTTTATTTCGTTTTGACTTTTGTTTTTTTCTCTAATTCAGTTAGTTCTGATTAGTTTTTAGTGGGGGTTTGTATGTTTTTATTAGTTTTAGTTTAGTGTTTATTTTTTTCTAAATGATTAGTCTTAGTTTAGTTTCTATTAGTTTTACTATTGTTTTAGTTTTTCCTTTTTGACAATAAGGTTATTTACTTGTGCAGGACCGGGTGATTTGAATTTTGGCTCAAGTGAAAAGCTTCATTTTTTGAAGGCGATCAACTCACACAGTCTTGTAGACATACCGGTCTCAATAAACATATTTATGAGTGCATCTTCCCACTTGTAGTGTTCCTGCCTGTTTACTAACCAGCAGCTCTTTGGTTGTAGGTGAAAACAGTCCATTGTAGCTGTCTCCTGCTTCCTGGTGCTATCTTCTGGCCAAAATGTTGCTTCTTTTTCAGGGGAGCTAATGAGAGAGGCCACTTTGTCGAGGTTCTCACGATTAGCGTTCTTGTGTGAGCTTCTTGAGAAGTATTCCAGTTTCCAATACTAGACACCTGCTTTTGTCTTTCTCGCTGTCGTATAGAATGGTGATGAGAAGCTGACTGTAAACAAGAAATGATGAACTGTGAGTTGCCGTATGGTGCTGCTAGCTCATGTAAAATTGCTCAAGCAAAATAAAACAATTTCATATCAATCCGAAATTGACAAAAATGAAAACGAAGGGATTTTTATAGTTTTGTAAACACACCATACAGTTTAAGTTAGTTATCATTTTTTTATTTTAATTATAGTCTTTATTTATTTCAGTTAAAGAAAATGTTTCTTCAATTCTAGATTTCATCATTTCGTTAGTTTTAGATCACAATAACAACCCTGATGCAGATCTCATCAGGATGTGTCTCAACTGCTGAACCTCAGCCTTGTGTAATGAAGAAAGCTCAACATACCCTGCGTACTGTCGCTGTTACCAACATGACAAATCAACCCAGCGAGCATGTTCACATGAACAAGGCAATGGTAAAGTGTAACATAAGACCAGTTTGAGGGTAGCTAGAGCTTAATCTGAATGCGTTCTCAAACATGAGCAGGTCTGCCAACAGCAGCTTGACATATTTCACCTTAACAAAAAGCCAAATGTGACAGTGGAAAAGGTTAAGACATCAAAGGTGCAATGTGTGGTATTTAAATTGTTTATATCCAGTCCTGTAAATGATTGTGTACTACTGGAAGTCGTATAAACTTAAGTCAAAACAATAAATTACTTTAATGCAGTAGTTATATTTGGCGGTATGGCTTTGCTCTGAGAGCTCCTTGACCTTCTGGGGTAGAATGAAGCCTGTGGTGGGGAGATTTTTGTGTCATGGGCATACGTGAGAAACCACCAGCAGTAAAACTCGGTTGCAATACATGATGCCAGTATGACCGAGCAAAGCAAAAAAGGAGGAATTGGGCTAAAGGTGGGTGCAAAGAGTTGGCAGATGAAGCAACTAGAGCAGGCAAGCTGAAACAGTTTAAACAGAATAACCATTCTGACATCTGCCTGTTAGATGCAAGTAAGGTTATCAGCTGAGCTCAAGTTTTACCATGTAGGAAAAAAGCAACTTCAAGGCAAGACAGAAATAAAATATCAAAATAAAAGCATGACAAACAAATGTTTATGACTGATGAAGTTGTCATTTTCAAGTAAACCATAACTATTCTGCAAATAATACCCTTAACATTATATTTCACGGCCATGATGGCCCTGAGGTGAAGATGTGAGATCATAGCAGCCCTAACATTGCATTTTCATATTCAGCAAGTGGAGTGCATGGGTTGCAGGCAAGGAATGAAGAAGAAGAGAGTGGCTGTTCAGCACAAATAATCTGAGCTGATAGATGTTCTGATGGTAAAGTCTTGACAAATGGAGGATCATAATCATCATGCATTACAGGAGCTTCTTGAAGATTCACTGACAAGAGCGGTGAGCAAGGGAGAAGTTTAGTCTAAGTCTGATTGCTACTTATTGCTTAATGTTCCCATCTCTACACACTGTACCTTCATTTACAACAAACCTAATGTAGACAAAAATAGAAAAAAATAAAAAAACATAAATGCATAATATAGGAGGAACTCAGGAGGGTGAATGTGCATTATACTTTAAATATCACTTTCCAATCAGGTAGTTAGACAGACCTGACTATAATTATTGACTTTTGTCATTATAAAGTTTGACACTGATTTTTTACAGTACCACTCAGTACAGTGCGCCTGCTTATGCTTTAACTGTTGTCACTGTCCAGTAAAAAACACATATCTCAAAAAATCTTTTTTTTTTTCAGGAACATTGAAAAACAATTATTTTCATAAACCACCTTACAAAATAAACCCCAAACACTGTATTTAGACACAATTAGGACCCGAAATCAAAATCTATATATACACAGTCATCAGTGACCTGTTTGATATTTTGAACCGAGTTACATGCTTTGCGTTGTGAGTGATCGAGGATATACATTTGATTTGTTTGTTTTTTAAATAATGCGCTCCACTGACGTTCAGTTATTTACGAGCTTCAAGTGTCTTGTTTATGTCCGACTATGTTGATAATCTATTGATAGCGAGCTATCCTTCATTTCCACATTGTGCTTTGGTCGTCAACCTTTTTGAGTCGCGACTCCCAATTTAACATGCACTGGTGTCCACGGCCGATGCAGGTATTAGTGTTGGGCCGATACCGTTATTAGATCGCACTACCAGGTTTGTGTTAACCTGAGATGTTGTTTGATAACAGTGTTAGCTGGCTGCTGCATTCAAACAGACCAAGGTAGGAAGGAAGCAGCTAGTATGCATATTGTTTTATCTGATAAAGTGCAGGTATTTTCTGATTTGTTTTTCTACTGCTGTTATTGCACTGGAATATATTGAGTTAAAAATATAGTTGCCACTTTTTCAATTTGACCATCAGTGAAGTATATGCACTGCCAGGAAGTGACTTGTTTATTTGCCATAACCTGGCTGATATTCTGCTATGAAGAGTTTATATATAGTCATTTGACTTTGTTTTTGTGGTGTTGAGATATTTAAGGTCCTTGTACAGTTACAGTGGAGCCAAGAGGCTGCAGTAGAAGAGTTGTGTTTGTTACCGCTTTCCTCACATCTGCACAACATTCTCAGACCTATCCTGCCATTCTGTTAGGTACCAAAATTAGAAATTAAGAAGAAATTAAAAGATTGAAAAAACACAACTAAGTGATACAATAGTCAACAAGTGTGAGAGAGAAAACAGCAGCAGCTTCGCTTCTGGGGTTGAACTTCAGCTCAAGAGATCTAATGTGCAGGTAAGCAACACTGTCATGGTAAGAACAAAGTTTTAGGTCTGCATCAGTCGATGTGACGACATTAGTGTAGCATTACCCGGGACTGTAATGAATCTGTCACAGTTTAAAGTCTGTTTGCTGACATGACAACTCAGGACCAGGGCAGGAGATACGTGCTTTGTTGACTCCTTTGACACCCAATGGAGATACTTGTTGAAAAAACGATGTTATAAAATGTCTTTCCATCAGTCATTTGGATACCCAAGGCTACAGGTTGTTAGTGAAGATTATGGACCATGTATGTATTGAAAAAAGTCCAGATCGCTAAAAGTGGAGATACATGTTTTTCATTGGGCAGCGACAATATGAAATAATCTCTGTTTATCTTGCATGGGCTGTTTTTTGTTTGTGTAATCCATAGAGAGCTATTGTTGCATGGTTGATCAATCTGCCTGTATATTGCACTGTATATATTTTCAGTGTTTACACCTTTCTGTGTGTGTGTGTGTGTGTGTGTGTGTGTGTGTGTGTGTGTGTACTGTGTAGTTCTCTGTGAGTTATTTTGCCGATGCATTCAGGAGAACAGCAAAGAGAGTCAAAACCTGCATAACAAGCATGTTATCAAGAGCAATCATGGCTCTCTGATAGATTTATAGCATCACTTTGTTTCTCTCCACTCTTTATTGACTTTAACAAAGGCAGCTCAGCCAAGGAGAAAATGAAAAGTTAATGGAAAATTAACTTAGTTGTGTGTATATGTGTGTAAATAACGTGTGTGCTTTGTTTTTGATAATTAAGAGCCGCAGTGGCGTATTTGCCAATGAGTGGCTAAGCTTTTTATCATGAGTTGAAGTGAGCAGTAAGTAATAGATTTTATTCACAGCTTAACAATCATCACATTACTCTACTCCACAGTGTTTAACACTCATCTAGTGTATTAAGACTCATATTTGCAGTTGTTTATGCAATTTTCCGCCCTGAAATATGTATTTGGTTCATAAAGTGGTGTTCATCTGTTGATAAGTTTGTCCATCATTTGCAGAACAGTTTGCTTTGTTGAGCTGTCCCTCTAATCCCAGCCAAAAGCACAGCGCTGTGTTGAACTGACACTCAGAAACTCTCAACAAGGAGAAGAAATGGGGAAAAGAACAGAGACACTTACCTAGACCACCTGCTGCGATTATTCTTCCTCCCAGGCAACCTGCCACAAAGTCAGCCCTCTTCTCTCTCATCCTGGACGTCCGGCTGGGTTTGATCCAAATACCTGAAAAATGGGAAAAGACACAAAACACAGTCAGACATCTTGGAGCAGGTCTGTCAACATAAACACAATAAAGAGGTCTCTTCATTCAGAAATATTGTAAAAGTAAAACACTCCTCTGTGGTCGATTGAATGTGACATTTTCTTATTTATTAATTTCCACCAAGCTCACTCCATGGTGTGTTCCAGTTAACAGACTCTTGTGGGCCATTCAAATTCCTTTAGAAATAAAGTCTTACATCGATTAAAGGTGGGGTAGGCAGGAATCCATTAAAGAAGCATCTTTTTTTGTGGTGTATGTACAAAAAAGCTTTGATTATCAGTCAATAGCTATTAGTTATTTGTAAGGATGCCTAGCCCATGTTCACACTTTAAAAAATGGAAGGTCCACACGAAAGATCATTTTGACAAGCTTTACTGGTTACAGATCTGGGTTACAGCTTCATCATGCCATAAGTGTAACAAAAGTGTAACAAAGATTGGTCTGAGACTGTTCAAATATATTAAAATTGTCCACGTTTCCAACACATTCCTCTTGCATCTTGTTGACCTAAAGGAGAGTCCTTGTAAGGTAATAACAAAGCACAACATATTTAGGGAGCCTGAGTGATGTTAAACATGGGTACAAGGTCCTTGTTGAGGATGGTTGTCGGAGGCCCATGGCTCCAGAAATCTAGCACCAAAGTATCCACGGTATTTGAGTGACACAGCTCCACCACCCTAAATGCTGACATGACTGGCTAAAGAAAATCACCCTAACATTATTGATGACATTTGGGAATATAACAGTATCGCTGTGTTTTGTTCTGTCTGTTTAGTCAACATTTTAAATTATTTGAGCGGTCCGCTCTTCCTGACTGTAAACAAAGCCTTTCTCCGCCTCCCTCAACCTGGTTGGTTGTAAGGTGGTCACTACTCCTAATTGCTAATTGGCTGTGAGGCGGTCACTGCTCCCCCATGTTGCGAGGCACATCCTTGAATAACGTTCAGAAGCCCAAACAAAGTTAGCGTGCTACATTATTGGACAGTAGAAACAAACCAGAAAGAACGGGAAATTTTCTGAATCCTACTTTGGCCACAACTGCCAACTCAAGCAAGAAAACAAAGTAAATACTGAAGACTGGCGAAATAATGGGCACTTAAAATGGAGATAGACCGGAGAAGAGCTAAAAAGCTCTTGGGAGACGCTTCAGGATCTTACAGACCCTGTAACCTTTCTGCTGGACAGGTAAACGGCTTTAATAAAGTAAGCCAAGGGTCTGTAATAGAAGTGTTTCTTGTCAAACGGGACCTGCTGCGTGTTGTAACTCCACAAAACTGTTTACCACAGGTCCTGGAGTATATCACTTTATCCTAGTTGAATAAGTCCCACAAACATTGTGTTTGCTGGTAGTCTGTTGGCATCCACAGTAGCACCAATGCTTTTTATTTTCACTGGGCCCCCGTTGACTGGGCCCCATTTGTAATTATCTTAAGTATTCATCTGCATTATATCTGAATTTAATTGGAACGGCATGAGCGAGCAGGAGTGTCTGTTTGAGGGCGGGGCTTGCTGGAGTAGAGAGGGAGGGGAGAGGCGCTGACTGGAAAACTGGTTGGGAGTGGTAGATTTTACATTAAAGATTTCTCCTAAAAACTGGCACTTCCTCAGATCATGCCAACCCCCACTTCAATTGAAAAATTAAAAAAATTATGATCAGAGCATTTTACTTCTGTATGGTTATAAGACGTCCCTTAACTAGAGTGTATTCTTTGTGTCTTTTCCTCAGTATATCTTTTTTGTTCACATCTTGTAAAAAAATAACAAAATATTATATATTATATTGTTTTCTATAATCTAACTATTGATTACTTTTCCGCTCCATTCCATTCTGTTATGTTTTATCCCTTTTTATTCATTCCAAATTATTCAATTCTATTCCAATCTATTCTTCTCTATTTTATTTTATTCTATTTTCTTTATTCACAAATATCTTTCTTTCTTTCCATCCCAAGTGTTAACTCTTTGGTTAACAACACAGAGGTGTTCAATGATCCTAAGACAATCAATCCTTACATTAAGTGGGCATAGATTACTTGTTCACAACTGGGAATGTCTTTGGAAGTATTTGGGGTTTCAGTATCCCGGCCAAAAACATTGGGATGTGTACACTGAGGAGCTGAGATCAAACTGCCAATCCACTGATTGTCTACCTTTAAAGGGATATTCCAGTGTAAATTTGAGTTATGGTCAAACACACCATAACACCGAGTTAGACACCCCCTCAAGAGATGAATGTTGCCGACTTCTTGCTTCTCTAGTTATACCAACTATAGTAACAACCGCACAATAGCAATACACAGCGGTCTATGTCACCATGCACAAATCTCAAAAAGCCACTCTATAGCCACAAATAATTCTCAGAACAGCACCTAACTTCATCAACAGTACATATAGGGTCCCAGCCATAGTACTAGCCATCATTATCTTTTTAGCTTTGCCTTTCTAGCAAAGAGACCAAACACAAGTCACCTGCTCTCCTCCAGCAGCCGCTTGTTTGTGGGGGGAGCCCTGATGAGTTGATCAACAATTGCAGCAGAGTTTCGCAGCTCAAGGAAGGATATTTATGATTATTACTTTATGGAAATGCAATCAGACGGAGACGCTAAGGCAGAACAAATACCTGTCTGCAGTGCAAAATTATTATGATGATGATTAT
This sequence comes from Xyrichtys novacula, assembly GCA_962446985.1. Taxonomy (NCBI): domain Eukaryota; kingdom Metazoa; phylum Chordata; class Actinopteri; order Labriformes; family Labridae; genus Xyrichtys; species Xyrichtys novacula. Next base: position 27,273,151 of record OY660867.1, read on the forward strand.
TACTTCATAAAAATGATCTGCTGCACTCAACTCAGGGCTCCCCCACAAACAAATGGCTGCTGGAGGAGAGTAGGTGAGTTGTGTTTGGTCTCTTTGCTGAAGAAACCAGGAGTGATAGACAGCTGTGTATTGCTATCATTACTTAAGTTGGTATAACAAGAAAAACAAGCAGTTGGCAGCATTAATATCATAAGGGGCTCTCTAACTCGGAGTTACGCTGTGTTTGACCATAACCTATATTTACTTATACTAAATTAACTTATATATTTACGCCGGAATATCCCTTTAAGTCCATCTTTAACTTTTCAATAACAAATGATTTAAGTCTTGGGGAAAGTTAATTTAGGGTTCTCAATAAAAGCTGAATAAGAAGATCAATACCAATTGTGGCTCTGTGTTTGGTTTGGACCTGTAGCCAGTGGGTAATCAGTCTAGCATGCATAATAGCCTTAATGAAAGTAAATTTGTTGTGCGGCAGGCTTGTAGTGAGGACCCAGAAGCAGACACTGAGACAGAGCTCAACGTAAAACGAATTTAATGTCCAAAAACAGAAAGGGATAGATAAGGGAACAAAGGATGTCCGGTTGGTTGGCTGGTAGGCTGGCTGTCGTGTGGGCTGGAGACACTGCAGGAGAAACCAGAGGAGACCGGAGTTAAAGGACATGCAAAGAGTCACAAGGAGTAAAGTTCTCAAAGTTATACCACGAGGTTTTGGCCAGGAGACGCGTCTTTACCGCTGGGCAGGGTAGACAATACTCAGGCGCTGAGACTGAGGGCTGCAGGCTTCTTAAAGTCCCTTGATTGGGGACGAGGAGCAGGTGTGTCGTCTCACTCAGCCTCAGCGCCGGGGGAGGGGAGGAAGCCCTGGAAAAGAGCACAGCCAGAACAGGCAAATAGGGAAAAACAGGGAGTCCAGCCAAAATAACACAGGATTAGGAGGCATCACACCACAGTACCCCCCCTTAACGAACGCCTCTTGGCGTTCTGCCGGGCTTGTTGGGGTGGGCAGCGTAGAACTCCTCCAGGAGTTGGTGGTCCAGGATGAGGGAGCGGGAGATCCAGGAACGTTCCTCTGGACCGTAACCCTCCCAGTCCACGAGGTATTGGAAGCCTCGCCCCCGAGGCCGCACGTCCAGGATTTTCCTTACAGTGAAGGCAGGGTGGTCATCAATCAATCGGGGGGGTGGAGGGGCGACGGAAGGAGGGCTCAGGGTGCATGAGGCAACAGGTTTTAACAAGGAGACATGGAATGTGGGATGAATTTTGAGAGATGAGGGAAGTTTTAATCTCACCGCTGAAGGGTTGATGATTTTCTGGATAGGGAAGGGACCAATGAAGCGGGGGGACAGCTTGCGGGACTCGGTCTGCAGGGGAAGGTCACGAGACGATAACCAGACCATCTGACCAGGACGATAGTCTGGTGCTGGAGAGCGGTGAACGTCAGCCAGGCGTTTGTTGCGCTCGGCCGTGCGGGTGAGTGCGGCCCTGGCCGATCTCCACACCTCCCGTAGACGCCCAATGTGCTCCCTCACCGACGGGACGGCCACAGGTTGCTCCTGTTCGGGAAACAGGGGGGGCTGGTACCCAAAACAGCACATGAATGGGGACATACCTGTGGCTGAAGAGGTGAGGGAGTTATGGGCGTATTGGATCCACGGGAGGTGCGTACTCCAGGACGCTGGATGATGGGCCGCCACACACCGCAGGGCCGACTCGAGGTTCTGATTAGCCCGCTCCGTCTGGCCATTGGTCTGTGGGTGGTAACCCGAGGAGAGGCTAGCTGCTGCGCCCACTGCCTGGCAGAAAGCTCTCCAGACCTGAGAGGAAAACTGAGGACCACGATCTGACACGATGTCACGGGGAATCCCATGTAATTGAAATACATGAGTGACTAGGAGGTTAGCAGTTTGAAAGGCAGATGGGAGCTTGGGTAAAGGGATATAGTGAACAAATTTGGAGAATCTGTCAATGATGGTGAGTATGACAGTGTTACCTTCAGAGGGAGGGAGACCAGTGACGAAATCTAAGGCTATGTGGGACCAGGGGCGTGAAGGCACAGGCAGAGGACGCAGCAAGCCAGCCGGAGGTTGGTGGGAGGCTTTGCTTCGGGCACAGACGGAGCAGGCAGCAACAAACGCCCGTACGTCCCGGACCATCCCCGGCCACCAGAACCGCTGCTGGAGGAATTGGAGGGTGCGTTGAAACCCGGGGTGGCAGGTGAGCTTGGAGGAGTGCCCCCACTGTAGGACCTGAGAGCGTGCGACCTCAGGGACGAACTTTCTGTCCGGCGGGCCGGTTCCGGGGTCTGGGTGGTTCCGGAGGGCCTGGTCCACGATAGTATCGATCTCCCAGGTGGCGGAGCCGACGACACAGGAGGCGGGGAGGATGGTGTCTGGTTCACTGGGGTCTGGAGTATCCAAGGCGTAGATCCGAGAGAGGGCGTCTGGTTTGAGGTTGCGGGAGCCGGGACGATAGGAGAGGGTGAAATTGAATCTGCTGAGAAAAAGGGACCAGCGGGCTTGCCTGGGGTTGAGGCGACGAGCGGAGCGGAGGTATTGCAGGTTCTTGTGGTCTGTCCAGATTAGAAACGGTTGGGAAGCTCCTTCCAGCCAGTGTCTCCATTCTTGCAGTGCCCACACGACAGCCAGTAATTCACGGTTTCCCACGTCATAATTTTGTTCCGTGGCTGAGAGTTTCCGGGAGAAAAAGGCGCAAGGATGAAGCTTCTGGGTCTGAGAGTCCCTCTGTGAGAGGACGGCCCCTACTCCAGAGTCCGAAGCGTCGACCTCCACCATGAACTGAAGCGAGGGATCTGGGTGTTTGAGCACCGGGGCGGAGATGAAGAGGGATTTGAGGTGATGGAAGGTGGCGTCCGCTTCGGGGGTCCAGGAGAATGGAACCTTTAGGGATGTGAGCCGGGTGAGGGGAACTGCGACCTTACTGTAGTTCTTAATGAACCGTCGATAGAAATTAGCGAAGCCAAGGAATCGCTGGAGGTCTTTGCGGGAGGAGGGGGTGGGCCAGTCACGGACAGCGCAGATTTTTTCTGGGTCTGGGCGTAGCTCCCCCTGGGCGATGATGTAACCAAGGAAACTGACGGAGGAGGCGTGGAACTCGCACTTTTCGGGCTTCACGAAAAGGCGGTTTTCGAGGAGGCGCTGAAGGATGAGTCGGACATGCTGCTGGTGTTCCTCCAGGTTTCGGGAGAAGATCAGAATATCATCTAAGTAGACGAAGGCGAACTGGTTAATCATGTCGCGGAGGACATCATTAATGAGGGTCTGGAACACAGCAGGAGCGTTGGTGAGGCCAAAGGGCATGACCAGGTATTCGAAGTGGCCCATGGGTGTGTTAAAGGCCGTCTTCCATTCGTCCCCCTCCCGGATGCGAACCAGGTGATAGGCATTCCGGAGGTCCAGTTTTGAGAAGATGGTGGCTTGACAGAGAGGTTCGAAGGAGGGATCAATGAGTGGTAGGGGATATTTGTTTTTAATGGTGATATCATTTAATCCACGGAAGTCAATGCAGGGACGGAGAGAGGAATCTTTTTTCTTCACGAAGAAAAAACCAGCAGCCAGGGGAGAAGATGAGGGTCGGATGAGTCCTGAGGTCAGGGAGTCTTGAATATAGTCCTCCATGGCCTCTCGTTCGGGCCGAGAGAGGTTGTACAGTCTACTACTGGGAAGAGGGGCTCCAGGGAGCAGGTCTATGGCGCAGTCGTAGGGGCGATGAGGAGGAAGAATGAGAGACTGCTCCTTGCTGAATACCATTGCTAGGTCATGGTAGACGGGGGGAACCGAGGTGAGAGATGGCGGTGGAGATGCTGACCTCTGTCGGTGGATGTGAGGATTGGCGGAGCGGAGGCAGTGGGAGTGACAGTGAGGGCTCCAGGCGGAGATTGAAGATGTGGACCAGTTAATCTGAGGGTTGTGGATTTGTAGCCAAGGGAGTCCCAGCACCAGGGGAGAGTGAGGAGATGGAAGCAGGAACAGCCGGATGTCCTCCCGATGATTTCCGGAGAGGATGAGGGTGAGAGGAGCTGTGCAGTGGGTGATGGAGGCTATAACTCTGCCATCGAGAGCGGTGACCTTACGGGGAGCCGGGAGTTCCTCCAGGGGGAGCTGAAGCCGCGCTGCCAGTCCAGCATGAATGAAGTTATCATCCGCCCCAGAGTCAATAAGGGTTTGGAGGGAAGTGGACTCCTTTCCCCACATGAGACAAGCAGGTACCAGGATGCGTTTGGGAGAGCTGGCAAAGGAGGAGGTATGGCTCATCAGTGTGCCCTCAGTCACGGATGAGCCTGGCCGTTTAACTTGTTTGGGCAGTTGGTTAGAAAGTGACCGGCCTGGCCACAATAGATGCATAGCCTCTTCTCTACCCTCCTTCTCCGTTCATCCGGGTGAAGCTTAGTGTGGCCGATCTGCATGGGTTCACCTGCAGATGGCGCCGGATCCGGGAAGACTGAGGGCTGCAGAGGAGACCCGCTGACCGCAACAGAGGGAGGGGAGTCTATTCTAGGGACTAAGGAATGGTTTTTCTTCTCCCTCCGTCTCTCCCTGAGGCGATTATCAATTCTAATAGCTAGCGCTATTAGCTCCTCCAGGGAGGAGGGCTCATCACGAGTCGCTAGCTCGTCCTTCAATTGTTCAGAGAGACCCCGAGTGAATATCCCCTTTAACTCGAGGTCCCCCCACCCACTCTCGGCCGCCACAGTACGGAACTCAATGGAGTATTCCGCCACTGACCGAGAGCTCTGGGTGAGGGAAAATAGCCGTTTCGTACACTCGGGGCCCTCGACAGGAAAATCAAATATTCTCCGGAGCTCTTTGGAAAAACGGGGGTAAGAAGCGAACAGAGGTGAGTCCCTATCCCAGACGGCTGTAGCCCACTTAGCGGCCCTACCTCTTAACAGATTGATGGTGTACGCAACCTTAGCTCGATCTGAGGGGTAGCTAATGGGCTGTTGATCAAATACTAAGGCGCAACGGAGCAGGAAACCTCTGCAGCCCCCAATCTCCCCAGCATACGGCTCAGGAGGAGGGACATAGGGCTCTTTGAGGATAGCGGGTGGTGGAGGAGGTGAAGAGGGGACCGTACTCACAGAGGGGGGGAATCCTGGTTGTTGTGGTGGAGACCGAGGGAGTAGTTGCTCCGCCAGCTGCGACATTTGAATGGAGAGGCCATGAAGCGACTGATGGAGACCCTGGAGCATCTCCTCATGTTGGCCAATCCGTGTGCCGAGCTTCTGGATGGCTAGCTGAACTCGGTCTGGGTCTGGTGGGTCCATTCTCCTGGCCTGAGTATTCTGTTGTGCGGCAGGCTTGTAGTGAGGACCCAGAAGCAGACACTGAGACAGAGCTCAACGTAAAACGAATTTAATGTCCAAAAACAGAAAGGGATAGATAAGGGAACAAAGGAAGTCCGGTTGGTTGGCTGGTAGGCTGGCTGTCGTGTGGGCTGGAGACACTGCAGGAGAAACCAGAGGAGACCGGAGTTAAAGGACATGCAAAGAGTCACAAGGAGTAAAGTTCTCAAAGTTATACCACGAGGTTTTGGCCAGGAGACGCGTCTTTACCGCTGGGCAGGGTAGACAATACTCAGGCGCTGAGACTGAGGGCTGCAGGCTTCTTAAAGTCCCTTGATTGGGGACGAGGAGCAGGTGTGTCGTCTCACTCAGCCTCAGCGCCGGGGGAGGGGAGGAAGCCCTGGAAAAGAGCACAGCCAGAACAGGCAAATAGGGAAAAACAGGGAGTCCAGCCAAAATAACACAGGATTAGGAGGCATCACACCACAAAATTCTTGTTTTTGTCCATCAAATGTTCTGGTCAGCAGGTAAATGTTATTAGCACCCTTAGTAACATGGCAGATTTTAATCTTTGGTTGGTATGTAGTTATACTGGTGAGAAAGCCAGAATTTCTTCAATTTATTGATGGCTGCCAGGGTGCAAGGAGAATTTCAAATAAAACAAAACCATCTTCCATAATGAATCACCCACCCTGGCTTTAATGATAAAAAATGCAAAAGGTCACTGCTATGGAAGGAGGATTATGAAAAATAAAGGAGGAAAAAGATGTAGTAAGAAATTACAGAGCTCTTTATTTGACAGCACAACAAGGTCCGCCTCAGGGGTTCCCTCACTCCTCGCCTTCATCCTCTCTCTTTCTTTTTCCCTGGTTTGAAAGCCACTACCCAACAGCAGATTAAATTTCTATATTTGGGACAATGATACAAAGTGACACATCCCCTTTTTAGTTCCTCCACTGCAGTGAAACTCTGCAAGGGAAATGAGCTGCAAATTAGAGATGATACGAAAAGAAAAGAGGAAAAACATAACAGGCAGGATAACAGACACAAGGAAAATGTTAATCATGGTAGTTTTAAACCCACAGAGAAAAGGTGATGTGGAAATTTACACAACTGTTTATGTATCTAGCACATTGTACAATGTAAGTGGATAAAATTGAGTGCCGTCAGGAGGAGAGCTAACCGAGCTGCTCTGATCAGCAGAGAGAGGAGATAGCGACAGTTACCACCAACAACAATGAAAAGGGTCAAACAAACAGCATGGAGGTGGTCTGTGATGTGGTTCACTACCAATCTGATGTTGTCTTGCAGAAGGTATGGGGGGGTGCACAACCACTGTGAACACACCAGTAAGTTGCTCTTGGACAATAACTGTAGGCCTGCCTCTTTTCATTTATAAAGTTTGTAATCCTGGCCGCAGATTGTATGCCAGTCTTATTTTGAGGACTCTCAGAATACATCAAAACAGTTTTTTTTCTGACAAATATGACTGAGTCCTCCTCTGATGTAGCTTGAGTCTGAGTACAAGTCTGGGTCATCACTGCTTGAGCTCAAATCGAGTCATGAGTCCTGAAAAACTGACTCTGATTTGGACTGGAGTCTGTGCCCTGAAGCACAAATTAGACATGCCGTAAAAGTGAATGGATTAAGACCGACCACCTGCCATAGTGAGGGTTAAGAGCCTTCATTATAAACTGTATCAAATATATAGAAAAGCTGACCTTCAGTTACAGGCATGAGCTGCAGGACTTGCATCAGTTTATGGTAAATCTCCACCTCGGGGCAGAACAACTCTCCAGTCCTCACAGACTGTGTGGTCATGAGCCTGCTAAGCCAGTAAAAGTGGGTGAACTCTGGCGCCTTAGGGTGGCTGTCTCACTCTCTCTGACAAGGTAAAAAGTTAATCAGTTCCTCGGGAAATTAAAGTTGAGATGGAGTCCCACACGCTTCGAGGTACAGGAACAAATGTCCCCTCCGGACAAACTCAGAAAACACTTAACAAAGGTGATGGACATTTCTGAGAAAAGGGTTGTCTGCTCAGCACAGCAAGGCAGCAAAATGTCAGATGGAGGCATTGATCAGTGGATGGATGGATGGATTGGGGAACAAATTACCTGACAGGGCAATAAGCCCCATATTGTCTCACAGGTGCAGGCTGCTAAATGGTCACCAGAGAGCAGTTACTTCACCTGACAGGAAAGTAGGGAAAGCTGACTTCTGCTGCTGGAGTCTAGCAGCAAGAGGGAAACACACAGCCAATTAAAACTTTGCCAGATTGGAGATCCACGGGGTCTGAAGAGAACTGCCAATAGTACAGTTCCTCTTTCTAAATCTGTCAAAGTCTTTGAGAAGCTGCACATGGCTGCCCTCTCAACTTTAAGCATACCATAAAGCCAAACTATCCTTTTTTACTGACTTTTGCAACCCACATTAAAAGTTGCTACGCATCACTACCCAAGAGAATTAAAGAGGAGATCATTTTGGAAGAAAAGTCATGTTCTTGGTAGTAAGTCAGCAGAAAATGAAAATAAAAGGATAAAAAAATCCAAGATTTGTGTCCAGGGAGCAGAAACATTTATTTAGCTTCATCTTGTGAAAGTACAAAAGGCTAGAGGAGAGAAAGAAGGAAAGAAGGGAAGGAGGAGAGGCAACGCTTCAAATAGATTTCAGAGCTGCTTCGTAGATAGAGGAGTAACAGCAGCTAAATGGTAATCTCTAAGTCAGAGGACGGTGAGGCAGAGCCACCAGCAGCTCTCTAATAGATATGCAGGCTGCAACACATCAGCTATTCAGCTGCAGCAAATGGAGAGGCCAGATAATATGCAAATACATTGCAGATAACTGGAGAGGAGAGGAGTAGGGATTTAATGTTAAAAAAAAGGCATGCAGGTTTCTGACTTTTGCTGTTTTCTTCTCCTCCCCAGAGTCCTGACTGGAGATTAACTGTCAGAAATCACCATGACAGTGTTGTTGTCTGTGGTGTCCTTGCTATCTGCAGATTCAGTTCAGCTTTAACACTTTTATCCCCAGATAAGTCTGCCTTTGAGTGTGTGTGTGGGCCTTTTGATTCTGTCATGTACATTTTTTCACAGGCTGAAACATTAGAGGTTTATACATCTTTTATTTCTCTATGTCAGACCACTGCTTTGGAGAACAGCCAATGAAAGGAATATTTCAGTATTTTTGTGAGGTTGTGTGAGTAACAAGCCATGAGTGATTGTAGTACTGCACATATAGGGGCTCCACCAGCTGCGGCTGGATCAGCTAATTTTAACTATGATGTATGAATCACTTATATATTGTCAGTTTTGATCATTGAAATTGGCTTGTCTTGCCAATTGAGTCCATATGTGATGTTCAAATAAAATCATGTGCTTGAGTGAGTTATATGTAATGTCAATGTAAAGACGTAAGACTAGGGGCTCTATTTTCGTGCTTTGCCGGAGACATGCCACAGACGCGGCGTAAGTCAGGTCCGCCGCGCCGACAATCAACGTTGTTGATTATTTATTGCACTAAAATGTGCCTGACACTGTGGAAACCTGCCGGTGAGGCATCGGTGACATATACTGATATGCAGCCGGTCTACCAAAATACCACTAGAAAAGCTGCGCTCTGCCTGCGCTGAAAGCTGACCAGGTTTGAATCGGCGAGCTTTCAACGCACTTTACACGCGGGCGGTGAGCATGAAAATGTCACTGCACCAGCTGATTCTGTCGACACTTCCCTCTGCCACGCCACCATGCCCAGCTTGGCAGACCTCGGTGCGCTCAGTCCATGAAAAAAACAAACTGGCTGTTCGCCAGCCTCCACCAGACGAAAATACCACTGCGCGGGGTCCGCCACCCTCCATCCAGTGGACACAAAAATAGAGCCTCTAGTCTTACGTCTTTACATTGACATTGACAAGAATGTTAATTCTTGCCATGGCAACATGAATGAGGCTGCATGATTTGAGTGAACTGTACACGTGAAGAACACAAATTCAACCAAGACTGGGCGATTATATGATTGTGATAAATAACCGTGATTAATTTCAGTTTGATCACGGTGATCAGCTATGAGCATATTACTCAATCAAACATAGCGGAAATGTGCATGACAACAGCCAATCAGAGTCAAGTTTTTCCTGCTTACTTCTGTAAGTTATCAGAGAAGTAAACAGGTGAAGTAAACAGAATGACTGAACGTGGAGCTAAACATGGAGCTGAGGGCAGCGAAGAAGATGTCACTGTTGAGAAGAAAATGTATTCAACGTCGGTTTTGTGGTGGTGGTTCTGGTATCTTCAAAGTGACGTAGAGCAATTCAGCCGATGTGCAAGGTATGTCGGCGGTCAGTGCTCTCAAAAACCGGCAACACAACAGATCTGTTTAATCATTTGAAGAAGTACTTCACAAGTGATTATACGGAAAGCATAAAAATGTGAGCAGAGTCTGCACAGCCTGCCACTGCTGACGGCACAAGTAGCATTAGCATTAGCAGTTTAGCCACAACTAGTGGTGTAGCCACCAGACCAAAGCAGCAATCAATCATATCACCTATGTTTACATCATCTAATGTTTACATTTTAAGGCATCTTTATTATCCATGAGGGGGTGATCTGTTTATTTTAGGTCTTGCATACCTGGAAAAACCCTCAGGACTGTCAACTAGTTCATTGTATTATTTAGTATTTATCTAGATTTGTTATACTGTTGAGTTAAAATGTTTTTTAAATATTTTTTTTAGTTTATCTTATTTAATTTGCTTTGTTATTCACTTTGTATGTTAATGAAGTGTTGAACTAATCTAGTTTCTTCAGTTTTAGTACATGGGCAGTGAAAGAAAAATTGTGATAATAATCGAGATCGAACAATATGATCAAATATATGGTGATCTTTTTTTTTTTGCCAAGTCGCCCAGTCCTAAGGAGGCTGCATGATTTGAGTGATCTGTACATGTGCATCACGAAATTTCAACACACTAATTTGCTTATTCTCGCTTATTCAAGAGTTTAAAAAATCTGAACTCAAGCAAATCAATCAAGCCACGATTCTATTGTGACATGTGTGACCAGGGTAACAGGGATTAAAATGAAAAAAAAGAGTGGATGTCCAACTGGCAGTAATGTTGAGCTATCAATAACCACTTGTTTTTATTGTATGTTCTTTTTTACCTTAATGCCTGTTTAAGGCAGCTAAGCATTCAAAATAAGAGAGCAAATGCATGTGTGTGGTCCCAAGCAGGATCCTGTCACATACTGGCACAGATTCTCACACACAGCCTTTCAGAAATCCCGACAAGCAGAGAGCTACCAAGAGACAGAGTCTACCACCCCCCATACAAAAACGGAGCCGCATTTTTCAGTCCTGCTCTAATCTTTCAGAGGACAAATGAGCCGCTCTGAGGAGGACCGCTGCCATTTATCTGCACAAATTATTAATTCTGTTGCCCCAGCCAACTACAAACTTTAGAGGATAAGAAACGAGGAGACAATAAATTCACTTTGGCCGACATTCCTCTTGCTCCTGATAACACCAGCTCACTGCCAAGGCTGCACACACACACACACAAAATGTCAGTGGTTGTCTACAAGAGCTGTGTTGAGTGACATGCGGGGCAGATATGTGTCTGCTGGTCTCAGCTGGAGGAGAGGAGAATGTGTTATTTAAAGCTCCGAATCAATCTTCTTCCGTCTCCTGTTTCGGCCTCTCAGATAACAAGTCTTTCACTCTGTATCCATCACCGAGCTCAATCAGGCAGCCACACACTCACTTACACACAGAAAAGCAGATGAGATTGATGCCAGAGCTAACACACATCTTTAGATGTAACTGATAATACAGGAGCACATCCATGCATAAAAAATAAATGATGGGCTAGCATACATCAGGATAAATGTGGACAGTGAATGCATGCAAAAGACCTCACACTTTTCCTTCCATTTCAAACATGCAATTCTCCAAGGGATCCAGATAAACCTCATTTCGCTGCATTACAACATGCCATCACAGGGAGAAATTGAAAGATATTGGCAGGGAAATGAGGTGGTAATAACAGAAGGCCCTCCCTAAGATCACCTTTTGCCAAAAAAACACTAAGCATTTTTCAGGGGGATCAAACAGATCCACTGCACCTAATCACAACCCACAACCTACTTTGTCAGCGGAGGTTCAATTCTTTCAAAAAATTGAGAAATGTGAGCCACATCGGCTACACTTTCCAGCTGTGTGTAAGCCAGAGGGGGGATTGAAGGTATATTTATTCCTAAACTCTACTGCCCTGCAGTGTTAAAAGACAGTAAAGACGTTTTTGTGAAACTCTTGCTTAGGCTCACTGCCTGGACTGAAGTAACTGGACTCTGGCTGTATAATTCTCAGGCTTGACTGAGCCCACAGTCAATGGCAGATATTTCAGAAATTAAATTATTATGAGTAAAAGTCTCATGGATAAAAGAACATTATGTATGCAAAATGTGCTCTTCCACCATTTACCTGCAAATGGCTGATTGATGTTGAGTCTCTCTCAAAATTAGACAAAGACAGTACAGTCTAGACCTGCCCCCCTTTAAGAGTCCCAGAATAACTCTGATCTCATTCATCTTACACAAAGAAAGTAGAATAGGTTAGTTTGATCTAAAGTTATGCATCAGCACTCAGAATAAGTCCAAATCTTTTATTTTTATCAAGTTCACAATTGGATTGCCACAAATATTCGATCAAAGTTGACAATCAAAATGGTCAACAACTATTTTAGTAATCGGGGTAATAGTTTGTTTTTTTATGATTTGTTTTTCGCTCAGAAGTGCCGCAGTACCCTCTGCTGTGTGTGCCTTCTCCTGGATGCACATGCAAAGTAGAGCTCATAGAAGTAGGCGTCTGACGTTACTGCAACTCAGTAACATTGCTGAGCAAGATATGTAGTGCCAGTGTTAGGGAGAGATTGACCAAAATATAGAGGGGAAGTCTGTGAAATGCAAGATCTGCAAGGCAGAGCTTGCTTATCACGGCATCACGGCAGCGTGACTACCATGTTAGCTGGTTTACTAATTAGCTGCTAATAAAATTACTGTCAACATTTGTAAGCAAGATAGCTTAAGCTTTATGCGTAGATATTAATAGTCAGGCTGACGATTCGATGATTTCATTTACCTTACAGCTTTTGTGTTTGTTGTAATGGTAAAAAAACGATGTCATGTTCATGTTTGCCGGAATGCAATCAGATGCTAATAGTTATGCTCTGCTGTTACAGTGCAGGTAAGAAGCGTTTCACTAACACAATTGATGACTTTGTAACGAAGCCATCAACTTGAACAAAATTATCAAGCACTTGATTTGATTGATATTTCTTGTGTTGTTGATAGTTCTATATTTTTCAATGTTAAATGCCATTGCCAGAGGGAAGTTTGTGTGTTTACAATAATTCATTTTTGATACCATTTTCATTTAGTGATTACCAATTTATTTATATGTTTATATATATATATATATATATATATATATATATATATATATATATATATATATATATATAATTTTATGTTATATGGCAAACTTTTATAAAAAAAAAAGGTTGAAATGAACTACTGTTTTAATTGTCTTATTTTGTAATCAGCACATACTCAAACATTTTCAGATGGAGGTTATTTAATGGGTGTACTTATATGAATACATATATATATATATATATATATATATATATATATACATATGTATACAAACACATTATCTTATAATAATGTATCTTAAAGTTAGCTTATAAATCATATATATACTGTATATATATATATATATATTTTTTTTTTTTCTCTGGCCCCTGAATAATGAGTGCCGCCCCTGCTCAGAACTGGTGACATCATTGATATTATCTCCATAACAACCACTGAAATCCTCAAAGTTACTCATTTAAAATGAACACAGGCACCTAATGAGAGAATGTTTAGACGAGAATGTAATGACAGCCCATCATTATGAACTCAAATTAATGGGCAATGGGCATAAAGAGTTGTAAATATGTGGCTGAGCAAAAACAGGAAATGAATTTTAAGGTTTTCTAAGAAATAAGCAACTCTAAAATATATCCCCAAAATTTTCCACAAATCGTCAGTCTTTTCTATCTGTTTTTTTCTGGCAGATACAGGTACACAGGTGAAAATCAGACTTAATTATAGCAGTTATATGCCTTCATCTATCTCGAGGCTCAGTTGTATTGGGTTGAAATATGTGGACTCAAAGGCTGAAAGGTATGAAGCTGAAGAAACATTTTAACATCCGTTTTTCTGCCAAATTGAATAGTGAATGAATAAAAAGAATAACAAAACACGATAAATGAATGCCTCACTGGTCAAAGGTAGAGCGCAGTCTCTACATTTTAGCACACCTATTTTTTCCAGATAATTGAATATGTATTTATAAGTATAATCCTGCCATGAAAATAATTGGTTTAATGGAATTCTATCAGGGGTCATTTGTACACATTTTAAAATATCTCCCCCATATTAGATCTGCTAAACTCCATTAGTGGTATCTAATGGTATATCAAGGTTATGTGGAACAAAAAAAAAAAAGAAATCAAATCTTCCTGTCTAGAATTAACTGTATTTATTCTGGACAGGATGTAATACTGACTGAGCCTCATCAGGGTCTACTACACTGCATATGGATGCCATGCTGTTTCCATATGGTCATATGAATTAGCATCTGCTGTCTGACAAATTGATGATGGATCCTCCTTGACCTGCACAGTCAGGTAGGATGGATTAAAAAAAGACACAGGCTGCTCCGAGCAGCAGTCACTCAACCTGAAACAAACTAAGTGAAGCCAGACTCAAAGGTTGATAAACACCCACATAACACAAGCTGCTGCTGGAATAATGTGCAACAACAAACTGTCAGGTGGACCAAAAAACAGAAGGATGAGCAACATAACAGAGTCAGATTGCTGTTAATTAGGGTATAAGTGGTTCAAGTTTTTTGGGAGACTTCATGAGCCCAGGGAGACTAAACGTAAGAAATCTATTAAAATGTGAAAACATTGTCAAAATTGATAAAAAAAAAAACCAAAACTCTTTAACAGAGTATCTGAGTATACTGACTTGAGAGGAGAGGGCCAAAAATGTTCAGGGTGTCAATGTCAAAACTTGCTGACCTCAGTCTTTTTTCTCTTCGGTTGAGAAAATTTAAGCTCATTCGTGATTTCACGTCTTTTGAAACATTCAAGCAAAGGCTGCTGGGAACCTTCGACAAAGGCAAGTAGATTTATACATAATCTGTAAAATAATGGATCAAGGCATGATATTCATATATGAGTGTGCCCAATGCCCGACAAATAAAATGCAAAAAAGATGGGGCCCAAAATGGCACCCTGAGGAACACCACTAGTAAATGCACCTATTTCACATGGTCATTTCAGATACAGTGAGTCATGACATTTACATAAAACCATAAAACAGGGACACTGCTGGCCTATAGGCTGAGTGTGTCTGACATATGAAGGTTATAAGTCCTCATGTGGATGGTCTGGGTTCAATTTCTGCCTGGTTTGTCTTTCCAAGCTCTCCGTCTGTCAGCTGCTTTGTCCACTGCTCTGCCCTCTCCCAATAAAGACATAAAAAGCCTAAAAATAGAAAAATTAACAAACCACATTGGCTGAAGAAGAATTTTAAAAAAGCTCTAAAAGCTCTACCTCTACTGTTTTCTCTTTCTTAGAGGTCTGTCAATGCTCTTGAACCACAAACTACATGCTGCTATAATAACCTTTCAAACTCTCAGTCTTTACCAGCTGTTCTCCTGGATGTGCAGGTACAGTATGAAACCTTTAACTTGCCTTATCTCCTTCCAGATTGTTTTTAAAATCTGGCTTCCTGATGGGGATTATTTATTCCACTTTCTCCTGCAACAGGATTTGCATGCCTGACAGATGGATTATCACATTGGCTCAAAGAGTCACACCCACACACATGCACATAGCAACAAACACTCACAAATATACAGCCTGGGGCAGTTACTGCAATGCAGGTTTGATTAATAGCACACCACTATCGATTACAAGGATCAATGCACTAATCCGCATGTCTTATGAGGATTAGGGGTGTGTGGAAAGCAATTGCAGAAAAAAACATGCTACAGTACTCGGAAACTTCCTGTGAGT
Source organism: Xyrichtys novacula (assembly GCA_962446985.1). Classification (NCBI taxonomy): domain Eukaryota; kingdom Metazoa; phylum Chordata; class Actinopteri; order Labriformes; family Labridae; genus Xyrichtys; species Xyrichtys novacula. The sequence goes on from OY660867.1 coordinate 27,288,585, forward strand.
GCAGAGATAAGAGCATGCACTTAAAGGTGAGTCCCTCAACACTTCAGAAAGAAGAGACGGCCGGAGTTGAATGAGGATGTGGTGAAGCAGGAAAGGTAATTTCAAGCTTCTTTTGGAGAAGATCCTGGAAAAAACAATTACTGCAGGGTTCCCTCCAGGATTTATTGAAACTGTGGAGGAGGGTTCCCCCCTGAACCCCCCCAAAAATATATATATTTTATCACAACGTAAAACTTTCATAAATACAAAATTATTTGACACAAACATAATTTAGCCTTATCTAATGGCACAGTTTGCAGCCAGGCTGAGAGCACGTTATTTATCTTGTTTCTTAAAGAAGAGCTTCAAGGCTCTGCTGTGTGGGAAGTCAGACACAGGTGACCTGTTGATGCTGAGTCGGATTCATCTGCTAGATGGTCCCCCTGCAGCCTGTTCCTCAGATCTGTCTTTACCTACCCATAAAAACAATTAAAAGTAAGGTGCATTTTCCAAATGTTTCAAACATAAACCAAATGTCTTACTCTGTTCATTGTTGAGAAATGTCTCTCACATTTCACAGAGGATACAGTTACTGTGAGAGCAATGGCTGCGAGCTTACTTAAACATGGGTACAGCTGTCCCCATTCATCATTTTGGAATGCCGGTTTCATCATTATGTTATGGTAGTCCATTGTCAGTATCATATTATAGATAACACCAGTCAGGACTCAGACTTTTCAGATTTTTGTAAGAATTTTGCTGATAGCTCTGTTCCTCACTTTTCTATTCCCCACAGTTTCTGACTGTTCAGTATACAGACTACAAGTTTTATATTCTTTTACATCACAATTATCACACAGTTAACAATGGGGATGTTTACATATTACTCTTGCCATGGTACTCATCAATATCACTTCTATTCTAACTAGAGGACATAAAGTCACGATAAATCAAGAACACTGACCCTCTCCGTTCTCAAAGGTCACCTGACTCTCTCTTAGGTTCCTCCCTTTTCCTGTGAAATATTCTCATATTTGCTCACTCATCTGAAATGCAACTAAGAATGAGACACTACATAAAACTTTGACCTGTTTTTCCAAATCTAAGTGTGATGTTATCTGAAAACACATGTGAAGGCGGAACTTTGCATCATTAACGTTAAACATTACTTTCACCAACATGGTATCATTAACATTGATGTTAACATTAGAGTAATTTAGAGTAATTAATTTTTTTGTTGCTCAAAATATGCCTCATAACTGCTGACTTGTGAAAACCCAAAACCTGTGTAAGGATGAAGGTGACATCGCACAGCCCTAATCTGGAGGTGCTTATATAATGAGAGCAGTTATATAGGTAATTTAGATTGTCTTCCCATATTTTGTAAGGATAGAATCGACCCTACCAGTATTAAGTGAATTACCCCCCCCCCCCCCCCCCCCACACACACACACACAAACACACACACACACACACACACACACCTCCTCCACCCCCTTCAAAGAGGAGGGCTATAAGAAGCTTCTATCAGCCAGCAGCAGCAGCCACTGTAAGTAATGTAAGAAGACGTCAATGTTGTGGAGGTTGGGGGAACACCCCTAATTTTGCTACTGAATGTCCGACCTCATCAGAGTTAGCATAACATTGAACTATGTGAACTTGCTAACCTGCAAAACTCGAGTAGGCAGCTGCTTAGAGAGAAGTGTCCTGTATGTGTTTACTGTTAACTTTAAATGCTGGAAACTATATAACCAGAAAAACTTAAGTAAGAAGTTTTTTTTGTGGGAAATGGGTCCAAATGGCTCCTTAATTGTTTAAGGTTGCTGACTCCTGCAATAAAATTTACATTTAAAACATCTGAAAAAAAAAAAATGTAATTATGAAGGTATGACAGCTTTAATTTTGGTATGGCGGTGCACCACGATCATTTACATATAGCATACGGTGGAAATCCTGAGGGCTTCCATGAGGGCACTCTGGACCAAAATAGTAAATTTTCAACCGGGTCTGCTAATGAGTTCTCTGGCTGCTCTATGACTTCATTAATATTCATGATTAGTGGGAAGACCTACAGGTTGAGACAGGCTTTAATCGGATCCACTCAACTGTTATGACTATATCATTCACCCTTCTATGTGCTGGACTGCTAATATTTCCAGGTTTCATCATCCCTCTCTGCTGTGTTTCTGATTCTGATAAATGCTCTTTGCTCAAGAGGTTGACATGTGAAACAAGAGGGGGTCGTGTCCTGGGAATGACCTGGGAAGAAAAAATTATGGCGAGAATTTCTAAAACTGTCCGCAGAGGCCGAGCACCAAGCAAATACACTCATTAACAATGCCCCCTTGATGATTAAGAGCCCTCACTTAGGGACACTAAACATAGAGGGCCTGATCCACTAAGATCCCAAATGGTGAGTGCTAAATTGCGTGTGCAAACTAAAAAACTGCACGTGCTATTAGTGGGCGTGTTGCGGGCGATCTACTATCATTGCATACGCAATTAAGAACGGGTGCAAAAGTGGTGCGAACCGCCCTCTTTAAAGGAGGATCATGCGTGCTCTATCGGCCGCCACCATGGAGAGTTTGTGAGAACAGCGTGTTTGAAGCCATGGAGTTGCACATATCGTATTGGGGAACTGTATAAAAGGCAAGGCAAGTTTATTTGTATAGCACAATTCATACACAAGACAATTCAAAGTGCTTTACAGATACAAGAAGATATACAAGAAAATAAAGAAGGGATTAAAACAATTTAAAATCAATAAGACAAAAAGATATATTTTTTTCGTCTGTTCTGTGTTTGACCTTATTATTTATGAAAATCGTCATTTACTAGAAAAACAAAATAAATCACAAGCTTTTGGACAAGGATCATGGTGTGTGTCATGGCACTTCTGCCTCCTTCTCCCCACAATGACCATGCATAATGCTGCGTCAGTTTGCATGTGCCTTTTAAACGTGCTAAATATAGACGCAAAACAGCAACCACAATCGGTTTCCGGCTTCGATAGATCACGCTGCGGGTGCTAAATGATGCCATTTGCATTTGCTCCTCCCAGAATTTTGCACGTTCTGATGATCTACATACATTATGCATATTCATAAAGGCAAACACGCTACATCGATTGTGCACGCTGTTTTGTTCATTTGACAGACGCAATCCTCGGTGCACCCAGTTAGTAGATCAGGTTTCCGTGTGCTACCAAGTTTGCACGTGTTTTCACACCTTTAGTAGATCAGGCCCCAAGTGTTTAGATCCTCTGCGTAACCCCTATTCAGGAGGAACTGGTCCAACTGGTCCAAAAGTTCTGATAAAAATGCAAAATATAGACAGACACAATCCAATCCTTAAATTTAGAGGAGTGATGACAGAATCACTAGCCTTGTGGATGGATTTGCTTATGTCTATATATATTCTTAAATAAATGCATATTATGGAGATGTCCTTTGATGCCAGGCTCCTGGTAGGAATCTTGCAGACTGTTATCATGTTATTATGGTTTTTAAGGCTGTAATCTGTTCCAACCTCAATATTCTGACATACTGTGGTCATTTAAGGCATCCTGTTTGAAGGGCAGCCTCAGAGACTAAAGATAGAGATGAAAGTGAGAGAGATCAGGTCATTTTTTAATTTAACATTCATCTGACAGCCCTTTAGCTTTCATGAGAATATAGCTGTCCACATTTGCACAAGCAAATTGATTTTATAGACGACTGCTTTGGAAGTGTTCATGTTCGTGTTGCTATCAATATGTTTGATTTAACATCAGGGTTATTTGCCTCAATGTAGTTGCTTTGCTGTGGGGAATATTTTTGGTCCTAAATTTTGAGTATAACCACCATCCTTTCATTAAACTGAAGTGAACTGCTGGTACATGAGTAAGATTTCTCATCCTGCTCTTGGATAGAGGCTTATAATGATAAAGGTAAGACTACCAGAGTTATGGTTTAAACAGCGACCCTGTATACTAGCGACTTTCCGCTGAATGATAATGTGGTTGTCATAGCAACAGACTGAAAATCCCCAGTTCAAAGGGTCACTTGTTCAACGCAACACTGATGTTCGCCTGTTGGGTAATTAGTATTGTGTAATGTGAAAACAGACAGCAACATGAGCATGGACCCTTTTTAAGTAGCCCTAGTGACCCATGACTACCTGCAGGGGCCTCTTTTGTTTTGGTTGGCCCCTCAAACAGCCTGAGCATGCCACTGCTAAGAATCAATTTCTTTGAATGTTGAATCCATCGTCTTTTTTCACAGCACATCATAGGCTGTCAGATGAGATCTTGAATGTTACCATGGGGACACAGTGCCATGACAACAGTACAGTTTAATATCCACCCTCTATCTTTTTCTGTCTGAGTTAAACAGCATGTCTGATTTTATTTCATCTCTTTTTGTTGCACTTCAATTGGAAAAGACGGGAGGACATTTTTCTTGGAATCCCTGCACTATTAGACCGGTGATAATCTCCAGAGAGCCTCATCTGTTTCGGACACATGGTCTCCCAACACTGTCAGCATCATCACCTTTTCCACAGCTGTGAGAGGTGTTAGCGATCTAAAGGGGGATGCCAGATCGTGTTGCATTGCAAAGAGCATCTAAAGATCACACAGCGTCCAAAACAGTGAGCGAAAAAGGCATGGGAAAAAAAAAATACAACACCCAAACACCACATCTCTTGATAGAGTAGCAATGACAAGTCATGCAGGGAAAGTGTAAACATGACAGAGATGATTCAGAGGGAGAAAAACAAGTCTGTGGTTCTGAAGGTCTGACAGCAGCTGACAGCTTTTGAGTCATCACTCAACACCTCTATGGTCTCTTCTCTCCTCCGGGCAAGAAAAAGTGTCACTGATGAGCAGATGGAAATAATTCTGCTCTAATATAAAGAGACAAAATCAGTAGGAGGCCTAACAAATCTATTTGATTGACCCAGCAATTACAGAATAATATCAACTTTTGCACAGGCAGAATAACAAAGGAGGGGATGACAGCTGCTGTTTTAAGAACACTGAGGGCTGTAATCACAGAGTGGAAACATTTGTCCGTCTCTGTCTCACTTTCACTCTCTTTATCTCTATTTGCTCACTCCTTCCACTGATTCTGTTTCTGAAAGTCAGTCAAAAACACTTCCTTTAGATTTTCCCCCATCTCTCTTGTTTTTCTGCAGAACACTCTCCTCCACCTGCACCCAACAGCAAAAACAGGGGGAGCTGGATAATGCTGAATATAACTCAGTTACTGTGTGAAACACACCACACAGGAGCTGGTTGAGACCAGAGTTTATGGCCATTAGCTGTTCAACATGTGTTTGTGTGCGTGAGTGCATACTGGTATAAGAAGTAACGTACCATGTATGAGTCAGAGGGAACAGCTGTTCACTTTTAAAGATCTGGATGACTTTATGATACATCATCTCCCACACATCCCTGATGATTTCAAGGGATTTACCTCTGAGGATCCTGCTGCCAACCACATAGCAGCTTGAGGAAAGTGTCCTATTGGTGCCAACAACAAGGGCAATGACTCTTGGAACTGTCACTGCCAGAGCTTGTTCTATGCATCTGTGAACTGTTATGAAGGACTAGGGTCACAAAATTCCGGGAATTTTCAAAGTTAGAAACTTTCCATGGGAATTCATGGGAATTAACAAGAATAAATCTGAAATTTACAAAATTGAAGGTTAGCCCTCAACAGGGAACAACCAGATTTAATGCAAGTACACTCTCCATTCCTCCATCACACGCACAGATGATTTCTTGAACCCTGGAGACCACACCTTTGAGCCCAAAGCACAAGACATTTGAGCCCACGGACTATATAGAAGAATAGAATAGAATATTCCTTTATTGATCCCCCATGGGGTAAATTTTTTTGTCAAGTAAGTTTTGATAATATTATGGGGTAAATATATTTGATCTACAATACTATTAATATTTAACTTGCAAAGATTAAATCAAAAATAGGAGCTAAATATGTTAAATGTTCACTTCATTGGCCATCTAAGGGGCTAGCTTATTATGATGGTGGTAGCTTCCTTAAATTTGATGCTGTTTCTTCTTACTCCTGCATAACGGTTTTCTGTAACCATACAATAATTAATACATCAATTGTCAAATATTTTGAAGATCATTCCAGTGGTTTAGCCAATTATATTTCTGTTCATGCCATTGCATTTGTGTTTTTACAAGCTTTTATGTTATTTTATTCTACAGAAAAAATGTCACATTTGCCATTGCCGCTCAAATAAATCTGTTGAAATGTCATGTTTTTTAATTGTATTATTTTGCATAGGTGTCTGCTTATGACAAAACAAAAATATTAACATTTATGTTTGGATATGATACAGTTTGTTTAAATTACCCCCAATTTCCAGTTAATTCCCACAAATTCCCACAAATTCCCATAATTCCGATGGAAAGTTTCCAATTTGGAATATTTCCAAAATTCCCCAGCCAAACTTCCGATGGAAAGGTTCTGGAAATTTACCGGAAATTTTCCTCCCCTCTGTAACTCTTTGAATGACCAAAATGAAATGTGGTGTTCCCCAGGGTTCAATTTTAGGTCCTAGGCTGTTTAACCTCTACATGTTTCCACTTGGAAAAGTCATCAGGAGGCACTGCATCAACTTCCATTGCTGTGCAGCTGTACAGCTTTATATCGCTGTGTCTCCTGATGACATGGGACCAGCTCATACCCTTTTAAACTGTATTTTAGATATCAAGTCAGGGGTGGTGGAGACCTTTGTACAGCTCAACCAGGATAAAACTCAGGTTTGAGTCACTGGTCATGCAGCACAGAGGGAGAAATTAGATGCTAAATTCACTTTTTTTAGTGAATTTAGCAATGTCAACAGGTCAAAAATCTTGCAGTGATATTAGATTCAGACCTTAGCTTTGAGCCAGATATTAGGGAGATATCTAGAAAAGCATTTTACCTCCTGAAAAATTAGCCAATGCAGGGACTCTAGTTCATGCTTTAATCACATGCAGAAATGGCTACTGTAACGTTCTTCTTTCTGATATTCCGAATTCAAGCTATCAATCAAAAGTCAATCATTCTTTCTTTGGCTGTGTTTATTTTTCTTTCCTTTGACTTCTTTCTGTTGGAATGAAGTCCGGACATCCAGGCTCAGCCTCTATAGATTTTTATCCTAGAAATGTCCTCATCTTCAGTGTGTCAAAGTTTATCATTGCTATGAAACATTTGATTAAATTTGTTCTCTAGATGTCTCCAAACTGGGATAAAACACTGTTTGACTTAAGAGCTGTTAACAGTAAGATGATTTTTAAATGTCTAACAGTCCACCAACAACAATTTTGTCATTTTCTCATTGAAACAAACTCTATCATCGTCTGAGTTTGTGTTATCAGTGATGCACTTTTATCTCGTCTATCTGAGTTCCGTCATTGAAAAAAGGGTTGTTGAAAAGCATTTTTTGTCATAATTTTCATTCACCAAATTAGCACTGCTCTGTCACTGACACCATTCCACCTCTTTGCTGATGATTCACAAAGCCTTCATGCAGAGGCAGATAATCATTCATACTGGGGCTGTTGGAATAACATTTGTGGGTTGAACATAATTTGAATGGTAAAAAAATCTAATTGGTATTCGAAAACTGTGTTCAAGCAGTGTTACACCACCCATTTATTTGAGGAGGCAGCCTGCCACCCCAGCTTAACCCCTTGCCACTTCAAAAGCAAGAGGCAAAGTATTTTATTCATGGAATTAATTTAATTCATGTGTCCTTCTTCCTTCTTCAGACTTTTAGATAACAGACGCAGCGCCTAGTTTTGTCAAAATTCAATCTATAACCTTGGACAAACAATATTTGAGTCTACCACTTTACATGTCCTGAATGCTTTAACAGCACAAGTGCAACCAAAGTGATAATTTTGTCGGAACATAAACTAGTCAAAGCGGCCGAGTTGCAGATTTCTCTATTTATATATACATACATATATATATATATATATATACCAAAAAAAAAACTCAAGGGCAAATTTCTCACTCTAATTTTCCGTGAGGAACACTAATGAAAAAAAAAGAAAAACTGTTTTGAATCACAGCTACAGATGCCTCCAAACATTTATGTCCTTCAAAAGAAGTTCTGGTTAATTTGCACTGCAAACTCCCGGCAAAAACCCTAACGTTTACCCTGTTTTATGTCTTTTATTTTTACAGTTAAGTCCTCCTTCCCACCCCGATAGACAAACCACTTTATTCCTACTGTCCGCTGGGGTCTTTGTTATTTATAAGTTACATATTTGGCCATTTTCTGAAATAATTGATGTTGTTTTTCTTGGGAGGACAGTTGTGTTGTAAGTGAAGATATAAATCTTTGAAAAAGGTCACAGTGGGTGTTGGATGGTATGGTAGTTGAGATGCGAAACATGACTGCAGCTGCACCACTTTGAGTTCAGTCAGGAACTGCTGTTGCATGTCGAACTCTTTTCTCTCCTTATACTCCCTCGCTGTATGTCTAGTGTTACTGGAATATGAAGCTAAGACTAAAATCATATAGTTTCAATGGGAATGAAAATAGGTCAAAAACATGTCTTATTTTTCCATACTGGCATTCTTTCCTGGCTGTACCTTGTAGTTTTGAGAATGGGCCAAAAGTAAATCATTTATGTGTTTTTGGAAAATTTGGCACTATCAGCTGTATCAGGCCCTTGCTGAATATAAAAAAAAAAAAATCACGAACTAAAGACATGAAGCCAGTATTGCAATGTCAGTAAAATAAAACAATGTTTACGGGTTGACCTTGATATACAACAACCCTGATTATAAGATGAATAATCCCAGGAACACACAGGAAAACCAGGTAAGATGATTTGACACTCAAGTATAGAGAATACATACAAGTTACCAATGAATAAGTTAATTATTTGTGTGTTTGTTAGTAGCATATTACTTATCCTAAGGCTCTTATGCACAGCTTTTTCTGTATGATCATGTTCTGTAACTAAGTTTTAATTACTGCTAATTATTACCAAACATGGAAGAAAAACCACCTTATTATGCTACTTTCCTAAAGGCTTTTTATAGTGCAAGTATATTAAGGTGGCAATCAATGCACAACAATTCCCTAATTTGTATTAAATGGGCAGTAACAAGGTGGTTATAGAGGGTAAACCCTGAGATAATACTGTAGATCAGTAATTTTAGATCCAGGTATTGCAATGAGGTGTTAATAACTTCTTTACACTTAACAACTGTAAGCAAAAATGCTCCTCAAAAGTGTGTTATTAAGTGATTTATTTATAGTTAGTATGTGCTCCCTACTTAGTGTTATTGATGGTTTTCTTTTTAATGAAATTTTTTTTTGATATCTACTATTACTGTTATTGATCTACTGTTACTAGCATATATTTAATGGGGTAAATGGTACACAGTGGCCTTATCTTTTATATTTCTTTGCTGTGGTCAGGCTGTGGAGTCTCTGTTTTACTAAAATTAATAAAATTGAATTTGAATTGAATTCCCCTTCGGGGATTAATAAGGTTCTTCTTATCTTATCTTATCTTAAAAACAGTCTGAGGGACAGAAAAGCCCTGAGATGTCACAGAGAGACACAGAGCTGATCTTCTGAAAGCTACCTGTCTCACAAAGTGAGTGGATTTTACAACAAGATGCCATGTCATAACATTGCATTCTTCACAACTGATATTGTAAACGCAACAATATTTTTACCAAATACAACAGTGTCTGAACTTAAGACTTTGGAATTCAAAGGCCAATTTCAATGAAGTTTGTTTTTCCTGTTGTGTACATGTTCATATGGCATTTATCTGATGCTACAGGACATATCAGGAGAAAAATAAGTGCAAAATTTTATTTCTGAGTATTTTTGCGTTTAAATGGCTGTGAATCTCTGGCAGACCCAAACAGCCAGGTTCAGACACAGAGAGATTTTCTACGTCACACATCCATGCTCCGCCCCCGGAGCTCCGCTCTGCAGGCCAGACTCTGCAGGCCAGGATTGCAATGCTCTTAAGAAGCTAATTATGATACTAACTTTCATCATGTCCCCAAAGTTTGAGAGCTGAATAGCTCCTATGTTACCTGCCCTTCTGCTGCACTGCAATATTAGGCGACAAGCTAGCATGAAGAGGAGTGTTCAGAGCAGCGCTGTCTCCGCCAATGACCCAGAGGCCCAAACACCACTTATAAGCACTTTAAATAATATAAATATATATATATATATACATATACATATACAGTATATATACATATTGGGTCACTATGGTTTATTTGACACCAATAGTGCAAAGAAAGAAAAGTAAGCTCAGGGTCACTGAGCGAGGAACAGAGTCGACAAATTCTATCTGACAGTTTTACACACTTGTGGACCCTGGAGGAGGATTGACGGTGTGATGTTAACACCTTAATAGAGGACACACCATCTAGCTTCACCCTGACGAGATGATTCTCAGAGATGATGGAGCGCTGCCTATAAAGAGATTAAAGGTTGAGTCTCAGTCCATTGTGTGGTATGCAGCGTGTGTCTTAAGAAGAGTGCTTGGGGCAAGATTGCGAGTCAAGTGTTCCTCTAAACGTCTCGATAGAGCCTTGACTTTGTCTGACAGACAATCAAAATCCATCCCTAGGCTGATTCACTTAGCCTTGAACACATCTGTCTTTAAAGGAGAGCCCTGTGGTCAGTGGCTCAAGGGTGTTATTGAATTTACATTTACAAAGAAAATACTTTAACATGAGTTATACAGGTGTATTTTACACAGAAGAATAAATAAGGCTGAGACAGAAAGAATTATACTAATATTTCTGCTATTTTGAGTGCTTTTTTGATCAAGCACTAGCTTTCATCTGGCCATGTAATTACTCCTTTTGTTTAGGTTTTAAACAAAACCTAGGAATAGGTTTAATCAAGAACCTTAGGATTCAAGAACCTGTGTTTCTTCCAGAAGTCAAACCTAAGCAAGAAACCTCAGAGTGTGATGTCTTTGGGGACGTGATGAAAGTTAATATCATAATTGCATTGCAGTCTGCTAACACACACGCTTGGTCTACGATCGTCCTCTCTACTTTTCAGAGTATGTTTTGCATAGAAGGGCTTTGGGGGTGGAGCTTGGAATTGTTACATGGGAAATCTCACTGTGTCTGAGCCTGTCGTTTGGGTTTGTCAGAGATTCACAGATTTGAATGCAGAAATACTCAGAAATGCAATTTTGCACTTATTTTTCTTATGATATGTCCTGTAGTATCAGAAAAATGCCATATGAACATGTAGACAACAAGAAATACATGATTTTCATCGGAGTGGGTCTTTAAGACAAAGTTTGACCCCCCTCTTGGTTTAGAAAAGGTGACGCATTTCACTTTTTTTCCTGTAAACTCGGAGTGATGAGTACAAGCAGAGTTCAGAGCAAACAGAAAACCAAACCGTGTCTTCTGTGTCTTCCCCTCCCTGTGTGCAGGAGAAAAAGGCTGGACTCAGTCCTAGGTGCTTAACCCTCAGCAGCAGGGTATTGTATGGGGTTAACACAAGCGCCACCATTTTTCTGTTTTGCTGGTCATGCTCCCTGCAGACACAGATATTTCACTTGACTCCACATTGAAGGATCACTTGGTATCACAGCTCTAGATCAGCAGTCTGCCACTGCAGTGGGTCACGGCTCAAGCTGGGCGATGGATAAAAAGCTGGTTGTGTAACCACTGAGTCAGTGGACACCAACATAAGCCAGACCTTTTAGAGAGGTCTTGTTTTTTTATCTTGTACATTTTTTTTGAAAGAACATCTTGTTTTGTCTTTTAATGCTGGGTCTAGGTAATTAAAAAATCCAAATTTTAAATAAACAGATTTCAAACAGTTATCCTTTCACATGTATTTACACTTCATAAGGCCACTTCTGTTAAAGGCAAAGTGAGTTATGGGGCTCTATTTTCGTCCACGCCGGTGAGGCGGCGGAGGGCGGCGAGCCCCGCGCAGTTGTATTTTCGTCTGGCGGAGCCCAGCGTAAGGCCAATTTGGTATTTTCGTGGCATGAGCCGCACGGAGGCGAGCCGAGATCCGCCAAGCTGGGCGTGGTGGCGTGGCAGGGGGAGGTGTTGACAGAATCAGCAGGCGCAGTGACATTTTCGTGCTCGCCAACGGCGTGTAAAGTGCGCTGAAAGCTCGCCGATTCAAACCTGGTCAGCTTTCAGCGCAAGGCGGAACGCAGCTGGTCTTGTAGTATTTTGGTAGACCGGCGGCGTATCGACATACGTCACTGATGCCTCACCGGCAGGTTTCCACAGTGTCAGGCAGATTTCAGTGCAATAAATAATCATCATCAACTATTAATCTGAGTCAGCACATACATTTAGATCTATATAGATATATTCTGATCTATATCTGATCTGATGAGCGCGTTTGGCACGCGTTTGGACACACAACCTGACCGAATCAACACAGCTGAGACCGCATTAAATTAAATTAAATATCTAGTAAATAAACACAAATGATGAAGTTAACTAGATATTTAATTTGTCTCCCTCCTTTTCTTTCTTCCTCTTCCTCTTATTTCTCGCACAGCTCGACCTGGATATGTGTCTGTGTCCTCTCTCTGTGCGGCGGCGGCTGAACGGATGATTTGTTTCAGTGCTCAGATGAGTTATTTACTTTAAGCCTACATACGAATATTATAATATTTAGTTTTGTGAACCAAATTTATTTTATATGCCAACATCTATGAAAGAGAGAGCCATGAGGCCAAGGAGCATGATGCGTCATTACGCACAGATGGTTGTGATTTTAATGCCATTATTGGAATTTATGGTGTGATCTGTGCGCACAACTCATCTTTGTCATATGGGATTTAAATATATGCAGCACATACATTTAGATCTACAGTACATTTTGATGTATATCTATAGGAGCGCGTTTGGCACGCCTAATTGCCACTCCACCTGACCGACTAACACAGCTGAAACTCTGATGCAAACTAACTACTTCACGTCTCTCTACCAACCACAAACAGCTTCGTCATCACAGAGAGAGTATATATTTGGCATGTCATCTCAGAACACTGAGAAAAGAATCAACGCACACTGAAGCAAAGTAAGTTATGACCGTTGTTCTCAAGATTTACATGCAGCATGTGATCTCACAGCTACAAATTTAATAATTTCCATGCTTAACATTATCTACAAAGATGGAGTACATAATTGCAAGGAGGTGGAGGAGGAGGAGGAGAAATTACAGAGAGAGGGTTATTCATCACAGGGCATCATATTTAACCTTAACAGAGCAGGAATGCAGGTGGGCCACATGGATAACGCCTCCAACACCATGTTCAATACAACTGCCTTTTAACAATCTACTATTTTCCTTGACACAGGACCAAATTACACCTGCCTCGTGAGGTGGTCCACGCGATCACACGGATTGTGGCCTCAGATGCGGACCCCGGTGGCCCATGCGCTCTCCCAGTTGCTGTGAGGGTGACAGCAGCTCTGACTTTCTTCGCCACCGGGTCTTTCCAGCATACCGTGGCTTCGGTGGTAGGGATAAGTCAGGCCGCTGTCAGTTTGGCCATACATGCAGTGTCCACCAGTCTAGTCCGACACGCAAATGAGCACATAATTTTCCCATCATCACCTGCAAGCCAGCTGGAAACGAAGCGAGGGTTCTTGTTGAAATATGGATTCCCTGGGGTCCTTGGAGCAATTGACTGCACACATGTGCAGTTGCGCGCACCAGAGACCCAAGCCCTCATTTATGTGAATCGTAAGGGAGTCCACTCCATTAATATCCAGGTGATTTGTGACTCAAATTGCCTGGTGACAAACGTGTACGCTAATTACCCCGGGTCTGCACATGATTCATTCATCCTGGCGAATTCTATCATCCCTACAGTCTTTCAGGGGGACACCCCTCTGGATGGGTGGCTGCTAGGTGATAACGGCTATCCACTGAAAATGTGGTTGATGACGCCATACATTACACCTTCAACAAGACAGCAACGTGTTTTTAACAGTGTCTTCAGCAGTGCTAGGTCAGTCATTGAACGTACTTTTGGAATCCTCAAAATGCGTTTCAGATGTCTGGACCGGTCAGGTGGTTCATTAACATACAGCCCGCAGAGTGTCGGTGCATTCTTTGTGGCATGTTGTGTTTTACACAACTTAGCTATACGCCATGGATGCCACTACGACCTCGCCGAGGACACATTACTGGACTTTAGACAGAGAGAGGCCGAATTGCATGTGCCATGTCAGCAGGGAGAGCAGCAGAGCGCGCAGGTGAGGAGGGACCGCCTCGCAGCACAGCTCTGCCCTTAAGTGTGAGTATTTGCTTTCATTCATTTATACACTTTTTGTAATTATCCACATTAAAACATCCAATAAATAGTCAAACATGATTGCATTAACAAGTGTTTTTATTGTGTTTCTCCCCTCCCAACCCCCCTTCTTCTTCTTCTTCCTCCTCCTCCTCCTCCTCCTCCTCTTGGGTCTGGACGCTGCAGTCGGTCAGTCAACCCAGGGGGCCGCCCCCCTCTTGTGCGCGGCCTCAGCGGCCACCTGGGACAGGCGGGGGCGGATGATTCTGCTGGTGGCAGCAGCCTTTCGGCTACCTGGACCAGCCGCTGCAGTGTCGCAACGCCAGCGGCTAAGGGGAGCAGGCTGGCCTGGAGGACCTCCTGGAGAGCCTTCACCTGGGCCTCCAGCGACCCAAGCCGCGTCCCCATCGACCCCAGCTCCCTCTCCAACATCAGAAAACCAGCCCGCTGGGTGTCCAGGAAGGGCTGGTCCTCCCGTCGAACGCGGTTTCGTCTCCGACCCCGTGTTGCTGGCTCGTCTCCACGTCCTGCCCCCTCCCGCGTCTCCGGCACCGGCTCCGGCTCCCCCTGGTCCTCCTCCTCGCGGTCGTCTTCGTCCTCTCCCTCCTTCTCCTCCCCCCCGACCACCTGCTGCTGCTGTTCTTCCTCCTCCTCCTCCTCCTCCTCCCTTGTGGTCTGCTGCTGCCGCGACGGCGGCAATTCTGCCGAGGCTGACCAGAAATTTTATTTTAGTAAATCACAGAAATTCTTTTTTTAAAAATGTTAATACTTTCATTTAGAATAAAGAAGTTAGAAATTGTGTGAGCAAAGTTCATTTCAGATGCAAACATTAGCGGAAAGGGGGAGAAAATACAATCAGGCTTTGTTTGATCCGTCTTTACGCACAGGTGGTTCCGATTTCAATCCCATTACGCATGGCATTTTTTCAGATCACCTGTGCACACAACACACCTTAGTAACACGTGGTTAAATATACATGTTAGTGTCTTTATTTGTGGAAAAGAATGTTTGTCTTACCCGTGAGTCCAACCTCAGAGACACCAAACCCCTCGATACTAATTTTGGGGAGTGTGGAGGACGCCACGTCCTCCGCAGGGCTCAGCACCACACTGTTGAGGGGCCACCTCCGGTCGTTGCAGTCTGGCGACGGTGTTGGGATAATTTAAGTTTAGCCCGTCGTCTAACATCATTGAACCGCTTTTTGCATTGCGCAGCGGTTCTCAGCACGTCCGGGCAAACTTGATTGACAGCAGCACTTACCTCTTCCCAGGCTGCTTTTGCATCATCGACCCGTGGAGGTCTGTTCGCGTGACCGTATATCCGGCCACTGCGAGACTGGACCTCCCGGACCAGAGCATCAGTTTCCTCCTGAGAGAAGTTCGGCTGTCTCGCACTCGTTTCCATCTCGGCCATCTGTGAGTCTGCTGCACGAAAATGCCAATGCGCCTCGCCGACGGCGGATTTAAAGGCGAGGAGAGGCGGTTATTTGATTGGCGCAAATTGGACTCGGCTGTGTTAAACTCACTTCACACCCACTCTCCTTCCCCCCACGACGTATGCTGCTGGGAGGAGCTGAGTTAGGGAGGGGGGATACTTACGCCGGGTTGCGCGGCCCACCAAAATACCAAAATGTGCTTGGGAACGCCTTGTCAGCGCGGCGGATCTGATTGACGCTGCGCTTGCGGCAGATCTCCGGCGAGGCACCAAAATAGAGCCCATGGTGTTTATGAGATAGCAGGGTTGAATCACACATCTCTCAAAAGTCTACTTTGACGAATGTTTTCTTTTTTCCCTTTGCTTTAAGTGAAGTGTCTGCAATCCAGTCCAGGCGTTGGACTAAGCTGGTTTTCAGTCCTAACTTTTCTTCTTGTGACCCAGACTTGTACCTTCTCTTGAGCACTGACTGCAGTTAGACTTGTGAGTTTGAGAGAAGGACTTCTGAAGTTGCAGGACTGCTTTTTTAAATCTGGTTAAATTGCAGCATTTGCTGTGCAGTGTATGGAGGGCAGGAGGGCTGATCTGGTCTGATCTAATGCTCCTAACTTGTTAGATTGAGTTCAGGCCTGTCAGGAGTTTTAGTCTGCCAATTGAACACTGTGGTAAAAGAGCCATGAGCCAATTTCTCAAAACAACAATCAGCTTCTTTCCTGATTAGGTCCATGCAAAGCTGCAGACAGTGTCTGAAAGCACAGCAGCAACAGGCCCAATGATGGGAGGGCTTAAGTATGTTTCAATCTATTACAACAGCTCAAGCAGAAACTACACATACAGGACTAAATATTACACTTAAACAAAGCTGTTATGTGAGTTCACTTTCCAACATGACATTTTTACAGCCATGCAACTTCTCCAATTTCTTCAAAGAGACTGAATCTGGTCTTCTTGGTTTCAAATAATCAAAGAGGATATTCAGATTAGTGAAAAAACTTGATTGTGGGCTTAGTTGAAGCTGCAGCAGCACAGAGGACATAATGAGACAGGCTTTGGTTTCAGGTGTCTTGGCATAACATATGGTACAGCATAATGAATACATTTCCTGTTTCTACCTCTTTCTCCATCCAGCCTCTCCTCTGAGATGCTCACAAACATTTCACCACAGCTGGAAATCTGCATTGTAATGAAATCCAGGATGCTCTCCATCACCATTTTGGCAAAAGAAGAGACTGTTCTCTCTGCTTGAACTTCAAGTCTACTCAAACCATTTACATCAGCAGGCACAACATCCATAACTATACACACTGTCCCCAGCTCCCTCCTGGGTCTATTTATAGGCTGTCTGTGACAGCCTGCCCTCACCAATAAAAGCCTGGACAGTAGACGGGTCTTTTCATTAAATTTTAAAAAATAACAGACACACAAACAGCTTCATATTTAATATAATCTTGGTTGTCAGCAGCTTTTCAGTTAAATATACATGAATATATTAGCATAAAGCCCAGGTTTATTTGCATATTGATATGTCAGCAGCAACACATACTGCCATGCTGAATGATTAGTGAATCATGAAGTAAGAAAACAAACACAATGACCTGTTGCCTGTACAAATACTGAGAGGCTGCTTCTGGGAACCTGCCTCACCATAAGCATCAGAACAGATGGACAGAGAGTTTCACAACACTTTACATATTGCCAGTTCATGATAGGATGTCTAAGCCCTTATTGTGACTTGGCCTCGATATGAATGTCACACAGGCATGTTAATAGGACAAAGTGTCCCCATCTCTGTGCCAGCACTGGAGGTGTTAACAAAGGCATACAGGAGCCGCAGACAGACAGTGTTTTGGTTGTATGATATCAACAAAGCAATTTTTTTTTGCATGTTATCAGATTACCAGGAACTTCCACCAGATACATGTTCGGTCAATCCCCGCACTTCCTTCTGCCGTGCTTCTACATACTTTGCTGTGTTACATCTACTCTATTGTAGCTCTGTAAATCTAAACACCTCGACAGATGATACCCATAGCTTCTAGCTCAATGCATCAGTTTAGCACAAGGCAGATTAGGCGACACAGAAATTAAGACACAAAAACATTTAAACAACCAGCTTTCAATGTAAAACACACCATTTTGATGCCAGATCGCATGCAGTCAATGTTAGTGTTATTTGTTTTTTACAGGAACTGAAGAGCGATCAAATATATGACCTTTTACTTTGAAAGTCAGGCTTCCTGTACCATGGGTAGGGCTGGATAATATGGCCTCAAACCATATCACAATATATTGAGCAGTTTACCTTGCTAACGATAAATGGACAATAACTACTCCACAAGCTGCTCACCCCCTTCCACATTAACTTTGTCAACTTCAGTCGCCGCTCCAGCTGCTACAACTTTTGAACTGTCCTCCATCTCCTCACCTGTCTTTCCCTCTTTGTTGCAGACTGGATGGGGTGGAGTCACATCTCTGACATAGGACAGCGTCTTAAAGGGACATGAGACCATAGCCTATCTACACACATCCAAAACCAACTCTTATTTATTTATTTCTTTGACACTAAATATACCGATATGGGCAAAATGATGTTGGTTACTGTTGTAAATTTCAGTTTATTGTCCAGCCCTAACCGTGGGTTTCCCTTCATATCTAGTCTGCTTAGTTGCAAATCATTTGGGGGCTGGTAATATAATGATTGTCATTTCCCCTGCTTCCTTTCATATAAACAATCACATAAGTATCAACAGGCTAAGGTGCCAGCTCGCTAAAAACACCTGGGCTCAGTGTAATTTTTTTGCTGCATCAGCATCATTTCCTCCTCTCTCTCCTCTTCACCTGCTCTGGACTCCTCTACATTTCCGGTGAAGCTTCCTCACTTGCCTCACAGAGTCGGGAGTGCTGTACCACTTCACAGGGTATGTCTCATCAATGGCGGCAAAAGAATTAAGAAGAGTGTGGACTTGATGGTGAAAGTAATATGATGTGCTGGACTTCTCATTAAGGGACAGACCACAATGTTCTTTTTCAGTACTTTCAGATCTTGCAGAGGTTGCAGCACTGTCAGAGTGGAGTATCTCACAGTCCGTAAAAGCCTGTGTTCTGTTCACTTTTTCTTTGGAGGTCACTGATCCCAGCTTGTTGATACAGAAGGACTGCTGTGTTGTAAGGCTAAAACTGCGCTGTGTAGCGGAACATATCTTGGATAAATCTCCTCATTCTTTTTTGGAAATCAAACTTACTTCAATATCACTCTGTTTCTCTAGACTGTCATCTCCACTTTCATCATCCGTGACCAGGTGCAGTCCTTCAGATGTCCTCATCATCACATCCAGCATCTTACCTTCACCGTCATCAACATTACCAGTGTCTAGGCTCTGTCTGTCGTCCAGCAGTCGGCCTAACCTCCTCTTTGAAGATATGAAAATGTCACAATACAGTCTGATTGCCAAAGACATTGCACATCATTTTCTTACTCTTGTGAAATGAATTTTTCTCTCTTCCGAATGAACGAGGTTTGGCAGATGTGCAGCTTACTCAGCGAGCAAATCATTTTGATGCAACACAAGACCTATTTGCTCCCTCTACCTTCAGAACTTACAACAGACAGAAATCTTTATTACCTTTTACAGATTTATGTTTCATCTGCATATTTTGCTAAGTTCATCAAATATCGAACGTCTAGTTAGCAGCACCAGTACAGCTCTTCCAATAACATGCCCTGAAGCTAATTCAGATTTGTCCTGAAAGGGATATTCTGGCGTAAGTTTAAGTTATGGTCAAACACACAGTTACCCCAAGTTAGGCACCGGCTTGAGAAAAGAATGTTGCTGACTGCTTGCCTCTCTAGTTACACCAACTTCAGCTCTGACAAATCGACCACCGAGTGCAGAGGATCATTATCATGAAGTAATAATCAACATAATGATCATTTTGCACTGCAGACACAGTAGTTCTTCTGCTTTAGCGTCTCGGTCTGTTTGCATTTCCATGAAGTAATAATCATAAATCTTCTTCCTTGAGCTGCTAAACTCCGCTGCACTCGGTGATCGACTTGTCAGGACTCCCCCACAAACAAGCGGCTGCTGGAGGAGAGTTGAGTTGTGTTTAGTCTATTTGCTTAAGAAATCAGCCAAAGCTTAAAAGATGTTTGATGGCTAGTACTATGGCTGGGACCCTATATGTGCTGTTGATGAAGTTAGGTGCTGTTCTGAGCATTTTTTGTGGCTACAGAGTGGCTTTTTGGTTGAGGTTTGTGCGTGGCGACGTAGACTGCTGTGTATTGCTGTTGTGCGGTCGTTACTAAAGTTGGTTTAACTAGAAAAGCAAGCAGTCGGCAACATTCATCTCTCGAAGGTAGGCTAACTCGGTGCTACGGTGTGTTTGACCATAACTTAGTACTCCGAAATTACCCTTTAACAGTAAAAGTATGTTTCATTGCTCGACCTGCTTTCCGTAGGTAGAGTATTTCTTGCACATGCGTGATATTTGATTACTATGCAAAGCCATTTCTATTTTCTCTTCTCAAAGACAAAAGCAGCAGAAAAGAGTGTAAAGTTGTCATGCTTCAGGGTAATAGCAGTTGTATGTGCTCATCACTTTACAAATGAGATCAATCCTGTTGCCCTCTTAGTTCATTGATTTTGTTGTGGTTGCTGTGGTCGGGGTCTATCAAACTCTGAAATACCTCAAGTCTGCTGCTGTTTCTCAGGATTTTACCTAACAACAGGTTGCAACTGTTACCTAGCAGCAAAAGAGACTGAGCATCCTGGTCGAGTTATCAGGCTTTGGAAAAAAGGGAAAACCTTCAGAAAAGGGTGCTCAACAGAAGAAATGCTTGCCCAGTATCTGTGTCATTTGGCCATTCCATTCTGAAAATTCCTGTATGTAGATAGTTAAAGGCTTTACTTTCATGTCATCAGTTCAAAACTTCATTAGTAGTATTTACATTGCAGTTCAGGGAGATCAGATCAGTTTGCATGATCCTTCAAAAGTTTAAAATTGAAGCATAAAGGCTTTAATTTTCCAGATAACCCGTGCAGACCTTCAGTTCTGATGGCTGATCTATTAGAGAGGAAGAGGAAGGACAGAAAACAGGCAGAAAGTAGGAAAATAATCTTAAAGATAGTAACCGGTTGACATAATGTTTGTTCTGCTTGAGTGGCATGTCATTTCTGAGAAGGAGGTGAGCAAGAACAAGAGGTTAAAGCTTTATCGCATGTGTGAACTCTAAAAATCTATAACTTTCCCACGAGACTCAGCTGAACAACCTTGTATAACTTTAAAGCCGAGAAAGAGACAGAAAATATCAAATCAATGACCTGGTTCAGAGAGCAGAGACAGGGCAGGGTATTGTAAAGTAACAAAGGGCTGTATAGGCTGTTGGTAAGTGAAAAAGAGACTGACAGACCGGAGCTGTAAGCAGAGATGAAAAACAAACCTCACAGATATCAGAGGGCACTAATGACAACTTTATTGTACGTATATGAGGAGAGCATGAGTGGGGTCAATGTTTTAAGTGACAGGGTAAATATCCTGAAGTACTGGGCCTATGAAGGACAAGTAAGTGATAAAAGCTGCTCAAGGGTAAAGCCTTTCGTCATTCATTTCCTCGTGAAAGTGTCATCACTCCACATTACAGATTACAATTTAAATACAGTATTTTATCCTAAGCTGAGTCTTTTTCATTTCATTAATGGGTCTAAAGAGCAGAGTGTGATAGCAGAAATGTCTTTGGCTGGTGTAAGAGCTTTATTAAAAAGATCCACACTTGGGGAGGCGATGATAGCAAATGAGGGATAGTAGAAATGGTGAGTCTGAAATACAGTCAATGACTTTGACAATATTTTACTTGTTTGCCAAAGCAAAAGTAATAGCTGTATGAGTTTAGTTTTTTTTTTAAGAATTTGCAGAACAGAAGGTAACGAATGCTGGTTAATTAGTCTGAAATGGGATTTTTTTGCTGTGTCAGCTTGACCCCTTTGAGGAGAAACCAGCTGGGAGAACCAGAATATGTTTGCATCAGAGTCTGATTCAGATTCTTTGGTGGAAATAGGAAGTTGCAGAGAAGTCCTGTTTTATTTTAGCTCAGCTGGTGTGGCATTCGGCTGCTGGAAGAATGAAAAGAGATGGTGACCAGGTAGGGGTTTCTGTATTTGCTGTATGTTAGCTCTATCAATGCAGATGAGCTGCTGCTGAAGGCAGGCCAGCTGACATGTTTGCCTGTACCCAGGACAAGGTGACCCCAGAGGACACATTCAGCCCTCTGTTCATTATTTCCCTTTCGCGTCTCTCTTCACCTGAGTGGAAGTTTCTAGAAGTAGTAGAGAACGGGGTAGAACTTTTGAATTTATGTTGTTAAAGGGAGCAATGGAATACATGGTAGTAACTATTACGTCAAGACTGATTAAGAAAACAAAAATAAAAAAAATAAAAAAAAAACTTTGAGGCTCAAATGTTTTTTAATGTTTTACCAAAAAGCCAAGTTTTCCAAATAAGTCCTGCAAACCTTTCAGTGGTCAGTGCCTTATTGCCATTGTTCAGGGCTATGGAGCAGTCTGTTCATTTTACTTCATGTTCTATTTGTAAATTTAATAAATAGACTGCAACATAAATCATGCCTGAAGAACAGTGTTTATTGGCAATGCTAAGGGGAGATTGTAATGCAGCTCAGTGCCTTCCTGACAGGCTGCTTAACTCATGCATATTATGCCCCATTTAATGATCTACTTCCCTTTTGCCAGTGTGAGAGTCACCTTTTTACTGTCTTTCCTCTAATTTTTTTTTTACTGCTTTTGTCTGGCAAACCTACTGCATCTCTGTACCACTGTTTCAATGTAATGTTTGTCATTAGGGTAAGGGGAAAAAAAGAACATCAGGAGCTCCACTGCTCTGTGCTCATGTCTAATGTCCACGTTTTTTACCATGCAAGGGCCAAGACAGGGTGCCTTCCCCCCCGGCATGGTACTGATTACCAAGTCTGAGTGTCATTTAGCATTTCATCATTTTTTTCTGTAAGATATTTGCCATTCTACAGTGGCTGAAGAGCACCAAAGATCTGCAACAGTCCAAACAAACTTTACTAGGTGCACACCTCTGCAACTGAAAAAACATAGCCAAAAGTCACCAGAAGCCATTTAGTATTTAAACCATCTTGCAGAGAAACATGCCCGCAAAAATGTTCACATGGACAAAACAACTGAGGGCTGCAACAATTCAGCGAAGCAGGCATCCTGTTTACTGAGGTGGGCAGTGAGGCTACCACCGCCAGGATGTTCACCGGTGTGGAATTTTACATACAGTTCAACTGAATTATTGTAGTTATATCACTCCTCTCGCACTACTCTTGTGAAAAATCCCTTCTATCTTTTTTACAGTCAAAGTTTCTGTATTGTCCACACTGTGAAAACCAGAAAATCCATTAACCCTGCCTGGTGCCATGCTGAATGCTGATGTGGACATTTGTATGCAAATCACTGTGATTAACACATTTCAGAGACTGTACAAAATGAACAGGTAATGAACCAACTGAGTATCACCAAAGGCCAAGGAAGTTATAACCTCTATTACAGGGAATAATCACACAACAGCTCTATTTCACACTCAAGGCCTATTTAAGCCTGATGTATTACTGAAGGCTGGCAGAAAAGTAATTGGTGGAAATCTAAGTGTTGTACAGTTTAGAGGTTAGAAAAACCAGAGCATTAGCCGGAGGGTTTTCAGTTCAAACCCCTTATCAGATGGCAAAACAATCTGGAAAAATAACAGGTGGTTACTGGAGGGTCTGCAGAGTCAGAATAAGATGCAAACTCATGACTTTGCAGCTGCAGGCTTATTGAGCTTTCAGCTGTGTGCTTATAGATGAGGTGTGCATGATCATGCTCTTCAGTATTTTGTAAAAGCTCTGCAATCAAGCATCATTCCTCACTGAAACTGTATTTGTGTTCATCTAACCTGCACACCCTTTTGTTTGTCTATCTCTATAAAATCGTGTAAGAACCATTTGGCCACCCACTACGAATGTGCCTATATTAAAGAAATGACGCCTTCTCATTTAAGCAACAGAAATCAAATACCTGGACTGAATCAGCTCTGGTATCAGCCTCATCCAAGATGTCCTATGACAGCCAAAGTACAGTCTGAATTCATTATAATT
This sequence comes from Xyrichtys novacula, assembly GCA_962446985.1. Classification (NCBI taxonomy): domain Eukaryota; kingdom Metazoa; phylum Chordata; class Actinopteri; order Labriformes; family Labridae; genus Xyrichtys; species Xyrichtys novacula. The sequence continues at coordinate 27,312,446 of OY660867.1, forward strand.
ATTGGCACATCTAGTGAACTGCAAGATTCCCTTTAAAACATGGAGTAATCTGGTAACTAAATGTGAAACGGATGTTTGAAAATGTTTTGGCATATGTTCACCCTGCATGGCACTCACAACCACCAAATATGAAACATTGCTGTAATGATGTAAGATTTACTTAAAACGCTTCTTTTGAACTTATACTTGCACGCCACCTGCATGCAATACTAGATCCAAAACAAACAAATAAAATCTCCTATGGCACATTTTTAAAAAGTTCATGTAACATCCAGAGTTAAGCTTTGATTATTTTGCAAATCCTGTTTGCCAGTGTTTCAACAATGTCATTAAGTATATCACAGACATTCCGAACAAGCTAGTTTATGACCTTTTCTGCAGAAGTTTTAACTTTAGGTAAAAAAAAAAAAAAAAAAAAGCAATATCACGAAGAGCTGTGTCATGTGGTCTCATTTAACTAACTAGTCAGCATTGCCACACAGAAAAATTGTCATTATGATCCAGCTAGTACAATACAACAATGTGAGCTGCAACTACTCTACAGCAAATCTATGTAATTATAGAAGTGTTCAATAATATACTTGGAGGTTTTCTCAAATGTACTACATGAATAAACAGCACTTTCATCAAGACAGACCTGATTTAGTTTATTTTAGCAGTTTATCAACACAACATGAGGCGCACCCCTGAACTCTGCTAAGGAGAGTGCCAACGTCACACACAGAATACCAGTCCAAATGTAACACTCTTGAAAATACATTTTAAGCAGTATTCACCCAATGAAAATTAATTTAAAAAAAATAATAATAACAACAGAAAATTAATCACTCACATAATGACAAATACTGGCAAATGTAATCATTATCACTGCTGCACTACTACACAATTTCACAAAAAGATACAATGTCCTTCAGATGTCAGAGGTTCTTTGCAAACCCATTCACACAAAAGCTTGACAGTACCAGCGGTGCATTTGTGTTGTTTCTGTTTTCAGCTGTCTATAATAAAGTTAATGGTTTGTCCTGTTGTTTTTCCATAATTTCACACAGACATGTTGGGTAGAATCTGTCCATGACTGTGTATGTTCCAATAATTCGAGCCATTAAGTTGTTAAAACCAAGCCTCTTATATTTCTGAAAGGTGAAAACGATGTGTGCTTCGAGTTGCATGTACCACATGTATACTTACTCCAGCTGGCTGAGATTGGCTTAAGAAATGATAAATGTCACAACAGCTCTAAAAGTCACATTGGATGAAGTTAATGAATAGAGGCTTTTGTTGGTCTAAACTTTGACCTTTAACAGGCAGCAGAGCATACAGGAACCAAGAGAATAGGTACACTTTCTTGAAAAGTCACAGCAATTATATCTGTAAAAGCAAACAGTGGGAGCACCGGTTTGTGGAGCAGGCAGACCACGTGCAAAATCCTCATCGCATCGGGCTTCACAGACTCAACTGTGACCCCCAGCCCTTCATCTTCCTCATCCTTTACACCTCATACTTTTGTCTCATCAGTGTTCCCATCAAACACAAGCAAAAAAATAAAAAAAGTAATGTTTGTCTGTGAGGGTGAGGAAAAAAAAATAACCCCTTATTTGTGCTGCTGAAACATGGTTCTAGTTGGGAGTCTGTCAGACACCAATTACTTTCCTCACCCCATCCTTCTCCTGCCTGTCAAAAATAAGTTTAAAAACAAAAAAGTGAACAAGCATTAATTGAAACTAGAACATGAGTTAGAACTTTGTAAAGTACCTCATTTGTGATTGTAAACATGCAGTGGATTCTTGTTTGTATTGACTTGCTCTGTCTTGCCCTGTTTGTATACGGTTTGACGTGCAGAGGTACTTGGTTAATGTGATACTACACAGCCTAAAACACAGCCTAAGACTGTGAGGAAAACTGTTTCAATAGGGTTTAATGTGTCATCCAGCAGCAGCCACGTCAGATGACAAAACAGGTGACACTGTTAGCCTCAAGGGCAAAAGCCTCAATAGCTTTCTCAGTGAATAAATAGTTGCCAGTGTGGAGTTTCAAATATGCTGTTATATCAGCCTGACCTTAAGAGATCCTCTGACTTATTGATTTTCCTTGACTTATTTGTATTGCATGAGGTCATAGAGACATCTATTGATCATTGCTATTTTGCAAAAGGTTTGGTATATCTTCAAGCTTGTCTGCAGATGCAAGTCAACATCAGGGGGATGCCGGGGGCGGTAATGGTGCAGACCTACTTTGTGCACATTGTAGGTCCATTTTATTGACAATGATCTGCATTACAGAGCTACAGTATGAGCTTATGTGTAAACAAGGCCAGGAGGAAGTGGTGAGCTACGGTCTTCTAGCTCAGCCTGTACATTAATCACAAAATCCAAACTTTTAATTGATGTTTTTATTTCCTGTGCCTTTTTGCCAAGCTTTTAAGAAAAAAGGGGCCTGTATTCATTCACAGGACCTTGTCACAACTTCAGTTTCAGAGCATCCCTCACCCAAACTTCTTATTGTTGCTGGGTCACAAACAACGTCACCTCCCTAAATAGAGACCTCTTTTTTAATCTAGATCTGGAAAATTGCATCAAGGAAAAAAAAACAGTGGGGGTTAGATTTAACAACAGCTGAAGCTGGGGGTAAATACCTACAGGATACATGTGTGGCCACCATAGCTCACAGGAAGCATGTAGTGCAGTCTGGAGCAGCTGGACTCTGTATACAGAAAACAACATAATAATAACAGCTTACTTTGCCTTTATGTAGCTCATTTACAGCTCATTTGGATATCATTCTGTGACTGTTGTGCTTCTTCCATAAGTGAGCAAGCTGTGTGACTGTAAAGTTTTGATTTTTGCAGATTTACTCCTGTTTAGTTAATTGTTTCACTTTGCTGTTCCCTGCAGACAAATTTAGCAGCTAAAGGTCCTGTCTTTGTCAACATGGATCAGGGATTGGCCATGTGGTTGTTTTCTGTAACAAAAAATTCCACCCACATATAAATGAGTACGTTTGATATATTATTATTATTATTACTATTATTATTATTATTATTATTGTGTGCCTGCCAAGTCGAGTGCGAGCAAGGCATACATGGCACATATCAAAATGTGCGTCTCCATTGTGCAACGGTGGGTATTACTTTTCTCTATCATTACTGTTTCCATGGTGATGCTAGACACCAAAAAGCGGTGAAAATTTTCCTTATGTAAGCAGATGGGAGAGGGCGTAAAAAAAATCATTTTTTTGCATGACTTTGACGCCTCGCCCTGTCGCCATACTTTGACATAAAAGCGTGTTTAAAACATCAAAACTTTGACACCAGACCTGTGATTTTACAAGTGTAGACAGCTCGTCGATATCTGGTACGGTTTGGCCACAGTACCTGTTTAAGCAAGGGGTTCAAACGAGGATTTTCCGTTTTTTAGAGTGGTGAATGTGTAATCCCAATTTTTAATTTCTAAATCATTGCAATGGCCACAATTTTCACTTGACACACACAAATTATACATCAAAACATAGGAAATCTACCAGCCGGACAGAAAATGTGGACCTTGAAGCCATGAGACGCTCACTTTTCAAGCTTTTTTTACAAGGTTTTGTTTGGGAGGAGGTACCTGTTTCACCTCCATCCACCGTCATTCAAAATGAACACAACAGCTCCACATCCGACTGTTGCTCATTTTCTCCGAACAACTCGCGCTCCTGTCTAAACCGTAAAGCTTAGCAACTTGTCCTTCTGATATGTCGTAGCTGTATTCCAGCAGTTGCTCACGGTCCAGTTTTTTCCGATACGACATGTAGTTTGTCAGCAAAAAGCCTTTAGTTGGCACTAGTGAGATATCAGTGATACTAGTGATTTGAACTCTGACCTTTAGATGAGACTCGAATCCTTCAACCTGCAAAAAACACATTTCAATATCTCTCACGGTTTTCCTAAAAAGTGAGTTTGTTTGGGCCAGTCCTGTTCTAAGCAGGCAGCGGCTCAGTGAGGCAAAGGGCTCTATTTTCGTTCGCGCCGGTGAGGCGGCGGAGGGCGGCGAGCCCCGCGCAGTTGTATTTTCGTCTGGCGGAGCCCGGTGTAAGGCGAGTTTGGTATTTTCGTGGACTGAGTCGCACGGAGGCGAGCCGAGATCCGCCAAGCTGGGCGTGGTGGCGTGGCAGGGGGAGGTGTTGACAGAATCAGCTGGCGCAGTGACATTTTCGTGCTCGCCACTGGCGTCTAACGTGCGCTGAAAGCTCGCCGATTCAAACCTGGTCAGCTTTCAGCGCAAGGCGGAACGCAGCAGGTCCAGACCGGCGGCGTATCGACATACGTCACTGATGCCTCACCGGCAGGTTTCCACAGTGTCAGGCAGATTTCAGTGCAATAAATAATGATCAACAACTATTAATCTGAGTCAGCACATACATTTAGATCTATATCGATATATTCTGATCTATATCTGATCTGATGAGCGCGTTTGGCACGCGTTTGGACACACAACCTGACCGAATCAATACAGCTGAAACTGCATCAAATTAAATTAAATATCTAGTAAATAAACGCACATGATGAAGTTAACAAGATATGTAATGTGTCTCCCTCCTTTTCTTTCTTCCTCTTATTTCTCGCACAGCTCGACCTGGACACGTCTCCATGTCCTCTGTCCGTCTTCCTGCTGCTGCTGCGGCTGAACAGATGATTTGTTTCAGTGCTCAGATGCGTTATCTACTTTAAGCCGACATACGGATATTATAATATTCAGTTTTGTGAGCCAAATTTATTTTATATGCCAACATCTATGAAAGAAAGAGCCAGGCCACGGAGCGCGATGCGTCATTTACGCACAGATGGTTCAGATTTTAATGCCATTTTTGGATTTTATGTTGTGATCTGTGCGCTCAACCCACCTTTGTCACGTGAGGTTTGAATATATGCAACTTTATGTGAGTGTCTTTATTTGTGGAAAAGGGTGTTTGTCTTACCAGTGGGTCCAACATTACGCACACCAAATCCATCTGTGCTCAGATGAGAGAGTGTGGAGGACACTTGTTGAGCAGCTGCCCTCTGTCGCCATCGTGTGGCATAACTGTCTTCAGACATCTCTTGATCTCTTTGACTACTTCATGAAAATAGTAATACGCCTCGCCTGTGGCGGATTTAAAGGCGAGGAGAGGAGCTAATGTGATTGGTGAAAACAGGTCTCGGCTGTGTTAAACCCCCTCTCCTCCCCGTCTATGATTTATGCTGCAGGGAGGAGCTGAGTTAGGGAGGGGGGATACTTACGCCGGGCTGCGCGGCTCACCAAAATACCAAAATGTGCTTGGGAACGCCTTGTCAGCACGGCGGATCTGATTGACTCTGCGCTTGCGGCACGTCTCCGGCGAAGCACCAAAATAGAGCCCATAGTCTGTGTCACAGGTGAGCTGCAGGTGCACCGTCACCATGGAGACGATTCCCACAGAGAGCACAGGGCCCGCCCACCTGGTCTTGATTGACAGCTGTCTTCCAGACACCACAACACAGAGACAGCCGGATTGCCTTGAGTTTCAAGTCAGATTCATGACGAAGGCCCTAAATCATCAACACTTTGACATATCAGCACTATATTTGACATGTCCCCTTGTGACCCCACTCTGAAGACATGTCCCATTCTCCAGCCATCTTGGATGACCCCACCATCCCCAAACAGGAGGTAGCCTTTAACACATTAATTGCCTATGTGTCTCCACCCAAAACATGGCCTAAATGTAAGTAAATCAGCGGAGAGCAGCAGCGAATCAGCAAGCGGGCAAGCACATATCAAAATTTCCCTGGAATTTTCTAGTTATTATTATTATTATTATTATTATTATTATTACAGGAATATGAAAATCATTTTGTTTTGGTTGACTGGAACCACAACAACACAGGCCACCACATCAACAGTAATTCTAAACAGATAAACAAGACTTGACTAAAGGACAATCTTATATATGATGTTTCATGGGAGTTTCTTGTCCTTAAAGGCCACCATCCCTTCCCTAACAAAAGGGGTGAACAAAGATACCAAATTTCCCATTTCCACAAGCTGTACCCATAAAAATAAATGAAATTGATTTTGTAAAGAAAACAGGAACATGCTAGCCTACAAAATGCCACTAGTGGACACAGGCCTTAAGGTTTTTTTTTTTTTTTTTTTAATTAGCCTTGACTTGACACACATTTAACTCTTGTACCTTATTAACACAGAATCCCTAATCTTGCATTAGTGGCAAGGAACTGCCACTGTCACTTAGTGGCCTATAAAATCATCTATAAATGAAAAGTTGCCCTTTTTTTTCATGGCTGTCATCATTGACTTCTGCTCTAACCACTCATAAGAAAAAATCACCCAGTTTCAAACTTTTAACCCTTTTAATTTTAGTGTAAACCCATTGTAAAAAATGCCCCAATTTAAAAAAAAGGGCTAAAAATAATAAGAGTAATGCAAAATCAAATTTCTTTGTGCAAGATTATCAGAACCTATGAGTGGTATAAGTATGTGTAAAATTAGTTTTAGTTGCAGTTTCAGTTTTTGCGTCACAGCATAAAATAAAAAAAAAAAACGACTAATCTTGCATTAGTGGCACGGAACTGCCACTGTCACTTAGTGGCCTGTAAAATCATCTACAAATGAAAAGTTGCCCTTTTTTATTATGGCTGTCATCATTGACTTCTGCTCTAACCACTCAAAAGAAAAAATCACCCACTTTCAAACTTTTAACCTTTTTAACTTTAGTGTAAACACACCGTAAAAAATGCCCAAAATTTAAAAAAAGAGCTAAAAATTATAAGAGTAATGCAAAATCAAATTTCTTTGTGCAAGATTATCAGAACCTATGAGTGGTATGAGTATGTGTAAAATTAGTTTTAGTTGCAGTTTCAGTTTTTGCGTCACAGCCGAAAAAAAAAAAAAAACGACTAATCTGGCATTAGTGGCACGGAACTGCCACTGTCTTTGTGGACTATAAAGTCATCTACAAATGAAAAGTTGCCCTTTTTTATTATGGCTGTCATCATTGACTTCTGCTCTAACCACTCAAAAGAAAAAATCAACTATTTTCAAACTTTTAACCCTTTTAATTTTAGTTTGAAACATGTATGTGCGTGTGTGGGTGTTTGTGTGTGCCTGAGTGTGTGCGTGCGTGCGTGCGTGCACGCGCGTGTACCTGCGAGCGAGTGTGTGTGTGTGCCGGCGTGCGAGTGTGTGTGTGCGTGTGTGTGTCTGTGTGTGTGTGCTTACGATCTGTGGAGCTGAGGGGAGGTACCTCCAGATCAGGTGGCGCGGCACAGCAATTAGCCTGCGAGTTACGTCGGACTGCCGGATGCAAAACCCCGTTACCCGGAAGAAGAAGAAGAAGAAGAGGTCGGGACCAGAGCAGTGGACTAAACACTGCTCTGGTCGGGACTGACCCGCGATGGGGATGAGCTTTGTGTGTGTGTGTGTGTGTGTGTGTGTGTGTGTGTGTGTGTGTCCCCGCCGCGAAGCGCGTAAAATTCGCCGGCGACGACCATCCGACACCCCCGTTTCCGAGTAGTGAGGTGAGGTTACCACCTCCAGAGCAGCCAGCGGCTCACCGCCTTTGCTGACGCGGGCCTAAGGCTATCTGATCACGGGTAATTGGGCGGCTGTACCCGGGGCAACCTCGGACGCTTGGGGCGCATGTGCCATGAACGCTATCGCTGGCTGTGACGAGCGCGCGCAACATCATGCGCGTGCACAAACATTTGCACACGAACACACACGACCATGCACACACGGAAAACACTAACACATAAAAAAAAATACATGCACACCTGATTTATTCACTTCTACAGTCTACTTTTGTTTTTTTGCAAAAAATGGCCTCTCACTGAAGGTCAATAACGGATATGAAAACAAATGAAATTTCAGCATTCATAATTTGAAAAAGTTGGATTGGAAATAGACTCAAGATAAAATGCAAAAAAATGGGGGGAAAAATCTGATTTGAACTCTTGTGGCAGTATATTACAAACAGGTAGCAGATTTTCCTTCCAAAAGACTGCATCTATCATAGGCTGTGGTTTACGGGTGTGTCAAACTGACCAAAATGGTAAAAAAAAATAAAAAAACACCAGAATAACAAATTTGAGACAGATTCATGCCCAAATAAAGTAAAATGGTAAAAATACGATAAAAAATTGCTTAATTTTATTAGTGATAAAATTATGTGCATTTTTTGATTTTTGAATATTGTAATTTTTGCCAAATTCCCATAAGGAATAATGGGGTTTTGACCACCTGGCTAGATCAGCCTCTATTATTCATGAAAAAAAAGGTGCACCTTGTGGCTGAAAGTGCACAGTGCATCTTTAATGTCTTCAGAAAAGGGGGAAAACAGTCTTTGCTGAAATTCATTTTTTCCCACTGATATGGGTATATGTAAAAGACAAGTGGTTTCCCATTGGAATGAATGTGGCACTTGTGTGACGCTAATGCAAGATTAAGCATATTTGAAAAAAAAAAACATAACCATAGGGTTTTTTTTCTTCAATTTCAGGTATATCATGCCTCATCACAAAATACACATTTTCTAGGAATTTCTTTGCAAGGGCATTAATAGAAAAAAAGTTATAGCATCAAAGACAAGGCCTCACCCCTCCAGAAACCTTAATAAGGTACAAGGGTTAAGTGAGCTGAGCCTACCCCTGCCCAAACCCACAGCCAGTTCAACTCCCAGGTATGATTAAACGATCTATTGAACCACTTTAGTACACAAACTGTATGAATCAAAAAGCAGAGGCTGTGTTTTGTATGTCTTTTTCAGCATTCATTCTCCTGTTGTGGCAACACTTTGTAATGGTCTCACTCGGAGGTGTCGTGTTGTGTCAGAAGCCTTGGGAGGACTCTACATGTGCATATGTTGCTGTTGCTAATAATGTAGCTGGTTTGAAGGCTAGCTCCATGCTATGCTCACTCATGTCTCTGCTCTGGGATGTTTGATCTTTTCACTGGTGACAACAACAAGACACGCACAAAGGCACAGGAATGAAGGAGATGGCTGAGGAAATAGAGCGCTAAATCCCAGGCAGAAAAAAGCGAGAGACCAGGAAATTAGTTACACACACTGAAACACACATGTGACAAACGCATTGATGCCTTGGATACACACACTAACCATGAACGGGAAAAGTCACACAGAACCAGAGTTAACCTTTCCTGCTCGTATGCAGATGAAATGTCAAACCTCCTACACTCTACATTTGAAACACTCACATTAATATATTCTGTATGTTGATCGTATGTTTAACATACTGTATGAAAGAAAGTAATGAGTTTTTCACTTTAACTAAAGGAAATCTGAGTATAAACTGAAGCTGAAACAAGAACATTTCAAGGTTTAAAGGAACCATATCTGTCACTTTTGTACATTTACCCTTCACTGATTCAGCTGTTCCTATTGTACTGTATGTTCTTAGGCCATGCATACTCAAAACATTTCCATCAAAAAATTCACAATTTTTTTTTAAGTATTTTGTACTCCATGTTTGATTTCTTATACTTTTTTCCATTGTAATTGCTTCTTAATAGCAAAAGGAAAACTTCAGAAATTGTCACAGGCTAATTACAAGAGTCTGGATACAATGACCAGGCACAGATGTGAGAGCAGCCTGAGGAGCGACAGAGCCCCAACAATCTCCATTTGGAAAAGTGAAGCAACATCCTGTCCTGCAATCCAAGCTACAGTGACAGAGCTGATGAGTTTATCATCCAAGTTACTAAAAGTAAATCCACATACATTACCTATGAGGAAACTTTAACTATAAGTGGCTGCTGTCTCTTTCTGGCTTGGTTTTAATATTTTAAAGTTGACTGCTTTCAGGTAGAATTGAGGTGAGATGGTTCACTCGTATGCTAATTTTGTGCACATGGTATGTGCTGTTCAAATAGTTTTTGTATATTGGGATCACATACACTTACTGGATTGGAGCCACTGAGACTTCAAACCTGATGACCACTCTATTCAATAGCTTTTATGAAACATGGGCATAGTCTCTGTGGTTTCATTTGACCCTCATATCAACCCTTTATGTTTAGAAGCCTGATCATGGTGGGTGCCAAATTGGAAATGCTGATTCAACTTCACTTTATACTAATTTAGAAACAGCAAACAGACAGAGGTGAGCCAGGCTTACAGCCTCCCAGCAAAAAGCTGCAATCTGTTCACAGTCCCATCAACTCAGCCTGTCCCTGGACAAATCGATGCCCTTACATTATATTCATTTTGTCAAAAAAATTCTTACTGGGCCAACCAATACTGTTTTTTCAGGTTCGCTAGCAATTTTCAGTAAAGCATAAGACCAATAACCAATAAGTGAAAATGATAGGGAATGACAGGAAAATTGAAAAACTTTGGGAAAGTACAAACTCCAACACAAAACTTCACTCAAATGCTTTCAGCAAATGTTTGATTAAAACTAAGTTACACTTACAGTACAGACTACATGTCATATAGTTATGTTCAACCAATGGCTCAATGTTCATCGCAGCATTGCACTAAAACTCTAAATGGATGTTAGAAATCTCACTCACCGTGTGAATTCAAATGACCTTAAAATTTGCCCTTGTCAGAGATGAAATACAGATCATGCTTACAATATTTTATCTAATTAATCTTTGTATGTACTGGTAGAACATTAGTTCAAGATAAGAATTGGTGCAAACAAAGTGTTAAATGTTAAATCTCATTTTGATCACCTTAATCAAAATGCAACAGCTCTGCATCATATATGTGTATGTCAGTTGAATAATATAACTGTCTTTAACCATACAGTCTCAACATGCCTGTAATATCAGCTGCTGCTGTATATGTTTACCCAGCTATGACAGTGAGTCAGTGCACAAAGCCATTCCCAGAACAGGAGCTACAGCAGAGCAGCACCCTAAGCTTCCCACTAAGAATTGTGTGACTGTGTGTACCTCTCTGTCATAATCTCAAAGCAAAGCAGAGGGTTGCATCAAATGTCAATGAGCACAGAGGAGACAGTTTCTGCTCTGCTGGTTCTGGCCTGGAGTTTGTTTGATGGTGTTCAGTTGATGCAGTCAGCCAAAAACAGCCTAAATGTTGTACCATGAGATGTAACCTCAACCTCATTTAGCATGAATTAGTGTCATTTTGTGTTATTGTTTACCTGTGGGCCCACCTCAGTTCCACCTTTTTGCCATGTAGTAATACCATTTGAAAGTTAGATCAAGTCTGCATTTTCAATTTAAATTCTGAAACAAACATGCCTGAAATTTTCCTCCATGTTTCATTCAATCTGCTGTTTTAAGGTCTCTTTCCTGTATCTTTAGGGTGGTACAACCATAGACTGTATATACTATGGACAACTTGGCTGCGCCTTGATTCACCATATGAATTTCGAGCCAATTTGCTCTGTATTACCGTGATTTTCTCCACTTCCTGGAACCACCACTTGCACTGTAACATTGTACACATTCAGCTGGAGTGTCGCTGTGATGACGCTCAGTTCAAACAGTGTATCCCCTGGGTGAGCTACACGATCTTTGTACGCCCATAGGCTGTATCAAGGGTCAATCATAGAAAACATGAACCCCCTAATAACTTTTAGAAATGGAGCTGTACAGGAAAAAAGAGGACTTAAACACAAACCAGTCTTACAGTAACTAAATGTCAACAGCACAACCAGGGGGGAGGAAAATGTATATTCTATGTAATAAATTCCTAAAGTTTGTCCACAGCTCCATAGGGATTGCTGGAGGAGGTGGGATTTATGACTTATTCTGCGGCCCGTTACCAGAGGGTGCTGTTCTTGCTGTGACTTCACCCAGTGAGGAGCCAGACGGCGTCCATTCTATATGCAGTCTATGATTACCACATAAACATTTAAAAATTGTAGCACAAAGAAAAGCATGATGCATTAAAACATAGTAATTTACGTCAAAATAGATAAAAGACGATAAAAGAAGGACCTTCATCAGTCTTCCCTTTTCATGCTTAATTTATGTCTTCTGATTGAAACCTAATCCTGATGACCTGTCAAAGTCAAATTTGTATTTAACAGACAATTTTATATGAAAATATAAACAAACAAACAAAAAAGGCAGTTTTTTTCCAGCTGCTAAGCCAACACCTACCTTCCCACGGCAGTTTAAGGCATTAAAAAACTAAAATGTAAAAACCATCAATCTTGTTTCTGATATTCTTAGTGTCTGTTATATATTATTAAAAGGCATTTATAACAATGTCAGTCTATCTCATATCCACCAAAAACTCCTCACAGGAGCTTTAAACCTTATAAACACAGGAGAAACTGTCTTCTTATATTTTACAGAGCTGCTGTAACTAATCTGAAAAAATAATTATGCAATCCATTTTAAAATAACGACAGTCTTTAATACAACGGATGAACACTGCTCTAAATGGGAATTTAAGGCAGAGGATGTGACACAGAATAACAGCATTGGCTCATTAAAGCTATCATCGCCTTAATCATCCTGTTCTTGAGGTAATGATTCCTTTCAATTCTGACACTAATCCAACTCCCTCGGGTGTGTCCACAGTTCAGCAAAATGTTTGTAAGCATATATGGCATTTATTATCACTTAGATTGACAGCAGTCAAGAGGCAACTTGCAACCAGCAAAGTATTTGTTAACATTAATAAGTAGACATTTTAAACATATATTAAAGACTGTTTCTGACTTGTTTTCTGAAACACGTCAGGCATTATTCACCAGGAGAAAAAAAAAAAAAAAAACGCTTTGATATGATCTAACTCAAATGGTGCAGAATTTCCCATATCAGGGTGTGATTATCAGGACAGAACAGATCAGATTCTGCCTCAGGTGCATTATGTACACTGTGAAAACTAAAACCACCAGTTAATCTGAAGTGCATTTGAGGCTTTGTTCTGCCTTTGTCCTGAATGCATCCTAATGAATCACACTACAATAAAAATCCTCGTAGATATGTGGACATTTGTCAAGTATTGAAAGAATAAAAGGTTTGTAAAGTGAGATATACCTCATTTATTAAATAGTTTGACCTCAAAGTGTTCAGCAATGATGGTATGGTTGACAAATGATCCCAAAAAGTAATTTTCACATTAGGACTGTAAATGTATGACTTGTCTTTTCAATCATTCTGAGTAATGACTTATGACCAGCCCTCTGCACCCTGTCCTCCTGCAGGGTGTAAAACTTATTCATCACCTCAGTCTTGGTTTTTCTATCTTGCAAAGAGGAATTAAAGAAAAGGAAAATAACACTGGGCTATAAAGTTTAAGCAGCCGTGGTATATGGGTGTGATCCACTAAACCAACTGTTGTGACAATTCATAAAATGTTAAATCTCACAAAACCAGCCTTTATGGCAGTGTTATCGTTGGTTGGGAAGTATATTTACAGCAACACAAAGCTAGTGGTAAAAACTAAATCTGGGCATCAGCAACTATCATTTCTGGTATTTATGCAGTTACATTTACATTGAGTTTTATTCACAGACTGCATACAACATTGACACAGACTCTAAGAAATCACCCCTTGGTTTGCCACCAGTTTTATATATCAATGTAGTAACTCTGCCATTCAATTGTATCTGAGGTCTTTGAGGCCACCCAGAGTTTTTCATCATGATAAAAACTTTGTCTTGCTCTCCTTTCCATTCATCATACACATGGGAACATAGAAACACAACCATATAAACAAGAACATACAATCAGATCCATAAACACCTGTCTTTTGAGATTATTCAGAACACTTTCTACCAAAATAACAAAACTGCACCTTCAGAGTGTCATTTACCTTGATTAATAGGCTGTATTGGGACAAAGGAAAAAGTGCCTAGGAAGTGAATTTCGTTCCACTACGCTGGTGCAACATAAACTGTGATTCATAAAATAGCTCTATTGATAGCAATTACTTAAAAAAAAAATCTACTCATGCCATCCAGTCGATTTTTAGTAATCAGTGTTTCTGTGTCGAACTATTTCCTTTCTGCGGCGCAGTGATACTTGCACACACGCAATCGAATATGCAAAGGGGTAAAGCATGGACCAATAGGAGCCGAGTCTCATTGCCATAGTATCAGAACAACACAAACATGGGGACAAGTGCATCTAACAGCGAGACAAGCGAAGAGGAAGAAAAAAACTGGAAAAAAAGAAAACAAACAGGAATGAAACGATGCTATATGCATCTATCATCTGTCCAGAGTGAAGAGTTCTCGACTTTACAAGGACACATTGGGAAACTTACAGAACTAGTATTAGAAAGTGGCTTTCTCCACAGGGTGAGACAAAGGACCTTGCAGAAACGTATAAACATTGCGTTGATATCGACTTTGACAATGTTCCTGATGACGCTGGGTTTCACATGACATGCTACACGCGATTTATTTGCAAAAGGCATTTGAGAAACAAGAACGTGATGCAGCCTCAGATCAGTCAAACCCTTCAGCCAGCATCGCCGATGCATCCACGTCCACGGCATCTGAAACGCTGCGAAATAAACTTCGCTCAAGGTCATAACCTGTATTGGGACAAAGAAAAAAGTGCCTAGAAAGTTAATTTCGTTCCACTACGCTGGTGCTACTTGTTCATTGCATTTTTACATAGACAATACCATTCTGGACTTTGGGTTAAAATATCTACTCAGACTATCTGTCCGACTTTTGTCACCAGCCAGAAATGTACATATATATGAGTAACCCAAAAAACAATTATATGGTGCTGCTGTTTTTGCTTGTAAAAACTGCTGTGTTGATTCTGGCAAGACAAAATCTTTCTCAAATGTCATAAATACATCTACCTAACATCTGAAACAGTTATTGGTGCCTTAGTACACCCATAAGTGAATTCAGATTATGAAATGTAGAAAGTTTCGTGAAGAAAACGTCTCAACTCAAGTGATTTGCACCCAGCACAATGAAACATATACAGTAAATTTAGCTAAAAGCTTATGTTTCATACATAAAAATGACACAACCTACTGTGTAATTAAAGCAATAAAATATAAACAGCACATCATGGCCATAAATGGCTGAAGAGCAATCAAATTGCTACCACGCCCCCCAAAATTGGAATAATGGAAAAAATGTAACAAGACAAAAATAAATGCACAAAAGGTCTGAATTAATTCAAAATATGGTATAAAACATTTATTCAAGTATCACAGTGTCAAACTATCTGACATTTATCAATCCCTCCAGAGTATGAAAATAAAGATCAAAACACAAACGCAGACAGATGTAGAACAAATACAAAAATAATAAAAATCTCAAATCTCTGTGTAGCAATCCTTTAAACAAAACAAATTGTACATGGTGACATGGTGCGTATATTACGCATCACTATCACTTTTATCAGAGTCACCATCCTGTACAGCTTTTTCTTCTGTTTCCTTTGAAGCATTCTCACTTGCTTGGCACCGACATAAATCTGTACAAGATAGTCTTGCAGACATACAAGAACATCGTTCAGTCTCACATTTGGATGTCTTGCAACTACAGTGGACTATTTGCAAAACACTACCAGGGGCAGGATTTGTAGTCATCCATGTCACTGACAACTCCCAATCCTCAGTGTGCCACCCATTGTGCCAGAACTGTCCATTTCCCCAACAAGTGACGCCCTGTACCAACACTGCATGAGAGCAAACTACCAAGCAGCGGTGATGAAACATTCTCTGACTGGTAAAATGTGTGCCCCTTCAGACATTGGTAATGGGTACAAACCAACATGATCTCACTCAGCCAATACAGCCTATGACCACAACATACACTTTTCATTTTTTTTTTTATATGGAGGCAGGTTTTCTCTGGTAGAAGTCAAGCCCCACAAAGGTCTGACTTATAATTTCTTACTAAGTGATTGCAATAGTTGGTGTCAACCATAGACTGAATCTACAATGGACAACTTGGCTCCGAGCTGAATTACAGCTCGAATTTGAAGACAAATTGCTCTTGGTTTTTGAAGGATTTTCTCCACTTCCTGGAACCACCACTTGCGCGGTAGCGTTGTACACATTCAGCCGGAGAGTCGCTGTGATGACACGCCGCTCAAACAGCATATCCCTCGGGTGAGCTTTGTGATCTTCATACGCCCATAGGCTGTATCAAGTGTCAATCATAGAAAACATGAACCCCCTTATAACTTATAAAAATGGAGCTGCACAGAAAAAAGAGGACTTAAACACAAACCAGTCTTACAGTAACTACATGTCAACATCACAACCAGGTGGGAGGAAAATGTATATTCTGAGTAATAAATTTCTAAATTTTGTCCACAGCTCCATAGAGATTACTGAAGGAGGCAGGATTTATGAGCTATACTGCAGCCTGTCACCAGAGGGTGCTGTTCTTACGGTGGTGTCACCCAGCAAGGAGGCAGACGGTGTCCATTATATACACAGTCTATGGTGTAGAGTCAAAAGCTGTTTCCAAAGTGCAAACATCCCAGTATGCATGACCTGCATCAGTCAATCTATCCTTTGGAGAATTGCATGCCCACATAGCTAGAAGTAACAAGAACACTAAATGCCATGTTACTTGGAAATCACCACTTAAATGTCAAATATATTCACATTTTTCAACGCCCCCCATCTTTAAAAAATTAAGCCGCTTGCTACCAAGTAAAAAACAGACACTTTGTGTAACAGCTTGTTAGTCTGCCATTGTTTGTGAATCACCTGATATGTTTGGCCACAAAGGATGCACCTGACGTGTGTTTCCTTGGCCTTCCTAGTGACCCTCAACATAACAGGTTGACTTGTGATTTAACCTAAAAGTTAAATATTGTTATAATCACATGGATTAAAAAGACTCAATCTTTAGAGTAAATTCACATTTTAAATTAAACAAACAGAAAAAAAAAAAAAAAAGTAATGCTGCTGCAGTTGAAACCCTGACTGGCTCTGCAGCTGTAAAACCTTCACCCGGTCCAAATAATGAGGCCCCATAGATAAAACTAGTCCTTTTGAGGAAAAAGCCGCAGCTATTCTCTAAAGGTTTCAACTTCAGTGACTCAGCAAAAGTCAACTACAAGCTGTTATAATCTCAAAATGTTGTCACAAATAGAAAAAAAAGCACTGGTAAACAAGCAGGTGATCAATATAATAGGCAGAGAGAAAGAGAGACAGTCATCCACGCTGTGATATTTCCCATTGCATCAGCCTTACTCGAGCAACATCTCATTAAGAAAGAACCTGGTGCTGCAGATTAGCAGCCCACCCTTGAATTCCGTTTTTAGAGCAGAGGACATATCCTCATAAAAACTGTGCAGTTTGGCTATAACTCACCTTGATCCAAATCGTACTCCTCCATGGTGCTGACAAAGTGAGGTCTGGAGTAGAAGTTGTGTGGTCCTGGTTGTTGGAGGCCCCCAAGGCTGAAGAAGCTTTGGTCGTTGGCGACGCAGCATGAAAACGCTCTCCGGCTCGGGACGCAGGGGTAACGTGTCCAGCTCTTTGTCTCCAGGTCGAAAGCCTCCAGTGCTGTTACCGGCAACTTTCCCTGTCGCCCACCTGGAGGGGAATGTTCAGATTGTTGTTGAAACACCTCTCTAATAGTATTTTACAGTTTATCAGAATTTCTTGACAACTTGATGATTCAATAACCTGATCAATTCAGTTTTTCCCTGACAGACCACCACCCACATAGTTACAAGTATGTCAGCATTTACATGCAATGTCTTATAGATTAAATGCATTTCCAGGAAAAAAATAAAAATAAAAAATAAAAAATAAAAAAAAAGCTATCCCATGAAAAAAACAAGGTTTTTCGGTGACATTGTTTGTCTTTGTGCAAAGTCTTGCTCATTTATCGTTTTGCTTTTCTAATTCCACTTCCCCTCTCTTACAATTTCCTTGTCGTTAATGTTAAAGTCTGCCAAGCGTACCAACCAGCACAGCGACCACTTTTCATTCAGGGCTGAAAGTACAGCACAGCAGCAGGGCGCTCCCCTAGGACGATTACAAGCTGTTTGCTTCAACAAATCATAACTTAACCTTGTAAAACTGGAGAACAAGGGGAAGGCAAAGCAGTGAGAGAGGGAGCAAATTACAGGCAGTAAGAATATGAATTAAGAAGAAAGTGGAGCAGTCAAGGCTCAAGCTAGTGAGGTATGATGAAAGAAGGGTGTTTAGGATAGAAAAAACAGAAGAAAGAAGGAACAAGATACCAGGGAGGAAAACAGAGACATAGAGACCGAATGAGATAAAGGGCGAAAAATGTGCAAAATATAATAAAGGGGAAGCTTGGATAATGTGGAGGAGGGAGAGAAGAAAGTGGAAGAGGGTCAACCGGAGTGGGCTGGGTGTCACCGAGATCGATAGTGATAGCGAGACAAAGAGTCAAACTGAGTGGGAAGCACTGGAGTCAGAGAGATGTGAGAGCAAGACAAAAATTCTGCTGAAGGACGAGTTCATTGAAATAGAAATAATTCAGTTCACATTTAAAATCCACATACTCAGAATTACAGACTAGTATGCACACTGATTTAACTTTAAAAAAATAGTTTTGAGTCGGGTGTTTCTGCATCAACCCAGAGGCAAAAGAAGAAAATGTGAGGCTGCATCATATTCAGTATGATAAGGAACCAACATAATCAGGCAGCACCACAACCCGGCTCAGCTCAGCTCCAGGAAGACATCTGTGTAATTTCAGCAATCACAAGAACTGGCAGAGAAAAACTAAAGTAGCATATGAAGACAAAGAGACAATACAGGCTGATTGGATTCTTTATGAAAATAGTCATAATTTTAGGACAAAACTTGTCTGCAGCTCTGCAGACGAAAGTCGATTTGATCTGTTTTTCACCACAAACTCTGCACAGTATCTTTCCTCTGCGTGTTGTTGCCTTACCATTTACATACTGCATCTACCAACAAGAAATCAACAATACATAACGAAACATCACAAAACCACACAGGTGTCTTGTCAGGCTGCATGCCTCCCTGTCTTCTTACCAACATCTCATCAATATTTTTCTTTCTATTTTCTTTCCTCCCCACAGTCTTTATTGGAGTGGGTGAGTAGGGGGAGGTAGAGCGTACTGCCTAAACCCTGCAGACCTATGCTTTTCATGATGGCTCTACTTTCCCTGTCTCCTCTAATATCTCACTACAAACTCTTCTATTTGATGAGTTTTCAATCAATCAATCATTCAATAAATCTCTTATATACTAGTGCCAGGCAGCCTCGGGTGGAGAGAGGAGAACAGGGATTAAAGAGGAGGAGTCAGGAGAGTGTATCCAAGTGTATATCTTATCAGTGTGGGAGAACAAAAATGATACAGCATAGTATTGCGACATTTTGTCTGGTGATATATCGTATCATCTCATTAACCAAGAATCAAAATTTTCAAATTAATTACTAATATGAAGTCAAATCTATCATAATGGAAAATAAAATCAACTGTTTGTCCAGTGAGGTTGGCAGAGGTGACATCATAGAGCAGGAGAAACTTAGTACAACAAATATAGCACCACCTGGAGGAAGACATTAGGAATGCAAGCAGGGCACAAATGAGATGGACCTGACACATAAGGTTTGCAAGATGTGCTACATGAAATAAAATACTGTGTAAATAAGACAAACATAAAGGTAAGACAAATGCTAAATTAGCTAAATAGTTGGAAATTCTTTTTATCAATTTGCAATGTATTGTATCGCAATACTCACTGTATTGCAAAATGTTGGAAATCGCAATATCGTATTGTAGCCCAAGTATTGTGATAATATTGTATCGTGGGGCCATTGGTGATTCCCACCACTAATATCTGAGCATGATGAGAGAGCAATCAGCACATTTAATAATAATTAAGTCATATTAAATGTTAATTCTAACATCTTTGCCTCCACCACCCTGTTGATGTTAGTACGCTGATTCTCCAAAAGCTCTTTTTTTTTAAATTCCAGGGAAAATTCAGAGGAAAATGCAGGTTTCACCACCCTTCACAAATGCCAGCAGTGTCAGAATAGATGATGCCATGCTGAGTTCAGCGTTAAGCCATAAACAGCACAGCTTCTGAGGCTGTTAACATGACAACATGGTCTTCATGTGTGTCCGATTACATAACACAGAGGGTCACCAAGCAAAACCATCCCAACATCAGTGTTGTCTCAGCAACTGAGATCAGAGTTTTTGGGTCAAGGAATCCAATCATTTCAAAAGCAGTGCATGTTGTCAGGACAGCTTGTTCTTAATGGAGATAGTCAAAATAGCCTAAGAGCAGGGCCAGCAGCAGAGTGATATGTACCTAATAATTTCTTTACAGCTCAGAAATAGATAATGGTGCAAGACAAAGAGTGAAACATCCTTTCTCAGCATTTATAGATGGTAAAACTGAGATTATTGTCCTGTGGGACATCAAATTATAACTGCGTCACTGCCGAGCCATTTTTGGAAATGGAGTTTACTGCAGTGTGTGTGTTGCCTCAAACCTGGGGACATTAATGATGCACCACTGAGCAGAGAGCTAAGACTGGCTGATTTCTAAAGGAAGGGATACCTGCCACTGCCGTCTTCTCTGCCACAAAAGCTATGGAGCTAATACTTGATACAATTCTCCACTAGACACCTACTAAGTTTTGCAGATCTTTGTGATTTGCTCTTGTTATTCATCCGATTGTAGGGGAAAGCTGTCAGCTCTGCCACTCTGTTATGCCAGAGACAAACCCTCACACTGACAGAGTTCAATACTTGCTACATAGAAATAATGAGCAGGGAGAGGGCAGCTTACTGTCTGTTTCATCTCTGGGTTTAGTCCTGATAGCTTCAATAACAATATCTGTCTCTGAAAAGCAGATTCATCCTCTAAGTTACCCAGGAAGTGCAGTTCATTCAGACTAAAAAACACTCAGGGGTAGATTCACTGGCCCTCATTTATCAAGCTTGCGTACGGCAGAAAACTTGCGTACACCTTGCGTACGAAAATTTTGACGTGAGGATCGGCATTTATCAATCTGCACAAGAGCGTACGCTACGACCAAATCTCACGACAGGTCTGACATCATGTACACAAGTTTGAGTCAGTGTGGATCTGTGGTGCAGCAAATGTCTGTCTCAAAAAATTTGATAAACAAACCTCAAACCTGTCATTAATCACAATCAACCAGATTTCATTAAAGATTAAGACGTAAATAAAATAAAATACTGGAACAAGCTGTCACCACCCAAATCAAGACCCATCTCACCTCCAACAATCTGTTTGAACCATTCCAGTCAGGTTTCCGGCAACAACACAGCACAGAAACAGCCCTCCTGAAAGTAACCAACGACCTCCTTCTCTCTTCCGACTCTGGCCACCTCAGCATCCTCATCCTCCTCGACCTTACAGCAGCCTTTGACACCATCAGCCATTCCATCCTCCTCTCCCGACTAGAATTATTCCTCTGCATCACTGGCTCCGCCCTCTCCTGGTTTCGATCCTGCCTTACAGACAGTGATTTTGGTGATGTTAATAATTATTTTTGTTCAGCCTCTGTCAGACTCTCCAGTCAGCTCTACATTACAAAGACGCAACAAATTAAAACTAAATACTTTCAATAATAGGAGCAACGTACCCTATGTCATGGCATGTATGAGATATCAATTTATCATCATGAGCAACTTATTGACTAATGATTTATTCAAACTTCAGCCACTGTCCGCTATTCCGCGGCAGCGCTGTTCAGCGCCGCCATAATCCTGCTCCAGACAGGAGTTTTCTGATCTGCTTTTGTACCAATTTTGATGCTTCCAAAGAGAAAATCCTTGTTAGTTTCCACCACAGACGCAAAGATATCCACTTTCAGCTCAGAAAAGTTTCAAATCTTTCTAATATTTCTCCTCTTTCATGTTTCACCTCAGTGGGCGAGGCTTCTGAACCACGAATATTTAAGGGTGTAAACATGTTAATGACAATCGATTTCAGCCGCCGCATTTATCAAGACCCGATCATATGTACGCTGGAATTGGTCAGATACGAACCCTTTCATAAATCTCACGTGTGACCTATTGTACTATGAATCCAATCTGAGCGCAGATCTGCGCAAGATTGATAAATGAGGGCCACTGACTTTGGGTTGTGGCCACTAACTGCAATACATTGCTCATCATTTGTTCCCAATATCAGCGAAAAAGGAGTATTGTGCTCATGAAACTCAAGTGCAAACACATTCATCACCTCAGGGGAATTTACTCTAGTTTTGTGTCTGTTTGTGTGAATGAGCCTCAGCATCTTTACTTTCACTCACTTGCACTCTGCTGTCCATGTGCAGATGATGAGCTGAAGGAGTAGGGAAAGCTTCTTCAAGTATATTGTAAAGTTGCAGAATGATAAAGTGAGCCAGAGAAATGGGCTTGTTCAGAAAAGAAACAGTCTGTCAAATAGCTCAGACTGTCTCAACATGTGAGCAAAATCTTATGACAGCAAAGTTTTAGCCTCAGACAGCCCTGGTTTGATTTAACCCCTGATTGTAACATGGCAAAGTAAAAATACACAAGGATATCTGGTGGAGACATCAAGGTGTTAAGCTTCCTAAAAATCCATCTTGGTTGGTCATAGGTGTGGTCTATACCAGCACTGCGTACTGATTTACCCAAAATTCAGTATGCAGTATGCAGTAGGTGAACAAATGCGAAATTCGCACTGTGCCAAAAAATACCCGGGTGACGTACTGATCCGGGAAAAATTTTACAGTATGCATCAGACCAGTCTGCTTCTCCTACGGTTACCCACAATGCAAAGCACCTGGGCAGATGCAGAATAGCAGAGAGCGGCAAAACTTTTCACCTGAGGACTCATTTTCTAAGAGGACAGCCAATAGAATTCTCCTTCTGACAACCTGTCTTCTTCTTTCAGCATTATTTGTGCATACCACTGAGAAGAATGCCATGTTTTGTTATCATAAAGTACAGTTTTTATCCTCTAATTCCATCGCCTTAAATTTCCTGCTTCTCCTCATCCTTTATACTGTACAGTACGTGTGAAGTTTAACACACACAGTGCATGCCATCAGCGATGTTTTCATCACACAGCTGGACAGTCAGCTGGCATAAGAAGGGGGTCTAAAAGCTTTAATGACAATATAATTATTGTATTTACAGCGCTTTGATGAGATTTAAATGCCGTCAAATCAATGAGTCATTGCAAAGAAAGAAGACATTATGATGGCTGGTATCGGACTACAAAGCCCAGAGAAAATCAAATTAAAACACATAAAATAATGTTTTCAGTGCATTAATAAATGGGTAACACTGTAATTTCTGTGCAATTTACTAGGGTACAAGGTACTTTTTCAGACTGGAAACCAGCTAAACTGGGCCAACCATACTACATAATAATGGCCGACTTGCAGTCATACTGCATACTACAATCGAACACAGTACTCAGTATGCAGTATCTGCTACATACTACAGTCAGCAGGAGTATGCAGTAGGCCAATTACACACACAGGGAAACGAGTAACAGGTGAGGCAAACGGGACACAGCTGAAACTCATGAGTGATTAACGAGGGAGGGAAAACAAGGGAAGTAAAACCAGACTAGAAACACAAGGAATCAACTACTACAATATAAAACAGTAAACACTGAAAACTGATCTGAAGAATCAAACACAGATAACATGAGGGAATCAGAGTCAAGCACAAACTGAAAACTTACAAGACCAGACTACAGGGGAACAGGAACAATAGTAAAACAGAGACACTGGGGAAAAATACACAAAATGCACTCAAATAAAACCAGGAGAAGAAAAACTAAATTAACAGAACATATCATGACAGAGAGGCAGTCCACCAAAGCAGAGAAGTGCAGCATTACAACAACCAAAGAGTCCAGAGCTGAGGACCATGGAGACTCTAATGGTGGATACGGGCGTAACACAGAGTTAACGACAGAGAATGAAATGGTTGGCTTTTCCACTGTATGCTCAGATATAAAGAAACTCGCTGTGGAGATGAAATCTCAATTCAGTGACTCTGAGAACAGTTTAAAGATAATCTAAACAAAAAGGGCTAGTCCACATTCAAGATGAAATCCAACAGAAGCTAGAAGTTAAGTTTTATGGCTGGTTCTTTTACTTTTCGTTCACAAAGAGCTCAAAAATTTCCTCTCTCTCCACTCCTCTCGCATTTTTCTCCCTCCTCTCTCTTTTCCTCTCCACTACATTCTTGTAGTTAACATTACTTTTTTGTTGTTGTTGTTGAGGAAAAAGATTCTCTATCTTGTCTTTTTTTGGTGTTTTTTTCTGCTACTGCAGTTACTTTTATCAACGTGTAACACATTA
Organism: Xyrichtys novacula; assembly: GCA_962446985.1. Lineage (NCBI taxonomy): Eukaryota > Metazoa > Chordata > Actinopteri > Labriformes > Labridae > Xyrichtys > Xyrichtys novacula. The sequence goes on from OY660867.1 coordinate 27,336,687, forward strand.
TTTCTGTGAGTAAATTAAAATGTGCTCTCTAAAATTCTAAAACTTTGATATGAGAGGGCAAGAAATTTATTTAGACACATGTTACAGGTTTGATGATCTCTGTGCTTTGGCAGATTGTCATCGCTGTTAAATCCTTCACGATCTAAGATCGTCAGATTGCACGCCCTAGTTCAAACCCTTAGGGGTTGTTGCATCATACACTAGCAAAGTTTAACTGAGAACACACAGAATTAGTCTAAAAGATCTAAGACACCCACTGATCCCCACAGACCACACAAGTGGAGCATCAATTCACAAGGTAACACAAGGTGAAACTTTGTCCAACTATAAGTAAACAGATGAAATGTCCAAACAGCAGGACTGAGACACAGACAGAGACAGTAATGACCTAGATTTCCAGTTATAAGATAAACAGTATGAAAATCACATTAAAGTGTTTTCCCATCACTCATAGTTCTGTGAGTAATGTCATATAATTTCATTTCACTCCAATTTGTGTATTAGTGTGTGCTTGTTTTGTCCATGTTTATCCACTGTAGATTCGTCATCCCTCTTTGTCCCCAGGTCTGGCCAAGCATCATTAGTTTCAGCCCCACCATGATGGATGAGCCCCCAGTCTCCAAAAGAAACCATGGGTGTTTTATTTAACTTTTTTTGTAACTTTTAAAAAATATTATTGAAGGGGAAGAGCAGGCCTTCCTCAAACTAAACTGTTGAGAAGAACTATGTTGATCCCCAAAGGGAAATTCAACAGGAGGAGTAAAACTAAAGCAGTGTGGAGCGATAAAACACAAAAAATACTACTTCACTGGCCAGTAAAACATCCATGTAAGAAGCAAGGCTTGTTTTATTCTAATAAAAAATTTAGAGGTTTAGAAACTGGGGTTGTTTGTGTCTCCGTACAAGCTTTCTTTGGTACAAGCCAAAGAAAATACATCACCTAGTTAGTTCACACCCCATGTTTAAATGAAGGACTGTGATTGGTCCGGTATATCTGATACAGAGAAGAAAAGAATTCAGAATTACAGCAGTCCAAAATAAATACGAGCTGACCAATGGGTCAGGCAATGCAAGGCATTTGCTTGTAAAGGAACAGCCAAAGCATAGACAGAGTTCACCATTTTGTTTGGAGTTCATATCTGCTTAAACAGCCTAAAAAATTAAAGTTAAAGTTTGCAGGAAAAAAAACTGATCTTCTTAGGCCCGGACTACACGTATATATATAGATATTTATTTATCAGGTATTTTTGTACTCTCGTCTAAATAAATGTATCTTAGTCGGTACCACTTGGGTGGGCAAAACCTTACATATACTAAATTGTTTTTAGGGTCAATATAAGTAAATTAAAATATGATAGACTTTTCATAGGGGTAGCTTTTTATATTTTTTCTCATTTTGTTATTTTCCTCAATAGGCACACACCTGTATTAGATAAATTACTTGAAATACTACTTAGGGGGTTATTACAAGTCTCTATGGCTAGCCAATAGTTCAAACACACCTAGATGAGAGGTTAAAATGAAAGAAAGCTAAAAAAGGCGATTTTTCATTTTTGAACAGCTGCACTCTATTTTTTTAATGAGTGATAACTACAATAAAGCTACCAGTTACCAAGGTCTATCATATAAAAACTTATTGTAGGGATGTATAGCAATAAAAAAATCATAACTAGAAATTGTCCACCCAGGTGGTACCGATATGTGAAATTTTGGTTCTTGGCTCAAGTACTAATAGAAATAACAGATGACTTTAATCTATACTCCTGTATTTGTTTTCATAGAGAGAGGATAATTAACTCTGCACAATACAAGAGTACTGTTGGAACAGTGTATGTCAGGGCTGATGTCATGCCTCAATGTTGCCAGTGTTATTCTGTACTAGCTGTAGATTAATTATCACCAGTTTATTATGCTTTGACATGTTTTACACAGAACATAATTCCCCCCCCCCCCGTGATATTGACATGTAGTTACTGTAAGACTGGTTTGTGCTCAAGTCCTCTTTATTTTCTGTACAGCTCCATTTTTAAAAGTTATTAGGGGGTTCATGTTTTCTATGACTGACACTTGATACAGTCTTTGGGTGTATAAGGGTTGCGTAGCTCACCCAGGGGATATGCTGTTTGAGCTGAGCGTCATCACAGTGACTCTCGGTGACTCTCCCGCTGAATGCGCACAATGCTACTGCGCAAGTGGTGGAGTGCGTGCAATACTACTGCGCAATGTTAGTTTCAGGAAATGAAGAGAAAACACAGAATTACCCAGAGCTTTTTGGCTTCAAATCCGTATACAGGCGGAAGGCGGAAACAAGTTGTCCATAGTATATACAGTCTATGGGCACAATTTACATAAAGCTGATGCAATGAGGCACTTTATTCTGAAGGCTTTACCCAAATAAAAAATTAATTTGTGAGTAAATTTTTCAACCAACCATTTCAAATGTGCGAGCCTCACTTCTAACCCCAGTAAGCAGTGTAGTAAAAACTTAAACCTAAACAGAAATCCCTCTAAGATTCTAGAACATTTTGAAATCTGGGCGTGGCACACATGTGACATCACAGTTTTAGAAGGCTAGAGAGAGGGTTATAACCCTGGAGTTTAATCATACTCTCATACTCACTCACTGTTCATGCAAGCTCTGTTTACTTTGAGACATTGCAGTGTTTTTCAATCTTCCACTGAGAAAATGGCACATAACGTCAACGCTACAGGCGACCATCAAGATGGTCTTGAGGATTTTGCAGTGATTAGTATTGTTGGTGAAAATGGTGACCACCCAGATTTTTCTGTTTTTTTACAACCGCTTGATCAGTGGCAGCTTAATTTCATTTTTCAAGACTCTGACTCAGAGAATTATGACCATGAGGACGCCATTGAGGAAGACCAGGGTGTGGATCAAGTCGCCCCACTCCCAGTATTAGAGAGGGATGATATTGAGGATGATGATTATAGTAGTAATGATTATTCTGATAATGAGGACTACTACAATTTTTATGTCCCATCGACTGGCAAATCGAGCAAAAGACGTCGTGAGGATGAAGACGATGATATTGACGACGATGAGTATAGCGATAATGAGGACTACTACAATTTTTACGTCCAATCGCCTGGAAGGTCCAGAAAAAGACGTTGTGAGGACAATGATGATGTAAGTAACTATACTTTGTTTATATATAGCACCTTTTACAGACAGAAACTCACAAAGTGCTTTACATAAACGAAAAGTAAAAATGTACATATTAAATTTCCAAAATTTTGAAGGCCAAGACAACAACATTAACAATCATAGCAGCCCCAAAACAGTGAACAAAAGCTTGTGTTAATTATGTCTTGATTTGGCTTTTAAAGGAGGATGATAGCGATGAAGATGGCTTCTCACAGCCTGGTGGCCTAAAAAGAAGGTGGATGTGAGGATGATGGCGTAGATGTTGCTTCTGCCCCCCCCCCCCCCCCTTCTCATCCCCTTGTCCTCCCTCCCACTCCTCTCTCTCCCTCCCTCCCTCCCTCTGTGTTTCTCCCCAACCCAGCCGCAGTGGGTGGCTGTCTGACATGAGTCTGGTCCTGCTCAAGGTTTCTGCCTGTAAAAGGGAAGTTTTTCCTTGCCACTGTCACTCATGTCCGATGAGATGGGTCAAATCTGTCCCACCTTAAGGTTGGGTCTTTGTAATTCATCAAACAATGAGCGTAGTCTAGACCTCACTGTTGTGATTTGGCAATATATTAATAAAATTTAATTGATCGATTAATTGATTGATTGATTGATGATGATGATGATGATGATGATGATGATGATGATGAAGAAGAAGAAGACAACAATGTTGAAGTCTCACTGCCTGGTGGATCTAAAAAAAAAGGCAACGTGAGGAGGATGACAATGAGTTTTATCTGTGTGCTACAGTTTCCACACAATACAAAATAAAACTATTAAATTGTAACTTTAAGTAAATGCTCATATTTTGACTTTGATATTTAATATCTCCTTTTTGGAAAACCAGAGTGTGATAATATGTTTTTAAAAATCATCAAATATCACCTATGAAAACAGTCAAGTTGTAAGGGTGTGTTCGACATGTAAAATAAGTCCAAGGATCTCTCAGTTTGGATTTGAAACAGGTCCACTACTTTACTGGCATAAAAGACAGGTCCACAAAGGGAAAAGACTCAGAGAATGACTACAAATGACACATCTTGTTCTTTGAAATCATTATGCCTCTCTTTTAGCTGTTTCAGGCCTTCTTGTTGTCATGTTTGTTTCTATGCCACTTGTCTACCAGCAGACTATAGAGAGTGGCAGACATGGTACATGATTTTTTTGTGTGTTGCATGCACATTTAAACTAACAATGTTAAAGCAAGTATGTAACCTTGCTTTAAAACCAAGCGTGATAAGTCTTATTAGAAGTACAGTGATTTAAGTATCAAGACATCTCAGATGCCGGTGCTTTGCTGGAAAATCTGTCCACACAATCATCTGTGAGACGTTTTGAGGTAAAAGAAGGAAGACATCACAAAATGTGGGAAAGCAGTGGCTCCGTGGCCTAATTCAGTCCGAGGGACTATGAAAGTGCATCAAGTAGGCACCCTGCCTCAGCATGTACACATAGATTAACATGTCCTTTATGCTGCTTTTCTCTAATGTTTTTAAACACTTTTTTCATTTTCATTACTCACTTGAGTGCAAATCATAATTTAATATAAGGCCATCTGTTTTCCTATTTGTTTGCTATTTTCACTTTTGTTTGCTACAAAATTAAAGGCATGGTTGACAATCTGAGAAGAAGTTGAAAAAAACTGAGCCGCTGAAGCAGATTTGAAAAAGGCACACACAAACCTCTCCTGTCTGTGCTCCACGATAACTCCCCCCCGAACCTGTATCACCCTTCCCACGACAAACCCCCTCTGGCAGAGCTAGAAGCTGGCCGGCAGAAGATCCTACGCCAGCTTTAAGTGTAATTCACCATGTTGGATTGCTAGTGACTAGCAGCGGTAAACACCAGCCCTGCTAGTGAGCACCGTCTGCAGCTGCTAGGACAGCTACCGTGTTGACATTGCAGAGACTGATAATAGTTATTTATATAACATAGGCCACAATAAAAGGCAAAAATGACACGTTCAACAAAAACTGCTGTCTCAGTGTCTGTTTTCAGGCCCAAATCCAGGTGGAGCTTTCTCCCCCCCGCTCGAACGAAGACCCAAGGTTTATTTGAGTTAGATTCTTTGCTTGGTCACATCTCTCTTCGACTCTGTTCTTTCTTCTGTCAGCTTGCATTTTCTTAGTACCTTTGGCAGTTCGGTAAGCAGATTTTTTTTTTTTGCGTCCTTCTCCATCACAGCTCCTGTAGCTAAGCTGCTATGCTACATTTAGCCGCTCAGAGCACCGAGGAGGGCCGGGAGAGTGGGAGGGGACGAGTCGGAACTACAGGAGAGGGATGTGTCAAATACATCGAGGTGATTGGACGGAGAGGCGGAGCGGGACATTGATCAAAAGGAGCTGTCCGGGACAGATGGCTCCCATTGGTCAATGTTTTTCAGAGTCAGTCAGAGCATCAAAGTAAACAGAAGAAATCTCAAGATAAATACTTCAGCAGAGGCAACCCAACATTTCAAATGTTTACAAAGTAGACAAGAACAAAATAATAGCATTTTGAAATCTGGCAGAATACACGAGTGAGGCTGCAAAGTTTGCAGTTCTTGAAACCTACCTTCACTTCTGAAGAAGTTTTCTAAGTGTCCAAATCTTGATATCTTTAAAAAGTCACAGCTGCCATGATCAGTCTCTTTGTGCTGTAAAGCCGCAGGACTCTGTGTTGTGTCTGTTCATATAGCATCAGGAACACAGCTACCTGATTGGCCGATGAATCATAACAGCGTGATGCGTCATGCATTGTTTGCGTAAGCTATGCTAGTTCGTCGGGTTCATGTGACGGTGTGGCAGCTATAACAAACAAACAAAGAAAGAGACATGGCGGCGAAGAACACAATTAAAGAGATAAATTCCTTCGTCTGGACTTTCAAGGCTGAAATTTGTCCCAAAAGGGCAAAACAAATGTAAAGAATACCCTGTATGTCCGCCATTGTTGTTGTTGTTTTTCTTTTTAATTCGCATGCGCGAGCTGCGGTTTGACGTCATCGATCCGTAAAAGTTCAACCACACGAATCCACTTCATGGATATTTTTTTATTACTCCACTTGTTTTTTCAGATTCAGATTTATCCGGTTTGAGTGTTCCAAACTCCTGTTTTGGTGTGGTAGGGAGGCCTAATCGGACATAAATATGTGCGGTTTGAAATATATCCACATTCGTGTAGTTGGGCCCTTAAAGGTGAAGTTTTTACCATTTAAAAACTTAGGAAAGGGCTTTTGTTCAATAAAAAATAAGTTATTATTTTTCGTTGAACTTGTGTTTAACAGCATGTACTGTATATAATTCTTGGTTAGGGTTATATTTGAGAACCTGTTAAGTTGTTAAAGGGAACTGTGAAATGAAATGTACAGCACTTAAAATTCTTTTAGAATTTTTGCCTAAATATTATTGAAACAACATACTCAAAAAAAGACAGATATTCTATTATGAGGCTTCTTGATTTAAAATACACAGCAGAAAATGATAAACAACACTAAAACGGATTCAACAAAAGTCACTCTTTGGGTCGAGTGTTTAAGTGTCAACTGACTTAAAATCAAACCAAAACTACAGAGAAAATACAACAAAAGAGGGATGTTTATGGCTAAATTCAGTGAATACGAGTGAGATAAGATGTGACAGGTAAGAGTAATGAGGCTAAACAAACTGGGAAGGGCATGAAGTTAAAAAAAAAATGACACAATATACAAGAATGAAAAAAATTAGATTAAACCCATGGAAACTTCAATGATAATGGGTGCAGCAATTTCAAGAAAACAAGTGTCAAAGCAGAACAACAACAACAAGATAATTTAAAAAATACAACACTAAAGGGGGTCCTGAATTAAATCATATGTGTATACGATTTCATGAATGTGCATTGATTCATTGAATACCCTTTAGTGTGTGAAATAATAGACACTTAAGGTTTGTTGAGTGTAAAGTGCTTTCAGTGATTATAAGATCAGATGGAGCTGTGTGAATGCAGTCCATTAACCGTGAACCATAAACATATCCAGACAGGCAGCTCCGTTATACATGCACTCAATAAATCCCCTCATTTTTTCAAGATTGACAGGTTGTGACACCCCTCCAGTCTTATATGATCAGAGACTGGAATGATTAAACATAAAGACCCTCCAGCTAAATAACTGTTAAATCCTAAAAAGATGCAATCTTCTTTGCCTTGAGAGCTTTCCTCATTTCTGTAACTCCAATCAGTTTTCAGATGTGTCAACAAATCTCCTGCTGTTCAGAGATTACAGCCTCTTTTTACTGAATGTAAATTGCCTGTAGTGAAGTGATTTCATCTCTTAGCGAAATGCTTCTTCAGTAAAATGAAATGATCATACCCTGCCCTGTGAGTCCAATTTCTGTCCTTACAGTGCGGTGAAGTCTTGACTGAGTGTCACCGAGCAATAACCGCCTCCCTAAGTGGCAGAAAAACTACCACAGGAGTAGATCAGGAGGGAAAATGACAAGGTGACAATGTCGCTTAGGAGGGCTGAAACAAAACCCAGAACCTGCACAAAACAAATTCCTCTTCTTCCTCTGTATCAAGCTGCTATTAACTCCAACTCAGTTTGTCAGATCGATAATGTACCAAGACTGAAAGAGACTCCTTGGACCCGTGAGTCACACTTTTATTTCTCTGAGTTTCTTTTCTCTTATGAAACCGCCAGTTCGATGAAGTCATACAGCTCATAGCATTAAAGACAGAAAACTGTAAATCCCTTGATACACTGTTAGACATAAAACAAAAGACAGGAACTTAAAGTGTGAAAGATACTTTGCACCGTAGGGAACAACATTATAAGAGAACTCAAAGTTCTTTCTTTTTAGCCTAAGTCTAAGGTTACGTTCACACTGCAGGTTATGATGCACAATTCAGATTTTTTGTAAAATCCGATCTTTTTTTGCTGTCGTTCACATTACAACAACAAATGCAGCATCTAATGTGAACGGAATGCGTCCATGAAGTGACCCGCATGCGCACACAGCACAAATTGCTTTCCGCGCCTGTTTGTGTTGTCGAACAATGGTGACGTTTGTCGCATATTGATGACGTATAGGTTGGATGAATGCGACCTGAGTGTTCACACTGCAGTCACATCAGATACATATCCGATTTATATCCACATACAAAAGAGGCCTGGGTTGGATTTGAACAAAATCAGAATTGCACTGTTCACACTTGCATGAAAAAATCAGATATGTGTCACATATGGTTTAAAAAATCGGAATTGACCTGCAGTGTGAACACAGCCTAAGTGATCTTATAACACCAAAGCCTGGAGACTAAAACACTAAACACATGTGATCCAACATCAGATATCAATGTCCTTAAAAAGAGTGACTGAAATCTTAAAATGTGGAACTAGACTCTCTGGTGATGACTGTGACTGTGGGAACATAAAAGTAAATTTAAAAAAAAGATAGATCTAAGCAGTTGGATTAAAATTCTGGTTCCTGAAGAAGACCTGTTCCATATATTTTCATTTTCATATTCATATATTTTCTGTGAATGTTTCCAGGTGTTGTGTAATGAGAGTAAAATCCTTTCTTCTGAATTGTCGCTGTGGCCTCTGTAGTTTGATGTGTGGTGCTGTCCATGGTTCTGATGTGACAGTCATAGGGCTCTATTTTCGTGCCTCGCCGGTGACGTGGCGCATGAGCGACGTAAGTCAGGTCCACCGCGCCGACAAGGCGTTCCCAAACACAATTTGGTATTTTGGTGAGCGGCGCAGCCCGGCGTAAGTATCCCCCCTCCCTAACTCAGCTCCTCCCAGAGAGAGGGCGTGGAATGGGTTTAACGCAGCCGATACCTGTATTGACCAATAACATCAGCTCCTCTCCTCGCCTTTAAATCCACCACTGGCGAGGCGTATTACAATTTTCGTGAAGAAGTCAAAGAGATCAAGAGATGTCTAAAGACAGTAATGCCACACGATGGCGACAGAAGGCAGCCCCTCAACAAGTGTTACTGTAAGCGCTGCAAAGGGCATCCTGCATACTCTCTCATATAAGCACAGATGGACACAGTGTGTGTAAGTTTGGACCCACTAGTAAGACAAACACCCTTTCCACAAATAAAGACGCGTGAGAAACAAGAGGAAGAGGAAGAAAGAAAAGGAGGGAGATGAATTAAATATCTTGTTAACTTCATCATGTGTGTTTATTTACTAGATATTTAATTTAATGTGATGCGGTTTCAGCTGTGTTGACTCGGTCAGGTTGTGTGTCCAAATGCGTGCCGAACGCGCTCATCAGATCAGATATAGATCAGAATATATCTATAGATCTAAATGTATGTGCTGACTCAGATTATTAGTTGATGATTATTTATTGCACTGAAATGTGCCTGACACTGTGGAAACCTGCCAGTGAGGCATCGTTGACGTATACCGATACGCCGCCGGTCTACCAAAATACCACTAGACCAGCTGCGCTCTGCCTGCGCTGAAAGCTCACCGATTCAAACCTGGTCAGCATTCAGCGCAGGCAGAGCACTTTATACGCCGGTGGCGAGCACAAAAATGTCACTGCGCCAGCTGATTTTGTCGATACCTTCCCCTGCCACGCCACCACGCCCAGCTTGGCGGATCTCGGTGCACCTCAGTCCATGAAAATACCAAACTGGCTGTATGCTGGGCTCCGCCAGACGAAAATACAACTGTGCGGGGTCCGCCACCTTCCGCCGCCTCACCGGCTTAGAAGAAAACAGAGCCCATGATGTTGCTTTGAATGGCTAAAGGCTCATTTATGTTGGCCATACGTATGAAAATGTACGCGTCTGTTTCAAACGATGGCTCCGTCACTGCCCAAGTACTTCCACGCTTCCTTTACGTTGGCATGGATGTTAGCCATCACATCCACCAGGGGGCAGGCCGGAGTCAAAAGTTTCTGACAACAACAAACAAAAAGAAACATGGCAACTGTGGATTTTCTCCTTTGCTTCCGACCAGCTGATATTTGGCTCCCTCCCAATATCCTCCCAGCTGTTCTAGAATTTATTTTTATCCCGGTGTCCTGGACAAGTTACATCATGTTTGTAATTGCGTACCTGCTCACACAACCTTTCCTCGAAAAGCCTGCCATTGTCTTCTTTGTGTCTCTCTTGAAATGCATATCGGGTAGTGACAGCAGCAACACTGCCCCCACGGTTTCCGATGGTACTGCTCCGTCTGGCCCGTATCAGTAAACTTCAAGGGTTCGTGCAGAAATTTGGATGAAAAGAACACCAAGCATGGACGGAGAGCTCCATCCATATTCGGATCCACGTGTAACATTGAGCAAAAATGAGTCTTAAGATGGATGTCCAGGGGACATGGGCAGATTCAAGGCTTGTCATGACCAATTATTGGTCCAATAGGAGAGACTGAAAGGGTGAATAGATGCCATTTATTCATGATTTCTCGGTATTAGCCATCATAAAAACAAGACATGCCAATGTTTGTAAAGAAAATGTTGTAATGAATTAAACAGTTAAAGGAGATAAATTAGATGATCTGGTCTCCTACCCATCAAGTAGACTTTGTTTCCTCTTACGAAGGGTGTCGCTCCATATCGTGGCGTGGGCATCGAGGTCAGAGGCAGCCATTGGTTCTTCTCTGCGTCATAAACCCTCACCAGAGCCTGCGGCGTCGTGTCTGCTCCCATACCTCCAAACACATACACCTTTCCATCTGCAGAGAGACACCGAAAACAGGCACACTGTGTATTAACAGCTTTTAAAGAGCTCATTACAAATCTACTTTCTTGGCACGGTCTTGTGGTCGATAGACATTTGCTCTCAAACGTCTCATGAGGTTAATATGAGGTTACGAAATTCAAAACACTGCCAACACCTCCAGCAGCCAGACTAAGTGATGCACCATGGTGCACTTTTTGTCTCTGCATTTTTGGTCCACTTTCTGTCCTATTTAATATTTATACCCTGGTCTGAGAAACTTTTAGATGACCGTCAAATAACTTTTACACAAGGACTGACGCAAACATTCCCATCTACTGCAGTGTCATTAGAATATGCAGAGAACCAAGAGGAAGGAAGAGTAGAGAAAAAGTGCTGAGCAAGTAAATGCTGTGATCCTGCAGGAGCACAGAGGGGAAAAAAAGAAGGAGAGAGAGGACAGAGAAAAAGAGAGAAAAGAGAAGGAGGAATCAATGGAGGGGAGGCCAGAGGAAGAGGAAACATGAGGGGAAGGGCAGAGATAGCAAAGTCATGTATTAAAAGTCCAACAGCACTCCTGCTTATGACAAGAAGAGGAGCTGAGACACATGGAGGAGGGAGAGTGAGTATCTCAGTCATCCTGACAGATGACAGACCCACAGAGCTGTGACTTAAACTGTGAAGAATAGAGCAATAATAAATCTGTCACTCCAGATGCAGCTCAACACAAGTGGGATTGGGACACAGTCGAGCAGTTCTGAGTGAGAAAATCAAATCTCAGTGTTGTACAGAAAATGAAGACGCAGCGAGGAGGACTCTTTCATGGCTTAAAATGTACCTTGGACAGTTGTAGAGGAGTGGGCTGACACAGAAATAGAGGTAAGGTACCCAAATGCATACTAAACAATTATTCCTTTATAAGGAATTTTAAGTCTTTCTCCATGAATTACATCAGTGAATTGAGTCATTTCTGAGATCCTTAAAATCACCCATCTCAGTAGAACAGATTATGATTATTGTTCGGAGGCTTTCACAACAAAATTCTCTGCTGCAGGTAGTTTTGAAGTTTAATTTTGAGTAGATGCTTGTACTCTGATCAAAAAAGTCTTCTTCATAATATAAAGGGAGAGTCCAAGTGAATCCCTTGACAAATCTTGAAAAGTAACCATTAAAAAAAAGAGCATTCACAGGAGTTCAGAGGTTATCTTCAGTTATTTTTAATCAATGAACACGAGCACAATGACTGACCTAAGCTAAGCTACAGAGTATTTCAGTCCTTCTTGGAAAATGCAGTGGTCCTTGTATCTCCACATGTATCTAAAGATGTATTTAAATTTTACTGGTGTAGGTCAAATGTCAATGAGGGTTCAGTTGTATGAAGTCTAACTTCTGTACTGTCGGCTTTCATGAGGGAGTAGAACTCAATAATAATAATGCATCAGATTTCGTATAAACCCGCTTTTAGAGACCCTCAAAGCGCTTTGCATTGGATACATTATTCATTCACTCACACGGTCACACCTTGGTGGTGGTAAACTACCTTAGTAGTCACAGCTGCCTGGGGCAGACTGACGGAAACGTGGCTGCCATTTTGCGCCTACGGCCGACCACCACCACACAACACACTCACAATCATACACCAGTGGAGGACACACACTGGGAGCAAGGTGGGTTAAGAGTCTTGCCCAAGGACACAACGGACAGACTAGACATAGAGGGGAATCAAACCGCCAACCCTCCAGTTGCACGATGACTGCTGTACCTCCTGAGCTACTGCCGCCCCAACTTGGATAAATTTGTGTGTGTGTGTGTGTGTGTGTGTGTGTGTGTGTGTGTGTGTGTGTGTGTGTGTGTGTGTGTGTGTGTGTGTGTGTAAAACTCTGTATCCTGTGTTGCCTCATGATTTTCCCCCCACTCTTTGTAATGATTTTCTATAATTCTACTTTTTCAAATGGGGCACAAATAACTTTTACACTGAGCTGGAGTGACAATCAAACTAGTCTTTGTGTCAGAGGGATAGATAAGATGGAGGGATAACAGAGGGGAATACAGCAGCAGTATCAGTAAATGCCCATAATAGAGCCAATTATATCTCACACAGTATGGGTGTCCTTATATAAACCATTCAAAACAGCACAAAGAAAATAAGCATCAAAATGTCTGTCAGATTAAATTGCTTTCACTTGAGCTTTTACTCCTCTGAATGCTCTTTTGTCTGAGTGTGGAAATTAAATGAGAACCTGTTCCACTGACAGGAACAAGCATTTACACACCCAGAGGACAACCTGGAAATGAAGCAGTCTCATAAATTTGTCCTAAGAGGGAACGCTCAGCTTTTATCAGGTAATAAATCATACAATGTGCCAACTTCCTCTTCCTCCAACTTATGAGACATCTGTCTGAAATATATTCATAAAACAAGACAAGGTAATCATTTTCCTCCTGTAAAATGAGTATAGCTAAGCAGTGCATCACCTTAATTGTTCAGTACCAGGATGTAAAAGGACTATACCTGGACTATAATGAACTATTGGTTAGTTTGACTTTCAACAAAGTAAAACTGAAAAAAAAAGTGGCAAATAGATGGACTGAAGTTATAGAATAGTTTTCCTATGACTGACCAAGGTTTGTAAGGATTAAGGGCCTGTGTCCATTCCTAGGTTGGTGTCCTCCTTCTACTTAAAATCACAGCTGTTATTTATTTTCAGTATTTAGTGTCCTTTATGAAAAGGCCTTTGTTGCTTTGCTCACAACTGTCTAAATGGTTCAAACTTTGTAACACCACCATGGCTTTAATGTTACATCTCCATTGCTAACCAATCAAAATCCAGAAGGAACAGGATTCCTGATATATGAATTTGTCAACAGCAATGGTGGGGGTCCTACAGAGGAGAGACTCTGTAGCATAACATCCTAGTCCAAAGTTGCAAATGCTGTGACAAAACTTTAATCCTTCTGTAAGTTGTTTCTGTAAAAATCTATTTAAAAAATCTAGTTTAAAGACCCACCCCATTAAAAATCATGTTGCTACAGGACATACCATGAGAAAAGTAAGTGATAAGTAAGTTCCTGAATATACATGCCTTCAAACCTCTGTGAATCTCTGGCAGATCTACACGACAGGCTTAGACACAGTGTGATTTCATATGTAGAAAATACAACCTCCGCCCCCAGAGCCCCGCAATAAAGGCCAGACTCGGAAAAGTAGAGAGGACAATAGTGGAACAAGTGTGTGCATTACCGGATTGCCATGCTGTAAGAAAGCTAATTATGATATTTACTTTCATCATGCCCCTAAAGACATTAGTGTCCGAGAGCTGAATAGCTCCTACGTTACCTGCCACTTCTGCTATACCGGCAATGTTAGGCAACAAGCTAGCATGAATGAAATGAGCTCCTGGAGCTCTGTAGAAGAAAAGCTCTTGAAAATGACACAGGTAACGTGATTTTTCCTAAAAAATTCATAATCACAACTTAAAGACCACTGAGAACACTTTAAGAAGTAAAAAAAACAAACAAAAAAAAAAAACGATTGGAGCAGGACTGTAAGACTGGCTTTCAAGTAAATGCTATTAGGTGCAAGTGCCACGGGACATTTAGCTGCTAGAGGCTGCTAGTTAGCTGACAGGCGTCTTTGCCCTGTGCTGATTGTTGTGAGTTCAAATGATGAATAAGATTTTTCTGATCTACTTTTGACAAATTGAGTCATTTCACTCTGCTTGAATATAATACCTCATGCAGTCAGATTGTGTTTAACATCTTGAAATACAATAAGTCCATTGTATAATTTGATAATCCATCTCGTCCCTAATGGCTACACGTAGAATATATCAGGTTTGGTTCTCATCAAAAAGCAATCAATTTCCTTGTGTCAGCACTGGAGGTTTGTACAGATATTTATAGATTTACACACTCCAGTAACACACACAAGAGGAAATGAGGCATTAAATATGAGAAATAAAACTCAGGCCAAATAAACATCAGCCGAGCAGTTACAGAAAAGCTTTTGAAACACTGTCAACAACCCCAACAGGCTCTCTCAAAGGCAGGGACCAGCAGTTCTCCTTGACTGTTTCACCCTGCAAACATGTTGCAGCTACTCTGAGAGGAACATTGAGTTTATCCCTTGTAATCCTCATCCCACCCTGTTTGTCATTACCTAAAGCTCGTGAGCAGAGGTCAGGCTGGATCACACATCGACCACGAAATTGAGCCCAGCAACTTCAAGCTTGGCTTCCACTTCACCTCTTTGGTACTGTGTTTTCATTACAGCTGACGCGGCACCAATCTGCATGTCAAGAGGACTCACTTCACCCCCTCCTACACACGCTCGAGCTTCTTCCCTCTCTAAGATGTTACAATTCACTTCTCTCTGAGCACCCCAAAGCCCACACTGTGCCATGTCCGGGGCACTTCAACTGGAAAATAGATTCACAGAGGTGTTTCAAACGGCTTTTAGTCTGGCCTCTTCTGATAGGACCGTTTGCCTTGGCAGGTGGACAACACAGCTCCGGGTCCCACAGAGAAAAGCTATTTTCCTGTCCTCACTTAGAGGTCCCCTGTGGTGCTTTCTTGAAAAAGGAATGGCAATAATGTTTGCGTATTGGTGTATCCTTTAGGCCAGAACATACTGGCTGAATTCTTTTCTCCACAAAACATGCACACAGTTGCTTTCTTTGGGGATTTTATGCCCTTCTATTGTTTAAATAATGTTAACCAGATGTGTTTAGTCGTTTCTGCTGTTTTTGCAGGCACATTGCTCCCATTTATGGAGTGTAACATCACCACCTGCCACCATTAGAAAGCTGTGATGTTAGAGGTCAAGATATGTATGGGTTCATCACATGCTCAAGGACTATTAGAAGCACAGGATTTATGGCAGTATCGATGATAATGATTAATAAGTAAAATGGGGCTTTAAGGTGAGGTGCATGTAGCTGTAGTTAATGAACTGTCAGACACACGTTTACTGTATGCACTGTATAAATGAACTGCACTAATTACTGCACATTCTTTGAAAAAATCAGTAGACCGTAAGTGACATTGCAGAGAGTTCTATTTATGTCCATATAATAAATAATAAGCAATAATAGAGGCACGGTGGTGATAAATATCCAGCTTAAGTGATGCAAAAATGAGAATTTTCTGGCAGAGGGCAGAAAGAATTGTCCCACCAAAAATGACAGTCTTAGTCCAATGGAGGAGTGCACTTGGATAAAAAAAAAAAATCCTTAACCACATACTCTGAGTACATTAGTCCAACTGTAACAAGTGCAATTTAGGGCTGTTTCAGTCATACTAATGTCAGTGTTTCCCCTACATAGATTTTACCCGGGCAGATTGCCCCCGACCAAGAAAATGAAAAGAGAATTTAAAAAAAACAAAACAAAAAAAAAACAAGCAGTCATACACACAGACAGTAGGGTTTCCCCCAGACAAACATGGAGCAGCATGGGACACATTAGTTAATCAACAAAAGCGCACCCAAACTGTTGTGCTCCGGCTTTCCAGCGAACAAGCTTTTCGAGCGAACAAGCAGTGCAGTGCGAGACATGCTGGTGGATATACAGGAATGCAACTAAACTGTTGTGTTCTGACTACACTAACTTATTGTTGATTATATACTGTTTTCTTCCTCATACAGTTTGTGTTATTGCACCACTGGTTGTATCTAATAGATTGACTTTGACTTTTTCTTCTTCAAGACATGAAACCAAGTGAAAGCTATTTCAAGTGTAAGAGACAGAGTCAAGATGACAGAAGCGATGTGACACTGAATTTACGACAGCCCATTGTAATTTCTGCATTTATTATCTATTTATCAGTAATACAGTGAAACTGAGAGAAAATGTGAATAATTTGCCTTGCAAGTCAAATTACATTGCGCACCCCTAAATTTTCTGCCTGTGCTCCTAAAATTTGTAGTTAGGAGTTACTGTGCTCTCAGCAAAACAAGTTAGTCTGGAGCCCTGTATGTGCAATAAAAATGCATAGTTCATAAACCTTAGTTTGATTAGATTATTTTTATTATTATTTTGCACTTATCAAGCACCACAGTGCCACCCGGCCCACCACCACAGGTAAATTTCTAACCTAGGGGAAACACTATATTGTGTTTACATTTTTTTTTTTTAAAGCCCACTTTTAGTTGTGAATATGTCAATTCATGATTGTACAAAGTGGTCAGAATTTTTTTTTTT
Source organism: Xyrichtys novacula (assembly GCA_962446985.1). NCBI lineage: Eukaryota > Metazoa > Chordata > Actinopteri > Labriformes > Labridae > Xyrichtys > Xyrichtys novacula. The sequence goes on from OY660867.1 coordinate 27,353,679, forward strand.
AGCTGACTCATTTCACACACCACTGGGCACAGCCAGCAGGGGCAGGTTGGGTCAAGTGTCTTGCCCAAGGACACTTCAGCAAGTGGCCAGCAGGACTTGGGATCAAACTCCCGATCTTCCGATTGAGAGCAGCTGATTACCACCGAGCCACAGCCATCCCTCTGTCCTCAGTTGAGGTATGCATGATACACTTGTATTCTGGACATCTTCACCACCTCTAAAGTGCTAATAAAATAATATGTAGGAGGCTGGGTGGACTGACATCCATTGTGGCTTGTATATGTACCGGTGGCATGTAACTCATAAGACCCTGCATTTCAGAAATACTGAAATAGCCCTTTAAGTTATACCACTTGCTTCCACATAGTCAGCCCTGTTATCATAAACATATTTTCATACCATGGTATTTACACCCAAACTCAAGACACCAATCCACAAACCTTGTAAGGCCAACTTGTAAGGTCACTTTGTGAGGCAGTATAACATAATGATAAACATCTAACAACTGACCTTCACAATTATCTGTGACCTGCGTCTCACTATAACTCTGCGTGGAGTGTGTTCATGCGTTTTCTTGTTTTTCTGTCCGCATCTGTGCCCTCGCCTCTTGGCCCAGTCTCCCTCTAATCATATGCAATCTCCTCTAATTAAGGAGACTGAGCTCTATTCTCTACCCATCACCCCTGGAGACTCCATGGCAACCACAGTGTAGCTGACAGACCATTATTATGGGTTGGCTGTTTTGCAGCTTAGTAAATGGTGAGTAAAAAGTAACACCACTTAAACTCAGACCAGTGAGTCACTACCTGGAGCTGAGTGAGAAAAAAGCTTTCTGCAAAAATGTCCTGCAATAAACGTGTAAGTCATCAAAAAGAGTGATGAACAAACCTGCTAATGTGCTGGAAACTGAAGCTTTTAAGTAACAGAGGAGACATAGCTCACATTTAGCATGAGTTACACCTCATAGTTGAGTCCTTCTCTTTCCTATCTGTGATGTAAAACCCAGTCTGCAGCTTTGATTCCCCATCAGCATGTTATCTTTCATCATCCCGCAAGTGTGTCCCTCCCTTGTTTTTATCCAGCTGCCTGTCCCTCTTCATTTTTTTTATCATGGCGGGTGAAGAGACAGCCACATCCTCTGTGCAACTTTCACGTTACTTTCATCATTTCTCATCGCCTCTTTCTCCGCTTCTGTTTAATTGACTGCATCATCCATCCCTTCTCACTCTTTTTTTAATCTCACCCATTGGTTTTTTCTTTTATCTGTCCCTCTCATCTCTTTTTCCATTACTGCTTATCCATTTGCAGCCTCTGCGCAGCAGCATTCAGCTCACTTTATTAGATGCTTCACCATAGCAACAGAAGAAAACAAGAAAAGTTATGTTAAGTGCAATGTTAAGTTGTAACATGTTATTGTAATGGATATGAGTGATATTAAACTTAATGGGTTTGAACAATGTTAAAACTGTAAAAATGGGATAAAAAAAAGAGTTTGTATTGTTAACAGTTTAAATTCATTTTTAAAGTATGTTAAATATTAAAGTGTAAGTTTATATTAATCGCTTGGTTTTGATATTGTCAGATACTTCCAGTTTTAGCCAGCAGGGGGAGCACGTTGCCTGCGGCTGTTTATTACGCCGTGAAATGAAAGCCAGCAACAGCGTGTTTGTCTTTCTGCCTATTTCTCCCCTTGCAGGTACAGAAAAGCCATGCTGTAAGAAAAGTACACAAAAACTGTTTATGTGTTTTCGTAATTAATATCTGCATGTGATAGGATGGTCATATGTAGAATCGGTTTAGAGGGTTTATCTTGTGTTTGTCCAAACTGCTGATGCTAATGTTTACAAGAAGATGTTAGCTTAAATGTATGAAGCGTGAGGTGCATTACGCTGTGGAATGAAAAGCCAGCAACAGCGTATTTGTCTTTCTTCCTATTTCTCCCTTTGCAGCACGCTGTGCAGGGGAGTAACACTATCAGGTTTCACCTTGAGTAAATGTAAGGTATATATGAGCATGCATATTGGTTTAGAAGTTTTTGATTGACAGCTTAGTGCCTAGGAAGACTGGCGTAGCTGTCATAGATATCTGTTTCCCCTTAAAGTGGTCTGGGCTGATATACATTGATCACACGTGTACGTTATCTGAGCTGACTTAAACAGTAGCAGCTCCATAGATCTAATTAACCAATGAGAAAGCACCTCTGACACACAACATATCGACCTCATACCAGTTTGAACAGCATCCCAGTTCACCAGTCACAAGGACATTAATAAATAAATGTATGAATGCAACTTCACATGAATACTAAAAGCAGAACTGTAGAAATCTTACCTCCATGTTCACATTACTGTATGTAGGTATGTACAAGGCTCCTCTTCCGTACTTTGTAAACTGTAATAAGACTCTATTAAAGAGTTTTAAAAATTGTTTTAAACGAGTTTTAAAAAGTTTTTTTTTTAAGTTTTTAGGCTTTTTTAGTTTTTAAAAAAAATTGAAGCTTTACTTTGATTTCTGCAGTTTTAACTGTTGGTAACTTACAGATATGTTCTTGAATTTCTTGTTTTTGTTAAATCAGTGTGGAGGATTTTGGAGGATTTTCCAACTGGTGCATGTCCACAAGACATCTGTTTACAGTCTATGATAGGAGGTCAAACATCTCGCTGTCAGCTATTCTATTATCAGCCAGTCCAAACTCATCCTGGTAGCTGGCATCAGCTCCTTTTCAGGGCTATTCTTGAGAAAGAGAGTTTTAGAAGGCCAAGTTTTCTTTGTGTTTTTTTTTTTCATACAGAAAGCAATTTTAAAGGCACTATTAGCAGTTTTTAACTTGTTGAAAAAAAAATTAACTGAGAGCACTGTTCATTTCACTCTTAAGATTTTAATGCTAAAACTGCAATATGGGGGAGATGTCAGTCCAGATGATTGACAGCCACTGAAGAAACCACAGCAACCACTTTTAATAACTAAAACATTTCACTGTAAAAAGACAAAAGGATGAGGTTCATGTCTGAAAAACACTACTTTCATGTGTGGAGGAAAAGAGGTTAAAGGAAAGAAATAGGGAACATGCATCATTGTAAACAAACAGCTCAAGAATAGATCCACGTAAAGCACAGATCTACTGATACTAACATAAACTGAACAGGATGATTATTTGTATTTCTCTAGTGTGCTCAGCATGACGTCCGATAACTGGTCAGGTGATAGCAATTGCAGCCTCTGATTGGTTAGCAGACAAATACCAGATATCAGCGATCAATTAATATAATCAGCTATAACAACAGCCTCAGGTCTCACAAAGGTGGATTTTAAAATAGGCTGGTACTTCAAACTGTTAAATTTTTTAGAGCTGAATTTGTGCTCACACATGGGTCAAATCCAGTTAATAACTAAACCCAGGCTGTAAGATGATCCCATTTTTTTAGTTATAATTGAAGTTAAAAAAAAAAAAAAATCTCTCCTATAGTCCAGTCATTGTGGTATTTGTCCCCACAATTTAGTCACATATTTTTGCAAGTGAGCACTTTTATTTATTTATTTATTTCTCTAGTTTATCTTTTTGTTTAGCTGACTGCAGTTAATCTATGTTTCCTATTTACTGATTGTATTCATTCTTACTAAAGTTGTGATTGGTCGAGTTTACTTTTCGTGTTTTCATTATGGTTAATTCTGGTTGCTTTGTGCAGTTTCATGTTATACTTGTTTTGTAACTGAATGTCAAACTGGATGTCATTATGTTGCTGCAAAACAAATCTACCTGTGGGTACAAGGCACCTGGGGATTCAACAGTAAAACACTTGACTGAAAATAAAACCAGCAAAATTTGTTACCCTGACTAACAGCTCTAACAAAAAACAAAAAAAAAGTCCTGAGAGGAACTTTGAAGAAGATAATTAAACCTGTGAACACACACAGAGGGGAAACAATATACACATCCATCCATAAGAGAATTTAATCACTACAGGTGCTTTCACACCTGTAGCTTGTTTGCTCTGTTCTGAATGAGGTAATTAAGAGATAAATTGTTGCATTTTCCCTTGGGTCTTTTTGAGCACACACTGCAATATTGTAAAGTGGAACAAAGCAGACAACATGACAGGCCTGTGCTCATGTACTTGCATAACTACCTCACAGCCTCCTATATCCACGTGTATGAGAATAAATGTTCTAAGTGTCCATAGACTGTATATGGAGTAGATGTCATCTGCCTCCTCGTGAGAACAGCACCCTCTGGTGAGGGCCTGCAGTATAGATCATAAACCTTGCCTCCTCCAGCAAACTCGTGGACAAACTTTTAAAAATTTGAAATTAATTGTACAGAGTATAAATACCCCCCCTGGCTTGCGATGTTGATATGTAGCTATTGTAAGACTGGTTTCCTCTTTTTTTCTGTACAGCTCCATTTTTAAAAGTTAATAGGGGGTCTATGATTGACACTTGATACAGCCTATGGACGTATTGCATAGCTCACCTGAGGGTACACTGTTTGATCTGAGTGTCATCACAGGGACTCTCCCACTTAATGTGTAAAACTCTACTGCGCAAGTGGTGGTTCCTGGAAGTGGAGAAAATCCTGGAAATACCGAGAGCAATTTGATCAACTTCAAATTCGTATAGTGAAGGAAGGCGGAGCCAAGTTGTCCATAGTATATACAGTCTATGGTACTGTCTCCCTGCATTTTGGAAACCTGGCTCCAAGACCGTGACTGACATGAGCCAGTTAGCAAAGCCTAGAAACTCAAATAGCGATGTGTAAAGATGAGGGACCAGCTTTGCAAAAGTAGAGGTTGATGAGCTCACCCGAAAAAGGCTGGTGTTTATGAAAAGGTCTCTGATGTGAGTTGTGATGACTTGGTTTAAGCAGGAAAACTTTGCTTATGTAAACTGTGATCTGAACTAAAAGTGTCCATGAAGGGCAGCTTCTGATCTAAGGTATGAGAAGTACAAAGTGCACTTTTTAGCCTTCAAAAAAAAGAAAAAAAGGTGTCAGCTGTTGGTCCTGTAACGACATTCTCAGCAGCTACTGTGAGTGATGGAAGACGGTCTCCCACGGCGACATTTAAAGGGCACTGCACTCTTTCTAATGAACTGTCATCAATATAGAATCAATAAGAACTTTCCTCCTGCTGTGAGCTATAGCTGCCAACTATGGAGAGCTCAAGGTCTGATGTTTAAGAGGATCGATCTGTACTGAACGACAGAAAGACAACACCAGCCAGGCTCCTTCTTTGTTTCCTTCATTTCCTCCTGCCCTTGCTTTCTTCTTGCCTTGATATCTTTCTTTTACTGCTCTCCCTCTTCTTTTTAATGAGAACCTTCATCTTTTAAAGTAGCACAAACTTTCTTCCTTTCCTTTTTATTTGTATTTGACTAAATATTGTTGTTTTGATGCTTTTTCCTTTCCTTTTTCGCTTCAATTTATTTTTATGATACTGTTCAGTTTCACATGTCCTTTCACATTCATGTTTCTTTCTTTTTTTCTTTTCTTTCTTTTCTTTCTTTCTGGCTTTCATTGATCTTCTCTCAGTTTTAAAATACATCTTTCCGTACTTTCCCCCATGATTCTCTTTTGTTCCTCCTTTCTCTTTTTCTTTCTTTTCTCTTTTGTCCTTTCCCATTCTTCTTTTCTTTTTTCTCCTTCCTTTCCTTTTTTCTTCCTTTTTTGGTTTTTATCTTTTCTCTCATTTTCTGCTTTTCTGTCTCTTTATATTCTCTTTCTGTCCTCCTTACATTTTCCCTCTCCCCTTTCAATCTTTTTTTATCTCTCCATTTTCTTTTATGTCTTCATTTTCTCATTCCTTCATTTTTTTTCTATTTGCCTCTTACTGTAGTTGGCTATCTATTGATTTACCTTTTTTATCTTTCGCTCCTTTCTCTGATTTTTTTATTTCATATTATCTTAATTTCTTTCACCAGTTCTATTTTCTATCTTTCTCTGTCCTCTGTCTTTTTCCTCCTTTTTCATTCTCCTCTTCTTTGTACTCTTCCTACATTTCCCTGCCTTACTGCTTGTCTTTTTCGCTTTCCTCTATTTCTTTTCTTCATGTAAGTGTTTTAAGTTTCTTTTTTTCTATCACTTATTACTTATAACCCTTTGTTATTTCTCTGTCCTCTTATCTATTCTTTATTTCTTTTCACTTGAGTTTTTCTTTTTCCCCAGTACCTTCTTGCTGTTTTATGGCTTCCTGCTTCCTGTTTAAATCCTTTCAGTCATCTTGAATCAGATCTGAGTGTTTAAGGATCATCTGCTTTACATTTAAATGGTTCTTTAGATTTAGTAAAACACAGACACACTTGCACATCAGTTCAATTGTTTAAGTATATGTCGAAGTGGTTACAATATCCTCTGTAAAGGGGGTCAGTAAATAGTCCTGTAAGACCTCATTCTGAAGAGCACTAGACCAGAGAAAGAAACGATCAGTGTTCTTCTTGACCTGAAAGAAGTGAAGAAGAATTGTGAAGCAAAGCAGCATTAATAACATTAACGTAGGTGAAGCATATTGACCTCAGACCCATGACGGAGGCTGAACTTGAGCAGCTTCCTTTCAGTTAATGGTGTTATAATAGAGAGAGTATAGACCTGCAGTTCAGTCTTTTAGACTTGGGAAAACACAGCCAATAAAAAAACTATTGACACATACTCTATTTTTATATCAGAATTGGCAGTTTTGTTTAAATGGCAGGATATTAGCAGAATCCAGATAGTGTACAAATATTGGCACTGATAGGCCATAAAACCAGAATATTTTAGGATTGTTTTTAGTTTATTGGAGCAGCCCTAAATTCACTTTGAAAGTCATTGTAATTGAATACTAAATTAGCAAAATGGTTAATTCTACAGTAAAAGCAGTTAGGCACAGTCTGAGATTAGAAATATCTAACAAATCATGGCTATTCACCTGAGATACTGGGTCAACATTTCAACCACAATAGTAACATTCATCTGAGCTGCCAATGGCTAATGACCTGCCAGGAGTAAAACCATCTTACACCAAGTCAAAACCTATAGCATCAGTTTTAACTCCAACAAACATGAAGACCTTTCTTATTTCAGATCATGTTCTGTTTATTTGACTCTCTTTTTTGGGCTTGCCTGCTGGAAAGTGAGTAGGTTAGAACAGAAGGTCAGGGGCCAACAGAGTCTTCACTGTTAAGACTGGTGCTATACATTGCCTGGTACTCAGTGATTTTCCCACATATTGCCACTATCACTAACAGCTCACAATGTTACAGCATGCAAAAAATCCCCCTACAGACATATCAAAATAACACTATATTCCTCAGACAAGGTATATTTAGGTCAACAGACATTTCATTTGGATGGACAGATGGATGGATGGATGGATGGATGGATGGATGGATGGATGGATGGATGGATGGATGGATGGATGGATGGATGGATGGTTGGATGAGTGGATATGGTGGGATGGATGGATGGATGGATGATACACAGATACATTTGTACTTTAACAACCTATAATGCTAATAACAGTTACTGTTGATCACGCAGCTTCTTACTTGGACTTTGGGTTTGTGACTTAAACGCAGACATTTTTAGTGGCTTTTGTTTCCCTCAAAATTTAAAGCCATAAAAAATAATATTGTTTTAAACGTTAAGTTTGACAGAGCAGATTTAAGAAGTCACTCAACCTTTGTGCATTTTAAAACTGTGTCTTTCAGTAGATTTAAGTGAACTTTAGTTTCAGAGGTCACAATTATCTGAATAAATATTGAAATTAGTCCTCAGGATCGCTGTTTGTCACCCATTTTCAGTCCATTTTAACAGCTGGTCTGTGATAGTAGTAATTATTGGGTGGCACAAAAGAGAAGCACTCTGGTCACTCAAAACAAAACAAAAGGACATTATCCCAACAGCTGGCACTTTAACACTGACACGGGTGAGTAGGAGTAAACAAACACTAGTAAGCTTAATAGGTAAAGTTACAGTTTTCATTAAAACACAGTGAATACAGTCTTTCACATGCAAATAGCTAAACTCAATAATGGCAATACTGTCAGGAAAACACATTTATTATAACTGTCAAAAGGAATATATTCAATATTTCAGACCTCTACTGATTTAAAGCAGCAGGGTGAAATGTCTGGACACTGTGAGGAGTTTTTAACTGGTTTTGTAAGAGTGTCACACTCATTGGAGAAAGACCAGTTCATTTGTTGGCCAACTGTTTGTCTTGATCTTTTCCTTGAAAACCTGTTTGGTCTGTCCCCTCCTCTTTCTGTAATTTTTTCTCATTTCTCTTGGGAAATTTTTCTTCCCTATTTTCTTAATTTCTTTTATGTTGTGAAAGCAGTAAATTCACACAACTAATACCCTTATCAACATCTCAAGAGCAAAATTCAAATTGAAATAAGCAAACGCTGTCTTTTGTTGGTGTTTCTTTCTATGTTAAAACTAAAAAATAAACTCTTAAAATGATTATTAGAAGAAACCTGTTTAGTCAATTAAAGGTGAAACCCTATCATCCAGGTCATACATATTTTCAATTATTAGTGGCACTGGTACGTGCTGCTTTTAAAAGCTGTAGCCCTAGTCTGTGGCGACTGCCATACTGGTCTATTAGCTGAATGTAGAGAAACTCCAGATGACAGTAGGTGTCTTTTTTATGGCAAGCTCTGGCAATATTTTGATGTACAACATGGGGATTAATTTTTTTGTAGGCAGTATAAAGGTATAAAGGTAAAACTGGCATATAACCTACTAAAATGAGTGATGTGTAACTAGCACAGGCATATGGACCTCTACCAGTGAGGAGAAATGATAGTGGGGATTGCCAGCTCTGCAAACAGATTTGACATTGTTTACTTGCAGACTCTGTAAATATGGCGACAACATGGTGTTTGTTAAATGTTTGTTATTTGCAGGGCCTGAAAACGACAGTCAGAATTATTAGCTTTTGCCCATAGTTCACTTTAATAGAGGACCAGTCCAATGAGGATACCCCTCATGTGCCATCTACTCCCTTTTACAAGCCTTTACAAGTCAATAGGCTACTTTGTCAATGCCTAGAGCAAAATAGGGTAACTTCATAACCCCTTACTCCATCAACACAACTCCTTGGTTCACAAAAAAGAGATCGCCATATAGCTGTTTTTCAAGCCCTACATGACTCCTAAAATCACAAGCATTATGTTCACTGGCGCAGTTGATGGTTACAGGGCCGCAATCCAAATACAGGGTAGACAACTTTTTAAGAGCACCAAAAGTCATAAGATTTAATGCAATAAGACTTCAAAACAAATAACCTTCAATTTACAAGTTAACCCTGATACTCTTGAGGACTAATCCACTAACAGCTGCTTCATTCTGACCTTTACATGCCTCCTCACTGCTCAACAGAAAATCATGCAGAAAAAGTACCCCTCACCAAATCACCAATAACTTCTTCATCCACTGACATTTTAAAGACTTGTTGGAATAAATGATTAATACAGTAGCATCGCACCTGCTACACTCCTAAAATAGTCAAAATGCCACGACAGCAGGGACTCAAAATCATAATTACTGTGTCTGCCAGCAGCACCCAGGCTCATTAAGCTCTTTACTGCTCTTGTTATGTAGGAACCTGGCAGCAGGGAGCCGGTGCCCTCTTATTTTTCAAAGTGGGGCTCAGGGAACCAGGCGTTTCAAAAATTAGCTTTTGATTGGAAGCCCAGTAAAAAATGGAAAAACAGTTCAGACGGACGGGGTTAAATAGAGATCACACGAGTTTTGACAGGAATCAAAGAGTTCTAGTGGAAAAAAGCTGAATTAAACATTTCTAATGAGACAATTCCAACTCCCAAAAGAAAACCTGCTCTTGGAGACTGGTGGTTTCTTTATTTAAAGCACAGAATCAGTGTTTTCTGTCTTCTTGAACTGCACTTCTGAGACAGTGTTTGGGTAGGTTGGTCCATGATGTTCAGTTATCTCAGCACAAAGTAAAATTAAAGCTGTCAGAGTTTTGGCCCCCTGTGGCAGCAGTCAATCAGCTGAAGGCACTGTAGCGCTTAAGGTTTAGCATCCCCTCATAGTGTGTATACTTAAGGGATCATTGCATTGTGGTTAGTGAGGACTTAGGGGCGTATTATCAGTAGACCATTACTGTCTATGCTGGAAAACCAATCACAACACTTGATTAGAAAATGGCCTTTCTGACTGGTGGAAATTTTACAACACAAGATACAAACACTGTCTTGACTCTATAATACAGAATAAGTTAAAGAAGATGTGAATGGTGAAGATAACTAAGGTTTGAAGTAAAGCCCTGGTTTTTCTGGCCTAGCCTCCCCTTCAAAAGTCAGAGCCCCAGATTGGCAACTTCTGTCAAATCTATTATGGACACTGTATTTTTATATGACAAAATTGGGTAACACTTTATTTGAAGGGGTATACATAAGACTGACATTACGCTGTCATAATCATGACATGACAACTGTCATCAACATGACTAAGGCTCATAAAGGTTGTCATTAAAGATCCACTCCCATGAAAACCATGTTTTTCTTGTTGTCTACATGTTTAATAGGCATTTTTCTGATGCTACAGAACATATTATGAGACAACTAAGTGTGAAGTTGCATTTCTAGGTATTTCTGCATTCAAATCACTGTGAATCTCTAACAGACTCAAAGGCAGGCTAAGAAACAGTGAGATTTCCTATATAGCAAATCCAAGCTCTGCCCCCGGAGCCCCGCTGCGCAGGCCAGAAACAGAGAGGACAATCGCAGAACAAATGTATGCGTTAGTGGATTGCAGTGCTTGTAAGAAAGTTAATTATGATATTGACTTATTAACACAACACCGGCAATGTTAGGCTACCATCTAGCATGAAGAGGAGTTCACAGAGCAGTGCTGTCTCTGTCCACGACTTAGAGGTGAATTGCTAATGATCTACTGGAGCTCTACAGAAGTAAAGTGCTTAAAAATGACAAAGGTAGCTAATGTGATTTGGGCTAAAAACTTAACAATCATAATTTAAAGACCACTGAGAACACTTTAAGTAGTAAAAAAATATATATATATATATATATCCGAGAGGGTGTACCTGAGTGTCATTCTGTAAATTATGACCCCTTTAGTGCTCTGTTAACATTGTTTGGGAAGGCATTGTGGACATTATAGCACCAACAGTGTCATAATTTGCTGAATGACACTTAAGTACAACCTTCATCAGCCTTATTCATGTAAATGACAGGGGTCATGTCATGATTATGACAGCATAATATCAGTCTTATATATACCGCTTTAAGTAAAGTGTTACCCAAAATTGATAATTAGATCACATAAGTCAGAAAGGTTGCTGTATTGATAATTTATCCAACCCCCAATGAACTCAAACACTGATAGTGGCCCAGTAATTCTATTGGGTGTTAACCTCCTGTTTTGACTCTGCAGTTTCAGGCTTTTACACCCCATTATTTATCTGGCATGGCTGAAAAATATGTTCTTTAAATCAGTGTTGAATCCAATATACGTGTTTTAAAAAATGTTATTTCTACAGAGAACATGAAATATGTATACTGTATGTATATTAAAAAAACTTGTGAGGTGAGTACCGTTGCTGTGGTACTTTCTTGTTCTTTTTTCTGCAGATGGGCAGAAAGAGTATGGATGGATTGAGCTTGGATAAAACAAAGCCTGTTAGGCACATTAAATGAGGGAAAAAAGCCTGGACAAGCAGAGCTCTTTCAAACTGCCAATACCAACTTGTTTCTAAAGTTAAACTGCGGTGCTGTGAGAAAAGTTTCTCTTAAATCATTGAGGTACACTGTAGGTACACAAGAAGGGCTTACTTTTATTGATTTAAAACCCACTTTAAATTCACAATGAAGCACCATCAGCAGTCATTGATCTCAGCTGACAGGTGATTAAGTGCCCTTTGTCAAGAAATATCAATTCATTTTGATATCTGTTAGCCTCTCTTCTCCGCAGGTGACCCTATCCGCAACACTTCATCTCCTGATCTGTCACAAAAACCCTCACATTGGGCTATGACATTTATTTCTTAGTGCTAACCGTACATTGATTAAATTTTACACCATGTGGGAGTTGGCAGGAATCTTTTGATGCAGGGATCAAATCAGCTTGACTCTCACACACTTCAACAATATATGACATACAGTCCAGCCAGGAACAACACAGGTAACACTCAATGCAAAAATACAAGTTTGACCTTTTCAGTGAGGATGCTTGGTCACCAACAGTAGTGAAAGAATGGGGCTGAGTCAGCCCTCTCTGGTTGAATAAACACAATAATCAGGTCTTACCTGACTGATAGCTACATCTCTCTTCCCTCCTTAGCAGCTCCTCCAGGGGGATCCTGAGTCATTTCAGGGCCAGGTGGAATATATAATCCTTCCAGTAGGCTCTGGGTCTACCTTGGGGCCTCCTCCCAGTTGGATACATCCAGAACACCTCTTAAAGGAGGCACCCAGGAGGCCTCATCAAATTTCCAAACCACCTCAACTGACTTCTTTTGATGCATAGGCCCAGCAGCCCTCCTCTGAGCTCCCTCTAGACGTCCAATTTCCTGACCTTATCTCTGAGGCTGGGTCTAGCCACAGTCTGCAGGAAACTCTTTTCAGTCCCTGGTATCCTCAGTATTATTCTTTTGGTCACAACCCAAAGTACATGTCCATCAACGAAGGTCCAATACAATGACAGTATTTCTGCCAATGCAGTATAAACAAGACCCTGGGAAACTTAAACTCCCACAATCACTTATGACTTTGTTGTCAGTCCAGATAACCAAATATTGATTTATCGCCTCAGTCTGACTGAAACTGGACCTCTGGAAACCATGTAAACACATCGGTCAGACTGAAAAAGCTCAAAATTAAACTTCACGGTTTGGTCAAACTGGCCTAATTCTGTGCAAGCTCCAGTGTTTATTGACTGGGCTCTGGGCCAAAAGTTGAATACCATGGTTGCTTGGAAACCTGGTTGTAAATAAAACCTCAACAGATGAAGAGAGGATGTCAAAAAGACGAAACCTTCTGACCATACAATCAAACAGTGTCAAACTGTAAATGCGATAGTGTTTTTATCATTCACAGATGTCCTTTCAGCCTCTTGCTAACATGTTTGACCAACTGCTTGACACATTTTACATCAACCAGGAGAACTCTGATAATAATGAGCTGAAAGGGGGCATGTCCCCACCAACTGTAATGGAGGTGGATATGCTTCTGTCCATAATTCGATTCTTGCCCAGTGCATGTAAACTGGAACTAGGACAGCAGTCCAGTTAAATCACCTAATTGAACTGTAACCATATTTTGACTTAATGGTACATGTAAACAAACTGTACGTAAATACAAGCCCAAAAATGGAGAATAACTGTGAGCTTTATTATGCTGTGAAAATGTTGCTGCATGAATTTGAAATGGAAATGGAAAAGAAAAAAAAACTTTGATAAAAAATTATGTTGCTTATGCAGGTTCAGGAATCATTCTGCCAAAATGTAAGTGCTGTTGTACAACAACACCTGAAACATTTTCTGTCTGAACTCGCTGTCTCATCCCATTTCCACATCACACTTTGTTGTTTTCATTTCTTAAAACGCCTGTTCCCCCTGAAGCTTCTCTCTATCCCCACATCCCCCAGTTGTTACTTCCCTCTGCACCCTGCACTAATCTGATTTCCTGTAAAGCCACTGTTGTAATGATTGGGAGTAACTGTAATGAGTGTCTGTGTTTGTTGGCTGCTGTTTTAATTTGTGGGCCTTGTAAGAAGCCAACATAATAGATTCTGCCTGAGTCAGCAGCAGAGAGAGGACAGGCTTTGTCTAACTGCACCAGCAAGAATGAGGATATATTGTGATTCTCTGCAGTGGGCACAGTGTAGCTACGGAAGACCTGTTTGTTATGTTGGTGTTTTTTAAAGTAATGTTTCGTTAAACTTAATTTTGAAAATGTCATCATGATGAGATTTACAGAACTTAGTGCACAGTTGATAAAGGGAGAGAATTTACAACCCAAACCAATAAAAACAGGTTTGTGGTGGCGCAAAACTATACTCTGCATAATGGTTTATGACTCTCATTTTATAGACACTCAGTTTTTAGGTCTGGATGTCAGTTTCACAAATAAAAAAAATTACCTCCCCTCATTTGGTCTGATCTAAAAATCATCAACGCATAAAACTACAGACACCATCTTTTAATCTGATCGTATACTGTATCAGATGATAGTAGCCAGGAGAGCAGAATTATTCAACTTATGCCTCTAAAAACAACTTCTGGAGCGGCAAAGATAAACCCAGTGCCACAAGTATTAAGTATAGCCGTGATCCCCCACATTTACTGGCAGAAAACCACCAAAAATAAAACAATCACAACCAAAATCCAGGCATCTCTCCATGTAATACTACAATCAAAATATTATAGTTATACTGTGTATTTAACAACATGCAAAGCAATTAAAAATTGGAATACAGTCACACTACGTAATGTGCGCTGTACTCTGGATTGTTTGACCTTAAATAAACCACAAGTCAAGTTTGTTTGGCCAGTGTGAGACCTAAAGAAGCCATCCATGCCCGGGCATGGTTTATTACAGAACCTCAAGTCTGCTCAGCACAATATAAAAATGCTTCTCCCTTACTTAAAAAAATGTGAATAAAATAAAAAGATGACTGCCTTGTACTGGCAGGAGGAAGGGAACCAAAGATTAAACAGAGCATAAGATTGATGAGTGAATCACTATGTGAGGAAGTCTCCTACAAACTGATCAGGTTGAAGTTTCGATGAATTTATTCTTACTGACTTGCAGCAAGAACAAGAGGACTCTACAGGCTGTACTGGCTTTTAAGAAGGATATAACCATAGATGGTGGCCAAAAATAGAAGCTTGCCACCAAGTCGGTAAAATTGCTCTCATGGTCACTGTAGTGTTGCACTCTGGTACAGAGCAAATGGATTTGGACCCTGATGCAAAGTACTGTTGCTGCTTTGACTACCATTCATGTTTTAAATTGGTGTAACAACAGGCGATACACTGGCAACACACTCAGCTCTGCAGCTGTTGCACGGATTGTAGGACAGGGGGTAACTTCCCTTACTTCCTTCTTAATTGGTTGGGGTCCTGTAGCTCCTCAGTTTTCTGTAACATCTCAGCCTGGTTATTGTAAATATTTCCAGACTCTGAGGACTAGCCCGAGACAGAGCGTTTTTACGCTAGTGTCAACATGCAGAGGTGAAATGGACTCCTTTATCTGGATTGCCTCAAATGACGTGTGATCAGATTGTGAATGGCGTCGCTATGGAGACTCAATTACTGGAGGAAATTACAGTCACATCTTGAGAGGCTTTCCAGTAACTTCCTCTGTGACACTGAGGGAATTGCTTTGATGCACCGAGTGTGTGCAAACTGTATGATGAGGACGGGGTACAGGGGTAAGCCAGCAGCATGATTTTCCAGGCATGTTTTAGATTGTCAAACACAGGGTTGTGGACATTAACCTGAAGTGACAGCCTGGAGATGCACAGCACATGACAGTGGCCCAGGCGTATTTTCTATCACACACTCTTCATTTCGATGACACACAAAGTCACACATGTTCATGCTCCCCACCTTCTTTCCTCAGACACACACACACACACACACGTCTAAACTGTCTGAAGCGTCCCATCCTGCAGATGATTGTGTTGTGTTGGCTGATGACTCAGGTGGGCGGTGACACAGAGAGTAATAGCAGCGGGCTTTGCTTTTGCACAGCTCAAACACAGACACAACAACATTATTACCCGTCATTCTTTTGCTGTCAACACCAGCACAAAGAGGCTGCGACACCCGGTCCTCTTCAACGACAAAACAAACCCTCTCTGCGAATAAGTGTGTCTTTGAGGTTTACTGTCATGTTTGCAGTGTTCCTCTGGGTAACATAATGATGGATGGAGAAATATCAAAGAAACTGGCCCACTTTCACATCTGTATGGGCACTACAGTGTTCATTTGATTTGGGACCGGAAATTGGGTTTTGTGTTGAACATCTCATATAAATAAAGTGATCAAAGCTCCTGTGAGGAACTTTCTGTCTGTGTTGAATTTGGAGCCCTGAGTGGACGAAGTGCTCATCCTTATATTGTAGTTTCATTCATCATGTCCTTATAAAAACAGTGTTTAATTGTCAAGAATCTCCGCCCATTATCTCTTTATTGTGGAATCAAGTGATCACTTTGAATATTTACAGTGGAAAAAGTAACAGATGTGGTCTCTTCAGCATACCTACCCCCTCACAGCAGCAACAGATTGAAAATTATGATTTAGAAATCTTGAATCATAGTCAATGGTCTTCTGTGCTTTTTTCTATCATAGAAACACATAACTGCTCATTTCAGTCTGTTTCATAACCAACAGAAAAAAACTTTAAAGAAGCTTAAAAAACATACATTTTTATCATGATATTAAATTATTAAATCATGATAAATGGCACGATTGTCTATAGCGCCCTCATGAACAATCTGAAATTAATCACACAGTTTTGTTTTTCTTTATGACTATGTTTATGATACTATGACCACTGCCACTGTTCGGCTTCAGAAACAGATGGGGGACATACGGTAGCCCTGAGGTGCAAATCACAACAGCAAATCAGAAAACACAACAACAAAACAGAAAACACAACGGTAAAAGAGAAAAGGTCTTTTGGTCACATGAAATGGGAACTATTGAAGAAAAGGTTCAAAATTTGGCTTTAAATTTAACTCCAAAATTTCTGGAGGACAAATTTGAGAAGAAAAGGGGTGTTTCTTATTGTCTCACCTTAATAATATTATTTGAAATCAATTTAAGGTCAATTGGTCACATGACATAGAAGCTATTGAAGGAAGACAGTCTTTCTGAGAACATCAACCGGTAATTTATTGATGGTCCCTTAGTCAACACCCGACGTTTACAGTGGGGGTGCCGAGTAGATTTAACTGCGCTGCTGTTGCTCCTGGTTATGGAGAGTGAGAAGACACCAGTAGTTCCGCAGTGAATGAACGTTGAATATTCAACCTAAAACTAACTTCACCACAGTTTCTGCGCATAGGTCTGGCGGCGTTTTCTTTCTGGGTCAAAGGACGGACCATTTCTTTTGTCAACTCAGCAACAATTCATGTTGCCCGAGGGTACCTATATTTTCTGGTTTGGTTTATGTCATTGTGTTTTTTCTTGCCGTTGTGTTTTCTGTTTTGCCGTTGTGTTTTCTGATTTGCTGCTGTGATTCGCACCTCAGGGCCACCATAGGGACACCACTATGTGCAGTATTCATACAGTCTGTCATTAAGGCTTTTTGCAGCATCCTTTTCTCATTTACAGTGTTTGTGCAGTTGCATCTATTCTTAACATTTTGCCAGTGCTTTTGGAGTGATGTTATTTCTGCATTTGCAGCACGTTTCTCCAAATGAATATCTCTCTAGCTGTCCTAATGAAACAGACAGAACCTTCCTTTGAATGACTCATTAAGACCAAACACTTATCTAGGAGGCAAATTAGCCCATTCATCATATTTGTGTTCTTATTCCAATGCACGCTTGTTTCACTTCTCCCAGATCCAGAGAGGAATGAAACATGAAATAACCATATTAAACACATGCAATTTCCAGGTAGATCACCAAAGTAGTTGAAGGAAATAATTAACAATACAAATCCAGTCTGCCTCGAGACAAAAGTACTTTCACTAATTGCTTTGGGCCTCTCTAAATGCCTCCTCATGAGTTACAATGTCCTCTGCGGTGATTTACTCTGCTGTGTTTGATAGTGTTGCACGTTCCCCTGCAGTGCCCCTGCAGGATGTAATCCCTGGTAAGCTCAGTGGTAATTCAAGTTCTGATGGGATCGTTAGCAAATGTTCTGCTGAGGATTTTACTCAAGTGGTACAGCTCAGGCAGAACAGTGGAGCATAGCCTGACAGATGGGCAGGAAATTCACAAAACACAGGAGCTCTGATACAGCCCCCCTTAACTTCGACACAGGAAACTAAAGTGCATCAAGACAAAAGATCCTTCAAGGATGCCAGGTTTAGCCTCTATTTAAGCACCAAGTTACATGCGGATTTATTTAGCA
Source organism: Xyrichtys novacula (assembly GCA_962446985.1). Lineage (NCBI taxonomy): Eukaryota > Metazoa > Chordata > Actinopteri > Labriformes > Labridae > Xyrichtys > Xyrichtys novacula. The sequence continues at coordinate 27,371,729 of OY660867.1, forward strand.
ATACAGTATGAAAAGTGAATAAATGAAACAAACTCTGCTGCCTAGCTATAGCCCTGGAGCTGAAGAGTTTAAAATATCCTCCCAAAGATTCAAGAGGCAGAGTTCAGAAGTCGTTCTCCTTTGCCTTCCATTTGCATTAATTAGGCTGGACCTTTACTTCATGCAAATGTGGAGCAGTCAATGTGAAGGGCCACCTATTGAAATTTTAGCACTCAGCAGCTAAAATGCATACATTACATGGAAAATTAATGGAGTCTTTAAATGCCCCCCCCCCCCTTGGGCATTGGTCAAAATCTGCTATTAGTGTCTGGTCTAAAAGCTGAGGCCACTGGAGGATCGTTCATAGATTACTCCAGAGGCCTACATTTAATTAAACCTATAACTGCAGCACTTTAAGTATACAGAACCAGGGAGAAGTTTAGTCCGGGGGTCCACACCTCTTCTCAAATTTTGCCATTGAAAGATATTATTTTATTTAAAACACGGACGGACACAATTCAAGTCAAAAGCGAAGGCTTTTGGGGACAGGAAGCTGACTGAGTAGGAAGTTGCCTGCTTTATCTTCTGCAAACTGTGCAGTACCACCATGATGTCCACAAAGGCTGCATCTCAGCTGCAGTGCTGCTGCTAAATCGCTGCTAGCCCGGTCGATTCTTATTTGCATAAAATCACTACTGTTACATCTTATTATCAGGGATTAAATGCATGTTGAATTATTGTTACAAGCTGTTTCAAGCCATACTCTAGAGGAATTTAAAGCTATGGTTAAAAGTATTTCATTTCTTGGATTATATCAACAAAACCCTTATGTTCTAGACTCTCCTAAGACTGTCTGCAGGTGCTGCATTTATTTACCTGAGCCTGTAAATCTGCTCATTGAACTCAAATTCACCAAGCTCCTGACCCACACACATGCTGAAATGGTAGAAACTTAGCTTTACTTCAGTTTTCAACCTTAGCAAATAAAGCTTGACATATCTGTCATGCTTGTTGCTGAATGTTCTTACAAATAGAGGATAGAAAGGTCTCTTGGGTTCATGGTGTAGCTGTATGAATATTTAGCTCACTGCTCCCTTGTTGAAGAAATTATGGCCTTCATGGATAACAAGCTCCAGTGGTGCATGATAAGTATGATCCTCTGTATGTTACATTTTAATCCTCAGAACCACCCATCAATACAAAATCTCTTAAGCACAACAACCTCTCCCCCTCTCTGTCAGTGCAGCAGGAAATCTGCCAGAGAATATTTTAACCTACTAGTCTACATGTCGTACTGTTTTATTTTAATAGCTGATATATTCTCACAACAATCTTTTCTCATATCCTACATTATCATTACTTACCCTCAATATAAGACACGCAAGCTTGTTCAGCCCTGTTTCAAAAAAAACAAAAAAACGATCTCTTGAAACGTTCACCTAAAATGTACACATCATTTTATCACAGTAGTCTGTCATTTTGTAGCAAACTTATCAGTCTGAATTAACAATCCTTTACTCTCTACTTTGGCTGCACTCAGGTGTGATTATTAAATACCTGTGAATGTGACCACTTTTCACCTTCTAAAGCAGTGTCATTTCAGCTGCACTCTGTAAACACATAACTAGTCCAGCAACGAGGAAAGAAATGGTAGAGGAGAGGATTCGTCCTCATGAAGCATCAATAAAAAGAAGTTTTATCTGAGCTGAGAAACTGAACTTTATTTTGAACAGCAGTAGTAACTTTTTATGATGAGCTGCAGAGCATTGAAATGTTTTACCATTATGTTCTGAGTTGAATATGGACCCTTGAGATGTCTGAGCAGCAGAGGGAGGAGAAACTCAAGGTTCCAGTACCACCTCTGCCTTATCAAAATGATAAATGCTTTGACAGCCAACGAGGTGCTTATCTCATTTCTCCTGCGTAGACTAGAGCGAACAAAAAATCTCGTCCTCCCCCAAAGCAGAGCAGACACAGCAGCTGCTGTTTTGTTTTTTGTTTTTTTTCGTGACACGGTTATGTCCCTGTGTGATTACTTTGTTATATTGCCACACCTCTGGTTACTCATCGTTCGACTTCCCATTACACCCCACACACTCTCCAGGTCTGATAACTGAATTATGTGTGTAGAAATGTAAGTACACACAGAGGCACGTGCATGAAAATGTCCTAATAATCAAATTGATGAACACATGCAAATTAAATCTCTCCCTTTTCATGACACCTATTTCTCACCTCAGCTAGATGCTATTCCAGGTTGCAACACAGAACAAATTATTCCTCAGTGTGATGGTGTGTTTCTTGACAATGGTCCATTAGTGCAGGGCTACATGCTGTTAAGAATTCATTGGCTGCCAGCTTTATAAGCTCAAGGGAGGTCTGAGTCATTTATCAGAAACAGAAGGTGTTAAAAGTGTCAGTGGGGAAAATCTCTTCCAGATTCAACAGGATGGATAGCATTCAACATGTTCGGTAAAATAGGTTTTATAATCCTTTTTCAGTTTTTCATTTGATTTAAAGAAGGTGTGACTAGCCTATTTCTGTGGCTTTCAATCAAATACAATGTTCCAGATAAAGCTAACCAAGTCCCTGCTCCTCTAATAGTAGCCTGACATTTTTAGACCACTTGAAAAACACCAATCATTCTGGAGTACCTCACTTCATTATCAATTTATAAGGAGCCTAAAAAAGGCCTCTTGGTGAAATTGGATGGTCCCAATCAGAGCAACAGTATGACTGACATAGCTGTAGGCTGCTAAGGCAAATTCAAGGTTCTATCATATGGCTTCCACTTAAACACAGTACACTTGGACTGATTCAGAAGGCAACGCTTGTCATTGTGTGCAGTGTGAAGAAACATTGTTTAAAACTGATCAGATAGAGATTTGTGTTGTTTAAGATGTACTAATTCTGTTGTGTTGATTCTAGGGCCGCAGCTATTGAATATTTTTTAGTAATTGAGTATTCTACCAAATATTCCATTGATTAATCGAGTAATCGGATGAAACATTTTTTTTTTTTAGTTAAAGTGCAATTATTAATATACAATAGAAAATAAGACATTTAACTTTATAATGAACAATCAATTGTTTACCCTTTTTAGAAACAAGAAATGCGGAACAAGCGTTGGCATTAGCGATTTACAATTCTCATAAGAAAGCCAATTATGATATTAGCTGTCATCATGTCCCTAAAGACATTAGTGTCAGATAGCTGAAAGGCTCCTATGTTACCTGCTTCTTCTACAACACCAGCAATGTTAGGCTACAAGCAAGCATGAAGAAGAGTGTGCAGAGCAGTGCTGTCTCTGCCCACAACTCAGAGGCAAATTGCAAATGATCTACTGGAGCTCTGCAGAAGAAAAGCCCCTCTCATCATTCATTTTTTCCGCTCCGCAAAACCAAAACGCACTTACTCCTCCTTCTACTTTGGTAACGTAAGCGCATTGTGTCACCTTGAAAATAATCCATGCAAAACAAAATCTATTTTGTTTTATACTAGGGTAATTCAATGAAGAACAAGTAGGGCTTTGTTTCAAACCACTTTCATTTTTTAATATCAGAGGTTATTTTTGCTCCAGTGAGAATTTTTGAAGCAGTTGGAGTATGTATGCAAGACTGACTCCAAATAAAGGATGGCAACCATTTTTTAAGGAAATCAAGGAACATGTCCTCCCTGTGCAGCAGAATGACTCATTACTATTTTTTGGACACAGTCGGTGCTTTATTGGGAATACATCCTGTGTTTCCCTGAGTGTCGAGCTGCAGGTGGCAGCTGGTTTGTGGGCAGAGATTTAATGATGCATACTTTCAAATTGGTACCTGACTCCCGACCAGGACATTTTTAACACAAACTGGTGGCTCTTCCATATTTGTTACATGTTTTTTAGGGTAAGTTTCAGAAAGTCTGCCAACTACAATGAGGTAAAAACTTCTGGCAAAAAAGTTATGAAACTGAGGAGTTAGATTTGGACAATTCTTCTTTAGACCCCATTCTGCATTAAAGAAGCTTGACAATGAAAGGATGTGCATTTAATGACCATGCATTTGTCATAAAAAGGAAATGCTGCAGAGGGAGAAGAGGATTGTTCACAGGCTTCAGTAGCCAAGCTGGTTGGAAAATCTTATAAGAAAACTCCTGATGCTGTGCCGCCTGTCACCTCCATTTTCACAGATCCTTTCATTATGCCAGAGATGTCAGCTGAGGATCTCCAGCCATCACCCTGCATTAGGGAAATAGAGGTAGGGAATCAGGAGTTAGGGGTGGGTGCTATAGGGTGAGAGCTTTGGGGCTGGAAAACCAGCTTAAAGTGGATCCCCAGTCACCTGTCACACAGCAGATCCTGCATTCTCTAAGACAGTTTCTGATCTCAGCAGGCCTCTGTTCAGAGTCAAAAGCTGCTTTGTTTTTCTATACATCTGACACACTTCTGCCACTTAAAGTTGGCTGGTGTTGTTATTTGTAGCCTCAGTTGAGGTCAGTGGGGAGGGCTCATAATGATGCCTAAGAGATTAAAACAAGAGCATGTAAATTCGACAACATGCAAAATGAACTGGGACCGAGACCTCACAAGGATGCATTATTGTGGGTATGACCCAGTTACCATTGCAACTAATTTCAGTGTCAAGGCTCCTGTAAGAAACTTTTGGATGATGTCAATCTTGTGGCCTCCATGGACAAAGCAGTCTTAAAAGAGGACATAAAACACACCACATTGGCATCCTCACGTGGTAAAACAATCAATTAGGAGAGAGTCTTAAATATTTCTGAGTAAAAAATCAGCTGTTTCATGGGAAAATCGCTTTCAAGAGTGTATTGAGAGTGTGTGATGTCACCGGTTGTGCAGGAACAGAGCGATGAAATAGTAATTAGTGTACGTGACTCAGTCGCTCAGCTGTAAGATGTCGGAGGACAAATTTAAGATGGATGTGGTGGAGGTCTATCCTGCCAACCCGATGGCGTATGCTTTTGAGCCGGTCAGAAAGAGATCATGAAAGCGAGAAGGAGAAGCGGAAGCAGTAGCAACGTTACACGCACGCACGCACACACACAGAGCAGCGATCTGAAGTAAACATCAGTATTAACTGTATAAACTTCATCACCAGAGTCTCCCTTATCTACACACCTGTCTCCTCTCATCCCCACAGACCCACCTGTGTTCATAAAGCTACAGCTTTCACAGGAGCTCATCACACCACACCACTGTTTAACGGAGATCCAATATAAAATAACGGAGGAAATGTGACCTCAAAAAATATAAAACTCTCTGATCTCTGTTCACCACACATCCAAGCAGAGACAAAGCTGATCAAACCTTAAGGAAAAATTTCCTACCTTCACTCTGGAGTCTAAAACTGTCAGCATCATCAGTCATCCAGCTCCAGCAGTTTGATAATCCACCGATATTCATCCCGTTTCTCGCGGTCAGCGCGTTTCGTCCATTTGCATTGTGCGAAAAAAAGATTTAGCTCGCTTTAACTTCAGATGTCCTGATAGAAACCGACAGCAAGAGCATCTCTGGACCTGGTACTGGGTCCAGACCACAGGTCCAGACAGGCCGTGACTGACTCACCGCGTCGGAACCCAGACACGGTCCATGTCCCGGTGGAAGAAGACCAGGAAATAAACGACTGAGCCTGCCGATCAGCAACAGTGCTAAAAACTTTAATTTAAATTTTCCATTCACGCGAATGGATGAGACGCTGACCGGGAGGTTGTAAACAAGAGTAATATTGGTGGATTATTAACCTGTTGGAGCTGGATGACTGATAATGCTGACTGTCTTAGACACCAGAGTAAAGTTAAGACATTTTTCCCTCCGTTATTTTATACCAGATCCCCATTAAACAGTGGGGTCTCTGGTGATGAAGTTTATTACACTTATTACCGATGTTCACATCTGATCGCTGCTGCTGCTGCGTGCATGTGTGAGTAAGGATCCTCGGTATGGTACCTGGGGTTTTAGCCTCTTTCCTGGATGGTGGATGTGTTTATCAAAAATTGCACCAAGAATTGAGGATCTTTGCAAGGCAAAACAGGCTCAGGTCAGGTGGATCCTGACGCTTCATAGCTGCTAGCCAGCATCAGAGAATCACCGGCCGGCAAATGATGAAGATGCAAATTTTTTTTTATTTCTTACGTTGTAAAATTGGTTGGAGCAGCCTGGCACAAAACAAAATACCCCTCCTCTAGTGAGTTTACTCGTCTTTGGCTCTCGATTCGCCATTTCAGCCATCCTAATCTGCTCTCATTCAATTGTCAATACATGGGCTACACAACTGATTATGTCACGTGAAGTGGCACTGTTTAACGGTTCCCCGCATTGCCGCTTAAGTGGAACTTCTGTCACAGTTTTCGAGAAATGTATTACATTTTGAGAGTTATGAATTCAGTGATTTTCGAGAGGCATTCTTAAAAATAATGATAACTTGGGTCGGTGTTTCATGTCCTTTTTAATTACCTTGTCCAAGACATGCTTGAGTACTGATTTATTACCACAGATCTCATCCTGCTGACTTTTGACAGTCAATCATATCATTCATTGTGAATATTTTATGAGTGAAAAATGTGAAAACATGTCAGTTTCTTCAGCTACTAAGCTTGGAACATCATCTCTGACTGAATGTAAACCCTCTACATGCCACTCCTGATTACAATCAAGTATTTGTGATGAGGTGACTCAAGTTATACCATGACACGTGAGCATATGCCCAGAAGAATATGGGTTGGTAATTGAGCTTGATTATCTTGGAAAGTAACAACCGACTGCTATATGTTGATATGTAATAGGTTTTAAACTTTGATGATGAAAACCTTCAAAAACGTTTTGGAAAAGCTGTATTAAATGCAGGTGGGCAGGTAAGTTATTAAATTAAATCAAAAGATTTCACATTTCATCCATCTCAAAATTCACATTTGAGTGCTTAAGTGAAATGAAGATCCTTTTCTAAATGAGGCTTCTGGCTTTTCCACTTTTTCAATCATCTTTAAACTCGGACGTAAAATCCATTATGCTACATATTCGCACAAAAAAAATCAGTATCCTGACTTTAAAAGATTGTAAGAAACTGAATGAAAAGATGTGTCATCTCACTAATAGAAAGTAGAGAAGAATGGGAGTGATGGAAAAGGATTAGACAGATTTCAACATTGTGCACACTAGTTGGTGTATAGAAGTGAGAATAGTCCTCTGGTTTTCGACAGAGAAAGGTCAACTATGACTCTAAGACAGGTGTGAAAGAGAAACTGCTCAGGCAGCACACTGACCCTGAGAGATTATGATCCTGAAGAAAAATACTAATCTGACCGTGAACTGTGAAGACAGATATGATCCCTGCTTTTCCTCTCTCTGTGAGAAAAAACTACTCTGCACGTTTCTCTAAAGGCCAATGGAACCATTATCAAGAACGACATGTGCATGCTAATCTCATGAGAGCTATCAATTCATCCTGCATGAGGGGTTCCTGTGTCTGCTGTTATCTGCTGATGGGTCTCAAGATTCCTGTGACAGACAGGAACCTCTCACAGGCTTTTACTGACTCTGAAACCCATCAGTTATGTATGAAGTAGGACTGCACAATGGATCAATTTTAAATCATAATCAGCTTATTTGATTATGACGATGTCAAAAAAAATTAAAACCGTCAAATTTATTTTCCTCTTTATCATGTCTCGCACCTCCAGGCCACCGTAGGTTCCCCCTCCTACGAGAGCGCTCCCCAGTTCCCACACACACCAGTGTAAACAAACATGGCGTTTGCAAAAGAAGGCAATAATTTTGTGGCTAAATAGGACAAGAGCAAGTCAGTCGTGTGGAATTGGTATGGCTTCACAGTTTTGAATAAAGAGCAAACCACTCCCCGCTGCAAAGTTTGACTGAAGACGGTATCAACCCATCCACACAAAAACAAATACAGGAGTAAACGCAAACGTTTTTTTGTCGTAACGGCATTTCATCCATACAGAAACAGTGTTTGGGTGACTGTAAATGGTACTTTTTGAAAATGGGTCAGAGAGTGCATAAATCCGTAAACGGCTACCATTATATCTCTGTGTGGACTACATCCTTTTCAGTGGTTTCATTTTGAGAGATGATAGAAAAACTTTTATTACAGTGAAGTTTGGTGAAGTTGACACTGAATAAAAAAAATCAAAATTAGAAATCGAGCTTTCAGAGAAAAAAATCTGCATTTTATTTTTGGCCTGTAACACCGCTAAAATCCAAACCATATTGCACTTTGAGGATACATTGTCTGTTTTCTTTAATTTGGTGGATGTCTCTTTTACTCAGTTTCTTGTGGGTTCAGACATTTTTTAATTAGTCCCCTTATATCTACTATGCTGTTGACTGATAAGTTATCAAAATACAACATGCTGTTACTCCTCTCCACAGATTGATTGGACGTGTGTAATGAGGTTGTCCCTGGTGTTGCTTTTGCAAGAGAGGATTGATTACTGTTGTTACAGGGTTTTGAGCAATCAGACTAAAGTATTACACACGTTTCATAATGGTGTGAGAGCTACTTAACAAGTACTCCAGTGTAGCCACTGATTGAGGATATACAACCCCCAGCTAAGACTTCCACTTATAACCATGCTGGTGATCTAATGAGCTAAATTACTGCAGCCTGATACATCAAAATCCAAAAGGAAAGCAATACAGAGCTGTTCTTTTGAGCTGTCAAAAAGTCAAAGCATTGCTCCAAAACACTCAGAAAACAATCCCTCACCAAAAAACACACTTCACAGTGTTAAAAAGCCTGTTACTACACAGCAATCAACACAGCTAAAAGAGTGTAAGTGAGAGGTATAATAGCGTATGTTAATGGTTGAGTGCATGATGCATCAGTGGCACTCACAATAACAGCCATGAAAGCTGCTAAATGAGCTCTGCAGCCTGTTGAACTCTGCTGTCATCCACACCATCACTCTATGTGTTAGAGCTGAGTTTACTGTCTTATCCACAGTCAGGCTGACTGACAGATCTGAGCACCAGCAGATGATTTTAATACTGATGTTCTTCGCACATTTGTAGTATCACTCATACCCTCTCACTCTGAATTTAGCTCCCTTTTAGTACATAATACACAAAAACATCTGGCTTATAACTGTAGTTTAATAAAACATGGGGATATCAGAACCTCACAATGAGAAAATATTGCAATAAGAAGTCTGGAATACCAAAGGAAAGGAAATGAGAGGAAAGAAAAGAATGGGATAACAAAGAATAAGAAAGGATAAGACAGTAAAGGAAAGGAAGGATAGGATAGGAAAGGAAAGAATAGGGAAGGAAAGGAAATAAAAGGAAAGGAAAGGAAAGTATAGGTTGGGATAGGAAGGAAGGAAAAGAAAGGATAGGATAGGATGGTATAAGATAGGATAGGCTAGGCTAGGCTAGGATCTGATAGGAAAAGAAAGGAAAGGAAAAGAAAAAGATAGGTCCACACAGCATGCACCACTTCCAGTCATCTTCCTTTGCCCCTCCTTGTGGCCTCATTTGAGTCAAAACACTGCCCTGTTTGTGGATTGTGCTTATTTCTTACATTTTATAAAGACCCAGTAGAAAGTCTTTTTATAAAGCTCCAGTCAGGAACTTTTTTTTTGGCCCATTTAGAGGCATCAATATGAAGTTCAGTTTATTTCTTCATCCAAAAAACTCCTCATTGGAGCTTTGAGATAACATGAGTCATGTTCAGCTATTCATCTTGACTTAGTCTTAATACTAGGTCCATTACATCCCTGATGGGTTTACTTTAGGACATGTCAAGCAGAGATTGATAAGCCAATAAGACAGCAGCCTTCAGGATATGGTAATCATAATGACAGTCCACACCTTCGTCAAAATGTGGTCACTTCTTGCAAGATGGCCTAGGCAAAAATAGCAAACTATAAGCATCAGAATGGTAAGCCTGCAAAACAATGGCTGACATCAGTGTTGCAGCATCCACTTTTCTATGTTCTATGTTTAGATCGTCTTACATCACAATCCTCATTAGAGCAGAGGTCTCCCTCTCTCTTCTGCACTCTCTCTCCCTCTCTCTTCTGCTCTCCCTCTCTCTCTCTCTCTCTCTCTCTCTCTCTCTCTCTCTCTCCCTCACTCTATCTGGTGCTGATCGACGCCCACTCCTACCCAGCTGGAGCTCCGCAAGTCAGACATCACATACAGTACATGCACACACACAGCACCAGTCCAAGAAAAGGCTGCAATCAATAATGAAAGTACCACACACATGTAACTTAGCTGCAATCAGCTCCTTTTGTGAACGGACACCTTTTCATATCGTGTCATTTTTAGATAGAGCAAAATGCCTGACAGGAACATATACAGGTTGTCTGAGTCTGATTCTGCATTTCCCTCGTTTTACTCTTTTCACACTTACGCAACACTAACAATGAGAGCAGAGGCTTATTTTTCTCCTTTAAGCAGCACCCAGAGGTGCAGCAGCTCATGAATAAAAATCGACTCTTATCCACCTGCTTCCTCTGGTATCTCATAAAATCTCGCTCTTATTGATTGTTTAGTTCAAATTTGCATTAAATGTTATTGTTCCTTTACAAATCCACATACCTCCACTTTTTTCCCTCATCTGTTGCCTTTAGTGTCATATGGCACACAGAGACAGTGGGAGAAAACAGGAGGGAGAAGAAAAAGTGTGTGTGACACTTATTACAACCGTATGCTGGCCTACATTTCATTCCAGGCAGCTCACTCTTTTCGTTGCGTTCACACTCCGGAGGTCCTATTTATATTTAATGCAAATGTGTTATAATCAAAGTACACATGCAATCCCATGCTGAGTTTCCCAACAGAATTTTTAATGAAATATTTATGCATACAGGGAACACCTAGCCGTGAAGTCGTAACAAAGAACTCATTCATGAACAGCAGCAAAGCACACCTGCTGCCCTATGATTATGGCGTGTTGACTGTATGCAGCGTGGGAGGTATTTTTGTAATGTTTGTGAAATATGCATGGACCTGCTGGGAAAGGGTTTGGTTAACTCGACCAAAATATTCTATTCTGTTCTTTGGAAAATAAAACAAAAATGAAACTGTCATCTGCAAATTGTGGGTATAATGCCAGTGTGCACACATGTGAGCACACTGGCAGCTGTGCTGTTTGCTTTGTGATTTGACCAGGTTGAATGAGAATTAAATTCCACTGAATGGCTCGTCACACGACCCGCCTGATCAGTCTGTCACAGCTGCCTCACTTAACTGCTGCAGATTTTGAGGCTATGGTCTTCTTCACAGCGACCGTGTGCCAGCTGCGTTGTCAACCTTGCCTAATTCACATTAACATTAAATTACTTTTGATCTTTCATAAGCGCTTCATTCATGCACCTAAAATTACAGTTTCAGGCAATTTGAGTCATACTGCAGTTATGTAGATCTTAAATGAAAGCTAAAATTACAAATTCCTTGGATAATGTCAATAGAGCTATTTAATTTTTCACTGTTCTTTGGCTGAGAACCTTGCACAACATGGTAGTGAAGGGAAAAGGCCAAAAAGATGAGCCATTTTCCCTCTAGACTTGCCTATCAAGACTGTCTCCAGGTGTCACATCAAGGTCTTCGGATTTTGGACAATATGTCAGCAGCTAAGACTAGCCTGTGAATATACATACTGAAATTAGGTTCACAAATTCATGGCCAACACACCCCTGAGACAGTATGAGTCATCATTTACAATCTGAACTCTTAGAGTTAGAAATGTTGAATATATTCTTGTCACTGTCTCAAAAGTACAGTGGGAAATGGGAATATTTACGGATATCCAGTGTCAGATGATTATGACTGTGGCCCTCACAAAAAAGTAGCACCAGGGATGCATACATACAAACATATCTGTGACTATTACCTTCAATTTTTACCAAGAGTGTTCTATTAAATGCCATTAAACACTACACATTGTACCTCTAGTTTAAGATAATTTTTAGATTTTGTTTCTTAAAAGGTCTGATATTGGAAAAGTGGTGAGTTTAATGGAAACTAAAGGGCTATTAATACTCTATGTTAGTGATGATAGAAAGCTTGCTGCCTAGTTTAGTCAGCAGCAAAACACACGTTTATTCAGCAGCTCTCTTGAGATGGTCATAGGGATGGCATTGAAACTTATTATGGTATTTGCTGCATTGCATGGGTATTGGTTTATTCTTATTTCTAACTAAATAAATAAATTGGTTTCCACTTGGACACATTTTTTATCATGTTGTTATTCATGACAACATTATGCTTTGTTTAGAAGTTTAGCAGAAAAAATGGGAAAGACGTGTAGTTATATTCACAGCTCTATCTTTAGTTTCAAAGTAGCTCTGTGTATGTCACACTAGAGTCCTAACCGCCCACCTCAACAGGGTGTGTGCTTGTTATTTTTGCGCCTATGGAAACCAGTGATAACAAACATGTACACAGAAGCAGCAGTGCATCATCAAGACATTCAGCGCTTTCCCTGTTTTTGTGGTATGAGGAGTGAAGCTCACTGTTTTAGATGTAAAATGAGAGATACCATTAGAAAGACATATTGATATCACATTGACAAAATTTCTTCTTTGTGTAATGGTAAATCAATATATACACAAAACGCATTGACGGTAAAGAAGTGCATTGTATTCAAAGATTGTTCAGCACATGCAGAGTTAGGGTTAGGGAACAACAGACATACCAATACAAATCATTGTCATTAGCTTTAATGAGGAAAACCACTGAAAGTGGAGTGAGATAGGTCAAGAGAGCAGAAGCATTTCTATCATTCAAATGACTGACTTGATCAGAAATTTAGGCAAAACAACCAACAGTCCAAACATGGATTTGTGAGGGAGGGTTATGGGCTGGACTTTATCTAAGTTAAGATTTGACATGTAGAATAAAACTTTTGAGAATGGCTGGAATGATGGGTGCAGAAAAGAACCTGTATGTTAATGTACGATACGATACAGTATCACTTCTATGCTGGTGATACAGAGCTGTATTTATCCCTGAAATTAGGAGCTTCAAATGCCTTGGGCCCACTATTGGACTGTCTTAGGGACATTTAAACCTGGATGACTCTCAACTTTCTAAAATTAAATGAGAGTAAGACAAAAGTAATTGTCTTTGGACCACATGGCAGCTGCCCCAGAGCAGATCTGTCTGCCTTTGACCCCTTCCTTAAAGACTCAGTAAAAAATCTGGGAGTTTTAATGGACAGAGATTTTAAAATGGATCTGCAGATAAATGCTGTTGTCAAAGCCAGTTTTTATCATTTTCGTCTTTCAAACAAGGTCAAGTCTTTTTTATTTTTTAATGATTTTGAGCAGGTTATGCATGCTTTTATCACAACTGGTCTTGATTATTGCAATACACTTTATTTTGGTGCCAGCCAAACCTCTCTTAATCGTTTACAGCTTGTTCAAAATGCTGCAGCTCGTGTTTTATCTGGTCGCCGTAAATATGACCACATTTCCCTGATTTTAGCCTCTCTTCACTGGCTTCCTGCGTGTGGATTGATTTTAAAATTGTATCATTAACTTATAAATCTTTAAACGGGCTTGCTCCTTTTTATCTCTCTGACCTTTTAAAACCTCATATTTCATCTCGGACTCTCAGATCCTCTGACCAGTGCCTTCTGACTGTCCCTAGGCCAAGATTAAAGTTCAGGGGTGACCAGGCTTTTTCCATTGCTGTGCCAAAGCTCTGGAATGCTCTTCCCCTTCATGTCCGACTGTCCCCCTCACTGCCTGTTTTTAAATCAAATTTGAAAACGCACTTTTACTCCCTGGCTTTTAACTCCTGAGAACTTGGCCTTTTAATCATGTTTTTACTGAACCATCTATGTTCCCCTGTTTTTAATGTGCTCCTGTGTCTTGTTTTATTGTTCATGTTAATTGTCTGGCTCTTTTTATTTTGTTTTTAATTTTACTGTACAGCACTTTGGTCAGCGCTTTGTTGTTTTTAGATGTGCTATAAAAATAAACCTGGATTGGATTGGATACGATACGATAAAGTACAACCATATAATCCATTTTTTGGCAAATTTGTCTTGGGTCTTGCTGTTCAAGCTCACCTGTATCCACAATAGATGCAACAACAACAGAGTTGATTCACACTGAGAGGGGAATCTGAGTTCCACTTCTAACAGCTCAATAAACAATTATACTGCTTCTTTTTGGCTACTAATTACTACTAACTAGTCAGTTCTTGATTAAAGATTATTTAAAAATGGTTCAATAATGAAGCTTATAAAAATTTGTTCCTTACTTCTTATGTTTAGTCATCCCCAAATAAACTGAGTCATGCTTCTTCCATAATGTTTGCTGATATTAAAATAATCTCACATTTATTGTCGACAGGAAGAGGTGAAATCATAAACCTCATCAATGTCACAGACTCATGATGTATGTGATCTGTTTGTTCTCTGCTCTGCTCAATTTTCAAAGTTGATTCCTGTTGCCCAGGGGTTTCAACCAGTCATTATTAAGTATTTTACACAGTTGGGTTATAAGAAAGAGAGCTGGGTAATAACATTTTTCAATGTGTAGTCTAGGCAGCACTTTCTTTAAGTAACCCTGCCAAAGGCCAGCAACAGAAAAAACTTCTAAAAAAGTTAGTTGGATTTGCTTTAAAAAGTGACTTTTCTAAGTAAAAAAAAGAGTGCTTAATATTTCTTTAATGTGCTCATATTTTGTACAAAAAGAAAGAACTCATGTATCCGTTCACAAAAACAAACAGTGCTTTACTCGGCTTGGCTGAACAGCAAAGAAAAGTGATTTGCCTTAAGTGCAGCATGGAAAATTCATGTCAGAATGAAAAACAAATAACTCAGTTACTCAAGACTAAAAGCTGCATAAATGTCCTTTAAACAAATGCCTTTTATTTAGTGATGACAGTAAAAGTGGGCATAAACAGGCTGCAGCATGCATGAATGCAGGTAGGAATATCAGTCTCCTGAGATCAGATCTTGTTGTTTTCAGGTTTCAATATTTCTCTGCCTCTAGCCATTATTTTTCCTGCAAACAACTTGCCTTATTAATTCTCTCGAGACACAGTAAGACACAGGGCTTTTGTTTTAAGCTTATTATATATTACCTAAAACTCTCAGGTAAGAATACATGGGAGGAAAGGAGAACAGAAAAAAACCAAGAGATACACTCAGACAGAAATGTTTGTTCAAACAGTAGCAGGAGAGAAGGATACATGCGGATAGGCAGAGAAGCAGGATTCAGGGTTAAAAACATCTCACTGCATTTTACAGTGCCCATGTAAACAAACCTGAAACAAACAAACAAACAAACAAACAAACAAAATTAAAAAACAATAGTGGAGCTCTGGGTTTGTTTATTTCCTCTGAGATCTATCAGCATATTTTTCTTGGTGCTATAGGAAGACACAGCATGTGATTTGTCTAGCTTTAATACTTCATGCAAGGTGGGAAGCCTATTGTTTTGATGTTTCCCAGGAGGACTTGCAGATGCTGTTCGCCAATTACAAGCTTCACCGACTCTCGGTCTTCTTCATTTAAAAGTTTGTTTGAAAATCAGCCCATCATATGTTGGAGATGGGTGCAGCTCAGCTCCTCTCAGGAGTTACAAAACATCTCTGTATCAGTGACATCTTTTGGTTTTGGTTCAAGTCATTTTTCAAACTGTGCATTCATATATGATTTTTTTTTTTTTCTGAAAGTGAGGCTGCTGACTTGTTTAGTGCCAAAGTTGCTTAAATCCGGGTTTCAAGCAGAAACAGATATCTGGCCCAACTGAAAGAGAATGCAGGGCCAACAGCCCACAAAGTGAATGTGGGTATGTTCGGCAACATATTGCTCGCTAAGCTGGATAAAATCTGGTCTAAGTGAGGCAAATGGTTCAAAGACTGTGAAACAAATCCCCTAAATATTCATATGCATGTCTAGAGAGCACCAATCAGTGATTCCACTTTGATTACCTTTAAGAGCAAGGTGTGCCTGCAAGCTGGAGTGGAGCTACTTACACAGCAGTTCCCAACCTTTCTTATTATATACACTGAGCCCAACGCATTTCATGTCTCCTTCAGTTGTTCCTTTAAACACACAAAATCACGCACAGTTCATTATCTGTTGGTACACAGAGTGAAGTCGTAGCCACTGAAACATTTCCTCTTCACAGTAGAAATCAGGTGTCAATAAACACTCTAAAGATTCCCCTTAAATTACACATTCGATTGTGAAATTGTAAGCAGGATGAGTTTTCTTTTATTAAGCACTACTTACACATGCAAAAGACTATCTCAGAACAAACACAGAGCACCACTTTATCTACAGGAAGCACCACACACTGAAAATTCCTCCTGGGCGCTTTGAACAGTGAAACATAAATCGTATTTAGGTACATTTTCTTGCTGCAGTTTATTTTTTTTTATTTTATTTTTTTATAGCCCTGCACCTTGTGTGTGTGTATCATCACTCCACTGTGTGCTAAAGTTTGTCTTTGTAGCTGCAGGCCTGAACAGAAAAGGTAAAGTCCTCCTAAGTGATAATATATTGGCAGTGGGAAGAGTGCACCGCAGTACATTTAATTTCCAAGTAGATACGTTGGTCCCTTTGAGGTAAAGTTCAAAGGGACCACTGAGATCTCTCGGGGATGTTTAACAGACTTGTCTGTTAAACATCCCAGAGAGGTCTCAGTCAAGTCTGGATATTTTTTCCTCCAAGGCCATGCAAAATACCACACATCTAACTAAACCTGAGACCTCACCCCTGCCTGAGTGTTATAAAAGAAAAAAATCAATGGGTTATTCAATCCTGAATATTGCGATCTGTACGCCTCTGACTTCAAACCCTCTGACAATCAAGGACATGCTTCAGAATATTCTGATTCAATGTGTGAAAATTCAGAGAAAAAAATCTGAGAGGAGAGAGTCACTCCAGCTTTTATCAGTAAGTTTTTTGTTCCACAGGCCTTAGAGGGGACTTAAAGGGGATATTTTTCAACCAGGACACTATTTCCAAATGTGTTTGAGTGAGCTTGACTGATGGGAGGGCTGGATGATTATGGCAAAAATAATAATCATGATTATATGGCAAAAATAATAATCATGATTATTTTGACTGATATTGAAATCACAATTAATAAAAACAATGATTCATTGAATTCAAAACTTGAGTATTTATGAACCAACAAAAGATAACATTAAATAAAACTTATAAGAACAGCCAGAAATAAATCAGTAACAAGTAAACAAGTAAAAAAATAAAAATAATAATAATAATAACAATAAAAATAATAACAATAGTAAATTAGAATTTTAAAAAACCCTAATTTTAACGGCATAACGTTTTTTATTTAGCTGTGGCAGTGTGCCAGGATCAATTGCACATAGGGGAAACTCTGAAGTTGGTCAGGTTGCCTCTGGGAGCAGACACGTCAGTGTGACAAACTTTGTTTCCTTTTGCTCAATGTCCCTTAAAATTGAAGCCAAAATGTTTCCATATAACTGGAGAAAGGCTGCCTTTCTGCCATGTTTTCAATCACTCACTCCTCATATTATTGATCCACGCACATCACATGCTCAGTGCAGCTAAACGTAAACAGGGGTGCATTCAGGGTGTTTGTTCAGCACAGGAATACACGCCGAGCTGTGCGGCGCATCATTTGTTTTTCTTCGATTGTAATGTTTTTATGATTGTAAGAAGCCAAAATCGAAATCATGATTAAAATTTGACTCATCATCCAGCATCCAACTGATGGGGGGAACAATTCCTGAAATTTGTCCAGTATTCAGATACAGCAGAGCAGCCAGCATCTACAAAATGAGCAAAATGGTAGTTTGACCTGGTCGTCAAACTGCGTCACCACTGACAGGCTCAGATCATTTTTACAAGTCCTGAGAGCAAAAAAGTAAGGTTTTCCCTGACCTTCCACTTGAACCCATCTGTGTTTAACCAAGTGTTGCTCTGACTGGAGCAAGATCTCTGCATAAAAAGGTATCGGAAATGGAACTGGGAAAGTGAATTTTTTTTCACTGCTGCTGCAGTGAAGTCAAACTGCAACCAAGGCTGACAACAGTGTTGTGCTCATCAGTATAACACTTTTTGAGTTTGGAGTTCACATTCAAAACAAACTCCAGCTCTCTACAAGGGCAGCCTATTATTGGTCAGTGTAGGACAAGATCTTTTTACTCCTCCTTGAACTCTGCATAGTGCCTCAGATTCCTTTGAGCTCTGGTGGGGCATGAGAAAGTTGGAAACACCTGACAGAAGTTGGAGCTTTTGAAATCTGAGAACAAAACAAGGACTGGATCTCCAGGGTTAGTCACCAAAGGTCACCACACAGCTCAGGCAGAACTGTTTCAGAGTCAGCTCAAGGCAAAAATCACACCCTGCTGAGGATTAAAAAGGTGAAACCCACAGAGATAAAAGATAGACAGGTGTTGGTACAATGATGCCTGAAGCAATTTCTATATCTCTTCGAAACAGAAATTTGTGTTACTCATTTAGACCCAGTGTGTAAATGTGTGATAAAAAGTTTGTTCTTGCAGTCCAGCATGTGGACTTTCTGCACTAATGTTCACATCAATCTGTGTTAGGACAAAATTAAACTCATTTATCTTTATGTACTGAGCTCTTACAACTCTAAATAAATGCTGTTATTCCCCTCAGTACTTAAATTAAGTGGGCTTGAATAAAATAAAACTACTAGACAACATTTAGTGTGGAGTGCATGATGCTTCAAGGCCAGAATGTAGAGAGTATAATGGTAAATAAATAACAGCTCTGTTTTAGATGCATAATAGCTCCATGAACGCCTCCTTAAAAGCAACACCGCCTACCTAAACAGCATATATATATGAGTCTTGTTTACCATTTTGTCATGTACAGTATGTGGCACACAACCTTTGTAGCTCCAAACACACTATTTTTAATGTGAGTAGCACTCTGTCAAAACAACAGCAAATCATCATGTTTAATCCAACATCCCAGTGTATTTGTGTGTTTAACTTTTTAAAAGAAATCTACCTTCTATACAATTCTTTACCAAATCTCATGTAAGACATTACGGAGGAAATTCCCTCCATGTTACAGTCAAGACCTGCTTAAGGATCAGTATAGATTTGTGTTAAGCACTGCGAGCTAACATTGTGTTGATTTAGTGCTACATTAAACAACACTGACTGAAACTTAAATTAGCTGTAAGTCTGAAAACAAACTTGAAATTCATCATTTCAAATTAAGCTACAGGTTCATCGTCTCTATTTGACAGACATTAAAGAGTTAAATTAAATGTATATGATGCTGAATAAAAAGAGGATTTAATTCAAACAAGTCTGATTATTTAAAATACATTTACAACAAACCAAATGAAAGTCAAGCCTTTTAAAGATTGATGCTTGTAATTTAAGTCAGAATGTAGAGAGAATGAAAAATGCATCTAATCAGATGTTTTCTCCTTTATCCTGCAGTATATGTGTGTGTGTGTGTGCGCATATGTGAGCAGATTTGTGTGCATGTAAGACGAAACATGATTTTTATCAACACTTTGAAAAAGGTGCAGGACCTCTGGCGTTTTAGGTCTACCATTGGAGACCTCTGTGTGTACACTGGCCGCAGGGCTGGCAGCCCAAGGCAACTCACTGGACTGTATGATCCGTTATGACACACTGCTGTTAGAGAGTTAGAAGGATAGAGGAACTGAGGGAGAGGAAGACAGAGCCAGCAGAGACAGGTGAGAAAAGGAGGGCAGCAGAGGGAAATGAAAGCTAAGGAGTGAAATGCAGATTTGAGGTTTTTAAATGATGAAGTAGTGAGGAGCAAAACATTGCAAACTGTGCCACTGAACATCACTGCCGACTGTATGTCCGAGTCACATCCCAAACGCAGTGTAGGTGTGACACAGAGAAACAATACAGTATACAGTTCATAATGCATTGCATATATTAAGGAATTATCCGGACACAGGTCCCAGGCTGTATGCTTAGACTGACTTGATGTTTATGTCTGCTCCAAAATATAGACTGTGTAGAAATCACAAAGCCTCCACCTCTGAGGTATCTGTGCAGCTTTATCTATGAGTGACACAATCTCGCTGGGTGAGCTCCATATCTCAGAATACAACCTGTGCTGCAGAATTGTCTTGCACCAAAAATTCTGCAAGAAAGTCCCAGATAAACCCTGCTGTGTTCCACATGGTTGGACCAAACCCCTCAGTCATCTAAATTTAGTATCATCCCTACAAGCTGCATTGATACAATTTGGCTTTACACTCATTTCATATGCGTAGATCGATCCTCAGGTGACACAGAGAAATATCCTCCAACCATTAAATCAAAGCAGATGAATCGAGGGGTGCACACATAGACTGTATATAGAATGGACACCATCTGACTACTTGCAGGATAAAGCCACCACGTGAACAGCACCCTCTGGTGACCGGCTGCAGTATGGGTCATAAATCCCACCTCCTCCAGCAATCCTTATGGAACTGTGGACAAACTTTAGAATTTAATTACAAAGAATATAAATTTTCCTCCCCCTGGTTGTGATGTTGACATGTAGTTATTGTAAGACTGGTTTGTTCTTAAGCCCTTTTTTTCTGTGCAGCTCCATTTTTAAAAGTTATTAGGGGGTTCATGTTTTCTTGATACTTGATACAGCCTATGGGTGTACGAAGATTGTGTAGATCATCTGGGGGATTCGCTGTTTGAGCCGAGCATCATCACAGCGACTCTCCCACCAAATGCGTACAACACTACTGCACAAGTAGTGGTTCCAGGAAGTGGAGAAAATCCCGGAAATACTGAGAACAATTCAGCTTCAAATTCATACAATGACGGAAGGCGGAGCAAAGTTGTCCATAGTATATACAGTCTATGGGTGCGGAATAGTATATCTTGATCCGTAGTGGTCCTCTACACTCCTTGCCATTAACGTTCTAAGAAAAGCAAATTATGAAGAGGCATCAATAGCTGATATATCTAGCTAAAAACAGTTTAACAAAACTGATGTTGAATCCAACATTTGAAAACAATTTAACTATTTATTTTCCTCATAAACTTAGCTGCTCTTATTCACTTTCATAGTGTATTTTGACCAATAGTGTCAATAAGTATACGTTTTTCAGAAACATGTGAGGATATCAGCATCATGATAATCAGGAGGTGTCATTGAGATACTGCGACAGCCCGAATTCTTATCCAGTAGATAGTGATATGGGATCCTCCCTGTAGAATAGCTTGTTTTGCAATAAGTATTGCAAGAGTGCAAAGGTCCACAAGATGTGGACCTGAAGAGTATTTAAGTTCCTGAAATGTTTTCACTACAATGATGTATTGAAGAAGCTCTGCCTTATGATAACTGATTAAAATTAGCATTTATGCTAACTCCGGCATATTTACATTGATGCTTTTGCTGACATGTCAATTAATGTGCATTGTCCTAATCAAATATATAAATAATAATAATAAAGCAGCTAGCATTAGTACCAAAATAAATGACTTCACTGCATGATGACAATCCAAAGCTTAAAGGTCCTGGAAGAAACTTTAGGTTTGTTTGGATTTGGGGCTCCAAATGTATTTGCTGATTCTGTCTGGTATCCGTGCAATTAATGAGTCATGATAATGAATCTTATCCTGCTTTCTTTTAATGGTCAAACGTATCTCCAAAGGTCCTTTTTTTCCATAGACTATGAATAAAGGGCTCATTAGTTGCATGCAGTTAATCACTTGGCACCCACCAGTATCATCAGACATTATAAATAACTACACAGGATTAGTGATTCTTTATGTCAATGGTTGTGTTTGCTTTTATAGGTCATACAGAGACATCAGTATTAATTTCAGTTTTTTTTACAATCAGATTAAAACTCCTCACAGGGGCTTTAAGTACTTAACAAAATGACTGAATTTACAGAGAATCAATGATCCACCTCCTCTGTAAGAGAAGACCAAAGATTTCACAGGCTGATGGGGGATTTTGCGCTACAACTTTACAGACATAAAGTAAATGTATTGTGATCTCAACATTTTCACACTCTGATCCACATGAACATTGTGGATCCCAGTTTTACTCTTGGGTTAGCCCTTTTGGTTGGTCATACTGTACTGCTGCCTTGTTTACAACATTGAAATTGTGGTTGATCTGGTTTTTACAGACATTTAAAAACATCTAATTTCATGTACAAAAAGAACATAAGAAGCTAATTCACTAGCTCCTTTTTCACTGCTCCCTTTGTTCACTTTTTTTGCTGTGGAAGCAGAAGCAGATCTGTGCGTCTGTTGGCTGAGGGTGGTCGTGATAAATCAGAAATGTAAAAGGGATCAGCACAGAGGGTATGTTAGGAGACGACAGATCAAGAGGGACCAGTCTGGATTACTGAGCTCTCATTTCTCTCAGAGCATGACAATTTAAATGCCACAGACTCAGAATAAAGACGCTGATTCCAACTGTTCAATGCTTTCATCGGAGAGGAGATATGAAAATATAATTCAGAGAGCTGTTCCTTTGTTGATGAGAGTGAAATAATTAAATACAGAGCATCTGGTATGTAAAAAGACAATGGCAGGACTAGTGGAGTCTATTTAACTGCAGTGAGTTTGAAATGAAATATTGACAAAGACATTAAAGATGGGACTTCGGCTTTAAGGGGGGGTTTGAAGGCGTTTCTAATCCAACCATCTTGAAGAGAATTGCAGCAGTGCAGTGATGCTAGGCTGTTCAAAAAATGAAAGATTTTATGATTACATATGTCTACAAAAATCAGTCAGTCAGTCATTGATATTAGAGCAACAGAGCAAATTTGCTGAAGGTCAGTATGAAGGCTAAAGCCCTGATCCAGCAGGAAAAGAGGAGGACTGCAGTGCAGGCCTGGCAGAGCATCAAAAGCAAAGATAACACGAGTCTGCTGATGTTTGTAGCCTGAAGATTTTGAGGAGAAGAGAAATCCTTAACAGTTTTTCTTCAAAAAACTGCTAATTCTTACATTTTGAACCGGAGTCCTGCAGTCTTGATGCTGTGGGGGCTGTAAACAGGCTAGTTTTTTAGCCACGGCAATCATCTCAAATTATTACCCTGTACACCATATTCACTGTTACTGATCAGGTAAGTTGGGTCAGCTATTCCAGCACTGAAACATGGAAAGCATTGTTCACCTTTCTTTTTTTTTAAATCATACTCTGCGGGTGGATTAACTTTGGTGCTGTCAGGATGAGAGCTCACAGTGCAGCTCTGAGCAGAGAGTGGAGGTACTGACAGTTTGTGGAAATCTTTGTCACAACAAGAAAATGGTGGGATATTTTTATGTTAATCTGCAAGCAACAGTTACAACTAGCTGTCTCATTGTCAATGTCACTTTGACGACTCCTCAGTTATTGAGCTGAATTTGTGTCCCAACTGTACCTGAAACCTGAACCTCAGAACCACAACGACAGACTATGTGGATAACTTGGCTCCACCTCCTGTCATTATACAAATTTGAAGCCGAATTGCGCTTGGTATTTCAGGGATTTTCTCCACTTTCTGGAACCACCTCTTGCGCAGTTGCATTGTATGCTCTTGGCGGGAGAGGCACTCGGCTCAAACTACGTATCCCCCGGATGATCTACACAATCTTCGTATGCCCATAGGCTGTATCAAATGTCTATCATAGAAAACATGAACCCCCTAATAACTTTTAAAAATGGAGCTGTACAGAAAAAAGGGCTTAAGAACAAACCAGTCTTACAATAACTACATGTCAACATCACAACCAGGGGGAGGAAAATTTATATTCTTTGTAATTGAATTCTAAAGTTTGTCCACAGTTCCATAAGGATTGCTGGAGGAGGCGGGTTTTATGACCTATACTGCAGCCCATCACCAGAGGGTGCTGTTCTTGCGAGGAGGTAGATGGTGTCCATTCCATATACAGTCTATGCTCACAATGAACAATAACAGTAGCTAATGTAGCAACAACATTACATTGTGAGCTAGCATGGGTGCTACGATCTAGCTTCAGATGTTTTTGTGAAAGGCATTACCTTCAGGGAGTTTCATGACAACATAACTGAGTGAAAAGTAACTCGCACAAGTTATGTCTAACTTTATATCACTGGAAAGCAGTCAAGGCTGAATGAGGATGAAATATTATTATTATTTTTTTTTTTTCACAGACACCAGTACAAGGTGAATAAGGAGAGTTGAATGAGAACGGAAATGTAAATATATATCCCAACAGAAATGCTGTTAATGTTGTCTAATATTAATCTTCAGTTAGTGAGAATTACAGTAATAGACATGATTATGTTTTATCTTGACTCTGAATTAAAACGTATAGTTTAAATTTGATTTATCCTGCAAGGAGGCTTGATGAAGAACTGTTGCCATAGAAGTGTCTTTTATTATTATAGGCCTCCTTAGCTGCATTTTTTTTTTCATTTACCTTATCTACACTATAAAAATAAAGCTGGATGCTCTAATTTGGGGAATTTATTGGGAAACACGTTTGAGATTATTATTTTAAGCATATATTAAAACAAGCTGACTTATACTAAAAACAGGTTGAGTATTTCCAGCTTGGTCACACATATCTAAATATTGATGAAGAAGAAGAATGCCGCGCTGCAGTGTTAGGTTGTTTGGAGTGGTGATGCAGCAAAATGTGACTCTTGTCTGCATGAGCATTTGTCTTCCCCTCCCTCCCTGCTCCCTCCCCTCAGTTTCTGTTCCTGTACCACCTGTCTTACTTCCATACACACATCCATCCTCAATCCTCTGTCAGTCATTCCCCTGACTCACAGCTTGTCTTCCTTTTTTAGGGCCCGAGCGTAGCTGCTAAGCAGCTGCGAGAGCCCTATTATTCCTGATGGATTCTTCTTTAGGGCCCGAGCGTAGCTGCTAAGCAGCTGCGAGAGCCCTCTTGTTCCTGTAGTTTCCTTCTTTAGGGCCCGAGCGTAGCTGCTAAGCAGCTGCGAGAGCCCTCTTGTTCCTGTAGTTTCCTTCTTTTGTTATTATTATTATTTTTCCTCCCCTTTGAACTGGAAAATGGCCCACTTCCCACTGGCGAAAACTCATGAAATTTGGCAGGACGACCGGGCCTGGTGAAAAATTTGATATTCCGAAGTCGCCCAAACAAGAAAATGCAAAATGGCTCCATAGCGCCCCCTAAGGTGAAAATTCACACTATTGACTGTCACGCCTGTACGCTTTGTCAAAATGACACAAAAATTGACACACACATGTATCTCAATAAGATCTACAAAAAAGTCAGTGCGGGCGTATCTGTCAAATGTACGGTTAAAGGGTTATTTCGCATTTTTTGCCGATCCGCACACATTGGAATTTCGCTAACTCCTCCGAAGGCTTTCGTTCCACCGGCACCACATTTGCTCAGGCCAATCTACACCCCATGGCCATTAAAAGTTATTCAAATCATGACGCTGCACCCCACGGTTTAGGTTCTAGGGGGCGCCAAAGATAACCCTAAGATCCACATATTTAAAAGTCTTATAACTTTTTATTTTTGCCCTCACTGGCCTCCAAGTTTTCTAGGATGATGCAATGTCCAGCCATCAACACATTTGTGAAGGAATTTTTACTCCCCAAAAGAGCGCCCCCCCATGGCAGGAGAAAAAAGTCCATTTTTTCTTGTCCCCTAAGGTGAAAATACACATCGTTGACTGTCACGCCTTTACGCTTTGTCAAAATGACACAAAATTTGACACACACATGTATCTCAATAAGATCTACGAAAAAGTCAATGCGCGCGTATCTGTCAAATGTACGGTTAAAGGGTTATTGCGCATTTTTTGCTGATCCGCACACATTGGAATTTCGCTAACTCCTCCGAAGGCTTTCGTTCCACCGGCACCACATTTGCTCAGGCCAATCTACACCCCATGGCCATTAAAAGTTATTCAAATCATGACGCTGCACCCCACGGTTTAGGTTCTAGGGGGCGCCAAAGATAACCCTAAAATCCACATATTTAAAAGTCTTATAACTTTTTATTTTTGTCCTCACTGGCCTCCAAGTTTTCTAGGATGATGCAATGTCCAGCCATCAACACATTTGTGAAGGAATTTTTACTCCCCAAAAGAGCGCCCCCCCATGGCAGGAGAAAAAAGTCCATTTTTTCTTGTCCCATAAGATGAAAAAACACATTGTTGACTGTCATACCTGTACGCTTTGTCATATTGACACAAAATTTGACAATCACATGTATCTCAATAAGATCTACGAAAAAGTCAATGCGCGCGTATCTGTCAAATGTACGGTTAAAGGGCTATTTTGCATTTTTTGCCTATTCGCACACATTGGAATGTGGCTAACTCCTCCTAAGGCTTTCGTCCCACTGACAACAAATTTGCTCAGGCCAATCTACACCCCATGGCCATTCAAAGTTGTAAAAATCATGACGCTGCACCCCACGGTGTACGTTCTAGGGGGCGCCAAAGATGACCCAAATATCCACATTCTTAAAAGAATCCACACCCCCCCCCCCCCATCCCCCAACCCCCATGGCAGGAGAAACAGTCAAGTTTTTCCTGCCCATCACTCAATGGCTCAATCGCATCACTCTCCCGGCAACACCGTAACGAGGAGCAACTTGCCGTTTGGATATATCCTAGCTGTGTTTGTGCCCTCACTCATGGTCCAGACTTTTTTCAAATAGGACATGAAGTTTGTCTGCAGCGAGTGTTTTGGTAGAAACTGCGCCTCCCATTCATTATAATGGGAAATGACCACAGACAAGT
Source organism: Xyrichtys novacula (assembly GCA_962446985.1). Lineage (NCBI taxonomy): Eukaryota > Metazoa > Chordata > Actinopteri > Labriformes > Labridae > Xyrichtys > Xyrichtys novacula. Next base: position 27,398,388 of record OY660867.1, read on the forward strand.
GCGCACACCATCTTTGGACCTTGAGTGTGACGCGATCAGGAGGGGGAGGCGGTCGCGCTGGGGGCGGCGCAACGCGGCTCGGGCCCGACAGTGCCCCACCGGGGCCCTAGTTTGTTATTATTAGGGCCCGAGCGTAGCTGCTAAGCAGCTGCGAGAGCCCTATTATTCCCCAAGGGGTTTTTCTTTGTTTCTTTCTTTCTTCTTTTTCCTCCCCTTTGAACTGGAAAATGGCCCACTTCCCACTGGCGAAAACTCATGAAATTTGGCAGGATGACCGGGCCTGGTGAAAAATTTGATATTCCGAAGTCGCCCAAACAAGAAAATGCAAAATGGCTCCATAGCGCCCCCTAAGGTGAAAATTCACACTATTGACTGTCACGCCTTTACGCTTTGTCATATTGACACAAAAATTGACACACACATGTATCTCAATAAGATCTACAAAAAAGTCAGTGCGGGCGTATCTGTCAAATGTACGGTTAAAGGGTTATTGCGCATTTTTTACCGACCCGCACACATTGGAATTTCGCTAACTCCTCCGAAGGCTTTCGTTCCACCGGCACCACATTTGCTCAGGCCAATCTACACCCCATGGCCATTAAAAGTTATTCAAATCATGACGCTGCACCCCACGGTTTACGTTCTAGGGGGCGCCAAAGATAACCCAAAAATCCACAGTCTTAAAAGTCTTATAACTTTTTATTTTTGACCTCACTGGCCTCCAAGTTTTCTAGGATGATGCAATGTCCAGCCATCAACACATTTGTGAAGGAATTTTTAATCCCCAAAAGAGCGCCCCCCCATGGCAGGAGAAAAAAGTCCATTTTTTCTTGTCCCCTAAGGTGAAAATACACATTGTTGAGTGTCACGCCTGTACGCTTTGTCATATTGACACAAAATTTGACACACACATGTATCTCAATAAGATCTACGAAAAAGTCAATGCGCGCGTATCTGTCAAATGTACGGTTAAAGGGTTATTCCGCATTTTTTGCTGATCCGCACACATTGGAATTTCGCTAACTCCTCCTAAGGCTGGCGTTCCACCGGCACCACATTTGCTCAGGCCAATCTACACCCCATGGCCATTAAAAGTTATTCAAATCATGACGCTGCACCCCACGGTTTAGGTTCTAGGGGGCGCCAAAGATAACCCTAAAATCCACATATTTCAAAGTCTTATAACTTTTTATTTTTGTCCTCACTGGCCTCCAAGTTTTCTAGGATGATGCAATGTCCAGCCATCAACACATTTGTGAAGGAATTTTTACTCCCCAAAAGAGCGCCCCCCCATGGCAGGAGAAAAAAGTCCATTTTTTCTTGTCCCATAAGGTGAAAAAACACATTGTTGACTGTCATACCTGTACGCTTTGTCATATTGACACAAAATTTGACAATCACATGTATCTCAATAAGATCTACGAAAAAGTCAATGCGCGCGTATCTGTAAAATGTACGGTTAAAGGGCTATTTTGCATTTTTTGCCGATTCGCACACATTGGAATGTGGCTAACTCCTCCTAAGGCTTTCGTCCCACTGACACCAAATTTGCTCAGGCCAATCTACACCCCATGGCCATTCAAAGTTGTAAAAATCATGACGCTGCACCCCACGGTTTACGTTCTAGGGGGCGCCAAAGATGACCCAAATATCCACATTCTTAAAAGAATCCACATCCCCCCCCCCCCATCCCCCAACCCCCATGGCAGGAGAAACAGTCAAGTTTTTCCTGCCCATCACTCAATGGCTCAATCGCATCACTCTCCCGGCAACACCGTAACAAGGAGCAACTTGCCGTTTGGATATATCCTAGCTGTGTTTGTGCCCTCACTCATGGTCCAGACTTTTTTCAAATAGGACATGTAGTATGTCTGCAGCGAGTGTTTTGGTAGAAACTGCGCCTCCCATTCATTATAATGGGAAATGACCACAGACAAGTGCGCACACCATCTTTGGACCTTGAGTGTGACGCGATCGGGAGGGGGAGGCGGTCGCGCTGGGGGCGGCGCAACGCGGCTCGGGCCCGACAGTGCCCCACCGGGGCCCTAGTTATTATTTTTCCTCCCCTTTGAACTGGAAAATGGCCCACTTCCCACTGGCGAAAACTCATGAAATTTGGCAGGACGACCGGGCCTGGTGAAAAATTTGATATTCCGAAGTCGCCCAAACAAGAAAATGCAAAATGGCTCCATAGCGCCCCCTAAGGTGAAAATTCACACTATTCACTGTCACGCCGGTACGCTTTGTCAAAATGACACAAAAATTGACACACACATGTATCTCAATAAGATCTACAAAAAAGTCAGTGCGGGCGTATCTGTCAAATGTACGGTTAAAGGGTTATTTCGCATTTTTTGCCGATCCGCACACATTGGAATTTCGCTAACTCCTCCGAAGGCTTTCGTTCCACCGGCACCACATTTGCTCAGGCCAATCTACACCCCATGGCCATTAAAAGTTATTCAAATCATGACGCTGCACCCCACGGTTTAGGTTCTAGGGGGCGCCAAAGATAACCCTAAGATCCACATATTTAAAAGTCTTATAACTTTTTATTTTTGCCCTCACTGGCCTCCAAGTTTTCTAGGATGATGCAATGTCCAGCCATCAACACATTTGTGAAGGAATTTTTACTCCCCAAAAGAGCGCCCCCCCATGGCAGGAGAAAAAAGTCAATTTTTTCTTGTCCCCTAAGGTGAAAATACACATTGTTGAGTGTAACACCTGTACGCTTTGGCAAAATGACACAAAAATTGACACACACATGTATCTCAATAAGATCTACGAAAAAGTCAATGCGCGCGTATCTGTCAAATGTACGGTTAAAGGGTTATTCCGCATTTTTTGCCGATCCGCACACATTGGAATTTCGCTAACTCCTCCGAAGGCTTTCGTTCCAACGGCACCACATTTGCTCAGGCCAATCTACACCCCATGGCCATTAAAAGTTATTCAAATCATGACGCTGCACCCCACGGTTTAGGTTCTAGGGGGCGCCAAAGATAACCGTAAAATCCACATATTTAAAAGTCTTATAACTTTTTATTTTTGTCCCCACTGGCCTCCAAGTTTTCTAGGATGATGCAATGTCCAGCCATCAACACATTTGTGAAGGAATTTTTACTCGGCAAAAGAGCGCCCCCCATGGCAGGAGAAAAAAGTCAATTTTTTCTTGTCCACTAAGGTGAAAATACACATTGTTGAGTGCTACGCCTGTATGTTTTGTCGTATTGACACAAAATTTTACATACACGTGTATTTCAATAAGATCTTCGAAAAAGTCAATGGCCACGTATCTGTAAAATGTACGGTTAAAGGGTTATTTCGCATTTTTTGCAGATTCGCACACATTGGAATTTCGCTAATTCCTCCGAAGGCTTTCGTTCCACCGGCACCACATTTGCTCAGGCCAATCTACACCCCATGGCCATTAAAAGTTATTCAAATCATGACGCTGCACCCCACGGTTTAGGTTCTAGGGGGCGCCAAATATAACCCTAAAATCCACATATTTAAAAGTCTTATAACTTTTTATTTTTGTCCTCACTGGCCTCCATGTTTTCTAGGATGATGCAATGTCCAGCCATCAACACATTTGTGAAGGAGTTTTTTCTCTTTAAAAGAGCGCCCCCCCCATGGCAGGAGAATAAAGTCAAGTTTTTCCTGTTCATCATTCAATGGCTCAAACGCACTGCTCTCTCGGCAAAAGCGAAAGGAGGAGCAACTTGCCATTTGGATATATCTTAGCTGTGTTTGTGCCCTCACTCATGGTCCAGACTTTTTTCAAATAGGACATGGAGTTTTTCTGCAGCGAGCGTTTTGGTAGAAACTTCGCCTCCCGTTCATTATAATGGTAAATGACCACAAACAAGTGCGCACACCATCTTTGGACCTTGAGTGTGACGCGATCGGGTGGGGGAGGCGGTCGCGCTGGGGGCGGCGTGACACGGCTCGGGCCCGCCAGTGCCCCAACGGGGCCCTAGTTAGGGCCCGAGCGTAGCTGCTAAGCAGCTGCGAGAGCCCTCTTGTTCCTGCATGTTTCCTTCTTTTGTTATTATTAGGGCCCGAGCGTAGCTGCTAAGCAGCTGCGAGAGCCCTATTATTCCTGATGGATTCTTCTTTAGGGCCCGAGCCAGCTGCAGAGCAGCCGGGCGTAGGCCCTGTTATTCCTGTAGGGGTTTTTCTTTGTTTCTTTCTTTCTTCTTTTTCCTCCCCTTTGAACTGGAAAATGGCCCACTTCCCACTGGCGAAAACTCATGAAATTTGGCAGGACGACCGGGCCTGGTGAAAAATTCGATATTCTGAAGTCGCCAAAACAATAAAATGCAAAATGGCTCCATAGCGCCCCCTAAGGTGGAAATTCACACTATTGACTGTCACGCCTGTACGCTTTGTCAAAATGACACAAAAATTGACACACACATGTATCTCAATAAGATCTACAAAAAAGTCAGTGCGGCCGTATCTGTCAAAATTACGGTTAAAGGGTTATTTTGCATTTTTTGCCGATCCGCACACATTGGAATTTCGCTAACTCCTCCGAAGGCTTTCGTTCCACCGGCACCACATTTGCTCAGGCCAATCTACACCCCGTGGCCATTAAAAGTTATCAAAATCATGACGCTGCACCCCAAGGTTTAGGTTCTAGGGGGCGCCAAAGATAACACTAAAATCCACATATTTAAAAGTCTTATAACTTTTTATTTTTGTCCTCACTGGCCTCCAAGTTTTCTAGGATGATGCAATGTCCAGCCATCAACACATTTGTGAAGGAATTTTTACTCCCCAAAAGAGCGCCCCCCCATGGCAGGAGAAAAAAGTCCATTTTTTCTTGTCCCCTAAGGTGAAAATACACATTGTTGAGTGTCACGCCTATACGCTTTGTCAAAATGACACAAAAATTGACACACACATGTAACTCAATAAGATCTACAAAAAAGTCCATGCACGCGTATCTGTCAAAATTACGGTTAAAGGGTTATTTCGCATTTTTTGCCGATTCGCACACATTGGAATGTGGCTATCTCCTCCTAAGGCTTTCGTCCCACCGATACCAAATTTGCTCAGGGCAATCTACACCCCATGCCCATTCAAAGTTGTAAAAATCATGACGCTGCACCCCACGGTTTACGTTCTAGGGGGCGCCAAAGATGACCCAAAAATCCACATTCTTAAAAGTCATTTTGGCCACTGCAGGAGTACAGAGTACTGCAGTTCTAGGGGGCGCCAAAGATGACCCAAAAATCCACATTCTTAAAAGTCTTTTTGGCCACTGCAGGAGTACAGAGTACTGCAGGATACACACACATATACACACACGCCAACATACACACACACACACACACACACACACACACACACACACACAGATTCACACACACACTCAGAGTCTGTTTTTTAGCACCTGCAAAAACATGCTGTTTACATATTTGACAAGAATGCAGAGGCTTCCTTTTGCCCCTGAAAAAAAATCAAATTTCAAACACAACTTGACTGTTCATTTCTCCAAAAGACAACCATGAAGCTCCATTTCAAACCTGAAGCAGATAGTTGGTGCATGTGTACAGTAACCTGAGGGGAGTGAGGTGACTATTTCTGAGGAGAACATGAGCAGTGAAGATTCACCTTGGAGCTAGAACAGGGACGTGCACATGATTATACAGGGGCAGGGGCTCAAGTTTTTTCCAGTCATTTATATAATATGGAAATTAATGTGAAATTAAACCACAAATATGTGTGATGAACTGTTTTTAAAACTTAAACTTCAAATAAAAATTGTAAACTTCAAAACATATGCAAATTTTAAACAAAGAACATAGTGATTTACCTCTATTTTCATCAAAATGCAGGCAATGGCCCAGGCGTTCTTTGTAAAATTATTTACAAAACACTGTATAGTCTCACAAATGTCACTTTTTATTTATGCCACTACAAAAAAACATGATGTAAATGATGCATGATGTAAAACATGATGTAAAAAACTTGTGTAGATCCTCCTGTATGTCAGTCCATGTGTAATTTTTCCATAATTCTTTGTTTTTTGCAGCATTTTTGTTAGTGTAACTGCAGATTGTGCTGACAGTGTCTATGGCACACAAAAAAAAAATTTAAAATGCCTCAACATGAACCCCTGGTGGTCTCTGAGGGTGAAACCTGCTAACTGCTGCAGCTCTGTCAGCTTCAGTCTCCCATGCAGAGCTCGGAGCGCATGTGTGGCTCTGCACCCTTAGCAGCGTTGCTAACTCCTCAGTAAGGAAAGCCTGCTTCATGTCAGAGTCTTTAAACTCCAGAAGAAGTCGATAAAAGTCACTTTCTTTCTAAAAAAAAGTCGTTAGGGGGTCTGAAAAGTCATTGAATCTAACAACAAAGTCGCTAGGTTTGCAACTACGTGTCCCAGACTGCATCCCTGCTGAGAGTCCCTCCCTCCCTTCTCATATTGCAGGAAGAACGTAAGTTCCCGCCCCTTGTCAATCAGTCACCATATAATTTTGGATTGGTTGTTGTGGTGAAGTTTTCCACCAATAGGAGAGATGTTGTGGTGTGTTTTTTTTTTCCTTTGGCAAGCCTTTTCCGCCTGTAAGACCTGTCGCTAATGTCTGCATGCTATGTTTTCCTGTCTCATACAGCGCGATCGAGCGCCGAACGTGATCAAAATAAGCAGAAAACAAGTATCGCGGACATAATTTATCATAACTCTGGTTTTATTTGGCCTATCAACACAATTTAAAAACTGGTATATAGGTTGAGGTCCTCACTTTTGAGATAAATTGAAACGGAGAGTCAACGAGGCTCCGTCTTGCAGCAACATCCGGTTAAATATGTCATGTGACTTGAACGCACACACACACACACACACAGACACACACACACACACGCACACACACACACTCAGAGTCTGGTTTTTAGCACCTGCAAAAACATGCTATTTACATATTTGACAAGAATGCAGAGGCTCCTTTTGCCCCTGAAAAAAATCAAATTTCAAACACAACTTGACTGGTCATTTCTCCAAAAGACAACCATGAAGCTCCATCCAAACCTGAAGCAGGCAGTTGGTGCATGTGTACAGTAACCTGAGGGGAGTGAGGTGACTGCTTCTGAGGAGAACATGAGCAGTGAAGATTCACCTTAGAGCTAGAACAGAGACGTGCACATGATTATACAGGGGCAGGGGCTCAAGTTTTTTCCAGTTGTTTATACAATATGGAAATTAATGTGAAATTAAAAAACAAAGTATTAATAGAAAGGTAATGACTGTCCTGTGTAGGTGACAGTAATATCCAATAGGCTAGGCACTCACAAGGCTGGCTGTGGCAAGTGTAAGTGAAAGCAAAAAGCACTGGCAGGAAGAACAGCAAACGCCGATGAAGGAAAAGGGTCTTTGCAGTGATGGGCGTTACCAGAGAGGGCGATGGCCAGAGGACACAAATGGGACGGGGAGGCAGCGCGTTGGGGGGGGGACGCGACACAGCTCGGGCCCGCCAGTGCCCCAACGGGGTCCTAGTTCTTCTTCTTCTTCTTATTATTTTTCTGCCCCTTTGAACTGGAAAATGGCCCACTTCCCACTGGTGAAAAGTCATGAAATTTGGCAGGACGACCGGGCCTGGTGAAAAATTCGATATTCTGAAGTCGCCCAAAAAATCAAATGCAAAATGGCTCCATAGCGCCCCCTAAGGTGAAAAATTCACATGATTGAGTGTCACGCCTGTACGCTTTGTCAAAATGACACAAAATTTGACACACACGTGTATCTCAATAAGATCTACAAAAAAGTCAGTGCGGGCGTATCTGTCAAATGTACGGTTAAAGGGCTATTTCGCATTTTTTGCCGATCCGCACACATTGGAATTTCGCTAACTCCTCCGAAGGCTTTCGTTCCACCGGCACCAAATTTGCTCAGGCCAATCTACACCCCATGGCCATTAAAAGTTGTACAAATCATGACGCTGCATCCCACGGTTTACGTTCTAGGGGGCGCCAAAGATAACCCAGAAATCCACATTCTTAAAAGTCGTATAACTTTTTATTTTTGTCCTCACTGGCCTCCAAGTTTTCTAGGATGATGCAATGTCCAGCCATCAACACATTTGTGAAGGAATTTTTACTCCCCAAAAGAGCGCCCCCCCATGGCAGGAGAAAAAAGTCCATTTTTTCTTGTCTCCTAAGGCGAAAATTCACACTATTGACTGTCACGCCTTTACGCTTTGTCATATTGACACAAAAATTGACACACACATGTATCTCAATAAGATCTACAAAAAAGTCAGTGCGGGCGTATCTGTCAAATGTACGGTGAAAGGGCTATTTCGCATTTTTTGCCGATCCGCACACATTGGAATTTCGCTAACTCCTCCGAAGGCTTTCGTTCCAAAGGCACCACATTTGCTGAGGCCAATCTACACCCCATGGCCATTAAAAGTTGTACAAATCATGACGCTGCACCCCACGGTTTACGTTCTAGGGGGCGCCAAAGATAACCCAAAAATCCACAGTCTTAAAAGTCTTATAACTTTTTATTTTTGTCCTCACTGGCCTCCAAGTTCTCTAGGATGATGCAATGTCCAGCCATCAACACATTTGTGAAGGAATTTTTACTCGCCAAAAGAGCGCCCCCCCATGGCAGGAGAAAAAAGTCCATTTTTTCTTGTCTCCTAAGGCGAAAATACACATTGTTGACTGTCACGCCTTTACGCTTTGTCAAAATGACACAAAATTTGACACACACATGTATCTCAATAAGATCTACAAAAAAGTCAGTGCGGGCGTATCTGTCAAATGTACGGTTAAAGGGTTATTTCGCATTTTTTGCCGATCCGCACACATTGGAATTTCGCTAACTCCTCCTAAATCTTTTGTCCCATCGGCTTCAAATTTGCTCAGGTCAATCTACACCCCATGGCCATTCAAAGTTGTACAAATCATGACGCTGCACCCCACAGTTTACGTTCTAGGGGGCGCCAAAGAGGACCCAAATATCCACATTTTTAAAAGTCTTATAACTTTTTATTTTTGTCCTCACTGGCCTCCAAGTTTTCTAGGATGATGCAATGTCCAGCCATCAACACATTTGTGAAGGAATTTTTTCTCCCCAAAAGAGCGCCCCCCATGGCAGGAGAAAAAGTCAAGTTTTTCCTGCCCATCGCTCAATGGCTCAAACGCATCGCTCTCTCTGCAAAACCGAAAGGAGGAGCAACTTGCCATTTGGATATATACTAGCTGTGTTTGTGCCCTCACTCATGGTCCAGACTTTTTTCAAATAGGACATGTAGTTTGTCTGCAGCGAGCGTTTTGGTAGAAACTGCGCCTCCCATTCATTATAATGGGAAATGACCACAGACAAGTGCGCACACCATCTTTGGACCTTGAGTGTGACGCGATCGGGAGGGGGAGGCGGTCGCGCTGGGGGCGGCGCGACGCGGCTCGGGCCCGACAGTGCCCCACCGGGGCCCTAGTTATTATTTTTCCTCCCCTTTAAACTGGAAAATGGCCCACTTCCCACTGGCGAAAACTCATGAAATTTGGCAGGACGACCAGGCCTGGTGAAAAATTTGATATTCTGAAGTCGCCCAAACAATAAAATGCAAAATGGCTCCATAGCGCCCCCTAAGGTGGAAATTCACACTATTGACTGTCACGCCTGTACGCTTTGTCAAAATGACACAAAATTTGACACACATATGTATCTCAATAAGATCTACAAAAAAGTCAGTGCGGGCGTATCTGTCAAATGTACGGTTAAAGGGCTATTTCGCATTTTTTGGCGATCCGTACACATTGGAATTTCGCTAACTCCTCCGAAGGCTTTTGTTCCACCGGCACCACATTTGCTCAGGCCAATCTACACCCCATGGCCATTAAAAGTTATTCAAATCATGACGCTGCACCCCACGGTTTAGGTTCTAGGGGGCGCCAAAGATAACCCTAAAATCCACATATTTAAAAGTCTTATAACTTTTTATTTTTGTCCTCACTGGCCTCCAAGTTTTCTAGGATGATGCAATGTCCAGCCATCAACACATTTGTGAAGGAATTTTTACTCCCCAAAAGAGCGCCCCCCCATGGCAGGAGAAAAAAGTCCATTTTTTCTTGTCCCCTAAGGTGAAAATACACATTGTTGAGTGTCACGCCTCTACACTTTGTCAAAATGACACAAAATTTGGCACATAGGTGTATCTCAATAAGATCTACGAAAAAGTCAATGCGGGCGTATCTGTCAAATGTACGGTTAAAGGGCTATTTCGCATTTTTTGGCGATCCGTACACATTGGAATTTCGCTAACTCCTCCGAAGGCTTTTGTTCCACCGGCACCACATTTGCTCAGGCCAATCTACACCCCATGGCCATTAAAAGTTATTCAAATCATGACGCTGCACCCCACGGTTTAGGTTCTAGGGGGCGCCAAAGATAACCCTAAAATCCACATATTTAAAAGTCTTATAACTTTTTATTTTTGTCCTCACTGGCCTCCAAGTTTTCTAGGATGATGCAATGTCCAGCCATCAACACATTTGTGAAGGAATTTTTACTCCCCAAAAGAGCGCCCCCCATGGCAGGAGAAAAAAGTCCATTTTTTCTTGTCCCCTAAGGTGAAAATACACATTGTTGAGTGTCACGCCTACACTTTGTCAAAATGACACAAAATTTGGCACACAGGTGTATCTCAATAATATCTACGAAAAAGTCAATGCGGGCGTATCTGTCAAATGTACGGTTAAAGGGCTATTTCGCATTTTTTGGCGATCCGTACACATTGGAATTTCGCTAACTCCTCCGAAGGCTTTTGTTCCACCGGCACCACATTTGCTCAGGCCAATCTACACCCCATGGCCATTAAAAGTTATTCAAATCATGACGCTGCACCCCACGGTTTAGGTTCTAGGGGGCGCCAAAGATAACCCTAAAATCCACATATTTAAAAGTCTTATAACTTTTTATTTTTGTCCTCACTGGCCTCCAAGTTTTCTAGGATGATGCAATGTCCAGCCATCAACACATTTGTGAAGGAATTTTTACTCCCTAAAAGAGTGCCCCCCCATGGCAGGAGAAAAAGTCAAGTTTTTCCTGCCCATCGCTCAACGGCTCAAACACATCGCTCTCTCGGCAAAACCGAAAGGAGGACAAATTTGCCATTTGGATATATCCTAGCTGTGTTTGTGCCCTCACTCATGGTCCAGACTTTTTTCAAATAGGACATGTAGTTTGTCTGCAGCGAGCGTTTTGGTAGAAACTGCGCCTCCCATTCATTATAATGGTAAATGACCACAGACAAGTGTGCACACCATCTTTGGACCTTGAGTGTGACGCGATCGGGAGGGAGAGGCGGTCGTGTTGGGGGTGGCGCGACACAGCTCGGGCCCGCCAGTGCCCCAACGGGGCCCTAGTCTTTCTTCTTCTTCTTCTTATTATTTTTCTGCCCCTTTGAACTGGAAAATGGCCCACTTCCCACTGGTGAAAAGTCATGAAATTTGGCAGGACGACCGGGCCTGGTGAAAAATTCGATATTCTGAAGTCGCCCAAAAAATCAAATGCAAAATGGCTCCATAGCGCCCCCTAAGGTGAAAAATTCACATGATTGAGTGTCACGCCTGTACGCTTTTTCAAAATGACACAAAATTTGACACACACGTGTATCTCAATAAGATCTACAAAAAAGTCAGTGCGGGCGTATCTGTCAAATGTACGGTTAAAGGGCTATTTCGCATTTTTTGCCGATCCGCACACATTGGAATTTCGCTAACTCCTCCGAAGGCTTTCGTTCCACCGGCACCAAATTTGCTCAGGCCAATCTACACCCCATGGCCATTGAAAGTTGTACAAATCATGACGCTGCATCCCACGGTTTACGTTCTAGGGGGCGCCAAAGATAACCCAGAAATCCACATTCTTAAAAGTCGTATAACTTTTTATTTTTGTCCTCAATGGCCTCCAAGTTTTCTAGGATGATGCAATGTCTAGCCATCAACACATTTGTGAAGGAATTTTTACTCCCCAAAAGAGCGCCCCCCCATGGCAGGAGAAAAAAGTCCAGTTTTTCTTCCCCCTAAGGTGAAAATTCACATTATTGAGTGTCACGCCTGTACGCTTTGTCATATTCAAACAAACTTTGACAATCACGTGTTTCTCAATAAGATCTACGAAATAGTCAATGGGCGCGTATCTGTAAAATGTACGGTTAAAGGGCTATTTCGCATTTTTGGTCGATTCACACACATTGGAATGTGGCTAACTCCTCCTAAAGCTTTCGTTCCACTGACACCAAATTTACTCAGGCCAATCTACACCCCATGGCCATTCAAAGTTGTAAAAATCATGACGCTGCACCCCACGGTTTATGTTCTAGGGGGCGCCAAAGATAACCCAAAATCCACATTCTTAAAAGTCTTATAACTTTTTATTTTTGTCCTCACTGGCCTCCAAGTTTTCTAGGATGATGCAATGTCTAGCCATCAACACATTTGTGAAGGAATTTTTACTCCCTAAAAGAGCGCCTCCCCATGGCAGGAGAAAAAGTCAAGTTTTTCCTGCCCATCGCTCAATGACTCAAACACATCGCTCTCTCGGCAAAACCGAAAGGAGGAGCAACTTGCCATTTGGATATATCCTAGCTGTGTTTGTGCCCTCACTCATGGTCCAGTCCTTTTCAAATAGGACATGTAGTTTGTCTGCGGCGAGCGTTTTGGTAGAAACTGCGCCTCCCATTCATTATAATTGTAAATGACCAGAGACAAGTGCGCACACCATCTTTGGACCTTGAGTGTGACGCGATCGGTAGGGAGAGGCGGTCGTGTTGGGGGCGGCGCGACACGGCTCGGGCCCGCCAGTGCCCCAACGGGGCCCTAGTTATTATTTTTCCTCCGCTTTAAACTGGAAAATGGCCCACTTCCCACTGGCGAAAACTCAGGAAATTTGGCAGGACGACCGGGCCTGGTGAAAAATTCGATATTCTGAAGTCGCCCAAACAATAAAATGCAAAATGGCTCCATAGCGCCCCCTAAGGTGAAAATTCACATGACGGCTGTACGCTTTGTCATATTGACACAAAAATTGACACACACGTGTATCTCAATAAGATCTACAAAAAAGTCAGTGTGGGCGTATCTGTCAAATGTACGGTTAATGGGTTATTTTTCATTTTTTGCAGATCTGCACACATTGGAATTTCGCTAACTCCTCCGAAGGCTTTCGTTCGACCGGCACCACATTTGCGCAGGCCAATCTACACCCCATGGCCATTAAAAGTTGTACAAATCATGACGCTGCACCCCACGGTTTATGTTCTAGGGGGCGCCAAAGATAACCCAAAAATCCACATTCTTAAAAGTGTTATAACTTTTTACTTTTGTCCTCACTGGCCTCCAAGTTTTCTAGGATGATGCAATGTCCAGCCATCAACACATTTGTGAAGGAATTTTTACTCCCCAAAAGAGCGCCCCCCAATGGCAGGAGAAAAAGGTCCATTTTTTCTTGTCTCCAAAGGTCAAAATACACATTGTCGAGTGTCACGCCTGTATGCTTTGTCATATTGACACAAAATTTGACAATCACGTGTATCTCAATAAGATCTACGAAAAAGTCAAAGGGCATGTATCTGTCAAATGTACGGTTAAAGGGCTATTTTGCATTTTTTGCTGATCCGCACACATTGGAATTTCACTAACTCCTCCGAAGGCTATCTTTCCACCGGCACCAAATTTGCTCAGGCCAATCTACACCCCATGGCCATTAAAAGTTGTACAAATCATCTTGCTGCACCCCACGGTTTGGGTTCTAGGGGGCACCAAATATAACCCAAAAATCCACATTCTTAAAAGTGTTATAACTTTTTATTTTTTTCCATACTGGCCTCCAAGTTTTTTAGGATGATGCAATGTCCAGCCATCAACACATTTGTGAAGAAATTTTTACTCCCCAAAAGAGCGCCCCCCCATGGCAGGAGAAAAAAGTCCATTTTTTCTTATCCCGAAAGGTGAAAATACACGTTGTTGAGTGTCACGCCTTTACGCTTTGTCATATTGACAAAAAAATTGACAATCATGTGTATCTCAATTAGATCTACGAAAAAGTCAAAGAGCGCGTATCTGTATAATGTACGGTTAAAGGGCTATTTTGCATTTTTTGCCGATTCGCACACATTGGAATGTGGCTATCTCCTCCTAAGGCTTTCGTCCCACCGATACCAAATTTGCTCAGGGCAATCTACACCCCATGCCCATTCAAAGTTGTAAAAATCATGACGCTGCACCCCACGGTTTACGTTCTAGGGGGCGCCAAAGATGACCCAAAAATCCACATTCTTAAAAGTCATTTTGGCCACTGCAGGAGTACAGAGTACTGCAGTTCTAGGGGGCGCCAAAGATGACCCAAAAATCCACATTCTTAAAAGTCTTTTTGGCCACTGCAGGAGTACAGAGTACTGCAGGATACACACACATATACACACACGCCAACACACACACACACACACACACACACACACACACACACACACACACACACACACACACACACACACACACACACACACACACTCAGAGTCTGTTTTTAAGCACCTGCAAAAACATGCTGTTTACATATTTGACAAGAATGCAGAGGCTTCCTTTTGCCCCTGAAAAAAATCAAATTTCAAACACAACTTGACTGTTCATTTCTCCAAAAGACAACCATGAAGCTCCATCCAAACCTGAAGCAGATAGTTGGTGCATGTGTACAGTAACCTGAGGGGAGTGAGGTGACTATTTCTGAGGAGAACATAAGCAGTGAAGATTCACCTTGGAGCTAGAACAGGGACGTGCACATGATTATACAGGGGCAGGGGCTCAAGTTTTTTCCAGTCATTTATACAATATGGAAATTAATGTGAAATTAAACCACAAATATGTGTGATGAACTGTTTTTAAAACTTAAACTTCAAATAAAAATTGTAAACTTCAAAACATATGCAAATTTTTAACAAAGAACATAGTAATTTACCTCTATTTACATCAAAATGCAGGCAATGGCCCAGGCGTTCTTTGTAAAATTATTTACAAAACACTGTATAGTCTCACAAATGTCACTTTTTATTTATGCCACTACAAAAAAACATGATGTAAATGATGCATGATGTAAAACATGATGTAAAAAACTTGTGTAGATCCTCCTCTATGTTAGTCCATGTGTAATTTTTCCATAATTCTTTGTTTTTTGCAGCATTTTTGTTAGTGTAACTGCAGATTGTGCTGACAGTGTCTATGGCAAAAAAAAAAAAAAACTGAAAATGCCTCAACATGAACCCCTGGTGGTCTCTGAGGGTGAAACCTGCTAACTGCTGCAGCTCTGTCAGCTTTAGTCTCCCATGCAGAGCTCGGAGCGCATGTGTGGCTCTGCACCCTTAGCAGCGTTGCTAACTCCTCAGTAAGGAAAGCCTGCTTCATGTCAGAGTCTCTAAACTCCAGAAGAAGTCGATAAAAGTCCCTTTCTTTCTAAAAAAAAGTCGTTAGGGGGTCTGAAAAGTCATTGAATCTAACAACAAAGTCGCTAGGTTTGCAACTACGTGTCCCAGACTGCATCCCTGCTGAGAGTTCCTCCCTCCCTTCTCATGTTGCAGGAAGAACGTAAGCGCCCGCCCCTTGTCAATCAGTCACCATATAATTTTGGATTGGTTGTTGTGGTGAAGTTTTCCACCAATAGGAGAGATGTTGTGGTGTGTTTTTCTTTTTCTTTGGCAAGCCTTTTCCGCCTGCAAGACCTGTCGCTAATGTCTGCATGCTATGTTTTCCTGTCTCATACAGCGCGATCGAGCGCCGAACGTGATCAAAATAAGCAGAAAAAAAGTATCGCGGACATAATTTATCATAACTCTGGTTTTATTTGGCCTATCAACACAATTTGAAAACTGGTGTATAGTTTGAGGTCCTCACTTTTGAGATAAGTTGAAACGGAGAGTCAACGAGGCTCCGTCTTGCTGCTACATCCGGTTAAATATGTAATGTGACTTGAACGCTGGGGAGCGTCAATCGACTGCAGAGCCAGCAGACAAAGTAGTTGTGGCCACTGAAAGGCACATATTTGTCATATGCTATAATCCTAACATATTTTAATGCTTTTTCTATTTAAACCTAATGGATCTAAGGTTTGACCTTCAAAATTTAGGAAGAATATGTTTTTGCAGTAATGACCCCGTTAAACAACCAGAGGTCCTTTCCTAAAGTTTATGGAAATTTTAGTGAAGGCCTTGGTTTCTTTCCTTGCAAAATGTATAGAAATAATAAAGCTAAATTCCATAAAAAGGTCTTGGCGTATTAGCAGTGATATAAAATAGTGGTTTGAATATGAATGAACAACAACAAAAAAAAAACATCAACAGAGCCTTTTTGAGTTGGGATTCTTTCATTATCACACAAAAACAGACATAGACAGACATCTAAAGGGTAAGGGAATGATCAGCCCTCCTAACTCTCAGATGAATCTTCAAAATTCACCTCAGAAATATGCTTATTATTCTTCTCAGAGTACTGCAGGATATACACACACACACTCAGAGTCTTTTTTTTAGCACCTGCAAAAACATGCTATTTACATATTTGACTAGAATGCAGAGGCCCCTTTTTGCCCCTGAAAAAAATCAAATTTCAAACACAACTTGACTGCTCATTTCTCCAAAAGACAACCATGAAGCTCCATCCAAACCTGAAGCAGGCAGTTGGTGCATGTGTACAGTCACCTGAGGAAAGTGAGGTGACTACTTCTGAGGAGAACATGAGCAGTGAAGATTCACCTTGGAGCTAGAACAGGGACGTGCACATGATTATACAGGGGCAGGGGCTCAAGTTTTTTCCAGTCATTTATACAATATTGAAATTAATGTGAAATTAAAAAACAAGTATTAATAGAAAGGTTATGACTGTCCTGTGTAGATGACAGTGATATCCAATAGGCTAGGCACTCACGAGGCTGGCTGTGGCAAGTGTAAGTGAAAGCAACACGCACTGGCAGGAAGAACAGCAAACGCCGATGAAGGAAAGAGTCTTTGCAGTGATGGGCGTTACCAGAGAGGGCGATGGCCAGAGGACGCGAATGGGACGGGGAGGCAGCGCGTTGGGGGGGGCAGCGCGACACGGCTCGGGCCCGCCAGTGCCCCAACGGGGCCCTAGTTCTTCTTCTTCTTCTTATTAGGGCCCGAGCGTAGCTGCTAAGCAGCTGCGAGAGCCCTCTTGTTCCTGATGGATTCTTCTTTTGTTATTATTAGGGCCCGAGCGTAGCTGCTAAGCAGCTGCGAGAGCCCTCTTGTTAGGGCCCGAGCGTAGCTGCTAAGCAGCTGCGAGAGCCCTCTTGTTCCTGCATGTTTCCTTCCGTCGTTATTATTTTTCCTCCGCTTTAAACTGGAAAATGGCCCATTTCCCACTGGCGAAAACTCAGGAAATTTGGCAGGACGACCGGGCCTGGTGAAAAATTCGATATTCTGAAGTCGCCCAAACAATAAAATGCAAAATGGCTCCATAGCGCCCCCTAAGGTGAAAATTCACATGACGGCTGTACGCTTTGTCATATTGACACAAAAATTGACACACACATGTATCTCAATAAGATCTACAAAAAAGTCAGTGCGGGCGTATCTGTCAAATGTACGGTTAATGGGTTATTTTGCATTTTTTGCAGATCTGCACACATTGGAATTTCGCTAACTCCTCCGAAGGCTTTCGTTCCACCGGCACCACATTTGCGCAGGCCAATCTACCCCCATGGCCATTAAAAGTTGTACAAATCATGACGCTGCACCCCACGGTTTACGTTCTAGGGGGCGCCAAAGATAACCTAAAATCCACATTCTTAAAAGTCTTATAACTTTTTTCTTTTGTCCTCACTGGCCTCCAAGTTTTCTAGGATGATGCAATGTCCAGCCATCAACACATTTTGAAGGAATTTTTACTCCCCAAAAGAGCGCCCCCCAATGGCAGGAGAAAAAGGTCCATTTTTTCTTGTCCCTAAGGTGAAAATACACATTGTTGAGTGTCACGCCTGTATGCTTTGTCATATTGACACAAAATTTGACAATCACGTGTATCTTAATAAGATCTACGAAAAAGTCAAAGGGCATGTATCTGTCAAATGTACGGTTAAAGGGCTATTTTGCATTTTTTGCCGATTCGCACACATTGGAATTTCGCTAACTCCTCCGAAGGCTATCTTTCCACCGGCACCACATTTGCTCAGGCCAATCTACACCCCATGGCCATTAAAAGTTGTACAAATCATCTTGCTGCACCCCACGGTTTAGGTTCTAGGGGGCGCCAAATATAACCCTAAAATCCACATATTTAAAAGTCTTATAACTTTTTATTTTTGTCCTCACTGGCCTCCAAGTTTTTTAGGATGATGCAATGTCCAGCCATCAACACATTTGTGAAGAAATTTTTACTCCCCAAAAGAGCGCCCCCCCATGGCAGGAGAAAAAAGTCAATTTTTTCTTGTCCCTAAGGTGAAAATACACATTGTTGAGTGTCACGCCTGTACGCTTTGGCAAAATGACACAAAAATTGACAGTCATGTGTATCTCAATTAGATCTACGAAAAAGTCAAAGAGCGCGTATCTGTATAATGTACGGTAAAAGGGCTATTTGAATTTTTTGCCGATTCGCACACATTGGAATTTCGCTAACTCCTCCTAAGGCTTTCGTCCCACTGACACCAAATTTGCTCAGACCAATCTACACTCCATGGCCATTCAAAGTTGTAAAAATCATGACGCTGCACCCCACGGTTTACGTTTTAGGGGGCGCCAAAGATGACCCAAATATACATTACAGTAGACAAAGTAGTTTTGCCCACTGAGTGGCGCCAAAGGGACTTGTCTGTGGAGTCTGTGAGTCACTATTGGCCGTTTTTGACTACTTTAGATTTTACCTTTATATTTCCTCTTACAAAATTTTTACCTTGCCTTGCCTGGTATCATTTTTTTCAGCACAACCTCACCTGTGTCAATTTACAGTTATTTTATCATTTTGACATACTATATTTACACATTGGACCCAAATTCACACACAAAACATAAAATCCGAGTGGAAAAAAGTAACGTTTTTACTGTGAAAACCACAAATATGTGTGATGAACTGTTTTTAAAACTTAAACTTCAAATAAAAATTGTAAACTTCAAAACATATGCAAATTTTTAACAAAGAACATAGTAATTTACCTCTATTTACATCAAAATGCAGGCAATGGCCCAGGTGTTCTTTGTAAAATTATTTACAAAACACTGTATAGTCTCACAAATGTCACTTTTTATTTATGCCACTACAAAAAAACATGATGTAAATGATGCATGATGTAAAACATGATGTAAAAAACTTGTGTAGATCCTCCTCTATGTTAGTCCATGTGTAATTTTTCCATAATTCTTTGTTTTTTGCAGCATTTTTGTTAGTGTAACTGCAGATTGTGCTGACAGTGTCTATGGCAAAAAAAAAAAAAAAAACTGAAAATGCCTCAACATGAACCCCTGGTGGTCTCTGAGGGTGAAACCTGCTAACTGCTGCAGCTCTGTCAGCTTCAGTCTCCCATGCAGAGCTCGGAGCGCATGTGTGGCTCTGCACCCTTAGCAGCGTTGCTAACTCCTCAGTAAGGAAAGCCTGCTTCATGTCAGAGTCTCTAAACTCCAGAAGAAGTCGATAAAAGTCACTTTCTTTCTAAAAAAAAGTCGTTAGGGGGTCTGAAAAGTCATTGAATCTAACAACAAAGTCGCTAGGTTTGCAACTACGTGTCCCAGACTGCATCCCTGCTGAGAGTCCCTCCCTCCCTTCTCATTTTGCAGGAAGAACGTAAGCGCCCGCCCCTTGTCAATCAGTCACCATATAATTTTGGATTGGTTGTTGTGGTGAAGTTTTCCACCAATAGGAGAGATGTTGGTGTGTGTTTTTTTTTTTCCTTTGGCAAGCCTTTTCCGCCTGTAAGACCTGTCGCTAATGTCTGCATGCTATGTTTTTCTGTCTCATACAGCGCGATCGAGCGCCGAACGTGATCAAAATAAGCAGAAAACAAGTATCGCGGACATAATTTATCATAACTCTGGTTTTATTTGGCCTATCAACACAATTTAAAAACTGGTGTATAGGTTGAGGTCCTCACTTTTGAGATAAGTTGAAACGGAGAGTCAACGAGGCTCCGTCTTGCAGCTACATCCGGTTAAATATGTCATGTGACTTGAACGCACACACACACACACACACACACACACACACACACAGACACACACACACACACACACACACACACACTCAGAGTCTGGTTTTTAGCACCTGCAAAAACATGCTATTTACATATTTGACAAGAATGCAGAGGCTCCTTTTGCCCCTGAAAAAAATCAAATTTCAAACACAACTTGACTGGTCATTTCTCCAAAAGACAACCATGAAGCTCCATCCAAACCTGAAGCAGGCAGTTGGTGCATGTGTACAGTAACCTGAGGGGAGTGAGGTGACTGCTTCTGAGGAGAACATGAGCAGTGAAGATTCACCTTAGAGCTAGAACAGAGACGTGCACATGATAATACAGGGGCAGGGGCTCAAGTTTTTTCCAGTTGTTTATACAATATGGAAATTAATGTGAAATTAAAAAACAAAGTATTAATAGAAAGGTAATGACTGTCCTGTGTAGGTGACAGTGATATCCAATAGGCTAGGCACTCACGAGGCTGGCTGTGGCAAGTGTAAGTGAAAGCAACACGCACTGGCAGGAAGAACAGCAAACGCCGATGAAGGAAAAGGGTCTTTGCAGTGATGGGCGTTACCAGAGAGGGCGATGGCCAGAGGACACAAATGGGACGGGGAGGCAGCGCGTTGGGGGGGGGACGCGACACAGCTCGGGCCCGCCAGTGCCCCAACGGGGTCCTAGTTCCTGCATGTTTCCTTCTTTCGTTATTATTTTTCCTCCGCTTTAAACTGGAAAATGGCCCACTTCCCACTGGCGAAAACTCAGGAAATTTGGCAGGACGACCGGGCCTGGTGAAAAATTCGATAATCTGAAGTCGCCCAAACAATAAAATGCAAAATGGCTCCATAGCGCCCCCTAAGGTGAAAATTCACATGACGGCTGTACGCTTTGTCATATTGACACAAAAATTGACACACACATGTATCTCAATAAGATCTACAAAAAAGTCAGTGCGGGCGTATCTGTCAAATGTACGGTTAATGGGTTATTTTGCATTTTTTGCAGATCTGCACACATTGGAATTTCGCTAACTCCTCCGAAGGCTTTCGTTCGACCGGCACCACATTTGCGCAGGCCAATCTACCCCCCATGGCCATTAAAAGTTGTACAAATCATGACGCTGCACCCCACGGTTTAGGTTCTAGGGGGCGCCAAAGATAACCCAAAATCCACATTCTTAAAAGTCTTATAACTTTTTATTTTTGTCCTCACTGCCCTCCAAGTTTTCTAGGATGATGCAATGTCCAGCCATCAACACATTTGTGAAGGAATTTTTACTCCCCAAAAGAGCGCCCCCCCATGGCAGGAGAAAAAAGTCAATTTTTTCTTGTCCCCTTACATGAAAATACACATTGTTGAGTGTCACGCCTGAACGCTTTGTCATATTGACACAAAAATTGACAATCATGTGTATCTCAATTAGATCTACGAAAAAGTCAAAAAGCGCGTATCTGTATAATGTACGGTTAAAGGGCTATTTCGCATTTTTTGCCGATTCGCACACATTGGAATGTGGCTATCCCCTCCTAAGGCTTTCGTCCCACCAATACCAAATTTGCTCAGGGCAATCTACACCCCATGGCCATTCAAAGTTGTAAAAATCATGACGCTGCACCCCACGGTTTACGTTCTAGGGGGCGCCAAAGATGACCCAAAAATCCACATTCTTAAAAGTCATTTTGGCCACTGCAGGAGTACAGAGTACTGCAGTTCTAGGGGGCGCCAAAGATGACCCAAAAATCCACATTCTTAAAAGTCTTTTTGGCCACTGCAGGAGTACAGAGTACTGCAGGATACACACACATATACACACACACACACACACACACACACACACACACACACACACACACACACACACACACACACACACACTCAGAGTCTGTTTTTTAGCACCTGCAAAAACATGCTATTTACATATTTGACAACAATGCAGAGGCTTCCTTTTGCCCCTGAAAAAAATCAGATTTCAAACACAACTTGACTGTTCATTTCTCCAAAAGACAACCATGAAGCTCCATCCAAACCTGAAGCAGATAGTTGGTGCATGTGTACAGTAACCTGAGGGGAGTGAGGTGACTATTTCTGAGGAGAACATGAGCAGTGACGATTCACCTTGGAGCTAGAACAGGGACGTGCACATGATTATACAGGGGCAGGGGCTCAAGTTTTTTCCAGTCATTTATACAATATGGAAATTAATGTGAAATTAAACCACAAATATGTGTGATGAACTGTTTTTAAAACTTAAACTTCAAATAAAAATTGTAAACTTCAAAACATATGCAAATTTTTAACAAAGAACATAGTAATTTACCTCTATTTACATCAAAATGCAGGCAATGGCCCAGGCGTTCTTTGTAAAATTATTTACAAAACACTGTATAGTCTCACAAATGTCACTTTTTATTTATGCCACTACAAAAAAACATGATGTAAATGATGCATGATGTAAAACATGATGTAAAAAACTTGTGTAGATCCTCCTCTATGTCAGTCCATGTGTAATTTTTCCATAATTCTTTGTTTTTTGCAGCATTTTTGTTAGTGTAACTGCAGATTGTGCTGACAGTGTCTATGGCAAAAAAAACAAAAACTGAAAATGCCTCAACATGAACCCCTGGTGGTCTCTGAGGGTGAAACCTGCTAACTGCTGCAGCTCTGTCAGCTTTAGTCTCCCATGCAGAGCTCGGAGCGCATGTGTGGCTCTGCACCCTTAGCAGCGTTGCTAACTCCTCAGTAAGGAAAGCCTGCTTCATGTCAGAGTCTCTAAACTCCAGAAGAAGTCGATAAAAGTCCCTTTCTTTCTAAAAAAGTCGTTAGGGGGTCTGAAAAGTAATTGAATCTAACAACAAAGTCGCTAGGTTTGCAACTACGTGTCCCAGACTGCATCCCTGCTGAGAGTCCCTCCCTCCCTTCTCATGTTGCAGGAAGAACGTAAGCGCCCGCCCCTTGTCAATCAGTCACCATATAATTTTGGATTGGTTGTTGTGGTGAAGTTTTCCACCAATAGGAGAGATGTTGTGGTGTGTTTTTTTTTTCTTTAGGCAAGCCTTTTCCGCCTGTAAGACCTGTCGCTAATGTGTGCATGCTATGTTTTCCTGTCTCATAAAAGCGAGATCGAGCGCCGAACGTGATCAAAATAAGCAGAAAAAAAGTATCGCGGACATAATTTATCATAACTCTGGTTTTATTTGGCCTATCAACACAATTTAAAAACTGGTATATAGGTTGAGGTCCTCACTTTTGAGATAAGTTGAAACGGAGAGTTAACGAGGCTCCGTCTTGCAGCTACATCCGGTTAAATATGTCATGTGACTTGAACGCTGGGGAGCGTCAATCGAATCGAATCAAACCTAACTCTCAGATCAATCTTCAAAATTCACCTCAGAAATATGCTTATTATTCTTCTCAGAGTACTGCAGGATACACACACACACACACACACAGACACACACACACACGCACACACACACACACACACACACACACACTCAGAGTCTGTTTTTTAGCACCTGCAAATACATGCTATTTACATATTTGACAAGAATGCAGAGGCTTCCTTTTGCCCCTGAAAAAAATCAAATTTCAAACACAACTTGACTGCTCATTTCTCCAAAAGACAACCATGAAGCTCCATCCAAACCTGAAGCAGGCAGTTGGTGCATGTGTACAGTAACCTGAGGGGAGTGAGGTGACTGCTTCTGAGGAGAACATGAGCAGTGAAGATTCACCTTGGAGCTAGAACAGGGACGTGCACATGATAATACAGGGGCAGGGGCTCAAGTTTTTTCCAGTCGTTTATACAATAAGGAAATTAATGTGAAATTAAAAAACAAAGTATGACTGTCCTGTGTAGGTGACAGTGATATCCAATAGGCTAGGCACTCACGAGGCTGGCTGTGGCAAGTGTAAGTGAAAGCAACACGCACTGGCAGGAAGAACAGCAAACGCCGATGAAGGAAAAGGGTCTTTGCAGTGATGGGCGTTACCAGAGAGGGCGATGGCCAGAGGACGCGAATGGGACGGGGAGGCAGGGCGGGGGGGGGGGGGGGGGGGGGCCGGCCCCGCGACACGGCTCGGGCCCGCCAGTGCCCCAACGGGGCCCTAGTTAGGGCCCGAGCGTCGCTGCTAAGCAGCTGCGAGAGCCCTATTATTCCCCAAGGGGTTTTTCTTTGTTTCTTTAGGGCCCGAGCGTAGCTGCTAAGCAGCTGCGAGAGCCCTCTTGTTCCTGCATGTTTCCTTCCGTCGTTATTAGGGCCCGAGCGTAGCTGCTAAGCAGCTGCGAGAGCCCTATTATTCCTGATGGATTCTTCTTTCTTCTTCTTATTATTATTTTTCTGCCCCTTTGAACTGGAAAATGGCCCACTTCCCACTGGTGAAAAGTCATGAAATTTGGCAGGACGACCGGGCCTGGTGAAAAATTCGATATTCTGAAGTCGCCCAAAAAATCAAATGCAAAATGGCTCCATAGCGCCCCCTAAGGTGAAAAATTCACATGATTGAGTGTCACGCCTGTACGCTTTGTCAAAATTACACAAAATTTGACACTCTCGTGTATCTCAATAAGATCTACAAAAAAGTCAGTGCGGGCGTATCTGTCAAATGTATGGTTAAAGGGCTATTTCGCATTTTTTGCCGATCCGCACACATTGGAATTTCGCTAACTCCTCCGAAGGCTTTCGTTCCACCGGCACCAAATTTGCTCAAGCCAATCTTCACCCCATGGCCATTAAAAGTTGTACAAATCATGACGCTGCATCCCACGGTTTACGTTCTAGGGGGCGCCAAAGATAACCCAGAAATCCACATTCTTAAAAGTCGTATAACTTTTTATTTTTGTCCTCACTGGCCTCCAAGTTTTCTAGGATGATGCAATGTCTAGCCATCAACACATTTGTGAAGGAATTTTTACTCCCCAAAAGAGCGCCCCCCCATGGCAGGAGAAAAAAGTCCAGTTTTTCTTCCCCCCTAAGGTGAAAATTCACATTATTGAGTGTCACGCCTGTACGCTTTGTCATATTGAAACAAACTTTGACAATCACGTGTTTCTCAATAAGATCTACGAAACAGTCAATGGGCGCGTATCTGTAAAATGTATGGTTAAAGGGCTATTTCACATTTTTGGTCGATTCGCACACATTGGAATGTGGCTAACTCCTCCTAAAGCTTTCGTTCCACTGACACCAAATTTGCTCAGGCCAATCTACACCCCATGGCCATTCAAAGTTGTAAAAATCATGACGCTGCACCCCACGGTTTATGTTCTAGGGGGCGCCAAAGATAACCCAAAAATCCACATTCTTAAAAGTCTTATAACTTTTTATTTTTGTCCTCACTGGCCTCCAAGTTTTCTAGGATGATGCAATGTCTAGCCATCAACACATTTGTGAAGGAATTTTTACTCCCTAAAAGAGCGCCCCCCCATGGCAGGAGAAAAAGTCAAGTTTTTCCTGCCCATCGCTCAATGACTCAAACACATCGCTCTCTCGGCAAAACCGAAAGGAGGAGCAACTTGCCATTTGGATATATCCTAGCTGTGTTTGTGCCCTCACTCATGGTCCAGTCCTTTTCAAATAGGACATGTAGTTTGTCTGCGGCGAGCGTTTTGGTAGAAACTGTGCCTCCCATTCATTATAATTGTAAATGACCACAGACAAGTGCGCACACCATCTTTGGACCTTGAGTGTGACGCGATCGGTAGGGAGAGGCGGTCGTGTTGGGGGCGGCGCGACACGGCTCGGGCCCGCCAGTGCCCCAACGGGGCCCTAGTTATTTTTCCTCCGCTTTAAACTGGAAAATGGCCCATTTCCCACTGGCGAAAACTCAGGAAATTTGGCAGGACGACCGGGCCTGGTGAAAAATTCGATATTCTGAAGTCGCCCAAACAATAAAATGCAAAATGGCTCCATAGCGCCCCCTAAGGTGAAAATTCACATGACGCCTGTATGCTTTGTCATATTGACACAAAAATTGACACACACATGTATCTCAATAAGATCTACAAAAAAGTCAGTGTGGGCGTATCTGTCAAATGTACGGTTAAAGGGCTATTTTGCATTTTTTGCCGATTCGCACACATTGGAATTTCGCTAACTCCTCCGAAGGCTTTCGTTCGACCGGCACCACATTTGCGCAGGCCAATCTACCCCCCATGGCCATTAAAAGTTGTACAAATCATGACGCTGCACCCCACGGTTTACGTTCTAGGGGGCGCCAAAGATAACCCAAAAATCCACATTCTTAAAAGTCTTATAACTTTTGTCTTTTGTCCTCACTGGCCTCCAAGTTTTCTAGGATGATGCAATGTCCAGCCATCAACACATTTGTGAAGGAATTTTTACTCCCCAAAAGAGCGCCCCCCAATGGCAGGAGAAAAAGGTCCATTTTTTCTTGTCTCCTAAGGTGAAAATACACATTGTCGAGTGTCACGCCTGTATGCTTTGTCATATTGACACAAAATTTGACAATCACGTGTATCTTAATAAGATCTACGAAAAAGTCAAAGGGCATGTATCTGTCAAATGTACGGTTAAAGGGCTATTTTGCATTTTTTGCCGATTCGCACACATTGGAATTTCGCTAACTCCTCCGAAGGCTATCTTTCCACCGGCACCAAATTTGCTCAGGCCAATCTACACCCCATGGCCATTAAAAGTTGTACAAATCATCTTGCTGCACCCCACGGTTTAGGTTCTAGGGGGCGCCAAATATAACCCTAAAATCCACATATTTAAAAGTCTTATAACTTTTTATTTTTGTCCTCACTGGCCTCCAAGTTTTTTAGGATGATGCAATGTCCAGCCATCAACACATTTGTGAAGAAATTTTTACTCCCCAAAAGAGCGCCCCCCCATGGCAGGAGAAAAAAGTCAATTTTTTCTTGTCGCCTAAGGTGAAAATACACATTGTTGAGTGTCACGCCTGTACGCTTTGTCATATTGACACAAAAATTGACAGTCATGTGTATCTCAATTAGATCTACGAAAAAGTCAAAGAGCGTGTATCTGTATAATGTACGGTAAAAGGGCTATTTTGAATTTTTTGCCGATTCGCACACATTGGAATTTCGCTAACTCCTCCTAAGGCTTTCGTCCCACTGACACCAAATTTGCTCAGACCAATCTACACTCCATGGCCATTCAAAGTTGTAAAAATCATGACGCTGCACCCCACGGTTTACGTTTTAGGGGGAGCCAAAGATAACCGTAAAATCCACATATTTAAAAGTCTTATAACTTTTTATTTTTGTCCCCACTGGCCTCCAAGTTTTCTAGGATGATGCAATGTCCAGCCATCAACACATCTGTGAAGGAATTTTTACTCGGCAAAAGAGCGCCCCCCCCATGGCAGGAGAAAAAAGTCAATTTTTTCTTGTCCACTAAGGTGAAAATACACATTGTTGAGTGCTACGCCTGTATGTTTTGTCGTATTGACACAAAATTTTACATACACGTGTATTTCAATAAGATCTTCGAAAAAGTCAATGGCCACGTATCTGTAAAATGTACGGTTAAAGGGTTATTTCGCATTTTTTGCAGATTCGCACACATTGGAATTTCGCTAATTCCTCCGAAGGCTTTCGTTCCACCGGCACCACATTTGCTCAGGCCAATCTACACCCCATGGCCATTAAAAGTTATTCAAATCATGACGCTGCACCCCACGGTTTAGGTTCTAGGGGGCGCCAAATATAACCCTAAAATCCACATATTTAAAAGTCTTATAACTTTTTATTTTTGTCCTCACTGGCCTCCATGTTTTCTAGGATGATGCAATGTCCAGCCATCAACACATTTGTGAAGGAGTTTTTTCTCTTTAAAAGAGCGCCCCCCATGGCAGGAGAATAAAGTCAAGTTTTTCCTGTTCATCATTCAATGGCTCAAACGCACTGCTCTCTCGGCAAAAGCGAAAGGAGGAGCAACTTGCCATTTGGATATATCTTAGCTGTGTTTGTGCCCTCACTCATGGTCCAGACTTTTTTCAAATAGGACATGGAGTTTTTCTGCAGCGAGCGTTTTGGTAGAAACTGCGCCTCCCGTTCATTATAATGGTAAATGACCACAAACAAGTGCGCACACCATCTTTGGACCTTGAGTGTGACGCGATCGGGTGGGGGAGGCGGTCGCGCTGGGGGCGGCGTGACACGGCTCGGGCCCGCCAGTGCCCCAACGGGGCCCTAGTTCTTTCTTTCTTTCTTCTTTTTCCTCCCCTTTGAACTGGAAAATGGCCCACTTCCCACTGGCGAAAACTCAGGAAATTTGGCAGGACGACCGGGCCTGGTGAAAAATTCGATATTCCGAAGTCGCCCAAACAAGAAAATGCAAAATGGCTCCATAGCGCCCCCTAAGGTGAAAATTCACACTATTGACTGTCACGCCTGTACGCTTTGTCAAAATGACACAAAAATTGACACACACATGTATCTCAATAAGATCTACAAAAAAGTCAGTGCGGGCGTATCTGTCAAATGTACGGTTAAAGGGTTATTTCGCATTTTTTGCCGATCCGCACACATTGGAATTTCGCTAACTCCTCCGAAGGCTTTCGTTCCACCGGCACCACATTTGCTCAGGCCAATCTACACCCCATGGCCATTAAAAGTTATTCAAATCATGACGCTGCACCCCACGGTTTACGTTCTAGGGGGCGCCAAAGATGACCCTAAAATCCACATTTTTAAAAGTCTTATAACTTTTTATTTTTGCCCTCACTGGCCTCCAAGTTTTCTAGGATGATGCAATGTCCAGCCATCAACACATTTGTGAAGGAATTTTTACTCCCCAAAAGAGCGCCCCCCCATGGCAGGAGAAAAAAGTCCATTTTTTCTTGTCCCCTAAGGTGAAAAAACACATTGTTGACTGTCACGCCTATACGCTTTGTCAAAATGACACAAAAATTGACACACACATGTATCTCAATAAGATCTACAAAAAAGTCCATGCGCGCGTATCTGTCTAATGTACGGTTAAAGGGTTATTCCGCATTTTTTGCCGATTCGCACACATTGGAATTTCGCTAACTCCTCCGAAGGCTTTCGTTCCACCGGCACCACATTTGCTCAGGCCAAATTACACCCCATGGCCATTAAAAGTTATTCAAATCATGACGCTGCACCCCACGGTTTACGTTCTAGGGGGCGCCAAAGATAACCCAAAAATCCACATTTTTAAAAGTCTTATAACTTTTTATTTTTGTCCTCACTGGCCTCCAAGTTTTCTAGGATGATGCAATGTCCAGCCATCAACACATTTGTGAAGGAATTTTTACTTCCTAAAAGAGCGCCCCCCCATGGCAGGAGAAAAAAGTCCATTTTTTCTTGTCCCCTAAGGTGAAAATACACATTGTTGACTGTCACGCCTGTACGCTTTGGCAAAATGACACAAAAATTGACAATCATGTGTATCTCAATTAGATCTACGAAAAAGTCAAAGAGCGCGTATCTGTATAATGTACGGTAAAAGGGCTATTTTGCATTTTTTGCCGATTCGCACACATTGGAATTTCGCTAACTCCTCCTAAGGCTTTCGTCCCACTGACACCAAATTTGCTCAGGCCAATCTACACTCCATGGCCATTCAAAGTTGTAAAAATAATGA
This sequence comes from Xyrichtys novacula, assembly GCA_962446985.1. Classification (NCBI taxonomy): domain Eukaryota; kingdom Metazoa; phylum Chordata; class Actinopteri; order Labriformes; family Labridae; genus Xyrichtys; species Xyrichtys novacula. Next base: position 27,428,175 of record OY660867.1, read on the forward strand.
CGCTGCACCCCACGGTTTACGTTTTAGGGGGCGCCAAAGATGACCCAAATATACATTACAGTAGACAAAGTAGTTTTGCCCACTGAGTGGCGCCAAAGGGACTTGTCTATGGAGTCTGTGAGTCACTATTGGCCGTTTTTGACTACTTTAGATTTTACCTTTATATTTCCTCTTACAAAATTTTTACCTTGCCTTGCCTGGTATCATTTTTTTCAGCACAACCTCACCTGTGTCAATTTACAGTTATTTTATCATTTTGACATACTATATTTACACATTGGACCCAAATTCACACACAAAACATAAAATCCGAGTGGAAAAAAGTAACGTTTTTACTGTGAAAACCACAAATATGTGTGATGAACTGTTTTTAAAACTTAAACTTCAAATAAAAATTGTAAACTTCAGAACATATGCAAATTTTTAACAAAGAACATAGTAATTTACCTCTATTTACATCAAAATGCAGGCAATGGCTCAGGTGTTCTTTGTAAAATTATTTACAAAACACTGTATAGTCTCACAAATGTCACTTTTTATTTATGCCACTACAAAAAAAACATGATGTAAATGATGCATGATGTAAAACATGATGTAAAAAACTTGTGTAGATCCTCCTCTATGTTAGTCCATGTGTAATTTTTCCATAATTCTTTGTTTTTTGCAGCATTTTTGTTAGTGTAACTGCAGATTGTGCTGACAGTGTCTATGGCAAAAAAAAAAAAAAAAACTGAAAATGCCTCAACATGAACCCCTGGTGGTCTCTGAGGGTGAAACCTGCTAACTGCTGCAGCTCTGTCAGCTTCAGTCTCCCATGCAGAGCTCGGAGCGCATGTGTGGCTCTGCACCCTTAGCAGCGTTGCTAACTCCTCAGTAAGGAAAGCCTGCTTCATGTCAGAGTCTCAAAACTCCAGAAGAAGTCGATAAAAGTCCCTTTCTTTCTAAAAAAAAGTCGTTAGGGGGTCTGAAAAGTCATTGAATCTAACAACAAAGTCGCTAGGTTTGCAACTACGTGTCCCAGACTGCATCCCTGCTGAGAGTCCCTCCCTCCCTTCTCATATTGCAGGAAGAACGTAAGCGCCCGCCCCTTGTCAATCAGTCACCATATAATTTTGGATTGGTTGTTGTGGTGAAGTTTTCCACCAATAGGAGAGATGTTGTGGTGTGTTTTTTTTTTTCCTTTGGCAAGCCTTTTCCGCCTGTAAGACCTGTCGCTAATGTCTGCATGCTATGTTTTCCTGTCTCATACAGCGCGATCGAGCGCCGAACGTGATCAAAATAAGCAGAAAACAAGTATCGCGGACATAATTTATCATAACTCTGGTTTTATTTGGCCTATCAACACAATTTAAAAACTGGTATATAGGTTGAGGTCCTCACTTTTGAGATAAGTTGAAACGGAGAGTCAACGAGGCTCCGTCTTGCAGCTACATCCGGTTAAATATGTCATGTGACTTGAACGCACACACAGACACACACACACACGCACACACACACACACACACTCTCAGAGTCTGGTTTTTAGCACCTGCAAAAACATGCTATTTACATATTTGACAAGAATGCAGAGGCTCCTTTTGCCCCTGAAAAAATTAAATTTCAAACACAACTTGACTGGTCATTTCTCCAAAAGACAACCATGAAGCTCCATCCAAACCTGAAGCAGGCAGTTGGTGCATGTGCACAGTAACCTGAGGGGAGTGAGGTGACTGCTTCTGAGGAGAACATGAGCAGTGAAGATTCACCTTAGAGCTAGAACAGAGACGTGCACATGATTATACAGGGGCAGGGGCTCAAGTTTTTTCCAGTTGTTTATACAATATGGAAATTAATGTGAAATTAAAAAACAAAGTATTAATAGAAAGGTAATGACTGTCCTGTGTAGGTGACAGTGATATCCAATAGGCTAGGCACTCACGAGGCTGGCTGTGGCAAGTGTAAGTGAAAGCAACACGCACTGGAAGGAAGAACAGCAAACGCCGATGAAGGAAAAGGGTCTTTGCAGTGATGGGCGTTACCAGAGAGGGCGATGGCCAGAGGACACAAATGGGACGGGGAGGCAGCGCGTTGGGGGGGGGACGCGACACAGCTCGGGCCCGCCAGTGCCCCAACGGGGCCCTAGTTATTATTTTTCCTCCGCTTTAAACTGGAAAATGGCCCACTTCCCACTGGCGAAAACTCAGGAAATTTGGCAGGACGACCGGGCCTGGTGAAAAATTCGATATTCTGAAGTCGCCCAAACAATAAAATGCAAAATGGCTCCATAGCGCCCCCTAAGGTGAAAATTCACACTATTGACTGTCACGCCTGTACGCTTTGTCATAGTGACACAAAAATTGACACACACATGTATCTCAATAAGATCTACAAAAAAGTCAGTGCGGGCGTATCTGTCAAATGTACGGTTAAAGGGTTATTGCGCATTTTTTGCAGATCCGCACACATTGGAATTTTGCTAACTCCTCCGAAGGCTTTCGTTCCACCGGCACCAAATTTGCTCAGGCCAATCTACACCCCATGGCCATTCAAAGTTGTACAAATCATGATGCTGCACCCCATGGTTTAGGTTCTAGGGGGCGCCAAAGATAACCCAAAAATCCACAGTCTTAAAAGTCTTATAACTTTTTATTTTTGTCCTCACTGGCCTCCAAGTTCTCTAGGATGATGCAATGTCCAGCAATTAACACATTTGTGAAGGAATTTTTACTCGCCAAAAGAGCGCCCCCCCATGGCAGGAGAAAAAAGTCCATTTTTTCTTGTCCCCTAAGGTGAAAATACACATTGTTTAGTGTCACGCCTGTACGCTTTGGCAAAATGACACAAAAATTGACACACACATGTATCTCAATAAGATCTACGAAAAAGTCAATGCGCGCGTATCTGTAAAATGTACGGTTAAAGGGCTATTTCGCATTTTTTGCCGATTCGCACACATTGGAATGTGGCTAACTCCTCCTAAGGCTTTCGTTCCACTGACACCAAATTTGCTCAGGCCAATCTACACCCCATGGCCATTCAAAGTTGTAAAAATCATGACGCTGCACCCCACGGTTTATGTTCTAGGGGGCGCCAAAGAGGACCCAAATATCCACATTTTTAAAAGTCTTATAACTTTATTTTTGTCCTCACTGGCCTCCAAGTTTTCTAGGATGATGCAATGTTCAGTCATCAACACATTTGTGAAGGAATTTTTTCTCCCCATAAGAGCGCCCCCCCATGGCAGGGGAAAAAGTCAAGTTTTTCCTGCCCATCGCTCAATGGCTCAAACGCATCGCTCTCTCGGCAAAACCGAAAGGAGGAGCAACTTGCGATTTGGATATATACTAGCTGTGTTTGTGCCCTCACTCCTGGTCCAGAATTTTTTCAAAAAGGACATGGAGTTTGTCTGCAGCGAGCGTTTTGGTAGAAACTGCGCCTCCCATTCATTATAATGGTAAATGACCACAGACAAGTGCGCACACCATCTTTGGAACTTGAGTGTGACGCGATCGGGAGGGGGAGGCGGTCGCGCTGGGGGCGGCGCGACACGGCTCGGGCCCGCCAGTGCCCCAACGGGGCCCTAGTTATTTTTCTGCCCCTTTGAACTGGAAAATGGCCCACTTCCCACTGGTGAAAACTCATGAAATTTGGCAGGACGACCGGGCCCGGTGAAAAATTCGATATTCTGAAGTCACCCAAACAATCAAATGCAAAATGGCTCCATAGCGCCCCCTAAGGTGAAAAATTCACATGATTGAGTGTCACGCCTGTACGCTTTGTCAAAATGACACAAAATTTTACACACACGTGTATCTCAATAAGATCTACAAAAAAGTCAGTGCGGGCGTATCTGTCAAATGTACGTTTAAAGGGCTATTTCGCATTTTTTGCCGATCCGCACACATTGGAATTTCGCTAACTCCTCCGAAGGCTTTCGTTCCACCGGCACCAAATTTGCTCAGGCCAATCTACACCCCATGGCCATTCAAAGTTGTACAAATCATGACGCTGCACCCCACGGTTTACGTTGTAGGGGGCGCCAAAGATAACCCAAAAATCCACATTCTTACAAGTCTTATAACTTTTTATTTCTGTCCTCACTGGCCTCCAGGTTTTCTAGGATGATGCAATGTCCAGCCATCAACACATTTGTGAAGGAATTTTTACTCCCCAAAAGAGCGCCCCCCCATGGCAGGAGAAAAAAGGCCATTTTTTCTTGTCCTATAAGGTGAAAATACACATTGTTGAGTGTCACGCCTGTACGCTTTGTCATATTGAAACAAAATTTGATAATCACGTGTATCTCAATAAGATCTACGAAAAAGTCAATGCGCACGTGTCTGCAAAATGTACGGTTAAAGGGCTATTTCGCATTTTTGGTTGATTCGCACACATTGGAATGTGGCTAACTCCTCCTAAAGCTTTCGTCCCACCGGCACCAAATTTGCTCAGGCCAATCTACACCCCATGGCCATTAAAAGTTGTACAAATCATGATGCTGCACCCCACGGTTTACGTTCTAGGGGTCGCCAAAGATAACCCAAAAATCCACATTCTTAAAAGTCTTATAACTTTTCATTTTTGTCCTCACTGGCTTCAAAGTTTTCTAGGATGATGCAATGTCCAGCCATCAACACATTTGTGAAGGAATTTTTTCTCCCTAAAAGAGTGCCCCCCCATGGCAGGAGAAAAAAGTCCATTTTTTCTTGTCCCCTAAGGTGAAAATACACATTGTTCAGTGTCACGCCTCTACGCTTTGGCAAAATGACACAAAAATTGACACACACATGTATCTCAATAAGATCTACGAAAAAGTCAATGGCCACGTATCCGTAAAATGTACGGTTAAAGGGTTATTCCACATTTTTTGCCGATCCGCACACATTGGAATTTCGCTAACTCCTCCGAAGGCTTTCGTTCCACCGGCACCAAATTTGCTCAGGTCAATCTACACCCCATGGCCATTAAAAGTTGTACAAATCATGACGCTGCACCCCACGGTTTAGGTTCTAGGGGGCGCCAAAGATAACCCAAATATCCACATTTTTAAAAGTCTTATAACTTTATTTTTGTCCTCACTGGCCTCCAAGTTTTCTAGGATGATGCAATGTCCAGCCATCAGCACATGTGCGAAGGAATTTTTACTCCCCAAAAGAGCGCCCCCCCATGGCAGGCGAAAAAGTCAAGTTTTTCCTGCCCATTGCTCAATGGCTCAAACATCGCTCTCTCGGCAAAACCGAAAGGAGGAGCAACTTGACATTTGGATATATACTAGCTGTGTTTCTGCCCTCACTCATGGTCCAGACTTTTTTCAAATAGGACATGGAGTTTTTCTGCAGTGAGCATTTTGGTAGAAACTGCGCCTCCCATTCATTATAACGGTAAATGACCACAGACAAGTGCACACACCATCTTTCGACCTTGAGTGTGACGCGATCAGGAGGGGGAGGCGGTCGCGCTGGGGGCGGTGCGACATGGCTCGGGCCCGCCAGTGCCCCAACGGGGCCCTAGTTTCTCATTCTGCCTGCTTCCATCTTTTCTTCCTGAGAAACTTTGCTTCTTTTCCCATGTGCAGCTAAACTTATCTCTCAAAGGACACCAGGACTGCAAACACAAATCATATTTCTACTGCAGATTGCAAAGGCTTTCCTGCTAACTCGACCTTTTGAAGAAAATGCCACTCTGGGGTCTAGACTGTTCTGGTGGGGTTATATCTCGAAAAAGTTTCTGCAGGTCATTTGAGGAATGGAACATTTTGGTTGCAGCATTATACTTCAGTGTTTAGTTTTGTGTCCATGCATGCAAAAATTATAGTAAGAGCTATACATTTTCAACAATGCAAACTAATCCACACATTTGCCCTGTTTTTTTAGAGCACAGGAGTCTGCAAAAAAAGAGTCAATAACAAGCTTGAGTGAATGATTTGAATCCTTTGAAATACAAAATACAAATACAAAACATCCAATAGTTGATGGCATCACATCCTGGAGAGGAAATGTAAAATATCCCAATACAGCCCCCTCTCTTTTCTATTGTGGTCCCCCATCTTTCCATTTCTACATCAAGTAGTTCATACTGTGTTTGTGTGTTTTTAGTGCACATGCATGTTTTGTATGTGCTTTTATATCATATAACTATCTAAAATAAGTTTTTTTTTGTGTGCGTGTGTGTGTGCGTGTGTGTGTGTGTGTGTCACCTTTATCCTGTGTGCATTTCTGCCAGTGTCCACCCTGTCCTTTCCCTCTTGGGATGGAGGAGCACTTTGCAGTTTGTGAAAGCTGTTCACTTTTTATAGGCAGACCTGTTTAGCACCCAGACCCTTTTACTGTGGTGCCAGGCTGTTGCAGAGTCTCTTGCTAAAATGAAAAAAGGGTCTATCTTGATTAATCCAATGGGCTCTGTTTTCGTGCCTCGCCAAAGCACGGCGCAGACGCGGCTTAAAAAGGTCCGCTATGCCAACAAGGCGTTCCCAAGCACAATTTGGTATATTGGTGAGCGGCACAGCCCGGCTTAAGTATCCCCCCTCCCTAACTCAGCTCCTCCCAGCGGCGTAAGTCGTAGGGAGGGAGGAGAGAGGGCGTGGAGTGGGTTTAACACAGCCAAGACCTGTATTGACCAATAACATCAGCTCCTCTCCTCGCCTTTAAATCCGCCACCGGCGAGGTGTATTATAGTTTTTGTGAAGTAGTCAAAGAGATCAAGAGATGTCTGAAGACAGTAATGCCACACGATGGTGAGAGAAGGCAGCCCCTCAACAAGTGTCACTGTAAGCGCTGTGAGGGGTGTCCTCCACACTGTCTCATATAAGCACAAATGGATATGGTGTGTGTGAGGTTGGACCTACTGGTAAGACAAACATCCTTTTCCACTAATAAAGACACTCACATAGAGTTGCATAAATATAAACCTCACGTGACAAAGGTGGGTTGTGCGCACAGATCACAACATAAATTCCAATAATGGCATTAAAATCGGAACCACCTGTCTGTACAGGACGCATCGCGCCCTGTGGCCTGGCTCTTTCTTTCATAGATGTTGGCATATAAAATAAATTTGGTACACAAAACTGAATATTATAACATTCGTATGTAGGCTTAAAGTAAATAACTCATCTGACAACTAAAATAAGTCAATACCTGATGCTGCTGCAGCTGGGGGGGGGGCAGATTAAATATCTTGTTCACGTCATCATGTGTATCTATTTACTAGATATTTAGATGCCCCACCCTCCGCCATGCTGGCGGGCACGAAAATAGAGCCCAATATCTAGATGGTAGCACATGGTGCTCCAAAACCTGTTTACATTGTTCAGCATTAATGGTGCCTTCCCAGATTTATGAGCGACCTATGTACCAACACCTGTGCATCCCCATACATCACAAATGATGGTTTATGAACTGGAAACAAGCGGGTTGTCCAGCATTCATGATGTTTAAAAATAGTGTTAAGTACTGTCTCAAAGTCGGAGAAGAAGAATAAGAACAAAAAGATAAAGACAAAAAAGAAGAAGAACAACAATAACAACAACAAGAACTAGAACAAGTAATTTATTGATCCCCGAAAGGAAATTCAATCATAATTCATAGGACAGTTTGCCACATCACCTTAATCCAAAGACTTCACCTGTATTTCTGAACCATGTTTATACGGTCTTCTCTTTATGTGGTACACTTTTTACCTGGATAAGTGGATACGGATGCAAATTTTCCAATCTAATGCAGTGATATCCACAACAGAGTTGTATCTGTTTTGAATGCAGTGTGGCTTAAGGGGCCTGAAGATGACCAAATCTTGGTTTCGAGATGTCTCAACCCCCCTGAACCTTAGGAATAAGGAGTAGTGCATGCTGAACTGGTAGTTATGGAAATTAAAATCCCAAGAGGCAGAGACTAGACCCTGATGTAAAGTGGATGGATCTGGTCTTTCCCTGTGGACTTTGCTTAGATATGCAACTCAGCTTTAGAAACCATTGCCAGAGTATATGAATCATATCTTGGTACATCTATTCATCATCAAACTTTTCCATTGAAGAAATGAAGCCAACCATTTTATCTTCTTATGAGCCTTTACATTTGTGGCAGTGTTGCATCAATGTTCAACTCCTTTGGTGCAAAGGAAGGAGCAGCTTCTGATGATTTGTCTGAAAATACAGGTGTAGCAAAGTAGGGGCAAGCAGGTTCAGGGGCTTAACTTAATAACTGGTTCATCTGTAAAACAAGTGCACTCTAGATCTATCTCCTGACAGGATGATAAATAAAACCCAATCAGAGTTTTAAAAAGGACTGAGAGTGGTGCAGGGATGAACACGAGGACCAAGTCAAACTCTGTTCCTGGGTATTGTGATCACATGTACACATCATTTTATGGTCCATGGATCTCCAGCTGAGTCATCCCTCAAAGATGAAGAGCATGTCTTCTTAATGGTCCTGTAATGATCACTCTAAACAGCCAGGGATGACAGCAGGGCGACAACAACAAAGCTATTCTGAGCTTCAATTGATTCATCACAGGATGGCTGGAGCTTATATAAGTTATTTAATTGTTCTTGTTTTCCGTAAACGTACAGGTCAATGTCAAAGACGCTGAGTCAATACAGTCATGCTGGAGAGGCCAGAAATACTGTAATAATCCAATTTGTCCTCTCCACAGTAAACAATGACAGCTGAGCAAACACTGTGACTGCTGACACAACTAAAAGCTTTTGAACCACAACTAATAGGCCTCATACTGACAATTATTCATCTGCCTTTCCAAGAAATGTCAGGAGTTTTTGACATGAATGGAATAGACCAGATTTCATATTAATGTCTTTTGATGACATTCAAAAGCAATCAAGACCACCAGTAACAAGATTGACACCTATATATTGTACTTATGTTCACAATAAATAATAAATTTGACTTTCAAAAGTCTGCAAGATAAATTTTCATCATAAGACACTATTTTAGCATATACAGGACAAGATAAACCATTTGTTCAATGGGGGCACCAAAATGGACACAAATCAAAGTTCCTCACAGGTGCTTTAACCGTGTGTTTTTAAATTTACTGCTGTGTTTTGAGTTGTTGCTAGCCTACATCTGACCCTGTATTTACTGATCTTAATCAAATGTCAAAGTGTTATAAGTTTATGAAATGAAATAGTTCATAAAAATGTGCTTTAATGCATGTGAAAAAAATGAAGAAACCATGTGCTATCAGGAAGAAAATGAACAGATGCATATGTCACATTATCACTTTTGACCTTTGTTGAAAGTTAATCCAGCCAGTTGGATCTTATAACTTGTATCTTAATGAATATCTAATTCTGACTGGCTAGGTGTATCAAATAATGTGCTCCCAGCCTTCAGACTGGTGAAATTAAAAGTTCCCAGAACAGTTCTGATAATGTACCAGTACTAATAACCAAAGTTTGCATAGAAAAGAGAATAAGATGGAGAGAAACAGCATTTAAGGAAGGCATTGTATTGTGACAAGTTAATTTGTCCAGTAGTGTGCAGCAACTGGTGTAAAAAATTAAAACCAATGCAGAGGAGCAAAAATATATTGCAGTTCCCAGAGTGTCCACTTGAAGCTGTCTCTAAAAGCACATTAACTCCATGCTAAACATGCCCAAATTTGCAGCAAAATTCAACAAAAATGTAGCCTAGTACAAAAAAAGACTAACCTCAATACTGTGAATGGAGGGTAAATTTTTGTTTGTTTTGAATTCATTTACATTAAAAATGCATTTATCTGTTTGTCAAATAATATGTCTTGTTTGTTAATCAAGAGCAATGTTTAAAAAATGTAAATAAATTAGCTGGTGTGACATTGGCTGTCATAAGGTGAAAATATAATTTTCTATCAGTTGATTGCAGTAAAATAACCACTTTTTTTCAGGTTAATAAATGGCATGACAACATTATGAAACCGATAGCACCATTCAATTGTCCAACAGTCAGCTTGCAAAATACTTCAAAAATCATTTTCACAAAACATGAAAATAAAAAGTAATGACCTTCCAGTTTTTCCTTGATAAGTAAAGTTGGTCTAAACTGCATAATGTCCTTTGAGGCCTCCATGATTAGGAATTAATGGACTCAGTGGGGGGAAGCTGTCCTTCCCTGGGTGTTGGACCCCTGAGGAGAGAAGCAGCATGAATCCTCAGACAGGACTCTGGTGTCTTACTAGGCAGAGCAGCTGTCACTGCAAAATCCTAGGAATAAATTCAAATAAAGAAGACACAGGGACTCTGATCTGAATGTGAGCGTGAGCAGATCACATTATGAGAGAAGAGGCTTTGAAGACAGAATATATCGCGAGCAGAGGAAGTCTTAGGTTAAAAATGATCTCACTGTAAATTAACAGGAACCAAAACACAGATAATATCAGGGTGCAGAAATTCAACTGAATTAGTTGGACTTTGTTCTCATGGTATCTGTTTCCATTTCTAAAAAATGCTGAGAGGCAAACTTAAACATATCATTTTCAAACATTTTCCAAACTATTGAACTGACATAAATTAGAGGGAAGCAGGTTTGTTTTCCTCTATGTGCAGGCAATGTAGGCCAGCCAACTCACGCAGCAATGATGAGTTAATGATGATTTAAGATTTGTAATTAACCTCAGAACTCCAAAGAGAATGAGATGATGCATTCATATTTAAACCATCAGCAGAGTCAATGAAAGTGGGAGCAACAGGTCTTTATTTTGCAGCAGCAGCAGAAAAGCATGACTAATTTAAAAAAAAAAATAGAAGTCCAGTCACAACTTCAATTTTTTTCCAAACTGCTTAAGATTAAAAAAGCGAGCTGTGGCAGTTTATGGCAGGTTCATCAGCTTGGTCTTTGAGTTTGTAAACATCATTTAAGAGCTGGGTGCTTTGGCCTTTACACAGATTTGTTGTTAGAAATGGTCATTCTCACTGCTTTCTATGGTTTTCTCAGCGGCGGGGAATTCACTACAAGCAATGTTTCCTTTAACCCTTGTCACGACCTCACTATTGCTGATGTATCACTGCACCCTCATTACTTCACTTTACTTCTTAGAAAGGAATATTAATCTATATTTCCTCCATTAATTCTGTTTTTTGTCCTCTGTCCTCCATGATTCGCTTCCTGAGAAGCCACCCTCATGCTACTCCACAAGAGGCGCTGTTTGCTACTGAAAAGGGGAAGCCCATGTCCAAGGCCTGGTTTGCCTCCCGCCTGCGCCTCCTCTGCCAGACCTGTGGCTTACCTCCTGATCGCTACACCATCCATTCTCTGCGCATCGGTACAGCAACAACGGCAGCTGCATCAACCTTAGTGGCAACGCTGAAGTCAATGGGCAGATGGTCCTCATCGGCTTATGAACGTTACCTCCCTCCTGAGGCTAAAGACATTCTGGAAGCTAAAAAGACAATGGGTGCCCTATGAATTGTTGTAATAAATGTGTGAGATCATTCTAAAGCTTATTTATTTATTATTTAAGGTCTGAAAACTATCTGAGATGCAGTGATTTATCTGCATTTCGAGTGCAGGCTGCCAGTTGTCATCACTCATCGCTCATGGTTCACTCATACATGCGTACGAGTGCCTGGTGTGGTTGTTTTGGGTTTTTTTTTGCACTGCCTCCCTCCCTCAGGCTGTCCAAGTCGGTAGTTGGGAGGCTCGGATGAGTGCTCTCCCTGCTTCAGGCCGCCCATGTATGCGCGTGGAAGGGGAGGGAGGTCCCAGAACGGAGCCACACCACAAAATCTTAATCTGACATGTTATTGTTGTGTAATGGCAATGTAATAAACTTCCTTGACAAAGTGGTCCTGACTGAAATAAATATATATATAAGTTTTTTAAGTATATATAAATATATATTTAAATAAATAAGTGTTTTCTCTTATCTTTTCCTGTCTGAAAAAGCTAAGAATAAACAACCACAGCAGGATCCATGGAAAGAGTAATGGCCTTGGTGTAGCTTCACCTTTTAGTCTCTCTAATTAATCTCCTATTCACCACTGACTGATGTTCACCTGAGTGCCAACCCCATCCAAAACTGTCAAGTGCACTGTGGATTTTTCACAGTAAGGTCAACAAATGATACACCATATGTCCCCCAAATTGGGAAAAACAAGGGAACATTTTCAGTCTAATGTGGAGCAGCTTGAATGGCACACACTGTTTGCATGATATGATATATTTGGTGTACAGATGTCCTTAAATTGGAACACAGCTTCTATGTTGCACATATTAACCTCTCCTACCATAAACTGGCCCAGTCATCTGCACACACAGCTGCTCCTCATCCACAATCAGCCTTGGTTAGTGTCAGAGGTCATCAATCAGTCACGCTCTACCAGGTGGTCGCCAAGCCAATCAAGCCTTGATCACGTTCTGCTCTGCTGTACCTGTTCTGGAGACCATCTGCTGGCTTTAACCCTCTACTTTACTGTGTCTGCTCTGCCTGCCTTTTGACCTAAAACAGAAATTTTACCACACCCGTGGTACCACCTACCTCCTAAGACTGTGCAGGCCAAGGTTCACTTTGACATCAACACTATAGCATGATTTCTTTTTAATACCAGATTGCTGTGGCGTTTGTTGTGTTTTATTTTTATGTGATGCTATCTTTAACTGCTGACAGACTCAGATTGTTAATAAATCCTGAGAATGGACTGGCAAGGGTTTCCAGTTACCGTGTACAACCAAATCTTCTTTGGGTGGGAAATGTCATTAGAAAGTCTTGTGAGATCCCACTTGTTACAGGAAGACAACTGAGAACACTCACAACCAGTGAATGAGTGACGCTGGGAGAGTCACTGTATCCTTGAAGGATATCGTCACTCTCCTATCTTGAGACCTATGGGCCTTTATTTCACCTTATTCTGGGTTTGGCCTCCCGTACTTCCAGTTTGATCAGAAATAAGTCTGATATTTTAAACCACAAAAAGTCAACTGCATGACTGTGCAACCCATAAACAGTAAGTTGGCAAGACGACCTATTGGTATAGAATAGAATACAATAGAATAGAATATTCCTTTATTGATCCCCGTGGGGGACATTTTTTTTTCACAGCAGCATCACAGACGAAGAGCAAAAATGCAGTTATGAAAATAAAGATCCTATATTAAGAACTTAAATAAATGTTCTGATTAAGACAAAAAATAGAAAAAGGAAAAAGGGAGAAGAAAGTAAAACTATATACAATATACACAATTTAAGTACCAGAAAAAAAGTGGTGGTGTGAGTCCAGTTTTATTACAGTTCATTGTAAAGTCTTATTGCAGAAGGGAGGAATGACATTTATGCACGCTGATTATGTGGCTATACCCATGAAAGAGAGGACTGATAATGTGAATGGATGAGGGGATACATAAAACAACCTCAACTACAGCCTCAACAACAGACTAAACATTTTCAATTACTTTATCTTACCATAGTCAAGCTGACTGAAACCAAATACAATGAGAAGATCCGAGGGAGCCAAAGTCATAAAGTAGCTTTGCTTTTTAAGACTTAACTTCACTGATGAGTTTAATGTGAAGCACAGAAAAAAATCAATTAATTAGACAGATAGGAGGTTTTTGGCAGCATGGCAGGAAAACAACTTTTGTCCATTGATAGAGTTTGACAGCATGATGGATGAGAACTTAAAAAAACATAATTTTATGCGCTCACAGGGAAATAAGCCGAAGGCATATATATTCCAAAGCTCTGGCTCCAACTTTTGCATCTCAGCTTTTAGGAAAATACTTTGGGCACAGCTGAGCTCCTCATTTCACAAAGTGCCATATGACATTGTACACAAAATATTTTCAGTGATTAAGTTTTCAAATTATAACGAATCAACAGACATTATATAAGTCAGTATGAACACAGGGTCTACCAGGCAAGTCCAGGTCAACCCGTCATGCTTCCCCTCAAGAGATAACAGGCTGTTCTGAAGATACAGCTTCTCTAGGAAATGAAATAATCTCCCTTATTTGAAGGTGATGCTGGAAATAAAAGTGGTTGTTTCCTCTTTTTTATTTCATATTTCTGAGCCATGCTATGTCTGAGAGAGGAAGACAAGCTGATTTTGAGCTTTTTATTACCTCAAGAATGATATTCAACAATATTGAAGTTAGTAACACATTCAAGGCTATCATTATTGTAAACTGTGCGGTGCCAGGACCTTTACACAATGGTGTATAATGTCTGCCAAATATAGGCTTACATTTCTGTTCACTGAGCTACATCAATCCAGCTATACAATAGTTTCCAGGGTAAGGAGCTTGACAGAGGATACTGAAAAACACTGTTGTTGTTGGGTATTCAGAAATGTTGTAGCTTGAAAGCTGTTGTGTTTTGTGATATTTTTCTGTGTTTCAACTTTAAGGATCACCATAACCAGTCTAATATGAATTCTGTTACAGCTATAGCAGCTACATCTCATTTCTGAATTACAGCATCCTTGAAAGACCCAGCCTTTGAAGTCTGCTGTCCCCGTCCTTATCCTAGCCTTCCGTAGTACCGCCCCAGTCATCTAGCAACAGGTAGCTAACTGGCACCCTGTATGTATCTAACAGGCCTCTTAAAGCTATGATCTACCATTTAGAAGCTTGGTACTTCTTAATAACACCGTTTATAAGGCTTTTATGGTCCTATGGTCCAATCTACGCAATATAAAGATCAAAAAGAACGAAAAAAATCCATTCAGTATATCTGCTGCAAAAAGGCATAATAATCGACCAAGTGGTCTGTAAGTCCATCCAATCCCCTGTCTCCCCTGCTCTGCACCGTGCCGCCCAAATGTTATGCAACATATTTCTGCTTGTGTGAACTTTATCTCATGTGCACCACTTCAGTAGGTCGCCTGTGAGTCTCTCATTTATAGTTAAAGACTCTTTCTGTGACTTAGCTATCATGTATGCTCTTTGACTGCAGCCTGAGTTGCTTTGCATGCCTCAAAATAAAGTGATAATAAAAGTTGTATCATGTTGTGCTTCAGAGAGTGGCTTTCTTTGTTTTCTGGCTGACACACAAGAAATATAGACAATTGTAATCTGGTATTTTTAGTGCAAATTAACAGACTGAACAGCAGTGTTTTTGGAAGAAATATTTTTTATATCATACGTGGTGAATCACCGCCTGTGGAGCCTGTGGCGGTAAAACAGATGATAGATAAGTGTAGGAAATGGCAGACTGTGATATCGAAACTGAAGTTAGCAGAGAATAACAAGACATCACAGAGCTTTGAAAGTCCCAGCATGCTGCTTTAAATAGTGCATGCTGCTCTCTGTGTGTTTGTGCACCTGTGTGTGTGTGTGAGCGCACATTATACTCACTTTCATCAGTCAATTATTTGTGGAGGCTGTGAAGAGGGTTGCTCTGCCACATCACCCAAGGGCTCCATGGAAAGCGAAATATTATATAAGATACTGTAATATTTCACAAAATCTAATATAGTCTTCTGGTGTTTATGCATATACACAAGCATGCACACCTCCTCTTACATGCATATACATTAACAGCAGCAGGAAAGCAGCAAGAGGGGCCTTTAATCTTTCACACTGATCCACCAGGGCTCCCTACATTATTCATGTGATTAGCTGCTCAGAGGGTGAAAACTCATCCCTGCTGTTTCCCCATCACATTTAGTGGCCTGCACATACACACATGAACAGACACACACACACACACACACAAATTGGATTGACTCATTGGATATCACCTTATCATACCATCTCCCTGATAAACACTTTGAGGTATCATAAACTGAGTGGGTGGATGGAGAGATGGAATTATAACTTCAAAACATCGATTGCCAGCTCCGGTCTAGTTCAGCACTTTTTATTTGTATTGCTGATATACAAACTGCAAAAGCTGTTGAAAAAGTAAATAAAGAACGTCAAATCAAAAAAGTTAAGGCAATGTGTAAAATGATATAAAAATATTTTCTGATAGTTTGAAAACTTTACGTTTTGGAGTTGGAATATGTTTAACAGAACACTGAAAAAGTTTTGTAATGCTAAATTAACACCTTGAGGAACATCTCAAAACTAATAAGGTTAATTTGCAACAGGTCACTGAGAATGAAAAGACATTTTGGAAAGACTGGGGTTTCATGAAGTAACTCTGACAAGTAATGAATTAACCTTTGCATATTTCTGCAAGACAATGACAACTGAAACTACCTACAACAGCATGGCTCTGTAGGTCTGCCTGCCGTTGAAGCTGTCAGCCACTGGAAATATTTGATACACTGTGTAACAAAGCACACTATAAGGAAGATTCTAACTAAACCATAGTCAGTGAAAACACACTTCTTCGGCTATGAGGCCAATTTTCCTTTTAAAGTGAAAAACCAGAGCCCAGTTATTGCTCATTTATTTGTTTTTTTCTATGATCTTGTGATAAACTTTGAATAATTTAACAACCCTCTCTCACAGCAGGCAGAAGTAAACTGGCAGACTTGGTTGCATGAAAGGCTAGTTAGCAGGGAAGAATATGTGGTTCTTTTATGTCAGCATAATAACCTCTGTCAAAAAGTCAAAGAGGAAAAACTGAAAAGCTTTTGATTTTGAGCAGGCAGGGACTCATTCATTACCAAAAATAAGAGACAGAAGTCAAAGATTTAAACAAAAATAAGAAGATCCTGCTCACTACAGTTCAGCCTCATATGAAATGTAGCTGAACTCTATTTCTTAGATATTGAATTTGGGCTTTTATGGCCTTTATGAACAGATCATGAATTGAGCAGGAAATGAAGGGGACAGGGTGGAAATGAGCCCAGGCACGCCAAGACCTCAAGGCTATCTTCAAAATACATTTCCCTCTTTTATCCCAGCATTTTCAGTAACCTCTGGATTCTTTACCTTATTTTGATAATCCAGCCTACACTTCTTCATCAGTGCAACACTGCTGTAATCTCCCTGCAGATTTACTGAGGCATGGACAGTGCAGATAAATATAGTCATACAGAAGGACTATCACCATGTTCTGTGGGCTGTGTTTAATTTCTCCAGGCCTTTAATAAAAGTACAATGAACACAGTCTGTGTGTTTTCATGGAGAAAAGAGATGTGTAGGGATGTCCCAATCCAATATTGATATCAGATATCAGTAGGATATCAGCCAAAAATAAATGAATATTGGATTTTTTATTTTTTTTATTTTAATGTTTATTTAGCAGGGACAGTACATACAACATTGCCACAAAAATAAATAAATAAATAACTAAAAGGAAAAACGTGATGTATACAAGACGTCTAGCTTCAGCTTATATGCAGTCTTTGTCCCCTGTCAGGCTTTAGCGTAGGATAAAATATACTGAATACTATAATACAACTACAGTGGATAATACAATATCAGCCTGCATCTAAAATCTCCCAAAACAGCACCGACACAAGCAGTCCAATCCAGGCTCCACTACAGCACCTCTATCTAGCAGTGCCTGGATCTAACATGCAGAGCCACACGTGATCACAACAACAGGGTGTACTGAGGTATTAACAAAGTAGCAAGGAGTAAGAGTGATGTTGGCCATGTGGAATTATTTTTGCTTAATTCCTAAAAAAGACGTTGTAGCCGAGTGCGAACAATGTCATGTACAATTTTGTGCCAATATCAGTTCAATATCAGCCCAAATTAAGGGTTCCAATATCAGCATCAAATCAGAAGTAAAAAAAGTTGTATCAGGACACCCTTAGTGTTGCACCTGTGTTGCAAGGTTCCTAACTCTGCCTGGAAATTCAACTTTCCTCCAGACTACATGGCCAATCAAATATTGTACCCTTTAACCTATTAGTCTAAAATAATGCATTGCTTTTATCATAACAGGATTATTCATCACTGACATAATCAATACTGCCCATATCCAAATTCAATAATTGAAGACCTCTTTTGATTCCAGATTTCAGCCGTTTAATATGAAAGGAGGATTTATTTGATCAAGACTACTCTGCAGTACCTTAAAGCTCATGCAAACGTTGAACCGTCTTCTTTCATCACGTCACTATGTGGCTACAAAGTGTTTCCATGCAATCTCATGTCATGAGAGACCAAAACAAAACGAGCATTTGCGAAATGTCTATGCCAACAGAGTCCAATTGTAATGGTTGTATTCATGGTTGTTTAACTAGAGGACAGTCTAGGTAGGTAGCAGTGCAGAGGATCAAACCAGCAACCTGTGGGGAGGTAGATATAAAATAGGTGAATCAAGGTGCAATATGGAGGGCCCTACGCTTTCTGAACAGACTGAAAGGGAACTCATTCAGTCACTGGACATGAGTGGGAGAGAGAGGATTTCTGCAAGGACAGAGATAACAACCCCAGAAGAATGGCAACTTCAACCTGAGTTTAAAGCAAAAAGAAAAGGGCTGGACTTTACAGGTGACTAAGAGATGGGTGAAAATTAATGAAAGAAAGTCTTTGGCTGGGAGGGTTGAGGCTCAAACACTGTCGACTTAAAAGAGACGAAAAAACACAGCTGCTTACAATCCAGGTCTAATAAAGGGAGATTAACACCTGATGGTGTTTCATTACAGGAACAGCTTGAGCTTTCTCCTTCAAAATAAATAGATTCATCCTACGGTGGGGGTCACTGACGCCTCTTTTCAGTGGTCAGCTTGTTCATGGAAATGAAAAATTAAGTTCCCATCTTTTGTTTGTTTTTTATAGTGTTTGTTGTTCTCTCTTGAATATTTTACTGATAGCTTGTGTGGGAGTAACAACAATATTTAAAAGACCTAACAAAACTCATGAATACCTCACAAGAGATCAAGCTTATGTCCTTAAGAACTGTTAGGTTTTAAGAGAAATACAAACCCACCAGTCAGTAAAAAATACATGGGAGGTTGTGGGATTTTGCAAAGACAGGGGGAGTTTTGGTTTTATTCAGCAGCTCTTTCCCCAGAGAGAAATATCTTAGAGAAAATGATGCAGAGGCAGATGTTTCTCATCACTGCACCATTTTTATATCTATTGGAGTGTAAAGAAATATAAATGTGAGATATTGAATGACAGACATGTTATTTAAAGATAGCTGGAAACTTACCTGGATGTGGAGACAGCACAACTTTAGTTGGGTCTTTATAACCTAAATTATCTTCAAACTTATGTAATATCAAAGCTAGAAAATCACATCTTTAGCTGATCAATATTAGCTGGCAATATTGACTTTTTGCCTTCTCAGAGGCTGTAATTGCAATAAAAAAAATCTAACATTTGGACTGTGTTGCACGGGGCTGTTAGAAGTTTTCTTTAGCACTCAGGCTGAACAGCTTCTTTTGGTTGGTACTTCAAATAAGAGAAAAATCATTTGCATGTCTGTTAATAACAGTAGTGCATCAGAGGGGGATCAGTCTATCAAAAAATGGACACACACTCCTGCAGTCTCCTTATCAAACATGCATTCATATGTTAAGTTTATGATTGTTATTGTACAGGAGTTTGCTTGCATTTCTTTGAGTTATTTGCATCTGCATCTTCTTTTTGAGTCTCCAGAGAATGAAGCTCTGTAGACTTATGACTGAAAATAAAACATCCGTCAACTTTAAAGTTAGTAGTTCAAGTAGATACGATCTGTGGAGACAGAAACAGCAAATACATGATGTTCACTCATGTGTTTTCACATGCTTCATGATGCTCCTGCACCTGCTGGATGGTCCTTGAAGAAAGGTCTGACATGCCTCTGCACACACACACCAGTGTAAACAAACATGGCGTTTGTACAAGAAAGCAATAATTTCATGGCTAAATAGGGCAAGAGCAAGTCAGTCATGTGGAATTGGTACGGCTTCACAGTTTCAGATGAAGAGCAAACCAATTCCTGCTGCAAAGTCTGTCTGAAGACAGTATCAATCTTTCCACATGGAAACAAATTCAGGAGTTAGCGCATAAGCTTTTTGTCGTATCGGCATTTTATCCACATGGAAATGGCGTTGTGGGTGACTGTAAATGGGACTTTTTGAAAACGGGTCAGAGAGTGCTTAAAAAGATGAAAGAAAAACTTATTATCAAAGTGAAGTTTGGTGAAGGTGAAGTAGATTGAAATCAAATTTGAAAATCGGGTTTTCACAGAAAAAAAATTGTTTTTTTTTTTTTTCTGCCAAAATCGTGCAGCCCGAGTTCAAATATACTATTCTAAGTTTCTAGTTTAAGTTTCTAAGTCTTCTAAGTTTGGTAAACCCTTAAATGATTCAAAGCTTTATTTTTTTTCTAAAAAGTTTAAAACTGTGCTCTTGGTCATGTTGCTATGTTATTTATAGCATGAGTGGATCAGTATCACCAAAAATACTTTTCTACTCTTCTGACTGTTCAATTTTACATGAGCAGTTTATCTTTTCACACGAGGATATCAGGGAGGACAGTGAATGTTACAGAGGGAGAGTGTGATATGTCCCACTGTGCAGTAAAAGACTGTTATCTGTGCAATACAGACTATCAGCACAATACATTACACTGTGTACTCTTGTCATTGTGTGTGCAAATGTGCAGTTCCTGTGGAAATGTTCACTGCAGAGTCCAAAAAAATCTCCATATGGACAAATCTGTTCATCTTATCTTACTTATTCTTCTAGCAAAGAAACTATCCGACAGTCAGTCCTGACATGGATATGAATGACTGTTACCAAATGTGTTGTTGGGTTTATTAAATGCAAAATTTCTCCTTGACTAGTCACCTTCTCTAACAAGCAAGCAGACATGCCAGTCACCAGGGGAGACGATGAGGCTAATCAAACAAAACTAAGTAGGTCTGCTTTATTTGCAGGGATGTCCTAGCCGTTAATTAAATGGAAAAGTAAACAGTGCTCCAGAGTCATCTGTAAGCTCTCTGTAGGTTCTCCTATCCTGACATTGTGGTTATCCTTAAGAGAGATAAACAGATTTAGTCCATAAATGAATACCAACAGGATCAGTTACACAAGGGGAGAGATGGGGGTGGACGGAACAACCTCCAGAAGGCAAGGACGCTTTGAGTACGCTTAAAGATGAGAAAAATATCAGTCAGGATGGAATAGACAGCAGAGAGGCTTTTACTAGACCTGGGATTTTCAGAATAAAAGTTGAACATCTATTTTTTTTTTTTCCAGATGGGATTTTCAGAATAAAAGCAGAATATTTAAATACTTTTTACAGATGGGATTTGTAGCTTACATGAACTCGACTCCCTCTCTTTGCAGCCCAGCTCAGTCTCTGTCCTCATTGTTGGTTTAATCTTTCACTCCTGTGACACGCCCATAAAC
This sequence comes from Xyrichtys novacula, assembly GCA_962446985.1. Taxonomy (NCBI): domain Eukaryota; kingdom Metazoa; phylum Chordata; class Actinopteri; order Labriformes; family Labridae; genus Xyrichtys; species Xyrichtys novacula. The sequence continues at coordinate 27,449,338 of OY660867.1, forward strand.
ACAACAAGGGTTAAAATGCTGCAACCAAACCTGTACTCAACATGAGGGACCGATGCAGAAAGGTGTTTTTTTCAGTGTAAATATAAATGTTAATGTTTAAATATTTATTTTTCAAAAGTATACTGATATATAATGAATATTGATTGTATTTGATGGTCTTCATGGAGGCCATACACATGACTGAGCCACAATCCTGAGGAAGTTGGATCAGGCTGCAATATCATTTTCCACTTTGGTTTTGAGAAGGATTCTGAATCCAGTCCTGAGTTCTGGGTGATTTTTTTTTCTTCACGATTCACACCATGTAATCAATACAGATTTTCAACATTTCTTTTTTCAAGATTTGAGATCATTTTCACCATTTGAAATGAGTAAAGAAGTTTCACTGCTTTCACAGATCTTGAGATTGATATTTGATTTTTCACCAAACCAAACAACCACCACTTTCTACTTTTTTATTTTGTTTCATTGTTATTTTCAGTGTCTATTCCAAATCCTATTATTTGTCTTGTACTTCATGTTTCAATTTCCTTAGCAGATCAATTAAGTTTCCTCTCAGTGTAACAGGACTGCGGTTCTTCTGTTTTAGAGATGAGTCAACACTTTTATTCATGTCCTGAATAAAAAAGTTCAGCCTGTTCTGTTCCAGGAAGAGTTCAAGTTGAAAATAAGCTCCAACACTTCGGTCAAATAGCTCTTGTCCTGTTTGTCCTCTTTTAGATGTTGTTGTACTGACCTTTGTTCCCTGAATCAGGTCCGACTGATTAAATTAGGGGTTTATTCTCAGATGAGTGTTCAACATTCCCGGTGTAATCATCGTTATCCGTTCCCATCCTGCTCAGAGCAATAATCAGCCCTTCATCCGTATTCAGACAGTGTGAAGACAGCTCTAATTCTCCATTATCTAGCTCACTATTATTATGCTGGGAGTGCAAGCATGAACAAAGGCAATGGCCAGGGGCAGACAGGAAAAGAAAAGACTTGAACAATAACCAAAGTGAGAAACTGGGTAATCGTTGTCAGAGGAAGAAAAGAAGAAGGAAAGATAGCCAAGAAGAAACTTAGAGGAGAGGAAAATCAAGAACAGACAGACAGAGAGTAAATGCTTTAGTCAGGGTTTGCCTTTGTCAAAGCAACATATGCAGTGTTTATGAAGTCGTACAGTGAGGCTAATTAAATACAATTAGATCTAATTAAGGGGAAACAAAACACACAATAAAACCATTTGAGTACACAAGGAAATAAATCTAGAGATGGCCACAAACAAAGAAAAAAAAGATGACAAAGATGGTGAGGGATGTCAATACACAAGAACCTGAATGTCAGAGACATTCATCAAAACAGAAGTATTAATTGTATCGCTCCCTCAAATAAAAAAATAAAAAATCTTAAATTGATCATTTTTGTGAACCTGTGAGTTTATTTAGATTGTAGTCGGGTGATTCGCAGGATTACATTTAGAAAGCTGGTTGAGTGAGAACATAGTGCCAACAAGTCTCCTCTTCACATCCTAGGTCCTGTCTCAAGTGTCAGGATTAAATTTCCCATCAACCCCTGCTAACAGTACATTACTGTATAACAGGAAAACTGGAATATTTCATGTTATACAATCATATCTGATGAAAACAACCAAAAGAAGTTGATCTGGTAAATGTATTTACAAGTCTACACATTCCTACAGAGTAGGCAGCATTAGGCAGTATGCAGTTAGCATTAGCACCGCTAATAACACAAGTGCCAATTTAAGAACTACAGTAAGTTACCAAAGACAGCCCAAAAGTCAATAAATCAATGATAGAGTCACCTGAAACCTGATAACCTAACTTTTCCTAGGTAGAGTACCAAGGATTTCTCCTGCTGTGTGGTACTCCTTATTGATTGACATTTTATCAATATTGCTGTCAAATCTTCTCTGTTGTTATTGATTATGACGATGTTAAAAAAAATTAAATCATCAAGATTTTCCTCTCTATCATGTCTCTCGCCTCTAGGCCACCGTAGGCTCCCCCTTCCTGTAAGAGTGCTCCCAGTTCCCACACACACCAGTGCAAACAGACATGGCGTTTGCAAAAGAAGGCGATAATTTTGTGGCTAAATAGGGCAAGAACAAGTCAGTCATGTGGAATTGGTACAACTTCGCAATTTCGGATGAAGAGCAATCCACTTCTTGCTGCAAAGTCTGCCTGAAAGTGATATTAACCTGTCCACAAGGAAACAAATTCAGGCGTAAACGCAAAAGTTTTTTGTCTTATTGGCATTTCATGTGCACGGATATGGCGTTTCAAGTGACTGTTAACTGTACTTTTTGAAAATGGGTCAGAGAGTGCATAAATGTGACTACGATTTCATCCCCGTGTGGATGCATATCTGCTTCTCTCTTGAGACGATTATGTCACACACAGCCTAAATCTTGTATGGCACCTGTGTGTGTTCGGCCAAAACAACCTTTATAAACATGCTCCGTACTCTTCCTCTGTCTTTTGTGCATTTCCTCGGCAGTGTTACAGCGCCAATTACAGGCTTGGCATATGCACTATATCGTTTTCAGTGGTTTCGTTTTGAGAGATGATGGAAAAAATTATTACTGAAGTAAAGATTGGTAAAGTTGTTACTGAATCAAAAATCGAAATCAAAAATCAAAAAAAGGGGTTCTATTTTTGGCGAAAATTGTGCAGCCCTAGAACACATCATGACAATCTATCACTGACTTTTGCCATTTTACCAACCCAGGCTTGAACACCTCACAATGCAATCACTTCAGTTTGTTAGCTAAATAGCTTTTATTCTCCTGATTTCAACACTGGATCATGATTTTTAACTCATGGGACTTGCTATAAATTCTTTATATTGTGCGTGTTTAACATCAAATTTGGCTCCTGTTTTAACCGATTGGCTGCCTGTGGTGTCACTTTTAAAAAATGGCTGAATAAAACATAAAAAATACAAGAGGATGCACAGCAAAGCAGCTTTGAGGAAATATGTGGGAGCCCCCTGCATGTACTTAACCTTCATGACCCTTCTGACCTCCATCAGAATATCTGATCAAGCATAAAAGAGGGAAGTGAAGCAATCTTTATTTACATCTGAATATCTGTGGGGTCAGATAGAGATAGAGCTGGATGACTCACTGGATATTCATGTAAGCTTTGATCAAGTCGTAGGCTGTGTACAATAATTAAAATTCCTTCTGCCTCTGAGTCTCTTTGTATGCTCTGACTGCTAACCATCTTTATTCTTAAATTCCCTGACTCATCTGCACACACCTCTCCTCTCTCTGACACCAGTATGCACATGATTATGTACAAAAGTGAGCATATGCATCACAATCTAGAGGCCCTCCTGTGCATGCAGCAGCATCATGAATTTGATTTTCATTTAAAGACACTTTCATCTTCAAACAGTCAGTGAATGCATCACACGTCAGGAGTACTTCAGTAAGCAGAGCAAAAGGTGTACTTGTCACTGTTCAAAGACTCTTCAGTAAATGTGTTTGAATGCATCACAGCTCATAATTCAGGATATTAAAGAATATGTCACTTTGATGTACTTCAGGGCATTATATTAGTACACAGTATACAGAGCGGTAAGAGAAGGCATCACAGCTCAAGCACACTTCAGGATGTACTCACAGAGCTGAATGCAAACTGTGTCTCAGTTTTCACAGCAGTAAGAATGCATGAAACTTCAAAATGACTGAAACTTGTACAGCAGTAAGTAAACACATCACTGTTTAGAAACACTGTCCTTCAGAGAGTGAACTGAGTTTACTTTAAAGTAGGCCTGCCTCAGTACAGACTGCAGTAAGTGCAGTACACATACAATACAAATAGCAGAGGGTGTGTGCACCATCACTCAAAAGCACTTTCAACACATCATCCTGTAAACTGCTTTCAACATAGAGAACTGATTCTGACAGTCTTTGACCTTTATTACTTGTTAGTCTTTAAACAACGAGACTTGACTTTACAAGAACAACAGCAATGTTTACATGAGCAAAATTTCTTGATCTGATTAATAATTTGAGGGATTGGAAAATCTGAATCCACTGTTTACATGGGTGCAAGATCGAATAATCCAATCATGACATGCGTATACATGCACCAAGTTTTATTCAGATTAGAAGCATTTGGAGATGCGCAGAGTTGTCTAATTTTGCTACAACAACCACAGAACAAGAAGAGTATTGATGCCTGACCAACAAACATGGTAGTGGCTCACTTCATCCAACTCAGGATTTTTTCTCCCTGTTAAATCTTGTCACTAGATGGCGCCCTTGCTTACTTATTTGACTGTTCTGTCAAAGATTGCACTATGTGTGCAAATGTGTCATCATTATGCTGTATGTACACCTTGTTATGTTATCGAAGGAGCAGACACAGTACCTGTGGTTGTGCTTTATGCCAGAGTGTAAATAATGAAACCTCCTGAACTGGCCTCAGTAAATAAAGAGTGAAGACCGAGTCAAGTAAGAGGGTCACAATCTACTACAATTTCTTTCAGATTTAGCCGAATTGGATCAGAATCTTCCAATCGACATGTTTACATGACGCATTTTTATTCTGATCAGGCCTTTATTCCGTTTATTTGTGCCTGTGTAGTGAGCCCAAAGTAAAACCTCTACAAGGTTTACTACTTTCTCTCTCTCTCTTGTGAGTCTGGTTTACTTTGTGGTGTTGCAGTTTGTTGCTTTCTGCTTTTCATAATCTCTGTCAGTCTCTGGTCACATTACCTGCGGTACGACAGTTAAGCTGCTCTTGTAAATTTTTGTTCAACTATTTCCTCTAGTTTCTATTTTAAAGGTTCAAACTGACTACAAAAAAAGAAAAAGAAAACCTGATTAAAGTGCTGGATTTCAAACCTCAAGCAGGGCTGTAATAAAATAAATCTATGTAAAGCTCAGCATGTTGCTCCCCTGCAGTGAACCCATGTCTATAATTTGAATAATTTAGACCTGCTCTTCTTCTTTTAGTAGAGTTTCCTGTCAGGGCTCACCGCTGGCCCTCTTTGTTTAGAGAGTGTGAGTGCCGCTGCACCCTGTCAGCCACAGAGAAAAGAGATTTGAGTGCTGTTAATTGTTATTCATTTGCCTTATTGTTTGAAATTAGTATTCAATAAGCTGACCAAAAGCCGCCTTGGTTAAAGTTTCCCCCTTTTGATTGTTTCAGTCCATAATTTCATGTTTTTGTTTGTATCTAAACTCTTTCACTTTCTTCCCAACCTGTTTCTCTGCACCACTGAGCACAGGAAGCTCTTCATCCAGAACAAGAAACACATCTAAGTGTTGTTGTTTTACGTCGCCAGATTTCACACTGCCAACTCCTGTTTGTGTCGGTTGTCCTCCGTAATCATCTTCTCTTTGAGCGTCTAATGAAAGTCTCTGCAGGGCCCCAGGCGTCCCTTGGTAAAGCTGCTCTGCAGAGAGGATGAGGCGCTGCCTCTAGAGTCTACAGTAAGTTTTCAGAGTATCATCAGACCGCAGACTTTCAGCATACGTAATCCTGGCTTTACACAGGCAGCACCTCAGTCTTTAGCCAAAGCACCACAATCCTGGATTTATGGCTCTGCTGGGTCAGAGAGGCAGAGGGAGTATAATCAGAGGCTTTTTACTGCAAAAGCACTCATCTTATTTACCCCTAAGGACACCAGCACTCTCACTTGCTCTCAGGCTGTGATGTAGCATCACTCCTTGATTTTCAGTGCACTTTTGCAGGACTTATTTTCACTTGACAGGCCGCTTCTTTTCTGTTTTTGCTGCATCCACTTCCTTTGCCGTTTGTGCATGTGCCTCTGATTCGAGATTTCTACGTCTCCTGAATGTGTTTAGACAGAAGGAGGTTCATGCTGAATGCTTTGCTGTGAGTGTGTGTAGGTGGAAAGAGCAATAACAGTACTTACACCTATCAGAGAGAGGGTGCATTTGCAGTTCAAAAAACAGCCATGTCTTGTGGTTGGGATTGCACTCTGGTCTCTGGAGGCTCCTGTCAATGATATGTCTTCTATCTTTGCCTCCTTAGAGGGGAATTTTTTCCTGAGCATGAGTGTAAATAGGTCTACAAAAGAACACCCTCTGCAAAGTATACATTTTCTGGTAGCAGCTATGGTTTCAAATAGTCAACACATTTCCTGCTGTGGTTTCCAGCTCATTTAAACATCTAAATTTCTAATCACAATCACTTCTTACTTTCAGCCACTGATAATACTAAAAATCTGCCACATTAAAATGCAAAGACAGCTAATACTAGCCTGTTAAAACATGGCCTGAATAGCTGATCTAGTGCTTTGGGGATGCTAAGAAGGGCACAGCTCACCCTGACCACCTCTTAGATCTGCCTCTGCCACCCAGGGAAAATTACCTATCCCTATTCAGCTTATGAAACACACCACTATGCATACAGGGGCCCTGATTATACAACATTATGGATGCAAATATGGGACAACTTAAACCCGTGTTTGCCCTCTGTGCAATTTTAGCTCTGAACGGCTGAGACCAGTGGAGATGTGCATATTTAGTGAATGAAAACACAAAGCTGCAGACACACAGGGAGCCATAGTGCAGTTCACAAGCTCTATAACTTGCATCAAGCGGAAGCACTATATCTTAAAGGTGGGGTAGGCAGAAATCTGTTGAAGGAGCATCTTTTTTGTGGTGTATATACAAAAAATTATTAGTTATTGATGGCATTTGGGAATGTCACGGTATCACTGTGTTCTCTTATGCCTGTGTAGTCAACACATACAATTTTTGAGCGTCCCGCTCTTTTCTGACTGTAAACAAAGCCATTCTCCACCTCCTCCAACATGATTGGTTGTGTGGCGGAGGCTGCTCCCTCATGTTGTGAGGCACACTTCACGTCCTTGAATAACGTTCACATGCCCAAACAAAGTTAGCGTGCTAAAACATCAGACAGTAGAAAGCAACCAGGAAGTACAGAAAATTGTCTGAATCCTCCTTTGGCCATGACTGCGGACACAAGCAAGAAAACAAAGTAAATACAGAATAACAGAAGAATAACGAGCACTTAAAACAGTGGTAGACCGGACAAGAGCTAAAAAGCAGAGTCAACATGAATGAAGCATTTGGGGGACGCTTCAGGATCTTACTGAGCCTGTAACCTTTCTGCTGGACAGGTAAACCGTTTAAACAAAGTAAGCCAAGTGTCGGTAACAGAAGTGTTTCTTTTTAAACGGACCTGCTGCGTGTTGTAGCGCCGCTAAAGTGTGGACCTCAGATCCTGTCGTATGGAGGGGTAGTGTTTACATTCAAGATTTCTCCCAAGAACTGGCACTTTTTCAGATCCTGCTAACCCCACCTTTAAAGTCAGTCCTGCAACCTGGTAAGCCGCAAGAGTCTCTAGACTCTAGAGGATCTGTATCATAGTCTTTCATTTTGGATTGAAAACCATGTAAAGTCAACAGATCCTTTGTAATGACAACAAATTTATGCTGTACACGGTCCCTTTACACAAAAAATCAATATGCTTTGTAAGTGCAGCCAATTTACCAAATAAGACCAATAAAACTGTGGCAGCAAAACATCACAAAACATCCGAGCAAGATGATTTTTCTTTTTTATAATACAAGTGCAGGTTTTTAGGAGGAAAATTGTCCTGATCCAAAATAACACGTGATATGTGGACCCCCAAAAACGACATAACTAATATGACACCTACCATCACATGCCCTTTGACAACGTGCAATGTAAGATCCTGTATTTTTTCATTAACTGAGAACTATTTCCACTGTTTTTTAGCTTTGTTATTTACTGCATTAACAGTTAAAGTAGAGGTACAGTAAGTGAGTGGTACTGTAGGTGATACAGTCCTGGATCAGATATGAATATGAGAGAGAAACCAGAGCTCATCGCCTCCAGCAGAACATATTTTCTTCAGCTCAGCTGGGCCGCACTATCAGAGTCTGTGTCATCTGAGACTGATACCCAGAATAGAAACTCCTGCATTCAGCAATGACAGTTACAGCTTTGGGAAGGTGCAGGAGAAGCTCAAATTTTTAAACTTTTTCCTCCTTTTGTCAGACCACTGACAGAGAAGCAAAACAGACTCAGAGTAATTGCTAAGACTCTACGGACTGTTGCTGTGATATCATTAGCTCCAAATTTTCCTCTCTCAATTATACAAGCCTAGCAGACATCCTGAAAGAACACTGATCATTGTAAGTAGTTGGCAAAGAAGTTTGCACAATCAGGAAGTTAAAATGTTAAATTCAGCTATTTAATGCAGTGGTACAAGATGAAAAATCAACTCATACAAATATGTGGTGAGTGTTTGAAAAAGCCTGAATGTTGACGAGTTTTTTGTATGAGAGAGGAACATATGTATACAAATTTTGGAAAAAGATAAAACCAAAACAGTGACTTTGTCTTAAACATAAAACACACAGGTGGGCATAAGGATTGAACTGTGACGACTAATTGTACCAAGAGTTGTGCATCCATAGACTGTATATAAAATGGACGTTGTCTGCCTCCTCACTGGGTGAAGTCACCATGAGAACAGCATCCTCTGGTGACAGGCTGCAGCATAGGTCATATACTATATATAAATATAGTAAAGGCCGCCTCCTCCAGCAATCTCTATGAAGTTGTGGACAAACTTTAGAAATTAATTACACAGAATATGAATTTTTCTCCCCCCTGGTTGCGATGTTGACATGTAGTTACTGTAAGACTGTTTTGTGCTCAAGTCCTCTTTTTTCTGTACAGCTCCATTTCTAAAAGTTATTAAGGGGTTCATGTTTTCTATGATTGACACTTGATACAGCCTATGGGCGTAGGAAGATTGCATAGCCCACCCAGGGGGATATGCTGTTTGAGCCGAGCATTGTCACAGCAATTCTCGGCAACTCTCCCGCCGAATGCATATAACGCTACTGCGCAATGTTGGTTTCAGGAAGTGAAAAAAATCCCGGAAATACCGAGAGCAATTTGGCTTCAAGTTTGTTTAATGATGGAAGGCAGAGCCAAGTTGTCCATAGTATATACAGTCTATGTGAGCATCATTTTGCCCCCACTAAGGTCAAGTTTGGAAAGCATATTGCATGTATGATATTCAAGCACAAACACACAAACACAAACAAACACACATACACAATACTGCAGCTCTGAGCTGTCTGCTATTGTTTTGTGTCTGCTGGGGAGAAGAACCATTAGCATCTTCTATCCCTGCTGCTCTGTGCTGTGGGCTCTAATCCAGACATAATTTAAATTTGTCTGCATACAGATTATAGCATGTTCAATACCATTTAATTAATGAGAGAGAGAGAGAGAGTAAGAGAGAGAGAGACTTTATTGACAGACTCAAAGTCCATAAACTTTTGTTTATGGATAATAATAATAAATATGGTGTATAGCCAGATGATTTATTGTCAAATATTGTCATTAATTTTAGATACACAATAGAATCTTAATAAAATGTTATGCTTCAAGATATAATTGTCTAGAAATAATAAAACATCCAGCCAGAGTGTAACTCTTGGGATTTAGGGGTTGTGCTTGCAACATTGTAAAATGTGCAAAGTGCAAAATGCCTGCGATTAAATCTGCATGCAAGTCAGATTTGTTATATCCTTAAAGAAATGCAATCTATGCACATGGATTTGCACATAACTCTTACTTTTTCACCTGGCATCTTGGGTAGTGGATAATAAATGGACATGCTGTGTTAGAAAAAGAGTGCATCATATATAGACCAGTATTCTTGACAGACTCAACAGTCTGATTTTATTTAGACAAACACCAAACAGTCCAAGTATGTGGGCTACAGTGTTAAAGGTGCTTATGTTTAAGATATGAAATGAAATGTGATTGTCGGGCAAAGATTGCTGCATAAATGTGTTTAAGTTCCCAGACATTCTTTTAAGCGCCGCTGTGCTGCTAAGGATTTATTTATCTGGGAAACTTAGTTTTTCTCAGCAGCGAATTTGATAAAGGAGCAGTTTTGTGATTTGCTGCACAGTATGTTGGATAGCCTGCTTGTTTGTTCGAGGTGGAGTTTATCGCTCTTTTGAAAAATGTTTCCATAATAGAGCAGAACACAGCCCGAATAATAAAATAAATAAGTGTAGGTCATCTGTTTAATGATTTTATTTTGACCCTTTTTAAGAGTAAAGTCTGGTAGGGAACAGAGAAGAAGGACACAAAGGTCCTTTGTAAATGCATATGCAATCTTTAAAGTGGACATTTGAGAGTTGGTGTATTTTCACATACGGAACACAAATTCAGGTTAAAATGTGGGTTGTCATCACGAAATGTGCGTAAAACTTGAAATTGTAAGGTGAACATATCTTGGAGTCATCCCTGGATGGGACCAGAGGCTGCTTGTTCAAAAATTCACACGAGAATGAAGCAGCAGGAGGGATGAAACTTGCTCAATTTGTGATGACACTGATTGGTGGATCTCCTAAAAAAGCATTAAAAATGTAAATCTGACCAAACAGGGATGTCTTGCTCTGTTCTTTGCTGCTGGGGGATTTCTTGTTCCCATTCCAAACTCCCTTGGTTATATTAAATCAGTAAGTTTACAGGTGCAGATAAGCTAATTATGATAGTAGCTCATTTAAGCAAACTGGACCGCTGAACTCGACCCAGTCTACAGGCAAAAGACATGATCCAGGTACAGTTATCCAACAATGAGAAGTTCCATTTCAGTTTAGTTTTCTCTTATGATGACATGTCTCAAAAAGTCACCTAGTCTATGAAGTTATTTGATGAATATTGAGTTTTTGATGGAGTGTACAGTTTTAATTCTACACATGCACCATGCAAAAGTTGTATTTGTTTATATCAAAGCAACACAAATCCACTTTCTACACTGATCCATATTTTGAGGATTTGAAAATATCAGTTTTCAGATCAAACCCCAGCACCAGAGCAGACAGCGACCAAAATACAGAAAAAATTATATCTTAAAAGCTGTCAGATAACCCGTTGCAATGAATTTCACTTTTAAGAACAACTGTTTGATTTCTCAAAATCTGCTGACAGAGACGCAAAGAAACTGCTGAGATATCTCTCTGCGTCATGCTGTGTCCTCTGGCATTTCTTTACCATATTGACTCAGAGATGTAGAGACAGAGTCTGAATTTATATCAATGTTGAAACAAGACAGATGTAAGCTATCAGAAACTGTGGAGAGATATATCTAATCCCTCCTCCTCAAATGAGATGTTTTCTTATGACAAATATATCCACACTCATAGCTGATAAGACTGATGATCTGAAAGTGCAGATCAGCTCGGTCTCTACTGTTCTCCAGATCTTTCTGAACTCTTTCCTCCAGTTTTTTGTTATGAGATGGCCTCAGAGTCAGGTAATGGAGAATACAGATCTGCTCAAGGTGGATTCTGAATTCCTGAGATGGTGTTTTCCATACTGTAATGGCCAATTCCATCACCAGAAACTAGAGATGCGCCAAGCGGCTGGTGGTAGCAATCAGCCTTGATGGTCGACCGCCCATTCCTCAGATCCTGTGCCAATCTCAGATTTACTCATACAAGCTGCGTGGCTCAAGCCATGCATATGGCCACATAGACTCATTAACGCGTCATTACATTCATGCATATGTTCATGTTGGCAATGAGGACTTGAGGTGCTCGGTAGCAGCAGCTGACAAAAAAGCATTGACCTTCAGGAGGTGAAACGAAGACATGGTAATTTTGTCCAGTCATCTGATATAGAGCACAAACCTGCAGAAACGCATTCACATGAGACAGCTGTCACTGTAAATATTTTCCCTTTTGGTAACAGTGCACATGCCACTTTGCAGAAAGTAGGCTGTAGAGAATTACACAAAGCCTTTTTGGCAAGGTCTAGTGAATCAGGCCCTTACTTTGTATTAAAATATGAATAGTCCTAATTCTTCAGACTGAGTCAGCTCAAAAGAAAGGCTTCCCTCTAATACAGGCCTGTTTTTACATCTCTGCACTGCCTTCACTTGTTCACATAAGTCAAAATTCTGACTAAAGTTTGCATATACACTCCTGTCGGCTTGACAGAGCCCTCCAGGTGCCAAGTCAACATTAAAATGATACCTAAATTGTCAAATATTGAAGCCCGGGGCTATGTGCCAAGCTACCGAATTCAACAATTTTGGAGTGAGAACATGTTGGTAATAAGAAGTTAAGTTCCCAACCATTCATATTTATGAGATAGGTCTCTTTACAAATCCATCACATGACTGAATTGACTCAAAATTCAACACACTTCCTCTACTCAGAGAACTTTAGAGGATCCTGCTTGTAGGGGGAAAAAAAAAAGGTATCAGACTTTTGCATAATGCATTCTAAGACTCCAGGAGCTCAGAAACCAGGTCATCACAGGTTGTCCAAGAAAGGTAAGCACGAGAACAGACTTGGTATTTGCTCCAGGAAGCTGTGAGGCTTAGTGAAAGCAGAAACATACATATTCAATTAAATTCCAAGAATTTGAGGTGACTACTCTGCTTTTTGTAGAAAATCTGAGAAAGAAAAACCACATTGTATTACAGCTGCCTTCAAACCCTTTTTCTCTCTCCGCGGGGGGAGAGAGCAGAGTCTTTCCTGGGATTTTGTTTGTAACAGACTTCACGCCTTTCCCCCAAGAACCCTCCTGCACCACTTTGAAGCTATTACAGAGTGCCTTTATCTCCCCTCTGGTAGGAACACATCTCGTATCTTCCAGGAGTTTGACAGCACTGTGGAGCAGTCATTGTTGAGTCTCCAGGCCAGACGGCAGACTCTGGCTGTTGTCTATAGCCAGAGAGGACAGCAGTCGTTGATCACAGAGCGAGGGAGAAAGGAAATTACAGGCGTCAAAAAAGTAAGAGTTTGACACTTTTTTGAGTCGTGCGGCTGCAGCAATTAAAATATGTCTCTGGCAAGGCGTGAAGACGCTCAAAGCTGGGTATTTAATGACACAGCAGGTGACTGTATGTATTAGACAAAATATTCATGTCTCTTTGTAGAGCCAGCTAAGCCACAGGAAAAGATCTGTGCGCCCCTGTAAGCTGAAATATGAGTGAAGTGAAAGAAGTAGGAAAAAAGTTGTAAAAAAGGTTAGAACTGAAAACTCATAGAAAAATAAAAAGAGGGACTCTTCAACACTGTGGTGGGGTTAGAGAAAGAGAGAGCGAGAGAGAGAGAGAGAGAGAGAGAGAGAGAACTGTAGGATCAAAAATAAGAAAAAATACTCTCAAATTGGCTGTTCTCTCCACAGGTACTAAAACAAAGCACACAGACAAGCAGGCTCTGTGGAATAAGTGCTGCTAATTTAGGTTTAAAAAGCAGAGAACACACACACTCTCTGTCTGTGACTCTCAGAAATCTAAAGTTACTCTGCTCTCTGGCTCTGATTAGTCTAAAAACAAACACGGCAGTCACACACTTGTTGCCAAGCAACTGCAAAGCTAGCTTGATCAGTGGACTCTGAAATACCGAGAAAGTATTGAGACAAGAGATACAGAGAAGAGGAAACAAGAGGAGAGAGGAGGCCCAGACATGTCCCCCATCTGAAACACACACACACCGAATACAGGCGTGCACACACACACACACACACACACACACACACACACACACACACACACACACACACACACACACACACACACACACACACGTGCACTGCACCCTCTGAACTTCAAACTTTTGTCACACACGTCCACACTTGAAAACCGATGCATTTATTCGTAGTTTACCCACACTTTTTATTTGCAAAGTTTTTTAATTGGCCAATAAAACAGACTCTAATGAACACTGATACGTGTTTTTGACCTGTTAAAGTAAACAGGACCATCACAGAGAAGCTGGATTAGTTATTTCCTGTCAACCATGCTGCAGGGTAAAGGTGTCAGACGAGGTGATTTACAGCCCACAGACAAAACAGTCTTTTCAACATCTGTACAGAGGCTACTCAGAAAAAAGGAAGAAGGGAACTTTTCGGTGATAAGTTCTGATATATGTCAAAGCCAGTATCAACAAAGAGGTAAATCATCTAACTTTTTCCACCAGGGACACCAAAATCAATACAGTGTGTTTAGTGTTTGTGACCATTAACATCTCATTAACTGACAGCAGCTACTTTCTGTACAAAGCCAGTAAAATTCAGCCTCAACAGAGCTAAGGGTACAGGAAATAGTCCAGGACACTTTTGGAACAACACTGTGGCGTTCCCATCACCAACCAATCAAATCCCACAGGGGGTGGGACTTCTGCTATCACCTTCGTCATTATTATTGGAGGAGGTCAATTCCATTAAAAGTCATCATTTAAAGAAGTGGACAACCTCTTTAACCTCATAACAAAAAAGTCTAGGTGAGGAGGGATCTGAAATTCAGCATCTGAAGGTCATGGGTGCTGTCAGCAAATTAAACTGGGTTAATGGACACAGGCCCTAAGGCACAACTCCACTGCATAAACACCCACTCTGTGAGAGATACATCCTGCGGATGCGCTGGGACACATCATCAGTGATGTTGTTTCCTGGCATCATCGGGGGTTTCGGGTCTTTCAACATCAGACCCCCTCAGCCCAGGCGACCCGTCCGGGGTGATCAATCCCCAGCCTGTGTCCCAGCAGCGTTTGCCCACGGTTCTGCCCTCTTAATCCAAAGCCATCTCGTGGCTTTCTCTGCGGCTTCAGTTGCGGATCTGATGGCCTTCCGTTTCGCCTCCCCGACAAGTCCTAGCTGGGTGAACACTCTGCAGAGTGACCGTCTGGCGAATCCCCGACAGCCCACCTCCACAGGCTCACAGGTTGTTTTCCAGCCTTGCCTCCTACACTCTTCCACCAGTTCCTGGTACTTGGCCCGCTTCCTCTCATTAGCCTCATCCATGCATTCTTCCCATGGCACAGTAAGCTCCAGAATGATCAGCTGCTTGGTGGAGTCTGAGACAATGATCATGTCTGGGCGGAGCCTGGTTGATGTAATCCTTGAGGGGAACTTCAGTTGCCTGCCCAGGTCCACTTCCAGTTGCCAGTCGTTGGCGGAGGTGAGGAGGCCGGACTTTGCCCGTGGTGGTATGTTGGGCTTTTCTCCAGCTCTGTGGAATGTGATGGTCTTTGGCTTGTGGTGGCCTCTGCTGGTGTTGATGGCAGTGGCGATACTGTCAGCAACTGCCCTAAGCACCTGGTCATGACGCCAGCGATAGCGCCCGTCTCCAAGAGCTTTTGGGCAGCTGCTTAGTATGTGTTCCAGGGAGCCCCGTCCTGAGCAGCGGGGGCAGGATGGTGTCTCTGTTTTACCCCAGACATGGAGGTTTGCTGGGCTTGGAAGGACATCATACACAGCCTGGACTAAGAACCTGATTCGATGAAAGTCTGCTTTCCAGATGTTGGACCAGGTGATTTTCCGTTGCAGAACATTCTCCCATTTAGTCCATGCTCCTTGCTGCCCCATTCCCACCATCCTGCTAGCTTGTACTTCCTCCACACCTGCCCGTATTTCTTCCTGGATCAGCTGACGAAGCTCCTTGCCCTGGGCCTTGTCAACTTTGGTTGAAGGAAAGTAGCCAATGCCTGCACGCCCAGTTGCTATGGACCCCACCAGTGCCTTCTGCCGCAGCCGTGACTCAGCCACATCTATTGCTTTTCCTGCATTCCATTTCCTGCCTGTTTTCACCTGGATCCCAGCTGCTGCCACCTTTGGGTCTCTGGATTCTCTGTATTGCAGTACTTCCCGTGTTCTGGACACCATGAACTCTTCAGTGAGGCCACTTATTGGGAACTGCAATATGTTGCTGGTGCCATACAGAGCAGAGCTACTTAGGCTGCGTGGGAGACCGAGCCATCTTCGCAGGTAGCTGCTGATTTTTCTCTCCATGCCCTCAACTGTTGATAATGGTACTGTGTAGACTAGCAGAGGCCACAGGATCCGGGGCAGGATGGAATGCTGGTAAATCCAGGCCTTGAACCTCCCTGGCAGACCCGTCTTGTCAACCCGGCTGAGCCAGTCCTCAAGTTCTTTGTTAGTTCACAGGATGGAGGCAGAGTCTTTGAGGCTACAGTCAAAGTACTTCCCAAGGCTCTTAACTGGCTTTTCTGTGATGGATGGGATGGTGGCTCCAGCCAGTGAGAAGCGGAACCTGTCCACTACTTTCCCTCTCTTGAGCACTAGAGACCTTGATTTTGCTGGTTTAAAACTCATCCGGGCCCAGGTGATGAGTTTCTCTAGGCCTTGGAAAATCCACCTGCTGTCTGGTACGGATGTAGTGGTGACCGTCAGGTCGTCCATGAAGGCTCTGATTGGCTGAGTCTGTGGTCAGACTTATTCTTACCGTTGCCTAGATTTAGGGATACAGTAAGGAAGTAAATCTGATTGAAGGCTCCACTGAAGCATTTGTTGATGTTTCTTAAATAGACTGAAATTTATATCGCGCCATTTTATAATATCCAAAAGCAAAGCAGACAAACAGCAACAAGAGTGACAAATTCTATATTGTATTTTTAATACCTTATACCAGTGTGGGAGGAAAGGTGTCAGCCAAGCAGCTCAGGAAATGGCGCTGTTTTCACTTTTTTACATAAATAAGTCACAATTAATGATTCATTTGATAGTCAAAAGGCTGAGATTTTTTGTCAGAAGACACTCCTTAGGCATGTAGACGACAAAATAAGCAGAGTCAGTTTTGTCCACAGGAGATGACATATTTAACATGGAGTAAAAGAAGTAAAAAATACGAGGGTGACTTTCAGGTTTATGATCCAAATAAATGCTACACCGTTACTGGGCTTGAAGCAGAAAAAAATAGCGTGCCTGAAATTTTTTTAAGCGGGGGGGTTCGGGTGAATGGCACTATATGACAGTGGAGCTATTGATTAATATTGGAAGATATTGATGATTCATAACAATAAAATTTCACCAAAATTATAAAAAGGCACATTTTCCTAAAACAGCTGTAGTAGTATGAAGAGTCCCTTGGTGTGTGTGGTGATTTTGAGGCCTCTACTGTACAATAGTGGAGCTATTGATTTTTGTTTGCAGCGTCTTGCTCTTGTATTGTAATTTGCATAGAATCCCTGCGCACTCACCCGCCTACCGGCTGCGCATAGATATCAGTATTATTCATCCAACTTGAAGATCGTTTTTTGATTCTTATAGCTAGTAGTCTATGCTTTTATGACATTAAAGAGGCATCATTTGTGTTTAGACAACATTTCATCTCAGATCTTTTGAACCCAGAAGTCCAAATCTCTGAATATCTTTCCAATTTTTTTCCACTGCAAGACACAAGCAAAAACCAAAAAACAAGCACCTGACCCTTTCAGTTCTCAGCACCAGCTACCGTGAGGCTTTCCATCTTTTCCAGCCCCTTCAGCCCAAGCCCAGTTTCCAATATTGCTGTTTCTTCTCCTGGATTGGTGTACCTGGCATCCATTGTTTGAAATTTACTGTTCGCCGCTCGCTGATGTGTCTTTTTCTTCTTCCGCTTCTCTTCCTCTTCTTCTTCTTCTTCTCCAAAAGGATGCATGCCATTCAGTGTAGTGCTGTCCTTTACTGGTCATATTCAGATCTAAATAACTAAGTGTTTTTTTTGTGTGTTTTTTTTTACATGATTTAAAAAAAAAATCCTGAGCCAGATGTCTGGCACCATGCCAGAGGTCTTCAAGCCCTGCTGTTATACTTGTGTAGTCTGAGACTATGGTTAATGAGTAGGAGACAACTTCAAAGTGCTTCATCAACAAGTCTGTGGCAATTCACACACTCCATAATAATGCTCTGACAGCTTTTGTGATGTTTGTTGATTATTATTTGAGTATCTAACTAAAGCAATCATTTTTTTGATTTGTTATAACAGATATAGAAAAAGGTAGAATCAGTTTCTTTCTTTTAAGTAACGTCTTTTTTTTATCTCCATTGTCTTCCTTTTAAGTCCCAGTGCTGAATTTTGAACATCTTCCCACGTACAACTACACCTTGCACCCCTTACCAAATAACCAAGTTAGTGAATGATTCAAGGGGTCTTTGTGTTGGACAAAGTTTTGAATTACTGTGTGGGTGGTAAGCTAATTGGCCTGGCATGCTAATGACTGCAGCCTAAATGCTGTATAGTCACATTTTTACAGAGTCCTCAGGGTTGTTTTAAATTTTGAATGGCGTTGTGTTTGCTGAGTTACTCTCTCTCAAGCTCCATGCACACCACTTCAGTTAGCAGAAAAATGCAGAGCTTGTCATGCATGGTTACTGTTGCTTGGTATAACTTTATAAGGCACTTTTTTTGCTGGATCAAAGAAAAATGTCGGCCTGCATAACTTGATGTTTTTACTCCGAATTTATTTCTTGTTGTTTTACTTCAGATACAATGAGCCCAAATTCAGTTTCATGGCCAAACTAAAATGTCAAATGACTCATCTTCTTTTATGAAAGACACAGAGAAACACAATCCTCGATTCACTGCAAAAAAATTTCTTCACAAGCACCGGTTGTTTCCTGCCACCAGACTGAGGGCTGCTTTAAAGGGAAGGTTCTTTGTGCCAACAGGTTCATTCACTGTTCCTGTGGGATACAGATTCGTTTTCCCTCACTAGAATATAAATAAACATGTTCATGTAAAAGAGACTAGAATCACATGATGAATGTACTTCAGTTCTCTCAATGGTAATAACTCATAAAACAAACCTCTGTTGACTCCTCTACCCTTAATGTTGTTTATCTATCCCTCAACAGAAAAAAATTGTACAATCATTTGTGTCATCTTCCTTGTAGCTTCAGTTGGTGGCTGGGTCTGAGCTGGTATAATGTAGAGTTATCAGCTGATTACGTACCAGAGTGCAGGAAACAACTTTAATGTTTGGGCAGACAATTCATCCTGCTCTTAGATTTTATTATTTTTTATCTTATATATGTCCCTTCACTGGCTTACTGTGAGTTTTAGAGTTGTTTTAAGATTTTACTGCTTGTTTTTTTCTAAAGCTTAATACAGCCAGGCTCCAGCCTACATTTGTTTGTGAGCCTGAACACTGCATGCAGTCTGAGCAAAGCCATACTCATGGTTCCTAAATCTTGACTGGTCACAAAAGGTGACCCAGCATTTATAGTTTGTGCTTCACAGATGTGGAACTTCTGCTCAAGGATATTAGACAGACAGACTCGTTGAAATCTCTTCTTTAACTCACCTCTACAGTCTACAGGGGCTTTATGTAAATCTATCCATAATCTGTAATCTTGAGAGGAAGCATTTGTTACAACCTCGTGGATGAATATGTTCAATTAGACAACAATAGAATTGACATTGTTTGAAATGTTGAATGAATTGCTGAAATTTCCTAAACTCATTGATTTATTTGTTTACAAGTAGGATATAGGACATGATAGGTTAAGGGTGGGCTGAACATTTAGAGGCTGGATTTGTAAAAAAAAAAAAAAAAAAAAAAAAAAAAAAACATTGTAATGTCAGATAAGAAATTAGAGGAACAGCACTCCTTTGGCACCTTTGAGAAACTGTGTTAAAATAAAAAAAAGTATATTGTTCAACACAATGTACTATTTTTTCACTCATTATAATATAAGAATTCGAATGAACCAAGCTTTTACTTTGTAGATGCAGCCGCTAGTGCATGTAATGTATGCATCAAGTAGTGACAGATGCAATTCATCAACATATAGCCAAACCGTGCACAGGAACAGCTCACAGAGGAGCTTCATTGTCAGAGTAAATATCAGTTCTTCTACTTCATCTATTACAGTCAAGCTGTTACCATGACATCCATGGTTTATATTCAGAGCTACAAGCCACCTAGACATGATGGACTCATCCTCTCTCATCACAGCTCTAAAACTCCATCAGCCTCACGCACAATCTCATTTTAATTCTGTATCTCTTAAGGGCAGATGGAGCTGCAGGAGTCTCATGTGGTTCAGCTGCAGGCAAACTTTCTTGGATGTGACTCTGTGCAGAGATCTGGATAATGGTCTCACACCCGAGGACTCTGAGAGTTTGGTAACTGGGACATCTTATTACAAGAAAAGTGTAAAGCGCAGCTTCATAAAGCACAATTACATTGTCTAAGGTCTGGGCTCCAATTAAAGTGAGTCACCCTTGGTTACACATACAGCCACTGGTGGCCATTAGCTATATCCAAATGTATGTACACACATGCATATGTATAAGCACATACACACATCACAAACAGTGGAGGCGTAGTAAAGCTGACACATGTCAACAGGAATAAAAGAAAAACATTGACATGTTCCTTAGAGTTCTGAGGTAAAAGACTGCAGACATTTCTATATAAAGAAATAAACATGTGAGCCACACAAAGTTTGAGATTAAGACACACAACAGCTCACATAATCCTTACAGATTAACACTGGCCCCTGCAGTGTGTCTGTGTGATAGATTTCACAGGATTAACCGGTGATAATCATCAACACTACATCTCTTCTCCAAGGAGAACAAATTTGGCAAATGAATGATATAAGAGGCCTCCTGTCTAATTTGTGTTTTTACTGTAATTTTGTGTTCACACTGCAGCTGCTAAGAGAGAAAATGCACTCTGGTGTATCTCTTCTGAAGCACTCAGGGAACAAGAAAAATATGCACATTTGAGCTGTTAATGCTCAGCTTTTCTCTGGTGGGAGTTTCTCTCTAATGAGTGTGACAGCTTCCACTTAGGGGAGTGTTTGGGCTGCAGGGCTTTACAGCCTCAACGGCTCCTCTGCTGCACCACTTTCTGGATTGAAAGCATGTTCCATCTTCGAGCTCGTTAGAACATACTGCTGACTGCGCCATGATAGTTTCACAAAAACCCTGCTCACTTCCGTCAGGACAAACACTTCCTACGTAGGAATGCTACAACTAGTTCCTGGGTACGTGTAGACACGGTTTAAATATTACCTTATGGGGGGCCTGTTTAATCATATAAGGACTCAAAACAAAGATTACAATTAGGGCTGCACGATTAATATTTTTTTTTTAATCGTAATTGGATTTTTGATTATGACGATGTTAAAAAAATTAAAATCGTCATAACGATTTTCCTCTCTTTCATGTCTCGCACCTCCAGGCCCCCGTAGGCTCACCCTTCCTGCGGGTACAATCCCCAGTTCCCACACACACCAGTGTAAACAAACACAGCCTTTGCAAAAGAAAGCGATAATTTGGGGCTAAAAGGGGCAAGGGCAAGTCAGTAGTGCGGAATTGGTACGGCTTCGCGGTTTCCGACAAAGAGCAAACTACACCCCGCTGCAAAGTCTGTCTGAAGGCGGTATCAACCCGCCCACACGGATACAAATTCGGGAGTAAACGCAAAAGTATTTGTCATATTGGCGTTTCATTCACGGAAATAGCATTTCAGGTGACTGTTAAGTGTACTTTTTGAAAATGGGTCAGAGAGTGCATGAATACGTAAACGACTATGATTTCATCTCTGTGTGGATGTCTATCTGCATCTCTCTTTAAAAGGATTATGTGGCACACAGCGTAACTCTTTTATGGCGTCTGCACGTGTCCGGCCGAAACAACCTTTATACACATATGCATCTGTACTCTTCTTCTGTCTTTTGTCCATTTCCTTTGTAGCATTACAGTGTCACTTACTGGCTTGGCATGTGCACTACATCGTTTTCAGTGGTTTCATTTTGAGAGATGATAGAAAAACTTTTTATCTTTAAAGTGAATTTTGCTGAAGTTGTCTCTGAATAAAAAATCAAAATCTGAAATGGAATTTTCAGAGAAAAATAATCGGCCAAAATTGTGCAGCTCTAATATCCTTCATATTGAATCAAAATGTTGTCAACAAAATTCTTTTCCATTTACAAACTGGATCTCTTATTATGTAATTATCTTGAACAAAGTGTTTTTTATTATTTAAAGTAATAAAGACAGAAGATTAAAGCACTTAAAGCCAAGAAAACTAAAAACAGCCTGTTACAACACATCTAAAAAAGTTGAATTTAGCAGTAGTCACCTTTCACAGAAGGCAAACAGCTAAAGTAAAATTTTAGGGTGGCCAATTAAATTTGGAGGGATCTAATGGCTACATTTTCAAACTCTTAGTTTCTAACTTGTTTCTTAGCCCTGCCCACCAGAGATGCATGCAGGGATGTAAAGAAACAAAGAGAGGATCCTCCCTAGCCTCTGTCCTCTGAGCCACATTCAGAGCTCTGGAACTCCCCTTAGCATGGCGGGTCCACAAGTTCTTAAAGTTCAGTTGAGGAAAGAGGACAGAGGAGACTGCAGGTACGAGCTTTGGGATCCAAGGCAAGCCACCCTTAATTTCCCCTTTGGACATGCTCCTGGTTTCAGGACCCACCACCCCCTACAATAACCCACATAACTGAAATGTCTATCAAAGGTCAGTGATAACCAGCACTGAACTGCTTACCAACATCTAACATGCTGAAGATTGAATGAAATATCCCACTACTGTAAACACAATGCATCATGGGAAATGTCTTCAGCAAAAGTCAGCAAAACTACTGGATCTAAAACCCATTCTCTGGTGCTTCTCACTTTAACATGGTACCTTCATTTTTCAGGATGCAGAATTATCAGAATATCAGGATCACAAGATGAAAGCTCAAAAATTTAATTTCAACCAAGCAGCAGAAATGAAAGTGTCAGCCATTATGTACAGCTGATGAGGTGACTCACTAACTCTGCACACGCAATGATGGTTCATGCAGATCAGCAGCGAGCTTCACAAAAAGCTTCAGACAGAAAAAAAAGCTTTTGCTATACTGTGAAGCAGTAGTGATGCAAGTGGAGCAAAACAACACTCCTCAAACTTTACCATGAGAATGGTGCAACTCATGAACCAATATTCTGAAGCACCAAGAGCTTCTAAAAATGGTGGAAGATGTGGGTTTCTATGATTGGCGCCATTATCAGTATTGAAATGGGTCTGAAAATAACAGCATATTGCATGTCAGTAAAATCCATTTAATTTTATTATTTTATGGTGCATTGTGCTTTAAAGAATATAAACAGCCTGGCTGAGGCAATAAAATAGAAAATACACAAGACAGATTATTAACGGTTTGCTGCAAATGACCTGAGTTGGCCTGAAACATGTACTTAGCTTGCTCGAGCAGGAAGGCCCAGCATGAGGAGGAATCTGAAGTAATGCATGCCTGCTGTGCCTCGTTGTTAAGCTATGACAGGAGAACTATTGTACTCAGGTTGGGCTCTAGCAAAAAACCAGTACATTAAGATCATACTTTTTATATCCAATTTGCACATAGCTTTAAAGATTTGTAGTTCACAGCTGTTCACAGCTAATCCAACATGACTGAACCACGTTACAATAACCAGGACCACTGTTCTGTGTACATTGGGGTTTTTTATTGCCTGTGTGTGACATGCAGTGTATGGGGAAAATGCTTGCCATGAAAATATCCCTTCATTTCTTCTCTTTTACCTTGAAAGGTCAAATAGATTCTTGGGTTTATCAGGGGGATGCAGCGGCAGCAGCAGGCTGCCTGAGATGTAAACACAGGAAACTGCAGGAGAAGAGAATTTCAAGTTTATCTCACAGCTGTCCTCTCTGTTCATTTTCTGCTCTGACTCTTCCACAAACGTCACATTTGAAGTCTCCCTGGACTTCAGGGCTACAGATATTCTGTATATTTCCACAGTAAAGGACTGTGATAAGTTCATTCCTTTGCTTCCTTCCTCCCACTCTTTTTTCTTATTCACTTTCTCACGACTCGGCCTTCCTCTGAGCCAACACACAAATCTCAGAAAGCATGCACATGCCTAACATCAAGTCCACTATGTTTATTTAGCAGAGGTAGACGGTGTGACGACTATCAGCCATGTTTGGCGTTTTTTAAAGCATGTGCACGAGCACTAGCATACAAAACAGGTGCTGCTGGAGGGTTACACACATATATTCAGAATCTAAATACAAACTACCAATAGTTTAAATCACAAAAATCCTTAATCCAGAGTTAAAGACCAGCTAAATGGCCTGTCAGCACAGCCATCGATCTCAGTGCTTAGACAAGTTCATCCCAGGCTGAAGAGCTAATTCATCAACTTCACTTCAAATTAAGGACTTTATTGTTGTTGTTATTATTCTCAAGGCTAATGAGCATGTCAAAGTTGCTTCATACTCCCCTTTACCTCTTTCTTAATGAGGCGACATGAGGTTTTTGGATGTAATTGATGGGGGAAACACAAGGTCCTGCTCCCACTAATTTGGATTGATAGAGCGGACGGAGAAAGGAGCTCTCTCTTAGTACTGCAATCAAAGGAACCTGTCAAGCTAAAGCTGTAAGCCCCTAATGTGTTGGTGAAGTAATGTACAGAAAATAGCATGCTTTATATATAAGCCAACAGTGTAAGTGGCCTTTACAAGCTAAGCTAACTAAGTATGGTCGTCAATATTTTCAGCACCAGTTCAGAAACAAAATATTTTGTTTGGAGTTCAATGCTTCAGCAGTTTTATATAAACGCAGAAAATCTGTCATTTTACCAAAATTCAATTCAATTAAAAAAACTTAAATTGTTCCCAGGGGGCAATTGGAGGCACATGAAGCAGCAAGTAAACACTGTAAATACTGTAAAACTATAAAAAAAAAAAAAAATCAAGGAAAAAAAAATACTACAAATAATAATATCAAAATAAAATAATAATTCAATAAAGGGAGGAATAAAAATTGTATTAAGGCATTGGCTGGTTACCACTTTTAAGGTATACTGTGGTTTCAAAACCACTTTTTTTTCTATCATGCCATTCCAAAGGTATGAGCTAGGCTCTGTTTCAGCCCCCTCAACAATGGTATTTTCATAAACGGCACCCAGCGTCTTTTTCAGCGATACTCCAAAAGTTTATTTAGTGCCTCGTTCTTTGTGGATAAATAAACTAAAAGGCAGAAAAACCCTCAGACCTTCAAAAATCCACCCTCAATCAATGTTACAACAGGACCACTGTGTGCCCCAGAGTATGCAACATAACATAAGATTAAAATCCTTACACAGAACACACTTTCAGACCTCTTACTTATATCTGCTAAGATGCCAATGAAAAACCAGACTGGTTTTGACTCCATCAAACTTGGACCAGCTTGTCCCCTTGCCTTTGGGATACTATAGCAGTAACCTTGACAAGCAACAACCCAGTAACTGTACGTTAAGAATGAAAAGCAGAACTCTTTCCTACCTTTCTCCACAGCTGTGACGCCCATGCACGCCTGACCCAGGCTGGCCTTTGTCTCCCATCTGCCCTCATCAGGATGATAAATCTCCACAGAAGCCAGCGGGGTCTGCTGCTGGTTCATGCCCCCGAGCACCATCACCTGACCCCCCAGCGCCACAGCCGAGGTCCCTGCCCTTGCAGTAGGCAGCGGCGGCAGCTGGCTCCACGTCTGGCTCTCTACATCCAGTACCTCCACGCTGTCCAGGGGCATACCGGTCTCGCTGCAGCCCCCCAACACGTAGAGCAGGCCTTCCTGGTAAACTGGAGTGCAGTAGACGCGGCGCTGCGACATAGAGGGGAACTGCTCCCAGTACAGGGACTTGACAGGACTCACCGCCATTTCCTGCACAGGCATGTCTCCAGTACCGAGAGGAGGGGACGCACCATCACACACGGCGCCCAGGGGGGGAGGGAGAGGTGAGGTGGAAACTGGTTGGGTTAGAGGGCACACAAGGTGGAACAGCACTGAGCCACAGCAAGAGAAACAAGCAAAGACACTAGCTTGTTTCTGTGTGTGTGTGTGTGTGTGTTTGTGTGAGTGACCACCTGAACCTCCTGAGTCCCAGTGAGGGGGGGTGGGGGGGATCTTTAAGATATGTGAGAGGAAAAAGAGGATAGGGAAGAATTGATAGAAAAGATAAAAAGAAAGGGAGAGAGCAGGAAAAAATCCAGCTCAGTCTTTAGCCAGATGTCACAGCTTCCTCTCTATTCCAATGTTTTATTCATTCCACTGTTGGTGTTGGTGCAGCAAAGCCATCTGCTTCTCTCCCTCTTTTCCATTCTTTCTTGCCCTCTTCCCTTGTGCAACACTTCCTCTTGGGAAGTTACTTTTTTATCGAAGTTTTAGCCAGACTAATATTCCCGGGGAAAACAGAAATGCTGATGCTTGAAGACGATGTCCTGGAGCTTTGTTCTTAATCCTGTAAAAACTTCAACCAAGTCCAGAGTGGAGGAACTGACAAAAAAATAAAAGAAGAAGTGGAGGGACGGATCTGGATCAAAGACCAGAGAAGAGAGCGTTAGGGAACGCAGGCCTTCAGTGTTGCCCTGATAATCCAAGAGAAAGCCTGCGCAGCACTGAATTTTATATCATTTAAACAAAAGGCAATTATTCAAGGCTCCCAGTCGCCAACAGCTGCAGCTTTACAGTCCTATTTGAACCTTAGTTAAAGAGCCTACTGGGAAAAAATCCTTTAATAAAAGGAGCAAAGTCTTTAAATTAAACTCTATGGGAGTAGAAGGACTGCAAGGCTTCCTGGCAAGATTTGATACCCTCAGTTTAACAAGAACTCCAACAGCAGCTCCAGCAGAGGCCCTTTCTACGGCTCATTGTCAGACACTGGGCCATCTCAAGTGTGCTCTCTGGCTTCTGGTAGCTCTGCAGGGTGAGTGTCTTCTTGCGAGGCCTGACCTGGAAAAGAACAAAAGACAAAAAGTAAGAAAAGGTAAGAAAAGTCACATCCACCCAAATAAACCCCCTTAGATTGTGAAATGATTCTAGTTTAAATTTGTCATGGATGAACTTGTCAGCATCTTGCTCAAGTATAAACAGGAGTCTTCGCCATTAACTTTAAGTTACTATGCCCCATCAGAGTCACTAAAACACTCTTTTTTTTTTTCTTTTTTTTTTTTCTAGGAGTCACTGAGCTTCAATAAGTTGTAAGTTCCTCGGGATCACAGCTGCAAACGTTTTGCTGCCATGGACCTGCCTGCTTCCCAGCTGCTTCAACTATGAGCATCAGTCTCTCCTCTGTCCGTCTCTCTCTTTCTCCATCTCCCTCTCTCCCCTCTCTTACACCCAGCTCAGTCTCAGCAGATGACTGTCTAACATCAGTCTGGTTCTGTTGAGGTTTCTGCCTGTTAAAGGAAGTTCTTCCTCTACAGTGTAGATTGATTGATTGATTGATTGATTGATTGATTGATTGATTGATTGATTGATTGATTGATTGATTGATTGATTGATTGATTGATTGATTGATTGGTGCATATTGGTAATATTTGTTATTTACACTCACAGACAAACTTTTTCTAAGGGTAAATATTGCAGTGCACCTTATTCTGCAACTTTTTAAAATTATTAATGTTATGGCATTCCTCTCCCCTTCCTGCTGACGGGCTTCCCATGATCACATCCCTATGCTATGAACTATGGGTAATTCCCTGACACAAAGTGTGCAGAGATGCCCACTGATGGAAAGGGTGCATAAAAACAATGGGACAGCCCTATAAGCCCACATGGACTTAGCAGGAACAAAACTCAAAGTAGGTGAGTGTGTGAGGGTGGACACTGAGAATCGACCAGACACCATATACAGTATATACTGGAAATTAAGCATTAAGAGAAGAGCAAAAACAAGTCTTCAATAGGCCATATTCATACCTGGGGATGATCAGTACTTCTACCAGTACAATGTGCAGCCAGGTGGTCTACTGTCTCTGAGTCAGACATTGAAAGACTTATTTCCCTGTAATTTGGTATTGGTGGTAAAGTGTATCAAAATGAGATCTACATTCATTCAGCAGATCTCTCAAAATGCAAATAAAGTCCCTCCCGGTTTCTGTTGCTTGTTGGCACTGAAATGTCTCCTTATTGATAAATCTAGACTGGATTAGAAGCAGACAAGTAATCCCATCAGGTTTCTACATAACAGCATCAAATTCACATCACAATGGATGTTATAATCAGGATCACGTCCATACTGCTGACAGCAATTAAGTGCCATGCTGTGTGTTTGCATGGCTGTGTATGTGAATGTGTGTATGATGGAGACACAGCAGGAAGTGAGCCCACTGGCCCTCAGATTGACAGAGACACTAATGACATTTAGCAGGTTAGGAGAAAAAGAAAGAGATTTACACACTGTAGATCTTTGTCCCTCTGCTTCTCCTTCCAGCAAGTCATACATGTAAAGCATATACTCATGCAGACTGAGCCTGCAGCTCCATCCCTGGACTGAGCCCTGTGGATAAGCTGACCTTTCCAAATTAGATAATAAAAAGAGAAATAAGAATGATAACAGACTGGATATATGCATGATCACCTGCATGTATGATAAAATGTTGTCTGGTTGCTGGTGACTGACTCTCTAGAAAGACTGACTATATACAAGAAGCTTTGGTGGAAAGATGGGTGGAAATCTCACAATAAAATCAGAAATAAACATACTTTGTGGTATACTAATAAACAGAAAATACCCAGCAAATTCATCCCCTTGCAAAGCAGACTCTGCATAACAGTGGCAGCAACAGCACAGCTGGATGAAAAGCCTGCCTCCAGCTGTGCTGTTGCTGCTAGTTCTGCTGCTGCTGCTGCTGCTGCTTTGCATAGTTGTTAATACTTCAGGATATTGTACCAGGAGTTGATTGGATTTTTGTTTTAATCAAATTTTGAATTACTCCACATTAATATTATCATGAAACATATGATGTCACATACTGTGAAAAGATCATGTCAGTACAGATTGTACTGACACTGTTACTCCAGTGCAGGAGTAAGAGTTATTTAACTGTAAATGAAAAAGTGGGTAGTAGGGTACATAGATTGTTCCCCACATTGTGTGTTGCCCTGGGATCACAGAGAGAACTAATCCTACAAAATGCATAATTGTTTCAAATGATGGAAAAGGATCTGGCACACTGACCAAATGAAAACCCTTTCAACCATGTAAACCAAAATTCTGGCCATTGGCTCAACATTAATCAGCAGCTATTTTAACGCCTCTGACCAAATGGTTCAATTTTTGATTAGGTACCAGCTTACAAGTTTTTCTCTAAAACACTGTGTGGCATTACCAGGTTATGAAACAGGCTGACATTGCCTTAAAAATAGTGAAGTTTCAACAGTTTTGGCAGAGGGCAGTTAATCCCCATGCAGCAGTGTTTTCAGGCATGAGGACAACTGCAGTAAACTCTTAGTTCACTTCTTGAGGTCTTAAAGAGGTATCAGTATCAAAGAGTGTCAATGACAGGAGTATATGAAGATATTTTTGGTGCAAAAGGTTTGTGCATCTGTAAAATGTTATTTGTAGTTGTGTACAGTAAATGTGCACGTGTATTAGTAAATGTGTAGTTGTGTACAGAAAATGTGTATGTCTATTAGTTAATGTGAAATCCGCACTCTGTGGGCTCTATTTTCACGCCTCGCCGGCGGCGTGGCGTAGGCGCAGCATAAGTCAGGTCCGCCGCGCCAACAAGGTGTGCCCAAGAACATTTTGGTATTTTGGTGAGCGGCGCAGCCCGGCGTAAGTATCCCCCCTCCCTAACTCAGCTCCCCCCAGCGGCGTAAGTCGTAGAGAGGGCATGGAGTGGGTTTAACACAGCCAAGACCTGTTTTCGCCAATCACATACGCTCCTCTCCTCGACTTTAAATCCGCCACCAGCGAGGCGTAGTACAATTTACGTGAAGTAGTCAAAGAGATCAGGAGATGTCTGAAGACAGCAATTCTTAAGCGCTGCAGAGGGCGTCCTCCACACCATCTCATATGAGCACAGATGGACTTGGTGTGTGTGAGGTTGGACCCACTAGTAAGACAAACATCCTTTTCCACAAATAAAGACACTTACATATAGTTGCATATATTCAAACCTTACGTGACAAAGGTGGGTGGTGCGCACAGATCACAACATAAATTCTGATAATGGCATTAAAATTGGAACAATCTGTGCTTAATGACGCATTGCGCTCCCTGGCCTGACTCTTTCTTTCATAGATGTTGGCTCACAAATATGAATATCATAATATTTGTATGTAGGCTTAAAGTAAATAACTCATCTGATCTGCGCGAAAATTAAGAGGAAGATAGAAATAGGGGGGAGACGAATTAAATATCTTGTTAACTTCATTATGTGTGTCTATTTACTAGATATTTGATTTAATTTAATGCAGTTTCAGCTGTGTTAAATTGGTCAAGTTGAGTGTCCAAACGCGTAAGCTACATCAGATCAGATATAGATCAGAATATATCTATAGATTTAAATGTATTTGCTGACTTAGAATATTTGTTGTTCTTGATTATTTATTGCACGGAAATGTGCCTGAGACTGTGGAAACCTGCCAGTGAGGCATCAGTGACGTGTGCGCACTACGCCGCCAGTGTACCAAAATACCACTAGACTAGCTGCACTCCGCCTGCACTGAAAGCTGACAAGGTTTGAATTGGCAAGCTTTCAGCGCACTTTCTACGACGCCGGCGGACACTTCTGTCGACACCTCCCCCTGCCGTGCCACCACGCCCAGCTTGGCGGACCTCAGTGCGCCTCATTCTACAAAAATACCAGACTGGCTGTACTGTGAGGGGTCCACCACCCTATGGCAGGCCCAAAAATAAGGCTCCATGAGTTTTGTATTTGTGGATATTTTGGGTTGTAACAAATGTGAGTAAAAAATTTAGTGTGTGCGTGTGCCCGCAGCCCACTGAACTTGGAAGCAGGTCAGGCCTGCAGTAAAAGGGTTTAATTGATTTATGTCCATGGCGCGGCAAAACACGTAGCTGGTGTGACCAGAAGTAGAGCCTCGAGGTGATCAGCCGCATATGAGCGAGCATTGTTGTCTGCTCCCAAGCTGATCGTGTTTCTTTCTCACCGAGACAACTACGGTGTTAGTGGTGCGTGCTTATCCAAGTTTTATGCCTCTCGAGAACTTTGACTTTTTCTGACAGGCTTTCAACAGTTTATTACAATACAGCAGCAATGTGATAGGCTATATTCTTAGTTTAAATGAGTAAACCAATAGTTAAAGGCATGACTAGAGTTTTTATTACAATGATGAATATCCTGCTGTGAAATCTAGTTCAGTGGGCCATAAAGCACCTGTCAAATTACTTCATATTAAATTTGCAGTTATGTAGCCAATATTGAATTCTTCACATTAGCATTATATTCACTAAATCTGGCTTCAAATGTCCAAATTTTTCGCCGGTGCTGGCATTTCCGCGTCAATGTGTATTGGTCTGGCCTGGATGCAGTCAAACTCCTGGCCTGAATTATGGTCCCAGTCCGCCCCTGGTTTCATCCACACGGATACGGCATTTCGAGTGACTGAAAACAGTACTTTTTGAAAACGGGAAAATAAACATAAAATCAACACATACAATTTCATCTTCGCGTGTTGCTATGCCCTGTACTCTTCCTTTGTCTTTTGTGCATTTCCTGTGCAGGAATACAGTGCCACTTACTGGTTTGGCATATGCACTACATCATTTTCAATGGATTCGTTTTGAGTGACGATAGAAAAAAAAAATATTTCTCAAAGTGAAGTTTGGTTGAGGTGTCACTGAACAAAAAATCGAAATCTAAAATCAAGGTTTCAGAGAAAAAAATCTGGATTTCATCTCGTGCAGCCCTACTTCAGCCTGTGGCTCCTGTCCTGCATGTCACTGTCCTATCTCAGTCCCCAATTCCTGCTTTGAACACGGTCCTGTCCTCTGTAAATACAGTCAATGAAAGTCGAAGAATATAACATAAGGTTGAGTTTTATTATAAACGATTCTTGAGGGGTGCTCGCTTATGGAAAATATAATAATCACAATCATTTCAATTGATAATGATATTATGATAATTAAAAACAATTACTAGTGGTTTGCCTCCAGATCTTGAAACCTCATTGTATTTTGTAAACTCTTAATTCTCAAAAAAAAATTGGGAAAAATGCATTACCTCCCTTTTCCCTCAGTATGCCTGTACATGTAACTGGATAATAAACATTTAAAAACTATATATCTATTGATTCATATTTATAGGCTTTTATTTCATTTTGTTAACCTTATTAATAATATCAAATAAAATAAAAGATTTTTCCTGTAGTAAGATATTGTTACAACCTAAAACTGAAGGATTTAGGCTCTTTTACCACTCACACGGTTAATCACAGACTGCACATCTCACAATCGTTCAGTCTTTTCTAGGCCTTTGCGTAATTGACTTTACAAAGCGAAAATTTGGGCTGGTATTTATTATGATTCAGAATGATATCACTGTTGGACCTGGTAGTCATTAGCTTGTCAGTGCTCGTTAGAGCTTGACTGCACTAGTTCACACTCGTTAGGGCTTGTAAGGGCTTGTTGTCCTTAGAGCACCTCTCCTGCTGTGCACTTTCTGTCCCTTGCCTTGGCTTTTTAGACACAAACAAGCCTCCTTCTGCTCTCCTCTCTGCACCTTCTAATTCGTTTGACCTGAATTTCCAAAGTTACATGCCATCAATTTAAGCTTGGTGTCATTGCATCACAATTTGGCCAAATTGCGCCAAATTAGTCTGTGTAACCCATCTGAATCTAGCAAAAACACCCACCGAGTGTAAGGTTGATTGGATTTTGAGATCATCACTCTTTCCCACTCACACATTTCAGGCAGGCTGCACAAGTTCATTTTTGGCAGTAAATTTGCAGATCATTCCATCAGTTATCATTCTTTCAATCTGTATTTAACCCTCATTCAAGATTGATGAACTAGATAATCTCTCATCACTCTCTGCCCCTCATGTCTGATACCCTGCAGCGCGTGACACATGCTCTGTAGGTGATTGGGAGGAGACACAGAGAGGTCAAATACACTGATTGAGGTGCAGTAGGTCGGGCCTATTAATCAGGTTGATTAATGACATCCTGAAAGAAGACCAAACTCCCCCCACTCATGACGCTGATTAGAAAAAATAAACAGATGACGTCTGCAGACAGTGGGCAGCGTCTGGTTGGCTACTTTTGAGCAATGTTTATGTCCCCCAGCATGATAACATGGTATTTCTATCATTAATAACAGCTATCATTAATAACAGTGTAAACTACATACTTTATCAAAATATATAGAATAACTGTAGCTCTGTCAGCAGCTTTCAAATCAAATTAAATAGTTCACTGGAAGACACTAAACTCTGTAGGCTTGACCTAAATCACTGCTTTTATGCTGAAGAACATAACCATATGGGTCCTAAATAAGCTGAAATGAAAAGCTGTTGAACTGATGTGTCTCAGTATCACAGCATTTCTAAAGGCAACAACACCATCGCTATGAGGTATCATAAAATATGAACATAGAGGATAAATTTAACATCACAAGCTCGTGTACTGAGTTTCTCAAACATCCAAGAAGACAGACATCAGTGGTCTCTGTGGGTCTCCAGTGAGCCCTTCATAGATATGAGCAGACATGAAAAACTCAAAATATGTAAATATATCTTGTTTAGTTCCCAGTTTGTTCCTAAAATCATGACTCCTCTGGAGATTACAGTCTTTCTCCTCTTCGATCTACTGTGCCTGATGATGCCAAAAATATCTCACCCGAAAACTGACGTATTGACTTCATGCTCTCCTGCGTTAAATCAGCTGCAGCTGTTTTATTGCAAGTGTTTTATCTCATAAAAGCAGTAGGCCAACAAGTAAACAGTGTTCCCCCAATGCTCTGCTGTTACAGGTTATTAGACTCAAAGTTAATAAGCTATGAATGGTTTCGTGTTGGAGCGTGCATGGCAGATGTGACCATGGCCAAGACTCCCTGGGGAGCAGTGTTCCTGTTAGCAACACATACTGACAGGCCTAATACAGGCAGCGCAAACAACATAATAACAGCTGAATGTGAGGAATTAAAAACCTAGTGTGTGGATAAAACTGAATATATTTGGTAACATAGCTCCTCAGGGATCCTGAATTTAATTATATTTGGGTGGTATGCAAATATTACATATGTCAAAGTGTAACAGGTTCATAGAAAAAAAAAACATTTATCACCTGATTTACTCTACACCATTTTGCTTCTCAGAAAGTGTTGGCTGCCCATAAAGCACTTTTTTTTTTTTTCCTTTGCTGAAACTCCCACTCAGAGTATGAATATGAGTATATGTTTACATTAACACATCCTGCCACAACACACTTACGGTAATATTTTAATTGGAAGGAGATTTCTACATGATCAAAATATCCTACAGCACCGCATGCATCCACCTGACTATGGAAAACAGTGATGGACTGTGGTAAAAAGAGGCCAAAAAGCCACTCTATAGCCACAAATAATGCTCAGAACAGCACCTAACTTCATCAACAGGACATATAGGGTACCAGCCATAGTACTAGACACCAAACATCTTTTTAGCTTTGCCTGGAGCCCAAAAACAACTCACCCACTCTCCTCTCCTCCGCCACTTATTTGTCGGGGAGCCCTGACAAGTCGATCACAGAGTGCAGCAGAGTTTTGCAGCACAAGGAAGTACAATTATGATCATTTTTTCATGGAAATGCAATCAGACTAAGACACTCAGGCAGAGGAACTATGCAGTACAAAAATGATTTTTATGAAGGTTATTACTTCAAGGGAATGATCTACTGCACTCGGTGATTGATACGTCAGGGCCCCATTCACACCTAAATTTACACTAAAATTAAGGGGCCGTACTACACTGATATCTGGAGGCCACGGTGAGTCAGATGGACATAAGAGTTCCCCACCTACGCTCCTTGATCCCTCACCACTGCAATCTCCTCACACACCTGCAACACCTCATGCAGGAACATAAATACACACACACACACTCACACACTCACACACACACACACACACACACACACACACACACACACACACACACACACACACACACGACTAAGGAGTGTCCTTTCACTATTCTTAGCCATGACTCCTTTTGCCACTGTCCATGGTGCTGACAGACTGATCCAATAACCCCTCCAATAATCAGGCCTCTGCTGACTGTTACAGGGGAATTGGCTCAATTATCCCGTATTGTGCCCCACTTCACACAACATGTTGCAGAGTTCAGTGTCTAAGTACAGAGAACACAAACTTTGATTCAGTGTTGCTATAAACTGCTTTAGTCTAGCTTCAAAACAGATGAGCTCTGCAAAGATAAACCCCTACCCCATTCAGAGTGAATAGGTTAGCCATACAGACCAGAACCATTTTTTTTTTTACCAGGCTTTTAATATGTTTAATTTTGTGCTAAAATTGGACATGTCATTGTGGTCGAAAATAGGGCTTCCTTGGCTTTTGGATCCTGTCTTCAGGGGACACTTCAAGACACCTGCAGTTTTCTGCATTTTCACACTGGCTTCATTTTTTCAATACCAGCCCAGCGCTTCTGCCTACTTACACATGTAAATGCAAATAAATCAGCCCAAGACATGAACATCTGCTCACCTCATATTAAAAACTGACTTCAAGATGTTATCGGGTTTTGAGATGGATAGCTTATACATACTGAGAGCTTTATTCCTCAAGAGTCCTTAGAGCTAGACCACCAGCATATCTGAGGAAATTTATAATGATGACAGATAACCATAAACTTATTCCACACTAAGCACTACTTAATCTTTTTTACTCTCAAATGGGACTTTTAGTTTTATCCTGGGACTTGGCTGATAATATAGAGCTGAACTGTAATGGAAGGATTTTGCA
Organism: Xyrichtys novacula; assembly: GCA_962446985.1. Lineage (NCBI taxonomy): Eukaryota > Metazoa > Chordata > Actinopteri > Labriformes > Labridae > Xyrichtys > Xyrichtys novacula. The sequence continues at coordinate 27,484,864 of OY660867.1, forward strand.
GCAATTGTCCCAGGGGCCCTTTGCTTAGATAGGGAATATTATCATCCATTGGTGGTCCTCTTCAAAGACTACAGCAACATTAGCTGCATACTTGGCAAAACCCTCTTGGGGATACTTTCAGTATGCCAATAAAAGTCATTAAGCTGATACTGCAGATAATGATAAGCTCTTGATTCATGAGGTCATAAACTATCTATTACTTGCGTTCTAATACCACACACAGCTGATGAGTGATTTTGATATTTTAAACTTTTCAGTCAAATATCAAGCTTGTGCACTCCAAGACCCCCATACCTCTGAATAACAGAGGCAATACTTAACTTTAAGCACATGTGAGCTTGTGAGATTCTGCACATTTAGAGACCAGCCTATAAGAGGACATTAATAAACCACATTTTAATGGAATAGTTTATATTCAGGACAAGTCTGCTGTGGCTTATTAAACAGTCACTTTTCCTAAGCATCGTTTTAGGGTATAGAGTTCATTGGCTCCTCTTTAAATGCAATTTAGCAAGAAAATCGTCACACATAAACACTCAAGGCTGCACCACAAATCAACTGCAAATTGTACTCCTGGCTACAGTTCAGCAGAGCTGTAAACAGTTAATCATAAATAAATCACATCCGATTGCAGTTCAGCCTGTAGCCTGCAAGGATGGGATAATTCAGGATGTTTACACTTTGAAAAGATTTGGATCCTGCTTTGTGCTTTCTCTTTATCTGCTCTGACCCAATGTCACATTCCCTGATGTCAGTCTGATAAAGCTGCACGGGTATGCAGAAAAATGGTGCTAAAAATTAGGATTACTGAACTTTGGCATGTCAGATCAGAAGGTGGCATTAACACATAATCAGCCTGTCACATGAAACACTGTGGAAGAATATTGTGAGGAATGAATTAATGAGAATGTTTGTTGCAGTCCATTTAAATATATTTGAAGTTCTAACACAACTTTTTAGCCTCAAGAAAAGTTTGTAGATTTTTACGTCAGTATTGTTTCCTGATTTTTTCTCTGAAAACTTGATTTTCAATTTCAAATTCAATTTTTTATTCAGTGACAACTTAGCCAAACTTCACTTTAATAAAAAAGGTTTTCTATCATCTCTCAAAACGAAATCAACGAAAATGATGTAGTGCATATGCCAAGCCAGTAAGTGGCGCTGTAACACTGACAGGAAATTGACAAAAGACAGAAGAAGAGTATGTGCATTAAGGAAATGTTATGAATATAACTTCTGTTCCCTGAAGGAGAGGAACGAGGTACAACACATATAGTATGGGATATCATGCCCTCGATTGGCCTGACTGAAGACACCTTTATTCACGCCTTTAAGGCAGATGACCTGTGGTGACGTCTGGGAGGCTCTGCCTGCAGATATACTGTATATGTGTAACACCACAGTCATCCTTCAGTTCGATAGCCGCTCTTCACCGAGCCTAGCTGCGCAGTGGGGCAACCCAGTGTTGTACCTCGTTCCTCTCCTTCAGGGAACAGAATTTATATTCATAACATTTCGTTCCCTTTCAGTCGATTCACGCGGTACAACAGATGATTTGTTTCAGTGCTCAGATGAGATATCTACTTTAAGCTGACATACTGATATTATAATATTCAGTTTTGTGAGGCAAATTTATTTTATATACCAACATCTATGAAAGAAAGAGCCAGGCCACGAAGCGCGATGCGTCATTTATGCACAGATGGTTCCAATTTTCATGCCATTTTTGGAGTTAATGTCATCTGTGCGCACAACCCACATTTGTCTTGTGAGGTTTGAATATATGCAACTTTATGTGAGTGTCTTTATTTGTGGAAAAGGATGTTTGTCTTACTAGTGGGTCCAGCATTACACACACCAAATCCATCTGTGCTCATATGAGAGAGTGTGGAGGACACCCAATGCAGCGCTTACAGTGACACTAGTTGAGGGGCTGCCTTCTGTCACCATCTTGTGGCATTACTGTCTTCAGACATCTCTTGATCTCTTTGACTACTTCACGAAAATGGTAATACGCCTCGCCTGTGGCGGATTTAAAGGCAAGAAGAGGAGCTTATGTGATTGGTGAAAACAGGTCTCGGCTGTGTTAAACCCACTCCACGCCCTCTCTCCTCCCTTGCTACGACTTATGCCACTGGGAGGAGCTGAGTTAGGGAGGGGGGATACTTACGCCGGGCTGCGCTGCTCACCAAAATACCAAATTGTGCTTGAGAACGCCTTGTCGGCGCGGCGGACCTAACTTACGCTGCGCCTGCGGCACTTCTCCGGCGAGGCACAAAAATAGAGCCCATAGTATGGGACACACGCCCCGCAGAGCAGCCAGCAGTCAAACCTCCAAAACTTTAGTGCATTGTAGACCCAGCAGAAAGTACAGAGTGAGCCACTGAAGAGGCTGTCACATCCAAACGATAAAACCGAACAAAAAATGTGCAGTGATGATCAACTGGCTGCAGTGCAGATATCTTTCGCAGAAACCCCTTTAAACAAGGCCCACAAGGCTACCATTCTCCTGGCCTCCAAAATCCAGTGGGAAAGCCGCTGTTTAGACAGTGCATTGCCTTTGGCTGGATTAGCAAAACAGACAAACAACTGGTCACATAAATGCACACTCTGAGTGCGGTCTATGTAAGTGCGCAGTGCACGCACAGGGCACAAGGAATGCAACCTCCTCTGCTCCTCAGATGCAAATGGAGGGGGGAAGAAGCTCAGCAGATCACAACTCATAGAGCTATAGGCTGTGGGAATAATCTTAGGCAAATACGCCGCATTTGGGCGCAATGTAACCTTAGATCCATCCAGAGTGAACTGGGGTGGGGGTCCACCAAGAGCCTCAAGCACCAGCGCTAAATCCCATGAGGGAACACTGGGTTTAAGCACAGGTCTCAGCCTGCGGACTCCCTTTAGGAAGCACATAGCAAGAGGCTGAACACCTGGCGTCACACCATCAAAGTCAACATGGCACGCAGATATAGCTGCCAAATAGACCTTAATCGTTGAGAAAGAGAGACCCCTATCCAGCAGCTCCTGAAGGAATGTTAAAACATTCACAATAGAACTCTGAAATGGGAGTACATTTTGGTCCTGACATGCAATCTCCACTCTCTCACAAGAGGACCCCCCCGGAGAGAAGGGCTTGCCCAAGGTTTAAGTGACCTGGAATATGTGTGGCTCTGAGTGACAGAAAATGAACACTGCACCATAGCAACAGAGAGTGATACAGTTTTAACAGGGGAAGAGAGCGTGTCCCTCCCTGCTTGTATATGTAGGAAATCATCGTTGTGTTTTCCGTCCTGGTCAGAACATGATGGCCTGTCAGAACAGGATGAAAGTACTTCAGAGCTAAAAAGATAGCTAATAGCTCCAGGTAATTGATGGGGAGCTTGCATTGTGCTGGCGTCCACACCCCTCTCACTGCTGCGCCCTCGCACAGAGCCCCCCGACCCCTCAGGGATGCGTCTGTGGACACCACCTTGCAAAAAGACACCCTCCCTATCGGAGATCCCTGTTGTAGAAAACCGGGTTCTCTCCACGGGAGAAGAGCCGACATGCAAGACAGAGTTATCGTCAGCCTCGTCTGGAGGTGACGCTGCGCGCACAGCCGGTGAGACTGAGTCCAGCGTTGAAACGCTCTCATCTTTAACAGTCCTGAAAAATCAGCTGAAAAATCCTCCGGAAACACAGTTTGCGTCCCGACAAAAATTGTGCAAAGCAGCGGTGAAACACTGCCACCCTGTGTTCTTACAGACTTGCTCGGCTTGAAACGGAGCATATTTCCAGCCTGAGAAATAATACCTGTTGACTCGGAGTCAGTGAACTTTTCTGTAATTTACCAAAAAGCCCAGTGTTTGGATGTGCGATAGGGTCAATGACAGCTGAGCCGCTGCTCACTCTCTGGAGCTCGCAATTAGCGCCCAATCGTCCAGATAGGCTAAGATGCGAACACTTTTCTCACATAGCGGAGCCAATGCCGCCTCGACACATTTGGTGAATGTTCGGGGGCGAGTGATAAGCCGAACGGCAGCACCAGGTGTTCGTAGGCTGTGCCCTCGAATGCAAACCTTAGAAAGTGCCTGTGGTCCGGATGAATCGCTACATAAAAGTAAGCATCTGTCAGATCGATGGTTGTAAACCATTCTCCCAGTCTGATCGCGCCCAGTAGCTGTCTGAGAGTTAGTATCCTGAACCTGTAGCTATTTATTTAACACTCGCAAGTCTAGGATAGGACGGAGCCCTCCTCCTTTTTTCGGAACAACGAAATAGTGGCTGTACCAACCTTTGTTCGTTTCCGAAGCAGGAACAACTCGTATCGCTCTCTTGTTCAACAAGTTGTTTATTTCTTACCTTAGAACTGCTGCTGCTTCTTCTGCTACAGCTGTGTGTATTACCGAGTGGAAGCGAGGCGGCCGAGCCCTAAACTGCGCATGCGCGCCACCGAGGGAGATGAACAGTCAGTCGACTGACCTCCAGCACTGTGGGGGAGGGGTTGTCGCTCTCTGGCGTGCCGGCTGGGAACAGCAACACTCTCCTGCCCAGACTTGATTGATTTGTGATGTTATTAGAACAAAACGAAACCTTTGGGGGTCGTTACATCCATACCCATTGCCCCCACCCTTGTCCCCTGAGCAACATCAATCCCAAAAAAATAAATAAATAAATAAGAGCGATAAAAAGGGGGGAAAGAAACAACAACAGAAACAAAATTTACAGTACATACATGGTAGCTTATTTAACAAAACAAAAACAAAAAAATAAAAAATAAAAAGGGCGGCCTCAGAACAACAGTTTAACTCTCTCAGCTGCCGCTTCCAGATTCTGTATTGTTTATGTTTATGCGTTTTGTGCACACGCACTGGAGATCTCTAATGACAGAATTTCATAAAATAGTAATTTCCACTGACACACATTCAGTACATGTGGTGGTTTCCATCTCTTTATCAACATCTTTTTATCAGCCGTTAAACCTGCAAACAGTACTCTTTTCTAATGAATTGCTAAGTTCAAAGAGGTCTCGGCGTTCAAAAGGAAAATATGAGGTAAACAAGGTATGTTTGTGTGCATTAAACACGAAAGAAAATTTGAAATACTGAGCCAGAAGGAATAGACCCCGGGGCATTCCCACATCATGTGCATATATGTGCCCAACACTTTGTGAGGACATAATTGACACAATGGGCTTTGAGTGATATGGATCTGGCAGCGTCGTCTTGGAGATAAATAATATCTTTGTATTAGTTTATAATGAAGTAACTGGTTATTGTGATTACGGGACAATAAAGAAATATTACTCCAGACTCTCTGCCAGTTAATGCTAAACCCGTAATCTTTGGTATCTGTATTCCAGACAAGAGCAATGCCTGTGGGTCCAGATCATCTTCCTTGTAGCTCATTATAAATATGTGAAACAAAACCTTTTTTTTAAACTTTTGCAATGTTCAAGATATACATTAAAGGATGAATTGGTAGCGTTTGATTCCATGGAACACCATATGTTCGCATTGCAGTGTGAAACTGTAAATAAAAAAAGAAAGAGGTACCAGGCAGGTTATAGATTTGTCTAATTTCATGAAATGGTCTAAAGCAGTCTTCATTATAAATATCAGACAGCGTATGAACTCCCTGATTTTGCCAAGAGGGAAAAGTGATTGGTTCACCACCAATAAGCAATAGATTATTTCTAAAAATTGGTGTATCTAAGTGCCACTTAATATCCCATTTGACTAATTTGGCTATAGTATTCCAAACTGAAACTGAGTTTGCGACAATTGATCCAAATTTATTCAGACAGAATTTAGGGGAGAGGCCTGAAAAAAGGACATCTTTAAGCGCATATGGGTGTACAATATGATTCTCTACATTCACCCAGGTTCAGATACTGTGAGATTTCCTACGTAGCAACTCTAAGCACTGCCCCCAGAGCCCCGCTATGCAGGCCACACTAAAAAAGTAGAGAGGACCATTGCAGAACAAGTGTATGTGTTAGCAGATTGCAATGCTCGAAAGAAAGCTTATTATGATATTAACTTTCATTATGTCCCCAAACACATTAGTGTCCAAGAGCTGAACAGCTCCTGTGTTACCTGCCACTTCTCCTACTCAGACTCAGACTCAGAGGCGAATTGCTTATGAGCTACTGGAGCTCTGCAGAAGAAAAGACCTTGAAAATGACACAAGTAACATGATTTTGACTAAAAACTTCATAACCGCAATTTAAAGACAAAACTTTAAGTAGTGAAAAAAAGATACGATCAGAGTAGGACTACCAATTGACATAATATGATTCCGCCAAGCAGACTGAAGCTACAGTAGGCCTTGCTAACCAGTTAACTGTTGGTTTGCTCGCTGCACCACAGATTTCCTTACAAAGCTGAGTCAACAAAGTAGAAAAAAAGGCAAATTGTGTGCTCAACAAACTACTCTGAATAGTTAGAGAAGCAGGAGAGTCAGGATACAGGAGAAAGTAGTACTTTGAGCTATGTACTCAGCAAAATTAGCGTACCATAAATGTACCAAACAGACATATCAATGTGTCAAAAAGTGATTTAGAGCTCTAAAATGCACTGCATTATTTCTTTTTCTGTCTCCTTTGTCTCTCAGAAATCAAAACAAACATGACTTTATGACTTCTGATCTAGTGTGATGTCAGCACTCTTGTTTTTTAACTGCATACATTTGCTGCTCTGGCAAAGTCTCTTAATATCCCATTTGACTAATTTGGCTATAGTATTCCAAACTGAAACTGAGTTTGCGACAATTGATCCAAATTTATTCAGACAGAATTTAGGGGAGAGGCCTGAAAAAAGGACATCTTTAAGCACATATGGGTGTACAATATGATTCTCTACATTCACCCAGGGTGTGTCTACATTTTGGTCAAACCACCTTGATACAGACTGCAGCATAAAGGATAAGAAATACATTTCAAAATTAGGTACTGAAAGCCCTCCTGAGGTCTTATTCTTCTGCAGCGTAGACCTACTAATTCTTGGGTGCTGGTTTTGCCATATGAATTTAAACACTAGGCACTGTATCTTCTCCCAAAATCCAGCTGGTGGAGGTAAATGTAGCATATTCACATAAAAGTTAACCTTGGGAAGTATATGGGACTTAGTCACTGATACTCATGTAGCAAGGGAAATTGAAAAAGCAGCCCATCTGTTTAACTCGTCCGATATAGATTTCTTTAGGCAATTTTTCCAAGAGATGGATATATGTCGATTCCAAGATACTTATAATGTGTAACTACTGGGATCCCCACATTCAACTGCATATTGTTCATAGCAGAATTTAAAGGAAGCAAAGATGACTTGTATAAATTTTTTCATATAGCAAACACCATGGGCTCTATTTTCGTTCGCGCCGGTGAGGCGGCGGAGGGCGACGAGCCCCGCGCAGTTGTATTTTCGTCTGGCGGAGCCCAGCGTAAGGCCAATTTGGTATTTTCGTGGCATGAGCCGCACGGAGGCGAGCCGAGATCCGCCAAGCTGGGCGTGGTGGTGTGGCAGGGGGAGGTGTCGACAGAATCAGCAGGCGCAGTGACATTTTCGTGCTCGCCACCGACGTGTAAAGTGCGCTGAAAGCTCGCCGATTCAAACCTGGTCAGCATTCAGCGCAAGGCGGAACGCAGCTGGTCCAGTAGTATTTTGGTAGACCGGCGGCGTATCGACATACGTCACTGATGCCTCACCGGCAGGTTTCCACAGTGTCAGGCACATTTCAGTGCAATAAATAATCATCATCAACTATTAATGTGAGTCAGCACATACATTTAGATCTATATAGATATATTCTGATCTATATCTGATCTGATGAGCGCGTTTGGCACGCGTTTGGACACACAACCTGACCGAATCAACACAGCTGAAACCGCAACCTTTTCTTTCTTCCTCTTATTTCTCGCACAGCTCGACCTGGACACGTCTCCGTGTCCTCTGTCCGTCTTGCTTGCTGCTGCGGCTGAACAGATGATTTGTTTCAGTGCTCAGATGCGTTATCTACTTTAAGCCGACATACGGATATTATAATATTCAGTTTTGTGAGCCAAATTTATTTTATATGCCAACATCTATGAAAGAAAGAGCCAGGCCACGGAGCGCGATGCGTCATTTATGCACAGATGGTTCCGATTTTTATGCCATTTTTGGAGTTTATGTTGTGATCTGTGCGCTCAACCGACCTTTGTCACGTGAGGTTTGAATATGAGCAACTTTATGTGAGTGTCTTTATTTGTGGAAAAGGGTGTTTGTCTTACCACTGGGTCCAACATTACGCACACTAAATCCATCTGTGCTCATATGAGAGAGTGTGGAGGACACTTGTTGAGGAGCTGCCCTCTGTCGCCATCTTGTGGCATTACTGTCTTGAGACATCTCTTGATCTCTTTGACTACTTCATGAAAATAGTAATACGCCTCGCCTGTGGCGGATTTAAAGGCAAGGAGAGGAGCCTATGTGATTGGTGAAAACAGGTCTCGGCTGTGTTAAACCCCTATACGCACTCTCTCCTCCCCTTCTATGATTTATGCTGCCGGGAGGAGCTGAGTTAGGGAGGGGGGATACTTACGCCGGGCTGCGCGGCTCACCAAAATACCAAAATGTGCTTGGGAACGCCTTGTCAGCGCGGCGGATCTGATAGACGCTGCGCTTGCGGCAGATCTCCGGCGAAGCACCAAAATAGAGCCCCATGTTTGTTTACACTGTTGTGTGTGGGAACTGGGTAGCTATCCTGCAGAAAAGGGGAGCCTACAATGGCCTGGAGGTGTGAGACGTGATAAAGAAAAAAATTGATTTGATAATTGTAATATTTTTAACAACATCATAATTAAATAATTCGATTACGATTTAAAATCGAATAATCACGCAGCCCTAGGTTGCTGTTTGTTCTTTAATTGAGAAACATGCTACATCAGGGATTCACTCTTTGCAAGACTTATTTTATTTTAATAATTTCTAGATTGAATTTAGTATCCACACATGAAAAGGGAATATCCACATGTTGCTTCTCCTGTGTGCGCACAAACACAAGACAAGCAATACGCAGAAATCCAGACAGCCTGCCAAAAGGGACAGACAATAAACACGCCAAGAAATATTAACATTTATTCTTATATGGATCAGAAGTATATTACATCAGTAGAGATGTAATACACTTTAACAATAGTGGATAGAATCACCTGGAGCGGGATTTGACAAGCTAATTTCTAGCAGGATTGTATAATGCAAAATACATTTTCAAAATGCACACAGAAAAGATGTTTCTGTCCTTGTGTTGTCTTGTGAACAGTTTTATAGTATTTAAGTATACATTTATTTTAGTCAAATTCATGGCTGCTGTTGGCATTTGGTTAGCAAAAAAAACGTAAGTAAAAGCATTTGAAATCTTTAGGGCTGTACAGTGCAGTATATATGTCGCAAATGCTACAAGAAAATCATCCTGTACAACGGTTATTTTTGTCTCATAGCACCGGTGCAATAGGAGCCAGAGAGCCACTGTATTTGTATGTGTGTACCGTACTTACTCAAATGCAGTATGGTAGTTGTAGTTTGTAATTTTGTTCTTTGCCTGGCTTAAGACTACACACCACACCAATTCCCATAACTCCTTAACTGTTTCGTCACTTTTAGCAAGTCAGACACGCGAATCGTGAGACGAGACCTGAAAACAACGATAGAGGGATTATTCATTTACCAACACGGTGGACGTGCCCAATGTGACTGCAGTTGTCACAGTTATCCTCAGTTATCTTGCAGTTGTGATGTTAGATAGCGATGTTGTCGTCACACTACAACAATTTATCCCCCAGCGATAAAATAATTTATGCTGCTAAATTAATATTAGTGAGTAGAATAAGTCTTAATGACCCACACGTGTTAGATGCAGGTGAGTGAATAAATGGCAAGAAAAAATGGCCTAAACTTCAGTGGGCAGACATCCATTCGTACCCGACCGGGACACCAAGTCTCTATTTCCAAGAGAGGCTGAAATCTTACCCAGTGGCGGCTGCTGGTCTTTCAAGGAGGGGAAGCTCATTTTTCTGGCCTACATCATAATTGTGTTTGTTTATTTGTATGTAACTGAAAAGAGTCGCCAAACACAACGGCAGTCGTTTTCAACAAAGACAAAAGTCGCTGAGGATCGGTAAAGTCTCCGAAACAGTTGAGAACAATGGAATGAATAACTTGGAAAATGCTCTGGTAAATGTTTTATTCTTCAAGATCGCTGATTCGCTTGTTTAGCTGTCAACCAAACAAGGATTTCGCCTCAGACAGCTCATCCAATCATGGATGCAGAAGCTTGGAGTCCAGGAGAAAGTCGGGACCGCCCTCTCGCCATAGAACTCCAGTGAAGCTGGGCTTCCGATGGGCGGGACAAAGCCTAGCATTTATCCAATGAGCGTCTAGTTTCGCTGCTGGAACAACCCACTTTGGGCTTCCACATTGAAGTCAGCAGAAGCCCAGCGTCCGACTGTTTAAAGCGCTGAGGCGCTGCGAGGATGAATGAGAAGGAAGTTGTGCAGAATCAGCTTCTTATCACACTGCCTCAAAAACAAAAGATGAAGGCTTTCTAGCGCGTATTTAGTTAATGAAATGTACACACAGCAGTACGTATTTCACCACTTTTTCTTTTTTTGGGGGATTGACATTTTAAGGGAAGCTGGGCTTCCCTTGCAGTCTTAGAGCAATCGCCACTGATCTTACCATATACTGGTACATTGCAATGTGTCTTCATGTCATAAAAATCTTGGCACTTCAGAAAAAAATATGATGATAAAAAATTAAGTTCTCAGAAAACCTTGTCAAAATAGCAAAAATAAATAAATAAACAAATGAACCGCCACTTCATGAGGATTACACTTAAACACAATTGTGCTGACAAGGAGAAGAGTTGGACAATGGATTAACCAGGTCGCAATGAAGCAGCTAGAAACATTAACTGGCCCTTTAAGTGAAGATTTGCTGTCCTTAATTGTAGTTGTCATATATTTAATCTATTGCTCTTACTTCCTAAACCCTCTTGGCCACTGCACACCTTACAGCATCTTGGCATTCCTTTACACTTGCCCCCACGGCGTCTGCCAACATCCATCACTGGCTAACTTAACAGAAATGCCTGGCTTAATGTAAAGCAAATGTATCAAGGGAAACATTAACTCTCAACTAAAACTCGATTTGGCAAGAGCAGAGAAGGAAAACACAGAAGGGGGAGATAAGGTATGAGGAGGGCATTTATTTTAAACTCAGAGCAAGTCCAACTCTGACTCCTGTGCTCACATCACCTCCGTATTTACATTTAAAGCTCTACACTTGTGTTGGCCTATAGAACCTGGCATTTTGGGGATTAAAGCAGCTTTTCAGGGTGCTGGTTGAGCACATGCTCCATACTTCTCATGAAAATGATTCTGAATTGGACTCCAGCCCTTGGCTCTGGAGCATGTCTGCCCCACACTCTCTTCGTCCCTACAAAATGTGATGACCTTCCAAGAACCCTGTATTGTCATTAACAGTCAATGACTGCATTGCACCAACCAATACAGCAGGGCTTCAATCAGGACACCCAAAACCCTGGACAGGAACACTCAAAATAAAGAGGCAAAGCTAAGAGGTGAACTGGGACTAAGCCTGTGTCTGCAGCTGTCAAGGCAAATACCCAGAAAATATGAATGAATTAGTATCAGGAGGATCTTCCAAAGCTGGCTCCGTAGGTTACGAAAAGGATAAGGAATGAGGATCCTGAAATGATATTGGTACTAACTCCATTATCAAAACTCTTTGTTGTAAAGGCAAATTGACAATATGTTTTTAACAGAAACATATTCAGCCTTGAACCCCTCACAATGTAACTGTATGTCACCTCAGTTATTTGGATAACTAGCTTATATTCTGAACATTTCAACTAACAGGACTTGCTCTTAAGTCTGGGTGTGCTTGTTAATGTGTGTGCACCATTGAACAAAATTCACATATACTGACTTAGTTTAAAGACCCACTCTGATGAAAATCATGTTTTTCTTGTTTTTTACATGTTCATCTGGCATTTTCCTGATGCTACAGGACACATCATGAGAAAAGTAAGTGCGAAATTGCATTTCTGAGTATTTCTTCATTCAAATTGCTGTGAACTTCCCACAGACCCTAATGGCAGGCTCAGATACAGTGAGATTTCCTACGTAGCAACTCTAAGCTCTGCCCCCGGAACCCCACTATGTAGGCCACACTGAAAAAGTAGAGAGGACCATTGCAGAACAAGTGTATGTGTTAGCAGATTGCAATGCTCGAAAGAAAGCTTATTATGATATTAACTTTCATCATGTCCCCAAACACATAAGTGTCCGAGAGCTGAACAGCTCCTATGTTACCTGCCACTTCTCCTACTTAGACTCAGACTCAGAGGCGAATTGCTAATGATCTACTGGAGCTCTGCAGAAGAAAAGCCCTTGAAAATGACACAAGTAACATGATTTTAACTAAAAACTTCATAACTGCAATTTAAAGACAAAACTTTAAGTAGTGAAAAAAAGATACGATCAGAGTAGGACTACCGATTGACATAATATGATTCCGCCAAGCAGAGTGAAGCTACAGTAGGCCTTGCTAACCAGTTAACTGTTGGTTTGCTCGCTGCACCACAGATTTCCTTACAAAGCTGAGTCAACATAGTAGAAAAAAAGGCAAATTGTGTGCTCAACAAACTACTCTGAATAGTTAGAGAAGCAGGAGAGTCAGGATACAGGAGAAAGTAGTACTTTGAGCTATGTACTCAGCAAAATTAGCGTACCATAAATGTACCAAACAGACATATCAATGTGTCAAAAAGTGATTTAGAGCTCTAAAATGCACTGCATTATTTCTTTTTCTGTCTCCTTTGTCTCTCGGAAATCAAAACAAACATGACTTTATGACTTCTGATCTTGTGTGATGTCAGCACTCCTGTTTTTTAACTGCATACATTTGCTGCTCTGGCAAAGTCTCACACTGGAAATGGCTCAGAGCCTGAGAGATTTGTCTTACTAATGTGTGCATATTAAAGACGACATATTAAAAAAAGAGCTCAGTAGCTGATCATACTCTGTAACAAGCAGATTTCCCTGCTGCAAAAACACTCACTGGCTCATGTGGAAATTCTTTTCCCCATTTCGATGCAAAATTGGGATTTTTACTGGCTTTAAAATGTATATTATGCACCAGCCTTTACAGTGAGGGAAGTAAGGGTGTTGTAGATTAGAAGTGAAGGAGGAAGAAAACAAAGAGGCCTTCTGGGAAAAGACTGACAGACGAAATACTGGTGGAGGGATAATAATTATAATTACTTAAAATCAAAACGATGAATAATGAACAATGCGTGCAGAGGGTTGATTAGTATCTTTATTCCACTCTTGTCTTCAGATTTGATTTCTCATCCAAATGAGAACAAAGATGAGTCTTTAGTTACTGCAGAGTAAAGGATGTGAATTTTAATCAGAGTAAACTTGATTTTTAAACAGCAGTGTTAATGCTTAAAAAGGCAGACCAGTTCCCAAACTGCTTGCAGACTTTGAGTGACAGATGCAAAACATATATGCTGTCCCCTCTGCTTACAAAAGCAGTGTCAAATTTAATCTCACTTTAGACTGATCAAACTTTCTAAACTGGTATTTAAACTTTAAGAAGCACAGGCTTGTCACTGTAAATCAATGAAGAAACAAAGGAACATTGTTTGCATATTAAAGATGTGCAGCCCGGCCGCCCAGCAGCACAGATGACAGCTGCATCATTTGTTTTTCAAGTGGTAAACAGTAAAGAGCATAGAAGCGCAGCAGAGTATAATTAAATTTATACCTCAAGGTAACAACGTTTGCAATTCAAAATTGCAACACAATATTGTTTGCCTTAAGGGTGTCATTGATTTAGCTTCCCTGCCTTTTCTCCTCACTGCTTTGATTGTAATTTTCAGCCTGACAAGTGCGAAGTTAAAGGGGATTTTACATCAGAGCTGAAGAGTAGGTGGAACTATTTCGATGCTTCTGGTCCAAGAAGTCACTGTTCCCTGTGGTAGTGCTACATGACTGAAAGTTGATGCTCTTCAACAGCTTAATCAGCAGAACATTAAGATGATAAGGACATCAGTCTACATCATTACAACGAAGGAAATATCAGCTTTTTTAATATCAGCCTACGGGGACTAACTTGGAGGTTAAATAAATGTAAGGCAGAGGTAAACTTCAATTCCCAGGATGCATTTCAGCTAAAGATACATAAATGTGGAGCATATAAATAATCAGTTAGGGTTAGTGGTCTAAGCATGTGCCCCCTATATATGTGCTATTGAGTGTTATACAAGTCACTTAAAGGGATATTCCAGCATAAATTTAAGTTACAGTCTAATACACCGTAACACCGAGTTAGACACCCCCTCGAGAGATGAATGTTGCTGACCGCTTGCTTCTCTAGTTATACCAACTTTAGTGATGACCGCATGATAGCAATACACAGCGGGCTATGTCTCCACACGCAAACCTCAACCAAAAAGCCACTCTATAGTCACAAATAATGCTCAGAACAACACCTAACTTCATCAACAGTACATATAGGGTCCCAGCCATAGCACTTGCCACCAAAAATCTTTTTAGTTTTGCCTGGTTTCTTTAGCAAAGAGCCTAAACAAAACTCACCCACTTTCCTCCAGCAGCCGCATGTTTGTGGGGGAGCCCTGACGAGTCAATCACTGAGTGCAGCGGAGTTTCGCAGCTCATCGAAGAACATTTATGATCATTACTTCATGAAAATGCAATCAGACCGAGACGCTAAGGCAGAAGAACCACCTCGTCTGCAGTGCAAAATGATTATTATGACGATTATTACTTCACAAAAATGATCCGCTGCACCTTTACGCACAGGTGGTTCTGATTTTAATGCCATTATTGGAATTTGTTTATGCTGTGATCTGTGCGCACAACCCACTTTTGTCATGCGGGGTTAAAATGTATGCAACTTGATGTGTCTTTTTTTGTGGAAAAGGGCGTTTGTCTTATCAGTGGGTACAACCTTACACACATCCAATCCTTCTGTGCTTATTTGAGAGTGTGGAGAATGCCCTCCTCAGCGCTTACCGCGACACTTGTCCTTTCGCTATCGTGTGGCATTGCTGCTGTCAGCCATCTCTTGATCTCTTCGACTACTTCACAAAAAATGTAATATGCCTCGCCAGTGGCGGATTTAAAGGTGAAGAGAGGAGCTGATGTGATTGGTGAAAACAGGACTCGGCTGTGTTAAATCCACTCCATGCCTTATCCCCTCACTCTCTGCTATTTACGCTGCTGGGAGGAGCTGAGTTAGGGAGGGGGGATACTTACGCCGGGCTGTGCCGCTCACCAAAATACCAAAGTGTGCTTGGGCATGCCTCATCGGTGCTTTGGACCTGACTTACGCCACGACTGTGCCATGCTGCATGGAAATAGAGCTGTGTATTGCTAAATACAGCTCTAACTTTTATATAAAGTTGGTATAACTAGGGAAGCAAGCAGTCAGCAACATTCATCTCTTGGGGTCTGTCTAACTCAGTGTTACGGTGTGTTTGACCATAACTTAATTTTACGTCAGAATATCACTTTAATAGAGGTCTTCAGCTCATCTGTATTGTTGGTTATTCTGGTAGTTTTGGCAAACATCTGCAGGTGTTTAGAGTTGATTAAAGCTGATTAGAACTCTTTTTAAGACTGAAATAACTGACAAGAAACTGGCTCTTTTCACAATATTCTGAGGTTGGTGACAGGGGATTTTTTTGATTTTCATGAGCTGTGAACTGTAATTATCAGGATTAACAAAAACGAAGTCTGAAAATTACAGGACAGCAGTTTTATCCTAATTTTTCAGGACATTTGAATTGTTTGAGGTGCACCTGTATAAAGGTTATGTCTGAGGTGGACGACCCAGGTTCAGTTCCAGCCTGCAGCTCCCTTTCCACACGTCGCTCCCTACTTTCTCCCTTTTCCTGATCAATTCAGCCTCTCAAATTGAAGGTATGAAAAGGCCTAAAAATAATACATTGACAGAGATATTTCAGGATTTTTTTTAATTTATTTTTTATTTTTTATTATTAAGTGAGGTTCAGTTCTGCTTTTAACTTCTAAAGATGGGTTCAGATCTACCACATAATTTAACTAAGTTCAACTAATTCAGACCCAAATACTTCTCCCTGTATGGATTTTTTCTGAGCTTTACTTTGCCATCAAACTACCCATTTATTTTTTAAAGTTCAACACTGTTGCATTGCAGTACAGGCAATGACAAAGCAGAGGTGGTTTGGGCTTAAACAGACAAATATATAGAGATCACTGCATTGGTGTGAAACTGATAAAAATACATGAAAGATAAAACTGGGCTAGTTTTCTAAAATTATTTCTTGTTATAAGACAACAACTCCCTCTGTCTTAACAACATTATGTCTGTTATGTGAATCTTTTTGTTGAATAGAAACTTTAAGGAATAGATTAGAACAAGGCCCATGAAGTGTTTTGATCATCAAAGTAAAGCAAACATAAAGAGGAGGTTTCTGTAGTCGTCCTCACTGCTATCTCAAGGTCAAAACAAAGGGCCAAATGATCAAAGATCCCTCCATCTGTCTCGTGAATCTCAAATTCTCTTCCAGCCTTTGGCTGTTCACAGTGTTCTTGCTTCTCTACAGGAAAATGATTTTGCAAACAGAGAGCAAACGCCTTGGAAAAGACAGTGTACTGTATTCATCTTTAGACAGAAACTGAAGCTTAGAGATTTTGGAAAGAAGCTTAGCTCCTTTAAAGGAGTGCTCTCAACCTTCTCTGTTGCTAAATATATCAGCAACAGTCTCGTTCAGACTGGGAAATATATCAACATAGGAAGACGGTTAGAAAACTCAGTGAAACAAATCATGACTTACACTCCTTCAGGGGGTCTTGAAAAGCTCTCATTTTGCTCTACAGCAGACTTACTGCTGTAAGGTAACACTGATCGTTCAGACGTCTGTAACCCTACCAATACTTCCAGTCTTTATGTAGACTCAGATGTTCAACTATAAACTCTGAAAAGCAATAATTCCAGCCTGAGACTGACTTTATTTCTGCAACATAGCTGAAATCTTGGGACATGCCTCAAGCAAAATGATTCACAAATGGTCCAAAAGTGTCAGAAAACCCTCTAGACAATCACCAACCCTCTTTGAAAACTCTGCAAAACCAAAAATCTGACTGAGAGGGTTTTAGAGGTTCAAAAGAAAATAAGACTTAAATGTCTTTCCCTCTTTGTTAAAACTCTTTAATTTCTGCCAGTTATGTGTGCACAGCTACATGAAGGCCTGCTTTATGAGACAGGCCACTTGAAAAGTCTTTGAAATGGATGTGATGTTTGTGGTCTAGACGGGGGCTCTGCTGTTAATCAAATGTGGTTAACAACCATAACAACCAACATTATTTTGGGAGGTGCAGATTCTTCTAGTTCTGTAAATGAAACATTATCCAAGGAAATAACATTACTTGCAACAACATTATGGAAGACTCAGGTCTGCTCTGCATCCCCACGTTTGCATGTTGTAAACCATCCCTTCTGTTAGAGGATACAATAATTTCATGCATAAAGGACCTGTATGAAACAGAAAAAGCTACCAAACTGGAACTCCCGGTGCAAATGCTGCTCCATTAACCAGGGATCTCAAGACACCAGTGGGGGGTCAAAATGATCACAGAGTGACTTCACACCATATTGATACTGATTAGGCATTTTGCACATGCACTCCTGCATGTGGAGCAGCGATATGCTTTATAAAGAACAGACTATGCACTCTCTTGGTCTCACTGTCAATTTTTCACTACATGATCACTGTGCCGATTTTGGGTCGAATTCCTTCCTTCAGACAAAAGTCAGTAAAGGGCCAATTATCCAATGGTTTCTAAAATAATCTTGCCGGATTACCCTGCGGTGTGAGGTGCAATTTCTCTCCCAGACTTCACCTCATTGTTTATACACTTTAAAGCCTAAAGCCCGCAGGATCCATATTGAGTGTGTTCTATCAGCATCGCGTATCACGCAGCAAATAGGTTCTCATTCTAATCAATACAGCATCGCACACAGGATGTGTCACAGTTCCGTCTCAGAAGCGTGTCGAGCACTTTGGTTGCTCTGCTAAAGATACACTCAGAGTCTATTTTCGCTACTTTACACTTCCAACACGCGTCAATCTACACAGGGAAGATCGTTCTAGACAGGAAGTCATGCACGAAAACCATGCATGTCATCCGTATATTTATATTTCAAAATAAGCAACATATGCAGACTCCCGACTGTTTATTAGTTCCTGTAGATGAGAAATACTTCCTGGTTATGGATTTATTGGTAACACAGAACAAACCGATAGTCAATCCCTGATCCATGTGGACCCCAACAGGACTTCGAACTGCTAACTCTGTTTGAAGGTAACAGCACAGCATAAAGGAACATAGTTAACTTTATTAAACAACCCAAACTGCAAAATTACGTTGCTTTTTCACATAAAGTAGAGGCTCAACGTTCACTGAATTATATCCAAATTAGCAGAAAACGACCACAGAAAGGCAAAACAACCTGTTGTGAACATGTTGTTTCCTCTATAATGAGCCAGCTGACCAGGGCTGCACTACACTGCTGCTACACTCTAAACACACATCCTGTGTGCGATGCCCAGGGCTGCTTGACGGAGCAGAGACGCTACACTGACGGAACGCTCTCGACATGGAACCTGTGGGCTGTAGGCTTAAGAACCAAACTATTACATCAATCGTCATAATCAGGGTCTCTGGTGTTCCTAAAATTGGTTAATATTCTGAAATTCCTTTGGTGTGGCTTTAGCTGAAGAAATAAAATCCTCTTTTTCTCAAAGAACTGCAGTATTTGTGTTTATCACAGACGGTCCAGCTGCAAATGGAAGAGCACCTGAAGCAACTGTTCTGACACCATACATTTAGTGTAGACCAAAACTTCGGTTTTGGTCAGTGCAAGACTGATTTATAATTAGGCTTAACAGGCTGTGTACAAATTAATTGGAACAAATCGAGTGTTAGTCCCAATTTACATTACCTGACAGACAATTACAGCGACAAGACACAGAGGACAATGAGGAGGATGATTGACACTTCTCATCTCAGTCCTGCAAACACTGTTTGTCCCATTTTTCATTGTATAAATGACTTAACTATAACAAAGAGACAAAGACAGCAAACAGCCTCTGCCACGCTCACAAATGTGCACATCTTTTGCAACTGCATTAAATAAAAATGAACTGTAAATGAGTAAAACATGTGTGGGTAACAGAGGGGCAGGAAATAACCTGATACCTGGAAATGATATAACACATGCTGAATTACGGTCAGAAAAAGACTCACTGCTTGGACACCCTAAAAGTAGAAACTCAGTTATTTATGAGCTGATTCATGCCAAAAGATAGATCTCATCTCTGAAGATGTGTGCCAACCTTTAGAGACATGTTGTGTAACCAAAAGGTCACATTTGTTCAAAAATGTTGCACTTTGCATAATCCAGAGCTGGACGGCCTCTCCATGCAGAAACTATGAGGAGCTGTAAGACAAGCGTGTAATCACAGCAGCTGCTCCACTTCTTTCTCCCTCTGCTATGAATACTTAAAAGCCTTTTAATTTCCCCTTGGCTATCATCATGAAGGCTATTTTCTAATGCACTGAACAATAAGATGAAATCCGAGTCTGCCCTGAGCCCAAAATAGTTCCAGACAGCTTTTCGCTGCTCCCTCCCCCTGCTGTGGGCTTAGGAGTCAGATTCAGTCTGAAAGTTTGATGCTGTATGTCATTCATTATTTAAATCTGCCGCTCATTGTACTCTGGTTCCCCACTTTCACATCCACATCTCCCTCCCTGGCTTGTTGCTCTTGAGGGATGTCTTCCTTTTTCTTCTTCTCTACTCTTTTACTGTCCCTTCCCACCTCTCATTCAGTGTACAGAAACATGATAGCTGCCAGAATAATGTGAACAGAGGAGCAAACTTGTCACTGATATAATAAATAAGATTTACTGTATATAACAAAAAGGTCTTGAGTAAATAAGAAGCTTAGATATAATATTGTGTTACTCATGGAGTCAGAAGTTGACATTTCAAGATGCCAGGCTGATTCGTCACCCTGAAGAGAAAATTTTGAGCTCAAACTCCAAGACCACTGCCCCCTACATTGACCATAGAACATTTGCACTTTTCAAAGTATTAATGTAAAACTTTGTCTTATTTTATCTGATTAAAAGTTCTGTCTGAAAACACACTGTTATGTTGCTATTGTACACAAACTTTCACCTGGTATGAGCTAATAATAGTCACACTAATGGGAGCTAACGGCTGCACAACTTGTTTGTTTTCAGCTTGTGACTGTTGACTGCAGTCAACTCTGACCTGAGGTCATTTCAGGCTCAAACAACTGAAATTGGGAAAACAGAACAAGCATGAAGTAACTTATTTCTAAAGAAAATGCTCTAAAAGGTGATAGTCAAATAATGTCAGTTTTTAATCAAAACCTGAGCTGTTTAGGGGCCACAGCCTTTGAAGGCCGCATCTGAAGAACAAATGCATCACAGCATACCATCAAAGACAATTCAAAGGCTTCAACAAAAGTGACTGACATATCTGTCCTGTTTTTCTCCAGCAGTGAAGGCTGCAGCAGGTGCATCTTTGCCAGCCACACTTTTTTCAATCATAAGACCTTACCTGAATTAAAATGCTGTGTGCAACTCCATCTATGAGCAGGCTGACAAAAACGTCCCACTGCCACAGATGTGCTATCAACTAAAGAATCTGAGAGAATACTTTTTCTTGGCGCTGTATGAGTAAATCATCTTTGAAGGCCCTTTTTTCTTCCAGAGGCCACTCCACGTCTATTTTACATATTCTCACTCTTCTGGCACCTTTCTTTGGCTCCTTTAACTGTATGTTGTTTGAGGTTTGCTTTTGTTTGGATGTTTCTTGGCTGTGAATTTGTGTTATCATCCAAAATAAGATTTCAATGATCACTTAAAAAGTTAGTGTCTGTTTTCTCCTTCCAGTGTTTTCAGGCTTAATAAAAACAATATAATGAGATTATGATTTAACCTTAAAAAGTGTTGTCACTCTTGAAGTTTAAATGAAACATGAAAAGAATAATAGCTTAAATGTCATGTGAGATGTTAAGCGTTGTATGTTTGAATAAAATTTCTGCCTGAATGTGTGGAATTGATTTTAAGACGTGACAAAATGTAGATTTTTATCACTTTGAATAATAATGAATATTACCTGCAAAAATACCCTCAGCATTCACAGTGTTATGTTCAGTGAGCACAGCAAATACAGAGATGTCATCACATGCAGTCCAGACGTCTGCAGTCCTCTTTTATAAAGTCAAACAGGCTCTTAGTTTGTATTTCTTTCCTGCACAGCACAGACATATTATAAGTATCTATTCTCTGGGGCTGTGGCACTTTGATCAAAGAGATCTTGGACCAAATGGGACAAAGATGAAAGTATGACTTTATATGAGCAAGATTTTGGACGAGCAATTTAATCCAATCATGGCTCAGCAATTTCTCATATGCTGCCACTGTGAAGTGATTCTAATGCAGAGGCTCAGCTCGTGTCAATGTTTCTGTGAAATTTGTTTTTTTCTGCAATGTAAAAGAATATCAACTGATTTACTGGATAAGGTTTATGGGGGATTCACGGCAGCCTTCCATGCAAGCTGCAGATCTGTCCTCACAAAAGACAACACAAAAGAAACTTTCAGAGTGTAAACTTTGAACTAACACTATGATTTATCAAGAAACAAAACAATGGGAGAATAGTAAAGTTTAAGATAGGAGGAATACATGCTGTAAAACTCAGTGTATAAAATGCACCTTTATATCCTTTTCTGCCATCCAACTACTCCCATACTTCACAACAACAGTTATACCAGTATAGAATACAAAGAGGTTTTTCATTAGGTTGTGGTATATAACCCAGAAGATGGTGCTGCCACAAAACAGGTGAACACTTTGCTACCAAAATATGCTGGATACTGATGAAGGAGAGTCTTGCAGTGCCAATTTTTAACTGTTTTTCTCCTTCAGAACCTTAAGAAACAAATGTCAGCAGGATCAGATTTTTTTTTGTCAAAAGAAACTACTCAAGCATTTAGAGGGTACGCTAAATGAATACTGCTGTGCCCACAGGGGGCGCCAAAATCAACTAAAACCAAAGGTTCTTTACAGGAGCTTAAAGTAAAGTAAGAGCTACTGTATATCCTAAGGCAGTGTTTTTCGACTTGTTTGCCGCAAAACACTAGTGTGCCGCAAGAGATTGTCAGGTGTACCGTGGGAAATTATCCAATTTGCAAATACTATGCCATTGTCAAGTGTCTGTGCTGTAATCATAGACTGTATATACTATGGACAACCTGGTTCCGCCTACCGCCTTCCAGGATTTTTCTAAATTTCCTGAAACCAGCGCTGCGCAGTAGCGATGCGCGCATTCGGCCGCGCAGTCGCCGAGAGTCGCTGCTCTGTAACTTTTAAAAATGGAGCTGTACAGAAAGGAGGCAGGATTTAAGATCTATACTGCAGCCTGTCAACAGAGGGTGCTGTTCTCGGAGTGGCTTCATCCAGCAAGGAGGCCATTCTATATACAGTCTATGGCTGTAATAAGCATTGGAGCAGTACTCTTATATGTCACTGGGTGGCAGCAGATGGCTAATTGCCTGTAAAAAAACTGAAAACAGAGAGAGGCTGGGAGCTGTTGAGGAAGAGTTTAGTGTGTGTCTTTCTTCCATTCCTGCTAGGACATCAGCTTTGTGTTCATCTAAACAGCCAGGGCTCACACTGAGTGAGTTTAAATACATTTAGAAACTATATTACTAGCTATACTCTAGGGATGCACCGAAAATTTGGCAAGCAAATACCGCGACCAGTACGCGCTTGTCTGGATAAGAGCCACATTGTCTGTGGTGTGGACGTATTTCTATGTATCTGAGAACTACGAATAGCGATTAGCATAGCTTGCAATGCAAAAATTTCAAGAGGGGCTGCATCTGCAAAGAGTTTCTTTATGTTGGGTTTAATTTATCACCTGATATCCAAACATACCCATCACCATTATGAAATATGAGAGGAATGCGGCACAGAACAGGAAATCCCTCCGAGCACCCCAATCTGTCTGTAGTGGATGTCATGTTCAGCTCCCACTTTCGGCTGCTTTAAAGTAAACATACTGATGCTACTTCCGCTCATAACAGCTTTTGAGTTGTTTTTGTCCCTGACTCGCAGGCGCCATCTAAAGTTGTAAACCACTCAGAACATGCAGCCACATGCTGACTCAAAAACTCAAAACTCACATTGCAATTGCATAAATTAATATTAATTTAATATTTGGCATTAATTAATATTGATTTATACAATTGCAATGCCTTGATTTTAGTGAGATTAGTACACAGTCATAGCCATAAATGCTATGCTACTAATGATTGGCATGATAATTTTTCTTCGGTTTTCAGCCTTGGTTTCCTCATTTTCGGTTTTGGTCAAGAATTTTCATTTCAGTGCATCCCTGAATTCTTTAATATATACTTTGTTAGGCTATGGAGTGTAATTTTGGTTGGTGGTGTGCCCCAGAATTTTATCAATGTAAAAAATGTGCTGTAGCTCAAAGAAACTTGAAAAACACTGTCCTAAGGTGCTGTTTAATGTTCATGATTTATATATATATATATATGTTTTTTTTCTACGCCTGAGAACATGAAACATCTTTGTTGTGAGGAGGAAAATGATCTCGTCCAATATTGTTGGAAAAATTGTGTAGCACAACAACAAGATGCTACCACTGGTTGAGGTAGCTAAAGTTAAGCTGAGGTAAACACTTGCAGGGTTTTTGCTGAAGGTTGATGGTTTAGAAACATGTTTTTTACCCTGCCTGAGACCATGAATCATTTGGATGTAAAGCAGAAAACAAATCTGGTCTGATATTGTCGAAAAAATGCAAGGCAGCAGAAAGATGATGCTGGTCGCTGAGGTAAGGTTTGGCTGAGCTTAACACTTGTAGGGTATTTATTCATTGTTTTCGGTTATAAATTTATTGTTGTCATCACACCTGAGACAATGAAATGTTTTGGTTATGTAGCGGATAACCATCTAGTCTTAGATTGTCAGAAAAATAGCAGAGCACACTGCAAGATGCAGCTGCACCGTCTCTGCTAAGGGAAAAATGTAAGCTTAGGAAAAAACAGGCGGGGTTTTTATTTATTGTTTATGGTTTTAAATAAATGGTTTTTGTCACGCCTGAGACCATTGAATGTATTGATTGTGAAGCTGAAAATAATCATGTCCAACATTGCTAGAATGCGAAGTACAGGGGCAAGATGCTGCCTCTCACTGAGGTAAAGTTAAGCTAAGGTAAACACTTGCATGGCTTTTGCTACGCCTTAGACCATGAAACATTCTGTTTGTGGAGCAGAAAATCATCCAGTCCGATATTGTCAGAAAAAATGCGAAGCACAGCAGCAAGCTGAGGTAAAGATAACCTGAGGTTACCACTGGTGGGGTTTTATTTAAAGGGAATCTTCAGTTTGAGACAGCAGAGGAGGGTTAGAGGGTTACGAATAGTGGGTTCGTCTGTACCTCACAAATACAAAAACTACCTCTGCTGAGCTCAACTATCATACCAGGACAAGGAGAAGAGTTAAACAGAAATTGCTACCGGGTAGCCTTTAAAAACTTCCAGTTTTGAGAGTCATGACTTTGGTTTTGCTGTGTGGAGTGCAGCATTGGCCACAGTCTGCAATCTCTAGGAATGAAATTGTTATGCACCATTATCTGTCTTCATGTGCAGGTTGTCTCACATTTGCTCACCTCTGCTGAAGCTTTCCAAATCCGTCAATGTGGGTTGGGATTTAGAGGTAGGAAAAAAAACACTACTAAGCTGGCATGCAGGAACTGCAGTGTGACTGTCATCTGATCAAATGTTGGACCCTGCTGGTTTTCTGTTATTTGTGAGTAACAAACATGTTAATTGTGTTGCCTTTCAACTCACAAAATCACAGTTTTTTTTCCACAGTGACAAATTTTTTAGTGCCACAGAATGAGTTAATTTATCGTAATTACCCAAGATCCACAGACAATGGGTGAGATTACAAGCCTGGTAATCATTTTAATCAAGGCAATTCAGCAGGGTTGTAATTACTAATTTAGCTCATCTTTATTCCTCTCAGCTCTTTTCATCATCTAAGAACCAAAACCGGACTTAAGTTTTAAAAAAGGTGCTTTGCTGAGACAGGTGCTGCATTTAGAAGTCTAGCTGTCATTATGGGACTCTGTGCTGTTATGCTGAAGATGATAAATGTTGAGCCTCATACACAGCCTGCTGTCACTACAGTCTGAGCCAGTGCAGTTGAATTTTGCATTTTCACTTGAAGAGTGAACATGGAACTGCACACACAGGGAAACCGCCTTAGGTGCGTCTGGGAAATGTAGACATTATTTCCTTTTGGGCCGAGTTGAAAACATTTGTGTTGAGCTGTTAATATCCTCTGAAGTGTTAAATTGGATCCCATGGTTGCACAGTGAATCATCCATATAACACTACCAGGAGGGTTTGATAAAGCACTGTATGTTTTAGGATTGCCATTCCAGCTATGCTCAAGCACAGTCCATTTCAGTGCATTGCAATAATACACTAAGACACAATGCTTCTATTCTGATTTGGCTCAGACGGCTCAACTATCGTGGCTTTGCTAAAGCTGCCTTCTGGATCCCAAGAGGCACAAAATGAGATTCACAAAACACAAAGTGAGACACTCTGTTCACATCAAGTCACCTGCACAACAATGATCAGCGTTATCAGTTTTTTATTGCAGGACTGAATTTGCATTGCACAGATTTAAGACGCTTCTCAAAGTATGATTTGTACAGCACAAGCAATAAGAGGAATATATGAATACATTTAACCCACAGAATAAGTTACCCTTTTGACTTATTTATATATGCTAATCACACTTAGACTAAACCTTTGCACAGGAGAACCCATATCCCATGCAAAGGCCTGACTTTTAGAGCTCCCCCTGGTGACTGGCTGCAGTATTGGTCATAAAGCTTGGGTCCTTTGTTACAACAAATGGAAGATACTATAGATCACACAACAAAACTAAAATTCACATAACATAAAGTTTACTTAAAAAGGCTCTATCTAGTGAGAATGCAGGAGTTCATTATTCAAAAACTTTCCTTTTAAAAAGGTACTTGGTGAGAATAAAGGGAATATGAAGTCAGTGTCACAGCTCTCCTGTGGACTCCTGTATCATTTCTGTATCAGATTAGAGAAGTAGAGGAGGATGGCGAAGGACAACAAATCAAAAACTGGCAAACCCTTAAACTTTCCACCACTGAGAGTGTCTGTTTTAAAACAAACCATGGTGCAGACAGTAATGCCCTGGGATTCCTTATGCCAGTCAATAAATATGCTAAGTCATTCACAGTCAAGTTAAGCTGTGGTTACAGATCAATTAGGTGGGTTAAATGGACTACTGTCCTTGTCCAAGTTTACAAGAATCAAATCTTTCAGAACACCTTCACCACTGTAGGTGGCAATAGCTCACTACTGTTGGACCATATCCTGGTTGAGCTATTGGGTCACATACCAAAACAATCAATAAACATGTTTCCAAGATGCTAACAGGTTGTAGTTCATATCCCACATGTTGCAGAGCTCCTTCTTTCATTTGCTATGAAATCTTTGAAAATGCATGATTTGTGGCACCTCTTTGGTGTCCTAGCAGGAACGGAAAATAAAAAAAAAAAGAAAACAGTGCATAAATATACATGTGGCTTTATGCATGTTCTAGCCCCCAAACTGAATTATTTACTAGAACCTTATATACACTACAGGCCAAAAGTTTGGAAGCAAGATCAGATTTGTACAAAAAAGATCATAGTTTCAAATATATAATTTGCAACACAATAAACATGACCATTGTGTAAAGAGTAACTTATCAGAAGACATTTTGACTATAATTATTAGGTATTTGAGTAATTGTTGCTTAGACTTTGCTTTCTTTAAAGTAACCTCCTCTGGCTTTAACAACAGCTTGACATATACCAGGCATTCGTTCCACAAGTTTTTTAAGGTATGTTCCAGGGATTGCATTCCAAGCTTTCTTCAGTTCATTAAAAAGAGACTGCTGATTCATGGGATGCGTTTTTCTGATCGATCGATCCAATTCATCCTGCACAAGCTCAATTGGAGAAAGGTCTGGAGACTGATGGGGCCAAACCATCTTTTGAAGAACACCTTCCTCTTCTTTTTTGTCTAGGTAACCCTGACAGAGCTTGGCAGAGTGCTTAGGGTCATTGTCTTGCTGCAAAACAAACTTATGAGCCACAAGTCTGAGTCCAGATGGAACAGCATGGTGCTGGAGGATGGAGTGGTACTGTTCCTTCTTCATGATACCCTTTACTTCAAACAAATCTTCTACTCCATCACCTGCAAAACATCCCCATACCATGGAACTACCATCTCCATGCTGAATTGTGGGTGTAACACATGGTGCTTTCAGACGTTCACCAGTTTGTCTGCGGACATAGACTCTGCGTTTTGAACCGAACAGTGCAAACTTGTTTCTAGTCATCATAAGTCCAATTTTTGTGAGCTTTTGCCCACTCATATCTCTTTTTCTTGTTCTGTGGATGAAGTAGTGTTTTTTTGCAGATACACAACCCCTCAGACCAGCCTTTCTCAAACGTCATTTCACAGTTGTCAGAGATTTGGGTTTCTACCTTGTCATGTTGATTTCCTCCCTTATTTTTGGTGCTGTCTTTTGCCAATCTCTCTTACTGGTGCCAAGGCTATGTTTATCCTCTGCTTTTGTAGTAACTCTCTTTCGTCCAGGTCTTTTTCTATCATCATAACTTCCAGGTTCTTCTAGTCTCTTCAGAATGTAGTGGACTCCTTTGTTAAACACCTTTAGGCGTTTTGCAATTTCTCTTTCTGTGTATCCTTCTTTCCTCAATGTACAAATCTGTACTTTTGTTTCTTTACTCAGTTGCTTCTTTCTAGCCATTTTTGCGGTAGTTTGAACACAGTTGAGATTTATTAGGATTTTTGTACGCAGACTCTAAAAAATCAGAAAGTTGAAGTGAATTATCCAATTGTGATTTGTTTTTTTGCTTTTGCACTTTTTTTGTTGTGACTCTTGCAAACTAAGCCCTTATTATCTTTTGCTGACATAAATTTTAGCAATGGTCTGTTAACATCAATGTATATCTAAAGGTAAATGGAGTAAAATGGTGCGTTTCCATGAAAGCAACATCTGATCATGGAGTAAATACATCCCAAAATACATAAAACTCATGCTGGATTTTAAAAAAAAAGCATTGTGAACAAAAACTCAGAGAGACTCCCAACTGTTCGGCCTGTAATGTAACTTCTGGCTTGAAGTATATATATATATATATATATATATATATATATATATATATATATATATATATATTTATGTATATATATATATTTATGTATTATGTATGTATGTCAATAACAAACAGAGTACTTCTATTTATTTCCTTTTACAAAAAATCCTTGTGATCAAGTCCAAGTTGTCAGTGCTTTAGTACAATTCAAGTCTTCTATTAAGTTTTACAGCCCTTGCTTTTTTGAAAAAAAAAAAAAAAAACTATATATATAATACTATATATATATATTTATTTTTTAAATTATGTAAAAAAAGCTTATAGTAGCGGAGTTGTAGTATTTTTCTTTTCAGGAAGTGTAGCTGGAGGGGATGAAAAGAACCAGAAGATTCAGTGTTTGCACCACCTGTAATAAAAAAAAAGGTTTCACTATGAGGAAAAAACAGCAGCAATTTTCCTTTTTATTAAACCTGTCACAATGTTAGATGACATGTTTTTAATGGAGAAAAATGAGGTTTGAAAAGAATCACACATTTGCAGTGATAGCAGGGGCTGTGAACTGGTTTTTGCTCAGTCATCCACTTCTCAATTAAGCCTGAGTCACCACTACAGAGGGAGTCAGACCTGGAATCAGTGACTGTGAACACGGGGTTCTGAGTTTCATAAGAGATCAGGGCGACCAGTGTGGGGAAACAAACACTCAGATTAGCTGTGTGAACAAATACAGTATGCTGAGAAATACACACACATGCACAAAAGCAGATAGCTGAATGTGTGTATGTGTTTCAGTATTTCTACACTCAGTCATACTGTAACCAAAATAAAATCCCAAACAGATTATAATTTCAAAGCACAGAGAGTCAGAAGAGCAGAGACGGGGAGGGGGAGAGGCATGGGAAAGTCTGAGCACCAAATGCAAAGTGGTTGTAATTTGCATGAAAGAATACGATAAAGGAAGATAAGGAAATAAAAGTATGAGGAAACTGCTTCTTCTAAAAGTTGTGCCAAAATAAAAATAGAATCACGAAAAGGAAAAACAGTTAGAGAGCTGATGGGGAGGAGAAAGAGGAAGATAAGTATGGTCACAGTCAATGAGGCATGTAAGAGCAAAGAGAAATGGGTTTGCATGGGAATCATAACGATGTAGAGCGTCGGCCAGGCAGACTAAATGAAAGCATTTCTCTTTGACACACACTTCCCATCAGTGCCACTAAGAGGAACAGCAGGCGCAGTTGGTGTACATGCCCCTGAGGTTAACTCTCCAATCAGACGCTCCACTACTCGCCCCCATGACAACCCCGCAGTGACATCATTCAGCGAACAAACAGGAAAGTGTGACAATGAGGGGATCATCAGTGCCAACTGTGCCTGCTGTTTCTTGTCTATAAAGCTCAGGCTGTTTGTAATAGCCTCTCTGGCCTTGTTTACACATGGCTTTAACACATACAGACAGCTCCAGCTTCACATATTGACATCTGGCGTCAGAATCCAACTAGTATCCCAAAAGACCTCTTGTAAACACACTTCCCCACTCTACATGCAAATTGACATGTAACATAATCTCTATTTACAGAGGTTACATGCTTAGCCCAAAGGGAAATCAGACTATAACTATGCTAACATGGTGATAAATATTTAAAATTTAGTCAATAAAAAGCCCAAACAGTACCAAAGAGCCTCACATAAGCACTTTATCAGAATTAAAAAGGCCCACAAGCAGAATAAACAAACCCCTGCCTGTTTTAAGACCTGCTAATACCTGCTTTAAACTCGTTCATCAACCTTCAATAGAAAACTTTTGCTCTGTAAACAGTTCAAGCTGATTATTTTCTGTTCTTTCTACACACACCCAGACTCAGTGTTAATGTGCTTAGACATTAAATAGTGCTGTAGTGAGCTTGAATTATTATAAGCTGCTGTTTGATTAAGGACAACACAATGACAATGACAGAGCCTACTTCACTATAACAGTCCGCAGCTGTGCTCAGTTAGGCAACTTCATGACCATACATTGCAACCTTCGCTTGCTGGAGCCAAAGTTAATAGTTTGTTAAAGGAGTTATGAATATTCTAATCATTATTATGTTTTAAAATTAAAATGCCTGTAATATCTTGTGTCTAAGATGAAGCACAACCACCCACCTTCGCTGTCCTATCTGGATGCATAAAAGCACAGACAACATTTAGCATTGTGAGATTGATTTTCATTACATTAAAGAAAAATATATAGCTAATAGACTCCAAATATCTGCCGTTGTATGTTTGGTATGAGGGGAAACCATTTGGGACTGGACCTCAGGGTACCTGAAGTTGCTCCAAGTTTCTGAGTAACAACTTGAACTTCGGGAGAAGTTCTGGGTGAAGTGCCTGGTCTTGGAATTTTTGACTATCAGGATCAAATTGGGCACATCGTTAAACTCACAATTTATCATCACATCCCATCATGCAGTGTGTTGCCATGGTGCTTTCAGACAGTGTCAATCAAAGAAAATTTAGGGAAACTGGTGAGTGACTCCTCTTTCACTGCACAGGACAGCGAGTGCTGACCAAGATTTCTGACATGTAAGAAATTCACATCAAAATGAAACAGTTAGACTCAAATACTGAATCAGAAACTGAGTTGGAGGCACAGACAGACATACTGGGGCAGCTGCTATTTAAAAAAAATACCACTGAAAGAAAGCATTACAGAACAGCTAAGGGCGGTAACAGCTTTCTAAAACAACAGGTGTATTATTTTCAGCAGTACAGGACACCCTGTTTCACTGAAGCCAACAAAATCCATCTCCATAGAATCAACTCAATGTGCAATTCCCAAATAAAGTATAGCCATAAAAACACAATAAACTCAGTGGCAACACATAACAACAGCAATAAAGTAACAGCCTGTGATACATTTTCCTACCCTTAAAAGTTTTTCTTGGTTGTTTCTCTGTCAAGGAAGCCCTTAACGAAGCTGGTAAAATCTGAGCTTTCAGGGGACTTCAGAGACTGGTGACTCAGTTTGTTTTGGAGGAAGAACACTCCACTTTGGAACTTGTTTTCTGCAAAGTCATAAATTGTCTATATCAGCTTCAGAAGTCTGCAGCTTCTTTATCCTCTGCCCCCAGTCTGCGACATGCCTGTCCTGAGGTATCAAGAAAGAACTGAGGAGAATACATGACAGATAATAGGGATTTTAGGGATCAAACCAACAAACATATGCAAAAGGGTTTAAATTATCAGTTTTTTAAAGCTCTAGTGAGGAACTTTTGGTTAGAAATGAAACAAACTGACATGAACACAGAAATCTCTGTATTAAGGATCAACCAATAATGGGCATGGCCGATAATATCGACTTATATTCAGCATTTTACAACAATCGGCATTGGCTGTTTTTTTCAATTGAAAGGTGATAAAATACTTTAATTTTAAAATGCCCTTGTTTGGCTCTTACACAGTCGCTTCTCTCTGCCTGAAGTCACCACTTTTTGGATGTGTAACAGCGTCACACCTACAGTCCCCACTGATTGGCTACACAGACAGCCAATCAATACTCAAGCTTCTAAGTGCAGCTCCACAGCGAGGGGGAGAGAGAGGCGAGTGCTGCATGAAGCAGTGGTATGCCGCCTCTGATTGGATGTGGGACTCCTGTTCCTTTCACTTATCTTTTTAATCATAGACTGTATAAAGAATGGACAGCGTCTGCCTCCTCTCTGGGTAAAGCCACTCCGAGAACAGCACCCTCTGTTGATGGGCTGCAGCATAGGTCATAAATCCCGCCTCCGCCATCAAAGCTTATGGAGCTGTGGACAAACTTTACAAATTTATTACACAGAACATAACTTTTTTTCCCCCTGCTTGTGATGTTGACATGACGTTACAGTAAGACTGGTTTGTGCTCAAGTCCTCTTTTTTCTGTGATGACTTTCACCCTGATTTATTCACTTTGATGCTGGTGTGAATCACCATTTTAACACTGTGCCAATTTGATGAATCATATATTTAGATTTTGACCATAAATTATAGCTGCAGAGATTTCTGAGTCTTAAAATGCCCTCTGAAGAGGTATTGAATGTGACTACGTGTTAATTTTGAGGGATTTATAAAATGCTACAGTCACACATTCAACAGATTGACAGCTTTGACACTGGCTAAACCTGTTTAAGTATGGCAAATGGACCTGAACCCAAACACGGTGAAACAAAAAGCACAGATGTTAGATCACATTCAGCTTCACTGACTACAGGAAGGTGAACATAACCTGAGAGGAACTCTTGGTGCTTGTCACTGAGGCTAAGCGTCATACATACTGAGGTCCCTGCAGACATGCAGCCTCAGGTTTTATGAGCTGTGCCCAAGGACATTCAGAACCCTCTAAGCTGGGAAACAGACTCTAAATTCTCCCTCATCATCTATGTCTCTTGGAAAAGGAAAAGACAAGGACTCCGGATGAATTCATAATTTCAAACACTGAGCTATAAGCTCAAAACATCAAGGTGCAAAAATATCTCTTTAAACTCGGGGTCAGGATTTGAAAAGGTAAACCTTATCTGGACTGTAGTATCTATCACAGTCTTTCATTCATAGGTCCACCTCTTGCACGTAACCTTTCTTTGGTGTCAAAGAAATTCAGTCAACACAGGTAATCATGCAGCTCGTTTCATCTGTTTGGACTTCTTAATTTGCTCTGAAGTTTTAGATCTGCCAATGCATGGACCATATTGCAGTCATGCAGAATCTGGACCACAGCCCCTTGTTTCACCTCCACCACCTGCTTCAATGCCCTTCCAAAATCCCCTCAGTCCTCGAAACTGCAGTTTATGATGAAAGAGACCGACAACTACAAAAATACATACACACAGGAGCACAACTGCGAGCAAATTAAAGGGATCAAGAACTGAACTAAGAGTCATGCATCAAGAACTCAGTCCGACAGCCTTGACTCATGTCAGCTAATCTGGGTTTTGTGGAGTCTCACCCTGCAAGCCACAGTGAAATGATTGGGATCATGGGTCAAATGGCCGCTCTGCTTGAGGCCAATACATCTGTTGTGGGGAGAGAGTCAGAGCCAGAGGTCTCAACAGGAAGCACTGACCAGAGAGCCACTTCAGTCCAAACCTGCTGGAGGCAATGAGAGAGGGAGAGGAAATGCACGCACAGGATTTTGAGGGGGGGGGGTTGGAGGTGCATTTTTATATTAGATCATCTCTTTTGAAAGCTGTCCTCACTATACACTGGAATAAAATAAGGTATTCATAATGAGGAGAAATGGGGGTCAGGGTAATGGGGTCTTGATTTTGACTCTGACTTGAATACTTAAGATTTGGTGACTGGACTACAGCACTGGCAGACCGGGTTACTTGATGACAGCTGTCATTCATGCATGCATTTCCAGGTTCCAGCTAACGTACCATATAGTTTGTATGTGCAGAAGACCTGACTATTTGTATGAAGTGAAATGCAACCTGCAAAAAAAAAAACACATGCATGCAGACATAAATGATGCATGAAGTATTTCTTCATCAGATTACAGTTGTGCTGGACTATACCCAGACTTTGCTGCATGACAGACTTGACAGATTCACACCTGGATGAATGGGAGCAGGACACTGGCTGTCAGTGACCTACTTGGTCATGAAGCTTACAGAGCATCCTTTTTAAGTTTAGTTCTTCACAGAGGCGACAGGTACAAGCAATGCATGCTGAAAATAGATCCATAAGCTGCTGAACTGTGAGCAGCATTACAGGGACCAGAATTACAGACATATTGTGTTGCAGATCTGGACTTCTGGATTGAAATTCAAAACTAACCAAGTAGGGAGGAATTAATTAAATGTAAGTGCTTAGTATGATCAATGCATGCAAAGCAAACAAGACCATCTGCAAGTAGACTGGTAATCATGAGTTATTTTCAGTGTCTGAAACCACAGCTGTCAGAAAAAGGTTGCTGCCATTGTTGCTGTATTATTACTTTCCTCCCTCAACATTTTATTTCTGACTTGACATCGACAGACACTCCTCCATGGGTGGTTTCAATGGTCTCATGCATGCCCATGCATCATCTGCAGCAGCATACTGTTTGACAGCTTCATTAGCGCCAGTTTGCCACAGTACCAACGTCCCAGACAAAGGCTGGACGGAGGAATGGAGGAAAATACAGTTTGACCAATGATGGAGACAGACGCTTTGATAGTGGCGGTGCTGTGAGGCAGGTGAGCCCACAAAACCAGAACTGAGAGACTCAGCTGTGATCCCTGGCTTGGACCATCTGATGTCAATTATGACATAATCGACCATCTGGAGAAAATTAGTGACGATGACAATGAAATGCAGCTAAAGGCCCTCTGTTACACCGTCCTACCAAGGATTGACAGCCGGCCAGAGAAACAACTGTGGTTCAAGGACAGGGCGATACATGAGCCAGTGCAGGTTTTTGTGGAAACTCTGTCCACAAAAACTCTGTTTCTGTTAAAACAATAATGAGTTAGAAAACCAACCGACATGTTAACCCTAAATATAGGGTCCAGAGCATCTTTGACCCACCAGCTAATACATAAAAACTGTGAATGCCTCTGGGAGGTTTTGTCATTCAAGTGGTGATACCACTTCCAGCCAAGACCGCCTTTCCCATGTGCCACATTGTTCAAAGTCTAATAAGCGCTGTGAAGAGACTGAGTGCTCAGATCAAAAGGGAAATAAAACTAACACCGTATTTCTTGGTTAATTACATCCTCCAAAGTGGTTCTCATTCACCCATTTCTGGTGAGTTTCTCTTTAAGTCTAAACAGATACTGAAGAAATATTACTAAAATCTCCAATTTTCCAACAAACAACCTGCCCAATGTCATCAAAGCCTAACTCTCTTATAACTTCTCCTCATCTTACCCTTGCTCACACAATTGTTGCTAATGTCATTCACTGTACATGTAATCTTTCATTAAATGATATCAGTATTTTGTCATTTCAATAACAATCTAATAATTATTTTTAATCCTCCGTCTAAGGAGATCTTTTTACCTCACGATATATATTTCTGACAGAATGCCACAAACATGAAATTAATGAGCTGCAGTGGTGAGGACTGTTTACTTTAAAGACAGGAATGCAAATAAATCTTCAAAGCTGATTAAAAGCAGGAAAGTGAGTAGATCAGGGTCTATACTGGAGGTGTCAAAGAATCCACTTGGGGCCATTTCTCTCCCTCTGCTTTTTTCTCTCTGACCTGCCCTGATATCAAAAATATAAAGTGACACACAGTATGTTTAATTAAAATTAAGTATAAAGTTGAATTTCTTAGGTCAAACCACTTCTACCCAGTGAAATAAATTTAAGATAAAAACACATTTACATTTAAGGTGACTTTGCAAACAGGCATCTTTCTCACTTGCAACCAGACATGAGGACAAAGTGAAAAGGAAGGTAAGTGATTAAAAAAACAGTTTTGAGAAGAAGACGTACAAAACAGAATTTGGGGGTTTTGTGTCAATGCCACCTGCTTGAAATGTAAAGAAAGCACGAGATTTTGAAGGACTTTAAACTCAAACAGCATTAAAAGAATAAACATGGAGTTAACACAGCAGAGGTGGACTAAATTCATTACTTGAGTTAAAGCAATATTTGTGCATTTCAAGAAAATACTTTAAAATGTATTTAAGTACAGTATTTATAAATACATGTACTTATTTACTGCACTGTTTCCTCTCAAACACAGTAAGATAAAGACAAAAAGTCTGTCATGTGAGATAAAAAGAAATACGAAAAAATGTCCCTGCCTAATGGTTACATTTTGGTAAAGTAAAAAAATATAAAAAATCACACACAAAATACAAGCCATTTTTCAGGCACATTTAGCCTTCTTGTACAACTTTGATTTTTGAGTTGCCCTATTTTAAGATGGCCACAAGCCAAACAGAGTGTGAGACTCCTGGTCAAGAGTCACTGGCAATAACATGTCTCGTAGATTGATCCTGCACCATCTGGAGCTAATTTTTTAAGCCCAATCACTTAAATCTAAAAGAGTATGATACATGCTATATTCATTTATTATGTAATGGTGAGAAGTCAGCACAGGCAAGACTTACATTGTGGATTTTATTCTAACTTTCACATGACTGACCCTGTCTTTGTTTGAAAGAAGAAAAAAAGGGGACAGTGTTGGCTAGGGGGCACCTGCTCTACCAAGTGAGCTAGATTGGTGCCATGATCCTGATAGTATATGCAACATGGAGTCAGTTTATTTCAATGACTCTGGGCTCTATTTTCGTGCTTCACCGGAGACGTGGCACAGGCACTGCATAAGTCAGGTCCCCTGCGCCGACAAGGCGTTCCCAAGCACAATTTGGTATTTTGGTAAGTGGCGCAGCCCGGCTTAAGTATCCCCCCTCCCTAACTCAGCTCCTCCCAGCGGCGTAAGTCGTAGCGAGGGAGGAGAAAGGGCGTGGAGTGGGTTAAACACAGCCGAGACCTGTATTGACCAATAACATCAGCTCCTCTCCTCACCTTTAAATCCGCCACCGGCGAGGTGTATTACAATTTTCGTGAAGTAGTCAAAGAGATCAAGAGATGTCTAAAGACAGCAATGCCACATGATGGCGACAGAAGGCAGCCCCTCAACAAGTGTCACTGTAAGCGCTGCAGAGGGCATCCTGCACACTGTCTCATATAAGCACAGATGGATTTGGTGTGTGTAAGGTTGGACCCACTGGTAAGACAAACACCCTTTTCCACAAATAAAGACACTCACACAAAGTTGCATATATTTCGACCTCACATGAAAAAGGTGGGTTGTGCGCAAAGATCACAACATAACCTCCAATAATGGCATTAAAATCGTAACCATCTGTGCGTAAAGGACGCATCGCGCTTCGTGGCCTGGCTCTTTCTTTCGTCGATGTTGGCATATAAAATAAATTTGACTCACAAAACTGAATATTATAATATTCCTATGTAGGCTTAAAGTAAATAACTCATCTGATCACTGAAACAAATTACAGTGAGTCCAAGAAGTATTTGATCCCTTGCTGATTTTCTTCGTTTGCCCACTAATAAAGATGTGATCGTTCTGCACGTTTAATGGTAGATGTATTCTAACATGGAGAGACAGAATATCAAGACAAAATTCCAGAATATAACTTTAAAGAATATATTTTAATTAATTTGTATTTCATTGAGGGAAATAAGTATTTGATCCCTCTGGCCAAACACACTCAATACTTGGTGGCAAAGCCTTTGTTAGCAAGCACAGCAGTGAGACGTTTGTTGTAGTTAACCACAAGTTTAGCACACACACCAGGGGGAATTTTGGCCCACTCTTCTTTGCAGATCCTCTCTAAATCAGGAAGGTTGGTGGGCTGTCGCTTGGCAACTCTGACCTTCAGCTCCCTCCATAGATTCTCAATCGGATTGAGGTCCGGAGACTGGCTGGGCCACTCCATGACCTTCATGTGATTTTTCTTGAGCCAATCCTTTGTTGCCTTTGCTGTGTGTTTCGGGTCGTTATCATGTTGGAAGACCCAACCACGGCCCATTTTCAGCTTCCTGGCAGAGGGGAGGAGGTTGTCCCTCAGGATTGTACGGTGCATGGCTCCATCCATCTTCCCAGTGATGCGGTGAAGTAGCCCTGTACCCTTGGCAGAGAAACACCCCCAAAACATTATGCTTCCACCTCCATGCTTGACGGTGGGCACAGTGTTCTTGGGGTCATAGGCAGCATTTTTCTTCCTCCACACATGGCGGGTAGAGTTGAGGCCAAAAAGTTCAATTTTGGTCTCGTCTGACCACAGAACCTTCTCCCAATAACTTGGTTCATCTTTCAGGTGATCATTGGCATACTTAAGGCGCGCCTCCACATGTGCCTTCTTGAGCAGGGGTACCTTTCGGGCACTGCAGGATGTTAATCCATTGTTGCGCAAAGTGTTGCCAATTGTTTCCTTGCAAACTGTGGTCCCAGCTGCCTTCAGGTCATTTACCAACTCCTGACGAGTGGTTGCAGGATGATTTCTGACCGTTCTCAGGAGCATTGTCACCCCACGAGGTGAAATCTTCTTTGGAGCACCGGGCCGAGGTCTGTTGATGGTCATGTTATACTCTTTACATTTTCTAACAATTGCACCAATAGTTGTTACTTTCACATCCAACACCTTGCTAATCTTTTTGTAGCCCATTCCAGCTTTGTGGAGGTCAACAATCCTGACTCTGAGGTCCTGAGACAGCTCTTTGGTCTTACCCATGTTGGAGACTTGAAATCTGTCAGATTGTCTGATTCTGTGAACAGGTGTTTTTCACACAAGTGATTAGTGAGAACAGGTGGCTTCAGTTCAGGTAACAAGCTGATTGGGAGTGTCTAACTGGTCTGTGAAAGGCAGAACTCCTAATGCATACTGAGGGATCAAATACTTATTTCCCTCAATGAAATACAAATCAATTAATATATATTCCTTAGATTTTTTTCAGGATTTTCTTTTTGATATTCTGTCTCTCCATGTTAGAATGCATCTACCATTAAATGTGCAGAATGATCACATCTTTATTAGTGGGCAAACGAAGAAAATCAGCAAGGGATCAAATACTTCTTGGACTCACTGTATCTGTTCAGCCGCCGCAGCAGCAGCTGCAGCAGGACGGGGAGAGGACACGGAGACATGTCCAGGTCGAGCTGCATGAGAAATAAGAGGAAGAGGAAGAAAGAAAAGGAGGGAGATGAATTACATATCTTGTTAACTTCATCATGTGTGTTTATTTACTAGATATTTAATTTAATCCGGTTTCAGTTGTGTTGATTCGGTCAGGTTGTGTGTCAAAACGCATGCCAAACGTGCTCATCAGATCTATATAGATCAGAATATATCTATATAGATCTAAATGTATGTGCTGACTCAGATTATTAGTTGTTGATGATTATTTATTGAACTGAAATGTGCCTGACACTGTGGAAACCTGCTGGTGAGGCATCGGTGACGTATGCCGATACGCCGCCGGTCTACCAAAATACCACTAGACCAGCTGCGCTCTGCCTGCGCTGAAAGCTGACCAGGTTTGAATCGTCGAGCTTTCAGCGCACTTTACATGCCACTTTACATTTACATGGACTTTGGAGGCCTAGGATTGTTGAAATTGATCGTCAGATTAGGTCTACAAAAAATTCATCAATCACAAACCAAATACAGACATCCAAAGTCATCCAAAGTCAAAGAGGCAAGAGGGGAAGAGCGTAAAGCATCTGGTGCAAGAGAGCAGTGTGTCGAGGTAGTGATTGTGTTTTACTCCTCTGTCTTTGTAACACATTATGTTCTATATCTATTGACCCCGAGGACACAAACAAGACTCTCTGAAGTGAGACAAGCAACATAATATAATCTCGACCGTTTAATCTTCTCACTGTAATCCGCTTTATCTAGCCTTCACTATTCCCCCCCTTCAAGTAACAACTGTTGGATGAAAGAAGTTTCCAGCTTTACCAGGAGCTGAGATTTAATTCCAAGTGTCCCAACTATGAGTGACACTGCAGTGTGGGAACACATCGCTCAACACCAAATGATTTTAAGGGTGTTAGCTGACTGACTGCATGACATTTCTTCAAAGGCAGATCATCAAGGTATCAGATCCAGACGACCTTAAAGCTGCTATCTTATAGACCTCTGATTGGTTTTTACTGAAGCTGCCTTTGAGGATAAGCAGTGATTGTTTGTGTTATGGACTTCACTCCACCTCATTTCCCAGAGACCTTAGCAGTGTGTCGTGTGAAACTGTTATCGCTCACACGGTTCATCTTTTGTTTTTTGGTTTTTTTTTGGAGTAAAGCGACCGCAATGTCCTAAGGTCCTGTGTTCCCTCCATATAATACAGAGAGGCCAAAGAGATGGCTAATAAACAACAACAATCAATAGATACAACAAACAAGGTGTAATTGTTTCCTCTATTACCACAGAATGTGAAGTATAAGACACACTTTTCATATTTTTATTCAATTATAATACATGCTGAGCCCTGTATATTTTTGGGACCAAAATACCTGTTAAAAACACAAGACAGAGGTATCTTACTATGTCAGTAAAGTATTTTAACTTGCAAAACAGTATAATTATCTAGCTAAAGCTTCCGCAGTGTAGCTTACACCATCAGAACTGTCAGCACAGCTATAGTGTGCTCTCAAGACATATTCTAGTAATGGTAAGGACAAGTTTGATAAAGTTGAAAGAAGAAAAAGAGCAACTCAGAAACATATTGTGTCCGATAATGACCATGCAACAGGACATAGGAATGTAAA
This sequence comes from Xyrichtys novacula, assembly GCA_962446985.1. Taxonomy (NCBI): domain Eukaryota; kingdom Metazoa; phylum Chordata; class Actinopteri; order Labriformes; family Labridae; genus Xyrichtys; species Xyrichtys novacula. The sequence goes on from OY660867.1 coordinate 27,525,507, forward strand.
TGATGAAATGGCAAGTGACAGCAGTGGTTTTAAAGTTGGCATATAATATATTTCAAAAGTGTTTCAACATGTTCCAGGAGAAGAAAGTGGAAATGGAGTTGAGATATCATGTAAACCTTTTTTGTCCTCTGGAACGCTCCCAAAACTGACCATCTTTATTTCAGTTCACCTATTTCAGATTTTACAGTAAATCCAATTAAATATTTGTTTTGGAAATTCCTCCCAATAAACATGACAAATGTGACTGCATTTTTTCCCTATCTATTGGTTTTAAATGAAAACAGGACTGAAAGTTATTACTGCAGAAAGTCCTTGTAGGAATCTCCAGTTATTTAATCTGTAAAGACTCTGATGTGTGTATTTAAAGGATCAAATTATGAATGCAGCTCTGCCTGAAAATGACTCTTTAAGCTCATGTTGCTGGCTCCTGAATGCCAGCAGCATGAAATTGATGAACTGCTGTGATGAATGTTGCTTGCTTTTAAAGGCATGAATATGAATAGATCTTCAAAGCTAATTAAAAGTATGAGAACACAGACTACTGAGCAAATCATACTCAAGACCAGGGGTTGTAAACTACTGGCTGTCCATTTGCCTTTCTCCCTTCTACTCACCCTGAGTAAAAATTATAGAGTAATTTGGCCCAAACCATTTTAGTTCAGTCAATTTTTCCACTTGTTTCACACCAGTTAAACTATCCAGTGATATGAAATTGAATCAAAAACACAAAAACATTAAAACATAGTTGAAATATTAACAAAGGTTAAAGATCTGCACAAATGCCTAGGCAAAAGACTAATATTGCAACCTCTATTCAAGGTTTCACGATAATTCTAATTAAACATTTGGATTGAAAATTTTCAAAACTGACTTTTTAATGTGTTTAACAGCAAAGATTCTTCAATGATTCATTTGGCTGTTGAAAGATAAGGAACCAGATTATTTGTTTAAAAAAATCTCCATGAACAGACCAAAAACAGAGATGAGATTTTTTTTTTTTTTTATCTGAGGGGAGCACCAAGATTGACTCAAGCTGATCCTCACAGGAGCTTTAATTATTTAATAGACTGCATTCCATGTTAACAATATATATCGATTATATTTCTTCTTCAATAACGTGCAGGGGGGAAAAAAACTGTATTGCTGATTTACACAAACACTTTCATGGATGGCAGGACTCTGAGCTGAGTTACTGCTCAGCTTGTTTTCAGGATTCTTGAAGTGCTGATCATTTATAAGAATTTTAATGTCAGCTAAATTATTTGATGAGAGCCCTTCTTGAAAACAACCTGACCTTTTCAATTCAAACAGCCTGCACTAACTTGAAACAGAAGAACTCTCGTCCAGTGGAAATATTTTGATACTTTGACAATATTTACATATGATGTTATACACTAAGACTTTCATGTGCCTTTTAAATTATTATTCAAATCAAATCAGACTGACACAATCCGAGTGTAGTTGTAAAAAATATATACTTTTTTTATTTTAATGGGAATTGTGATGACACCTTACACCTGTCACCAGGTTTTCACACCCCATCCACCCTCCTTGTGTGACAGTATGACCTTCAGCCAACTCCACTCTTATTAACCCCTAATGTCATCCATCATCGTCAGCTCCCTCCAGCTGATTTCCTCACTCTAAACTGACCTTTCCCTCACTACAGTTAGATCTAACACTTTTCGTAATTAATACCCAAAGGCCCCAATTTAAGGGCCCAGCAACAGGACCCAGCTGATTGAGCTAAGAAGTTCCCAGTACAGGTTTGTAAGAGAGCTGGTGCTGCAGGCTTTTGTCCTTATTCAAACATAAGAGGGAAATGAGTAGTTTTGTCAAAGTTATACTCAATTAAAACTCACTTTCAGGTTACTGTATATTGTGGAGCTCTTGCCAGATATGTGAATATTCAACAGCACCTACAGTGTGCTAAGAACTAGGAAGCAGTGAGACATGAAAACAACATTTGAGTTTCCTACCTTGGATGTGAGGTCACAGGGACACACCCATCATGGAAATCTAGTCTGTTAAAGGGTAGGGGGGTTCATGCATTTTTTTCAGACCCTATATTGTTTTAATCTTTTTCTTCCATAGCTTTACATGAGTTTCAGATTTAAAAAAGCCTTGAAATTTTTCACAGTGGTGTATTAAAATATCATTATTTTAGCCCCCGTCAGAAAAGATTTGTTTAAGCTGCAGTCTCTTTCAGGTTGATTGGCCACCTCACGTGAGCACATGAACCAGTAAGGAGTGTCTATAATTCTTATGTCAGAATTTTAGTAAATCTCACACATAAATTATGGTCTCCCATTTTCTTACGTTTATCAAAGATTTGAAAAGTTGACATCTTTTCTAAGATTATGACGACATACATTTGCCTTGTGATTTCAAACTTTACATACATCTAGTAGGGCTGCATGATTAATTGATTTTAAATTGTAATTGGATTATTTGATTATGATGATGTTAAGAAAAATTAAAATCATCAAATTGATTTTTCTCTATCATGTCTTGCGTCTCCAGGCCACCGTAGTTCCCCCTTCCTGCAGGAGCACTCCTCAGTTCTCATACACACCAGTGTAAACAAACATGGCGTTAGCAAAAGAAGGCGATAATTTCGTGGCTAAATAGAACAAGAGCAAGTCAGTCGTGTGGAATTGGTATGGCTTCGCAGTTTTGGACGTAGAGCAAACCACTCCCCGCTGCAAAGTCTGTCTGAAGGTGGTATCAACCCGTCCACACGGAAACCAATTCAGGAGTAAATGCAAATGTTTTTTGTCAAAGCATTTCATCTACACGAAATCGTGGGTGACTGTAAACAGTATTTTTGAAAATGGGTCAGAGAGTGCATAAATCTGTTAACGACTACCATCTCGTCTCCGTGTGGATGCCTATCTGCATCTTATTTATGTGATACAGTGTAACTTTTCCATGGCACCTGGGCATGTCCGGCCAAAACAATCTTTATGCACATGCTCGGTACTCTTCTTCTGTCTTTTGTGCATTTCCTTGGCAGCGTTACAGCGCCACTTACTGGCTTGGCATTTGCACTACATCATTTTCAGTGGTTTCGTTCTGAGAGATGACAGAAAAACTTATTATCAAAGTGAAGTTTGGTGAAGTTGTCACTTAATAAAAAATGAAAATCAAAAATCAAGTTTCCAGAGTAAAAAATCTGGATTTTATTTTTGGCTAAAATCATGCAGCCCTAACGTCTAGTGAGAACACAAATTTAATTATAAACAATTGTGAAGAAATGTAAGGTAGAATTGTGGATTCAGGACCAGAGCTTGCACAGTAATTGACAAAGGTAAGACTGTTTTCTGACTTGTAATGTTTTCTCAGCTGTGATAGCAGTGAAACAATAAATAAATGAAACATTTATTATATGGCCAGCTAAGAAAGAGGCAGCGTGGTTTGCATCAGAAATCACTCCTTAGCTGTGGGTGGACTCTGTAGAAAAATATTGCCCCACAACAACAAACTTGTAAGAAGATTTGAGCATTCACGAGGATGTTTAATACAACTCTTCATCAAAACTATGTGCGTATGTCAACCCAGCTTGTCATGTTCAGAGAGTCCATCTGTTGACTTAATAACACCAGGCTTGATGTTTAATCTACAACATGAGCTGCAGTCACACTCGATTCCACTCCCTCTCCTACACTGTGAACCAGAGATAATACTAATGCTTGACTGGTTTGACTGGAGTAAATGAGACTGCTGGGTGGGTTTAGCTTTGGCTTTTTTTCTTTAAATCCCCAGAGTTCAAGCACACAGTGGTTTTATCCTGCAGCTGTGCACTTTACAATACCCACAGTGCCTTTATGCAGTGCAGTATTCCTATCTCTTATTCCACTGCTCTCTTTGCCTGAATTTCTCCCTCACTCCTGCATGGAAGCTGATATTAACTCACCCTGATGGGAAATCTTTGAGTATTTATTTCATTTCAGTGGTCTCACCACGCAGTAATATTGAGTGATTCTCCTTCCTGCAGAGGGGAGAGAGCGTAAAGGCCACAGCTCACGTTGAATCTGAAGTTTTCTTAGAAAGCAGCAGTGTGCAGCTCTATCCCATGGATTCAGACAGAAGAAAGCTATGCTGTTTCTGACTGGCCAAGTGTGTCCAAACTTTGCATTCAAGCAAATTCAGACGGCGCTTGGAGAAAAATAACTTCGATTTTCAAAACACTGACCCAGAAGAGTGATTGCAGGTTCACTCCAATGTTCGATCTGGATCATATAACCGGAGGCATAAACACTTGCAGTGTAATATTCTCCATAAAACACGTTACACACTGCTAACACTGAATGTTTTACAGTCAGAAATGTTGTTTTTCGTGCTGGAGATGCAAAAGGCTGAAAGGGTCCTACATTCATATGTTTCACCAACCCTGACTCCAGGTTTCTGTCTTCTTCCTGGCTTTAATTTTGGGGACCCTCATCCACCGTGGCTGAATTATAACAATACCCTACAGAAGAGTGGGCCAACAATGTGAAAGACTAATTGCCAGTTATCACATGAGCTTGATTGGAGTGGTTGCTGCCATGGGTGGCACGACCATCGATTAGGTTTAGGGGTTAATTACTTTTTTTTTTTACACTGGGCCAGGTTGGTTTGGATGACTTTTTTCCCAGCGTTAAAAAACTTCATTTACATTTACTCAGGTTAACCTTGTCTGATATTCAATGACAACCTGAAAAATGTCAAATCAAAAGAAATCTATAAGGGGGCAAATACTTTTTCAGGGTGGTTCCTGCCATTAGATATTCAAACCATTAGTCATGTAAACACTTGATCCAATGATTTCTCTCGAGTTTGGGTAAAATGATCCTCACTGTCAATGTCTGCTCCACACGATGTTACAAGTTTGCACTTTGCACAGTTTCAGCTGATCTTTTTCACAGGGACTTTGGAGGCCTAGGATTGTTGAAATTGATCGTCAGATTAGGTCTACAAAAAATTCATCAATCACAAACCAAATACAGACATCCAAAGTCATCCAAAGTCAAAGAGGCAAGAGGGGAAGAGCGTAAAGCATCTGGTGCAAGAGAGCAGTGTGTCGAGGTAGTGATTGTGTTTTACTCCTCTGTCTTTGTAACACATTATGTTCGCTGATGCAGTGACAGTGGTGCTTGTTGACAACAGGAACAGACGGAGGTAACAGCTTTGTCGGCTATTTTTCGACACTACGGACCAGTATAACAACTCCACACATGGTGAAATGGTTTTATTCAGGTTCAGCACTTCATGTACGCACATGCGAGTCTTAAGGGATCACTTAATTTAGTGCCCGCCAAGACAATTTAAGGAAAAAGTGCACATGTTAACATAGATAGAGATACAGTCTTCAGGAATTTCCATATAAATAGCTTGTGAACACAATGAATTTTCTTTGACAGATTATCTGATCATGTTCTAAAGCTGCATTAGGAAACTTTTGATTTAAAACTCTTCACTGACCATGAAATCTAATTTAAAGGTTCAAAATTCTTCTCCATTTCCTCATACTGTTTCATTTTTGTTGATAAAGGTGATAACAGATGATAACTCTAACACCAAAGGTACAAAACATTAGGGGTGGGAGAAAAAAATCAATACTGCTGACCCATGGCGCTGAAGTAAACTGAGAGATCTTCTCTGTCCCTATGTCCATAATGAATGTATAATTCTGGGTGATTTCAATCTTGACTGGTTAACCAATGTCTCTAAAGATCTAAACATTATTGTCTCACTTGTTAATTTGTTCTGAATGTGTTTCTGATGTATCTCAACATCATTGTGAGTGAGGGAAACCTCAATGATCCTCGAGAATTACAATAAATAAAAGTTACACAAGTCCTTAACAGGCATGCATCCATGCCATAGACTGTAAATACTATGGACAACTTGGTTCCGCCTCTCGCCTGTATACGGATTTCAATCCACAAGCTCTCGATATTTCCGGGATTTTTCTTCATTTCCTGAAACCAGCATTGTGCAGTAACATTGTGCACATTCGGCAGAGGGTGTTGTTCTTGGAGTGGCTTACCCCAGCGAGTAGGCAGACACTGTCCATTCTTTATACAGTCTATGATCCATACACTTAATTTCCTGAGTTTTTCCAGTGATTACACCTAAACTACTGGTTGTCCTCTCAGGATCTTGACTAGTATCATTTAGGCCAGTATGTCAAAATATCTCCTTATTTTCAAATAAGGACTACTTGTTACCAATGGAAGACTGAGTTAATCACATGGATGCGTGTCTGCTTTGTGCTCCAATATTAACGGGTTGTAAGTCTGCATATAAAGGTTTTGTGAGTTAAAACTCTCTCAATGGCATCTCCAAGCTTGGTGTCCTAAACTCATTGAGTATATGTCATTGGTTTGGATTGGTTAGAACCGCATCTTCTGTAAGGTTCGTCCCCGAGAGCCTCATCCACAATATAAATAATGTAATTATCGCCAAGCAACAGTGGAAATATTCCCTTGTTTGCTGCATCCGACCCTGAACTGACCTCATCTGTGTCTGCATGCATCCTCTATTACTTGCAGAGGAATTTAGTTGGCATTCATTCGCTGTCTACACTCAGTCAAAACTATAAACTGAAGTCAAGCAGGTGCACAAATCCCAAATGTACTTTATTCTCACACATTTGCAAAGTTCTCACAAAAGAGGTAAGGGAGCATGAAGGCGGTTTGTTGTTGCATAGGCTCACGCTGATTGAAGTTCATTTAATGTGTAGGTGTTTTTTAATGCGTGTGTGTGTGTGTGTGTGTGTGTGTGTGTGTGTGTGTGTGTGTGTGTGTGTGTGTGTGTGTGTGTGTGTGTGTGTGTGTGTGTGTGTGTGTTGCCAAACTCGTACATGTTTTTACCTCGAAAAAGGGGCCTAAAGAAAGAAAAACAGCCCATTGCACAATCACACACCAAGTGCAAAGTATTTTTTGTGCAATGGTTTCTTTTGATGAAAGGCACTGTGACAAAAGTTCAGATTTTGATGTTTTTGTCTAAGAATTCACCTTGAGTTTGCAAGCAGTCACAAACACTCAGAAAATAAAATTTATTCAGGATAAAGAGAAATAAAAGGCAACCATGAATACTGTCAGATTCTTTTAAAAAAGCTTCAGGATAGGAGATAATGGAAGACAGGGAAATGGTTGAAAGGAGAGCAATAAGGGAGCAGAAATATCTGCTCTTGGAGGGAAGGACTGCTCTTAACATAAACCAAAATATATCTGAAGATTTTGGAGCTGCCACTGAGGGCTGTGTTTCTGTCTTTGAGAGAGGTTGCTAAGAAACCAGATTTAAACAACTCAGAAATGACAAGAAGAGAGTGGGTAAGATGTTTAACAGAAGGTCAGGATAACAAAGACATGAAGACTGAAATTGAAATGTGTGTGAGAGCAGAGAGAGGAGAGCGCTAATGTGCTTCAAAAACTTATTCCTGAGAGATGACCCTGCAGAGAGAAAAGATACAAAGACCTATGTTCTGGTTTTTACCTTACAGACTGACCTACTCACATGTTAGAGAAAAATACTGAAGGTCTGGTTCATAATGCGATTGCAAAGGTTTTGTGCCCGTCTAAGCTGTGCGAAAAAGACATAGCTGGATCCACAAAGCACAGATAATAGGTTAGATTCACTCTAAACTGCAGCACAAACAGCATCACCATGTGCTGATGTCCTTAATTGAGCCATTATGTATTCATTTGAGAAAAATAGTGCCAGTGTTTCTGAAAACTTGTGCTTTCTGAAGTTAGTTTTAATATCATTGAGGGCCCAACAGTTTTGCAAGATAATAGTACTGCCAAACTGTGTCTCACAATAAGATGCTATCCGTTATCTGTGCTTGTTTAAATCCAGATGCTGGAGCCTTACAGCGCCATAGGAACAGCCATTAACCAGTGTGGTTAAACTTTGTGTTGAACTTCATTTTCTTGTAAAATCAGACTTGGCTCTGAGTGTGGGAATAATGACAGTCTGTTGGATCTGCAGAACAAGTATCTGGCTTGAGTGTTTAGTTACAAACCGCAGTGTGTTTTTCCTACTTTCTTGTCTTTATGTGTAACGTTATGTAGTCAGCTGGTGTTGTCACACCAGTTCGATTCTGCAGCATGATGAACACTTGAAGAGTGAAAGCATTTTACATGCATGCCTGTGCCAGTCACTCCTGTCGTGACATCACGACAGGAGCAATTTTAAATCTCCTCTTTGAAGTTTTGTCTTCCTGATAGGCAGGCTGCTGAGACAACACAGAGGCTTTTTGCTGCCATATTGCTCAGACAGGATGGAAATGTTCAATCATTCAGTGGAGTTGAAAGTTACTGCAGGAGTGTGCAGCTTGAATCTGAATCTCTGAGTTGTAGTTGGAGCTTGGTGTTTAGATGTCAGATCCACATCAGTCTTCTAGAGTGTTTTGCATTTTGTCTGTGAGCCCACTTAAAAGGCTTCAACAAAAAGTTTGCAAAGTAACAAGAGTGAAGTGGTTTATATTCTCCTGAACAGCTGTGGTTTGAGAAGTATAAAGCTGTTTTTCTAAGCTGTGCTGTTCTGTTTACAAAGCTACAGATTCTTAAATGCAGGTGGACCAGCCATGCTGTTTATAGTTTGATTTACTGACTTTCATGTCAACCCTTAAGACCTCTCTTTTTCCCATCAGAACATAAAAATACAGGGAAAAAAACATGTTTTTTTGTCAAGTGTAAGTAGACAGTGAAGACCATAATTAACCGGACCAGAGCCAGGAGATTCTTTGAGCGTGTTCTGCCAACTCCGAATAAACATTAATTAGCTACAGCTCAGTGTGTTTGCCAGTGAGAGTTGTCATTATAGGCAGCAAAAGCAGTGAGTGCCAGCTTAAACTCTGACATCCAACAGCTTATTTAATTATGTAAGGTAGAAAAAGAAGCTCTTGTGAGTTAAAAACTCTTTCAACCTGTGATTTCAATTTGACAAAACACACAATGAGGCCAATAACATTTAACTTGGACTAGATCTTCTACGTGATCAACAGTTTAATCCATTACCGACCATTTTTACCACTCTTTTTGGTTCTTATTGCCAATAACACACAGCGCTGGCACACATCTTGATGGTTTGTACAGACACCAGGATTTAAATGGCCTTTAATGACCCCAATCTGGCAGAGCAACATTGTAATGATTTGCTTTTGAGAGCGCCAGTTTGTGTAGTTATCCCCTTCCTCTGCTGCTTTTTAGATTTCCCTTGTGAAAGCTGTTGCTTCACGCTGCTATGCGGGCATGAAACTGGTTATAAAATCTGTAAACATAATTCTAGTTTATTGCTACAGGGGTGTTGGTTTAAAGATTTTTGTCATATTTTTAATCTTAAATTAATTCTGCTGGGTGTGATAACAACCCACTCACCAGAAACCAGGCAGGAACAAGTACAAGCAGTTAACAAGACAATAAAACCACTTTATGTGGAGGAAAAACTGAACATTAGTTCATCAGAAATGCTGTGATAACGTCTTTTGTCAGAGAAAGCATCAGTCCACATGAACGGCAGCTTTTCAGAGTTAAACTGCTGCTGTTATCAGAGCCATAATCTTCCATTATTTATAAGGGAGCATTATTTAGCTGTTTGTACACTCAAACTGGTGAACTGTTGAGTGTTTGTCATATGGAGTCAGCATGATTGTCCTTTTCTTGCAGAGTAAAGAAGATGATCTTTTATATGAACCTGCCTCCTCCATCGGAACAGATTAAATATGGGTGAAGTGAATATATTAATAAACAAATAAATTAGTTCTACAACCCATTTTTTTCTCGTGGTAGTTCATTTTAATGTGAGTGTTCATTTTTTCCAGAAATTAAAGGTACATTGTATAGAATTCAGCAGCATTTTATCCAAAGAAAATAAATGGACTGTATTATGCACAAGTTTAAAACTACTATGAGGAGTTTTTGAGAGGTCATGAAACAGGCTGAAAGGAGCAGCAATGTGATTCTATTGTGTAAAAAAGCAAATAAATTTTCTTTTGTTTAGACTGGCATTAATGCCTGTTACTGCTATGAAGGGGTAGGTTCACTGTGGAAACAGCCTTTCTATTTCCACAAAAAATATTTAAAGTGATTAAAAATTATTATTGTAAAATGACAAAGGAAGGGAGATTTCTGTCAGTCAGCACAACTTTCACAAGGAAGAGATGGAATCAGCAACAAAAGATAGGTGACCACCTTGTCCACGGGGGCGCCAAAATCAACACAAACAGAAAGTTCCAAACAGGAGCTTCAATCTGAATACAATATCATTATCGCCCCATTTCTGATGACTTTAAGTCATGTCATAGAAGCAGCTCTAGAGGCAGCCATGTTGCACCAATGATATAGGTTTACTGACATAGGTGGTGAGATTATTAATAAAATATTAAGTTGCTTAATTTCCTCTTTAGTGGAGGTGGTGCACCATCTTCTATTAAAGTCAACGTATAAAAATTAATTTCACGACTAATCAACTTTTAAAACGCTACACAAGTTTAGTAAGTGGTGGCAGAAATTCTTCCTAAACAGCCTTTTCTATGTGAACAGGGCGCTTGCACAGCTTTTATTGCCAGCAGCAGCAGCAGCAGCAGCAGCAGCAGTCTGAGTCATAACAGAGTGGAAACACTGTGGGACTGTCTCAGCCAGGCAGAGCTGAAACCCAGCATACTGTTTCTCTGTTTTTTAATACTCTGACTGATGTGGTCATCTGTAATTAACCCCGACTGTCCATTTGGAGGGGAAATTGTTACAGCATCAGCTGAAGACAGGAGTTTTGCCCTCAAGGTTCAGTGGAAACACTTGAAAGACTTGAAACTGAAGCTAGGTCTCTGGTCTGTTTGTGATAATCCAAGATAAGGATCAAGCACTCATCCTTCAGGGTGAATCATGAGCTGATCACTTGAATCTCAGTTATTATGTCTTATCTCTTTTCTACCCCCCTGTATCCCTCTTCCTTCATCTACTCCCCCCCTCTTTTCCATGCTGTTGCGCTGTCTATATCTGTCTCTGCCTGTTTATCTACCACAGTACACATCACTCTCTCTTTCCCTCTCTTCCTCTGCAGCAGAAGCCACAGAGAGGCATTTGGGGACTCGCTTCTCCATTCAGTTCAAATCTCTCCACCCAGCGTAGCAGTTTCCCAGCAGATGCTGCTTTCTTCCTTAAATAGATAGGATGTAAGGCCAAATTAAGAGCAGCCACCAGAGAGGGCAGACAGAGGGTGGGAGGAGGAAGGGAAGGTTGATAATGGGAGAGACAGAATAAACAAGTAAACAAAACAAAGCGGGTGGATGATAAGACGACAAAAAGGAGAGCTGAGGAGGAAAAACCTGAGAAATGGGGGCACTAGCAGATAATAAAAAGGGGAAAGGAGAAAGATTCATGATTTTTTTTTTTTGCACAGTATTGTTGACTAATGTGCAGAGAAGCAGCTAAAGAACAAGGCAATAAAGAAAGTAATGTGCGCTGAGGAAAGAGAGCGCAATATGAAAAAAGAAAACAAGAGAGAGTGATGAAAAACTGAACCAGAGGGGGGATAAAGATGACACTGCTAGTCCATGCAGAGTTGTGTCTTTATATGAAGCTGCAGCTGCTGCATTATTATGACGGTATTTCATCAACGAGAGCAGCTGTGCTTATTTTAAACAAACAAGGTCAAGGAGAGGGAGCACTGCTTGAATGTTTTAAGACTTTTTTGTATAGTAAATGTAAAGCAAACTATGTTTTCAAAACAAACTCAAGTGCTGCAGAACAACTTTCACAACCAAGTGAGAGTAAGTGCCAGAGTACAACATCGCTACCAGATGCAAAAACTGCCCACAGATGAAGAGAGGACATAAAAAGAGGCAAAACTTTCCTCATAAACAAACAAAAAGTACAGAGCTGTAAAAGTGACAGTGTTTTCATCGTTTGATGTACATCCTTTTGCTTTAATGTTTTGCCAACTGTTCTGATACCCAACAGGTCAACCTGGAGAAGATCCAATAGCGATTAACTGAAGGGGGCAGAAGTAAACATGCTTCTGTCAATAACTGGATTCTTGTCTGGTGTGTGTAAACTGGGACAAAGACAGTAGTCGAGTTAACTCAGCTAATCAAGCTGTGACTGTAGCTGGACTTAACTGAGCATATAAACTACTGATGAATCGCTATAAGCTTAAGAACAATAATGCAGCTTAGTAATGCCGAGCCAACAACTCTATTAGCCTAAACGCATTTATTCCCCTTCCAGTAATTATTACATAATTACTCTGAGATGGAAAACAACTATTTATGTTGACCTGCTGGAGTTTGAATGATGGGTCATTTCTACAGATGCTGTGGGCAGATCTCATTTCAAAAGCAGCTGACTCTCCAGTTTGACTGAGTTTGTCGTTTAGCTTTTATGAAGTTTTGGCTCTCATCCATTTAATGAGCACTGGATCAGTGCAGACCCTTTCTCATTTAAAGGGACCCAATGTGTGGACATAAGAACAAATGAGAAACTTAGTCAATCCATCTCTGTTAGCAGCAAGCCATTTGCATCCCTCTTCCCATCTATCTACACAGGCAGACTCGACACAACATCGGACCAACATGAGAGGGTGAAGAAGTGTGTGGCTGAGGTGGACTTAAAGGAGCAGCTTCAGCCCGTGTGAGCTGCAGTGATGTTTGCTGCTTATTGTCGTCATACCAACCCTCTAGTCTTGACTTCTTTGGTGGGTTTTTTTTTTTTGTTTGTTTTTTTGCTGCAACAAAACCAAGAAATGCTTCCTTACCATTTGATAGGGTTTCCCATATGAACTGTTTTATTCAAAATAACAGCATTAATAAGCTTTTGGACATTCACCATGCTCCATAATAAAACCTACAAGTTCATTTCTGGTCTTGTAACCATGGTGATACATTGTTTGCCACAAAAAGTAGTTTTTAACAGGGATCGCCAGGGATTTGTGTCATCAAATTTGGAAATAAGCGCAATAGAGAGATAACATGTTGAAAAAGCCTTTAAGACCCCATATGTAAACCCAACAGGAAGCCTGTGAGCTGTTTTGATGAATATTTATTTTACATAATCAGTTTATGTTTACTTGGAAAGATGTCTGCCTCCATCACACTCATTCTGTACAGTGATAATACAAAGTCATGTCCTCCTCTACTAACCATCTTGAGCTGACTACACACACCAGCTGTACGAAGCACTTAAGACTGGAATCAGACAAGTTTAATTTTTATTCCTCGTAATTTATTATCAGTTAGTAACAACCCATTTAACATGGAAAACCAATAACAGTGACAAGGGGGTGATGAGGCGTGATTTATCTACTGTGGAGCAAAGTGGATGTGTGTGTTTTTCTGGTCCAGACTGCCAAACTCAAACTGGTTAACATCAATAATATCTCACATTGGCTCACTCAATTTCACTGACATATGGAAGCAAATTGCTTCACTTTAAAGGCCAGCTGCGGTAAACCACAGTATGTCTGCAACAGCAGGCTAAGAGAAGGAGGACCTTAGGGCCGCAGAGAATGTTCATATTTTTAGAAGCAGGCTCAAGACCCACCTATTTAATTTGGCTTTTAACTAATGTCTTATTTTTAATCTATATTTTTATCCTATTTTTATCTTATTTCATTTACATAGTTTAGTCCTCATTTTACATGTTACGTTTATTCTATTTATTTACTTATTTTTAAATGGTATTTTAGCTATTTATCAGTATTTTATAATTTTATCTAGTTTGATGTTTTTAGCTGATTTAGTTTATGTTCTTATTGCATTTCTTCAGTGTTTCCTCAGTAGGGGGGCCACCTGCACTGGAGGCTGTGACTGGTTCTGTCTAGGGTTTCTCTGCCTCTTGGTGTACACTCAGCCTGGCCAGGTGGTGGTCTGTCTGCAGCAGTGCTTGCTGCTGTGGGCCCCTTACTTGCCTGTAGCGAGTGCGCACCTGGGTGGAGGTGTACTGGCCCTGGGCCGTGAGCGGCCTCCGGTGCAGTCGGCCTCCTAACGTTTCCTGACTTGGCTCCTCTGTACTCAGCCACGCTTTTAGGATTGCATTATCTGTGTGTGTGTGTGTGTGTGTGTGTGTGTGTGTGTGTGTGTGTCACACAAAGGTGGGTTGTGCGCACAGATCACAACATAAATTCCAAAAATGGCATTAAAATCAGAACCATCTGTGCGTAAATGACGCATCGCACTCCATGGTCTGGCTCTTTACCGTATTCGGCTTAAAGTAAATAACTCATCTGAGCACTGAAACAAGTCATCTGTTCAGCCGCTGCAGCAGGACGGGGAGAGGACACGGAGACATGTCCAGGTCGAGCTGGGCGAGAAATAAGAGGAAGAAAGAAAAGGAGGGAGACGAATTACATATCTTGTTAACTTCATTATGTGTGTCTATTTACTAGATATGTAATTTAATTTAATATAATGCGGTTTCAGCTGTGCTGATTCGGTCAGGCTGAGTGTCCAAACGCGTGCCAAACGCGCTCATCAGATCAGATATAGATCAGAATATAACAATATAGATCTAAATGTATGTGCTGACTCAGATTATTAGTTGTTGTTGATTATTTATTGCACTGAAATGTGCCTGACACTGTGGAAACCTGTCGGTGAGGCATCGGTGACGTATACCGATACGCCGCCGGTCTACCAAAACACCACTAGACCAGCTGCACTCCGCCTGCACTGAAAGCTGACCAGGTTTGAATTGGCGAGCTTTCAGCGCACTTTATATGCCGGTGGCGAGCACGAAAATGTCACTGCGCCAGCTGATTCTGTCGAAACCCCTGCCACGCCACCACGCCCAGCTTGGCGGATCTCGGTGCGCCTCAGTCCACGAAAATACCAAACTGGCTGTACGCCGGGCTCCGCCAGACGAAAATACAACTGGGCGGGGTCCGCCACCCTGCGCCGCCTCACCGGCGTACACGAAAATAGAGCCCTATATGTTAAATCATTTTATATATCTTCAAAATATATAGTGTAATTTCCCTTTAAAATGTGTTAAATGTTATAACGCTGATTCACTTTGCTAAGGTTAAAATGTATTTTGATAAACAGGATCCTTTGGGATCAGGAATATTTGATGATCATCATAAACTTGTGGTTATTGCCAGGGAAGAGTAATGTTTAAAAATCTTTTAACTTTGTACCTTTGTTACCTAAAGTTTGGCACACACTAAAAGATATATAAAACCTTGTATCAACTTCTAATCGATCCAAACATGACAACGTACTGTATGATCAAACTGTTTTGTATTAGAGTGCATAATATATATATATTTTTTTTTAACTGCAACCAAAGTCCTGACTCTCTCAGCTGATTATTTTGTGAAATCTCATTACTTGAGAGGCAAATTACATGAGTTAACCATTGTTTTCTGTGTAGCTTCCTTGTATTCTAGTCTTTCTTTTCAGTTGTGGTATGTTTTGTAGATGACAACTATCAACAAGAGGGTTCTCAAGTTCTGATGACTATCCAAATACACAGTATACTCCGCCATCCTGGGATCCAGCCACACATAAAGACTTTGTATCGTAAATACCAATGTATCTTATGTTCATGTTTATAAGTCAGGTAAGCCCCCTTTATCTTCTGTGCAGATTTGAGGGATAAATATTTGCTTTTAACTAGGGATGATGATTGTGAATTTTTATTGATACTCATATCACTATTTAGACTTCAAAATGATCTGGGTCCATATCAATACCACTTCTGTGTCTTTCTATTATTGTTTTCCATCAAACTATTGTATTTAAACAAATGTTTGCACCAATCATTCCGGACATGACATTTTGACACATCATGTTAGCGTTTTATCTACTTCCCCCTTTTTCTTGTTTTACCAACCTGACCCTGATCACCTCCAAATCCAATCATCAATCACCTTGATAGGTTTGCTAATTTGCTTTTATCTTGGTTGTTTCAACAGGGATTTCAACATTCTCCTATATAGACTATTGCTGCTCAAAAACTTTATTGGACAGTCTATGAATGTGCATGGCTTGGACCAGAGAGCTAATGTTAAGATGACGTGACTTCACTGAAAGTCTAATGCTTCCTCACAGGACCAAGGATCGAAACAGTCAACAAACCACGTTAGCACATGACTAATGGGATATACACAGAGTGGTGCAAACACCATCACTTTTAATCAATCAATCAATCAATCAAAATCAATCAATCAAATTTTATTTATATAGCGCCAATTCACAACAGTCGTCATCTCAAGACACTTTTCAAGGAACAAGAGCAGGTCTGGACCACGCTCATTGTTTTACTGCTTTGAACTGTTTGTATGCTAGGAAAGTTTCATATTTTTACATCCTTTCTTCATTTGTTGATGTTTTGTTTACTGATTGACTTCACTCACTGCTATTCAACTTCCAGCTCAAAGCCCGGTGTGTGAACACTGGGTGTGCATGTGCAGAACACTTAAAGGTCCCATGGCATGCCAATTTCACACAACTTAAAATAGTCCCCTGGTGTGTTAAAAGCATGTCTGTGACGTCCTTCGGTCAAAATTCAATTTGGATCAATTATTTTAGTGCTCTTTTTATCAGCTAAAAACAGCTCTGCTCAAAATCCTCTGTTTTGGGCCATGTCTCTTTAATGAAATCAGCTGCACCTAAGCCACGTCCACTTTACACCCATCTCTCTGGAAGGGGCTGTGGCTGTGCTCCGATAGCCATGTGCTAACGTTTACACTGGCTCGGTCATGGCTGCAAGAAGATCGCTTGTACATCCTACCAGTTTGAGCCAGAGTCTGACCCAGAGGGAGAGGCTCCGGAAGAAACTCTTTGCCGCGTTCAGACCAAACGCAACTTGAAGCGACCTTGTCGACACATCCTATGTATTATTCAAAGCTGCCAGGAGGGTCACGCCTAAGGAGGTAGATATGAATGTAGGAAAAATTACAACCAAAGCTCTGCTACAATGTAAGATTTTGTAAGCTTCTCTGAAGCCTTTGCTAATTAATAGGATGGCCGACCGTCCAGCATTAGCCGGGACGTCCCGTATCTGAGCCAAAAGAGGCGCGTTGCCGCACGGGTAAATGCTAAAGCTACATGCTGCTCCGGAGGGGGATTTTGTCCCCCACCGCCGGAGTTGTCGGGGAAGAAGCGAGCGGCTAAAATACGGGAGGATCCGGTAAACCGGCGCGGATCCGGTGTGTTTACCAAAGCGTGGTGGCCGTGCTGAGGCACCGGGGGGAATTTAGGCTAAACAGTAAGTCAAAATAAAACGTTCATACTTACAGATGCCACGTTTGTACTAGGATCACGGATAGTTAGTACGGATCCATTCTTTATCTTCAGACATCTAGCAAATCCAGCGTTGAACTGTCCCTCATTGATAAAACAGTCCGAAGTGAAATGATGCGCACATACATACAGATATGTTGGAAGTGCCGCGGGTACATTCCCATTATAAATAAAATCCAACCATCGAGTCCTCAAGTCCTCCTACGATGGAGTTTTCAAAAGAGTTTTGTGCTCGTTTGTGCAGCCAACAACAGAGCAAACGCTGCCTCTTTTTCAGATCGTACTTTCGCCATGGTTCTAACCGGAGCTATGCGAGCGAGAGGCCGGGGATAATGGCGCTTTTCTGATAACTTTTTGGGCAGGGCAGTGGGCAGCTCCATGGGCAGTACCATCAACCCGCCAGCACTGACATGACGTCATGTCAGTGGAGTTTTCAGAACGGCTCTGAGCACACAGTTCCTAAATACGGAGATAACTAAAAAACGACTGGATGGAATTTTTTCGAACTTGGGGGATTGTAACGGTTTTCTATCCCTGATATGCACCCCCCTCCCATTACCAAAGTCAGTTTTTCATGCCATGGCCCCTTTAAGGTCCTTACACACCAGCGAATTTGCGGAGCGAAGCAAAAAAGCGAGATGAAAATGCGAAAATATTCGCCAGTCCGAAAAATCGCTTTCGCCTATACACACCAGGCGCAAAGCGAATATGCGTATAAATTTTGCAAAGCGAATTCATAAATATATATTGTCTTTGGCGCAAGTTTTTTCGTGCCACGGAGGAGAGGAGAACAAAGAAATGGAGTCAATAACATCCTCAATCGATGATGAGCTTGTTGTGATGCTTTTGGCAAAAAAAAAGAAGACAGAAGAATAAACAAAGGAGTGTTTGGGTACATCCAACATTGACTTTGAG
The DNA here is from genome assembly GCA_962446985.1 of Xyrichtys novacula. Classification (NCBI taxonomy): domain Eukaryota; kingdom Metazoa; phylum Chordata; class Actinopteri; order Labriformes; family Labridae; genus Xyrichtys; species Xyrichtys novacula. The sequence continues at coordinate 27,543,652 of OY660867.1, forward strand.
GAAGGAGATGGGCGAGTTCCACACCACCATCCAGCAGCTGAAGTTCTACCCCCCAAAATTCCGCTAGTATTTTAGAATGTCCCTCGGGCAATTTAAGGAGGATTAAAGTGGTGGTGTGTGTCGTGTGAACTGCAGCCACATGGGTCTGTGACGTCATCAACAACATGACTTTTGATTGGCCAGAGGTCTAGCAGGTCCAGATACTCGCCTGCGAATCTCTGAAAAATTCGACACAAGAGCGAAAAAATAAAAGACGCTTTTTGCCCTGCAGAAAAATCGCCACCGGTGTGGAAGCTTGCATTGACTTTATGCTGTTTTTAAAAAAGGCAAACAAAGGCGAATAATTCGCCTGACGAATTCGCGCCTGGTGTGTAAGGACCTTTAGGCCGGTTTCAGTCTGACTGGGCCAAATACACGGAGAATAAGATAATTCATTATTTAGGTATGTTAGTCCAACAATGAGAAGAATGATTTTGTGTGATTCTAGTCAGACTAATGTGTTTACATGTTGATTCAAAGTCCTGTTCCAGTCAGACTGAAGAAGGTAACTGATGTTTTTGAAGAACGTGTAAACATACTGACAGTGTTCTGAGCAGGAATACACTCACTCAAAGTGGCCTTGTGAAACTGAAAGTCTGCCTCGATCAATCAGCTTTGAAGGCAGCAGTTCTGCCTGCAGTTTAAAGGCAGCTGAGGCGCTCTCTTCATATAGAGCGGTCAGTGTTTTCAGTGCTCTGAACACACTTGTAAAACATCAGACAGGCATCCTGTGTCTTGGAGGCTAGTCATCTTAAAAGAGAACACGCAACTTTTGTTTTGCACCAAGGAGGAAAAACCAGCAGCATGGCATGCCTCAGTTAATTTGCTGAACACCACACACACACTGAGCTGTGATTGTTGCACACGTGTGAATCACAATAACAATGCTTTAACAAGTTATTATGAGGTCCTAGTGTGAACAAACAGCCCTCTGTGACCTCTTCAACCATTATTACCATGTTTCCAGCTGTGAATCTCTATTGTAACCCTCGCTGTGGAAAAGACACTTAGGGAAAATAAAATCTTTTGAAAAGTATCCTGATGTTTAGACTCAGTAGGAGGTAAATTTATGCCATGGGGGGGTAATACACTGTTTCAATCCCTGCACCCTTTTTGCAGTGATGGTTTTTCTCCAACTCAGACGCATTTTTAGTCCCCAAAGTCAGAGAGCAAATATTGAATGAACTACAAACACAGACAAGACCCGCTCAGTCAAGGAGACCAGTAATATAATTTCTGTCAATCCTCCTGATTCATTTATACTTTTATCAAAGAAAGCTATTTCAAAGGCTGGGATTTCACTTAAAAGTGTCTTTCACTGTTTGTGCAGAGTACATCAGCCTCTACCCTCTTGACTGTGAATTAGTCCCCATAGGCCATGTCTGACAAGTCCCCTGTGTCATCAAACCAGTAAATGCTCAGGATTATACAGGATTAAATAATTTCTAGCAGCTGCAGATGTTCTGAAGTAATCTCACCCTTTACTTTCTCACCCTGAACATTTTTTTTCACAACAGCTCAAGCTTTAAACAAACAGATGTGAATCAGATCACATCACTTCGTCTCACATCTTTGCTCTACTACCCTGGAAGTTGAGATTTAATTTAGATGATATTAATAAACTTTTAAAGCCCCCAACTTTGCTAAGCACTGAAATTTAAAGACTGATGGCTATAGGGTGATTGGTGTATTTGAATCAACCAGGGACTGGTGGGATGACAATAAGAAGAGATGATTGACAGGAGCAGACAGTCAGGAGGAAATGGCATCAGCAGGAACAAAGTAGCTGTCATGACCAGTGCTGACTGCGTGGAGAGCAGGCTTTATGATCTGAAGATGTGATGAGCGAATCAAGGACAGGCGTGCTGGCTGAGGTGATGGGCTGATTACAGAAAGATGAAGGTGATCAGTAGCAATAAACAACAAATAAACTACTGTAAAAAAGAAGGAAGCACATTTTCTTCAAAAACTGGTGTTAGCAATGGTTCAAACTCCTGCTGTGGGAAATACATCAGACATGTGAAGGTAGGCACTGAGGCCCATTTGTGTGAGTCGGTTCCTCAAGTATCCACTTGAGGTTGGCTGCAAAAGCCTCGGAGGACAAATGCACAACTATCCAATAAAGCCCATCCTAAATAATCATAATAAGAGTACATTTTATTTATAGGCATCTTTCAGGACTTTCAAGGTCACCTTACAGCACAGTTAAAAAGACAATTAAAAGACAACATTAAAAAAAAAAATCTGGACTCTGCAGACAAGCAACAACAGTCAGTTTGAAAAGGCCTGTGTAAAGTAGCTTGTTTTTAGGCAGGATTTGAAAATAGGCAATGAGTCAATGTTCCTAACTTCAGGGTGGAGGGAGTTCCAAAGGTGGGGGGCAGAGTGGATCTGGATCCGATGGTGGACAGACGGGCTATTTCTCCCTTACAGCAGAGGTAAGTTTAATATTTTTACATCTTGTTACAGAAAACAATTTTGACTTGAGGCACTTGCTGCATGTGTGTGTGTGTGTGTGTGTGTGTGTGTGTGTGTGTGTGTGTGTGTGTGTGTGTGTGTGTGTGTGTGTGTGTGTGTTAGTCATCTGCAACAGCAATCCAGAAGATCCTATGGCATGATGGAGCACTAACTCCAAGACAAGACTGTGTACTAGTGACTCTAATTGGACATGGTGACTCAAAGTTAATCACACAGACACAAAGAGGATGGAGACAAAGGGAAAGGTGCTCAGCGTTGGAGCAGTCCCTGCAGTCTAAACCCATAGCAAGATAGTTAGAGCTGACCCGGGCATGACCCAGCCGAACTATGAGCTTTATACTGACATATGCTAATTACATGAACACAGAGTACAGCTGATGCCATTCGATGTTGATGGTAAATAGGACTCATTTCACGTCTTTCTTGTTGCCAACTAAAATATGGGGCTGAACCTGTAGGACACCTTTAGGGCCCCATTACCATTAAACAGGAACTCAGAAGAGATGTCTCAGTCACAACAAAACTGAGGAATGACGGCCTGACTGACAGATGACAAGCCCCCCTGAAAGCAGAGTGGGAGCTTGGTTTACTCATGCATGGCTGAAATTTCAGTCTAGCGATAATGTAACACCTGTCACAGTTAACTCTGAGATACTTTTTCGTCTTTGAGCCTCAGCTCGAGACTAAACTGTAGGCGTATTTTTCAGAGAAGACACCAACCTGCTGTGATCACGAATCCAATGCAGACAAAAAAAAGTCTCATAAAAGCACTCATGCAATCAAACACCAGCTGTTGAACCATGACCCTCTTTCTTTGCCTCCTTTTCTTCCCGGCTCTTCATATTAGACCTTGGGGGTTGTGATGGCTGACAGCCAGGCCCGACGTGACTCCAAACGAGCCAGAATAAGGAGGACCTCCGGGGCTAGTAATGAAGTGTTGAGGAGGATAGGGACATAATGAGTAAAAGGGTGAAAAAAGGGAAGAGGCTGAGGAAGTGCAGACCTGCAGGAGGGTTAACAGAAATGATGAAACCAGCTCTGCATTTACTTGCTGCTTTCAGAGTGGTTCTCAAGGAGAATGCAAAAGCGATTTTCTCTGCATATTCTTTACAGAGTACCAATTAATATGCAGAAATTTATGCCATCTGCATTACAATCGTATGACTGAGAGATGGTGTAATCTCTACAGACACACACAGAAGGTCAAATGAGCAAACGCTCTTCAGACCATCACAGTTGGGAAACAAACCCTTGAGCATCTGGGGTATTTTTCCACCATACAAACTCTCAACAGTGATCACTTGAAAAAGCCTTTGCAGGCAGACTAAGTGCGTGGCATGTTTTTGTTCACACTGTCACAATAAAGCTTTGTCCCAAATAAAAGGGACTCTCACTTCTCACACTTCTTACCCACAAAAGCGAGAGTCAATATTTCTGATGATAGTGGTGTGATCCGTTATCAGTATCCTAATCAATTATGTGACTACACTCCGTGCCAGGTTTTAAAGGGATATTCCGGCGTAAATTTAAGTTAGGGTCAAATACGCTGTAAGACTAAGTTAGGAACCCCCTCGAGAGATGAATGTTACCGACTGTTTGCTTCTCTAGTTAAACCAACTTTACTAACGACCGCACAATAGCAATACACAGCGGTCTACGGCTCCATGCGCAAACCTCAACGAAAACGCCACTCTATAGCCACAAATAATGCTCAGAATAGCCCCTAACTTCATCAACAGTACATATAGGATCCCAGCCATAGTACTAGCCATCAAACATCTTTTTAGCTTTGCCTGGTTTCTTTAGCAAAGAGACTAAACACAACTCACACATTCTCCTCCAGCAGCCGCTTGTTTGTGGGTGGAGCCCTGACAAGTCGATCACTGAGTGCCAGTCGGCAACATTCATCTTTCAAGGGGGGAATAACTCTGTGTTACGGTGTATTTGACCATAACTTGAATTTACACCAGAATATCCCTTTAAGTTATGTGGCATCAGTCACACAGAAACTTGTTTCCCTGCAGTTTGAGTTTGCGCTTTAGGCAAATCTAAAAGTGGAAGCAGTCATCAAAAAAAACTCCAAACCCTGCCTGTGCCAAGCTCTATTCTTCCAACACTGGAAAAACACTTCCGTCGTGAGGATAATTATGGCTCCAAAAACCTGCTCCCAACATGAACAGACCTGTGATCATCTGACTAATGTCAGCCTAATACTTGAAAACTTTGTTTTTCTTCAATGATTCTCAGCAGTTCTTTTTTTTTTCAAGCAGGTTTTTATAAAATACTTGTAAACAGCATGTTTATCAACCACAGACAATCTGCTAGCTCAGAAACAAGATGAAAAGGTGGCACAGGAGGCTTTTCCCTTCAGAAATTTTCACAGTGAGTGATAAAATTCACTGTAATAAGACAAGAGGGGGAGTTCTTTTGTCACTTAATACCACTACAAGACAAAAACCGCAGGAATATAAGGGTTACCACTTTGTCCACTGGGGGCGCCAGAATTAACATTGACAGAGAGTTCCTCACTGGAGCTTTAAGATTACAACTTTAGTCTTGTATTTTCACAAGCTTATACACATAAATTAATTACCCTAATCTTTTAAATTGTGTAAAAAAATGAATTTATCTTTAATGGACTGCTGTTGTAAACTCAGTATTTTCTCCCATGAATTTACAAATTTAAATCGTGCAAAAATAAATTCATGATTTTAAAGCTTTTTCAATTACATTATTCTTATCTATTTAAGAGTTCATAGGGAATTCCCCTTCTGGGACTATCTTATTTTCATTTCCTCACAACTTTACTTTTAAAAACTTAGACTGATCTTGTCATTCATAAGGATAATGTTTTTAATTTACTACTTTTTTCTTATTGAATATTATTCCTTACAATTTTCAAGTTTATTTCCAGAAATGATGGCTCATATTGCTATTACCTACTCTTACGGCTTAATGAATAGAACAAAAATCTGTATATTCCCACTTCCATCTTCATCCTCTTTTATTTTAATCCAATTTTGTCCTCCCAAAAAGGATAAAAATGTCAGATTGTGTAAATTTCAATAGTACAGTAAGTTTGGTATGTCAGTATGTATTCACTTTAAAGGACTTGAAACTTTAAACTAATAATCGGTCCAAATCAAAGGACAACACTGCGCCATAAACACTTCATGTTTTCACAGAAACGTTAAGAGGAAGTCGTTCTGCTCTGCTTAGTCTCAGCAGCACTGAGCGAGAGGGAACCATGATCATAAATTTGTCCCCTGTGTACTCTTGTTGTTATTCTGAACACAGTGCTGCTGTTACTGCCTGGAACCCAGCATTTGTTTGATCTCCCGAGAAGACCTGCTGCTGTTCCCACATTCAAACCATTTTATCAGTGGAACACAAACAATGACAAGCCAACATGTGTTTCAGGACTCCAAAGCCCTTCAGGGAGTTTGGATTGATGATCATGAAACCCCCACCTCAGTCACATGGAGTTGGTGAGCCTGGTGAGGGTGCTTGTAAACAATAAGGTACATGAAACAATGCAGCAGCTTCTGTCACACTCACTCTCACAAAACTGGCCGCCTGCTCTGAACAGAATCCTACCTCTCCATAAGAAGAGCTGTTTAATTAACAAGGCAGCGACCTGCTGACTTGTGGAGCAGCCTGGAGGAGAAACAAGCTCACACACTGGGTTAGCATCTCCACAGGAAGAGGGAAATCATAGAATTTTTTTTTTTTTACTTCTGCTGTCCTACTGACTCTGACAGCTTATTCTCACTTGATCTTGATCTCATTATTATGGAAAATCAAAAGCTTGGGAAATACAATGATTCACATTACTTAGTTGGATAACATGGTTCATCCTCGTGCCTGTGAGCTATCAACATATGACTTCCAGCTATTAAACTCCGCTGAGTATAATAACTGGAAACAGTGGAAACAGCTCATCCAAAGGTAACATAATATGGCCATCAGCGGGAAAAAAATCACCTTTTAACATACCAGCCTGATAATTTTACCTGGAATGTAAAAAAAATATGTTGATATATATCTGTCAAACCTTCTCTTGGCCAAGGGAAAACAGTGGAGTAATTTTGAAAAGACCTGCGAGGAGAGGTCACGGATATCTCTGTAAACAGAAAGCAGCATGTGTTTCCACAAAACAAGGACAACTACAGAGCCAGCAATGGTCTCTGCTTGTTGTCTGAGTGAACAATTATCTCACTGACTGACAGGAAAGAAATGATTTAAGTTCACTCCTGTCCTGTATTTTTGATTTAGTAAGACCTAGGGCTGGGCGATATGGAAAAAAGTTTATCTCTATATATTTTTTCATATCAGTCGATATCGATATATATCACAATATAAAAAAAAAACTAAAAAAATTCTAATTGGGGGCATGTCTTTTGCAATACAATAAGCTACTGCATCTGTGAGGTCTTTTTGTCTCTGCGGTTTTGTCGTAAGGCTTGCACTAGAGAAAGCTGACTGAATGGTCGGTTGTTTCAGCTGCACAAGCACCATGGGCTCCTTTCTTCACTCAGGGTTTGTAACCTTTTGCATTGCACCGGCTCTGCCGTGTGGCACTGTTTTAGGTGGTGAAAACGATTTGAGGTAAACCCCAACTTTGCAAGAACATGTACTCGACATAATTTGCAGTGCACATTACTCTGCTCTGCTTCCACACCACCAACATTTTCATGCCAGTGTTGTTGACAATGGCATCATCTGTTGAGGCTTCATCTGCATTTCTGCCTGGGGGTAGCACTCATTTTCTTTTTTTCTGACCAACAGCGCTGTCGGCTTCACCTGTTTAAGTGCTATGGTTGCGTGTAGCTGCAGCCTGCAACAACGCAGTTGTTTGCTAGTTGGTTCTAATTCAGCACGATTGGTTCAGCATGAAGCAGACCCGGAGAAACTCCCTTTTTCATTGGCTATTTGTATAGTCTACCAAAACCTGGCAGAATGCCTGTTAGAAAGCCCATGTTGTTTGTTTGTTTGTTTGTGTTGTTTAGGTGTTTAGGTACGCTCATGGACGCACCATAGGCGTTCCAGCACGATTGAACACACTGCACCTGAGTGTGAGATGCTGCAGCTGCGAAAGTCTAGTTTTCCTCTCAATGCAGCACAGAATAGTTTGTAAATTTCCTCTTTCCTGTTTTTACCCAATATTCACCTTCACATCCCAGGTTTATTGTGTGTAAAATGCCAGAAGTGAGTTTTATGATGTTTCACTGTCCAAGTTGAATGCTATATTGTGTTAATGTATTGTTTACCGTGAATATGGCTAATGCTATCTCATGCTACTCAATGTTCATGTTATGTATGGTGTGAGCGGTACTGGTTGTTGCTTTGTATCTTTATTTGCAGAACCACAGTCAATAAATCCACCACTAAACTGGACATCTGTATTGGTGTCTTTCAACAGGGACACACACCATACACCTTGCCACTCTAAACCCAACTAAATCTTGGAGAACGCCCTTTTCTCCTTTTTAATGCCGACTATTGAACAGCATATCAACCATGTATTATACCGATGTTGAGGGAAATTATTTTCGATATATATCGTTATCGTTTTATCGCCCAGCACTAGTAAGACCTCGTTCTATATGGCGGTGAAAGAATATTTTGTACGTCTGTATAGATGATACCTACAGAGTCAGTTATTTTCTGCTAGTGCACAAAACTTTGCTGCAGTTAGCAAACAAATAAGTCAGGAAGCTGCATTTGTCGAGAATACCTGGCAGCAGACAAAGCAGACCTCCGTAAATGCAAGTGCAGTAGGAAGTTGGACAAGCAAAAGTTGTTCTTTATGGTACTTTTTAAACAAAATTTAAACCTCGCAACACATGCTCGGTCAAGAGTTTACATCTTTGATCTTGGCTGTTATCGAGCAATCTCCTATAATTTTTATGATCCCTAGTGTTTGGAATTTGTTCTTTGTGCTTTTCTCACAAATTTTAAACCTCCAGCTGCACATGCTCCGTCAGACATGCTATGTGGCTTTAGCTTTGACACAGGTTGTAAAACCTCAGCATGGAGTCAGCTCAAATGGTTGCATAGATTCATTGTGTTTGTTGTTGCAGCAAACAGTCCAAATTGTAAGACCCATTACTTTCAAGTAGCCTAAAGAAAAGAAATGGGATCACCATGAGATTCCACAGCGCTTAAGTAAGAAAGAGTGAACTCTTTCGATTAACAGTGGAACAGATGAATAGGGGCAACTTGAGGGAATGAAATGAGTGAGAACTTTGCAGACACTAAACACTAAAGAGAAAAACTAAGTCTTTGCCGGAACACTTCCTCAGAAACTGGTTGTTGTTCCTTGAAGCATATAATGTCCAGATGATAGCCGAGATTATCCATGAACACATAACTGCATGTGCAAATAACACCACACTTGTGGCTCCTACCCTGGAGTCTCTGTTAAAATCGTACCTGCTATTCACACAAGCTAAATCTCTATCAGACATTCACTTATTCCCATTAGGCTAGCTAAACTACCAGGAATTACAATGTTGCTGTATAATTTCTTCTAATCCCTAAAAAAGTTTAAACTGACATTTTTAGAAAGGAATAGATCAATTGGTAGATTCAGTGGATTCTGAAAAGTAAATTTAATGAAGACTGTTCCTAAATTTTGGGGATGCTTACAGATGGGCTGTTATACTTTCTAGGAGAGCTGAGTTTGTGTGATGGCTTAGATTTTTTTGTTTTTTTTTAAACTGGGTCACAGTCGATTTCCCTTTCAAACTCTAATAAATAAGGAAACAGCCATTGTCAAATTATTCCTTCCAAAACGCACAAATTTCTGTCTGCTGCATCTGCTGTGAAGTTAGTTTTCTGTTTTGTTTTGTTTTGTTTTTTTTCTTTATAAAGCTCCCTCCTGTGTGATGGCTGGCTGGATGTCCAAACCATCCACAGTTGGCATTTGCTTAATCCTCTGATGGAAAGCCTGGCACAGATCCAGTGTCATCCATCCGTTGACTGTCAGTAGCTGGCAGCGTGGGTACGACAGGAACAGTATCTGTGCAACACAAACACCTTAAGATCATTTTAAGATATTCTGTGCTGCACACTCATACTCTAACTCTGTCCTACAGGGTACAGGGGCCCCAATTACTGTGGGACAACCTCTTAATATACGTAGGAGAGTTTTGAAAGAAAATATGCACAAGTAAACAAGGATTTCCCCATTTTAATGCCATTTACTGGAGTAAATGATGTTCACTGGGCCTCTGACCTAGCCCCCTGGTTTTCCCACTCTTCAGGTGAAGGGTGTTTGTTCAGTATAGTAACATTAGCTGTTCAGATCCGATAATACACAGCATAACCTGACATGTGACCTCATAGCAACTGAGTTTTTTCTCTAACTTGGACACCTCTCTTTATATGCTTTGGTAAAAGACTTACAAAATCTGTATCTATGGGGATGAGTCAGCACACTAACATGCACTTAAAAAAAAATCCATGTGCCTCAGTCCAACTAAAACTGCACATAGGCCAGCCGCGATTATTGCAATATTTGCCATTCGCAAATTATTTGTCATATTCACAAATTTTCCCCATTTTTTTACATTCACGATCGATCACCATCATTTATTTTATCCACAAGTTAAATAAAGTTCAATAAAATAACCCTGAATCTGAGTCTGATGTCATTGTGTTGCACCAGCAGCTGCAGCATGCACCGTTGCAGCCACACCTTGTTTACCTCTCATCTTGGTCGGATGGGCAGCAACTCGAGGTTAGGATGGAGAATGATTCCAAAGCCACATACTACAGCACCGCTGTGGGTGCAATTCGGATTTAAGCCGAACTATACAGGAGAGCCCGATAACATGGAGGAAGCGATATATAAACTTTGCCATAAAAAGTTGCCAGTTGAGAGCGCTAATACAACAAATCTGAAACAACATCTCCAGACCCACCATCCACAGCAATACGCTGAACTCAGAACTCAGCTTTTGGCAAATATTTCAGATGACTCCAAGTATAAACAGGACAATATACTCATCAATTGCAATTATTTGTCTGACAACTGATTGTCTTCAGAAATTCATAATTGTGACCATCTTAACTTCACATTTAAAATTCATATAAACACGTTCGCCTGACTGAAACCACCCTGAAATCGAACTTCCCATACTCAGACGAACATCTATGGATAATACAGCTGGGGATGGAGTTCCTCTGTCATGTAAACGGCACAAACTGAAACTAGCTAAAAGTGTTCTGCTTATTGTTCAAATGCTGGGGTTTGATCTGGAAGTGGATTAGCATGAATGCTTTGCTCGGAAGCCAAGTTGTAAACAAAGAAGAAAAGACTTAATAACAGACAAAACTTTCCTCAGAGCTTTAAGGGTGATGTCCAGTTAGCCTCATATTAACGTGTTTGGCTGGCTGTTTTGATGCTTAACACCAGCTTGGAAACCAAAAATGATAACCTTGCATAAATATTATCACAATATTCCTGGGAACCTTGATTTTAAAATGCTATGAATCAAATCAGGAAGAAACAGCTAAGATGGAGAAATGTGTCTTTAGATTGATTCAACTAATACACAAAATTGACAAGGTAACATGCCAACATCCATATCTTCTGACATTTAAAGTTATGTTTGATCTACGTCCCTGTGATTATAACTTATAATTTAACTCCTTTTTGTCTTCTGGGATTCTGCGTCATGTTGCCCACAAACATTTGTACAAAACCTTTTGTACAAAATCAACAGAGGAGACCTTGTATGTATAGTACGGGTAGTGTATCTCACTTTATATTGTCATCTCCTCTGTCATGTTTGTGCATTTGTGCTGCTAGAAGTCACACTCTACGATAGGGGGTGGCAAGGTGGGCAAGGAATCTCCTCCTACAGCTGTTTTTCTTTTTTTTCTTTTTTCTTTCCTTCATTTTTGGTAGATGGAAACCAGCGTTAAAAGCAACTACTGCCCTCTATTATGAATCAATCACTTACACTTTAAACTTATTTAAGCTCAATATCAGTTTATTCTTCTTGAAAGACAGGTATTGTTGATACCGGTATACTGTGACAGCCCTATTTTGTATTCCTCATGACACTGAGACTTGAAAAATGCTCATGACTAGTTTAGGTAGATGTCATGTGTCAGGGACATCTAGAAATCTACTTTATGAGGCCATTGTGCTGTTTGCACTATTGTATGTGTCTTCGTGTTTAAAAGTTTAAAAGCATGGTGAAAACATTCAAAAGCATGATAGAAGTCTTATTCTTGGACTGGTGGTTGAATAAGTGAAGCATCGGAGTCCTTCAGTCCTTCAGTGTGGGCTCAAGGCAAGTGTGATTGTCATTCCCATGAGGTCTTTCATTCCGGATTTAAAGACATTTCCTTGAGGTGTTCCTGAGATTTCATGTTCTCTTGAGCAGATGAACAGATGGACAGCCTGAAAACACAGCACTTATGGACACAACCGTCTGAGACACGGACGAACAAAAACACAGATTGCCTTCAACTGCTGTCAGGTTCAACAGAAGGGCAAGCTTAAATTTCTGCTTTAAAACAAGTAAAAGAAAACTTCAGTGAGGAAGGCTTACTGCTTCATAAAATGACAAAAAGACATAATAGGTGGCCAAGAAGCTTGAACAATTGACTAACAGTTGAAAGAAGTGGTTCGTTTTCTTGGGAAATGTCTCATTTAAGAGATACGTATCTGTTTAAGTCATGAGGAAACTGACAAGCATCAGTGCTGTGTCCTCTTGTGGACTCTGAACTCTGGTGCAAATATAGCTGTTCAGTGGGCCACTCATTGTTTAGTCACTGCAAGATTAAAAAGTAGAAATACATTTCCTCCCTAAGACAAAGCCGATACTAATTGAAATTATGCAGGAGAGGGAAAATCAATTTGTAACGCTGCTATCGTTTAAATAATACCTCTTACAATGCTGGCATTTAAATTCATCCTAATGTCTAACAAGCTTTTGTGCCAGCTCCAACATCAGGAACTAATTTCATACATGATTTCATACTCAAAAGGACCATCTGTCTTTGTCCCTGACTTCCTCTGCTCTGATGGAGACAGGGAGGCAGGGCCCAGCCTGTCAAGGGTCTGGCCTGTCATAGGTTGCTGCAGCCTCCTTGGAGAGACCTGATTGAGGGTGGCATTCTGCTGGCACAATAAGAGCCACCATGGCACCACGCTTCTCTGCTGGATCTAGCTCGACAGGCCCAGACGCTGTATGTCAGTTGTAATCCTCTATTATGCAAATTATCTCACACCAAGTCACAAGCGTCATTGCAGGTCAGTAAGGTAAAGCGGAACTAACGCAGAGAGGGAAATGAAGAACTGATTTTAGAAGGCAAGACAGAGGAGGGAGTGCAGAGTAGAGTTTAAAGCTGTTAAACTTTAGGATTTCTCTTTGAAAAGTGTGAAGGTGGAGACAGAGAGAGCAGAGTGCATGATAGCAGCAATCCTATCCTTCCCTGGAGAAAGACTCAAGGAAACACACTCAACTCCGCCATAAGGGAGCAAAAGTTCTGGTTTCAACAGAACGAAGGGGCACTCTTCATCTGCCAGTGACTGACAACTGCAACCAGATGCTTGACAGAGCAGCAGATGGCACCGACTTACCTAGAAAAGACGCATGCCACCAAACAGCTGGACGGATTTCTCCAGCCTCCAACAACCTATCGCCTACAACCGTGGAAGTGCACCAAAACGCGCAAGAAAACAACGGAGGATCATCAAGCTAAATCCCTGTATCAGATATGATCTGCAATTGTAACTCGCAACAGCTCCCCATGACCATTACATAACTAATAATGGATGACATAAAATGCCACGAGATAAACAGCCCCGTAGCGCTGACCTGTGATGATATTATTTGCATAAAGCGTCTAAAGTGCTTTTAAATATCTCTATCCCCTATATTTTCAATTTACTGTACAAATCAACTCCAGTTTGATGAGTGTCCACACATGTTGATAATAATATGATCCCCAGAGCAGCAGAAGATAACAAGAGCCTCACGACTGGCACAGCAGCACATGTGCGCGGCTGTGAAGCGCGATGATGCACCAAGCTGAGCTGAGCACCAAGGCATAAAACCGGGGTCCAGAAGTCCGCATGAGCGCGTCATTCTGCCGCCATAACACACGCGGAAAGGTGGAAAGTTTAGTGAAAACAACCCTTACCTCAATGTCCGGCGGATGGACTGCAGGCTGTCATCGGTGCGTCGGAGCTCACTGGAGAAGCTCCGCGTAAATGTCGGCACACGACACCAGAGGAGGAATTTTCGCTCGTGATTGTAGATCACCTGTTTAGTATCAGAATCAGAATCCAGCAGTAGAAACAGTCACTTTCGAGCTCCTTCCACTGACTAAACATCCCTTCCCTCGTGCATCCTCTTCCTGCCCCTTTTCTTCCCGTCTCCTCCCCTCACTCACCAGTGCGCATTTACGCAACCTCGACACACCGCAAACTCGTGCGCTCTCAGCGCTAGTTGTCACTCCACCACTCTCGAGTGACAACACCCGAGTCAGCTTAAATATTTTGGTGCAACACGTGCTACTTTAGTGCAGCGTGGTCCCGAGACGCAGTGCGTACAGCCGGTGGTTTGAGGATCCACTGCTCACTGCCAGCATCAGGTAACTCCAGACTCACCTGAGAGGAAGGGTGCTGCCTTCAAGTGTGAGGGGTCTCCAAGAGCTGCACTGCTGCCCCCATGTGGATTGAAGGAAGTTTGTAACAACTTAAATAAATATATAAAAAGAAAAGAAAAATACAGTCAGATTCGCATGATATGACGTGGAAGGCATTTTCATGTGCTGTGCGATAAAAAAAAAGGTTTTCCTTAATTCCACCTCAGAGTCACTGAGGTAGAAAGAAGTGGGAAAAATGTGTACCTACTTTATCTGTAAAAATCCAGTTTTCTCCAATGAGTGTGAATCATCTTATCAAAAGTACACGGAAAAGAAGACCGTGATTGCTTATTTCATCTCTGGATCTATATTTGAAAATCTATAAAAGGCCAGTGAACCATACTTTATGTAAATTAGGCCTAGTAGTAGAAGTAGCAAAAATAGTAGTTAATACCTATTATTTATGACACTTTAAACATACAAACAGGTCATTTTACAGAGCAAAATACAGAAATGAACAGTGTAAAAAAGTAGTTTAACTGAACAGAGGAAACAGTGCAGATAATAGATTGAGTTAGATGTTGCAGTGATAGTAACATCAGTGGTAGTTTTAATTAGAGATAGACTGATTAATCAGGTTGATTTTTAGCATCGTTATGTAAGGAATTTATCCGTGCGAACCTGACCCTTAAATTAATTAATTATTCTTCAATAGCCTATGTTGAAAAAAAGTTAAGCTTCTATCTCTAAGCCTCTTGAAAGGAACTTTCTGTTTAATTTTTGCCCCATGTTGACAAAGTGACATGTCTTTTCTCTCAGCCGATCTCATCCTCTACATGTGTTAAGTGTTTTCTGATGAAAAATCTCCTTCTTTTTTATGAACCAAATGTGTCACTACCTTGAAATATTTGCTCTGAAAGAAAAATGAGGAAATGCTTTTTAATCAGTGTGCTGTCAGTCATCAATGCTTACTCGTTCCTCCCCACAGCAGCTGCAGGCCTTAAAAAAATCCTGATCTAGGAAATGTCAGTGTTATCACTGATGGTCTTGTTGGCTTTTGTAGGTTACAAAGAGGCATAAATGTTCATTTTATTCTGTTTCCTGGCCAGCTTAACACCCTCACAGGGGCTGTAGAAAACAGAGTCTCCCAAGTAACCCATGTATTTATTCAAAAGATGAATTTTGCCCACTGCTTGCTTCTCTAGTTATACCAACTTTGGTAACGACCGCATGATAGCAATACACAGCGGGCTATGACTCCACACACAAACCTCAACCAAAAAGCCACTCTATAGCCACAAATAATGCTCAGAACAGAACCTAACTTCATCAACAGTACATGTAGGATCCCAGCCATAGTACTAGCTCTTTCTAACTATAAATGATGATCAGATTATCAGTGACAGATCAGACAAAAAAGATCATGATCAGAAGAAAAGCTGTGGAGTTCTGCTTCTGTTGTGTTTCTCTCATCATGGCCGACACTGTGGAACCATCTGCTTTGGAAGTAAATCACTATATGTTCAGCCAGTTGCCAGCAGTGTCACTATCATCCATCTCAATCAGTCCACACACACGTCAGGGCAAATATTGATGTGTCTGACCTCTGCCATGAATCAGTCAATTAAACAAGCCTTTACACAGAGCACAAGCAGAACAATCAGGACACATTTCTGTGGAGCCCAACACCACTCTAATGCTCTTCTTAAACTGTGTGCTTAAAGTATTTTTTTATTAGAAAAGACAAAACAGTTCATCAAAAAACGTACAGGTTTATTCAGTATCTTATACGGTTATAGTTAACAACAGGAAATAAATTAAAATGTTAAAGTTTGGATGTGATGTGAGTCAAAAACAAAGACAAACTGAAGAATGTGGTGTGGATTCAGTCTTTCACAGTCATTTGAGCTAAACCATAAAAGGAAAGTTTCAGTGTGCAAACTATAAAACGCAGCCCTCATAAACAGAGTGCAAAAGTTGAACCACTTCCCATAAAGCTTTGCTATTGTGACAGTGCTTTGAGAAACTCCCAAAATGGTTAAATAAAGTAATCATAACGTTGAGCTGTAAAAATGTAGAACGAATTTGAGAGTAAAGATTTTACCTAAAGTTATGTTTAATCTGTTCACCTTTCATAATCTGCGATGTGTCTTTGATTTAGGGATCAAACAGATGTGATGAAATGAAATGAACTATCTTGACTTTTAGGTTTATTATTCTAATTAATTCTGTGATGCTTCATGGTCCAAAACCATGCCAAAGCTGTGGAAGACGAAATCAAAAGGTTTATTTTTCAAGTCTGTGGGTGTTTCCTCACTTTAATGTCAGGCTGTCACAATATCACCCCACACTTGTTTGGATAAGACATAACCTCATAAATGATTATTTGTCATGCTTTTATCTAATTTTCCTAAACCTTCTCAAAGTTGTTTTATCAAAACTGTGCTTTTATTTTGATATTTTTTAAACCTTCTAAAGGTTGTTTTATTAAACTATGCATTTATTTTGAAGTGTAAGCTACTTCCTGCAGTTGGTAAGTTTCAGATTTGACTGAAATCAATCAACAGAACTATTAGAAAGTACAAATTAGTGCCTGAGTAATGACAGTTTTTCAGGAGAGATACCTATAGACAGCAGCTGGGTCGATGGCTGATATATAATGCCACAATCATATTGAAGTTTTTTCAATATAACAATAGAAACAACTGCGGAACAAAATTGCTGAATACAGGTTCATGTTTAATTAATCTCATTGTGATATTATCAACATATTCCTCTGCAAAAACATAAATTATGTTGTGTTTTTGGGAGGATGGCACCGTGTTTAATAGGTTTGCACACAAAAACTCTCCATTTAACTATTTAAACCACAGTCATGTCACTGCTCACAAAACTTTCCATCTCTACTTTGTCTTTGCATTTGTCTGATAAACATACTTCTTCTCAAATAATAAATGTAAACACTCTGTTTAAAATATAACAGGTTCTATCACTCCACAAAAATCAACTTGTGAGTATTTAATCTTAAGATTGTTTAAACTGTTTGCATTCAGTAGTCTGTCTAAACTTGACCTGAGAAACAAAGAATAAAACATTTAGACATCTCCCTGAAAACTTTCAAATGGTTATCCTAAAACCCACAAAGCAAAACTACCGTAACTACTGCACAGAACTTACTCAGCTCAAGTTTCAGAGAAGGGTCCTTAAAATGATAAAAACTGCATCAAATAACTGCAGGAAAACATCCCAAAGCTGCGTTCAATCTAACAATGTGTGATGGTGCTGACAGGAAAATACTCTGAAATGACACTGCTTTAATAAGCCAGACATCATACTGTATGTTGCTAGAAATCCTGTACGTAATATATTTAATAACTCAAACTGTATCTTAAATCCTTCTCCTCAATGTTTCAAGATTACAGAACATTTTATTGTAAAAGTATTCAGTTACACAGTCCTCAGATTATCTCTCAGTCATCTGTATATCTTCAAGTTTGTCTTTTAAGTTCTATTTTGAGGTAAACAAAGTAAACGATGAGTCAAAATAAGAGCTCTTGAAGAAGCTACATGACACCTTTCCATCCCAAGGAAGACAAATAAAGAGCTCCAAACCTCCACAACCTAGATTTCACTCATTAGCTCACAAACACAAGACTTGAGGGGTTTAGGTCCATATCTGACCCCAATTTAGTTTCTTGACACAGATTTAGACTTAGGCCAGTTAATCGGCAGCTTGATTAGCTCCAGCGTCTTTGATTAATGAGTGTGGTCTGCCTGCTTTGACATGTTACGAGTCCAAAACTCACCCTGTGGAGGTTCATGTCAGGACAGCAAACTGTACCATGTATCTGCGCCTGGCTGAGGACACATCTTTGCTCTGCTGTTATGGATTGTTCAAAGATGAGTTGTGGTTGTGTTTAAGTTTGTCCTATAATTTCTTTTCAAGTATTTCATCCAGGAAACTCTTGTAAATGAGATTATTGATCTCAATGAGGTTTTCCTGGTTAAATAAAAATAAATAAATAAATAACATTTAATCTCGGGATAATGAATGGGGTTCAGCTCTGTGCTGCGCTTTCCTGAGAACAACAGGACACTAGATTCATTTCTTTAGATGTGGTGCAGCCAGAGTTAAGGAGCACAACTGACTCTTTTGTTTTAGGAGGAAAGCTGGTGAGGGATGAACTTTTTTGTGTGTGTTTGAGCGTCCCAACAACTGATTCTTAGGTCTCTTTGCCTCTAGTGTAACAGCAGTATTAAGAACACTAAACTGAGACTGGTAAATGGAGGGATTTTTCTTGGGTTTATTTTCTAGAGATCCGCCTGCTGGATGTCAGCTGCTGAACCTCAGAGGTGCAGAGTTATACAGTTATATGAATAACTTTATGACTCTTCTCATCCATCATTTTGCAGTGAGACTGGTTATTAATGTAACCTCTGTCTTTCTGTAAACTTTCTGAACTCTCTTCTTTCAGAAAGTTGCTCATCTTCTTCATACCGCTCTAAACTACAGCCTACTGTGTCTCTGTCTACGCTACGGATTAAACAGTCTGTGTTTATGACAACCTTAACTGCAGGTTTTTCACAGACTAATAGACATACATGTTTCAGGGAGGTTAAAGTTAGTCCTAGCCTGCCCCCTGCTGGAGATTCCTGTCATAGTTCTCCTGGCACATCTTGACTTGCTGAGTGAAGTATTTGGGGTCAGAAATGGCCCTCAGGAGGTCAGTCTGGACCAGCGTGATGTCATAAAGCTCAGAGGTGCAGGCTGTGCGAGTCTCGGCACCACCTGGGTCCAAGAAAACCTGAGAAACAGAGAGAGAGAGAGAGAAACCAATGAAAAGAGGTGAGAAAGAGTGTGAAGCTTTACTTCAAGTTACTAATTCTCCAACACGTCTCGTGCATTTCATTAACATTTGTCATTAGAGCAGGTAAATATCAATGAGGTAAGTCAGAATAAGTTGACCTATTTAGTACCTTTAAATCTGCTCATTCTTCATTAGAAATAAGAGGCTTTGAAAATACAGATTCAAGAGGAGGACAGTGTAGTTTGGTCTCAGTGATAATACCTTTGGCTGAACGATGGTATCCTCATCATTCTGACGGATATTGTCATCTATGAAAATGTGCTGGACGTTTTGGTCAAAAGGATCAACCCAGAGTGGCTTCCCCCCACGGATGGAGAATGTATTACTAGCCCACCTGGAAGAAAAAAACACGCATGAAACAAAAAAAAGTTCAGATGAAGGAATAGGGAACATGACGGCCGCACTTAAAGCAGCTCAAGAAATGTGTTGCTCGCACCAGTCATAGTGGTCCTGAAATCCCCCTAAGCCCTGGACTGAGCTGAAGTACTCATACAGGCCTCGCTCTCCATCACGAGATGACACGCGATCCTGGCCTCGGCTCAGGACAATCGCTCTTTTACTGCAGCGGATCTTGCCTGGAGTCATATTCACACTTAGCTGTGCAGAGAGGGGAATAGAGGAGTCAGAGAGAGAAAAGCACTCCTGTGGTCAGCTGCAGCCAAAACCTCTGTTAGTGATGTTGGTAGAGTTTGGCCTCTGGCAGAATTTCTGAGAACAGCACTAGATTATCTTAAATAAAATGTCAGGAACTACACAGTTCTGATGGACTTTTAGCAGATAGTTTTAAAGGGAGCTGGGCGTCATGGTGTTTTAGGTTGAGTTCAAAATATATTTGAAAAAAAAAAAAGAGGGAACAGATTGTTTTCATTCATGTTCCTCCTCAAGAAGCTCAAAACTGTACAGTTTCAATTCAATTCATCAATCACTTACAAAGATATGTATGCACACAGTCTGTCGACATGAAAATGTGGTGATTGTATCAGCGTGCTTTGTCTCTACTCTTGCTGATCTCCATCTTTGTTGAAGTCCTTCAGTTTGTTGCAGACACTGATGGTTATATTTTAACCTAAGCATGGCGTCTACTTTGTTTACATTCTAAAAGACTGTCTCAGGAATTTGTCTCCATCAAATAAACAGTGAAATGAATCAAAGCTATCTGTAATGTGTGTTTGTTTATATCCTGGTAGTAAAGCAGTATGGCAGAGCTGCAGCTTATACACATTATATGACCGGCATTTTAGACCCACAATGAGAGAAATGCTAATTATTTAAACAACCAACTTATTACCACAGATGTGTGTTTAATTGACCAAACGATTTAGCATCCACAACCTTGGAGTATAACTTAAATCTCCTGTGTGTCATTTTGGTTTGTGTCTAACTTGATGGATGAAAACAGCTCCTCATTCACTGTTCCTCTTTTTGGTGGAGGATGTAAACAAAGACTGTGTCTGCTGTACTCTTTTTAGCTTCATCATTGAAGCAGGTCTCATGATGGAAATATCTCTCGGTCCTGTGCATAGGTCTGATTCTGAGTCAGATATCTCAAAAACTGAAGGACAGGATGGTGTGTGAAGAAGAACTCCATGTTGTCTGACGGGTTCACTTCTGACACCTCTCCCACCAGACCTTTCCCCTCATCTGTGGAAACCCCTCTGGGAGGAGAGTGAAGGGAGGACATGCATGTGTGAACTTGTGTGTGACTGAGTGTGTGGGTGATAGAGTCGATGTTAAAGGCCACTGAATGTCACGCAAGAGACCATCTAAACAAACAACAAAACTCAGCCACGAAGAGAGCTGGGGCACAGACCTTTAAAGAGTCTCTCAGCATTATCGGACACTGGTCATACAATACTGAAGTCTGTAACCACTTTCAAGTGATCAAATGATTCAAAACAAAGTCAAACATTACTGTTATGTAAGTGTAGAGATAATTCACAACGTCAACTGGTACCACTGCACCTTGAGATCAGGCAGGTCTGGGAACTGTGGGTGAGCCCCTTCATTCAGCGCTCTGGACACTGCGCTCAGCACACGAGGTAGATCTGTTCCAAATGTACGAAAAAGGACGGCAAAGTCCCATCCTTCCTGCACTAGGTCTTTAAAGAGCTGGAAAAAGGAGGGCAGGATCCAGTGATACAGCCGTCCGTCCTCTCCTTTCACAGCCAGGTCTTTGTCTCCCTGCAGGGACAGAGGGAAGGACAGGTCAGACACATTAACATAAAGGAGAACAACTCTTGAAAGAAAGAAAGAAAGAAAGAAAGAAAGAAAGAAAGAAAGAAAGAAAGAAAGAAAGAAAGGGGATGGAAATAAGAAGGGGAGGGAGGCAAGGAAGGAGTCTGAAGGTAGAAGGAGGAGAGAAGGGAGGAAGAAGAAAAGGAGAAAGAAAGAGGGAGGAAGGGAGAAGAAGAGAAAGAGGAAGAAAGGAAGGAGGAAAGGAAGGAAGGATGAAAGAGGAAGGAAGTAAAATGGAAGGAAGAAAGGAAAGGGAGAAAGGAATAAAGGGAGAGGAATAAAGGAAGGAGGAAAGGAAGGGAGAGAGAGAGGGAGGGAGTAAAGAGGAAGAAAGGGAGGAAGTGAGGGGGTAGGGAGGATGAAGGGGAGAAGAAAAGGAGAAAAAGAGGGAGAAAGGGAGGGAGGAAGGAGGGGAGAAAGGGAGAAAGTAAAGATAGAGAACAGGAGGGGGAGAAAGGAAGAGATAAGAAGAGGAAGAAAGTAAAGAGGGAGGAAGGAAGAAAAAGATACAAGGAGGGAGGAGAGGAGCAGGAAGAAAGAAATGTAGGAAGAAAGGAAGAAAGAAGGGTGGGATAGAAAAAAGAGAGACGGGGGAGTAAAGAAAGAATGAAGGGGGGATTAAGAGAGAAGGAAAGGAAAGAAAAGGAGGAAAGAAGAACATGAGTAAGAAAGGGAGGAAGATAAAGACTAAGAGAGCAAGGAAGGAAGAACGAAGGATGGAAAGAAAGAAGGAAGGTTATAAATACAGAAGAAATACAATTTTATAGCCCAGAAAGTCAGTAATTACCAAATGTTGAGAAAAAGATTTCATTTCATGAAAAGCAGCAGAGAAACTTTGAGTGACACCACGACCAAGTTTAACAACACTGTTTCAAAACAAGCCCAAAACTCAAGTGTTGATGGATGGAATGAATTTATGAGACAGATCATACATAGTTAGCAGAAGGTTTTGCTAAATAGGACCCAGACAGGGTGAGATGAGGGTTTATGCCTTGCTTCATGACTGTTTTCTTCAATTTGGTTGACATCTCTCTCACTCTACTCTCAGAGAATAAATTTATATCGCTTTGATTATCAACAGAGCTGTGAGAATGACTAAAGGGTGACTTTAAGTCCTCTGGGCATCAACTAGAGCCACACTATCAGGAAAAACTCTATAATGGTAAAATCTGGAATAACATTTTTTTTTGACAGATGCATAGCAGGTGGTATGCTAAGAAATTCAATTATATAACACAATTTCATTCAAAATTATCACTAATCACAGAGGGAACCTGAGGTAAACAGATTGTTTTTTTATTGGTCTGTACCTGTGCCAAATGTTTTTTCCCTGGAAAAACACGAGCAGTGCAGTCCTCCATATCAAATCAGGCAGCACAGTGCAGCTTTACCTTCCCTAAAAAGCCTTCTGCTGACAGGTGCAGCATCCTTACAGAGTGAGTCACAAACTTGGTGATAAGCCATTTTCTGGTGCAAGAGAATGCAATCTCAGAATAGACTATTTGAAAATGGACGAAATAAAAATTACAGAAAACTGAACTAACTTAAAACCTGCAGAATTTATAACTCAGCATGTAGCAACCAAGAAGCAACACGGGGCCAGACTGTCAGCTGATTTCAATGTGAATCTTAATGTTAGCTTGTAACAGGTAACTGTGGGTGAAGGTAATGTCTCTGTTGACAGATGAACAGAGTTAAATCTTTGAAGAACTTTGCTTCACCTCTTTGTCTCTGTGCAGGCTGACCAACAGTCAGGTTGAGTCATTTTTTCTAATTTAGCGGCCGCCATCGTTTTGGTCCTGTAATGCCTCCTCAGAGACCAACAGGTGATATCAGTGAATCCATGCAATGAGTAAAACAGGAATTTCTATATTGAGTAAGAAATATTCACATGTAGCCACAATTAATTCCCTCAGTATTTGGGAGGTAAATTAATTTGAGATAACGGCTGTGATTTTAAAGCTCCTATGAAGAGTTTTCTCTTTTCATTTGGTGCCTTTCTTTGGACAAAACTGGAGAACAAAAAAGAAGAATTTAGGATATTATTTTATTACCTCTCAGCCTGATTACAGCTGATTAATACTGTCATATGTTTATTGAATCTGGAGAGGAATGTGCCTTCAATCTGAATCCTTTGGATCTTTTCCTTCTTGTTCAATAATAAGTATACACCAGGCTTACAGCGTGAATGTTCACGCCTTCTTCTCTGCAACTGAATCATGTGTCACCCTCTGTGAGACAGCTGTTAAATCCTCATGAAACATTTGCCAAGCTCAGCTCTGCACCCATCCGCTCCACCCTGTGGGGAAAGCTTCCATTGCTCCAACTAACTCTGTACAGAGACGCTCTCTTGTAAAGTAAGTAAGAGTACAAAGATTCAGAGAAAGTTCAGTGAAACCAGATTTTAAGATTGTCTGTTGTGACTGTTTCTTTTTCAGCTTTATGTTGATTCTAGGTTTTTGGGGGTTTTTTAGGTTTGAGTAAAGTTTGAGTAAAATAGATTGCATCATTTCAATATTGTAAGATTTTGGTATATTATTTTGCATGGTTTCAAAGCTTCACATTAACACACTGTGAGGCTTGCTTTCGAAATATATAATAATAAACAGTCAAATATATGCTGGTGTATTTGTTTTTATGTGCCCAGGTAGCATTTACTAACCAAAGAGTACTGTCCAAGTCAGACACTATCTTAAAAAGTACTTTGCCATAAAAAAAGCTGACCTACATCGTTGAGCACACACCCATATCTGTGAAATAATGGAATAGGAACAAATACCTGTATGAATATGCAACAGTCAACAGCAAAGTTAAGCACATTCAGTCATGATTAAATGATGGCTACCTTGCCATTAGCACGAGTATTACCAGTCAGTCAGACAACATATTATTTTTATTTTTACAACCGTAGACCTGAAATGTCAGGGCTAAGTTGTGTTTGGAATTGATGCTACACTTAACAGTGACTGCCATTGTGCAAAAATGCTCCACAACCTGGATGTCAACAACCACAGATTATAGACAGGAAGGAGGACCAGAGTATGGTGTTGGGAGCTCTGCTAATATTACTAGGCAGAAAATGTGCATGAGTTTGACTGTTTTCTGAGTGTTTTCTTACCTTTACACTTGTTGGTTTGTTTG
Source organism: Xyrichtys novacula (assembly GCA_962446985.1). Classification (NCBI taxonomy): domain Eukaryota; kingdom Metazoa; phylum Chordata; class Actinopteri; order Labriformes; family Labridae; genus Xyrichtys; species Xyrichtys novacula. The sequence continues at coordinate 27,568,026 of OY660867.1, forward strand.
AATCTGAATTTCTGGTTAAGTGACTCAGGAATTAGCTGCTTTAAAACATTCCCTGTCTCCATGTTCATATAAAGTTTCGTATCAAATCTGACAAGTATGCAACTCTGAACTTGATCAGAAATGGTTGATGATGAGCTGGGTGGATCTGTCTCGTGTGATGAAGTTAATAGACAGAGTTCTTGGTTTCTAAGGGAGGTTAATTCTGAGTTAAGTCTTTGAGTCGATTCCGTTGACCTCAGAAATTTTTCGTTTTTTAAAATTTCAACTCACAGAGGCAATACTTTCAGCAGATTTTCGCCTTCCTCTCTCTTCCTCTCTGTCTCTCTCTTTTTCTTTTATTGTGTTACCTTGACTCCCTCAGGCCAGCGGAGCAGATCCAGATGCTGGTCCAGAACCCCACGGAAACGTCGCCCTGCACCAGAGGTGAAACCTGGCGTTCGTCCAAACTGACAGTAGTAACTGACAGCATCATCGCAGGGTGGGAGCAATGATGGTGAGTCACTCAGCCACTCCCACTGTCCTGCATGAGGATGGAAAAACAAGATATATGAATAGTCTTATTACAGACATGCAATCCAGGTGGAGTGAGTGAAGGATCTTGGTAGTGTGTACTGGGGGGCTTGCCTTCTACAGGTGCACTCATAATCTCACTGGAATCAATCTCACTATTAAAGTAAGTGCAGTAATGCAACAAGAGAGTGACAAAACAGCATATAGAAGATATCTGCTAAATCATGCAGTTGTAAGATTTGAAGTTGTTTTTCAGGATTTTTTGTCAGAGTTTGACCTTACTTGAACTGACAGATATACTCTTTAGTTTTAGATACAAAGGCAAAGCCACAATAAATGTCTTCAACCGTCTGCTGACCTGATCTCCTGATCTGTGAAATATAGTGTTGAAAATCTATATCTGTAAACTTTCAATTGTTTATTGGTATTGAACTAATATGATCCTGTAAATGTGTATAACAAAAACAGGCCACAGACTTGGGTACTCCTCAATTACCCCATCCCTCTCTCTTTTTTAATATCTATTACAGTCAGGTGTATTTACACTCAGTCTCCCATCACTCCCACGCTCAGTGACTCTCTGCTGGTCTGATGTAACCTGATACAGATAAATATCTTCATACCATACTGTGTCTATTTTTACTATTATATTGTATAATCACATAAAGTGTACAAACACTGTACTGTACTGTACTGCACTCTCTCATTATATGCATATCTATACAATCATATGCAATATATTTAAACAATGTTTCATACTTTACAAGAACATACTGAATAAATATGTTTCAATACATATTACAAGTAAATGCATTTGTTATATTGCATCCTATACTGTTATATTCACACTGTATTTCAACACACTGTATAGTTCTACATGACCACATCTTATAGTCTGCTTTTAATGCTAAATCACATCTTATATTATTGTCTATATCTTACCTCATACTATAGTTTATAATAACCTGAGATGATAATAAAGTAGGGTGCTATCTATCTTATCATACCATGTCCCAACTGTGCTGCATAATTCTTTATTTATACCTTTGTATACCTGCTGTTTGTACTTTTTATTTCATTATTTTATTTATCTTGCTTTATTTTATTTTAACCCTTTTTACTCTTCTTATTTTTATTGTATTACTTAATTTCTCACTCTTTCTTAACTGGCCATGCCAGTGTAGTAACAAATGCAAAAATTAACTAGATAAATTACATTAAATCACAGTCTCTATCTATTGTCAGGAATCTTTAAATGCCAATACTCTTTTTTCCCATATAATTTTAATTATATATAATAAACTGCGATTAAAGCTCTAGTAAGAGAAGCACCACAGCTAGTTTCGTTAGGTTTAATACCCAACAGAAACTGCCCCTCGTGAGCTTTAAATGCCAGTTTCAGTTCTGGTTTTATTGTTTTTGGAGACTTTTTCTATCTCAGATTTAAAAGTGGCTGTCCTGGCTGTAGTCAAACAATTCCAAATACAGAGAGGTGAGACCAGGTGTGTGTTCAACAGAGGCGACGACAAAGAGGACTGTGAACACTATTGTCAGACAGCAGACCACAGCAGCAGTGACCGGCACGGTCCCAATGAGGGTGGCTGTGGATGAATAGTTTACCTTGTTTGTTCATCTTCCCCCAGGTGACAGTGGAGAGGAAATTGTCCAGAGCAGACACAGTCCCCTGTCCCGTCACGGCATCAGACACCAGGATGGTGTTATTCAGGTCGATATGCAGGACCAACTTTTTCCTCCGCTCATGGTTCAGACCCGGACACCGGGCAGTGGTCATCACGGGGTCACCTGCTTCACACTGAAGCTCCGGCGGGTCGTTCCTAGCGTTGACCTCGTCAGGTTCTTCAGTTTCATGCCCGCTGTTTTCACCGAACTCCGCCATGAATGTAAGACAGTCACCGGCATGTACTAAGGTGAGAGCACTCCAACTCTGACATGTGATCTTACCGGCTCAGCTGTCCGTCATAGTCACTCGAATTACCGGTTGTTATTTCCTCATTCTCCACGCCGTTTTCTTCTTCTGTGTGTTGATGCTTGAATTCACGCGGAGGAAAGTGCGCCATCTGGTGGTCCGACTATACACTCGGGACTGCACAGGTTACAGGAAAGGAGTATAAATCCAGCCCCATGTTTTAACTCCTCTACAGTTTTAATTTGGATTTTAATATTGTAGGGTGGATCCTTAGTTTTTCGACGTCCAGAACAAAGAGAGTAAAGGTGAAAGGATGAATGTCATGGGAGATGATATTATCCAGTGTCCTCCTCTCCTCTACAGTCTGTACACTGACGAATGCTGCAGTCGGCATGGTAACAGATTTATCTTAAACTTTGCTGATGATTCGGTAATAGTCAGCCTCCTTCATGTCCATGAATATGACCATATTTGTAGACTGATGTAAAAATGCTTTTCTTCAATTAAATGTAAAGAAAACTTAAAACATGCACATTGATTTTAAACAGAAGTCCCACAGCACCAATCAAAACACCATCATTATAGGCCAAACAGTAGACGCTGTTCAATATTATAAATATCTCAGGACTATCATGAATATAAAGCTCAAATTTACCTCCCACTGTAGCATCAAGACAACCCTGTAAGTGTAACTCACACATTCCTCACATGAAAGGTTCTTCATCTAATTCCAGGACACAGGATCATATAAATCTTTCCAAACTTGTTTGTACTTTCAGATTACCAAACTGACCCAACCAGAGGCTGGCCCAAACCTCTTGCTCTTCTCAATCGGTAAATTTAGAAAAATAAGACAGAGTTTTTATTACCTTTCAAACTGACTCCATCACTGACCATCTAAATAATCATTCATGCCTCAAGCGAGGTCTCCGATTTGAGATTTACCGTCTTAAAGTGTGTTAACACACGGAATGAGAGGAAAGGGCTGAGGAGCTGGATGCTGACCTCCAGATCCATGTTGCTGGACCTATCATCACATGTACCGAAACAGTCAACACATTGGCAAGGGGCTGGTTGTACGTTTAATGATGAAAATAGGGACATTTTACAGCTCTGTACCTTTGGTATGTACAACATGACGGCCTGCTCTCATTTTACATCCCTTTTTCTTCTGTCAAAGTTTTGTTTCCTTCCTGGATTTCTTCATTTATGCTGTTATGCTGTTAAGCTTCCAGGCCAAAGCCTGATGTGCAGACTGTGGAGCGTGTGCAGACCGCTAGATCCAGTTCAGTCCAGATACTAAAACATGGAGGAGAAAATCAGTCCTCAGACCATCATCTACGTATATTGGTCTGGCTATGGGAAGGTTTGGGTCGGACTTATAAGACAACATGCACGTTTACTAACTCATTGAATAAATTTTTTTTTAACATAATGTAAACAAACTGATTGTGACTACAGCCGTGTTTTCTACAGTCTGTGATATTCACACACTCTCTCTTTATTCAAATAACCTTCAGACCATACATAAACACACAGTCCTGATACTGACTGCAGGAAACCCCACTGACTGTATCAGTATGAGGGACTACAGGCATCTGTAACAGACTTAAAAATGTACATCATCCAAAACTCTGCTTTACAAAAAACATTTGTGGGTTTTATTCTTTGTATTATCCTGTAACTGACTCGTGTTTTTTTTCTCAGTGACTCTCATTGACTGTTAATTTGGTTCTTCAGTTTTAATGTAATGTGTTTTTATGTAACACAATGTGTCACATGATTAAGGTGGCGCAGCAAAGATCTCTGAGAGTCATATCTGTTACACACGTGGACAAAATTGTTGGTACCCCTCAGTTAAAGAAGGAAAAACCCACAATTCTCACTGAAATCACTTGAAACCTACAAAAGTAACAATAAATAAAAATTTATTGAAAATTAAATAATCAAAATCAGCCATTACTTTTGAATTGTTGATTAACATAATTATTTAAATAAAAAAAAAAAACTAATGAAATAGGGCTGGACAAAAATGATGGTACCCATAACTTAATATTTTGTTGCACAACCTTTTGAGGCAATCACTGCAATTAAACGATTTCTGTATTTGTCAATGAGCGTTCTGCAGCTGTCAACAGGTATTTTGGCCCACTCCTCATGAGCAAACTGCTCCAGTTGTCTCAGGTTTGATGGGTGTCTTCTCCAAATGGCATGTTTCAGCTCCTTCCACAGATGTTCAATGGGATTCAGATCTGGGCTCATGGAAGGCCACTTTAGAATAGTCCAACGCTTTTCTCTCAGCCATTCTTGGGTGTTTTTGGCTGTGTGTTTTGGATCGTTGTCCTGTTGGAAGACCCATGACCTGCGACTGAGACCAAGCTTTCTGACACGAGGCAGCACATTTCTCTCCAGAATGCCTTGATAGTCGTCAGATTTCATTTTACCTTGCACACATTCAAGATACCCTGTGCCAGATGCAGCAAAGCAGCCCCAAAACATTGCTGAGCCTCCTCCATGTTTCACCGTAGGGACAGTGTTCTTTTCTTCGTATGCTTGGTTTTTGAGTCTATGAACATAGAGTTGATGTGCCTTACCAAAAAGCTCCAGTTTGGTCTCATCTGTCCAAAGGACATTCTCCCAGAAGCTTTGTGGCTTGTCAACATGCATTTTTGCAAATTCCAGTCTCGCTTTTTTATGATTTTTTTTCAGCAGTGGTGTCCTCCTTGGTCGTCTCCCATGAAGTCCACTTTGGCTCAAACAACGACGAATGGTGCGATCTGACACTGATGTACCTTGGCCTTGGAGTTCACCTTTAATTTCTTTGGAGGTTGTCCTGGGCTCTTTGGATACAATTCGAACGATCTGTCTCTTCAATCTGTCATCAATTTTCCTCTTGCGGCCACGTCCAGGGAGGTTGGCTACTGTCCCGTGGGTCTTGAACTTCTGAATAATATGAGCCACTGTTGTCACAGGAACTTCAAGCTGTTTAGAGATGGTCTTATAGCCTGCACCTTTAAGATGTTTGTCTATAATTTTTTTTCGGATGTCCTGGGACAATTCTCTCCTTCGCTTTCTGTTGTCCATGTTCAGTGTGGTACACACCTTTTCACCAAACAGCAGAGTGACTACTTGTCTCCCTTTAAATAGGCAGACTGACTGATTATGAGTTTGGAAACATCTGTGATGTCAATTAAAGGACACACCTGAGTTAATCATGTCACTCTGGTCAAATAGTTTTCAATCTTTTATAGAGGTACCATCATTTTTGTCCAGCCCTATTGCATTAGTTTGTTTTTTTTAAATAATTATGTTAATCAACATTTCAAACGTAATGGCTGATTTTGATTATTTAATTTTCAATAAATTTTTATTTATTGTTACTTTTGTAGGTTTCAAGTGATTTCAGTGAGAATTGTGGGTTTTTCCTTCTTTAACTGAGGGGTACCAACAATTTTGTCCACGTGTGTATATTGCATGTTTAGGGGCAGAAACTGAAGAGCAGAAGGTGATTCATGAGTTTAACTGTCTTCAGCAGGCGTGTCATCTCTGTGAAAAATACACAAGGATTTGTGTTTGTCTTCACTTGGTCCACTAGGTGTCACTGTTTTATTCGTCATTATATTCCTCTCTGTGTTATTTCTTGTATTCAGTGATAGAGAGTATAAAGTGCACCATGAGACCTTTCTGATCTCTCTGATAAGGTTTTATTGTGTCTGTCAGTGTTTGACTGCAGGTGTTCAGGTGGTTGAGTCCAAAGTTCAGAGCTGCTCTGTGATCACATTTCCTTCCAGAAGACTTCAGTGTGAAGATGAACTCTAAGAGTCTGGACTGGATCTGAATGGTGGGACCTTTGAAAACCTCCTGCTGTCACTTCCATCTTTCTTCTTTCTCTGCTTGGTTTCCTGTTTGAAGCTGCTGATTCATTTCACCGTCACTCATGGTCTTCATGCAGATCACTTTCCCCATCAGAAGGTAACCTAACACACTCTTTTCATCATGTTTGAGTGAGTTTTTTCATCACTGTTAAACTGATCTGAGGATAGCACACATGAAGCTGCTGTAGATCGGACCTGTTGATTTGTGACTGCATTGGTGGAACAGGGCAAACACGGAGGAAAGGAGAAAATCTCTGTTTGAAGTCTGATCTTTTGTCTCCTTGATTTAAAAATGTACAAGTAAGAGCAGAAATATGTAAACATTACGAACCTCAGACTTCTACCAACAAACATAATCACAGAGATCAGATTTAAAGGGATATTCTGGCCAAAATTTAAGTTATGGTCAAATACACCATAACACTGTGTTAGACACCCTCTCGAGAGATGAATGTTGCCGACTGCTTGCTTCTCTAGTTACACCAACTTTAGTAACGAACGCACAATAGCAATACACAGCAGTCTACTGCACGTCTCCATGTGTAAACCTCAACCAAAACACCACTTTATAGCCACAAATAATGCTCAGAACAGCACCTAACTTCATCAACAGTACATACAGGGTCCCAGCCATAGTACTAGCCATCAAATTTATAATCATTATTTAATGGAAATGCAATCGGACGAGACGCCGAGGCAGACGAACTACTACGTTTGCAGTGCACATGCAAGATACACAAGAACTCTGATTGGATAAGGAAAAGGTCAATACTCTGTTCATGTGTAGGATGAGCACATCCAACACATGAACACAGTATTGTCCTTTTCCTTTAAACCTGATCGATCAACAACAACCGAGGAACAAGATGTCTGTCATTTCTGAGAGCTTTTCTTTGCTGTCTGATCTCCTCTGGACTAAAAAGGAGATAACTACTCAGAGACAAAGCTGAAAACTACTGTGATCTGCTCTCAGATTACCAGATAAACAAATATATATAACTGATACGTTTACGAATATGATCAGTAAATCATTGATAAAGCAGGACCTTTTTCTGGGTGTGAGAAGTGATCAACTTTTATTGACCAATAAAATAACATGGAGCCCAAAGTCCACTCCGAGTTTGATTGAGTGTCAAAAATGTGACAGAAAGTCAAAGTTTGAAAGAGTGACATTGATTTCAGAGTGAGTTAAATTTTGTGTCCTTCATTTCAAAGGTGAGCCACATCTAATTTTTCTGAGTCTGTTTCATTGATTTGGGGTTGAGTCAAAGTTGAATTGGACTTCTTGTCAAAAGATTTCTCATGGTTGGTTCTTTCTGGAGCAGAACTTGAATGTTTCCACATGTACGCAGGTTTGATTCTCTGTCACATCAGAAATGATCCTGGATCACTCTAAGGTTTCTCTGTCATGTCCTGACAGCAGGTCACTGCAGGGTCCTGCTGTGTGACTGGAGCTGAACTCTGGTTTCCTGGGTGTTTGTCACTGATTTAATGTCTGTTCATGTTTGTAGACTTTGACTGTTCAGTGGTAAGAGAGTGACAGCGTCCCCAGATTAATGATGATGAACTGTTGAAGGGCGATCAGCTGCACTGTCTCTCTTTGTCTTTCTGCTACAGGTGAAACAGGAAGTGGATCTGAATTCACCTGGTGAGTATTTTCTTCGTTTACTGTCAAACATCAAACTGAAAGTTTTCACATGTCTTGATTTTGAACAGAACTGGACTCTGAATGGATCCAGATGAGCTCTCTAGTAAACAGGAACAACTGTAGCTCTATCTAGTGGTAGAACCTGGAATGACACTGTGGTAGAGGAGAGTATGTGGCTCAAGTTGTACTGACTGAGCATGTTGTATTTGTATGAAGGTGGGGGCTCTGCCATGAATGAATGTGAGGACAGAGAGGAGGGACCCCCTCCCTCTAAAACCACTCTGTGGGGGGAACATGAGAGCCAGACCAAATCTCAGAGGTGAGATGAGGATCTCCAACTGTCCATGACTCTTCTCCATGACTCTTCTCCATGTCAGAGCTCAGCACTCACATCTCTCCACTATCACTGTTATTCACACTCAGACCTCTGTCTGTCTGTCTGTCTGTCTGTCAAAGACCTGAGCAGCAGTACAGACCAGACTCTCCTGGACCTGGACCCAGCTGTGTGTCCTTCAGGAGTGACTGGTCTAAGGGTGTAATTATTGATTTCCAAGATGGACATCAGTCTGATCATCAAAAGTAATAATCTATAACAGCATCACTCAAACCTGGACGATTTTCAGTGTTCTTGTTTCTTCATCAGTGTTTGTTTTTCCATCAGAGTCAAACATGAGAGACCAGGCTCTCCTGGACCTGAGCCCAGCTGTCTGTCTTTAAAGAGTGACAGGTCTATGATTGAACCTTTTAATTTCAAAGAAGGAGAGATTTGTGATGAGCAAAGGTGAGACTTTCAAACTGAACTTTCTTTGTTTTGTGTGAAAGTTTTCATCCTAATTGCAGTCAGTGTTTTCTCTGTGAAGAGGAGGATTTTTCAGGATTCACGTTTCTATAATAATAATAATAATAAACTATACCTGTATAGCACCTTTCTAGAACAGTTGTCACAGAGTGCTTCATAGTCATCAAATTAAACAAAGGGTGAGACAATAAGACATAAAAATCAACAAAAAGTACACAGGTAGTCACAAGTCCTTTGGTTTGTAGTCTGGTCCAGTTGACAGCCAGCAAACCCTGGTCAGAGGATCTTAGAGTCCTGCTGGAGCTGTAAGGCTTCAGCAGGACTCTGATATACGCTGGAGCTTGTCCATGCACAGCTCTGAACACAAGAACAATTTAAATTGGAATTTGAATTGAATGGGTAGCCAGTGTAAAGACCTGATGATGGGTGTGAGGTGGGACCATTTAGGTGATCTTGTCAAGAGCTTAGCTGCAGCATTTTGAGCCACTTGCAGGCGTTTCAAAGAGGAGGTATTTAATCAAGTAAACAAAGAATTGCAATAGTCCAGACAAGATGAGACAAAGGCATGAAGATTCATCTCAAGCTCATTCCTAGATACTATGGGTCTGAGCTTAGAAATATTTCTCAGATGATAAAAAGATGTGCGAACCAGACCATTTACATATTGCTCCAGACTTTGGACATGGCCCATCTGAACACTCAGGTTTTGGATGGAAGAATAAGACATCAATACTTTTCCTTACATTTGGCACAGCATGCTTGGGTGCTGAGATAAGAACCTCTGTTTTGTCAGAGTTTAACTGGAGAAAATTATCTGCCACTCATGCTTTAATACAGTTCACACAATCAATTAATCAGGATCCAACAGCAGTAAACAGGATCTAAGCCTGCAAGAACTGGACTCTGCATGTATCTTTATTTGTGTCCAGGATCCACGAGATAGACTCTATCACATGTAACCCTGTGTCTCCTTATATTATATCCACTACATTAGATTCTGTTGGTTCCACAGAATTCAGCAGCAGAGATCACAGGTTCCCATTGGTCAGTCTGCCCAGCAGCATCAAACACAGCTGGACTCCATACTTATGGTAGGTGTAAATTTACAAACACAGCTCCTACTGATCATTAGAGCAGACACTCAGTATATTTGGAGGTTTCTCGATTGTTTCCTGATGACACTGCAAACATCACCTATGCCTGAGTTGTCGTCACACTCACAGTTTGACTAACTGAATGAAGCCTTACATTTATGACCTGCACAGAGGTCAGAGGTCATGGTGAATGGTGGTCTCACAGACTCAGACTTGGGCAGCAGAGAGCAGAGTTCACAAACTGAGTCCAGTTTGAGGTTTAAAGAACAGAAAGATTTTGGTTCATGTCAATGACAGCTGCTGCTTTCAGCTTCATTCTAATAAACACATCACCTCTAAAGTCACTGCAGACTTTTTCTCTATGAAATCACACCAGGAGATTTCTCCAATATGAAGTTCAGGTCATAGAAACTGGATCTGTAGAAGACAGGACCATCCACAAAGTAAACCCTGAAGCAGCATTGTGATCCAGTCTCCACGCTGGACTATGCAGACCAGCAGGCTTTCTGTCTGTTACAGATGATCTGATGTTCATTTCTACAAGTTCAAATTCACATTTTGTTCTGTTTCAGCTGCTCCAGGAGAACATGATCAGCTTTGTAAAGGAGCAGCTGAAGGAGATCCAGAGAGTTCTGAGTCCAGATGAGCCAGAATGCTTAGAGAGTCCAAGGGAGGATGAGGATGAAGAGCAGAGGAGGAGCAGAGAGGCATTTCTGAAGATCACTCTGCACTTCCTGAGGAGAATGAAGCAGGAGGAGCTGGCTGACAGTCTGCAGAGAAGTAAGAGGATTTGAAGAGATTGAACATAAAGGAAAGAGGAAATGGAGACAACATGAAAGAGGTTTACAGTTCAGACTCTGCTGTTCATGTGATGCACACATGTGTATCACATCTATGAACTGAGAAAAAATGATCACAGCTAGTGAGCTAAAGAGATTTCAGAGAGGAGGGAAATCAAATCCATCCTGATGTCTTCAAATGTCAATTCATCAGACTGATTGTAGCTTCAGATGATTCATCACATTTCTTTTTGTTCATTCAGGATCTGCTGCTGCAAAGTGCCGACACAAACTCAAGTCCAACCTGAAGGAGAAGTTCCAGTGTGTGTTTGAGGGGATAGCTAAAGCAGGAAACCCAACCCTTCTAAACCAGATCTACACAGACCTCTACATCATAGAGGGAGAGACTGGAGAGGTCAACGATGAACATGAGGTCAGACAGATTGAAACAGCATCCGGGAAAGCAGAGCGACCAGAAACCACCATCAGAAAAGAAGACATCTTTAAAGGCTCACCTGGAAGACAGGAAACAATCAGAACAGTGATGACAAAGGGAGTGGCTGGAATTGGGAAAACCGTCTTAACACAGAAGTGGACTCTGGACTGGACTGAAGACAAAGCCAACCAGGACATCCACTTCACATTCCCATTCACCTTCAGAGAGCTGAACATACTGAAAGAGAAAAGGTTCAGCTTGGTGGGACTTGTTCATCACTTCTTCCCTCAAACCAAAGAAGCAGGAATCTGCAGCTTTCAAGACTTCCAGGTTGTGTTCATCTTTGACGGTCTGGATGAGTGTCGACTTCCTCTGGACTTCCACAACAATCAGGTCCTGACTGATGTTACAGAGTCCAGCTCAGTGGATGTGCTGCTGACAAACCTCATCAGGGGGAACCTGCTACCCTCTGCTCGCCTCTGGATAACCACAAGACCTGCGGCAGCCAATCAGATCCCTCCTGAGTGTGTTGACATGGTGACAGAGGTCAGGGGGTTCACTGACCCGCAGAAGGATGACTACTTCAGGAAGAGATTCAGAGCTAAAGAGCGGGCCAGCAGAATCATCTCCCACATCAAGACATCCAGAAGTCTCCACATCATGTGCCACATCCCGGTCTTCTGCTGGATCTCTGCTACAGTTCTGGAGGATCTGCTGAAGACCAGAGAGGGAGGAGAGCTGCCCAAGACGCTGACTCAGATGTACATCCACTTCCTGGTGGTTCAGTCTAAACTGAAGAACATCAAGTATGATGGAGGAGCTGAGACTGATCCACACTGGAGTCCAGAGAGCAGGAAGATGATCGAGTCTCTGGGAAAACTGGCTTTTGAGCAGCTGCAGAAAGGAAACCTGATCTTCTATGAATCAGACCTGACTCAATGTGGCATGGATATCAGAGCAGCCTCAATGTACTCAGGAGTGTTCACACAGATCTTTAGAGAGGAGAGAGGACTGTACCAGGACAAGGTGTTCTGCTTTATCCATCTGAGTGTTCAGGAGTTTCTGGCTGCTCTTCATGTCCACCTGACTTTTACCAACTCTGGAGTCAACCTGATGGAAGAAGAACAACAAACAATATTTTCAATATTTAAACTCTTCATTGTCAAACCAAAACTGATCAATGTCCATCAGAGTGCTGTAGACCAGTCCTTACACAGTCTGAATGGACACCTGGATTTATTTCTACGTTTCCTACTAGGTCTTTCTCTGCAAACCAATCAGAATCTCCTGAGAGGTCTGTTGACACATACAGGAAGTACCTCACAGACCAATCAAGATACAGCTGAGTACATCAAGAAGAAGATCAGTGAGGATCTATCTGCAGAGAAAAGCATCAATCTTTTCCACTGTCTGAATGAACTGAATGATCGCTCTCTAGTGGAGGAGATCCAACAGTCCCTGAGATCAGGACGTCTCTCCACAAAGAAACTGTCCCCTGCTCAGTGGTCAGCTCTGGTCTTCATCTTACTAACATCAGAAAAAGATCTTGACGTGTTTGACCTGAAGAAATACTCTGCTTCAGAGGAGGGTCTTCTGAGGCTGCTGCCAGTGGTCAAAGCCTCCAACAAAGCTCTGTAGGTGGACACATGAGACATTCAAACACTATTGTTCATGAGAGATGAAACATTGTCTCTGTGCTAATCACTGAATTTTCTTCAGGTTGAGTGGATGTAACCTGTCAGAGAGAAGCTGTGAAGCTCTGTCCTCAGTCCTGAGCTCCCAGTCCTCCAGTCTGAAAGAACTGGACCTGAGTGACAATGACCTGCAGGATTCAGGAGTGAAGCTGCTGTCTGATGGACTGAAGAGTCCTCACTGTAAACTAGAAACTCTCAGGTCAGGTCTTCTGCTGATTGAGTTTTGTAGTTGTTTGAATGAAATTGTCTAAGGTTGGTACACTTTTCCTTGTTTCATATATTTTTTATGACTCCAGATTATCAGGCTGTCTGATCACAGAAGAAGGTTGTGCTTCTCTGGCCTCAGCTCTGAGCTCCAACCCCTCACAGCTGAGAGAACTGGACCTGAGCTACAATCATCCAGGAGACTCAGGAGTAAAACTACTTTCTGCTGGACTGGAGGATCCTCTATGGAGACTGGATACACTAAGGTATAACCAGACAGTTACTGGGTCACAGACAACTACAAATATATTTGGGTCCTGATCTTCAGCTGCAGCTTCCTGAGAGGAGACTTTCAAGAGTTCTGATTGTTTTATCCAACTTATACTTATACTATATGGCTAGTAAAGGAGTCAAATCAAATATTCACTCACTATGATTAATGTTAAAGAATGCTTGGTTAATAATAAATGATTTGATGCTAAACACATATATAATGAATTGTACAATCACATTAACAAACATTCTCATTATGCTTTGAGTATCACTTTTCAAAGAACATTGATCATGTTAAATTACTCTGAAATGAGACAGATAGTAACACATAGAAATTGTGAATAACACAAGGGTAAACACATGTAAATGAACTTCATAACAGTCAATAATGGATTCTACAAACCAACATTCAGAATATTAACTAACAGTATAACTAACTAATGGTTAACAAAGCTAAACAAATGATTAAGAGATAAACTAAATATTCCTACTAGAATAGGGTTGTAATTCAAACAAAATAACTTCAGCTTTTTAAGTACATGAAACAGTTTGGAAAGCTGTTGATCTGAAGGAACTTTAGGACTGAAGGATTTATTCTGTCAGTGTGAGATCTTGGCTTATGAGTATGATAGGCAGATGGGACAAAGGGCTCTATTTTCGTATACGCCGGGGACGCGGCGGACCCAAGCAGGGCGTGGTGGCGAGGCAGGGGGAGGTGTCGACAGAATCAGCTGGCGCAGTGACATTTTCATGCTCGCCACCAGCGTATAAAGTGTGCTGAAAGCTCACCGATTCAAACCTGGTCAGCTTTCAGCGCAGGTGGAGCGCAGCTGGTCTAGTGGTATTTTGGTAGACCGGCAACGTATCAGCATACATCACCAATGCCTTACCGGCAGGTTTCCAAAGTTTCAGGCACATTTCAGTGCAATAAATAATCAACAACAACTAATAATCTGAGTCAGCACATACATTTAGATCTATATTGATATATTCTGACCTATATCTGATCTGATGAGCGCGTTTGGCACGTGTTTGGACACACAACCTGACCGAATCAACACAGCTGAAACCACATAAAATTAAATAAAATATCTAGTAAATAGACACACATGATGAAGTTAACAAGATATGTAATTTGTCTCTTTCCTTTTCTTTCTTCCTCTTCCTCTTGTTTCTTGCGCAGCTCGACCTGAACATGTCTCCGTGTCCTCTCTCCGTCCTGCTGCAGCTGCGGCTAAACAGATTATTTATTTCAGTGATCAGATGAGTTATTTACTTTAAGCCTACATACCAATATTATAATATTCAGTTTTGTGAGTCAAATTTATTTTATATGCCAACATCTATGAAAGAAAGAGCCAGGCCATGGAGCGCGATGCGTCATTTACGCACAGATGGTTCAGATTTTTTTGGGGAGTTTATGTTGTGATCTGTGTGCACAAACCACCTTTGTCACGTGAGGTTTGAATAAATGCAACTTTATGTGAGTGTCTTTATTTGTGGAAAGGGTGTTTGTCTTACCAGTGGGTCCAGCATTACACACACCAAATCCGTCTGTGCTCAGATGAGAGAGTTTGGAGGACACCAAATGCAGCGCTTACAGTGACACTTGTTGAGGGGCTGCCTTCTGTCGCCATCTTGTGGCATTACTGTCTTCAGACATCTCTTGATCTCTTTGACTACTTCACGAAAATAGTAATATGCCTCGCCAGTGGCGGATTTAAAGGCAAGGAGAGGAGCTTATGTGATTGGTGAAAACAGGTCTCAACTGTGTTAAACCCACTCCACGCCCTCTCTCCTCCCTCGCTACGACTTACTCCACTGGGAGGAGCTGAGTTAGGGAGGGGGGATACTTACGCTAGGCTGTGCCGCTCACCAAAATACCAAATTGTGCTTGAGAACGCCTTTTCAGCTTACGCCGACACTCACTTACGCCACTCCTGCGGCACGTCTCCAGCGAGACACGAAAATAGAGCCCTTGGTGTTACAGGTTTACACCATCTCGTCTCTGGTGACCAGATGTAAGCCTTACATTCTTTTGGGGGGTTGGGATGAGAAAGTGGTCGTCTCTGCTACACAATAAAAAAAGTTATAGTACTATTAAAACAGGAATTCATATTTCCAATTTCATGAGTTCATCCATGAACAAATAGAGGAATTATAAAAAGATTCAAAAGTTTATTCTTTAAAAACACATGAATGCATTCCTCAATAAACAGCTGAAAAATCAGTTTGAAAATGCAGTTTTAAAAGCGAGAATACAGAATTGAATTGACTGTCTGAAGTAAATATACAGCTTTTAATCAGCCATTTAAAGGACAATTCCTCTTTTCATTTCCATTTCCTGGCTGCTTTTTTTCCCCATTAGCTAATTGATTAAAAAGTCTTTTATCTTTCAGTTCCCCCTCTCCATTTTTCTTTTCCTCACACTTTGGACCTTGAGCTGGTAAATCAGGTGAAACATTGCAAATAAGCCATGAAACAAGCTCTCTAATTGGTTATAACCTGGCTTATTACATGCAGATGTCTGCAGGGAGGTGAAGATGATGGAAGATGAGGAAGAATAGACCTTATCCAGTGTTCCAGGTGGAAAGAGGTCCAAACTTGGATATTCTGACTCTGTGGTCATTTCACAGCTCCCTGATTGAGGAACAGACACACAGAATAAGAACAGAGATGATCAAGAGAGAGATCATATTTTAACTTTTAAACACATTTGACAGTCCTTTAGCCCACGTCAGAACACAGAGAAGATGCTTTATTACACCGGATATTACAAGATGAAGGTTCACATCCAGTTTAATAATCAGAGCAGAACAACTTTCAAATCTCCTCCAGATCCTTTCAGTGGAGCTCTAATGCTTTACTGGCAAAGCTACGTTCAGTAAGAGCAGCAGCAGACCTGTCAGTCATGATCAGGTAAGCTGAGAGGCTGTTTGAGGAGATGCACCAACTTTGCTTCACTTTCTGTCCATCCCAAACTGCAGGAAATCCACCTGCTGTTCCAGCTGTGATACTTCTACTCCCTCTGCTCTAGCTGAATCTGAATGATCCAAGAAGAGGCTCACATACTCACATGAGTTCATCTGAGAGCTTTCATTTCATCTTCATTTATATCTAGAAGAAGAGAGCCCAATACTTTATCTCTCTATCTGCAGACAAGGTTTCAAGTCTATTTAGAGGGAGCTTTTTAGACCAAAGTGTGGACAGCTGCCCTAAAAGAAGAAATGAATGTCTTTTTCCAAAGGGTCCAAATCAAATCTCCATGTTGTGGGACAGACCAACAGCCAGCCTTTGCTGTTTCAATCTTGTTGTTGTTATTCCTTTTCTGGGAGTTTCTGTCAGAAAGACTCAGAAAAAGTGTCACAGGGACAAACCGAGGAACTCTGCTTCATGTTGGACAGCTGGGACGACTCATGTTGGGCACTCAATCATTCTGACTGTGTTTGTTCCTCCAGGGTGGACCATGGTGGAGAGCAGAGGTTAAAACCTGGTGTGAAGAAGTGTAAGTGTGAAATCAGTTTGACTCCTGATGACCAAACAGCAGACTGTCAGCTAACAAAGAAGAAGAAAGCCTTCAGGTGTGTCTGATGATAACTTGCTGCTGTGTTGTGTCTTTTTCTCTCTGTCAGATTTCTGTGAACTCAAACTGGACTCAAAGACAGTAAACAGATTCCTCAGACTGTCTGAAAACAACAGGAAGGTGACAAGTGTGAAAGAGGATCAGTCATATCCTGATCATCCGAAGAGATTTGACTTTTATCCTCAGCTTCTGTGTAGAGATGTTCTGACTGGACGCTGTTACTGGGAGGTGGAGTGGACAGGAAAGATTCATATATCAGTGAGTTACAGAGGAATCAGAAGGAAAGGAGACAGTGTTAACTGTCTGTTTGGATGTAATGATCAGTCCTGGAGTCTGCGCTGCTCTGATTATCGTTACTATGTCCATCACAATGAAATTAGAACAGACCTCCGTCTCCCTTGGTCTTCTGTCTCTCACAGAGTAGCAGTGTATGTGGACTGTCATGCTGGCACTCTGTCCTTCTACAGCGTCTCCTCTGACACACTGATCCACCTCCACACCTTCAACACCACCTTCACTCAACCTCTCTATCCTGGGTTTGCACTCAAGTCTCTTGGTTCCTCAGTGTGTTTGTGTTCTGTGTAGGAGGGAGAGTCTCGTCCTCTCTACACAAACACCACAAACACAAACAGCAGCTGAAGAACAATTGACCCTCTGCACAAACACAAACTTCAGCTGATTATTTGACTGTTTGTATCCTGTCACATCAGTCTGTGGGCTCTATTTTCGTGTACGCTGGTGAGGCAGCGGAGGGTGGCGGACCCCGCGCAGTTGTATTTTTGTCCGGCTGAGCCCGGCATACAGCCGGTTTGGTATTTTCGTGGACTGAGGCGCACCAAGGTCTGCCAAGCTGGGCGTGGTGGCGTGGCAGAGGAAGGTGTCGACAGAATCAGCTGGCGCAGTGACATTTTCGTGCTCGCCACCAGTGTATAAAGTGCGCTGAAAGCTCTCTGATTCAAACCTGGTCAGCTTGCAGCGCAGGCAGTGCGCAGCTGGTCTGGTGGTATTTTGGTAGACGGGCGGCTATCGGCATACGTCACCGATGCCTCACCGGCAGGTTTCCACAGTGTCAGGCACATTTCAGTGCAATAAATAATCATCAACAACCAATAATCTGAGTCAGCACATACATTTAGATCTATATAAATATATTCTGATCTATATCTGATCTGATGAGCGCGTTTGGCACGCGTTTGGACACACAACCTGACCGAATCAACACAGCTGAAACGGCATTAAATTAAATAAAATATCTAGTAAATAGACACACATGATGAAGTGAAAAAGATTGGTAATTTGTCTCCCTCAGAGACAAAAGCATGAGTGACAATCTCCAGGACTGCACAGTATTGTTGACATGCTGGTTCAGACTGAGGTTTTTCTTTAAAAGTCATGTCTAACATTTTGTGACAGAGAGTCCAGATGAGTCATCATTCCTGCTGAGCCTGGACTAAAAATCATTACCTCGGTTTGATCCAAATTTAGCTGCAGGAAACTCTGAGACATCCATCATTTTATGCCTTTGATACAGTTATTTAATGTGTTGAAATGGTGAAAATCAATGGGAATAAAAGACAGGTGCAGCTGGGTATCATCCGCATATGAGTGGAAACTAAGATGGATGACATGACCAAGGGGTAACAAGAGAAGTGGTCTAAGGACCGATCCCTGAGGAACCCCACAGGTCAGCTTTTTTTAAATCAGTAGGACCATTACCAGTTATTATCCATGAGTTTACCATGGAGAGGAGATGTGAACTGATTGGCTCATAACCCTCTTTTAGAAATCTCACTGCAGGACGTCAGGAGCACAGGAGGAGGGTTTCATTTTATGAATCACTTTAGTGAGGGTAAATATTGAAACACAGTTAAAAGACTGAAAGACAGCTGTAGTTTGAAGAGAAACAGTTTGGTTTGGAGGAGGAGGAGTTTCATCTTTGTTAAGTTTCCTTTATTTTGGCACATTCATGTTTCATGTCTTGTCCTTCCTGATTTATTTTGAAGTCATTAACCCTTGTCCTTGTTTCAGAAATGTTCCTGTCTGCCCCACCCCTGTCTTGTCGCACCTGCGTCCTGATTGCGTCTCCCCACCGGTTTCCCATCACCCTCATTACCTCTTGTATTTAACCTCATGTCTCTCACTGTCTTTTTGCAAGTTCGTTGTACCTCACAGTCTTCGTCTCAGCAGTCTGTCACACCCACAGTCTTAGGCCTTCTACACACGTAGCTGGGTATTTTTATTGTAGTGCTTTCTTCATATCAACTATCCTCAGATACAGAGCCCTGGGTTTATAAATAAAACTTCTCAAGGAAGTTATAGCATGAAATGTATTTTAAAAGATTTTATTGTCACACACCTACCTTTACATCATCGTCTGTGACACACATGAACGTAACAGATAAGTGCTTAGCTGTATGATTTTTACCTCAATAAACGTCTTAATCACTAATGGTTAAACTTTTCTTATGTACTAAAGTCATAAAGAGAAAATCTACATTTTAAGTTTTTATTAAGAAAAAGCAAAATAAAAATTGACAACACCTTCTTCATCTGCTTGTCCACTTTATTCCGCCATATCAATACTGCAGGTAAGAGTCAATCCCTTATGAGGCAGCTTATCAATTTAAACTTCAGGATAATTCACACAACAGGTATTTGTTACTCCTAAATGTGGGCCCACAAAACAAACACACAAAAAGCCGGCAAATAAAATTCAAATGAAAGTATAATCCTCCCTTGCAGGCCTGTTAGAGCTGCTTACTGGCTTTATTAAGAAGACGAAAAACACCTCGACTCCACGGTCCAACCAACTTCATCCGTCGCCTCGTCCTGCATGCTGCTCAGTTCACTTCACCCTCTCGTCTCAGCAGCGGGAAGAAAACCAGCACCAAACGTCCACAGCATCAGAAGAAACACAGCCAGTGACGGCGTCCTCGCCTCAGGCTCAGCAGCATGCAGAAGACCCAGCAAGTGAGAAACCAGCTAGCTACATGTGTCCGACTGATCTCTCCATCTCTCATGTTAGTCCCGCCCCCCAGGCAATTACAATAAAAGTAACATCAAAACCACATTTATTTATAGATACCTTTATATCATGCATTAATTGAGTAAATCCAAGGCCTAAAGGTTCCTTAATGCTCAACGATACAAAACGGACAGAGCTATCCCTTTGTGCTTCTCATTCTTCAGGCAGTATTTCTGCAGGTATCCTTTAAGTTTAGAGATACGGGCCAGTTGGAGCAGTACCACTGTAAACTGAGGGGGCAATGTTGGTGCTGTCACTACCTGCAACACACTGTATCACAGTAATGAAAATGACGGTGTCATCAATTTCTCTAATCGGTACTACGCATGGAAATATGTGGGCTGTATCAGGAAATTTCAAGCAGCTTGGGGCATTTTCTTATTAAGTTACTCATGAAGACTGTGCATACCAATTTTCATGGCTATCACCAATGTAACAGGTACATCCCCTAATTGTTCCACTTGGGTGGCGGCCATCTTGAAATTTCAAATGGCTGGGGCTGTGTCTGAAATGGATCCCTAACCCCTATACAGGTGACTACATGGGGGTTAGCGCCATTTTGAGGGGTGTCCGAAATCTCAGTAATCAATTCCAGTGCCCTATATAGGCGACTCAAAATTTCCCATAAAGCACTGCAAAATGTAGTGATCATCTGATGGTCACTCACCGGTGGTGGGCATCCAGTCATGCATTGCGTCATGCCATGTAGTGTCCGAAACGTCTGGTAATTGAGTTCACTACATTGTCAAATATATAGTAAAATCCCATATGGGGGTTAGGGATTGAGTGATTCATTTTGACCCACAGCCTGGGACACTTTTCTAGTCAAGTGACCCATGGAGAATGTTCATGCCAATTTTAATGCTTGTATCACCAACTGAACAGTTCTGGTTTAAATGTGTACTTAGCCACAGGCTACATACCGTCTATCACTGTGACGAAACCATCGTTTGAAACGGACTAGTAAATTTTCACACGTATGGCGAGCATAAATGAATTCTAAATTCTGGACATGCTTGAGTGGTGATTTTTGACAAAAAATCTCACACTGCCATCTTCTGACAGCCAAATGGATCATTCATTGTAAAAATGCTTCAAACATTTTGTAAAATTTCTTCCACTGCTTGACTGACACAAAGCCCCTCACCTGCATCTTAATGCTGATGGTTCATGACAACCAAAACTCTAATTAAAAACACCAATGTCAGCAGTTTCCCAAACTGTTTTATTTATATTAACCATTTATATTTATCCACAGCATTATCTTAATGATCCCCAATTTATTTACTCAATCAATAACAAAGAAAGGGAGGCCGAGACTGGACAACTCACGCAAAACTGAAAGAACTCAAATGTAGCAGAGTTTTAGGGAAAGGAGGTATTTAACAGGGGCCAGGGTTACAGCCTGTATCCACATGCAGTCATGCACATTTCAGTTTATACTGAAGCCATTTGAGAATTGCATCCACAGGATTGAATATCTAAACAAGTACAAAAAGAAAAGAGCGAAACGATCGAAGTACACTACAGCAAGAAACAGAAATAAAATATGTATGAAACAAAAAAAGAGAAAAAAGCATGTGCCCTCTGTATCAAAAAAGCAGCAGGTCAGCACCAGTCTCATGTTTTCATCTTTTTACATCAGCTTCTTCAACTCCGATCCATGTTACAGAAAAGCCTGCCACAAACAAGTCATACCAGGAAATACCTCGAGAAATCCTAAACAAAAAACAAAGAGAACAAATGTAGTCAAATTTCAACTATTTCCACTCAAACTCCCCAAACTTACTTAAATAATCGACTGCAGCTTTTTCCTGCGATTAGCATGTCTGGTTAACAGTGATGGGTTGTCGTTTTTTTTAGCTTAAAACCAGACCACGTGTAGCAGCCTGGAAGGAACTTGACTCCACTATGTTTCTGAGTCTTGACTCTTTGGCGGCTGCTATAATGAGCTGCCAAGAGGAGCTCAGAGATTACTGACAAGTGTAAGCTTCAGTGTGACTATATGCACTTCATGAATATAACTACGTATACAGCTTGTTAAGGGTTTATCATGGGTGTTTATTGTGTCTATATCAGTGATGTAAGGGTCTGGTTAGTGCACGTCTAAGTGCAACTGAGAGTCAAATCTTTACGGACCACCTCCCTATCACAGCTTGTCTAAGTGATACCAGAAGTCAAAGACCACTGGTGTGTCCTCATGCTGCAATGGGACTTCCATTCAGGTCCTGGATCGGCTCTGAACTTCCTTTAGTCCATGCCACGTCTAGTCCACCTCCTCCATGTTGCTGTAGGATGGTGCTGCACACTCTCCAGTGTGGGCGAAGAGGTCAGAGGGAACCTCTGGCGTCAGCGTGGGTGGTCCTTCAGGATCAAGGTCAGGCCCAAATAGTGACTGGCTAGAGGCCTGTAAAATAAACCAGTGGTAACGATAAATCATGCTGATTTAGAAGTTCAGGAGATCTCAGCTGTTTGAAGAAACTGGTGAGGATATAACATGAATGTATACAGAAGACCATAAAGAGATGGAGGTTTTATTTCCAAAAGAAGTACATAGCTTTAAATATCTGAAAGCAGCATTTAGGTGGAGGTTTCTACATACATTATTGCAGATACATTAAAATAGGTTTTGATTCTCTTTTAAATACAATACTTTAGCCATTAGCCAACACAAGTCTGATTTGTCTTTTCAAAGTAACATTTTGCAGCAGATTACACACATACAGAATTTCATCCGTCACACATCAGTCAGAACAACAAAAGCCCAACATCAGTTTAACATCTAAACCAGCAAAGCTTCTGTTAAAAACCTCTTTTCCTTAAAATGACACCATGGTTCGGTTTGTAGATGGCTGCGAGATTTCACTCTACACTTCAAGAGCAGTGTACGCTGAGTAAAAGCTATACTCATCCAGAGTTAACTAAACAGACTTGATCTTTGCATATTATTTGAGTCAAGTTTACACCGTCTGATGGTGCTCTAATAATGGCAGTTAAGGCAAATATTGGACACTGTACACTGCCTCTAGACTGGAAGAGCACTAGGATTTCCCTGAGACCCATGAATACTTCTAACCACTACAACAACAGAAAAACAGCTGCGTTATGGACAGTCTGGAGACTCAGAAAGAGTTAAAAACCGTTTGATTTGAGCGCTGGTCATGCTTATTATGCATGATCATGGTACAGAAGCGGCTCTTCAGTTCAGTGGAGTATTTCAGATTTCTTCATGTTTTGATTCGGTTAAAATGACTTCCCTTGTTGCAGGAGGTATTGTATTTGGTTTCATGTTCACAGTTCAAAGAAAGCACTCCAAAACCGTCCATAATCAACTACTTTTCCCAAACGTTTCTCTGGAAAGACTGTATTACATTGGGAACATGACATTCAGCGGAGGATGAGACTTTCTTGTTCAATAATCTGTTCAAACTGGGCTGAGACAAGTCTGTGTCCTGTGATAGACATCAAAACAAACATGAGGATTAAAAAAAAAACAATGATAATACAGTGAACTACAGAACATACTGCAGGAAAATGTCATCAAACCCATGTTGTTTGGCAGAAATCTGAAGGCCAACAAACACAATCTGGTTCCTAGATGAGAAGAAGCAACAACTGGTCACAACATACAGAGAGCTCTCTTTGCATCATGATTCAACAAGGTCTAACACTCACTCATTTCATATTCTATTTGTACTGCTCCAATAAATACCTATTCTCTCCAGAGTTTAGTAGTGCAATAAAGACAGAAGAAGGCCTTCAGTTATGGCTTTATCTAGAGCTATTGTAGAGTCTATTATATTCTTCCGCTCTGTAGTGATGTGTTACTGTTTACACACAGTGGATTAGCGTTTTCTAAGGGCCTCCCTGGTCTTTCCATTAAGATTTACAAGCTTACGAGCTTGAGGAACTTTCGCCTAAGAAAAAAAACTCATCACAGACCTGCCTCCATGATGTTGCACAGAAAAATGACAGTGTTTAAAAGCAGACTCACATTAAAGCAGGAGTCTACACAAGAAAAAGGATCAATAGAGGTACAGTACTGTTATCCTGATAGTATCATCAGTCTGCATCTGTGACTAACAGGGTTTCTTAAGAGGAGGAGCTTATTGCTGACATTCAAACCTCGCTGTCCACTTAAAGGGGTTCATTCAAAAGACTTGGACATGTTCATGTTCACTGTACACTTCGTATCCTAAGTCAGGTCCAGTGTTTCCCCTACATAGACTTTACTTGGGCTGCCAGCTCAAGAAGACTGACATCTGCCCAAGAAGATGAAAATAGAATAATAATAATGAAAAGACGTGTGGTCATACAGACACACAGACAGCAGAGTTTTCTCCAGACGAACGCTGTGCAGCGCGGGTGAATATACGGAAGCCCACCCAAACCGTTGCACTACGGCTTTCCGGAGTGGTAGCGATCGTTTTTCGAGCGAACAAAAGTGGCGCAGCGTGCGACACATTGGTGAATATACCAAAGTGCACCCAAACTGTTGTGCTCCTGCTACACTAACTTTTTGTTGATTATATACCGTTTTCTTCTTCATTCAGTATGTGTTAATGTGCTGGTTGTGTCTCAGATACTGACTTTGACTTTTTCTTCTTCAAGACATGAAGCCAAGTGAAAGCTATTTCAAGAGCAAGAGACGGACTCTCTTTTTTTGTCTTGTTTTTCCTTAAGATTGTTTGTCAACAAAGCAAAAGTCTGAAGCAGTCTAAACTTGTAAACAAATGCCATGTGCGAAAAAAACAACTTCTCATTGGTGAGTGTAATGATTTTGTTTTGCATCTTTAAAAGTGCACAATAAAATGTGACACTGAATTTAAAACAGCACATTGTAATTTCTGCATTTATGATCTATTTATCAGTAAAACAGTGAAAATTACTGTGCTCTTAGCAAAACGAGTTAGTCTGGAGACCTGTATGTGCAATAAAAAATGCATAGTTCATAAACCTTAGTTTGACTAGATTATTTTGAATGAACTTCTCAGACCACAGTGTCATCCTGCACTGCCCAGCCCACCACCACAAGTAAATTCTTAACCTAGGGGAAACACTGATATCTACCAAACAGCACATTCTTCATTCTCTTCTGAACCCCTGCCTCTTTGACTATCCACACATTCATATTTGTGAGACTGACCAGACTTTAGACTGACCAGATTACTCTCAGGTCCAGTTTGATTTGTATAAAAGAGGGTAGACCAAATTGACAAACAGAGCAAACATGGCTGCCACAGTGCCCAAAACAAAATAGCGCACGCAGTCGTCGTCAGGATAGTCCGATATCCTCCTCCTGCGGTGCTGCCGCACCGATCCTTCAGTTCTGTCTTCGTCTTCCTCATCCCTGTTCCTCGGTGTTTGTCCCCTCCGCAGCACAGAGCGCAACAGTCCAGAAGGGCTCTGGGTGAGCCCCTCCTCTTCCTCCTCCAGTTCCCGCCATATTAGAGAGGCCTGCGATTGGCGGAAACCGGTGTCAGCTTCTGGGAAAGGCATGTTCTAGCAAATACTAAAATGACAAAGAAGGTGGTCTACCTAAAAACTTTCAATCAGCTGCTGAGATGACAGAGATTTGTAAATCAGGAGCTGATTACATGCCCTTCATAGCTGATTGTTAAGGTGGACACTGAGACGTTTGGAAGGGGCTAGTTTCTCAAGACTGAGAGAAATGACAAAACAAATTCATCCAACCCTGAGACTCTGAGAAAATATGATGGTTTAGTATTGTTTAAACCTGGATGACCGCTGAAATACAGCAAAGACAATACGTCAAATGGTGAAACTGAAAAATGGCATTTTAAATTTAATACCTACAACATATTTCAAGAGTTTGAGCACTTTCATGTTTACCGCTGTGCAGTATCTTCTCTTCTTTAAAGAACTGTGTAGACATTTTGGACCAAAGAAAACCAGTTTGTGGAGTAGTTCAAAGGAAAGTTCCCCTCTCTGCGGCCAGGATACAACAGTGAGGGGTCTCTGCTAAATGTTTTCAGTGTGTGACTTCCTGGAACTGCAAGCAGGCCAGTCTAACGCCCAGACTTCTCAACTATGGAGCCATGCTGCTTCACTATGTAGAAATGTCCTGCTAAGAAACACAAGGTCTTCCTATTTTTTTCTTTTTTCAGAAGAAGACCGCATCCTAGGATGCTCCATTGTTCAGCACAGTTATGTTGCCTATCCTGATGTATAAGACAGTCTTGCCACAGGCACCCTTACCCTACCCTGTACCAACACAGAGGCCGGCTTTCAAACTAATGCAGAGTGTGAAGCATCCTTCAAAAAAGAAAGTCAAATTAGATTTTTCAGACCCGAACAGCTTTTCACTTTCCCTCATCCATGGACTCATGTTTATGGACCAGTTTGAACCTGAACTCTGGATGCACAGTAAACTGTGATCATAGAATCATAACTGTTTTGGTTACACTTTTGAGCTCATGTGAAGATTTCCACTGCAATTTCTGATTTTTGATACAAAGATCAGATCCAGTTTTTGTTTTTGGCCTTTCATTCCTGGACTTCAGCCTCTCTTGAACGCCCCCAGTCATGTCACACACCTTATGGATGTGGTACATAAATAAGCTTTTCAGTGATTTGTTGTTACTGTCCCAACTTTTGAAACATGTTGCTTACATCAAATTAAATAGATTTTCTAATGACACAACACATTTTTCAGTTTCCACATTTTACATGTTTTCTTTCTGTTATTCTCAAGTAACTATCATGTTTAAATAATCTGCAAACCATCAAAGTCTGTAATCAATGTTTGACACAGCGTCCCTACTTTATTAGGATATGAATTAAAAATATAACACGCATTTGTGTAAACCAAAAGCACAACAACTATTACATCATGGTATCGTGGTACACATAGTTTTGGTTGACACCTGCCTTGAGCACATCCAATGCAGAACTGAAATAGAGGTTCATGTTTTGAGAATAACCTCAAAGAAAAGGCTTTGTGTCTTTGTGTGTATTTGGTTTTACAGGAGGACCATCCATCTCAAAATCACACACAATCTGATACCATCAAGAGCAACACAAGGCCTCACTCGACATCTGTTGATATGAGCCACCGCAACAGAATATATCTCTGTTTATCTGATGGGGATAAAGGAATTCAAATGGATCCTCAAAACAGCAGAAGTCACCATGCTCAAAACTTCAGAACTGAACTTGGGTGAATCAATTGTTTACTTTAACTTTAAAGCTTTCTGACAAACTGAAGAGAAACTGTCACATCCTCTTTAAGTTCAACCAAAAATGTCTCATGACACAAATGTTGCCTGACAGCTGAGAAACATGGTGCTGTTGAGACTGACAGACTATCAGTGATTTATGATCACATCATAAACTTCTTATTAGTCAAAACTAACTGTGACAGAACTCAAAAGACATCAAACACACAAACCTGACTTCCAAACATTAGATTTCACCAGTTGGGAACATAATCATGGCGTTTATTTGTTCTGTAATGGAGGTGTGTGCCCAGCATGCTTCTTCTTCCAATCTTGAACCATCTTAACACTCCCTATCTAAACTTTAACACCTTAGATTAGAGTAAGATTATTAGGGTTGGGTATCGTTTGATTTTGAACGATTCCGATTTTGATTCCTTATTTCGATTCAGATTCCTATCGATTCTCTATTTCGATTCTTTTACAAGGCAGGATATCTTAAAAAAAAAAAAAAAAAAAAAAAAGCATGGTTTGAATAAGGGCGCTAACCGGAGCTCTTCTTTTTGGATGAAATTTCTGAACTTCTCCATGAATTTTCAAATTCTATTAACTTTCTAAGAACTTTACTATGAATTTCTCACAGGGCTATTTTCAACCAGTATATAAATATCAATTTTTGTTGTCAGGTCGTTTGTCTATGAAAAAGTACAAGGGCTAACGTTAGTTGGATATTTAGGTTTGCTCATCGTACACAGTACGATTTGTTTACCGCTTCAAAGTTATTAAAATCGAAATTTTAATATTTGAACGATACCGGAAGAATCTAAATGTTAGTCCCGGTCCCCATCGATACTCGATTCTCAATACCCAACCCTAAAGATTATTGTTGATTTCAATAACCCAAAAAGTCTCCAGATGTGTGGAATAAAAACAAACAAAACAAACAACATCAGGAATACAAGGGGGTCTCTGGTTTCTGTGGCACCCTTACCTGGCTGGCAGTAGCACCTGCTGCAGTGGGCGATTCAGCTCCCACAGGTCTGAGGAAGCGAGGCGGCCTTTCCACAGGGGAGTTTCGGCGTCGGTAGAACAGGACGTAGGCGTAACGCGTCACCACCTGGCTCTCCTCCACCATTGTCACAGTGCTGTCATCAAACAGACGCCAGCCTGTAGGATGAAAGGGTGGGCGGCAGCAGAGTGTTAGACAGAGGCAGTTCTTGGAATAGGCATGTGCACAAGGTGGAGCCTTCAGTTACTCTACAAAGACGTTCATACAGTTTAAAACACAGCTTTGAGAAAAGACAGAAATAGACACAGTTTAAAAAAGGACGACAGGGCTGAGTGAAAAAAGCATCTCATGTCCAATATGTCATCTCTACATACAAGAGCAGGAATTTCAGAGCTGCTGGGTTTGAACACGAAACATGATTATGGTTAAAAAAGGACCATTAAATGAAGGTTATGTGTTTAAATGTTTCCCTTCAATCTTTTGTTTTTGAGTTCACCCAGTATTATGTCAGTCATAAATCACATCATATCATTTGAAATGTTTTTTTTTTTTCTAAATTTAAAGGTGGGGTAGGCAGGATGTCGTAAAGGAAGAATTTTTTTGGTGCGTATACAAAAAAGCTTTAAATATCAACTCTTTCTGACTGTAAACAAATGCATTCTCCGCTTCCCACAACCTAATTGGTTGTGAGGCAGACACTGCTCCCTCGTGTTGTGAGGTACGGTTCACATCCTTGAATAACGTTCACAAGACCAAACAAAGTTAGCGTGCTACAATATTGGACAGTAGAAACAAACCAGAAAGTATGGAAAATTGTCTGAATCCTCCTTTGGCTACGACTGCCAACACAAGCAAGTAAACAAAGTAAATACCGGAGACTCTGGCAGGACAATGGGCACCTAAAAAGGAGGTAGACCGGACAAGAGCTAGAAACCCGCTCAACATCAATAAGGCATAAACGATGGGGGACGCTTCAGGATCTTACGGACCCTGTAACCTTTCTGCTGGACAGGTAAACTGCTTTAACAAAGTAATAGAAGTGTTTGTCAAACGGGACTTGCTGTGTGTTTTAGCACTGCTAAACTGTTTACCTCGGGTCCTGGACTATGTCACTTTATCCTAGTTGTAGAAGTCCTGCAAACTTTGTGTTTGCTGGTAGTTTGTTGGCATCTAAAGTAGCACCAATGCTTTTAACTTCCACGTTGACTGGGCCCCATCTGTAATTATCTGAAGTATTTACCTGCACTATATCGGAATTTAATTGAAATGATATGAGCGAGCAGGAACGGCTGTTTGTGGGTGGGGCTTGCTGGAGCAGAGAGGGAGTGGAGAGGAGGAGCTGAGGAGAAAACTGGTTGGAAGGGATACTGTTTACATTCAAGATTTCTCCCAAATAATGGCACTTCCTCAGATCCTGCCTACTCCTCCTTTAAGGAACAACTTTTATGACCAAGAATGAAGCAATTAAAAAAATCAACAGCCAAGGAGTGGAGACTAAAATAAGGGGAATGATGAGCCATCTGTCAGAGCTTGTACAGATTCATCCTGATGTGACAAACCTCGCTGACAGGACACTTACCAACATCACTGCGCTGGCTGTTCTTATCACTTGGCAGGCGAGCATAGGCCGTGTAGTGGCCTCCTATCATTCCTCCGTAGTGGTTAATGACTGCATACAAGTCGTAGATGGGGGGTTGTTGCATTTCATCCTTCTGACCAATGCAGAACTTACTCAGGTCCAGATTCCTAGAGGTACAGGAAAGAAAAATCAGTTTTGGGCTGCTGGAGCTGAGAGGTGACAATTTATCTTTTCACTGTCCATTTACCTTACGGGGAAGTCGACCATGTCATTGATCTTATCCCTCCAGATGAAGCTCCTGAAGGAGAAGCGTTTGAGCTGGATGATCAAAACGTTTGGCAGGCGCCACAGCAACAGCTGTTTTGAGGCCTCTCGGTGCTGCTGGCACTTTGGACAGTACCTGAAAGATTGATGGAGGAGCAGAGTTATTAAAACAAGTTTCTAGAACTCCCTGAGAAAAGGGACCAAACACCAGTTTAGCTCAAAATTTTCTTTTAAAAAAGTCAGATGCTCCAGAGTAAAAAGTGCTCCCAGATCAAACCAAATGGTATTCAGTAGATTCATCTTCATGAGCACATTATTGGGCCTGTTTATTTTCACTGCACATGCTTCCATTATCACCCACATGCTGATGACACTGAACTGTACATTTCTGTCTCACCAAATAACCCAAATGCACTTCACTATCTGGAGCCTCATGTCACATTCATGAAGAGGAGTTTAGGCGAGGTTATGAGATAAGCCCTCACCTACCCATGGATCCATTTTTATTTACCTTTTTTTTTTCTGTATGACTTTTTAACAATATGGAAATAAATCAAAACCATAAACTGCACCAAACACTCAAAGGCTGTAACGAGGAATTAAATCAAGCATAACAAACTTGAGAGTGATCTGCTTTCATTTTATGTTCCAGTCATCCTGGAAAATAAAAAAAAAATATCCTCTGGAGTTTAAAATCAGTTCTCCAAAGTTTGATGAAACAACCTTCCACACTCTAAAGATGCCTACCATGCCTCCTCTGGTGCCAGCACCTCCGGCTTTGTGAAGAGGTTGAGGCACTGCTCCAGGGTGAAGTGACCCGCTCTGGCCGTTTCACTCAGAGAGCCCGGGTCCTCCTCATACTCCAACTCCTTTGAGCTCACCAGAACGTACTCCTTCAGACGCTCATTGTTCTTCCACACCAGCTCGAGGGTTGCATCTTCAGGGAGTGTTTCCAATGCATCCTCTGCAGAGGGGGTTGGACAGAAAACAATGCTTCAGTTATGATGATAACATGCAGCACAAAGAAAAAGTCATTTATAAATTCTACCTAAAAGGAATCATGATTATAACTTCAAAAAACCTGAACATTAACATCTCTTTTACAGAATATTGACACTGAAAATGCCAAATACTTAAAGGAGGAAAAGTTTGGACCTCTCTCATCCAGCCTCTGCTCTTTGTTGTTGGAATCCAGCAGAGCGATATAGAACTGACTGGCATGACCTGAAGCTGATTCACTTGGATGCTGATACCCCGTTACAGCAGCTAGCAGGAATAAGAGATACATGACATCAATAAAAGGGGGAAAGAAACTCAATTTTCTTTAAGTTATGTTTTTATTTTCTTGTTACCCTCTGGCCGCACCGCCTTCTCACAAGAAGTCTCCTTTTCGGCATGAGGGTCCGAGGAGCAGCAGGAAGTGGCGGAGACTGGCTCTGAGAAGCCTGAATCTGTAGTCCGTGTGGTGGAGAGGGAAGACTGAGAGGAGGAGAGGGATTCTGACTCTGCAGAGTGGAGAGCTGAGGCCTGAGCACACTCTGCATGAGCTTCAGGCAGCAGAGATGGGCTCTCTGGCATCTGATCAGCTGATTCTACAGCACAGCTTTCACCCATGGCCTCAGCCCCGGGCACAGGACCCTCAGAAGAGCCTGGTGGCATCAGATCCCGGCTTTGGGGTGTTTCAGGGGACGTCCTGCCTGACTGGAAAGGAGGCTGGAACACGTTGACAGAAAACCTGCATGCAGAGTGACACTTGAATGTTACACTCTGAGTTCATTACTTTGGTGATGATGACTACAAACAGATCTGCTAATCTGCTATCAGACAGCCGCTCACTGTACAAAAATGTGCTTAATTCAAAGACCGGTGAAAAGAGAGTTAAAGGAAGGCTGAATGTGAAAATGTGGAATGTGCACAAACATCTCAGTGAATGTGACAAAAAGAAAATACAGAAATGATTTTGATCCATGATCAAAATTCATGGGCACAGTTGGCAGTTACAGAGATCCTTCACACAAAGTTATTTCATGTCAAATTTTAAACTTATCGAATTTCCTCATGTTTAAGGAGTGTCATCCAGGAGAAACATTCAATACAAGCCAACTAGTCAGACATCCACTCTCTCTACACGTGGAACAAGAAGGTGTATATTTGGTGTTATGAAAAAAAAAGTCCTTGAAAATGACACAGGTAACGTGATTTTGACTAAAAACTTCATAATCACAATTTGAGGATCACTGCGAACACTTCAAGTAGTAAACAAAAAACCAACAAAGTGGAATTCTTAAGCTAAGACCAACATATTACGATGAATCAAATTAACACAAAGTCAATGACTACACAAAGTTAGTTACAGCAAACATATCTTTTTTGTTCAGACAATTGTTTTGGTAATGTTTCATTTCAATTACTGATAATGATGATGAGCACAACAAACTATGGGTCAACCTGCGTACCTGGAGTAACCTTCGAGTAGCTGGGTGAGGCGGGCATAGGAGAGACGAGACTCTGGCACGCTGACCAGGAAAGGCAGACCCACATTCTCAGTGTTGGGTCGACACAGACCCTTGTGATTGGGCCAGTGATTCCTCTGACAGGCTCTGGGGAGAGAGTTCACATGTTCAGAACAGAGTCAATAGATCTAGTTCATGTGAATAGTAAATCCATGTGACTTTTACAGTTACTTGTAGAACTCACTGATTACAGTAGCCCACACGGTAGCAGCGAGTGCAGCGCTTCAGCTTGTCCTCCTCAGACACTGGAGGCTTCAGGCAGGCTGCACACTTTGAGATGGGAATATTAGGGACCTGCAGTCTCTGTAGGAAAAGCAACAGCAAAGAAAGCTTGCCTTTATACCTGCGCACACTTTTTAATTTGATATTCTTTGGCGATGTTATATCGGGGTTCGACTTGATTACCTGCTGCACTCTGAGCAATATGACTCTCTCTTTGGCCATGTCTTTGGAAAGCACCTCAAAGCAAAACAACATGTCAGAGGAGGACACTGTGTCCAGCGAATGGGATGGCAGGAACATGCGGTGGAAACGATTTTTCCCAACCTGAGAGAAAGAAGTGTGTTGAATTCAATTTAGCTTCAAACCCATAAAATCTCTGCTAGAGTGTGAAGTCAAGAATATTGTTAATCTGTTACCTCTGCCAGTCTGAGGTTTTCTGGTTTAACCCGGACACTCCTGGAAATGGATTCAAGGACTTCAGCAGTGCTGGAGTTCTCCTTGCTCACACTCACCAAGAACTAATAACGCAGAAGGATAGAAGTTAGTGAAGTGCAATCTAAAGCATCTTTGAGCTGTATTGTTTATTATCACAGCAATTAGGCCCTTCATGCAGTCTTACCTTGATGGGTTTTTTATGAGGTTCCCTGGCGAAGTAGAAAACTGAGAGCACCTTTTGTTTCTGAGGCAAGGGCACCGGTAGGTAGAGGAAAGGGTCAAAGGTGATGGACACCTAAAAGAGGGCAGAGAAAAGCAGGAGGGGAAGGTGTTAAATGGGATGTAAATCATTACCATAGAAAAAATATACAAAAGCATGTATTGATGACCTTCAAACATGAATAGAAAAGGTCAGTGAGGGTGGATTTGTTTTCCCCCAATGCAACACTGGCTTCTTGACAACCAAATCAATAAACCAAAGTAAAAGGGCTATAATGGTGTCGAACAACAAACACAAACAAACTTATCACTCACAGTCATTCATGGACATTTTATAGAAGATATGATACTCAAGTTCTAATTGAAATCTGTGTTGAACCAAACTGGGTGAGCAAAAATATTCTATTGTTACCTTTGAGCATGTGGGACAAACGAGCTTGGATTTAAATTGGCCTTGGAAGAGGTCCACTATAAAGGAGTCATTTCTCATCTTGTGCCTTTGCCAGGCCTCCTCCGCCACAACCTGCATCAACAGCAAAAAGATGTCACAGGTCAAAACTTGGCAAGACTTCACAGGGAATTGTTTCTTATTTCAGCAAAATTCTCCAAAAGTTCTTTTATTTTTCTGTTATGTCATGTACAATATTTCTGAAGGTGTTGGGGACTATTCTTAAAATCAGCACTTAAAAAAAAAAACTTCTCATAAAAGCAGCAATTTCTGTGCTTTTCCAGCGAAAGACTTCAAAAACAAAACAGCTGAAGAAACAGGTGAAACACCCACCTCATCCAGCCGCCCGTCAGAGTCCACCGTCTCCGTGTAAGGTTTATTCTGGATACGATTCAAGTCTTCATGAAGGCCGTCCAGCAAGAAAGCCATAAACTCCTGGGCATCATGCTGGGCGTAGCCTGTAAACTGACTGGCTTTACTGGCCACAATCGCCTGCATGGTTCCAAACAAACAAAGAGGAAACGAAAACAAACATTTTACTCATAATGTTCACAAACATATGAGATGTCATACACCTAAGCTTCCCCAGGGGCAGACTGAATGCAAAAAAAAAATATTCATGAAGTCAGAGAGAAATTGAAAACTTCCTGGAAGTGAAACACTACTTTGCAGCAACAGCAGTGCAATATATCTGGAACATATCTGATGGGAACTAACTATTCCTGCTGCTTGTTTACCTTGAGTTTGGAGGGTTGAAAAGCATGATGCGTTCCTTTCCAGAGGGCCCTGAGCAGCACAGCAAAGCCAATGGCGAGCCTGCCTCCTGTTCCCAGCGGGTTATTGCAGTTGATTTCTGCTTCAAATGCTCGGTCTGCAGGGGAACAGTGAAGGAAATCAAAGAATCTGAATTAGCTGTTTACATGAATTCACAAAACAAATTTTCTACCCTGCCTTCACTTGACATGTTTTCCTTCCAACTCCTGGGTGAAATTTCTGCAAAATCTGGGTATGTTGTGTGTTTGGAGCAGTTATATTCAAGAAACAGTTTAGAGTTGTGTTAGGTAATAGAGCTAAAACAAAGTGGTTTTCTGAAGGGACTGTACAGCATTTCAAACTTCTCTCAAAATTAAGTGTACACTTGCTCCAACATTAATATATAGATTGGGGTTAAAGTCAGCTCAAGGATGTGGTCGAGCTGACACCATCTGCTGCAGCTGACAGCTTTGCGTCCATGTCTTCAATTGGTCTCTCAAGTCAGGGGCCTTGTGGGTAATATTCTTACTATTGACAATTAACAACCCCCCTTTTCATTTCATCTGGGATAAAATGTTCCTGCCTGTGTTGGTTTAGTTAGCCGAGCAATCTGCTGCTGGAACTTTTCTAAGAGTGAATGAAATACACACTAGATCCTGTTGAATACACAAAGGCAGGTGACACAGAGTCTTTGCAGCTTTCTAGAAAGCCCAGCAAAGAACCTCATCTCCTGTGAAAATGAATTGGAAGACTAAGCAGAAGAGGAAGCAGCTGCTAACAGCAGGAGCTGAGTAGATCTTACAGACTGCAGAGTGAAGGAGTGTCAAAAGTTCTTCCTGGATTTAGAGGACCTTGGACTATCAGCAATCAGTGTCAGTCATTGTTTATCAAGCTGAGGTCATACTGCCCCCCCCAAAAATCACGAGATTTACCATGGAAATAATCCCTGAGTTCTCTGGTGTTGGACAGGGATTGGATGACACTGTTCATGAAACAGGTGTTTCCTAGGTTGACCAATCCTGTGAAGCCAGGCAGGCACACCTTCTTCTCCTCTTCTTCTTCGTGGCACTCATTGCTTGCAAGAGACGTGTGAGTCATGGGCTGCACCATGCAGGTGGGTTTAGGCTGAGGAGGAAAGAGTAACACACCAGTTCAAGTAAGCACAGTCATATGACCTTAAAGGAGACCTATTTTACTCTATATTTTAATACTGACATATAATGTCCCAACGAAACCTCAGTTCAGTTTTGAAACATGAAATTGTTTGGGTGCTAATGACTTTGTCTGCATAGTATATTAATCAGGCCATTTCATGACTACATAGCTGTGTGAAAAGTAACATCCATGTGCTGTGTCTGACATTATATCACTGCAAAAGCAGCCAAAATGGAGTGCTACAGGCAGAGGCTGAACAGTGATACATGAGGGTTTACACAGATGCTTATCTGAGATAAATCAGGGGTTGTTTTAGCTGAAAATCACCCAGAGCTATTCTATAAGTGTCCCTGGCTGACATAATGAAAGGATAAAATACTCATAACCGGTCTCCTTTAGCCCCTATAGACCAGCACCAACTAGTGCACAAACCTGTCTTTTGCCATGTCTCTCTGGTATATAATAGTTTGCACTTTTGACTAACCGTGGTAACAGTGGGCTCTGGCTTAGTGATTGAAACATGAGACTCAGAGACTGAACGAGGGGCCACTGCATCAAGACCTCCATCCTCAACTCTTGGTGAGGCTTTAGGGGTCTTGGGTTTTTCCTCCCCAACCCTAGGAGGCTCCTCCTTGGCTGGTAGGCTATGCTGGCTGCTGCCCGGCTGGCTTTTCTCCAAGCAGGCAGGACTGGAGGGCACGGCAACCTTTGCACCACCCACTGCACCTTAAACAGAGGAGAATAGAGCTTGTGGTTAAGAAGATTGTCCAAAACAAGACACTATACAATTCTGGCATGTGACAGGTTAATGATAGAAAAATCTGGCCCTGATACGTCTAACCTAAATCCTTTTATGATGACTGTTTACTCTTCTTGCCCCTTTAAAAAAAGGAGCAAACGTCTTAAATCTGGCACCTGCACATACTATTGTTAAGTTCACTCATGTTGGCACACCTTCTCTTCATGACAATAACAACTCTGTCCAACTCAAACTAAATAACTAGGAACTCTACCTAATGTTTTTTCTATTAATCTGCATTCCTGGATGACCAAAACTTCAAGACTGCAAAGTCAACTTTTGTAGCAAAGGATTAACTTTTTCCAAGCTCCAAAAGTCCATCATCTCTGTTTGTATTTAGGGGTGTCATGATACAACTTTTTTACTTCCGATTAGGGCTGAACCATTAATCGATTTAAAATTGTGATTGGATTATTCATTATTATTTTGAATTTCCCTCTGGGATTAATAAAGTGTCTGTCTGTCTATCCATCCATGACAATGTTAAGAAAATGAAAATCTCCAAATTGATTTTCCTCTCTTTCATGTCTAACACCTCCTGGTCGCTGTAGGCTCCTGCTTCACAGTTCGTATCGGCGTTTCACCCACATGGAAACTGCGGTTTAGATGCATTTCCTGGGCAGCATTACAGCGCCACTTACTGGCTTGGGATATGCACTATATCGTTTTCAGTGGTTTCATTTTGAGAGCTGATAGAAAAACTTCTTATTTTTGAATTGAAGTTTGGTGAAGTTGTCACTGAATAAAAGATCCAAATCGAAAACAGAAAGTGAGTTTTTAGGGAAAAAAAATCTGGATTTTATTTTTGGCCAAAATCCTGCAGCCCTACTTCTGATACGATACCGATATTGTAGCCTCCAGTATTGGCTAATATCGATATTGATCTGATATTAGCTCAAACTTGTGCATGACTAGTTTGCACTCAGCTGCAATGACTTTTTTGAACTTGAATAATAAAAAAAAAAAACGCCACACGGCCGACATCACCCCTTCTCCTTGCTACTTTGTTAGTACCTAAGTACACACTGTTGTTGTGATCACGTGGGCTCTGCATGCTGGATCCAGGCATTGCTAGATAGAGGTGCTGGAGTGGAGTATGGAATGGACTGCTTGTATCGTAGATTTTAGATGCAGGCCGACATAACCCAATGTTTGTTTTTTTTGCTGATATCAGAACAATATCTGATACCAATATCGGATCGGGACACCCCTGGTCATACATGTAGAAAATATAAACAAGTAGAAGCCCGGCAGCACACCTTGTGTGGCAGGAGCCTCTAGACCCCCCCAGCGCTGGCTGTGCCTTTTTTTCAGGGTGATGTCCAGTCGGGACGGGGTGAAGGAGTAGCTGCATTGCTCAGGCTGGATAAGGTTCCTGAAATTGGGGAAACAGAAACACAGACAGGAATAAAAAAAAACTGTCTCTTTATATTACAGAGGTCTAATGACTTGTACCACTGAATTCAAGTGTTACCTGAGTTTGACCTGCCACTTAAAGACTGTGTTTGACCCACAGTCTGAATGGAGCCGCAGAAAGTTAGCATCACTGTAAAATAGTGACACAGGGAGATTATTCGCAGGTTGTTCTTGGCAGAAATTAAAGCACAAAGAAATGATTTAATAATACTGTATTTGTTGGATTTTTTATTTTGTCACTTTTACTACCTAGTCTGAAAGATAAGGGTGAAGTCCTGTTCCCTGAAGATGACTCTGGCTGTGTCCCTGCAGATCCCCTTCATGTAAACATTTACCACCATCAGGTCCGTGCCCTTCTCATAGGAATCATTCTTCACAAACTGCAGGTTGACCATTGGCTCTGGGGCTGCAGGAAGGTTATAAAGGCATTTTCATCAGGGTTTGATCGAAGTGAAAAAATGATGAGCAACAAACAAAATCTCTGCTCTTGGCCAAATCTGCCACTTTTCCACAAATGTGTATATGAAAATTAGTCCCCAAACCCTCTCAACTAACCTTCCTGTTGCTTTATTTCCAGAGGAGGCTCCTCCTTTGACTGGTCCCGCTTCTCTTCGCCATCAAAGCTGCCGTGCCTCTGGGCTAAACTGGGTGACTCTGCTTGTTTGGCAGTCGCATCAACAGCTGGTGCTGAGCCTGTTTCTCTTGCTGGGCTGAGCTGCTGGTGAATCAGAGTATCCTGCTCCAATTCCTGCTCAACAGGCTTTTTCTCTGGCTCAGAGTCAGTTTTATCTCCCAGCATTTCAGGAGGGCTCGCTTTGTTGTTGAAGCTTACAGGTTTGAGGCAGTCGCTGGTGCTGACGAGAGTTGCTGGTGGGCTATCACTGCCGTTTGCTGTTGCTCCAGACCTGTCAGAAGACTGGGTTTGCTTTTCTGCCACCTGCATTAAAAAAAGACAGGACAAACTTCTCATGAAATACCTTCATACCCACATAAGTTTTTTTTTTGCAGGATCTTTGAGAATTAACTACTAGCAAGGACCAACTGATACTGCACCTTGTTTAATTTCCTTAGTGCTACTTTCAGAAAAGGACATATTAAGCTGTAACTAATCTATCTTTACAGCTTACTGAAATCATAAGAAATTCAACTGCAAGTATCTTCCAAGCTCAAAGGTAACTTGACAGACAGGAGCCCACACAGACTAGATGGTGTTATTGTTTGAAACCTTATCATATACTACTCCAGAGAGTTTTTTTAAATCCTGGTTCTTTTTCCTCCAGTCCAGCAGTTGTGATCAATACACGATCAGAATGACTTGTTTGTGCCCGGCATACTTACAGACGACCTGTGTAACTTAATGCTTGTCCTCAGAACAAACAGTGCAGTGGCTTATTAAAGTTCTGAAAGGATCAAAATAGTCATCCAGAGAAGTTCATATTTTATTTTTTCCATTTTTAGGTCAAATAATTATAAGATTAAGTCAAATGAACACATTTTGGAGTTTGCCTGTCAGTTATCTGAAGATTCAATCAAAAGCGCCTTGTGAACCAGCAAATGTGGAATTTGTTCATTTAATCAGTCAGACTCAGTTATTCTTCAGTTTGTAAAGCACTAAATCAAAGTTACATCATGACAATTATAAAACATAGTGATATTTAGGCATGTGACTCTCTCCCCACACAGACACATGAACAACAATAATTCAATGATGTCTGCATATGGTTTCCATTAACACCTAGACTGTCTAGCTAGACCGATTAACTGGTTGGCTGATTTTATCAGACTGATTAAAGACATTGTGAAATAGTCTGCACCACATTGGTAATATCTGGCTGGTGTTACCATCTCTACATGAAAACACTCTTCTGACAGAAACACCTGTCATGTTCTGAAATCTATATCATGACTCACCGTATTTTTCTTTATATCCATTTATCTAACGAATGCATCTTAAACATGTTACTGGTCAAGATCATTTATCAGCAGCACACAGTCCTGTATGGTAAATAGTTGATGTAGTTTTGATGAATATAGCAGGAATCACGAGGTTAATTTTGTGCACTGAAAACAACAGTGGT
The DNA here is from genome assembly GCA_962446985.1 of Xyrichtys novacula. Lineage (NCBI taxonomy): Eukaryota > Metazoa > Chordata > Actinopteri > Labriformes > Labridae > Xyrichtys > Xyrichtys novacula. The sequence continues at coordinate 27,607,941 of OY660867.1, forward strand.
TATAAGGATCAGTTTCCTTTTGATTCAGACATTTCTGTCAAATCATAGCAAACAGCAAAGTTCATGCAGAAATTACCCTTTTTGGTTGTTTGTTTCAAGAAAAACAGATTTTGAGTAACTGGGGGTCATGAGGACATTTCAGCCTTACAGCACTTTGGGAGCACTAAGTTCATATTCTTCTAAAGCATTTACCTTCCAGCCCTCAACCTCACTGACAACAACGCTGGATACAGCTTTTGCTACGTGCACTCAAGTCAAAACCAACTCATACTTAAACAACATGGCATCATAACATCCCCCTCATGCTGTTAAATGCATGCACATTCTGCAGAAGAAAACTGACCACGGTGAAAATCAAACAACAAGCTGAATTCAAGTGTGACAGTTCTTGTGAAGTTCCTCTGTCCTGAAGTTCTCTGTGTTTCAGCTTGTAAAGCAGCTGGACAACCCTCTCTGTTAACAATACGCTTTTACTAATACCCTTGATAAACGGGTCACTTCTTCAGTTTGAAAAACTTGTTATTTGACATAGACTTGAATGTTATTGGAGTTTAAAATATAAAGAAATATCATTGGCATTCTCCTTCCATTAAACATTATTAACAAAGAGGAAGGATAATTGGACTACAGTATGCTGCCATGTTTTGGTGTCATTTAAGGAAGTCGTATATTTGACCGAGGCCATCGTCACCTTTTCTTATTTTAATCTTAGACCATTAAGCTATTCCCAGCATAACTAAGCATCAGAAAACACCTTCTAGACAGACACTGTCACTTTGTGTGGATGTAATGAAGTATAAATTAAAAACTTCAACAACACTATTAAGTAATAAAAATGTAAATAATGTGCAGACAGACAATCAGGAAGTCCCAGCCTTCTCACCTGAGTAGTGTTGGTATGGCTGGCAGGAGCAGCGATGACAGTATCTCCTGATTTCTGATCCTGGTCACTGACTAGTCTCTGTGATCTGTTGTCTCCATCTCTGCGCTGTGTTTGTGGGCTCCGACCAGCGGGCAGGTGTGAATGTGGAGTTTTACCATTGGCTAAAGTAGACTTGACAGATTTTGTGTCCCTGTCTGCTGGTGAGGCAGCGTCCTCCTTGGTGGTCTTGGGCAGCCGTACAACAGTGCACTTAGCACTGGGCTCCTGTGGATGCTGCTGCTCGCTTCTTGCGACTGTCACAGGCTTATTGGAGGTGACTGAGCCATCTCCAGCTCCACTTTTCACTCCTACAGAGTCCACAGTGACCTTGTCACCAACTTGTTTGTTTTTAAGGCAGCGCTTGGCAGCTTTACCACCACTGCGTCTTGACTCACTGTGCGAGTGTGAGGAGGAAGGCTGCGAGGATGACAGTTTGGGTATCTCTGATGAATCCAAGGCAACAGTCTTCATCTCCTGCTCCTTGTCAGTTTTGGTCTCTGTGGTAACTGACTCCTTCTCCTTCTTGTTGGACTGGAGAAGAAAAACCAGGAGCAGAAGCATTTTTTACATTAAGAAGAAAGTAAGTGGAATGAAGTCTCTATTAACAGGATTCTTCAAAATGGTTAGAATTCATCCAAGAACTGATAATAGAGTAGAAAACAAGTGACAGACCATAGAGGCATCATATCAAATGAAAACACAAGCCGGCTTAGACAAAGGCACGTAGAGAAAAATGTTCATGTTACGTGACTCACTTTCAGTGAAGGCCATATGTGAAAAGGAATCTTCTTCTGCATGATGACCAGCAGGAAGCCTCCCTTCTCCTTGTACTGGACTCTGCTACATGAGGCCTCAATTTCCTCCTGCAACTGACATCTCCACTCACGTCCATCTGAAAATGGTTGACATGCAGACATGAGAGTCTCATCATGAGTGCTGAAACTGCAGCAAATACTTAACAGGCAGTTACAAAGTCAAGCATTTAATGTCTCAGTGACAACATTTAAACTTATGTGAAGACTTTGAAGTTTGATGCCAAACACACAAACACGTCTTTTATTGATTTTATTATGTGTGTTAAGGCCAAAACAAAACCCGACCTCCTTCTTTAGATACCTGGATGATTCTGACAGAGAAACTGTGTTTTAATTTTTTAAATGAAACTAACTCTGTTGTATCTGAGTTCAACCTAACATCAGCTTCAGCTGCAAAAATAGCTGTTCTTATTCAGCCACTGTACATGACACTGACCAGAGGCCAGTTTGATGTAATGTTGAGCAAGGTCAGGCACAGCTCACCCAAAGGATTTACTGACTGAAAAGGATCTTGTAGCCTTCTCTCTTATTAGCAGCATTCAATCTGTCCGCTTTTGGACTGTTTGCAGGTTCAGTGTGTCTATCAAAACAAGTCAGTTGTTTTCCAGAGATTCTGCTATGCTGATTTCACTTAACGGATCAAACAGAGCATGTAAAAGGTCAAGATCCATGCTTTGCCATGACGCATTTTTTAGACAGATGAGACAAATCATGAGGGTTTTAATGCATTGCAAAACAACCATTTCTGATGTAATATCAGGGAAACTTCTTGTGCTCTCTCCTCATTCATAGATATTATGGCAATACTGTGGAGCCTAAATTTATTCTTTTTTGCTCAGTTTTTCTTTATTGATATTGCATGCTTTCTGTCCCCAACCCAATTTCAACAACTGGCTAGGAGCCAATCCGGGGGTTTTATAATTTCTTGGGCATATTATTGAGTAGACTGAGCACAATTTGTGTCATAACCCAAACACAATTTAGTGTAACTAGGTTTGGCAAACTGGATAAGAAACTAATAAATCCAACGTTGCTGTAGAACACCAGCCAAAGCTTACAGCAACAACAGCAGCTCTGAAACAGCCTACGGTACCTCACCAGGGACACATGGCTCAAAAGGGGCAAACCAAACAGTCTGTTACACTAGAGTTAGCAATCCTAAATGTTAGTCGTGTAAAATATTTGTACATTAAGGGGGGAAACTTTCAACCAGTCAAACATGTTTGAGGCGGATCCACTGGACTTAATATGTGGATCCCTGATATGAAGACAGGCAAGGCCAGCAAGTCTGTTTTGCTTCACGTTTAATGAAATATAGAAATTTACAAAGTAGAGCAGGGAAAAAAACAGAGAGCACCTCTATTCAAATGCAGCAAATTCAAGTATTAGATTGAGACCTTCTCATGTCTCAGTAAATCAACATCAAAACCTCAGATCTGGGGTGAAGAACAGCTGATTTTACCGACTTACCTGGGAAGCACACATGGCAGTGTGTATCGGTGAAAGTTGTATTGATATCCTCTATCCTTTGCACCCCCTCCCCACAGCGCAGTCTCACAGTCACTTCATTGACATTTTGCTTCCAGTCCACAAACACATCTGAAAAAACAACAACATGGGAACAGTCAGAAACAAAGAGAGGGAACTTCACATAAAGCAATCTTCAACCACAATGAAAATAAAATCAAAAATGTGAGACAAAACTGAAAACGTTAAGAGTGTCAGGATTTGTCTACAGGCCTAAAAATAAACAGAGAAGCTGGTCCCATATGGAAAAATAAAACCAGAGAAGAAGACAAAACACACAAACACACAACAGGACAAGAAAGCCAATAAGGTTTTCAAGTTCGACCAATGGGGAACAAAATGTGTCTCTAGTACACAGAGACTAAAGACAGACACGCACACACACAAAATGAAATGCACCTGCTCACATATTCAGATACAACATATCAGTGTACCCATACGCTCAAGTGGGTCAGTCCAGAGTGCTCGATGGACTCAGGCACAAAGTACAGTGAATACAGCAGATGGGACATCTAAAATTATCCATGCTGCACCAACTGTAAGCTAGCGAACAAATGTTTGACAGCAGATGATCAACATGCGACCAAGTCATGAAAATGTTTTTAAAATCAAGAATCATGACACATCAGGAAAACCAACAAAAAAACTTTACCATTTTTCATGGTGAACTCAACGTGGACGGAGGTTCAAAATAAGAAATCATTCCAGACAAGCGCAGACTGCGCTCTCTTCCAGGAAAGAGGTCACGGCCACACTCGTACTTGACTTTAACCTTCAACAACAACTAGAGAGCCTCAACTTTCTCACAACTTCTTTCGTCTGACTCAACCTCTCCAACTTGAATTTCTCTAGAAAGGTCACAGGCAACATCCAATCCCGACCAGCTGGTGATTCCAGGTCAGCCATGCTGAATATCTAACAGTGCTTTAGCGCACACCCTCATGACAGGGGACGACGTCACACTGTCTCATCAATCATAACTCCAACACATTAAAAACACAATGACATGCTTCAGAGCCAGGGAGTCTATTTGCCCAAGGAAAAAAAAGCATGTCTGCAAAACAGCAGACTTAACATTTTAATTTGAAGATCAGAACTGAAATTTAAATGTAATGTTTCATTTGAATGAAAGTTTTCTCCCTCTTAAACAACAGACACTGTATGATGAAAAACCAGGGAACTTATCTGATATTTACACACACAAAAAAACAACTGAATAGTTCCACATAAGGATATCACACCCTGTGTCTCTTCTCTGACTTTGCTAATAACTGATAAAAGTTGTTTATAAATTGTTTTAGACATTGTTTTTTTGTTTTTTTAAACAGCGATTTAGATTATACCTAAGGGATAAATATGGAGAGGCCAGAGCAGCTTAAACTGTTGAGATGAGTATTATTGAGTTTATGAAAGTGTAACATTTCCATGTTAGTATTTTCATACCATCACTAGCCAAATAAAACATCATATGATGATCATGCAGTTGTGGATTTCTCTCCAGCCTGATCAAATCATACTCACATACACACAAAAAACCACAATTATAATTCAGAAATCTCAATGATTTTAATGTGCCTGTTATCTTCTCGTTTCAAACTGATGAGACATTAAAAAACTCCAGCTCATTCATTCAAATTATATCAGATCTGCCACAAATTTAAATGCTGATATTGAAAACACAAAAATGATGACATTAGACTACTTGTTCAGTTTGAGGTTTGAAGTTAAACCCAAGATTAAGTGGATACTTTCCTGAAGAAACAGTGATTTGTCAGTGCCCTCTAGTGGACAAACGATGATACTGTTGACCTTAAATCGGAGAGGTACCATCGGCCAGAATGTGGGTCTACATGTTTGACTTGTCTTGTCCAGATTTCTGCCATGACATATTATGTTTTTTATTTATTTTTTCAATTATCTAAATCTACAGAGCCCAACAAATTCCCAAAGCAGACAACAAAAAGACAAACAAAGAGCAATAAAGAAAGACAAGTGTACTATGAAAGCTAACCATTGTTTTTTGACAGTATGTTGCTGCCAGATATTGAAGATGGTTTGAAAATGTAGACATTTTTCGAGGTATTTTCAAGGCCCCCAAAAAACGTCCAGTCTGCCAGATAAGAGGCTTAAACTGTCTTGACTGGGAAAATCCTATTGACTATCCTATCCCATTTACTACTGTTTTCTTTTTCTTGTAAGGTGTCTTTGAGTGAAAAGCACTACATAATAAAATGTATTATTGATGTAATAGTGTATTCTTTTTATTATTATTACTGCACTTTGGTAAGATACAGTAGAGTACATGCAACCCTATCTCCATCCAATAATTCTTTCATATTTCATATAAGAAATACGCAACAAGCTGTGAGAGCACAAGAAGTTGAAAATGCCACTTTATGTTAATTGCTGTGTGTTAAACATGCTGTGCTGCAGACAGATTATTTATCATGCATCCACGAATGGTGAGAATACGGTGGGAGGAGAAGCAGGTGTGTAGGTGTGAAAAGCCAAGAGACAGAGCAAGCACAACAAAAAGAGGCTGTCATGATAACAAGCATATCTAGGTGTTGAAAAGCACAGGCTAACAAGTGTCTGGCTAAACAGTGAGTGACACTGGTCCATATTGCATTTAAATGTTAGTCTACTAACGTCCTAATGTATCATAAAAAAGAAGAGCTCAGATCCTTCATTGTTCGATAACACTGTGTAAAACTACGCTACTACTAGTGTCAACCTGGCATTTACTTCAGTGACAGCTATTATCAAAGGTCAAATCTCCTGAGGTGATGTGTAGAGCTGATGTGTGCATCCTTCCACTGCTGTTTCATACGATATTTTCAAACCAACAACATTAATGTAGTTGTGTAAAGACAGTTGTGACTGATTCAGACTTTAAGAGTTTCATGAAACTGTTATCAAATCATCATGAGTAATTATGTTTCATAATTGTGATTTCAAGTTCAACCAAAATAATAGGGATTATGTCTTCAGCTATCATCAAGCAGCCCTAAGACTGACTGCTATCAAAGTTAGTATCTTTATTGATGGATTAATGATTAACAGAAATAAACTTCTGATTAACTTCTCCTTCCTCTGGCAACTGCATCAGGGCAAAATCATTATTACGAAGGCTGCTATGAAGTGCACATGGTTGCAGCATTACAGCTGAATAGCCCTGCTAACTAACTAGCTTTTTGCAAAGGTGGGACACTGAGTTTTGTTGTTAATGAAAAACACTCTGCATCAGGTGTTTCTCACCACACTTAGTATGTGAATCATTTATGTCTAACAAAATGGTAGTTACACAGTACAATTATTTAATTACACTTCCAATTAACTCAGTCGTGTTACAAAATAGCTCTCTAACTTTTCACTGTAACACCCATTTTCTTTGTTTCTTGTTCAGGTGACACCAATAGACAAACACTGGAACAACAGCTAAAGGGTGTGAAATGCCTGTTCAACACCAAAGCATGTTGAATGAAAAAGCAGAGAGATTTTGGCCTCATACATGTGTGCAACCAAATACACTTCTCTGGCATCAGCTTTACACTAATCCTCTTATGGCACTGAATATATGCACAAAAACATCACACAGCAAAAGCAGAGGAACAAAAGAACTAGATTTTTAAGTTATGGGTTTACAAATATTTGATGAGGGGAAAAAAAAAAGATTTAATGTTTCTAACCAGTCTGATAAAAAATTTCAGAAAAAATACACTTGCTTCCTTAAAAAAAAGATCAAGCTTTTCAAAGTTGCAGGCACTGAGAATATACTGATGAATACCTTTCCAGGTCTGAGAGATTTTAAATGCTTTTTAAATTCCCATCTTACAGTGAAACAGTCTCAGCTCCCGTGCTGACGTTGGTATGTCAAAACTGTCAAACAGGTCTTAAAGCTGCTGTTTAATGTAGATGATAATACCTGTGTGCCTTAGCATTTTTGCATAATGATAAACATAGGATAAATATACCAGAATATTACAGGGCGGCCCACATACTACAAATGGAATGTGATTGTGTTACTCTATGAGCAACACCCAGAGAAAAAGTATGTCTACTGGGCAGCCATATTTAGTGAATGAAGCAACACCTTTGAGCATACAGTTGAGTTGATTAAACAACATCTTCAGTCCTACTTACCTTTCTTGACCTCTGCAATCACCCCGTCCACAGCTGCAGCGGCTGCTCTCTTGGCCTCTTGGCTCTCCTGATTGGCCCTGTCCTTCTGCTTCTTCTTACTGATACTGGAGGTCATGTCTGAGCTGTTGTCCCTGCCGCTGCCTCCTCTCTGCTGAGCCCCACCACGACGGCCCGCTGTCTCACTACCAGCCACACCACTACCACCGCTGCTAGCCATTTTTAGGCACTTGGCACTAACAGGCTGCCCGTCGCCGGAATCACTACCGCTGCTGGGGTCTGGATCTGAGGTGTGCCTCTTCCTGCCTGGCCCGGCTATCTTGGCGATGATACTGGTTTGAACTCTCCCAGAACTGAATCAGGAAGGATAGAGGGGGCTGGGGACCTGCAGAGGAGGGCAAAGGAACATTTTAATATTAAAACAAGACATCATTAAGAATCTTCGTTGTTTGACATCAATACATGTTCTGGGGAAAAACCATCGAGCTGCAAATAAAGACTATTTTCACTGTCAACTGGTCATTGATTATAAGAACAATTGTTCAATGAATCATCAAATAGATATTAAACTGCACAATAACTCACTGGTTCTTATTTAGCTTATTTAACTTTTTAATTAGACATTACTCTTTAAACTTTAAATGTGAAATTTAAAAAATAAATTTATGTGAGACAGATGTGTAGCATGGTAAAAGTTTGCTCCACTGTTTAAGGCAGGAGAGGAGGAAGAAAAAGAGGAGGAGAGGAGGAGAGATGAAGTGCTGTGAGGTGGGGACTGAAACTCTAAAACTCACACAGTGGCTCTAATTTGAAACTAAATGTCATTGTCTGTTTTTTGTTTGCGGCTTTTATCTTAACAGTGTTGACCCCAATTCTTTCTGACTCTTTCAATTTTACAACACAACAGTGTTACATCAGTTGCTGCCATGTTGCTACGTTTTATTTACCTGTTGTTTCCCCATTGCTGGGTGTGTCACATGCTCCAAAGATTATAAGGATGCATGAGGTCTCAACTTCCTAAAACCATCTTATATCTTCTCACCGCATGAAAACACATCTGATGATGTTACAACAACTCACTGACTTTTAATTCATCTGCAATCAGTTATGCCATCTATTTCTGTAGATGATACTGACAAATGTTGCACCCTTCAAAGACAACACAGTGTAAAGTTTAAGCTCATCTGAAGGGCTTTCAGTTTGCCTTGATTCTGTCTACCCCTGTGAACAAAGTGGTTACACTTGTTTCTTTACTGACTTTGTCCAAAGTCATGTATTTAGACATAAATGAAGAAATACATCCACGTAGAAATAGATCATCTTTATGCTGATGGTGTGGTTTGCTTTCAGATTCAGACCGAGATATGATTTATTTATTTCAGTTTGCTTCATGGCCAACTCAAAACTCGTTACAGGAGCTTTAAAATAACTCGGGTGTTAATGATAACTGTGTCTTTGCTGACAGCGCTATGTAAATACATGACCATAAACTAAGAGAGGGAGAGACAAAACACGCGAGGGTTTCCTAAAATTATCTCAATATCAAGATTTTTTTTTAAACTAAATACTCTATTCAGCTGCAAATCATACGGCCGAACTGGGGCACTGTGTTGTTTCGTTTTCTTAGCAAACCAAAATAAGTAGCTTGAACAGCCACATGAAAAAATGAGATAGCTAAATCAGCCATTTTATTCGGCGTTTGGTACAGTAAGATAAGAAAAATAAACATGGTTGGCGTGGACAAAGCTCGCTAGCTCACCCGGCACTATCGCTTTCTATCCGCATAGCCGTTAGCTTGCTAAGTTAGCTCTCCAACTGCAGAGGTACGTTTGTTTACGGCACAGGTGACGGGAGGTGTCAGGTGAACGCCGATTTAAGGCGGGTACATTTGCCTAATTAAGTCTTTCCTGTATGTATGCTGTAAATTATCATCCTTTTTGTGTCACACAGAAAAAAAATATGTAATTTGCTGCCTAACGCCAGCACTGAGGAACATTATTAAGAATAACCCAGATCTCGAACGGCTCGTTCACTCTTAACTTTTAACCGTAATGTTACATATTTAAGCTTTCTTGTCTTTTCTTACTATTATTAAGCACCACTGTAATTCCGTACAATTAAAGGGCTTCTGCAACCTACTGTAAACAATATATGCCCCCCATTATCTGTGTCTTCAAACAGAGCTCTGGACGGTTTGTACAATCAAACGCTCCTCGTCTTGGAGAAGCTAATGTCATTAGCCGCATTATGCTAACGTTAGCTGACACGGAACGGCTGATCTAACGACATTTAACGATATTTTAAAAAAACAACACAGCATGACAACTCATGAAACGCGGCCCCTGTATGTGGTGGAAGTGTCAATTCTACATTAATATTGAAACCAGAGACTTACGGAGCTTCAATTTGGCAAGAATTGAATTCCGCTCCTAGCACACAATGGATTCTGCTTCTCCCGGCTGCTGAGCTCCTTCACGGCCGCGGGCCGCGGCGCTGCTGCCCACACTCCAAACAACCCTCCACGGTGTTTCTAGAATGTTCCTTATTAACCGGGACCCATTTCTTCAAACATTTATCTACATACAAAAACAATCAATTGAGAGAGGAAAAAACGGAAGACCTGCTCAGTCCGTTCGAGTCATTTGGCCTCTGCGGTGTGAATTGTTTGGGACAATATGCGCCGCTGCCCGGCCAAGCCTCAGAGCAGTGCGCATAGCCCACTTCCTGGCCACTGCGATCACGTGACCTGTAGCCACTCCTTTCTTTCTTTCTCTGTTTCTAATCTCTTGCGGGTTTATGACGTGCTAAAATTACAGACAACAAATTTCTAAGTAAAATAAGACACTGGGAACATGGACATAATTAAGTGTCAGAAATATCAAATAGTCCTCGTTTAAGTCACGGTTGGACTTTTTAGTATAAATTTAAACAGCCTAGCCGTTCTCAATGACGTTAACTTTTTTGTGCATTTATAAATTTCGTCACCAGTTTGGGCTCAGTAGGACCCAAGCAGTGTAAAATCATAAACTGCAAAATCTGAAGAATGTCTTTAAAAAGAGAGTAGTCACCGCAAAAACGTCCTCATTTGGGGACAGCCATTTTATTGTACTCTTTTAAAAACACAGCAGAATCACAATCGTGCATTATATCGCAAAAACCGACAGTAAATTTAACTGCTGCCTTTGCAAAACAAAATTAAGAAGTAACTTTCATGATAAATAGGTGCTGATGGTGACCAGGTATGGTTGATTTTGTTTAGGCAATTTCCTTTCAACCAACTGTGTCCCTGGGTAACTTATCATGTGGTTGTTCCTGGTCTCTCCTGTGAACCTGACATTTTTTTTTAGTTCTGCCATTCAATGATCACATACAGCTGCAAAGTTTGCCAAGACTAAGACTGTGGAAGGACTCATCAATGGCTCATGGTAGACTCGATAAAAATAGCCTGGGACACCCAATACCCTTGCTGACCCTTGCAAGACAGGGTGTACATTCAGGCCACGAGACAGTTAGTTTTAAATGTGGGATGATATTAAGCACAGAGAATTTTCATTTGATCTCCACACATGGACATAAAGTTAATGTGTCTTAGTAATATGTCTTTGAAACTGAGGCATTGAGTATCACAACCTTTATTCACAACACTGTACATACGTTTACAGTTTTTTTTTTGTGTCTCTGCTTTGGTGGTTGCATACGTCAAATGGTAGATTGGTGATCAGCGGGAAATATACTTACAAAGTCAGTTTCTCTTTATTGTTTTTTGACACAGCATATTACCAATAGTTAATGAGTACATTTTCAAGACAATAAGGCACAGCTAAAGACTATTACTTGAGAATACTATGTCACTTCAGTGAACCATCAAACACTGCAGGTCTTAAATATTCCATCACAGTACATTTGATAAACAAACATTCACACTATGTGCATTACATGTAAAGCATAAATCAAACAAGACTTAAACTGACATCAGTACCCCTCTTATAGTTACAATACAGGAGACAGACAGCCTAGTTTGCAATAAAGGCTAAAAAGGGGGGAATAGTTGGCCTGGTTCTGGTCAAATGCATCATCTACAAGGACAGTTTGCGTTGAACTATCAACAAGTTATCTCTATGTATGTAATCCACCTAAAATACAAAGTGCAAAGATGACAAATTGTGCTTTTACAGTGTTATCTGCTGGATTATTTTCATCATGAGAAGCTGAAACTGGTTGGACTTGACAGAAACCGCCTGCTAACTTCACTGCTATAGCTTGTTAATGACTTTTAGAAGTAATGAGGGTCTTCCTAAGCTTTTTTTAAGCTGGGAAGTTATATTCATGCTAAACTACATCAAAAGACTATTATCTGTAACAACAGTAGTGTATTGATCCCATCAAGTACCCCTTGTTTTATTCTCAGAAGCAAAAGAAATATAAACAGAGCAGTCCTTGAGCTGTCAGAGGGACTTGTAATACCCACATAAAAAGGAATAACTCGAACAGTGACCCCTACAGAATATGTCAAATTTAGTCCTTCAGGTACGACTAAAGAGGACGTATATATGTTGCTTTCACTGCTGTCGTTCAAAATCTCCAAAACTACTGCTTTCCAAGACGTTCAAAAACAGTTTTGCACAAAATGAAACATTGCATGAGTATTAACCACAAGCTTTTTCATAAAAAATTACCTTTTATCTGTTGAATGTCAGAAAGCCTATGACACACATAAAGGGAGGTTGATAGCACTAATCAATGCAAAAACATTAAAACAATGAAATAAGGAGAAACAAGGTTTGCATGACAGCAACAATATATATTTATTTATTTGACGACTGTTGTGATCTGTCATTTAAAGACTATTTTTTAAGCTTCCAACTCCATTCTGGCTGCTATAGCTGTATTGTGCAGATATTTGTTGCATCACCAGTGCTGAGCTGCCAGCATAGATGCTCTTCTCCCTCTACTATCTACCTTATTTATGTGTAGCATTAGTCCACAGCCATCCTCCTACTCCAGGCAGAAGTGGTTCTGGGCTGGGTACAAATATTACAGAGGTAAATAGTCAACTTTTTCATAAACAAAATGGTCACATGTTTGATTCCATGTTTTATGAATGTGTTACAAAAATATGATTCCTCCCAACATAGTTGGTAAACCTTTCTATGAAAATCCCTAAAACATGTGTCCTCGAGCTCCATGTCTCAACACACTTCGATTATACTCAGTTGTTTTGACTGTCTGAGGGAGATTAACTGAAGTCATCTTGAGCACAGCTCAAGATACACTTCCAAAAAGTCTGATAGAAAATGCTGATAGACTGGTATTGACCTGTTGACCCTGAAACTGTCATTTCAGATGAGTAAAAAAAGGCATAGTCAAACAACAGATGGTCTATACTGCATAACATCAATCAAATATGGGAGTTGCTGACTTTTACAGGATACAGCTGAATACATTTTCAGATTCCTCTTCAGATTAAAGACAAAAATTATGCACTCAAAACTGACAAAACATGCAACATCAGACAACCTTGAAATGTTGCATTAGGGGTTTAAATATCTTTGGTTGACAGCAATTGCATTATGCACCTACATGATGTAGCAGTTAAAATATGCATAGTCACTGTGCATATTCAGAGGTTCTTCAACTGTTCTCTTAAGGTCTGCTGTACATTTAGTGAATCTGGAGGGCATGGCAGAAAATCTATGTGCTGTTTTTTTTTATATTTCAGAGTAAATTATTGGCATGTGTTGTAGATCTGGATCTGTTTGTTGATGTCGTTGAGAATGGCTTTCATCTTGTCCTCTAAGCCATCAAGCTGACGAGCTTTCCCCTCTAGTCTCCTCTGGTTCTCCTCGTAGTTTTTCTCCAGCTCTGTGGGAAACAGACATTTCAAGAATGGATAAGCAAAAAGAAATCAGGGCATTACGAGGGACTGTGAGGCGTGCTGCTCTTTTTTTCTTTTTCCCAGTCGATTTCTTCATCTACAAACACACAAGCACAGGTGCACACAAGGATTTCAATAGGCACCTGCTAGTCTTTGGAGCTTGTTCTGGGCATCTTTCAGCAGCTCCTTGGCTTCATCTCGGAGGCTCTCGGCTCTTTTCTTGGCATCCTTCACAGCCTTGGCCTTCGTGTCGACCCGCTGCTGAACCTCATGGTACTTATCAGTCAGCTGGCCGTCCAGTATCTGAGCATCAAGACAGAGCAGAGGTTTTGTGTGTCAGATCTTAAAATGATACACAGGCCCCGCACTTCTGAACACGCACTCTCACCTGCTTGGCTTCGTTCGCCTTGTCTCGAGCCATGGTGGCTGTCTCTTCTGCTCGGGCTGCTGCCATGCTGTTGTTAGCGCGTTTGGTCTTCAGGGCGGTGATCTCCTGTCCCAGTGTGCCCAGGCGGTCCATGGCATCATTTAGGTCATTTTCAGTGTTGGATGTCTCTGACTCAATCTGGGGAGAGAATTTCCGAGCCAAATCATTTCTTTCTGTTCCTAAATAATCTTTAACCCTTAGGTTAAGTGATGCAGGGTTTTCTTATTCATGAATCAACAATGTCATATCTTCATATTATTATTAAAAAGTCTGAGAAATCACTCAATTTTAGTTCTATCCTGTCTTTAGGGTGTTTTTCTCTTAATGCTACATGGCTGCTGGTTTAAAGATATTAAAACAAGTTAAAATAAATCTATCAGGGCTTCTTAGGGTGTTAAGTTTTGAATGGTTTTCGTCAACCTTTTTTTATGGTAGGCATGTTAATTCAAGAAATATTGGCAAACAGGTTATTAAAGGCAACTCTGAGGCGATGTCATTTTTAATTCTGAGAAGAGAAGACCAAAAAAAAATCACTAACAAGAAAATTTTGCCCCGTGGTCGTGATTTCTTTGCTGTGTGTAACAATACTTTTCAAAAATGTGAAAAAGAAGATGGCTGCCTCGCCTCTCCTGGCTATTACTGACTTTAATTCATGTGTTTGGTATTTCAAACAACAGATGTTAAAAAAATAAATGTTGGTTACAGGGCTGACAAATCATAAATTTGAATATTATGAGAAACGGATGATAGCAAATGTGTCAATTGCATTTATTAGCTGAGTCTATGAAATGATGTGATGCTCCATTTTTGCCTTTCCTTGAAAATAAGTAAAGATTTCCATTAATGTTCAAATTACATTGTTATAATGACATTATATAGCCAACATAATCATGAGGTGAGTATCTGATGTTGTAACCACCCAACCTGAGACATAATACGACACATGAAGAAAGTTTCAATTTAACAGCCTACTTTTGCATTAGGAATTAGTACCCCTTATTTTCCAATTTAATCCTACATCCGATCATTGATGGTCATCAGAACAAAGCTCTGACAGTCTAAACTGGTGTGGTTGTTCATACTGCTCAGTAAAAGATCGGCTTTGGCTGTTACCTGAGCCAGTCTGGCCTCCGTCTCCCCAATATCTGCTTTGGCTCTTGCAATGGCCTTTTCAGCTGATGTCTGAGCACTTTTAGCGTCCACCAGGGCCTGTTTCACTGTCTCCGCCGTGGTCTTCACCCCCTCAGCACTGTGCCTAAACATCAGCAACACAGAAACACTGACTTTAAGAAGCGTTAGGCTTCACTGAGTTAATACACTTGCTACTATACAAACACATTGGTAAGACCAGCTCTGCTCTGACCTTGCCCTCTTCGCATCCAGCAGCAGCTGCTCTGCCTTGCGGACATCATCCTGTGTCCGCTCCAGGATTGCATCCACATTGGAAAGGCTGCGGACCCGTTCTTTGATTTCATCAGCGAGATGTCTGATCTGTGAGGGTGAAGCTGGGATGGAGAGCTCCAACACGTGATTTGCCACCGCCTCAATGCTGTCTGGGTCTGCACCCTCCTCTGAGAGAAAGATAAAAAATTTACAAAAGTTAAAAGGTTGTTTTCAGTACATTTTAAGTCAACTTAAAAAATGTGCATTATAACATGATCACAAATAAATCCGAATAATATCAGACTCACGGGTGAGGAAGTCTCTGATCTGTTTGATGAGGTCTCTTAGGTCATTGTTAGAGCGCTCCACTTTGTTTTTCGTAGCCGTAGCTTTATCCAGAGCAGCTTGGGCTTTACTCTTAGCCTCCTCTGCCTTGGTCTTGGCATCTGCCACCTGAGTGAAAGACACATGTTTATAGAAGACACGAAAAGGCTTTTGGGCTTTCTGCACCCTAAGAATGACTTACAACCCCAGGAGCTAGTGTCAATGTTAATTTTAGTGTTAATTTTAGTGCTTTTGAATAATACTGTCTTCTCTGTCTGTCTGTAACTTTGAGTTCTTGCTGCTGTCTTGACCAGGCAGCCTTTGAAAATTAGATTTTCTTATCTGAATAAAGGTTTAATTATGTAAAAATAAGGGAAATAGAAATAAACGAAAGACTGACAGTTATAACAGAGAATGTATCCGCTTTAGCTGCAGTTTTCATGAGCTTTGGTTGTGTTTCTCTGAACAGTTATTCATAAATGTGTTTTTGTGACAATTTTCTCCTACTTCTGATTCCAGTGTGCCCACTCTTCCTTAGATTGGTTTTCTCTAAGGACATATATCTCCTAGATTGCATCTGTGTGCCTTATTCAAATCACACAATAGTCTAAATCTATTTATGGAGATTCAGTCTACATGTAGGAACGCTGGCACAAACTGAAATGGCAAACCCCCAGATGTAAATCTTTGTGGAGTAAGTCTGTAAATAATTTAAGAGCTTAATTCTCACTGCTCCTCCCTTACTTCAGGAAGTAAAAAGGATTCCTCTTAATCTGGTCTAAAGGGAAACTGAAACACTTTAAGACAAGATTTAGTTGAAAATGTCTTGGCTGCAGTCTGATCTGGTCTCATGAGAAATAAACAAAAAGCTCTTCTTCTTTATTTCTTGGTGGAAAGAGGCAGCTCCAGAAATATGTGACACAAAAGAAGATTTAGAGGCCCTACATATTTGATGTTATGTACAGACAACAGCTTGATTTCAAAAGTTTAGTCACACTTGTGGACATTTTCCTGCTCCTCACTTTGGTAAAGAGTCCTTCCACATCCTCCATCGCTTTGTTCAACTCGCTCTCTGCGTGTTTGGCTCTCTCCAGGGCATTGGCAGCTACTGCTACAGCTCCGTTACAGTTCAGCCCTCCACAGTGTCGGTTCCCTTCGTCGTCACGGCAACCTGCACCCCCACATGGACTTTCTTCACAGGTAGCATCACCAGGGGCGCCGCAAACCTGTTGGGACAGGTGAACATGCAATTGCAAATGAATGGAAAGTACCAGTTGCTTGTAACAGTGTAGGAGTGAGAAAGTTTTCTCCTCGTCTGTTGGACACAGCCAGAACATGACGCTGCATATTTGATCAACACTGAGTTAAGACCAGACTTTTACAGTTTGTTGTGTAAGTGATCATTGCAGTACCACTACCCAAAGAAATCTGTGATTGCAAAAGTCTGAACTCTGTTAGACTGCATGTAAAATATAAACAAAACAGACCAGCAAACAGAGCCGGCACAGCTAGCTTAGCTTGTCTTTTGTTGCTTGATGATAAGTTTTAAGCTGATATTTGATTGTATTATTTAGTTAAACTTAATTGGCGCTTGAAATGGCTTTTACAAATGAAGAACTGGATCAAACCTTCTCGTTGATCTTCCTCATGTCCAGGCCCTGTGCTCGGGTATTGAGGTCACCGAGCGCACGCTTGTTAGCAGCATTTTTGCGGTTGAAGTCGTCCTTCTTTACATTGATTAGGCGCTCTGTACGGCGGCGAGTTTCTGCAGATTGGCTCACTGTGCTGGGTGTGGTGGTTGTTGATTCATTGGCACGCCGCTCTGCATCACGAGACTTGTTGTAGGAGCTACGGATGCTGTCATAGGCACCTATGAAAAGTAAAGGAGGAAGTATATTTTTATCAACTCAATGCATTATCTTGTGTAGAGGGCAGAAAATAAAAAAGGGGATGCTTTATGTGTATAAACCAAGCAGATTAAGAAGAAGAAACCTACAACTTCAGAAGAGCTGACCACAGAGAGTTTGATTAGAAGGTGTAAGTGATTCAGTTATGTGGGCCTATTCTCCATCTGCTCCTCCTCACCTAAGAAGTTGGAGTTTTTAAGGATATCCAGTTGACGGTGAAGCTGCTCTGAAGTAAGGTTCAGCTCTTTGGCCTCTCTCTCCAGAGCACTCAGCTCCTTGCTCGCCTCGGAGTTGCTGTCCTGAACGATGGTAAGATCTCCCTCCACTCTGTTCAGGGTGTCAGTTGTCTCACTGATCTGCGCTCTGCAGGGCAAAACAAGCAGTTATCAGTGGATATAAACTTTATTATGGGTTCATTGATTTCAAACATAGCCTACTTTGTTGGGCAAATTGAATAAAGCTGTCACTGGGATTGACAGATTTGGTTTGAATCCTAGGTAATCTCTTGCAATTCTTCTTATATAACAAAACAAATCACTTGAGCCAGCTGCACCTTAGATCTTCAATAAGCTCCATCAGTGTAGCAACGGCTGCAGCAGTGGCATTGCGTGCGTTGACAATCCCCTGAGCCTGCGCCAGCTTCTCCTCCAGGTCTCTGAAGGCTTTTTCATAGGGCCCAGTAAGCCCTGTGGTCTGGATCTCATGGGCACGCTCTGCCAGAGTCTTTGTACGCACTGCCAGGTCCTGGTGGGCAAAATTGTGAAGAGACAGATTATTGTTGACAGCTGATAAATGAACAGTTCATTTTTTTCCCCACATTTGGCTTCTGCAGACGTGGAATAAGAAGCTTTTTTGCATGAAAGTGTACCTGCACAATGCGGTCCCAGTCCCCAAAGCACTGGTGGCAGGGCTGACAGTTTGGGAACTGTCCAGAGAAGCCTCTGGCACACTGATCACAGCGGACACCTGACACCCCCTGCTGGCAAACACAGTGGCCGGTCATCCTGTTGCACTGAGAGGTCTCAATGCCACGCCAGTCACAGTCACAAGCTGGAGGAAGGGACAAGAAGAAGGATAAGGTGTGACACTAATATACAGATCACCTGGATGTACTGTATATATCTACTGCTTTCATTTTAATCTCGACCATCAAAGGGTGCACTTTGCATATAGAGCATCCTGAGTAATCCTACCGGTGTGAAATAAACTCTTTGCTTTCTCTTTCGGGTCAGACTTGAATAGCAAACTTTTCAGAGTCTGCAACACCACCATGACAGAGCTGTCCTTTCCCATTGATCCTGCATTGATCCTAATATTGGTGTGCTGGTGGGTAATTTCACAAGAGCTGAACAAACCTGGGGGACTTTGCACACACTCAGACATGCACACACCCTCAGCACTTGTTTGTCCTGTCTGCTCTTTCTGCCCATAGTGATTCCATTTGTAACACCTTCACTCCTCTGTGAAATTCATTGAACAATGATTTTTTCTTACAATCTTTAGCAATTTTTCTTACTTTCTTCAGAAAGTAGTTTATATGACATTTGAAAATAAAAGCATGTGTTTACAACACTGAGATTCAGGTAACCTAAACAAAAGACAGCCAAAATGTCTAACTGAGAGCAAACAATCTTTCCTAAAAGTTTCCATGAGTCTTCTGATTATATCTCTGTAATGAAGATTTTTGGGGATGATATTTATGAGGTCAATTTCTTCCCTGTCCAATAAAAAACACATATCTCCAAAATGTTTTTTTTTTTCAGGAACATTAAAAAACAATTTTATTCATAAACTACCTTACAGAATAAACCCAGAACACTGTAATTAGACACAATTTGGACCCGTAATCAAAATCTATATTTACACAGTCATTAGTTACCTGTTTAATATTAACAGACTTAGGTGCTTTGCTTGTGATAAGCAATTGTGAAAAACTATTAATAGTGGGCTATCTTACATTTATAGCACATTGGTTGTTAACCTTTTTGAGTCACGACTCCCAATTTAAAATACACTAGTGTCTGTGACGGAGTGTGAGAGAGAAAACAAAAGCAGCTTTGCCTCTGGGGATTAACTTCAGCTCAAGAAATTGAAATGTTATGAATATAACTTCTGTAACTTCTGTGGGGCAACCCAGTGTTGTACCTCATTCCTCTCCTTCAGGAAACAGAAGTTATATTCATAACATTTCGTTCCCTTTCAGTCGATTCACTCGGCACAACACATATAGTATGGGACATGTATACATACCCCGCAGAGCAGCCACCGAACTGAAGTCAAACCTCCAAAACTTTAGTGCATTGTAGACCCAGCAGAAAGGACACAGTGAGCCAGTGAAGAGGCTGTCACATCCAAACGATAAAACCGAACAAAAGTGTGTGGTGATGACCAACTGGCTGCAGTACAGATATCACTCACAGAAACCCCTTTAAACAAGGCCCATGAGGCTGCCATTCCCTTGGTTGAATGTGCCCTCACACCTTGGGGCAACGGGAGACCCCTGCTGCTGTATGCTAAGGAGATAGCCATCACAATCCAGTGGGAAAGCCGCTGCTTAGACAGCGCCTTGCCCTTGGCTGGATTAGCAAAACAGACAAACAACTGGTCACATACACGCACACTCTGAGTGCGGTCTATGTAAGTGCGTAGTGCACGCACAGGGCACAAGGAATGCAACCTCTTCTACTCCTCAGATGCAAATGGAGGGGGGAAGAAGCTCAGCAGATCAAAACTCATAGAGCTATAGGCTGTGGGGATAATCTTCAGCAAATACGCCGCATTTGGGCGCAGTCTAATCATAGATCCATCCGGAGTGAACTGGGTACCAGAGGGATGCACAGACAAAGCATGAAGGTCGCCCAGTCGCTTTGCAGACGTCAAAGCAAGTAGCAGTGCAGTTTTGTATGAAAGAAATTTCATGTCTGCTGACTCAACAGGCTCAAATGAGGTCCACCAAGAGCCTCAAGCACCAGCCCTAAATCCCATGAGGGAACACTGGGTTTAAGAACAGGTCTTAGCCTGCGGACTCCCTTTAGGAAGCGCATAGCAAGAGGGTGAGTGCCTAGCGTCACACCATCAAAGCCAACATAGCTTGCAGATATAGCTGCCAAATAGAACTTAATTGTTGAGAAAGAGAGACCCCTATCCAGCAGGTCCTGAAGGAACGTTAAAACATCCACAATAGAACTCTGAAATGGGAGTACATTTCGGTCCTGACACCACTGCTCAAATGCTTGCCATTTATAGGCATATAGGCCCCTAGTAGATGATGCCCTTGCACTCTGGATCGTTGCCACCACATTTGGGGGCAGACCCTGAGCCATTAAGTTGGATCTTTCAACAGGTAAGCATGTAGTTGCCACAGTTCTGGGCGCGGGTGAATCACCTCTCCTCCCGCCTGGGAGAGGAGGTCCCTGCAAAAAGGGAGCTGCCAGGGCCTCGCTGCCAGCAGACTGATTATCTCTGCGTACCACGACTTCGCCGGCCAGCGAGAAGCCACCAGGATCAGGGAGAGCCCCTGCTGGCACACCCTCTCCAGAACAGACAGAATCATTTCCACCAGGGGAAATGCATTTAGCAGCGTGCTGGGCCATGGAGGAGCTAGCACATCCATTCCCAGTGGAGCATTTCAGTCTGTTATGGAAAAGAACAGGGGGCAATGAGTATTTGCTCTGGAGGCAAAAAGATCTACTTCTGCCCTGCCGAAGCGGTCCCATATCTGAGCGATCACTAGTGGGTGCAATCTCCACTCTCTCACAAGAGGACCCCCCCTGGAGAGAAGGTCTGGCCTAAGGTTTAAATGACCCGGAATATGTGTGGCTCTGAGGGACAGAAAATGAGCAATGCACCATAGCAACAGATAGTGAGACAGTTTTAACAGGGGAAGAGAGCGTGTCCCTCCCTCTTGTTTATGTCGGAAACCACGGTTGTGTTGTCCGTCCTGATCAGAACATGATGGCCTGTCAGAACGGGACGAAAGTGCTTCAGAGTGAAAAGGGTAGCTAATAGCTCAAGGTAATTGATGTGGAGCTCGCATTGTACACGCCTCTCACTGCTGTGCCCTCGCACAGAGACCCCCAACCCCTCAGGGATGCGTCTGTGGACACCCTCCCTATTGGAGATCCCTGTTGTAGAAAACCGGGTTCTCTCCACAGGAGAAGAGCTGACATGCAAGACAGAGTTATCGTCAGCCTCCTCTGGATGTGACGCTGCGTGCACAGCCGGTGGGACTGAGTCCAGCATTGAAACGCTCTCATTTTTGAGGGAGGGTTGTGCTTGGGAGACTGTGTTAAGGGAGTGCAGCGCCTCTCGGGGCTGGACCCCTGAACAAACTTTAAACGCGGCCTCTTTGGCGGCAAAAACTGAAGGGCAGCAGTGTCTCTGTGCTGCTGGGCCCCCTCTCGAGTCCCGAAGCTAGGATGACAGCTGCTTCTTCTTCCTGGGCACTGAGTCCCTCTGAAGGCTCAGTGGCGGACCCTTGTTCCAAGCCGAGGGGCGTGGGTTCTGACCGGGTACATGCCGCTTCACCGGTTGGGGCCCCAAACTGGCGGGCGCTGCAGTCCTCTTGGGGAGAGGCAGTGGTGCCAGTTTGTGCAGATAACACTGTTGTTTGGGCCTCGCATCACGCCTGGGGATGATGCTTCTCAAAGCTTCGGTTTGTTTCTTCCTCAGCTTAAACTTAGCCTGAATGGTGTCGAGGGACTGCCCAAACACAGGCTCGTCAAGATAAACCCCTCTGTCCCTATCCGGAACGTCGGAGAGAGTCAGCCACAGGTGTCTCTGCGCCACCACAGTGGAAGCCATGCCTCTACCTAGAGAGAGCGCTGCACAGCGGGACACACGGAGAATGTAATCTGTGGCGACCCTAGCTTCATTGAGGAGAGGAGAAAGCAGACTGTCAGGAGGCATACACAAGCTGAGTTCTGCCAGACACATAGCCTGATATGTCTGAAGCATGGTGACAGAGCTTAGTGCACGGGCTGTACTAGCCAGTCACCTGTAAATCTTATCCAGCTGTGACGCTGAAAACCTGCAGTGCTTGGATGGGAGCGTGATGGGGCCAGATAGGCTGCCAGGGACGCCTCCAAAGGCGGAGGGTTCACCGAACCAGCTTTTTCAGCTCCATCCAGATCCAGAAACTGTCCACAACTGGGCACTGTGGCGCAGGTGGACAGCGGCTTGTTCCATGTCGAGGTTAGTTCTGCAACAAATCCGGGATCATGGGCAAACTGTTCTTAACAGTCGTAGGTTCGGGTGGGAGAAAAAACCCTGAGAACCACGATGTTTTTTTGAGCCGGTGGAGGAGGGGGCCATTCTACTCCCAGTTTCTCAGCTTCACGGCAGTACAGTGAGAGGAAGGATGTGGTCCAGCTCAACCGGTGCAGCAGCGGCGGCATACTGACCCAAAGACAACGGCTCCTGCTCGTCCTCCGAAAAGCCCTGCACGTCCAGGCCGATGTCCAGCACGTCATCCTCCTCCTGGTAACAAGCTAGCCCAGATAGCGGGGGGGCCCGGCTCAAATCCAGCTGACCCGTCAGCACACTCCACATGGTCTGCCCAATTTCCAACTGAGCGTTCGACCAGAAAGTCCTCACCACCGGACTCAGACGAAGCCAGGTCCCTGGACTCGGAGAGGAGGGGATTGTGCAGCGCAAAAGCGTTTTTTCCTAGTATTTTCTCCACAAACTTGACCCACCTTCCCAGGGTTGAGCTCTGAAGCCGGTGAAGGACTCACGCGACTTGGGCTCAGTCAATGCCCTCCTGGCGTGGACAATCCCCAGGCAAACAGGACAAGCCTCATGGAGATCTTTCTCATGAAGGGACAAGGCGCACTCCTGAGGACAGGGGCGAACAGAAGACTTCGCCTTTACTTTCATGGGCACAGCGCTCATAATAAGACGCAGAAGCTGAACGAAATTAGCGCTCTGCGGGTAGCCGCAGGCTAACACCAACAGGGGCAGTTAAGCTAAAATCGATCAGGCAGTGGCCACAGACAAGACCAGGCTAAGCTAGCAGCAGCTAGTTAGCCCGACTCAGTGGAGGTGTTCTCAGCGGGGTGAAGAGCGTAAGAACTGAAGGATGACTGTGGTGTTAGCAGGCAGAGCCTCCCAGACGTCACCACAGATCATCTGCCTTAAAGGGGTGTGAATAAAGGTGTCTTCAGTCAGGCCACGTGGGGGCGTGATATTCCATACTATATATGTTGTACCGAGTGAATCAGCTGAAAGGAAACTAACGTACAGGTAAGCAACACTGTCATGGTTAGAACAAAGTTTGAGGTCTGCATCAGTCAATGTGAGGACATTAGTGTAGCATTACCCTGGACTGTAATGAGTCTGTCACAGTGTAAAGTCTGTTTGCTGACATGACAAGACAGGGCCAGGGTAGAAGGTACGTGCTTTGTTGACACATTCTACAACCGATAGAGATACTTGTTGAGAAGATGATGTTATAAAATGTCCTTCCATCAGTCATTTGGATACTCAAAGCTACAGGTTGTTAGGGAAGATTATGGACCATGCATGTATTGAAAAAAGTCTGTATCGCTAAAAGTGGAGATACGTGTTTTTCATCAGACAGCGATGATATGTAGTATTAGGGTTTTTTGTTTTTCTAAGTCTCAAGATTTACCTTATAAGTCTTAAAAGCATACAGAATTTACCTTATTTTGTATGTGTCTTACCTCTGCACTGTGTCCTGGGATCCCCCCAGTAGTTCTCCTGACAGTCTGTACAGGTCCTCCCTCCAAAGCCATCCCGACACTGACACTGTCCAGTGAACTGTAGAGCAGAGAGGAAAAATGTGACGCTTGACACATCAGTTCTTCTTGTTTCTGTCAGTGTGAATGAATTCAAGTGAATGTAAATGAATGTGAACAGGTTTGATTAATTTTAGAACAGAGAGATATGCATGTTTGAGTGTGCAAAGGTCGGAGTGTTCCTGACCTCGTTACACGAAGACGTGACTGAGTTGTTGGGATCACAGCCACAGGATTCACAGCCCCTCCCGCTTGCGAGGTTCCAGTGGTTTGGGGCGCAGTGGTCACACATCAGGCCCATGACATTTGGCAAACACTGGCACTGCCCTGTGGCGCGCTGACACACACAGTCCTCACGCTGCATACACTGACTGTTTTCAGTGCCCAAGAAGTTGCACGTGCACTCTAAAGGGCAAAAACATCAGAAATTATTCCATCATCATCATAGTACAGTTACTTCAACACAATATTCATGTTAATGTCAATCATCTTCAGATGTCACTCACTCCTGCAGTTGCGTCGGGATGCATCTCCAAAGTAACCGCTCTTACAGATGCCACAGTTCGGGCCCTCTGTGTTGTAAAGGCATTTCCTGCATTCTCCAGTCCGCCTGTCACAAGAGTCCATGTCTGACATGTCGATGTTGTTGTTGCACTGGCACGGCTGGCAGCGACCTCCAGGCTGAGAGGGGTTGCCGTAGTAACCTGGGGCACATTCCTCACATCTGGCCCCTAAAGAAGACAAAAAAGAAAAAAAAAGTTAAAATGTAAACAAAGAGTGTAAGCAGAAGATTTTACTATTCAAAACGAAATAAACTGCACAGCTTTATCCCAGCTGTTTTTTTAAGTTTGAAATCCCATTATGTTTGAGTGTAAGACAGCATGAGGCTGAAAACTTGTGAATATACAGAAAAGGAATAATAAGACGCTTTTGCTTTAAAGCAATGAGGACTCTCTTGATTGGCCTTTTTTGTGGATTCCTCTGTTTAAATCCACCTCTGTAAAAATTTAGTGATGGATTTTTATTTTGATAGTACATTAAATATGGAATTTAAATTCCCCTTTGGGGATAAATAGAGTTCTCATCTTATCTTCTTCCTATAAGTACTCCCCCTGCCTTTTGTGGGTTCCTCTGATGGATTTTCTTATATTTCTTGCATATCTTGACTCTTGCATTTTGGCTGCTAATTTAAATAATTTAAAACTGCATATTTGTTTATTAAGGAGGCAACCCATGACCCCCCACTTTGGGAACCACTTGTCATAGGAAATGGAGATAAAGTTGTGTTTGGGTTGTGTCTGGTTGAACTGGCATATAAAAACTTAACCAGCACAGGCATGTGGATGTAAACCTACAAGAAGGACCAAATGCTGGTGGTGCTAGCTCTGCTATTGTTAGCCACACTATGCAAACCAATCCCACACCATGTTTTGCCTGTGCTTACAAAATTTCCCTTTAAGTACTGCTAGCACAGATTCAAAAATGTCAACACTATCAGAAGCTACACTGCTTCCGTTTTGTTTGTAACACAGTATTCAGTCCAGCATTTGGCTCAAAGTCTTTCTGCAAAGCATGGACAACATCAAATTCAGACAATCCTATAGGAGTATCAGTTTGGTTACTAAACATCACTCATTGGTTAAAAAGCTCTCATTAGTTCAGGGTCTTCAATCACACCTCCCTTCTCAGGAGATTATGCAACACATCATCACTAAAAGTATTAATTCCATTATATTATTCCATGAGTCTATCCAGAAAAATCCATCCCGGCTGGTAATTTAGTCTCCCATGGTGCTGCATATCACATTTGGCTGATATTACAATCCGTCAGAAACCACTGCCATAGACTATACAACACAGCTAAAACAACAGTAAGGTCGTATCTGACATTCTTCAGCCTGTTGGGCTGTTTCCTCCTCACTGTTACATCTCATTTACTCTCTCTTTAGGTCAGACTCAAACAAGAAATACCTGGCATATTTGAGTGAAGCGGAAAAATGAGAAAAGCAGGAAATAAGAGAGAGAAAGTAATGAAAAAGTGGGGAGAGGAAGAGAGTAGGGCTGTGCTAGTAAAGCTAAAACTGAAGTACATGGGAGATCAAATCAGAGGAATATAAAGAGTAAGAGGCAGCTGGATGGGGGAAAAGAGCAGAGAGAGTGATGAAAATAGAAATAGAGCAAATGCTACTTGTTCATTGTGCTACATCTTCAAGAGCAGAGGCAGTCACACAGTTCAGTTTTTGTTTCACTACAGCTCTTTTCTCTGTAAAAATTTCTGCTAAAACATCATCCCAACAGAAGTCATTCACAGATCAAGATGAACAGTGAAATCTATGTCAAACAAGAGAGAAAGAAGCTGACCCAGACTCTGAATCAATCAGCACATGCGTCCAAACCTGAAGCCATATTACCCATCTTCATGTTTTCTCCACCTTTAAGTAATTTAAGCACAAAACCAGACTTTTTGACACAATCGCTTCAAATTATGTGATTCTGGGTCAGGTCCTTGTGACGGTGTATCTACACAGACCTGGATCAAATCTTGTCATCATTATTCTATCAGCAAACCACCCAAGGAACAATTTCTTCCTCCTTTTTTAAAATCACAGCAGATTTTCTCCCCTTTCAGACATGAATCGTATGAAACACATCAGTATCTAGAAGGATTTGATGTTATTCTTTGAGCCAGGTCTCACACAGAGGCGGGAGCGCACTCCGGCACAGCACTGCTGATGGAGGGGTGCTGAAGCCATGCATGGGGAGGATTTCAAGTGAAGGGTTGGTGGAAAAAAGAGGAGAAGGAGGAGGAAGAGAAGGGGGGGGCAGGGGTCAACCATCATTACTCACGCTTAAAAATGGTCGCCCCGGAGCGTTTAACAATCCCTGAGCCAGTAGTACAGGGGGAGGGAGGAAACGACACAAGTTACCATTTCACAGAACCCACTTAAAAACATCTTTCTTACCTCATTGAGCTGCTCTGGAAGAGTCTGATTCAGTAATCTGAGTTCACAGACCTGCTCCAAAAGTAGCTGTTGGATTGTGCTGAGCTCCTCTTATAAAAAGAGATGGGACCGATCTTTCCCTCAGGGTGCTTGTTGTTGTTTTGATGACTCTATTTCTTAGTCTTTAAGCTAACATGCTTACTAATTCAACACTAACATGCTAATGATTGTTAAATAGCTATCCATAGATATCAGTATATTAAGTTTACTGACTCTGGTGAGAATTTCCCTTTCAAAAAATAGATAAAACAACTCCAAAATAGTCAAGGAACAATTCTGATTTGTTGCTAAATTTCTGTAAATGAACAGCATTTCTGCCAGTCTCTTCTGGACCTGTGTTTAATGCTGATTAGCTTACACTTTGCATATCACACAGCAGGTTCACTCATAAAGTTAAAATAAGGAACTACATGTCTGCAATGTCACTTTGCTCCATTCTCAGCACAACAAAAATGCTTCATACACTCCAACACTCACAAATTGCTTTTTTAAAATTATCATGCAGTAATCACCGCTTTCTGGATCTTAGTTCATTTTGTATGTTTGCTGTTTTAGTTGTATGTTATATTTATGAAGAGCACCCTGAGAAAAGTTCAAAACAACAGTTTAAGCTGACGTAGTAATAAGCTTTGAATGGAACTGAATCCTAATGAGCACTGGGAGTTTCCGAAAAATAAGAATGAGAGGCGTCTGTTCCAGTAAAAAAAAATCTATCAGCAGCCTCGACTTCAGGCACTTGGCTAGGCTAAAAAGAACCAGTCAAAGGTGGGTGTGCAAGAAAAAAAACAATTAAATAACCAGATGGAGAAGTGAACCTCAGCCTGCCTGTGATGAATTTCGATTGGTTTCATATCAGCCAGAATGAGTTTGAAAATATCATTTGAAATATTCACAAAAATCCAACATCAAGCATCCCTCCTAAATGTAAAAGCTTCCAATGAACTGCTGAAGTGTCTTTTAGCTTTCCATCAGAAGTGTACTTTCTGCTTTTGACTCAGCTAAGGTCTGTTTCTTAGACATGGTCAAAAAGTGCCTCATGAAGAGCAGAATGATGAAAATAAATGAATTTCAAAGTGACAAATATTACAGTTACACAGACACACACACACACACACACACACACACACACACACACACAAACACACATCTGAATACACTGATGATTTTATCAGCATTATTAGCTTGAGCATGGAGACATAAACAGAGCAGAGGACTGAAGAGGAGAGAGGGAGACTGTTGTCTGTTGTTTACCTGTGTAACCCTGGTTACAGTTGCAGATAATTTGTCTGTTACGGTTGTCCTGGTAACAAGATGCAGCAAAGTGGCGTCCACTGTTGGGTCCGTCCGGACAGGGGCATGGGCGACACTGACCTCCGGATGCAATACCCAAAACTGGGTTGCCATAGTAACCATTGGCACACCTAAAAAGAGCACCAATCATAAAGAACTGCCAAACACCGAATCGATTTTCTCATAGCCTTCAAAGCTCATTTCTCCGGCTGAAACATCACCTATCACACTTGTCTCCTCCAGTGTTGCCTCTGCAGCCGATGCAGGCACCTGTCCTCTGGTCACACTCGTCAGCATGTCCGTTACACTGGCATGGACGGCAGCTCGGGAAGCCCCAGTGACCCGCTTGGCACCCGTCGCAGCGCTGACCAAATGCTCCCGGGCGGCACTGGCACTGACCAGTAAACTTATCACAAAGTCGAGTCACAGAGCCTTCCAAGCTGCAACCGCAGGCTGGAAAGAGTGAAGAACAATAGAAGATAGAAAATCATGTGAAAAATGATATTTTGAATGAGGGGTTTAGATTTGCAACTGCACTAAGGGACAGTAGAGGGCACCAGCAGCACAGCATGTCATAGGAAGGAATTACACATAAGCGTCCTTTTATTCAGTATTGTAAGAAAACGAGAGTACCAACAATGTTCGACAAAGTATGAGCTCTGAAATTTGTCCTGAGAATAAGTCTGTATATCAATAAGACTTCTCTTCAGAAATCTTGAACCACAGCTGTAGAAAAGAAGTGGAAATCTGTATTTAGAAAATGTTTATTCCTCATCTTTTTTCCTTCAAACAGATCCAGAGAAGTTGAAATAGCCATAAGTCACAAACCTACGCAGCCGGAGGGTCCAAAACCATATGTTCCTGGCGCGCACTGATCACAGCGTCGACCAATCACATTAGGTCTACAGCGACACTGGCCTCCACGGACATCACAAACAGAGCTGATAGACCCTTGAGGGTCACAGTTACATGCTGGAGAAGGACAGAGAGGTACAGACAGGAAGTTCATGAGCTTCTAAAAGGTGATTACATCATGCGCATCAAATTCAGAGAAGAAGAAAAACAAACATCTGCTGACAGAAATTATAACTATGTCTGCAAGGTCAATGTTAAAGAGGTGAGTAAAAGCAGTTCTGGATGATAAAAAAGCAATTTATATCCTCACCATTTTAATCACTCTGTCAATATGGCAGACATTTTTTTAACAACATATACTTGTTTTTTTAACATACCTAGGGCTCCGTCATTTATGATAGCTGACATGCTGGTGATGAGTTTCGCACAAGTGTCACTCATCAATGGGCGGGTCACACTCTTGGCCCCCTCATGGCAGCGGTACCTCTCATAGGTCTGCCTCCTGATGTTAGAAGCTGGATCCCCAGCATTGAACATCTCCATGGAGGAGTGGCGTGGCATCAAGGCTATCTGTGGAAAGAAAAGTCAGAGATTACCGAGCTGAGAGTGAGAAGCAGATGTTTGTGACTGGAATGAAAATGACAATTTCATGAATCAGTAGGAGATTCCAGAAAAAAAAGGGGTCTCACAGAGTCTACAAGGAGGACGGCGTTGGCACCTCCATTAAGGAGGATGCTGTTGGCATCCTGATAGCGTGTGAATTCAAAACGGAGGGTGTAGGTCACCCCTCTCTCCAGACACACCGTCTGAGGAGGGACCACAAATCTGAAGAAAAGACCAAAAGCAGAGGGTCAACTTATGTGAATCTGAATATATGTGTGCATTTCTATGTGTGTGTGTGTATGCGTGTGTGCACTGAGATAACAGACCTAGCTCCAGCTGGCAGGGAGACAATGATTCTGTCATCATCTGGGATGGTGTTTCCACAGGGGCTGCTGGTAGGAATCAGTCCTGGACGAATCACTGTTATCCGCACCTCCTCCCAGTCTCTGGGCATCTATGAAGATTATTGACCTTTATTATAGATTATTGAATATAGGAATATAGAAAAATTAACATTCTAGGTTCAACCTTAAAAAATACATGATGTTTACACACAGACCTGTGACTCGTAGCGAATCAGCAGGTCATACTCCATGGAGTACGGGATGTCACTGATGGTGAACTCCAGGACGCCACCTTCAGGTACCCGAGCAAACCCTATGCCGGTCCAAGTGGCGGGGCGACCTTGCTGGTGCTCCCTGGTCTCCAATGTGCAGCCCTGATGGTCAAAAGTATTCAAATGTTTAATAAGTTTTACACGGTTACACTTCTCCACCAATATGTTCCCATAATAAACACGAGTTGTTTCACCTGCTCCATTTTGGCCAGCTCAGCTTCATAAAGGTAGTGATCCAGAGCCATGAAGTAATATCCAGACTCCAATTGTGTACACTGACGTCCTGTCATGTGACTGCGGCAACGACACTGACCACTCTCCATGGAGCAGCTACGGAGAAAATACATTCGCAGCTTTGTCATATCACCACTACAGCAGACAGCAGCTTCCTTAATACTTGGTCTACCAAAATTCTGCAACTAATAGAATGACCATGTCATTTTGACTAGTTGACTTAGTCGAATCAACAACAACATAACTATAAACAGTTATAGTATGTATAACCTATCCTGAAGGGGATATTTATATCCAGTGGTTAAGAGTTGAAATATCTATCGGTCTCATGGTGGGGCTAGAGGTCAAAGGAACACCACAATCAGTTTCATTGGAATAAATGAGTGTCAATACTACTTTGTCAATACATCCAACAGCTGCTGACATTATGGCCTGGACCAAAGGGCCCCAGCAGCCTCATACTTCAGGTTTCACCTTTGACTCAGGATGAAAGCTACAGAGTCACTCACTGGTTGTCCAGGGCTCCTCCGATGTCACACTCACAGCTTCTGCAGCCATTCAGGTCATGGCTCAGAGCCCAGTGTTCAGGCTAGGAGACACAAAGAACGACAGACAGAGGACAGCGTGAGCGACCGACAGAGACAGAAGAGGACAGGGCAAACACTAAACAGACAGACAGCTGAAGAGTTGAGCCCCACAAAGACATGATGCATCCATCTTAGTGCTATTAGAGGGTAAGAGGGGAACTTCCACCACAGTTTGACTATCTGTATCAAGCCCTCTTATTCCATAAACATTCAGAGCCTTACTGCCAATTTCCTGTCAAATGACACCATGAGAATCTCCACTCCTCAAAAAACAGCTGACTTAACAATGTGCAGAGTAACTTCTTTGTAGTCAGCAAATTCACTTTTAAAGTTCAGCGTTTTGGATGAGGGGTTCGTACTTTTAGTGAATTTGGTGGTTTCTTGCATGTCGTTACATAAGAATCTGGTTATTTCATTACTGTTCAGCTCAAGTTTGGGATTCAAACTCTGTCATCCAGTCAGACTAAGAGACACACTGATCTGAGCTTGTTGTTGTATGCTGGTGTATTAGCCTGAGAAGCTATTTAAGGAGAAGTAATGACATTAACATGTACTCCTCTGTGATGGGGCATCATGTTAAAGTACACCATTTGTTTTAATGAAAACTTTATAAATTAGTAACAGTTTTGGAAACTTTCTCAAATTTGTTAGCTGAGACTTTAAAAAGAGGCTCCACAGAGATTATCAGAGGACAGGCTCTACTTTGGGAGCAGGTCCAGGCCCCTGACCATTTTAGGCTAGCTGTAACCCACACCTACCGGACAAGCCACAAATCCCTGGACTAAAATTAGATCTGGTGCCAAGGCAGGAGCTCACATTCCTGCCTACACTATTCCTGGCTGGGTAGGTTTGGGACAAGAGGCTGAATTATAATAGGGAGCTGATCACCAGAGGGGTGGGAGGAAAACAGGAGAAAGAAATACAGAGTCGAGAGAAAGTGAGCCGCACTGATATAGAAGCAAAAGGAGACCGATACAGAAGACTGGGGCTGTTAGGTAAAATGTAAGGATGATCCAAGCAAACAGAGTGGCCAAAAAGAGGCTCTCAGTCCCTCTCATATTAACACCACTATGGCTAAAGACAGGATGAAAAAGTACAAATGACAGAGACAAATATTTGAGCATTTTCTTTCAAGGAAACAAATGTCAGGGCAAAAGGACAAGGTTTATGTCCCACTTACTCACCAAACACTGGTCACAGCTGCGTCCAGTGACAAGACGCTTACAGAAGCAGTCTCCACTGACCGGGTCACACTGGGAGTTACCTGACACTGTTCCTCTGTGATCACAGCGACAAGCTGGGGGCAGAACACAGACAGCAACATTGGTGAGATTCCCCAAGGAAAGATAATGAGTTACAGCAACACAATAGAAAAGTTTTTGATGTAAGGTAAATGAAGGGTTAAGAAACAAGCTACAACATTTATGTGTTTGTTTACCTCAACTCTCACTAAAAAGTTTTATCATCTTACAGTCACAAATATTTCAGATAAAATGGAGGATAAGCAGCTTCAAATGGGAGACAGGTCACATCACTCACTCTCAGTACAACCATAACCTAAAGAAGCATGGTTGCTAGGAGGTACACTGCAAAAACTCAAATCTTAGCACGTGTTATTGTCTTATTTCTAGTAAGAGATGTCTTATAAGGCTTGATCTAAGCCACATCCACATAGCAAGTCTAGAAATGTCTTCTTTTAAGACAATACACACCGAAAAATAAGACCTGAAATACTTGTAGTTTTTCTTATTCTATTGGTCTATTTGTTTTATTCAAACTTTTATTTTTGGCACATAATATCCTATCTAACAGCCATTTTATGGACCTGTCAGGCATTCGTGCTTAAATAAGTCCATATAAGACCCAGTTTAATAGAAATAAGACTGAAGGAAATCCTGACTAAGATTAAATTGTTTTGAAATGTGAGTTTTCTTTTCCTGTTTTAGGTAACACACAAACACTGCCTTGTCTTGGAGTAGAAAACCATAGTTGTTGTGACATTTCTGCAACACAGTGTGAGTTGTAAAAGACTCTGTACTCACGTTGGCATCCCTGAGGATTGTCAGCACTCAGACCAAAGTAGCCGGTCTTACACTTGTCACAGCGCGGCCCCTCAACATTTGCTTTGCAGCGGCACTGACCTCCCACCATGCCCAGGGAAGGGTCGGTGTGGCTGTCGCACATTCCTCCATTCTCTGAACCATCGGGGTCGCAGTCACAAGCTGTGTCAGGGAAGACCGGAGGAGGCAGGTTATGGTGGATTTAAGAGCATTCCCACGCTTAGATCACTTTGGTTAATATGTTGTGAAATTGTGCTCTCGCATGGAATTGTCATGTTGTGTTTAAATTGTGTTTTAGTTTTAATGTGATTAGACTAACAGGATCCTAACACCCCCGTTTTTAACATTCATCAACCCTTATCAAAGTTAATGTCATGTCTGTTTGTTGTATTTGCTCATTCTTACAAACAGCCTATGCTAAAAAATTTACACTTGCTGGGACTCTGGACTGCAAGGTCATTCTTAGGACAACAGCATGTAAATTAGAATCAAGAAATGTCTGTTTACTGACTAGCATTGACTGCACAATTTATACGACTGTGCTTGAAAAGGGTGCAGAGCTGTGGTGGGCATCGCCTCATGGAAAATGACCTTTTCTTTAAATTATGAAGTACATATGAACATCTTAACCCTTAGATGGGCTGAAACGTCTCAGATTCAGGATACCTGACAAAGTTAGAAATGATCGAGAGTTTCGGCAATTTTTTTTACTTTCTTGCAAAATGGGTATAATTAAACATGGTGCAAATTAGTTACAAACTTTGTCATTAAATAAAACTCTTTTATTCTAGTCAGTGAAGTTAAAGGGAATGTGGCAACTGACCTGGCAATATACTTTAGACTGGTGCAAAGGATTATACCAAAGGAAGGGTTTGTTGATTCATTTTTTTTCTTCTACTCAAACAAGAAGTGAAAGAGTTTTGTTACGGCTGTGTGTTTGTTTTGCATGTGTTTTTCCCCTTTTGTCTCTCCATAGCTGCCCAGGTGAAATCACTTGAGTGCCAATCAGACTCACCTGGTGCTGGGAGTCTAAAAGCCCAGAGCTGCCTGCAGTCTGGAGAGGCATTTGGTGGGGAACTGCTGCCCTGCTGCCTCTCATTTGTGTTGTGGGTTCTTTGTGTTTAGTTCGTAATTTTGTTATTTGGTCAGAATAAATCACTTGTTACACTTTTGAAGGTGTTTTGTTAATTTAATGGGTCAAAAGATGAGGATAGTTGTTAGCCCCATAGGGCCGCCTTCAGGTCAGTTTGAAAAAAAAAAACAAAAAAGAGGATAATTGATCGTGTTTTTACCAAAACCTAAACACTGTTTTAGAGAGTGATGGTTTTTGTTAAAGACCCACTCTGATGAAAATCATGTTTTTCATGTTGTCTACATGTTCGTATGGCATTTTTCTGATGCAACAGGACATATCATGATCACAGCTTTAAGAACACTGATAGCACTTAAAGTAGTATAAATAAATTATAATTGGAGTGGGACTTATAGGACTGACACAGGATCAGAGTCTCTTTGCGGAATGCATGGGACAAATAAATGAGAGAATTCTGCAGAGCTACAGCGTCTGGTTTCTGGTTTCAGAAACAGCATATGTCTTACCTAGACTGCAAAAATAATTGTATTGTAAAGCTACTGCAAAGCTTAGACATTAACATTTTTATAGAAACTTGAAGAAGTAGAGTCAAGTACAGTCACTGAGTCTATTTTTATGCCGAGAAGTGAACCAAAGTAAAGCCAGACTACATTATCTAACTTCCTTTTGAGGTTCCTGGTCCCTCATGCAGTAATGCCACTGCAGTGACATCACACACCTTTCCTCCAGATAATGCCTTCAGTTAGGTCTTCAGTTATTCTCAGATGATACTTCGATGTAAAACACAGCAAAACACACTCACCTATGCAGACCCGTGGGTCTCTGATGTCCTTAAAAGGGTCTTTGTAGTAGAAAGGTTTGCACGTCTCACAGTTGCGTCCCATCGTGTTGTGTTGACAGTCATCACACACTCCTCCGCTGACGTTTCCAGTGGCCAAATACACCGCCATGTCAAAGTGGCACATGCTGGAGTGGCTGTTACAGTTACACTCTGGTAAAAAAGGACACTTGTTTGAATGGGATAAGTCATTTCTAATGATTTTGTCTATCTTTCATCAGTGCTGTTTTTGTTGTCTGGCTGCTGCTAGCAATGCTGGTTTAAGGTGACTAAAACTCAAACTGAATAATTGATGAAATGGAACACTAAGATTGTTGAGCTACATCAAAAATTTTACAGGCTTAAGCACAAAACAAGGTCAACTACGCAAACAGAATTTACAATAAACACAGATGAGGATGTAACCTAGTGCAGCAGATAATATCACTTTGCTTTTTAAACTTTTGGATTACAAGTCTGTGACAATCTAATGCTTTCTCCTTTCTCCTCTGCACTCACTCTTGCAGGCGTTGGTGTTGCGTCCCTCAGCTGGTCTCCATGGCAGGTCATTGTAGAAGTCATCACATTGCTCACAGTTCAAACCCTTAGTGTGGTGGTTACAAACACACCTGCCGTGAACCTTTAAAAGAGAAATAAGGGTTAGATAAAGCAGTTTAAGCACAAATGAAAACCAAGACTCTAAATATTATATTTACCATTCCTTCTATATCATCCCTGATGCCATCGATGGGTGCACACTCAGAGGCGTGGCCGTAGCAGAAGCAGTTTCCACGTACGACGAGCTCATACATGGCGTAGTAATACTTTTCTTTGATTTCAGCTCGAGGGTCCAACAGGTTGTCCCCCAGTGTGTGAAGCTTTGTGAAGTTAACTCTCAAATTGGTGATCTTAAGCTGGTCTGATGAGGAGAGGACAAACAGAGAATAAGAGAGAAGGAAAAGAACACTGATATGTTTTGGGGGGTTTCTGTTATATATGCTGGTAGCCTGTTGACTGCTGGTATGGTACAAGTTGGTTTGTTTCATATACATTCATTACCCAAATGAATAAACACTCAGAACTTAAGCAGTTCTGCTCGAGCAAGAAGAGGAAGTTAACGCTGGTGAAGCAGAGCCAAGAATGAGGCAAAGGATTATGGGTGAACAACAGCTAATGATCTGTGATGGACTGAGGATTAGTTAGACCTCTGAGGTTTCGGGCAGCTTGTGATCACTCATGTAATTACTTGATAATTTTGTCCAACTGGTGAGATTTTTCAACACAGCATTAAAATCTTCCAATCAAACACAACAAACAGTGCAATCAACGTTATCACATGCGACACTAGACCAGATATCACCTATAAAATTAATTTAAGTGTATTTATGTTATGTTACAATCACTTCATTTATAACTCAGCTGGATCAGTATGAGCAAAATAATCAAAATGTCAAGTTTGTTCAATCCTGTCTCCAGTTTCAAGTACAAGACCAAGAGGGTCCAGAAATAATGGATGAAAAATAAAAGTGTGCCGTTGAAAAGGTTGCTCTCACATCCGGCCTCTGCGCTCTCGAACCAAAGTGGAAGAAAGATAACACCCCTCTAGAGAGGGATTCATCAATCTTTCCACTTTTTCCAATTTGCTGGAATAACTGTGGTCACAACATCCCCTTTAATATGGTCCAGCTGTTCAGCAGTAGTTCTCAACAACCCCCTCATCATCTGTACTCATCCTTGTATCTTTCCAAGGAAAATGATTCAGAAATCTCAAACCATGATGATTCACACAAAAAGAGGAAAACAGAGAAGACAGGCCTTTTCAAAAGTCAAGGATAACAGCTACTGTTATCTAAACTAATGCACAGTAAGTTATAAATTTCCCAAAAGTTTGTATGAATGGATTCCTCTGACAGACAACTCTTCTTTAAAAAGAAAAAAACAGAAGAAAAAAACGTGGACATCTTTATACTAATTCAATCTAAAAAAAAAAAACTACAGTTTGAATCATTCCCAGAATTTAAATTTCATTTCTATTTTTCTAACTGTGTATCTCTGAGTGGAATTTATTATGACTAAAAATAAGGTGTGTGACTATATTTGTCACAACAGGATGACAGGTCACAAAATTCACAACACATGGGAGACTAGAGTCCTTTAAATCTCAGCACTTTGTTCGGGTTTTCTTTTTAGACTGCTCTGTTTCTCTATTGTGATTCTATTTTATTTTTAACACCATGTTTGCTGGTAACCGCTGCTAGTTAAGCATTAGCCCATGTGTTTAACCACAAGGTGTAGACTTAGGTCTGGAATCTGTCTCTGGACATCAAGGGCTCTATTTTCGTGTCCGCCGGCGACGCGGCGGAGGGTGGCGGACCCTGCGCAGTGTTATTTTCATCTGGCAGAGCCCGGCCTACAGCCACTTTGGTATTTTCGTGGACTGAGGCGCATCGAGGTCCGCCAAGCTGGCCATGGTGGCGTGGCAGACGGAGGTGTTGACAGAATCAGCTGGCGGCAGCAGCAGCGCAGGCAGAGTGCAGCTGGTCTAGTGGTATTTTGGTAGACCTGCGACATATTGGCATACGTCACCGATGACTCACCGGCAGGTTTCCACAGTGTCAGGCACATTTCAGTGCAATAAATAATCAACAACAAATAATAATCTGAGTCAGCACATACATTTAGATCTAAATAGATATATTCTGATCTATATCTGATCTGATGAGCGCGTTTGGCACGCGTTTGGACACACAACCTGACCAAATCAACACAGCTGAAACCGCATTAAATTAAATTAAATATCTAGTAAATAGACACATATGATGAAGTTACCAAGATATTTAATTTGTCTCCCTCCTTTTCTTTCTTCCTCTTCATCTTATTTCTCGTGCTGAACAGACGATTTGTTTTAATGATCAGATGAGTTATTTACCTTAAGCCTACATACAAATATTATAATATTCAGTTTTGTGAGCCAAATGTATTTTATATGCCAACATCTATGAAAGAAAGAGCGAGGCCGAGCGTGATGCGTCATTTACACACAGATGGTTCCGATTTTAATAGCATTATTGGAATTTATGATGTGATCTCTGTGCACAACCCACCTTTGTTACGTGAGGTTTAAATATATGCAACTTTATGTGAGTGTATTTATTTGTGGAAAAGGGTGTTTGTCTTACCAGTGGGTCCAACAGTACACACACCAAATCCGTCTGTGCTTATATGAGAGAGTGTGAAGGACGCCCTCTGCAGCGTTTACAGCGACACTTGTTGGGGGGCTGCCTTCTGTCGCCATCATGTGGCATTACTGTCTTCAGACATCTCTTGATCTCTTTGACTACTGCACGTAGTAGTCAAAGAGATCAGATTCTTGGCTGTGTTAAATCCACTCCACACCCTCTCTCCTCCCTCCCTACGACTTACGCTGCTGGGAGGAGCTGAGTTAGGAAGGATACTAGGGGGGATACTTATGCCGGGCTGCACCGCTCACCAAAATACCAAATTATGCTTTGGAACGCCTTGTCGGCGCGGCGGACCTGACTTAGGCCGCACCTGTGCCACGTCTCTGGGGAGGCACGAAAATAAAGCCCCAAATCATTATAGTCTCCTCTCATGATGGGAATGTAACCTCTATAAAGAAGAGGGGCTTATATTTAGGCTTCATATTGTCTGTCTGATACCTCTGCAGTGGCTTTGCATAATATAAAGCTAAAAAAGTTTTCATTTTCCTCATTACAGTTTCAGTCTGAAATGCTTTATTTAGCTACTGCCTCTTTAAGGCCTCTCACTCGGGGGTGTGTCAAGAGTTTTTTGACTGGGGTGGGGTGGCCCAGCTGGGGCACTGATGAAAGAAGGGGGTGACAGGGGTACAGTGTTTGTGTGTAAGCATAACTCTTTAAAGATTTAAAAAGAAAATGTTTGTCCATATTCACAAAGGCATTCAAAGAGAACAAGTGCAACATTTCAAACAAAAAGAAAGCTAACCCTAGACTGTCAACACACCCTTCATATTTCTGCCTCTAACAAGGCCAGTGGCGATTGCTCTAAGACTGCAAGGGAAGCTCGACTTCCCTTAAAATGTCACCCCCCCAAAAAAAAAGAAAAAGTGGTGAAATACGTACTGCTGTGTGTACATTTCATTAACTAAATACGCACTAGAAAGCCTTCATCTTTTGTTCAGACACTGTGATAAGAAGCTGATAATTATAGGTAACCGGCATAACTTCGTTCTCATTCATCCTCGCAGCGCCTCAGCGCTTTAAACAGCCGGACGCTGGGCTTCTGCTGACTTCAATGTGGAAGCTAAAAGTGGGTTGTTCCAGCAGCGAAACTAGACGCTCATTGGATAAATGCTGGGCTTTGTCCCGCCCAATGGAAGCTAAGCTTCACTGGAGTTCTATGGCGAGAGGGCGGTCCCAACTTTCTCCCGGACTGCAAGCTTCTGCATCCATGATTGGATGAGCTGTCTGAGGCCAAATCCTTTTTTGATTGACAGCTAAACAAGCGAATCAGCGATCTTGAAGAATAAAACATCTACCAGAGCATTTTCCAAGTCATTCATTCCGTTGTTCTTAACTGCTCCGGAGACTTTACCGATCCTCAGCGACTTTTGTCTTTGTTAAAAACGACTGCCGTTGTGTTTGGCGACTCTGTTCTGTTACATACTAATAAACAAATACAATTATGATGTAGGCCAGAAAAATGAGCTTCCCCTCATTGAAAGACCAGCAGCCGCCACTGAACAAGGCATACCACTAGCCGTAGCTGACGATTTTGGTGAGGCATTAAATTCAAGAGGGGTCGATGCCCCCCAAGGGCCCACTTTCTTCAGACTAGCTAGCTCTCTGGAAGCCTCCTCCACTGCTTTAGTCACTGTCAGTGCATCAACCAGTGTTTCTCCTTCTAAAATGACAAATTATAAAGTTTGGCTCGATGTTTTGGACCCTGAATGTAAATTTGAATAAGGAATAACTGAAATAGCAACAGAGAACAGGGCAGGATGTCTTTATTTGGTGAATATTACATAACTTTATGGGAGATCCACCAATTGATGACATCACAAATTGAACAGATTGAAGACAATGGCTCCCATATTGCAGGGCTAAAAATTACCAGAAATGTGATCCAAAAGCACTAAAGCACTACATTTCTCCTCAGTTCTTCAACTGAGAGGAAGTTTTTGCTTCTTGAAGTTTAATCTTTTTCTCTAGAGAAAGGAGATTACCTGTGGAGGAATTATTAAAGGTTTAAGTCTAAAAGATTTTAGATTTTAATGTTTTTTTTTCCCCTGCATGCTACTTCTGAGGGTGTATCAGTTTTTTATTATGGATTAGTGAGGCAAGGACTAGAGCAGCAAATATGGTTAAGATCGGCCAATCAAAGTAGACTAGTATATACAGAGAAAAGAGTAGGCCAGCTAGGCTAACATCAGGGCATAAGAGCCACGTTCAAATGAGGCAGACCTTAATACAAAATATGAGCCCAGCAGAATCCCCCTGGATATTGACCGGTTGTCTTCACAGCAGCTAACACTAAATATGAATTGTTCAGCTGTGAGGGGTCGGGGGTCTTCACGCGGACCACTAACAGTGAGATATTTAGCAGCAGAACAAGACATCCTCTACTGCATCAGAAATCAAGCTTGGGTTTCTGGGAACAGCTCTCATGTCCTGCCAGTCTAAACATGAGGGTCAGCACAGTGAGGCTGTGTGGGAGTGAACAGCTGCTTTTAACATCGCTTCATGTCTTCCACACAGCGGGGTCGTGCTTCACACTCCAAAGAGACGGCCTGTTTCAGTCCGTAATGTGTCACAGCCAGATAACAAGAGCTGAGTGTGTCAGCTGGAGTTTGATTTATGGGGACAAATGTAGCTGCAGCTTCCAGACTTTAGAGATAAAATTACATCAGAATGGTAGAGCAGCTTTGGGGTATCAAACAATAAGAGAGAACTTATGAACGTTCATTCTAGACTTAAGCCTTTAGGTGGTTCTCATGACCAGGGAAGACACACTTACAGCTTCTTTGAGGTTCGCTTCACTTGAAAACATCCCACAGAAGTTGATCTTTTAAACTTCTTGAAGTTCGCATGACTTGTAATGAACTGTTATCATCTGCACTTTCATGTCCTCCTGTTAGTTGTCAATCTTCTTTCCTTCCCAGATGAAAAGAAAATAACGTCTGTATGAAAAATAAGTGTGCTGGTATCCGCAGTGATTCCCAAAAGGCGCTTTAATTTCTTTGTGCTATTTTGACATCTGCTTAATCACTGGGAACTCATTTCTAACTCTCTCTGAGTCCATATGCTGGGTACAAGGACAGGTAGGGCCCTTTCAAACAGCTGATGGACAGCAGTTTGATTTTGGTTTCAGTATGTGCTTTTGGCAGACAGCATTTGCTTATTTCTTTGTTAGGGCGTCCATTAACCTCAGGTCTGGCTGGCATGAGCGTTCTCCCATTCATAGTTCAAAAATGTGATGATAGCAGATTCCCAAAGTGACAAAACTAGCCAGAACTAATTGCCCTGTAACCTCAGTAGTCTGTGAGACATGATGTGGTGTAAGGAAACAAATTACTTTTAAATCGCAGAAAACTCTATCAGTCAGGATATGGGTTCAGTTTGTGTCAAAAAAAAAAAAAAAAACCCACAGTAGCTTTAATGTTTATGACAAGAACAGTTTCACCTCTGTTGTTCATTAACCTGTATTAAACTGAAGAACTACTGAATATAAACCTGCATAACTCTGTGTAGCCCTCTGCCTGCACAAAAACGCTGATCCTTCAAAATGGATTGCAAAATAACACATATGCAGGCAGTATTTAATAGCCTTTACTACAGAAGCTGTATGAACCCCAAAAAACAAATCCTAAAATAAAGAGGTGTAATAGCTGTCCAGCATTGCTCTAAACCTGGCCTCATGTTCAGCATCAGTCTCCTGTTAGAAATATGAAACAATGACAGACTTACTTTGGATGCTGGGGCTGTATGGGTCCTGAATCCTAATGGAAGGGTCCAACACTCTGTAGATCACCTAAGTCAGAACATAAGTAAACATACATGATAAAATAATGAAATATTAATCAAACAAACATCTACTTATAGAGCATGATGACTGACTGTATTTTTAGGTTGGCGTGCTCAGTGAAACTTCCACAAGAGTGAAGCCTTAAACATTAGGTCTCTGTTGCTTTGTCTGCTATCATTTTGTAAATATAATGCTGTGGCTTTCATCATGTGCTTTTTGATGTTGTGTAGTGCATCCCAAGATTCAACTCCTGACCCAAACCCAGCTCTGGATATGTAAAAGAGGCTAGAAAAAGTCCAAAGTTCCAACTCCTTCAGTCAGAGTCTCACCTCTCCCTCTGTTGACGGCTCGATGTCAGAGTAGCGTGACTCACAGATGACGTCATTGATGTTGCGTAAAGGACCCTGGGATACTCCAGGAAAGGTGGTGGAGCAGTCATGGGAGAAGTAGCGGTAGATCTGCCAGGTGCGACCAAAGTCTGCAGACCGTTCAATAAGCATGGCAGCTGGACGGAAAGTCTACAGCAGAGGGATGATGAAATACAATATTTACTTGAACTACCCCAGAGTACAAGATGAAGGGTGCTACTGTTTTTAGATCCTTACTAAAACAGGTCAACAAGTTTTTAAAAAAAAGCTGTGAATGCACCTTGAAGGTCATGATCAGGTGAGTAAAATGAAACTCCGCCTCCAGATCCAGCTGAATATGGACATCCGACTTTCCTGGAGGGGTAACAAAGAAAAAGTTATAATGAATAAGTTCAAATCTGTTTACCTCCTTCAGTTAATTATTCAATCATAGTGAGTGTTGAAGTAACTGCATTTTCAGCTTGATGTTTCAAGTCTTCGCAAAAGTAGGAGTCGGTGTGAGCCTGAAACCTTCAGAGAACATAATACTGTAAAGTGACTCTTCACTAATGGTCACTTGTGCAGCAAGTCAAGGGAATTTTCTCCAATTTAAGCTTCAAAGCGGCACCACATCCATTATTTTATGATATAACTCAACACTACGGCACACGATGACTTTAATCTGTTGACTTTAAGACAAACCACAAAAGAGCTCTTTCATACCCCATGAAGATGAAAAACAGATCTGAGGGAGAACATGTTTTTATGCCCTCTCAGTTACATGTTTATTCAAATGTATCTGCCTGCACACATCTAACTTAGTGTCCTTTGGTAGACGCTCAGAGGGAATGTAAGTGTGCATGTTTGTGGCACAGAGCCATCAGAGAGCACAGAGGAGATTTGGTAGAGTGTATTATTCTCTATCTTTAATGGTTTACTTTACTATAGTTATTATTATTATTTTCTTTTTTTAATTATAATCAGGGGTGTAGTGGGATGTTCCTTCTATGCCACTTAAGAGGATATTCCGGCGTAAAATTAAGCTAGGGTCAAACACACCGTAACACTGAGTTAAACACCTCCTCGAGAGATGAATGCTGCCGACCGCTTGCTAGTTACACCAACGATAGCAATACACAGCGGTTTACGTCACCACGTGCAAACCTCAACCAAAAAGCCACTCTATAGCCACAAATATTGCAAGAACAGCACCCAACTTCATCAACAGTACATAAACTGTAGGGTCCCAGCCATATGTACTTGTTTGTGGGGGAGCCCTGACGAGTTGATCAGTGCAGCGGATCATTTCCTTGAAGTAATAATCATCATAATAATCCCTTTGGTACTGCAGACGCAGTAATTCTTCTGCCTTAGCGTCTCAGTCTAATTGTATATCAACTTGTCAGGGCTCCCCCACAAACAAGCGGCTGCTGGAAGAGAGAGGGTGAGTTGTGTTTAGTCTCTTTGCCAAAGAAATCAGGCAAAGCTATAAAGATGTTTGATAGCTAGTACTACGGCTGGGACCCTACATGTTCTGTTGATGAAGTGAGGTGCTGTTCTGAGCATTATTTGTGGCTATAGAGTGTTTTTTCAGTAGGTTTGCGCATGGAGACATAGACCACTGTCTATTGCTATCATATGGTTGTTGCTGAAGTTGGTTAAACTAAAGAAGCAAGCAGTCAGCAACATTCATTTCTTGAGGGGGTGTCAACAAACTCTGTGTTATGGTGCGTTTGACCATAACTTCAACTTGGAACACTGGAATATCCCTTTAAGGTAAGTTATATAATGTAGCATTTCTATCTTAAACACAGATTGCTTAACTTGGTGATTGAAGTTTATTCATATTTGACTTCTTGTGCATTATAATGTGTTGACAAATTGAGGCTCATAATTGTAATGCATCTCAGGTCCTCTAAAGCCAGTGTACTGTCACCAGCAGGAGGGGTGAGCAAGGGCACATTTCAAACTAAAACCTGACTAATAAATACTGCTAAATATTCCTATTTCTATACAGTGTACCTTTAATGCAAAACTTGTTTTAGTGTGTAAGGAATCCTTTTGCAACAGCAAACACTCAGATCCATCCTCTACCTGGCTAAATGTACCAGAGGTTTAGAAGAAACTTATTTCAAACAAAGTGTGAACTCTGGATATTCAAGCCTCACTGACCGGGAAAGTTTGTTTAGCAGGTCAGACACATGTAAAAGTAATAGGAAAAGGCACATCCACAGAATGCACCTGTTCTGCATTCACTCCCAGTGCCTCATAATGCTGTCATGTATGAATGTAATGCTAGGAAACTCCTTTTCATTTTAATAAATGTGGACAATCAAACCACTGTAGTCCATATTTAATAGGCGTACTGTGCCGTCGCCATCATGGA
Source organism: Xyrichtys novacula (assembly GCA_962446985.1). NCBI lineage: Eukaryota > Metazoa > Chordata > Actinopteri > Labriformes > Labridae > Xyrichtys > Xyrichtys novacula. The sequence continues at coordinate 27,652,932 of OY660867.1, forward strand.
AATGCCACAGAAATGCCTCGGAGGAGCAGTAGCAACCAGAAATAAAAATAGCAACGACACTTCCTGTCCCCCTTCTTCTTCTTCTTCTTCTGTTTCTCTCTGTCCTATTCTGGTCAGCACTGTCATAAACAGCTCTGCATTAAGTAACACAGCTCACAAACAGCTTCAATGAGCCTCCTGATTAACTGGTGTCTCTGCACAGAGCTCCACAGTCTCTCATTGTCGTTGTTCTTTAAAAGGGATCAGTTCAAATCAGTCCCTCTCCTTGTCCTCACTTCCAGCACTGCCTGAAATACTCACTCCACTTTCTCTTCAATTTTTCCATTAGAGCTTTTACTTTCCTCCTCTCCCTGTCATCACCCCTCTCCCTCTCTCTTTTAGGATGCCAGTTCAGGGCCTACTCTGTTATTAAGCCCATCTGTCGCTGGTCAGGGGTTGTTGGCCACAGCGTGTGTGTGCGTGAGTACTTGTGAGTGTGTTCATGTGTTAACGTAACTCTGTTTTTAAAGTTGTCTTCAGTGAACGCTTTCTTACAGATGGTGGTTTAAATATACTTCAAAGATCTTATTCTTTTTCTATGTTTTTTATCTCCTCCACATAACAAGCTTTCCCTTTAAGCACCTTCACTTTTTTCTATCCATCTGTCCATTAACCTATAAGTAGAGTCCATATTAAGTTCCTTGGCAGGTGACAGGATCTATTTAAAACAATCTGTATGAGCACGTCCTGAGAGCATCCTGGAGAGGTTTGTATCAGTTATTATGGTTTTAAGTGAAGGGTCAGTGAAAATAGGAGCTCCTATATTTAAGCAATCGTAAAATATTTAATAAGGGTGGGAATCACTAGTGGCCCCACGATACAATATTATCACCATACTGGGGCCACGTTTTGCGATTTCAAACATTGTGCAATACAATGAGTATTGCAATACAATATATTGTGATTTGTACAATTTTTTCAACTGCTCAGCAAATTCAGTATTTGCCTTTCCTTTATGTTTGTGTCATTTACACAGTATTTTATTTTCATGTAGCACTTCTTGCAAACCTCATGTGTCCATCTCATTTGTGCCCTGCTTGCACTCCTGATGTCCCTTGCCAGTTGCTGTTTGTTGTACTAACTTTTTCCTGCTCTATGATGTCACCTCTTACAACCTCACTTGAAAAACAGTTGATTTTATTATTCCGTTATCATAAAGTTCATACCAGCAATTCATTTGAAAAAATCCATACTTGGTGGATGAGACGATACGATATATTACAAGACAAAATATCGCGATACTATGCTGTATTGATTTTTTCTCTCACACACTGGATAGTCATGTTTTCAATCCAGTATTTTACAGTTTCTGCATGTTCGTTACATAGCACTGATTTATCTTTTTCATTCCATTAATATAATTACTTAGTTATATAAATATTATATATTTTTTAGGTATTCTTCAGTTGAGTTAAAAAATCAATTCTCAACCACAGAAGTAACATTAATGACAGCCTGATCACACTTGTCATTTCACATCAAGGGCTCTATTTTCGTGCCTCGCAGGAGATGTGGCGCAGGCGCGGCGTAAGTCAGGTCCGCCGCGCCGACAAGGCGTTCCCAAGCACAATTTGGTATTTTGGTGAGTGGATCAGATATAGATCAGAATATATCCATAGATCTAAATGTATGTGCTGACTCAGAATATTAGTTGTTGTTGATTATTTATTGCACTAAAATGTGCCTGACACTGTGGAAACCTGCCGGTGAGGCATCGGTGACGTATGCCGATATGCTGCCAGTCTACCAAAATACCACTAGACCAGCTGCGCTCTGCCTGTGCGGAAAACCGACCAAGTTTGAATCGGCAAGCTTTCAGCGCATTTTACACGCCAGCGGCGAGCACGAAAATGTCACTGTGCCAGCTGATTCTGTTGTCACCTCCCTCTGCCACTCCACCATGCCCAGCTTTGCGGACCTCGGTGTGCCTCAGTCTACAAAAATACCAAACTGGCTGTACACCGGGTGCCGCCAGACGAAAATACCACTGCGCAAAATAGAGCCCCAAACCTGTATTATTCACCTCTACCTGTTGACACTGTGGCACAAAGGTAAGTATCTGTTAGTAGTCTAAACTGGTAAAAAAAAACAGTGTTTGGGATGCTCTGTAGTTCAGATCAGGATAAAAATGCAGAAAATGCTTTCTAACATCTTACAAATTAGCACAAAGTATGACCCGCTGATCTTTGTTTGATCTTGGAGTGCTTCCCTATGACTTTTTATGTAAAGAAAAAATGTGCCTACTCAAAATCCTTATAAAAAAAGATGATAACTATGTCCTGGTGTAAGCCATTACCCCCAACAGTAGACCAATGTAAGTAGACCAAAAAGTGATGTATTAAGACATACACAATGGAAAAAATAACAGCAAAGCTCAATCTCGACATAGCCTTATTCAAGAAGAGATGGAATCCACTCATTTCTTACTTTGGGCTAAAATTACAGGACATCCATGTGATTCAGCATCATATGGGCACCTGCAGGCCTTCGACCCTTACAAGTAAAAGGGTGTGTTTTTTGTTTTCTGTTATATTGTTATTTTATGAGTTTCAATCACCATGGTAATTCTATTCAATCTTATTTGTACATACAGTAACTATCAATATTATAGTTATTTATCCACTGTTTTATTTTAACTTTTAGACCTCTGACACTGTCATAAGAACATGGAACCACCTTGCGGTTAAGTTCTCTGTTCATGCTGTTTCTGCTTTTGTTATTTTTTTACTCAGATATGGAACAAAAGAATTTAAAGCTTGTAATACGAAGAATTTTGTAAGTATGTTTGAATATGTAAAGCTTAAAACGACAATAAACACATTTGTTAAAAAAAAAAATGCAGAAAATACACCACTGTAAAATGTAAACATGCACACCATGATGCTGCATCAAAGACATCAACATAGAGCTTAATCAAAGATCAATTCTGCTCGTATCTGCCACCTACAGCATTGTGCTGGATAGTGCTACTACTATAGAAACTGAGCATTAACAAGACACATGTTCTGTGGTGTGTTTTAGTGTCTACACCTGCAGTGCCCACAGTAAGGTGGTGTGTAAATCACTGCTCACTGACTCTATATCTTTGTCAGTATTTCTCTTGTCATGTCTATGTCATGCATAACTTTGAATATAAGCGTTTGTTTGATTTATTTTGATAGGATGTGCTGGGCTCCTCACCATTCTCAGACTGCCACCAGGACTTCTTTCTGTGAGGTTTAAAGGTAGTGATGACGTTCTCTATCCTGTGATTGATGGTGTTGTACACTGGGTCATATGGCCGCCTGGAATCACATTCAAAGCACTTCTTCTCGTCCTGCAGCAGGAACAGAAAAAGTTGTGGTTAAAAACTTCACCAGTCAATGGAAAACCAAAAATCTCAGGAGGAACAAAAAGACAGAGTGGGGGCTGAGGGAAGTATAATTTTCCTAACATCAGTGTTCTGCTCAAACATGATGACTCACACACACTGACCTGCAGATGACTGACAATGCAGTATGGCTCTTTCCTCCTCATCCCACATGTGGAAGACGCCTTCAGGTTCTTCTCTCTTCCAACCAGCAGGTCCCCTGTTGCTGGGTAACAACTTCCATGGGCACAGCCATGGCCTTGGTCTAGATCCTGGCCGACAACAGCAGCCAGCACTGGAAGGGCGGCAGGACAGGAAATTAATGACAATGAACAGGAAAAAGCAGTGCAAAGTGACCTCATTCCTTAATTGAGAAACCATTCACAAGCTCGAGTTGACAAACAAAGTCAAGTAGAAATCAGTGCCCTTCTTCCCAACATCTAAAAGCTCTTATCATTCCTGAGGAGGAAACTTTCCAGGGTGGGAAATGAGACTGCTAGACAATCAAGATCTGAGCGTGCAGGGTTTGTCTTGTGTTTTTCTGTGGAAGCATAGTCCTGCTATAGTGACATGAACAGTCAATATCAATCAAATCCACACTGAGCTCTATCACTTTGGCACCAAGGCCTTGGACCGGTTGGCATGGAGAAATATGCAAATTTTTTGGGAGACACTTAATATTGTATGCTTAATGTTCAACCAGATTAAATATGTATATACAAAGTATGTTTAAAGTCCCACTCCGATCTTTTTTTTTTTTACTTTACTACTTTTACTACTACTACTCTCAGTGGTCTTTACATTGTGATTATGAAGTTTTTAGCCAAAATCGCATTACCTGTTCTATTTTCAAGGGCTTTTCTTCTGCAGAGCTCCAGTAGCTCAATAGCGATTCGCCTCTGAGTCGTGGACGGAGACAGTGTTTCTCTGCACACTCCTCCTCACACTGGCTTGCAGCCTAACATTGCCGGTGCAGCAGAAGTCGCAGATAACATAGGAGCTATCCAGTTCTCAGACACCAATGTCTTTGGGAACATGATGGACGCTAATGTCATAATTAACTTTCTTACGAGCATTGCAATCCGTTAACACACGTTTGTTCCGCAATTGTCCCCTCTATTTCTCAGAGTGTGACCTGCATAGGGGGGCTCTTGGGCGGAGCTTGGAATTGTGACATAAGAAATCTCACTGAGTCTGAACCTGCCATTTGGGTCTGCCAGAGATTCACAGTGATTTGAATGCAGAAATACTCTGAGATACTATTTTTCTCATGATATGTCCTGTAGCATCAGAAAATGAACATGTAAACAACAAAAAAAATATGATTTTCATCGGCGTGGGACTTAAAGGGCTTTTGATGTTATCAGATTTTCACCTCACGGTTATCTTGGCCATGACATAACAGTAAAAGGAAATGCAAACAAGGATGGAGAACACACATTACTTCATAAACTTAACCAGTACATGTAATCACCTTAAATGTCATGATCCATTTAAAAAAAAAACTTGTGATCTATTCACATCACCAGTCTTCTCACCAAAACTCCTCTGGAGCAGACACTGGTCCAGAAAAGATTATCATGCTTTTATTTTGATGTTTTTTTTTTTTTTTTTTTCTCAATCTGGTAGTTAAGCAGCAATTAGCTTCTCTGTGATCCTTTATATGAAATGCAGACCAGGAGAGGGAAAGGTTTGGTCTGGTTTACCCAGGATACCAATAGACACATTTTCGCCTTTATGGTATGTTTCTTAGTGCAGAAGAACAAGAAAATAAAAGATGTTATCAAAGCTGGTGGAAGAGTCGTGCTTGTATTTAAAAATAATGTTGAACTTGATTGAGAATCCAGTATTTAGAAGAAAACTCCAAGGAGAGCAACTACTCCAGTTTCTCTGAAGTAATGTTTTAACCAGAAGTCCTTACAGTAAGAGGATCTCTTTAAACTCAGATTGTGTAATTTGAAAAAAAGAAACCTTGAATATGCTTTAGCAGAAGGAGAGTTTCATGCTGCATTTCTGACTATATAAACAACAGGACATTGTATGATCCTTAGCATGCTGATTACTGCACCAGCTGTTGGGTTTGCACCAATGATACACAAGTACATCTGATGGTACACTTGGAGGTTTTGGAGATCTTGTTCAATTATTTAAGCTTATGTTGAAGGACGGTCCCATGATCCCAAATGTTTTAAAGTCAGAGCTTTAAGGGCCAAAGTCTAAGTCTAAGATAAATAAAGCTAAACTCAGTCCTGTTTGTACAAGACAAGTCTCAGATTGTAAGAAATGAAAACATATTTGGGTAAAACTTTGAAATTTGATTTGAAAGATCTCCATAAATGTGACTTATTAGATAACAGTTCTATGCATTGTCTATTTTTGCATATTTACTTAAATTTAGTATACCCACTTTTATAGCTTCTGTAACGATCAAGACAAGCACAGTGGAGACAGGCTTGTTGGAGGTCAGACAGACTGCAAGGGAAGGGTAATTCAAAAAAGGACACGCTACGTGGTTTTGCTCTGTTTAATTTAAGTGAGCCAATGAAAGCACACTATCAAAATTAATATTTACATAAAGCCAGATAAGGATACCCCCCCCTCTAGACCGCTACTGCTTGATCAAGAGCTGATTCAATGTTGAGACAACATCCAGTGAGAGGAGGGATTATCTCAAGGCACCCCCACATGTTAACAGGCTCTGCTCTCTGCAGGGGCCCCAAAATCTGACCTGACAAAGAGGCCCCAGCTTCAGGCCAAATCTGGGAACTAACCAATGCAGGTCATACAGAGGCCAACAAAGACCAGGAACAATTTGAAAGATAAAAAGCAAAAATAAATTGGTGACAGACAGTTCATGTTCATGGTTCAGTATTCTGAATGTGACAGAGAAGCTGCTTATGGAGGCATGGTGCGAAAGTTGAACTACTGGCCTCACTCATTGGTTTGGGGGTTATGATTTTTGAAGACCCCAGTTTGACATTGAGAAGTTGCCATTTTTCTTTATTAGCTTTATTACTGAAACTATAAATGGCCATGATTGGACAGGAGTGTAGATAACTTTGAGTTTGTTACTCCACTTAGCATAGGTGACCTCACAGCTGCTAGCCCAAGTTATATTACATCAATATAATCTAAACCTGTTTGTTTCTTCAGTATCTATTCCCTGACAGTTGTTTTTACCAGGGAGAAATATGGACCAAAACATGGTCCTTAAGGAGTCGACTCACTTTCGGAGCTAGCCTCTTGTGGTCATTAGAAGAACTGTGGTATTTTACTGCATTTTTTTGGACCACTAGCCTGCAGCTTGACAACACAGCACTACAGCCTTAGTGTTACTGTACAGTGGAGCCATGTGTGGGAGTTAAAATAAACCCTATAAACTTTCATGACAACCAGCAGCAGGAGCAACACGTTCTATTAAACACTTTCATGTGAATCTACTCTCCTCTAAGACTCTGGTTGGTCTGAGAAAACTGGTATGAGGAAAGTGGGGACCCACTGGGTTTTGCTGTCAATCCACGGTCTGTCCACAACAGGTGTTTCTAATCCTCCTCCCATACAGTCCACATGGTAACCTTTACAACACTACAAAACACTCCTACACTGTGGATGAAATTTAATGAGTTTTGGAAAGTTTCCAGAAAAAGACAGCAGAGCATCATTTCCTGCAATGTTTTTCTTAACAGTCTGACAAGGGACTTAATTCATTATTACACAAACTGTACACTTTACTGTGTCAGCCAGATAATATAAAAGATCTGTTGCTTAAAATGACCTCAAATGGAACTGATGCATGTGTTGGGTTAGGGTCAAATTAGCTTAAATCAGAGCAAAAGTGGTCCTGTCTGCAGTGGTGGACCACCTCGCTGCTGGTTTTCTAGTCAATTTATAAACAAATAGAAAATATATTAATATAGTCAAGTTAATCATACAGCCCCACTTTAGAAAAGAACCAATCCTGTAAGTCTTTGTTAGACTTTATTGTAGGTAGAAGGATTGTCTCTGGCGATTCGTGGTGGCTCACTCTTTACCTCCTGTATGTTGTTGCTCCATTGGTCTGTTCATCTGTTCTAGGTTAACCGTTGTTGTTTCTTTTGATCAAAAATTCATGTATATGTAATTTTGAAAATAATTACTGACACCTTTTACTTTAATTTTTTTTCAGCATTATTGTTTTTTCTAGTCACCACAGGACTGCAGCACTGTGGCAGCAGACAGTATCTAAGCTGAGGTAAGCAGTATATGTTGCTTTAAGACTCCGAGAGCTGTTTGGGAGCTGAAAGAACCAGTTCTTTCTAGGTCAACCCATTGAAACCAAGGTTGTTTACCTGAGAAAGAAGAAGGATCCAAACCCTGCTCTTACACGGTAAGACAGATCAAAGACAACTTGAGCAAGATCATACAGCTTTTGCAGTTTTTAAGTAATCTATGGATCTAAATTGACAAAATGTGTTTGGATTAGGTCTTTTGTTCATGTTGATGTAAACTTCTAGTCATTTGAAAACAGGTTTCCAGGGTAACTCATACTGCTTGACAAATTTTTTGATTTGTGCCTGAGGAGACAGCAATGTTGCCTCAATAGTAGGGCTAGGCGATATGGGCTCAAATCAATATATTGAGCAGTTCACCTCGATAATGATAAATGGGCAATAACTACTCCACAAGCTGCTCACCCCCTCCCACATTATCTTGGTCTACTTCAGCCGCCACTCCAGCCGCTACAACTCTTGAACCATCATTCATCTCCTCACCTGTCTCTCCCTCTTTATTACGGACTTGATGCGGTGGAGTCACGCCTCTGACGTTGGACAGCGTCTTAAAGGGACATGAGACTATAGCCTACCTACACACATCCAAAACTTATTTATTCATTCATTTATTTTTTGACACCTAACATAAATATATACATGGGCAAAATGACATCGGTTATTGTCGTAAATTTCTGTATCTGTAAATTTTCGGTTTATCGCCCAGCCCTACTAAATGGTGATATCCTTTCATGTGGGTCTTTACAGCATCAATTTTACATGTTCCCAAAGTTACATTCAGTTCACAATGACTGACATGCAAGCAGACATACAGGGAGGCTCATCGCAGGAACTGCTAGTGTTTTTGATGTTCAGTGCAAGTCTACTCTCACTGTTTAAAGACAGTTCATTATCACAGCCTGACACTGCTATGAGGCCAGATGCTGATAGGGACCCTGCTGGGAACAGTGCAGAGGAGGCTTTCACATGGACACTCTTACACAGAGATACACAATCTTGACTCCTCACTCCTGAGGAAACCAGTGTTTGCCTGGCGGCTGGACAAGTCTCAGGATGGTGCCAGCCAAGTGAGCAACGAGTAGATATGAAGTTAACACACTGCAGGTCACAAACACACTCCTATAGTAAAGAGGCACTTGTGTAAACCTCTGCACCTACACAAAAACATACAGTTATCTACCTCTGCACTTAAACACAATCATCCAGCTACTGCATTAAAAATCACAGATTTATCTGATGCTCCATTAACACCTGTTGACAATCTGAACTGGTTCACATTTGTCTTGAGGATGTCTGGCATGATGACCTGTGATAAATCAGATCACTGCAATACCTTACATCTGATAGAGGAAGAGAGTGTGAAAACACACAAACAGCAGGTTTGATGGGGGGCAGGAAAAAAAAAAAGAGGAGTGTGAAAGAGAGACAGAGTGCAGAGCTTTTGAGCAGACGGAGGAAGACCCATCCAGACACAACTTGATATCTATTCTGGTAACTCTTGGCACGCACTCAAAGGTCTGTCTGTGTGTGACTGTGTGTGACCGCACGTGTGTGTGTGTGTGTGTGTGTTTGTGTGTGTGTGTGTGTGTGTGTGTGCGTGTGTGTGTGTGTGTGTGTGTGTGTGTGTGTGTGTGTGTAAGATAGACTAAGAAGGAAGGATAAGCGTCTGCGAGTAGACGTCTGATGTGTCGTATAATCACTAGGTCTCTTGTCGTCTTTTATCTCTGCGTGTTTCTGTCTGTGTCTGTTTGTCTCCTGCACAGGCTTCAAACCTCGACTCACACATCATGTTAGGGTGACATCACACAGTCTGAATGAAATGAAAAAACTCAGTTGTTCAGATTTTACAAGATAACTTTTCTGACATTTTCATGAAAAGTTATGGGTGGAAAATTAAAATGTACTGAAATTTTCTGAATTTCAGGTCTAGTGTGCTATAACTTCCAGCACAGACATGGTAAGAATGAAGTTTGATATGATATTACAAAACCTTTTTTTCAATAAATGCAAAATCACCAACCTATTAAAATCATTGTGTTTCTGTGTACCTGGAGAGGGCCTTATTTAGCTACACAGAGCAGATCATCGTACACAAAGGTCACTGGTAAAATCCATGCTTTTGTATAAAGCACAAGGACATTACAGAACCATTAATTGTAAGAGGAAGAAGAGAAAGAAGGTAGAGGAGTTCCTTTTGGGCCATAAAATACTTGTTATAATTTTTTTTTTGATGAACTGGAAGATCACACTTAAAATTCATTACACCAGCTTCTTGTCCTTTGAGGCCACCATTTCTAAAGAAACTTACCAACAGGAGGGAGCTCAATATTTCCATTTCTACACAATGAAGAGATAACGCACCTCAGTCTATCCTTTGTTCTGCCTGTTAAAGGAAGTTCTTCCTCTCTACTGTAACTTGATAAATCCTGTAAAGTGTTTCACTCATGTGGTTGAAGATGGGATGAGAGTGGGTCTGATCTTAAGATTGCGTTCACTCTGATCCCGTCTTTACGTTGGGTCCTTGTAAGTAGAAAAGTAGAAGAAAGCAAAAAATCCTGAGGTAATTGTGCCATCTGCATTTGCTTGTGAGTACAAAGGGGCAGGTTGTGGACCTGCTGAGAAATCTTAAGTACAGTTCAGACCAATCTTCTGCTCTCTGATTGAGAAGTTCATCATGTAGCTTTGAGGACAGAGGTTATGTTGTGGTTGATTAGACATCAGAGATGTTTTTTTTTTTCTCTCCTGTTCTTTCCTCTACAGCCGTATATGGAGAGGCAGGGAAGAATGCAGGCGGACAGATGAGAGAAGCAAAGAGGGCTGCTGTGGTTCTGCTGGTGTGTGTGTGTGTGTGTGTGTGTGTGTGTGTGTGTGTGTGTGTGTGTGTGTGTGTGTGTGTGTGTGTGTGTGTGTGTGTGTGTGTGTGTGTTGGCCTCTACACTCACTGTAGACCTGAACCATATTGTGCACTGACTTCAGTTTGTTTGGCCGATTGTTACCAGAAAAAAGTCATAAATATTGGTGTGTATTTAAATCCCTGTCAGCAGACGGTTTCAATTCAGAGTCTGAGTTATCCTGAGATTTTACACCGAAAGGCTGAACAGAGGCAGCACTCGTGCTTCCTTGGATGTAAAGCAAGTGGCAGATTGCCCGCTGTTGTAAACCTATTCTGAGCTTACAGTTTAAAAAGGCATGATATCATTGTGCTCATGCCAAAGGACAGTGAAATCTGACTCGCAGCCAACAGGTCTTCCACATGAGGCAATGCTCTAACTGTCTGAGGAGGAGATACAGAATACACAGTGAAGTCTGCAGCTCATCAGAATTATATTCACACTAATAAATCTGATGCCCAACCTCCTCCTCCTCAAGTAAGCTTTGATGGCCTTGAATCCTGCCTTTGCTATCCTCTCTACTTTTAAGCAGCCATACAGCAAAAAGCAAAGAACACAAAAGTACATGATAAAGGGGGATTGCGTGATAAATAGTAGCGCTTTAACTTTGAATCCAAAATTCAATAGTAAAAAAGTTCAAGCAGTTCAGATTTACCATATACTAATATATGAGTGCATCAGGTTGTCTGAGGTGGTTTGCCATTTGATCCAGCAGAGGGCGCTCTCTGTGAAACCTGACCATTGCATGCATTCTTGACCTCAGCAAAGTAACACAGTTGCTGAGTCCGAATTGCCATGTAGTAGTCGAAGTAGTATCTAGCATGTCTGAATTGGCCACCGAAGCGAGTAGCATGCTACTTCAGATACTACTTCAGATAATAGACACGCCCACATTGTAGTATGGTCGCGGTGCATCCTACGGACATGCTACTGACCCAAAATGCACCACAGGTTTCTTCTTCGTCCTCTTAAAAGTTGTAGAAGCACATGTGATGCTAGCGCTACCAGCTGCTGCCTATTTAGATGCGTCGCGAACACCGACTGGCCACGGCAGCGCGCACCATGGTGGAGCAGCAGCAGCAGGCAGGACCGCAGCAGTACAGATGTATAGAAGTACAGTACAGAAGTCTCATGTACTTTCACACACTGTCCTAAAAAATGTGCGGTTGTATCTCTTTGTCATGTCATGGTGTCATATTTGCGCACGTAATCATTTTATGAGCAAACATGTGGCGACATCATGGAGGTAAAGCTCACTTATTCCATCATTAAACTGCACAGCTGCAGTAATCAGGCAGATCTCATTGAACAAACGATCACCACGTGAGTGAATGAAGGCTAAAAGTAATGGAAAAGCTACTTTGTGAATTTCTAAAGCAGTGCAGGAATATAATACAGCAGCATCCATCACTTGCACAATTACCATTCAAAGAGTCTAAAACTGTCTGCAAGGAAGCAGTACCTACTCTCTGCCTGCGGGGGTCATCTTTCCCCACCGCTCGTCTAGTGTGTCCGAATTGGGCCAACGTGTTTAGTATGTAGGAGTAGGATCTAGCAGTAGTATGTAGCAGTAGTATGTAGTATGCGAGTGGGCAATTCGGACGCAGCAAAGGATGTTTTTCAACAAAAAAAGGAGGAAGTGTTCAAAACATGGATGGCAAAATAAAAGACAAAGAAGAAGGCTGTATGTCAACATTGTACAAAGCATCTTTTTTACTCTTTGACAACAAATATGCAGGATCGACTGTGAGGTAGCAGGTGAGGCGCCACATTCATAACAATGTCAGAAGGTAATTTTGCAGATAAAGGAGAGCTGCTTTCAATCCTGATAAAAGCGACAGACAAATGTTGTTATGGTTTAAATAAAAGGCCATAAAAATTCTCTCTTATTGTCTGTAATTTGACACTACCTGAATTAAGGGTCTTTGATTTTGAGTCTTACTAGGCTGCTCTTGACATTGTTATTTTAACTGTTGTGTTCATAGACTGTATAGAATGGACGCCGTCTGCCTCCTCGCTGGGTGAAGCTACCATAAGAACAGCACCCTCCGGTGACGAGCTGCAGTATACATCATAAATCCCGCCTCCCCCAGCAATCCCCATGGAGCTGTGGACAAACTTTAGAAATTTATCACACAGTGTTACGCCCCACCTGAAGGCGACCCTATGGGGCTAACAACTATCCTCACCTTTCAACCCATTGAGTTAACAAAACACCTTGAAAAGTTCAACAAAAGAACAAATTAACTAAACACAAAGAACCCACAACACAAATGAGAGGCAGCAGGGCAGCAGTTCCCCCACCAATTGCCTCTACAGAGTGCAGGCAGCTCTGGGCTCTTAAACTCTCAGCACCTGGTGAGTCTGATAGGCACTCAGTGATTTCACCTGGGCAGCTATGGGAAGACAAAAGGGGAAAAGCGCACACACACAAACACACAACCGTAACACACAGAATATAATCCCCCCCCCCCCGTTATGTTGACAGGTAGTTATTGTAAGACTGGTTTGTGCTAGAGTCCTCTTTTTTTTCTGTACAGCTCCATTTAAAAAAGTTATTAGGGGGTTCATGTTTTCTATGATTAACACTTGATACAGCCTTTGGGCGTAGGAAGATTGTATAGCTCACCCGGGGGGTGTTTTAGCCGACTATCATCACAGCTACTCTTCCACCGAATGCGTACAACGTGGAGAACATTTTTTGGAAAGTAACAGCTCTAATCCCTGCTTTTATTTGCCACCATTTGAAAACAGCAGCATGTATTCAGTTTACAGGAAGAAATAGTGTCATGTCAATGAAAATCTACAGAGAATATGAGCCCCCCTCCATTTCTGTGGGTGGGGGTGCTTTAGGTGACATCAACCTGGCACATTCCACTAGGACCGGATGTGGAGACACAGTTTGCTGTCACATCAACGGTGTAAATAACGCAGTAAACGGAGACAAACAATCAAACAAACAGAGACAGTATAGCACACATGAACCCTCACAAACACATATTTGCTCAGACAGGAGAGGGAGAAAAAGTTAAACATAACACTCTGCCAAGAATATCATTATGACAGCACAGTCAGATCCAGCGTCAGCTGCTCTATTACAACCAGCAGACCAGAATAGCAGGATTCAGGAAAACTTATGAGCTACATACCTGACATGACTGATGGTGCTAGTAAAAGGCAGTACAGATATTTTTGCTCTCACCATCAGAGAAGGACTTTGAAACCTGGACAGAGAAAAGTCAACAGGCTTTTACTCCTCACTCCCCTTCGCTAATTAGTTTACATTCCCCCTCTCTGTCTCTACACCCTCTCTTTGCTCTGCACTTAGCTGGTGGATGGTCAGCTCCCACTGCCAAACATCCAGCTGTTTTCCTCTATCCTCCCCCACCTCTTTATTAGTCACAGCTCCCTGCAACCATCACTCTTCCCTTATAACGTCCTCTGCATGTAGGAGCCTCTGACTCCTCCAGTCTCTGCCCTCAATCAATCATCTCTCTTAATTTTGAGCAGCTCAAACCTCCCTTTGAAAATCAAGAGGTTGGCTTCTATGTTTTGTATCCTTAAAAGTATGAGAAGATGATGCACAGGGAAGGAGCAAAGGGTATAGGTCAAGGTGCAAGAGGACTATTTTGACTACAGCTCTGATTTAAACACGTATATGTTAATTCGACATCAAATGCAAGCAACATGACAACACTGAAAAAGTTGTGTTCACTCACAACAAGTTAGTGACAAGACTTGGAATTTTATTATTGAAAGTACAGTTTCAGGACCTGAGCTGTCTTGGAGAAATCTGAACAAAAGGGACAAGAGCAAGACAAACAATATAGCCCTCAAACAGTTAGGACTCTGAAGTAGAAATCTTCGCATGGGCTCAAAGTCCCCTTCCAGAAGCCATAGTCTGTGAACCCACTTCAGCATTGCATCCACAAATGCAATTCAAGACTCTAATATATGATTCTAAATTACCAATGACTTCTTTATGCCGAGGACATTTAAGATGGATTGAGGCAAAGTGGGAGAAATCATGGACAACGAATCCTCTTCCAAAAAAGAAAGAGACCACCAAGCTTATCAGCACACACCTCCAAAGTCAGCATCCCTGATAGCATGCGGATGTACAAGTGTCCACAGCATGAGTAGCTGCATCCACCTGGTGTGGTGCCTTTAACACTGACCCATATCGGCAGATTTTGTAGCAACATATGCTGCCATCCAGACAACTTGGTATCCAATTCCTCTCAGCTGTTCCTGAGTTTTCACTGACCCCCTCACTGGCTGTCTAACACACAGAGGCTTCAGTGAGCTTATCCAGACTGCAGACTCTTACTCAGGCTGTTACATTAACAAGGCATGGCACTGCGAACAGCTGGTCCCTCTGGAGACATTCACATTCCTGTGCCATCCTAGAGACGTCTGAATCACTCCATGTTGGAGAGGAAATGTGAAACATTTCGAGCAGCAGGTGGAGAGCGGAGCTGGACAGAAACTTGTTTGGAGCAACTTTTAACGAAGTGGAACAGCAGAAACATTGAGTACTCTCTGAGTGTTCTGCCTTTTGTCTGGTTAATTTCCTACAACTGCACATCTCTGGTTAACGATGACTGTGGTTCTAACAGAAATCCATGTGAAGCAGTGCTAATGAGGGATGCACTGACAGAGAAAATTCTAGCCAACGCCAATACTTGAACACAGTTTAGCTGACTGATCAATGTTTTTTCATCATCTCTCCATAATTATTTGGATCTCTTCAGCTTTGAGAATTAATTTATACAAGTTGTTGCAAGTAGTCCCCCCTCCACAAATGCCAGGAGGACATGTCTTACAAACATGTCTCATAGAAATGCCAACATTCTCTTTCACTTTTGATTATAAAAACATATTTTTTTTAACAGATGACTTCTGACACGAAAAAACTCTTCTCCAAATCAGCAGTGTGATACGCTAGTTAGTCAGCATGAATTGATTCGACACAGCAGATTAAGATGAGCTACTAGCATCGGTTCACAGCGCATTACTTGCAGATGGCAGATTCATCCTTTGAGACTGCTAAACACAGTTTTTAGGGATGCAATAAAAATTCACTTTGCAAGCTATTACATTTGACTTTACACTTAAGTCATATGCTTCCATTGCTTTTGATCCTTACATTTAATGCTGGTCTAAGTGGGGCAGTAAGGTTCAGGTTCTTACTTAACAATGGGATGAGGTAATATCTGGGGCTATGACAACAAATGAAGAGCATCTCAGAGCTATTCAAGACAGGCAACTTAAGCTGCACTGATTTCACATTTGTCATGCATCATTGTCACAATCACCTGACAAACACATCCTCTGAATAAGATGGTCTATTTGAGCTGCAAGATTCCCTGTCTCCACCATAGCTGTGCATGCCACTGCAGTCCTGCACTCATGCTGAACTTAAACTTTCAGCCTGAACACCTCCCCAACATACACCTGCACACTCTATTAGAAGTTCAGCAGTTTCATCCCATCTCAATTTCTGCCAGTAAAGTTTATCTACAGGCTAGTTAAACCCAGATTCAAACTGTGTTCTGCTGCTAAAATAAAGTTAAACACACTGTGAGTTTGACTGATTGACTGACTGTTAAGAGTGCAATGGTGTGTTGATGGTTTTTTTTTTTTTTTGGGATGGTGCCTTTAGATAAAACACCTAAAATCCAACCTGTTGACTAGTGGTGCAACGGATCACAACACTCACGGATCGGATCGTTCCTCGGATCAAGAGTCACGGATCGGATCATTTTTCGGATCAGCAAAAAGCAGTTTTGTCTGTATATTAAACACTTAAATGGTTGAATTAAAATATATAGAAGTAGTGCATACGGCATAATATCTTCTTTTCAACATAATTATTAATGAAAAACAACTTAAAGTGCAATATACAGGCATATCTCCTTCCTTTAAAATGTAACAATGAACCAAAAATGAAGTATGTGCGCGGTGGGATATTGTAACGTGGCTCAAGCACTTTCAGCATGTTTTTAAAGCCCTCATTTGCACAACTGAATATGGCCTCATGTCTGTAGCTATAAACACACCGATAGCGTTTGTGATAGCTTTAACCCGGTCGGATTGCGCAGGAAGAGGCTGCTTAAATGCTGCGGTGATGAGCAATTGCTGGCCAGCTTTCGTTTTACCTCAGGTGTTGTGACACAGAATGCACCCCTGCCGTAGAATGCACCCCCTGACGGGAGCGCGGTTTAAAGTACATAACGAGGCGAAATAATCCAAGTTTTTCTTACATTGGATGGATTCAAAAGCGTTTGCCTGTAATAATTTCATTCAGGCTATTCAAAGAAGCCAAAAACAACAGCCCTTGGAATATTGCTGTCCCGAAAATATAATGCTCTCTACCTGGACAGCTTTCTGTACAGTTTATACCCAAGTACACCTCTATATTTGCATTTTTGAGACACATAAAAAGAAAATGAAAGTTTGCTGCTCCATTTGACATGTTGTCATGATCTAATACTCGTGTTTCTTTAAATATGAGATCATTATCTCCACTTTAAGAAGCTAACGAGTGGAGGGGATGCAGGGGTGCGTTCTACGGCAGGGGTGCAGTCTACGGCACAACACCTGTCATTAAAACACCCGGGTGATGTCGCTTTCAAATGCGTGAACATGCTCGATGTGTTTCCACTGTCATATGGCTTTCTTATGCCACAGTGCCTACACACCTTCGCAGTTTTGTCCACTGACCTCTTTCCTTCCTCATCATAGTTGACAGGGAAGCCAATTTTTTTTTTTCAGAAATCGAACCGCGGGTAACGTGTGTGCCGAACCGATGACGTCGATCCGAACGGATCACGGATCAATGATGATCCGTTGCACCACTACTGTTGACTGTCTCAACTCTGCGCTAATGCAGAGAGAAGTCAGCAAAATTAATTATGAACACGATAATAATAATGCATCAGATTTCATATAGCGCTTTATCAGAGACCCTCAAAGCGCTTTACATTGGATACATCATTCATTCACTCACACAGTCACACTTTGGTGGTGGTAAACTACCTTAGTAGTCAGAGCTGCCATGGGGCAGACTGACGGAAATGTGGCTGCCATTTTGCGCCTACGGCCGACCACCACCACACAACACACTCACAATCATACACCAGTGGAGGACACACACTGGGAGCAAGGTGAGTTAAGTGTCTTGCCCAAGGACACAACGGAGAGACTTGGGAGAGGGGGGAGTCGAACCGCCAACCTTCCAGTTATTGGATGACCACTCTACCTCCTGAGCTATTGCCACCCCATAACATGAACTCCTGTCTATTTTGAACGATGAGTTATCTGTTAAAGGTGATGCTAGGTGGAGTGCTGGGGTTTCATTTCTATTTGGTTTAATATGTCACTAGCCAAAGAAAAAAAACAAGCCAGTGATTAAAACACTTCTCACTGTTAAGTGACTGCCGTGATGTCTGAGCCCAAAATATCCATTAATGAGAGGGACACATGGCCAGCAGATGTTGGGTGCAGCCTGTTGGTCAACAAGCTTGTCCATCCATTACTAAGCAGAGAGTGTCTAGTGATTAATGAGTTGTGTGTTTGCTTGGGGAGACATGGACCAGTGAGCAGAGTGCAGATGGTTTTTAGCTGTAGGTGCTAATCAGAGTCTCTCCTTTAGAAAATCTGGCTCTGCTTGGAGGATTCAGAAAAGTGCAGCACACGTGGGACATGTCATTAGTTGAGTCATGTAATTTGTGTGTTCAAATGTGTGTTTGTCTTCCTGCCATTATATGAGCCTGATGATAATCACACAATTAATCGTGTGTGCACTATTAGAATGAATTTCTGTTCTTTGACTGTGCAGTTGTGTTTTCTCTGACTGTAAAAGATTTCAAGTGCATTTGTGTTCTTCAATGTGCATGCTTGAATGTTTGCCAGTAATGTAATTTTGTTGTGTCTGACTTTTACATGTTGTAATTGCTTCCTGATGTGAGAGAAAGACCCTGATGTGGCTGACAGCAAAGGTCAGAGTCCTCTGAGCGCAATTAGGATAGCACAAGGGAGTACTGCATGCGTTTGTGTGTAAGGTCATATTTTCAACTTCTAACCTTTGAATTGAACTCATGATGACCTCGGCCTGGGTGACCAATAGCAACAAGAAAACTGTTAAATAGTTTTGGTGGGTCCTCACTTTTAGTATTAAGAGCCTCGGGTGAGGGGTGGGAACACAAAAGACATGGAAATGGAAATATTTCAACTGAGGTCTACTTTCGAGATTGTATCTTTTCTGTCTACTGTGTCATGCTAAATTTGCACTTCTTGCCTCCATTGTAGAAGTTAGGGAAACATGACAATTGTAAAACAGAGTATGGTTAAGCAAGCTGTACAAACATCCTGAGGCTTTCCAAATGAATTTTAGTTTTCTAAAGATAAGTTGACGTGCTTTTCAATAGTTCAGATCCAACACACACACAATAGCAGAGCTGTAGTGATAAAGTCAACTCAGGTACTAAATTTTAAGATAGGATTAACCTTTATTCATCCTACAGTGGGGAAATCTGCCGTGTTAACCGCAGCAAAGGATCAGCACAGCAAACATCGAAGAATAAGTACACTCATCACGCACACACAGTATACAGACAATTATAAAAGTTAACTTACACTTGACTTGGGACTTGTGAGCTGACTTTGGCTGTTTATTAAAAAGGGTCTCATGACTCAATCAGTCTGGAGCAAGAGCACATGTGTTGCCTTCATGTGTCATCTTGTTTGGTTACAGTTCCCACCGAGACGTCAAAAGAGGTGCCAAGAATTAGGAGTTTGCTTCAAAAGATTTTACAGGTCAGCAGACACCTGTCCTGGATGCTTTCAGAGAAGTCAATGAGTTACAAAAGTTACTTGGACTGTTGATAACATATTGTTACTAAGCTAACAGGGTGGCTGTGGCTGTGGCTGAGCAGTAAGTCTGTTGTCTCTGGCTCTGAAGGTCATGGATCCTGGACCTGCTGTAAACGCTGAAGTGTCCTTGGGCAAGACACTAGACCCCAAACTGCTTGATATCCAGGAGGTCCAGGCTACCGTTTTTGCTTGTGGTGCTAAAGGTTTGGGTAGAATATCATAGTGCTCTTTCCACCCTAGTCAAGAACATACTACTACAAGTAAAGCTGCTCATTTGAAATCCTGTCAAATTCCTCCTGCATTTTTTTTAGGACTTCTTACTCTAGTACCACTTAAATACAGCTGACCCTGAAAATGAGACAGCTGGCTGCTTTTTACAAACCTAGAGACTTTATTGGACTTGTAAGAGTACATAAAAAGAGGCTGTGTGTAATTACAGGTCTACAAGATAAAACAACCACACACTGTGGCTGGAGGTCAAGCAAATTTCTATGAAAACACATCTTGAATCAGAAAGTAATTATCACATTGATTATATTCTTCATTTTTTTCTTCCTATTTGTTTTATATTCCTTCCTCTCTGTCTTCCTCTCTTCCTTCCTTATTCCTCCTTCCATCCCCGCATGTTGTAGTATCTTGGTGTAATTGCAGCTTGTCTGCCATTAGATAATTAGAGGATAGGGATGTGTCTGAGAGTGTTTTTTAACAAGCTGTGAACACAGCCTGTTATTAGACTTGGCCTGTGGCCCAGGACAATGATTCACATACACAGCGTTTGATGTAAGAGAAGTATCACATAATCCTCTTTATTCTTATTTTATCAAACACATGACTCTATTTGGAAGGGCAGCATGGAGGGACTGTAATCAGAATATTAATATAACTTTGATCTGTGAATGTGTGTGTGTGTGTGTGTGTGTGTGTGTGTGTGTGTGTGTGTGTGTGTGTGTGTGTGTGTGTGTGTGTGTGCTGTGTTTATCATGTCCTTTCTTCTTGTTGTAAATGTTGTAGTTCTTCAAGACTAGATATATGATTGCGCTGAGTGTTATCACTCACTGACAGTTTTGAACCCAAAGGTGGTGACAGTTATTCAACCAAACTCTGACTGTTTAACCAACAGCGATAAAAAACAAACAACCAAACCCCTATGTTTTTTTTTTATCTCGTTTGTTTTGTTGGCTTGGGATAGAAAATTATTCAAAAAATGTATTAGATAATGGATCCAGGTTACTGCACCAGTGAATTAAATGTGGATCGGTACAAGGTATACCTAACTCCACAATTCCTACATGATCTCTCTGTTCATGTGGCTCCTGTTTTTGCTGGCCGAACTCTGCAACAGTGAACAGAGCACATGATGGCGACACATGGTCCAATGGTTCTTGTTGGTTCTTTGTGACTCTGAATGAATATCCTCTTCTGAGCCCATAAGGATACAAACTGGAAAAATGAAGCCCCCTTGTTGCCGCTGTATTTTTGTTGCTTTTGAACTAACTAATATTAAAGCTACTATATGGAGTTTTTGACTGGTTATGAAACAGGCTGAAATAAACAGTGGGAGATCTTTCTGACCTAAAGTGGCAAACAAGGTCATCAATGACAGAATTATTGAAAATTATTAAGCGTTAACTTTTAACCCTGTAACTGCTGTAACCTATTCTCAGATGACATGGCTTTCAGCACTCTAAAGAAACAGCCTTGAACGTACCTTTTCCAGAGCAAACATCAGCATAGAGTGACAAGTTTCATTGTTAAAAAGCATCTGTTATCAGAAAACACTTATTAGATACAAGCAGGACAAATCTAGTAAAGATTTAAGAGGAGAAGAATTTGACAAAGGAGAACTTTCTGATTTAGAGGCACCAAAACTAACAAAAACAGAAAAGTTCCCACTGGAGCTTTATTATTTAATGTGATATATTTTGCATGGGGTAACCCCCATTTTATGACTATGCATTTTTTCACTTGATTATCTATTGGCATTATGAGTGACTTGTGTCTGGCACATTATATGCCAATGTCAGCCAACGAGGTCAATATTTACACAGTTCCACAATGTTATCAGGACACTTTTGATCCTGTAATATCCTAAAATTGACAACATCCTTGCATCCCCAGTCCACATAGCTACAATGTGTTTGAAAACTATCAGGCCTGTTTATCTGCAAACTCTGAGCACATGGTACTTCACTCAGGATCTCCACTGTACCAACCACTCCATTGTTTTTAATGAGACCACCTCCACTTCCTATTCCTCCTCCCTGCTCCTTCATCCACCCCTTTTTAAATCCTCCGCCTCCTCCTTTCTTCCAGAGAAGCTCTTGGCAACTGGACAGGGAAACCTAACTCACCGTCCTTTCATAGGAACAAACCTGTTCCCTCTCCCTCTCTCTCCACCCCTTCTCTGTGTGCCTGAAGTCTTTCTTTCCTCTTTGTCCTGATTCTTTCACATCCACACCCCCTCCCCCTCTAATTTTTCAGCCTCCCTCTCTGTCTCTGGTGCTGGTGGTTAGTAGGCTTTAACGCACCATTGTTCTGGTATCCGCACATTTCCGGAGGCTGTGGCTTAGAAAGGCCTCGGGAGCACAATCTCTCACGCCCACTGCCTAATGCCAGCCCTCACCTGCCCACACACACACACACACACACACACATATATATAACACACACACACATACATACACATCATACACACACACATCTAAAGAGAACATCAGCAGCTTGACAAACCCTCATTCCTTTACAAACGTACTTCTAAGAAATGTGAATTACAGAGGATTAACAAGATCCTCTTTTATGTGAAGTTCCCCTTTCTTGCTACCTTCCATCCTCATTGCTCTCCTTCCTTCCTTCCTTCCTTCCTTCCTTCCTTCCTTCCTTCCTTCCTTCCTTCCTTGCAGGATAATTAGTTGTCTGTTCCTTCTTCAACACCCACACATCATAAGAAAATACTTCCTAAACTGACACTCAAAGAAGTTAAAACTTTGGTGCAACGTGTTTTGCACAATCTTAAATTTCTTCAGGACATCAGGACCTCCATCCACCCCCACCCTCACAGACAGCCCCAGAAAAAGAAAGTGAAAAGAAAAAGGAGGCAAGAAGACACTGCTGATTCCTTTGTTCCTCTGATCAGAGTCCTTTCACTCTCCTCTGCTCTCAAACACACACACAGCCACACACACTCCAATTAACCCCCGCCTCTGACCTTAGGGTTCGGATACGACCCTTGACCTTGTAGCTTCTGCTCATAGGGGTCAGGGCTGTGATTGACAGCTTCCTATCTCCAAACTGACAGTGTGTGAGGTGTCCGGACACACACCGCCGCACACCCTTGTTCACATTTCCGCTCTAAAAAAAAGTGATTTCCTCCCTGTCCCTCCTCTGACGTTAATCAATAATGCTCGATCAGGTCACAAACACAAATGCACTGACAACATTGAGAAGCTGTTGCAGGTGGTGGTCCTACTGGAGGAAGTTTTTACTCAGGTCAGTGGGGGAGGGGACAGTCATGAAAACAACTTAAAATATCTACTTATTTTACCCAAAATGAAGCTCTGAATGAAGAGTGACTTTTGAAGTGACGATCTAGCTATAAAATAAACACATACTGATTTCAGCATCCTACTGTCAGAGTGCCTTTTACAACATTGAAGTAAACAAGCACAGATGATAGATGGCTTCTTGTAGTGCAGCAGTGTTTTGATCTGGACAGCAGAGATCAGCTTGTATAAAGGTTAAACTGGCACATGACCACGCAACAAGGTGAATCCATGACCATCACAGCTAAACAGACAGGTGAATCTCTCAGTCAATGTCAGCCACACTTGGCAAATCACTCATCTCTGGTGTTCATCCCATGTTTAACCTTATTTCATGAACTTCATGATTTTCACTGTTTTGTAGGTGTTGTCTTAGTACTTAGTAACAATACTTAGAAAAATGCAGAAACAGAAACCTTCCCCAACTTTCATTGGTACCACTATTGCTAGGTCATTTCCCCCTGACAATCAAACAAACCTATTAAAACCTGGTATAAGCAAGTTTTTTTTTTTTTTCACAACTTCAAATAACCCCCCATCAAAAGTAATGTTAAGAAATATCACACAATATCCAGAAAACTTGCAATTTTGACCAATCATGATGACCTCTGCAGATTTGACAAACAGTTATTCCCTGAGTCCGTCTTTATGAACTGAATCAAACTCACTCGGCTTGATAAATGCTGTGTAGTTCCACCTCTGTGTGTCAGAGGACAGCTCATTAAAGCTCCAGTGAGGAGTTTTTTGATGTTTAGAAACAGACTGCGATTCATATTGATTCTATTGATTTAGAAGACACTACTAAACATGCAGAGGACTGCTTTATCCACAGGGGTTGTCAATGTTGGTTCAAAGTGAAAGTTCCTCACAGGACTTTTAAGTTAGATTGGAGTTAACCATGGATGTGTAATAGTGACACTGTAAATTTGCATTGCATCTGTAAATTAGACATTTTAGGCTGCAACGATGACAGAAAGAGCATTATGCTAAACTGAAAAAGACATTGGTGCTATTATTATATCCTTGTAGTTTTCAAGTAAAGAAACACAACATCGTGCTTGCAGTTTACAAAATTCACAAAGGGAGAGGTTTAAGCTCCACAAGGATGACATACCATCACTGGACTTTTATCAGGAGCTGCAGCTGCACTCAGTGACAGTGTCTAAGGAGACAACAGCAGGTGCTAATTGACCCTTGCTGAAGCACTAAAGCCCATTGTCTTCAGCACTCAGGGGCTATACAATACAATACAATACTGATGCCTTTTATTGGATTCAATTAATCAGAGAAAAACTTTGTTTCACTGATGGCACTGAGTACATCCACTTCAATAGAAGTGCTGGTGTCAGACAGCAATAAAACTAAATGCTTTAAGTTAAAGGAGTTGAAAAACTACAACACTTTTATCCGATGCAAACACATCCATACATATACATACAGCACTGGATGCATTCAAAGGGGTCTGAAGGTGGGTGTGGAGTGGGTGTCTCTATTTGCGGATTCAGCTGGGGCTGTTTTAGGAGGACCATAAACAGAGCGACACCACCCACAGAGAGAGACTGACAGACTGAGACAGTGAGACGGAGAGAGAGAGAGAGAGAGAGACAGGGATGACCCCAGAGACCCTAGAGGCCAACAATCCCATAGACCTTACATCCAGGAGGTCCAGGCTACTGTTTCTGCCTGTGACGCTAGAGGTTTTCTGCGCAGTGCTGGACTGGTCAATGGATTTGTAAAGATGTGGAATGAGAGATGCTCCATGTTAGTGACCCATACAGAACCAGTACACTTACATAAATACAGGCCTATCTGCTACAATGTACTGCGAATATTTCAAAAAACTTGACTTTTTCCTTAAGATGTAAAAGTTAGACACATGGAACTGCAAATTTAACATATGCAAATATCAGACACGCAAATAATAGCAATATCAAATACTGTGAATCCTAACACAGCAGCCTCTTATCAACAATGCAACATTAATTTGAGGTAAAACAAGTCTTTTTAGAGCCTTGCCACTTGCACAGACTCAAATTCAAGGACCCTTAACCCACTGACAAGACAATACCTGCTTTGGTAAACTCTAACCCTGTAAAAACCTCTGGGACCTGACCTCTTCAGCTTTAACAAGAACCCACGAGCTCCAAATTTTCCAGTGACTTGTCAAAGAAAGTCAAATGACCTGGAGACAGTCTTTATCTCTCATCTGTGCTCAGTGAGTCACATCAGAGGATTTATTAGGAGGCAGAAAACACGGATTGACTTGTACAGTCTACTCACCGCAGACAAGTATTAGCAGCGACGCCTCCATCTCTGAGCGCTCATCCACCCGTGGGGCTGCTGCAACCTGTGGCGGGCAACAAGTTGTTATGAAGCGACTGCTTTTGCAATTCAGAATCACTTTCTAAACAGACAGATACTGTCCTCTGTGCACTGACCACCGGTGTGTTGAAAACGGAACTTTTCTTGGACGGGACTCTCAAAGTAAAATGTTCTCAACAGCGCAGAGTTCATATGTCTGTGAGTCTCACTTCACCCTCCAATAGTTTAGTCAGAAAAGAAACAAACACCCACCGTGTGTCAGTGCTATCGCTCCAGGTGCTTGGTCGTTTGTTGTGTTCGTGTCCGGTGTCCCTCTCAGTCCACTTCTCGTGGAGGTGCCGGACAGATGCGGGTCTGGGTTCTGTTTGCCGTGAGGAGTCCTCAGCTCCTGCGTCTCTCTGCTGGAAACCCCGAGCTGGACTCCCGGAGTGGAGCGGAGCGTGGAGAGGAGGAGGAGGGGGTGCCGCTGTTGGGGTCGGTGTCGGGGGAATCCCCCGGTGGGCGTACAAGGTGGCCGGGAACTGCCACCTTTGTCCACAGGGGTCGCTAATTATCCGCTTGTGTGTTAATTCATGCAAAGTGGCGCGTCAAGCATGATGTTAACTTAATGGTCTCTCTGTCTTTCTTTCAGAGGTTATCTCCCTTCAGATTTTTTCCCCATTTCCCTGTACAGCACACTTAAAACAAAACCCTGACCTAATCACTGACAAATAACTTGAGTTTTTGTTTTGGATAGGAACTTTGCAAATGAGAGACATGTACAGTAAAATTATACTGCAAAGTCACAATAGACTCGTTTTATTTTGAAAAGCCAATATCACTACAGAAACTCAGAAAGCTCAAAAAGCATCTTTTACTAAGACTGCCATAACTACAGAGTGTTTAATTTAAAAGTGGAGAATACAATGGTCCTGAAAGTCAGCTGCTCAAATATATGAATACAAGGAAAAACAGATCACTCAAAACTAAAATGAAAATCTTACCCAAATTAAAAATGTTTAAAACATGGCAATAATTTCCATGTACCTGCCAATAATCAAAGCCTGCGCCATGTATTCCCCACTCCAAATTTAACCAGCAGTTTATTGATGAAATCTCCTTCTATCAGAAAAACACTAACAGCTGAAGTTTATGTAGTTTTTTTTATTGCATGAACTGTTTTTCTGTCTCATGAGATATTATTATTATTATTATTATTATTATTATTATTATTATTTTTTATATATAGTTGACATTCAGGGGCACTACGGCTGCAACCTTAAGGAAACATGCATAATTGGTGTATAATACAGTGTGAGATATAATAAACAGGCATGCCTGACAGGCTTTATACACAAAAATATTGTTGAATCATCCATGCAATTCAAAGTGTAACACTTTTAGGCATACCACAACTGCAAACCAAGCAGCTCCTCAGAGCAAACCCAGGACCACCAGATGACATTAAGATTGTGGATAATTTCATTAACATTTCCATACACTCATTTTATTTTATTTTATTCGATTTTGGCACACATGTAGCACCAAAATTCTGTGGAGACCCCATTTATGACTTCATCTGAGTAAAATTAACTAACAAGGAGGTAAACCATTTAAAAAACTATTATGCACAAAGAAACAACAGAATTTGTTCTCAGATCTTGCATTACAATTGTTTTCATAGACTTAAACTTTTGGATTTTTGACTCCCAAACTTGAACCCTCTGCAGGTTGTCCTCACAGACCCACTGCATGTTTTCCTTTGAGCCTCTCTCTCTCTCTCTGTGTCTGTGAGCAGGAATGCGCGCTCCCTGCTGGACGGATTAAATTCCCTTTGACTGAACCCGTGGCCGCGCTCTGACCGCAGATCCCCTGACTGTCTGATCAGTCTCACAGCATGAATGCCAACAGGTAGCCCAGACAATTTATATTGGGAGTCACATTTATGCACTCAGAGACACAAGTGATTTCTTCTCTACTAAAAGCCCATATTTGATCCTCTAAATGACTTATTTTGTAAAGAGTTTTCATGACACCTATACAAAATATATCTGGTTCAAACTTCTCTCATGGAGTCACTCTGATGGTTACAGGTGTGCTGATCTCTCACTGCAGGCTGTCTCCTCTTGAACAAAGCCTGCTGTAAATCTCTGTCATATTACACATTCCCTGTGCTGCTGGAGGACAGCCTCTCTTTGTTAGAGCCCAGGGTCCTGTGCCATAATCCAACAGAAAAAAGCAGAGCTCCTTCATATTGAGTATGAGTTAGCTTATCAGTACATGGAAAGTGAAGATTTCTGCTGAGAAAGAATCAAAAAAAGAAGGAGAGATGCCTGGCATCATGTAAAAATGATAAAAGTGGGTGAAGCGGTGGAGGAAAACAAAGTTTAGTACATCACTTACTTTAGGTAACAATATACTAATAATCCTATCAAATATTTTCTTGCACCTGTATTTGGAGTAACCTGCATAAAAAAGCTTATGGATTAAAGTAGGTCGGTAAAAAGTTCCAAACCTTTTTGGCCTTTGACCTCTCGCTGTGTCAAGCTGCGGTTTGCTCTTTGTAAATGAGTTATCAGCACTGTCACTTTGGTTTAACGTGTCCCTAAACCTCTCAGATAGCTTCACTGAAATGTCTATGGCCTTGATCAGCACATAACCAACAGTGGAAAAAATGACATTAGTCAAAACACAAGCAGAAAAGTAGAATCATGTAATCATACTGAATGAATCCGGCATTGAAAATTTATAAAACTGAGAAAGTGAATATTTGTTTACACAACAATGATTTGCCAATGCAAGTAACAATTTTTCCAGTCCCTTTGATCAGCAAAACCCATCAGGAATTTAAGGTCAATTGGACTTTTATTGAAGCTGGTCTGACAAAAAAAAAAAAAAAAAAACTTGCTCAGTTTGAAGTTTGTGCAGTGTTTTTAGACGCTTCGTTTCTTATTCTCTGTTTAATTTTCAGAAGACATTACATAAAGTGCTGTGACACAAATTAAATCTTTCAGAACTTTTTGAGACCCAAAACAAAAAAGTCAAGTAACACAATTGTGGATCATTTAACCATGTAACCCAAGATTAAAAGCTTACTTTGCACATGTCAGAAGTGCCTAAATTGCCTCATAGTTTGCCACTCATCTCAACCCCAAGTCTCCTTGAACATTCAGATTTTCTGCTCTTTCTGTCATTATTGGTTTGCCAGAATAGAAGAAAATACACTGCTGATAAGAGTTCAGTCATGCCTCAGTAAAAAAGTGCCATCTCAAATTCAAGGCCTCTCGAGGGTAGAAATGAGACTTTTTGTGATCTTGAATTCTTAATTTTAATTTAGTACTTTTTTAACTCTGCACACATCTCCTTTGATAATTTGCTGCTTCAATCCACAAAATTTTACATGCTTAGTATGTCTGTGCCATTTGGTACAGACTTTAAATCTACCATTACCTGCCTGCCTGCAGCCACAGAATATAACAATAAAAGACACAGGGGAAAGGAAAGAGAACAACAAAGTATGGAGAAGCTGGAATGTGGTGCTAAGAAAACAAAACCTTGAACTTCTCAGCAAAGTCTGGTCTCATTCCTGCAGTTGACCGGCAAAATGCCATACAACCAATTGTTTTGATTTTTCAGTCAGATGTGTTGTCATGTAAGGAATTACACAGGTGTAGCCATCTACAGAAACTTTGTGATTACACCTGTTTTTTCTCCTACATTTCAGAATATATATAGTGAAAGATTTCAGGACTGAGGACAAAGAGCACACACTGCTGCACTTGGTATAAGACGCCCTCTTGTGGCAAATAAATTTAACAACATCTATACTGTCACCGATCCACTACTTCCTCAACTTAAGGCTGTTCCTTTATTTCCTGTCTTACATTATCGGACAAACTGATTAAAACAGATGTGTCTGAGTAGTCACAATGATCAGTCACACCTGGATTAGAAGAAGAAATAAAGGAGCTACCTTAAGTTCAGGAATAAGTGGAGCTGTGCATAGAGCCCATTCACAGTCAGTAGTGTGCACGTTATCATACAAAAAAAGGACACGTAACTTGACAGTTTACACACAACTGTATCAGATTTATTTATCTCCAACATCCCACCTCAGAATAATTTTAACTTTAAACAATATGAACTTGTGTATTTGATCGATATTTGTTTTGTAATAAAAATAAGATTTAGATTTAATTAAAAAAATCAAACTTTCCAAAATTCTTTTGATAGGAATGTCATAATTTGGCAAAGTTACAGAAAACACTCTCAAAATCTTAAAACCACGTTTGGTCAAAATAATAAATTCCTGGTAACATAATCCAATATATTTCTTTTTTTATCATTTATGAAGAATTATTGAACTCAGAATAATATACAGAGAGACGTGTTCTCTCCACAGGTTGACCACCTGTTGTCATAGCTTAAAAGAATTTACAGTAGTTTGCTGATATCTAGGAGTGAAAATGTCATACAGTACATGAACAGGAAGGCATCTCAGTGATATAAAACTTCACAGGTAATGTGTCAAAAGTGATATCATGAATATATCTGTAAAATCATGGAGGTACCAAAGCAGCACATTATTTTCCAAGGTGTCCTCATCAGTCATGACTCTGGTCTGAACTACAGCAGCAGCATATTGTAAACAGCAGGTGGATCCTCCTCACTGACAGTTACTGTACTTCTGCACCTGGTCCCGGATCTCGTCCCGCACCACTGTGGCATTTTGTCTCAGCTGGTCCAGTTCTGTACGCTGCTTCTGCATCCGCTGTTCATTATTCCTGAACTTTTTCTCCAGTTCTGCAACAACACAGTGACAGAGGTTAACGTGGGTCACAATAGGCGACCATCAACAGCTGACTGCAGTTTGTATTAATACAAACAGGTGCATCTCAAATTTTTTAGTGTCCCAAAAAAGTTTATTCCCCCCCCATAATTTAGTCAAAAATGTGAAACTTCCATATAGTCTTGATTCATAACACAAAAAATGAAATATTTCAAACCTTTTTTGTTTTAATCTTGGTGATTATGGCTCCAGTCAGGAAAATTAAAACAAGTAAATATACTGTTAAAAATCAAAAGATACTGATACGAGTTTTATTACAGCAGCCAAAAAATATCAACATTTGGGCAGTTATATCATATTTTGACATTTGATTTCCAACCTGCACACAGTGCTAGAATAAAAAAAACACTGAACAAAGACCAACATTTGACTCATTAATAGGAATGAAATTCAGATTTAGATTTTTCCCACATATCACGAGCAAACATGATAAGATATTGACTCTGAATCATCATTCATGATCCAGTGGAAGTGTGTTGTGGTATATCTCTATCTGTGTCTTTTTTACTTCTTTAATCTTTTTGAAAAGCATCAGTCACACTGTCGATGTTGTGAAGCTCAGGGCCTAAATGCAATTCATGCAGTCTACAGTAATTTAAGTTCTAATGCTAAAAAATATATTTTAAAAAGTGAATTTAAAAGAACATGGGAAAATATTTACTTTATCTATAGGGTACATAGATTCAAAGATCAAAAATTCCTAATGTTGTAATTTGTAAGGGGATAACATGTGCTAAATATGATTTACATACAACATCAAATGGGTGGCATAATCGTTGCCTCCCCTTAACCACGCCCCCTTGTCAAAATGCTTAGTGGTGGCACAGCTTTTTGACTGTGCTATCCCTGTCTTTTGTAGAGCTGTGGAGTTGGACAATTTTCTCTACCTGCTTCATTTTTGTTTCAGTAAACTGAACCACTGAGTGCTGCTGTGGAGTTTTTTAAGTCACTGAGAGCTTAAAAATGAAGGCTTCATTCTGGGGAACCTACAAACAGTCTGCAGGTCATGATGGAAAACACATCCATGGACCAGGTGATAATACTGTGCTACCCTCTTCTCTCAGTCTTTGTGATAGAAGCATTAATGTGTCTTTATGATGGTTTTTTTTTTTTTTAAACTCACTAAATGTCGTTTTTTGCTGACCTATAAGTGAGGAAAGTAAGGAGCGTGGAGGCTGTGACAGCAGGTGGAGGAACGAGACACACATGAGGAGGGGGAAACATGACTTTAGGATGTAGGAGGTTAGACATGTTCATGAGAGAACTTCTTCATTCTCAGTTTTTGCCTCTTTATTAAACCATTGCTGTCCATCTTTATTTTATCTTCATGTCAACATCCTTTACACTCTCTCCTTCATTCACCTACAGACAGCTATAATGTGCTTAAGCAGGTTCAGAAGATTTGTGACTCAGACTCAGAGTCTTGCTTTAACATTTGAAATCTTCCTGTTTAAGATGAAAGTCCAAACATAACAACAGAGACATTTATGCCAGATATATCAAGAAAACCTCCATAATTAAATAAATGAGTCGGTTTACCTCCAAACAGTTCAATGTTAAAGCTCCTCAGAGAAAAAAAAGTCAACAGTTCAGCTTCCACTCACTCTTGAGTTGTTCCATCCCCTTGTTGGCTTTGTTGAGGAGGTCCTCTGCCTCCTTTTTGATGTCCTTGGCCCTCTGGTTGACGTTGATCACACCTCCAGACTCTCCGCCAAGAGAGTCCACCTTCATTAGCAGCTCACGGTACCGCTTCTCTGTGTCGTTCAGGCTCTAAAATATGACATACCATCGTCAGCTCTGATTTAATTTACATCTGATATCAAGAATATTTAACTCTTTCAGTGACAAAATCAGGACATCAGTTGACATACTCACCTGCTGCAGTGAGGTTGTCACCAGTGTGGCGTTTTCAGCCTTGGCTTTGGCCTCCTTCGCCATCAGCCTGTTCTGCTCTGTCTTATTCTTCAGAGCTTCAACACCCATGGAGAGATTTTGTAACCGCATCATGATATCCATCTGCTTATCCTCCAGCTGCCTCAGCCTGTCATCCACCTGACAGGGCGTCAACAAATAAATATAAGTCCGTACTTACAGTAAAGTTCTCTGTAGACAAACAGGCTATCCATTTCCTATAATACTGTACCTTGGCTGTAGCATCCTTGGTGCTGTTCAAATTGTTCTGGGCCTCCTTTAGTGCTTCTCTTGCTTTCTGTATGGCTTTCTCTGAACCATCCAGAGCCTGCTTGGTAATCTTGGCTGTATCCTTCACTTTTTCTGCTCTGGTCCTGTACAAAAACAGATAATGTCAATAGCCACGTTAACATGGGCAAAATTTCTTGATCCGGTTAAAAATTTGAGGGATCGGAAAATCTGAATCCACTGTTTATATGGGCGCAAAATCAAATAATCCGATCATGACGTATACATGCAAGTTTTATTCAGATTTGAAGCATTTGGACATGCACAGAGTTGTCTAATTTCGCTAAAACAACAACCGCAGAAGAAGAAAAGTTGTATCCACACCTGTGCTGTCAACAAACCAACAAACGCTGTAGTGCCTCAATCCATCCAATTCAGGATTTTTCCCTCTGCTAAATGTTGTCACTAGATGGCGCCCTTGCTTACTTATCTTACTGTTCTGTCAAAGATTGCACTGTGCTACAGATGTGACATCATTATGCTGTATGTACGCCTTGTTATGTTATCAGAAGAGCAGGCACGGCACCTGCAGTTGTGTTTTATGCCAGAGTGTAAATACTGAAACCTCCTGAAGTGGCCTCAATAAATAAAGAGTGAAGACCGAGTCAGGTAAGAGAGTCATGATCGGAGGAAGTGTTTACATGAACGCATTTCGGAATAACGATCAGCATAAACCATCCCTCTTGATCAGAATACAATTTCTTTCCGACTGAGCCGAATTGGATCTAAATTTTCTGATCAACATGTTAACATTGCACTTTTCTATTCCGTTAGGGCCTTTATTTTGGTTATTTATGCCCATGTAAACGCAGCTGGTGTTACATTCCTTTCATATCAGAAGTGTCTTTGAACGATAAATTAGTTGCAGCTTGCTTCAAATGAAAATAAACTGGGAATCTTTTTCCTCAGTGTGCTGTGACTATCTTTATCAGACGCAAACTCAGCAGCAGTGGTCACAAGCATCTAAACATTTCATGCAGAAATAATGAACTTGTTTTCTATGGTCTTGTTAGTTACTGTGTGCTTTAAAGAGGCATCAGTCTAACCAGCTTCAAACTCCACAAAGGAGTTAAATCACTGTACTCTAGTATCACTTACTTAGCATCTTTAGCTTTGTCCAGCAGCTCTTTGGCTTTGCTGATGTGCTGTGAGGTTTGGTTGACGATCGCCTCCACATTGGTGAGGTTTGAAAGGCTGTCCTTCATCTGCATGATCATTTTGTCCAGCGTGGTCCTGTTCACCGGCAGAGTGATGGACAACACCTGCAGAGCTACCTTCTCTATGCTCTCTGGATCTGCTCCCTCCTCTTATCAGCAGAAGGAGAAAAGTACAAGTTAGAAAACAACTTATCAGATATATCTTCATTCAGAGTAGATAACACCAGAAAAAACAGCATCCACATACCAGTGAGGAAGTCTCTGATCTTCTTAATGAAGTCTTTGAGCTTCTTGTTGTTGTTTTCAAAGTCGTCCTTCTTCTTCTGGGCTTTTTCCAGCGTGTTCATCGCCTGGTTCTTCACACCCTGGGTCAGAGCAGTTATATCCTGGAACTGGACGAATGAAACCAAAGATTAAGAGCAACTTTTTCATTTGCAGTCTCAAACAGATGAGGGCTAGTATAATGGGTAATGCGTCCGATACTGCTTTTTGAAAAACCTTCATCACCTTTCTGGCCACGTTCTGCAGCTCCTCGATGGCAGCGTTCAGGCTGTCTGTGAGGTCCCTGGCGTTGTTCAGAGCTGCTACTGAAGTGCTCACCGTCCCGTTGCATCCTTCACCACCACAAACTCTTTTGCCATGGTTGCAACCAGCACCCCCACACTGATTGTCTGTACAATTGCCATCAGTGCTGGAATTGCCATGACCACCACACACCTGCAGGAAACAACAACTGCCATTAATATCTCTACAACCACTAATATATCATGATCTGGTCAAAGTGGGAAATCAAAACAAATGAGAAAATCATCTAAGGGTTAACATAGTC
This sequence comes from Xyrichtys novacula, assembly GCA_962446985.1. NCBI lineage: Eukaryota > Metazoa > Chordata > Actinopteri > Labriformes > Labridae > Xyrichtys > Xyrichtys novacula. The sequence goes on from OY660867.1 coordinate 27,687,230, forward strand.
CGCAGTTTTACATTCAACATTATGAGCAGACAGTATGAAGTCTTCATCCCTGCCTACCTTATGTATGAGGTGATGGACTTTTTTGTCCAGGTCGTGGGTTTTCTGCTGCAGCTCGTTCAAGGATTTATTCTGAGCAGCCAGATCTCGGAGGAACTTGTCTTTACTCTTGTCCAGCAGGTTTTGAGTGACAGCGCGAGTGTCTTTGGACTGTTCCACAGGACTGGAAGGACCGGACACTGAAGCTTTGCATTTCTGCTCAGCCTCCACAGACTGACGATAGTACTTCTTTACTTTCTCGTACTGATCTGTCATAAATAAGGGAAAGATTTTTCAAGTTGTGTAAATAATCCTTTTCTCAGTCTGTGTAAAGTCACTTCACCAGAGTGCCCCTTTAAAAATACAGGGTTTTACAGTGGGTGAGGCCTTCCAGGTGCATGAAGCTAAGCCCACAGTTTTCCAAAAATTGGGTCGCTGGAGCTCATTTCATTTAGAGGGATGGGCTTCAGAGAACTTATGGGTTTTGCCAGCAAAGTCTCTTCAACAGGGATGAATATTTATTAAAAGTAAATGAAAAGTCCATCATTTCAGGGGTCTTTTGAAAATCTCATTTTTTTAAGTCACATTTTTTAGACTTTGAATGCATGCTTGTGCTGTTCTTAAGGAAATCTAAATTTAAGCTCCTCACCTGCGAACCCTGAGGTGAGGTAGTCGTCCACTAGGCGCTGTTTGTGAGCCACAGTTGCGTTGACATCTCTCAGCTCTTTCTCTAGATCCCCAAGTATTTGTTTCAGTGCCTCTTCTTCTGCTACGGTTATGTTCAGCTCTCGAGCAACACTCATAAGACGCCCATCAGTCAGAGCGATCTCAGCCCTGGAACACAAAGGTCAGGTGATGTTAGATGTTGTCATTCAGGAACTATCCTAACACAGTGGTCCTCGAAAATACTGAGTGACTTCATCACCTGAGGTCATCAATGCTCTGACCAATCAACTGGTGGATCCTGTCTCTCTCCTCTGAACTGATCAGATCCTTCACCTGCTTCAGCTTCCTCTCTAGCTCTCTGATACGTGAGTCTCCGACTCCAGGCGTGATCCCGCTCTCCAGGATCTTCTGTATGACATACTGGATGTGGTCCAGGTCTCTTTTGAGCTGACACACCACATCGTCCCACAGCTGGAAGCACGGGTGACACTGGACGCAGCTGGGGAAGGTGCCAGTGAAGCCACGAGCACATTCGTCACAGCGCTTCCCGGCTGCTCCCTCCCTGCACTCACACGCCCCAGTTACCCTGTCACACTGAGCCATCTCTGAACCCAGGGGGTGGCAGTTACACTCTGAGGAGAGGTAGAGAGGAGGTGGGGATGGAGTACGGATGAAATAACATCATCATTTCTTTAAGAATTAAGTGGAAAAGGTTTAAAATTAAACAGTGAGACAGATTTATAACCACTTTTACCATTAACTTAAAGCCGAAGCTTTGCTGCCCTCAGCATAATTTCACTTACTCTGAGCACTACACTCAAAAGGGGTAAGCTGTTATAATTTATCGTCATAAGTTTAAAAGACCAAAACAGATTTTTGTATCAGAATGTAAACATGTTCAATTTTTGCTAATGACAAAAAGTCATTTTGAGGCTCTCATATGGTTTTCTTGGCTCTCAGAGGAAGCATTAAGAGGACTCTGGGATGTCCTGTTTTTCAGCCTTCTGTATTGGCTCCTTTTACCCACATCGTGCCTTACTCTACCTGCAGCAGACATTCAGTTCAAGTGTACCCCAAAGGAACAACTTATAAATGGTTCAGTGCAAAGAAACAGGGATATTTAGCGATTTCAAGCTATCACTCTATTTTGACAGCTCCCACTGGTGAAGCTCCATAAGCTAAGGTGACCTTTAAGGACAAGAGACTCCAGTGATGTTTGACATGTATGACCATCCATTTGTCAAGTTTTTCACCATCGACAAAGAAAAAACTGGTCTGAACTCAAATGCCATTAAAAACATCAATGAGATTCCTGTAGATGCAAGTTTGAACTTCGTCTCAAAGTCTTAGGGGGAATAAAGAACGAACTGGAACCTAGCTAATGAAATGGGAAGAACAGGTAAAAGGCTGGGGAGCTCAGAATAGAAAACTAACACTGTCCGAAATAGACAAAGAGAAAACTAATTACCATCTGGGGAGCTCCTGGTCTGAAAGCTTGTAATTTATTTTGTTTTTCTGGGAAATGGTTTTCATACATAATCAGGTCAAACACGGAACATACGAAAAAAAATCATCTGTTTGTCTTATTGATTTTTTAATCATTCTGTCCTTTTGATTTAATTTTTTTTAAATCTCTCCTTTCTTTAAAATTTTTGTATGTGTTTCTTTGCATCTGTAAAGCACTTTGAATTGCCTTGTGTATAAATAGGGCTATAAAGATAAAACTGCCTTGCCTTAAACTTTTGCATGTGTTACTACAGTGATTTTGCAAATCTGACACAACAATAAGATTCAGTTCTCATCAGAAAGTTTGCTGCTTACAGGCTTCATGAAATTATGTCCTATCTATAAAAAGAGCTGTGAGTTCTTTAGTGTCTAAATTGTTTTCAAAAGGTTGCATTATTCAAAAGTATTTGTAAAAACATGTGTTACCTCGACACTGCACTCTTGGGTCACCCCAGTGAAACTGCTCACACTCTGTGCACTGCCTCCCGCCAAACCCTGGACGACAGTGACACTGCCCCGTAAACTGGAAGACACATGAATTAAAAAACAATGATGATATTCAAAGTTTAAGAACACAAACTCATGGTTTCATGCTCAGTCTTTTGGAGGCCTTCATACGTCCCCACCATGTTGCAGTGAGTTCCCAGAGCGTGTTGAGGGTCGCAGTTGCAGGGCTCACAGCCTCCATCCTGACCGTAGTTCCAGTGGTTTGGAGCACACTGGTCGCAGTTATGACCCGCCACGTTCTCCCTACAGGGACACGCTCCGGTCTCTCTGTCACAGTGGCACTGTCCATCACTGCAAGCAGACTTAATGGTGCCAGATGACACACAGGTACAACCTGAGGAGAGAGGTATGGATTTAATACACAGAGAGAAGACAGCATCTGTCCGTCCACAGTATTGATGAAATGATTGCTATTAAATCACATTTTAGTAATAACATGTCTTTAAATTAACTAAAATGAGCCTCTTTAAGTCTAAAAACCGAGTCTGAGAGATAGTTGCGACTGAAAAATGAAAAAAATGTATTGAGCAAACTTTGATATCTGCCATTATCACTCACGCCTGCAGTCATGGGCCAAAGCATTTCCATAGTAACCATGCTGACACTGGGAACAGGACGGGCCATCTGTGTGGTACAAACACTTGAGGCATTGTCCGGTCCTGGGGTCACATGAACTGGGGTCTTGGGGGTCGATGTTACCGTTGCACTGACATGGGAGGCATTGCCCACCAGACTGCTGTGGGTTGCCATAGTAACCAGACGCACACTGGTCACAGCGGGGCTCTAAAGGACAGACAGAGAGAGTATGTCAACTAAAGAAAGCAAAAGTCTGTTTCAAATGTGTGTCAGTGCAGTGTGGTGGTTTACCCGCGTAGCCTGGTTTGCAGGTGCAGATGATCTGGTTGGAGGTGTGGTCAGCCTCACAAGAGTTCCCGTTAAAATGATCCGTGCCGGGGTTACCAGGGCAGGGGCAGGGCCGACAGTGCTCCCCTGAACCAAGCACAGGGTTTCCAAAGAACCCATTTACACAACTGGAAAAATATAGGGAGACATTAACCGTCAGTTTAGTGACAAAAGAGGAGGACTTAGATAAGACTGAGTGATGCTCACCGTTCACACAGGTGTCCTGCTGTGTAGTCCCTGCAGTCGCTACACTCCCCAGTTCGGGGGTCACAGAGGTCAGCATGGCCATTACACTGACAGGGGCTGCAGCTGGGGAAGCCCCACTGACCTGGCTGGCAGTCTGAACACTGACGCCCGGTGGCGCCCTGCCTGCACTGACACTGACCAGTCACAGAGTCACACTGGTTGCTCAGTGAGCCCTCAGGGTGACAGTCACAGGCTGGGTAAGAGAAGACATTACAAGGGTTAAGTGGTGTTTTTTTTTTTTTTTTTATTAATTAGCACAGGAATAATAATACTACAATTATGAATTACTGCAGTGATGTCATTTTCAGTCCAGATGTTCATAATGTTTGTCATCACATTTGCACACACTTTATTATCAGTGATTAGACTCAAACTATGAATATCAAAACAAGGTGCTTCAAAACTGTCACAAAAGGGGGCTGCAGTAACTTTAAAAAGCCACCACATGTTACTGTTCAACCAAGTCACAACAAATACACAAATGACTACAAATAGTAAACCAAATTGAATGCCAACTACCATCATCTCATAACCTTTTATTTCTGCTTTGTTTGACTGCAGATACCACTGTTTTTCTGCATCATGTGCTCTTTAGAGAAGCTTATGTATCAGCACATATCTGAAAACAAAACATATAAGCCCAAATGAATCCATAATGTTGGGCTTTATTTGGGACATATCGTATTACATATTATTAGGTGACATCCCGTACAGTGTGCAAAAATGGGAATATCGAGGAACATACCACAATGTGGCCCCAATATCAAACTTCTTGCAGTAAGTTGTCACCCTTAATATCTTCCAAGGAACTGAACTGACAAACAGATCGATTCCTTAGTCAGCTGTTGTGACCAAATGTTTTTAAAATGGTATGTTCGAAAGACAAAAGAACTCATGGCTGATTTTAGAAGGATTTAGGAAGAGGACACCCCTGTGACGATGAAGGGTCAGCAGATTGAGATTTTCCAGTTTTATAAGTATCTAGGCATCTTTCTGGATAGTGAACCTAACTGGTAAATGAACACTGAGGTCTTATTCAAAAAAGCACAGTCGAGACTATTTTTCTTCAGAAAACTTTGATCCGTTGAAATTAGCAGGAAGCTTCGGCGTGTCTTTTATACATCTATCTTGGCTGGTGTACTCATTTCTGCTGTGCTTTGCTGGGGGGGATATTTGTGCTGATGATAAAAACAGGATCAATAAATTGATCAAAAAGGCTGGGCTGTTGATTGGCATTACCCTGGACTGTCTTGAGGTCATCTTCAAGAAGAAAACAAGAACCAAACTAAAGGCAGTCCTCATTATTTCGGTGATCTGCTGGTGATGCCTCAGTGAGCAGTTCCACGTGATCTGCTGGTGATGCCTCAGTGAGCAGTTCTACTGATTTTTTAATGACCATTCACACTAAAACTGCCACCCTAAGCTCTGAATGATGCATCAAATGTATTTATATTCTGGTCTTATTTATTTTCTTGTTGTGTATTATAAATGGACTGTCTGTGTTGTTCGTGTGGGTTGATGAGGTTGCAAAATGAGTTCACCCACTGAGGATCAATAAAGCTTTCTAATCCAATCTAATACAGTGGTCAGATATTAGATAGATAAACTCCCCTGTTCACCCTTCCTATTGGGAAAGTGACTGTGACCTTCAAGGACAAAAAGCTCCCATGATGCATGATACATAATCCTCATTGTTTTGTTTTTACCGATAAAGTTGTTCATCAAAACAAGTTATTTGTTGCACAAAAACACTTTGAACAGTTACACATTTATTTATTTATAAAATTTTCCATTTCTGCCAAATCTTTTCAGCTAAATACCCAGAAATTCTACAAACTGTCCCTTTAATCTCATCCTAGGAGGTGTAAAAGTGTGAATATTCGACAGACTTCATATAAAGGACTCACCTGTACAGCCGTTGACTCCAAAGCCGTAGGTTCCAGGTGCACACCGGTCACAGCGTTGACCCATCACATTGGGTTTACAGTGACACTGACCGCCCACCTTATCACACTCACCACTGAGGGAGCCCTGAGGGTCGCATTGACAGGCTGCAAACAAAACATGCAGATAAAAAATTAAAAGGAAAATATCAGACACTCTCAATCATTTGAAGAGTTGTACCGTAAAACTGTGTAGATCTGTCATTTTTGGCATCTTTCAGAGGACTTACGTAGAGCTCCATCATGAATGATGGCTGAAATACTGCAGATAAGTTTGGAGCACATCTCGGCCAGGGCAGGCATCGGTGTGATCATGAAAGAATCCACACACATGTAGCGAATCATCTCCTCTCGACGCTGCTCTGTCTCTGGTTCGGTACCTTGGAAACCAGGAAGCTCGGTGTACTTGGGGATCAGGACCAGCTATGGAGGAGAAAACATTTAACCATTTTTTTTTGCATTATTTTAACAAGACTTTATGATGACTACGTATTGAGACAGTGGTCTGCCTAACTACAAAGTCTGTTCCATGAATTTATTATATATATTTAAAGAACTCCAAACTCTTCATAATCTCATTACATTTACAGTTTACCACCACTAGGGGGAGGCCTCACAGTCTTTGAAACCATAAGCGCACCCCTGTGGGATAGAGCCATAAAAAACCCAGACTACAGATTACAGCAACAGTGAAGTATTTAAGACCCCTGAAACTCTTTGAACAGACTTAAAGGTGAGTAATGATGGTGGTCTGCTGAAAGTCCACACTCACCGAGTCTACAAGAATGAAGGCGGTAAGATGTCTGTGTGAGACTCCATGGCGTTGGAACCGGATTGACACGATGTAACGATTACTGGGCTCGAAGCAGAATGGCCGTGGCATCTGGATGTACCTGGAAAAAAAAACAACAACACAGTCACACAAACTTATTATTTTCAAAAAGTGGGTCTGAACAATAAATGACTAAATCAAATTGACAAACCTGAATTGATGGATGATATTTAACACATACTAAACAGCATATCTTAGCTCAGTAAAGAATACTTCAAACATGTGTCTGTTTATTGTTCATTTTTGGATTTGACTTCCTGTAGGGCCTGACTTGTTGTCTGTTTCTAAAGCCCCCAATGCTCTGCAGGGGCTCCTCTCTACCTGTGTTTGGTTCCTGACCCTGCCTCTGTGTTTTGGGCTCACTTTGCTAATTGGTTTTGGCTGAGGAACCAACCAGAGAAGAGGACAGAAGGAAGCTACGGTCTGCTGAGAGAGCTGGATCCGGGCAGGGCCTGACCTCTGAGTTCCAGATGATTTAAAACTCCTCTTCATCAGGCTGAAACTTGATGGTCTTGGTGTGAGTCTTTCCTGTTTTTTTCTTAACATCTTATCCTGCTACCTTGAACAGTGTTCAGGGATAAAAAGCACTTAATTGACCCTGAATGAGATAATCTGTCTGATGTGTAAGACAAAACTCCTAACTTAAGAATACACACAAATCTACACAAACAATTGCTCTGTGATGGGGCTGTATGAAAACAGTTAGCTGTAATATGCGAGTCCTTATACTATGGGCAATGATGTACATCTTATCACTTATTTTGTCCTGTACATGGCAACGGATCTCCTCCTGCTTGATAACAGTCAAATACATACATTGGTCATTGTGAATATTTGTAGACAACATATGAAGAAAGGCAGCTTATCAATATGCTTTCAATCATCTGGCCTGACACTGACACCTTGCAGTTGTAAAATATAGATATTGTCAGTCTTGTTGCTTGAGTATTAAATTTAACCTGTCCCACAACCAGGTTTTAACTCCTCACTGGGACTTGAAAGCCTTAAACCCGAGCCTGATATCTCTGCCTATATGTTTGGTTTGCTTCATTGCTAAGGATATTTTGCAAACAAATTAATTTTCTTTAGCTCTAGTGTAGGGCTGGGCGATAAAACGATGATGATATACATCGAAAATTAATTTCCCTCAATATCAATATAAAACATGGTCAATATGCGTTTCGATAGTCGGCATTCTGCCATGTTTTGGTAGACTATACAAATAGCCAATGAAAAGGGGGAGTTTCTCTGGGTCCGCTTCACACTGAACCAATCACGTGCTAAGTAAGAACCAAGTAGCAAACAACTGCGTAGTAGCAGGCTGCAGCTACACGCAACCATAGCACTTTAACACGTGACGCCAACAGCACTGAAGCAGTGCCATACGGCAGAGCATGCGCAATGCAAAAGGTTACAAACCCTGAACGGAGTAAGGAGCCCATGGTGCCTGTGCAGCTGAAACAGCCCACCATTCAGTCCTCTTTCTCTGTCTCTTCGACAAAACGTTGAAGAGACACAAAGACGTCACAGATGCAGTAGCTTATTGTACTGCAAAAGACATGCTACCAATAATCACTGTTAAATTTCATTTTTTATATATCGATATATATCGATATCAACTGATATGAAAAAAATATACAGTGATAAACCTTTTCCCATATCGCCCAGCCCTACTCTAGAGCAACAACCATTTGATAGGTTTTTCTTTCCAACCAAAGTTTTTAGCTCAGAAAATAATCAATAGCTAAGCTAAATCATAGTTGAGTACAGTACATGCTACTTGATGAGAATTTATTTCAGAACAGAAATAGACCTAACTTAATGCTAGTATTAACATCCAAACATGTTGAAAATGAAGATTCTACGGAGAATATGTTAAAATTATGTGATGTATAGCTTTCATTTACATATGAACAAGGTTATAGCATGCAAATCCCTTAATGCTGAGGAACAAGTAAAGCTTAAACTAACAAGATTTTTATTAGTTTTGTTGGAAGGAGCCCATGTCGGGTCTGTTAAAGTTGGACATACTGCACAGCTTTAGAGCCAGACTGTCTGTGAGCTGGAGTGTTCTTCTCATATCACTGTGCATAAATCTCACAAAGGCTTCCAGGAATGTTTGCCCTGTTATCAGTAAATCAATAGTAAAGCATACCACAGGGTACAGTGAAATAAGAATACAAACACAAGTCTAACTCATACAGGCCGAGGCATGTCCAAGTGACAACATTTCAACAATGCAATGCCTCCTGAAAGACATAAGACAACAAAATCCTAACATTACCTGGGAGACTGGAACCAATCCTTCAGTGAGTTAAACAAACTGCCCGATACAAAAGACCCTCTGGGACACAAAAACACACTTGTGCAAATAGAAAAAAAAGTTCTGGTACCTGTTTCTGTGTGGCAGAGTCACTGTGAAGAGCTGCTCAGTTGGTAGAAGGTTTCCACATCGAAGACTGGATGGCAGATTTACTGATGTGATGCTCACAATGGCCTCCCAGTCCTCTGTGGACTGAAGACACATGGGCAAAAACACTCAACTTAGTTGAAAGACATTCAAATAGAATAAGAAAGAGTTTAAATCAACTACTCCTGAGACAGTCACATACCTCCGGTTCGTAGCGGATCATGATGTTGTAATCCATGGCGAAGGGGATGTTGTCAATAGTGAACACCAGGCCAGCGCCATCTTTGACTCGGGCAAAACCTGGTCCAGTCCATGAGACCATGTGGCTGGGAGTGTGTTCTCTATACACGATCCTCACGTCCGGCTAAGAAAATCACAGACATAACAGTAACACTGTAACTCGACATCTTTCACCAGTCACAACAGGACCCATAAAAAAAGATTTACATTTAACTTCAAATGGTTGAAAGTCAAACAATATATATATATATATATATATATATAAGCACTTTTTAAAAATCCACATAGGGGTATGTTTAACCAATGTGTTGCATTACCTGTTTTTTAACAACACTCTAATTTGGGGGGGAAGTGAAATGAAATGTTGTCACTTCCTTGCTTGATAAAAGACTTATGTAGCTCATGAGTTTGGAGGTCTGCTTTAGTGTATTTTTCAGTACACCAAAGTCTTTATTATTTAAGTCTTTGATAACTCAGGACTGCAGGCAGACCAGTTAAGCGCCTGGACTCTACTAATGCTGAGCCATGTAAATGAAGGATAGTGATGATGATGTGGTGTACAAAGTTTTGGAGTCATTTTTAGGACTCAGATGACAAATAGCAAAAGAATAATGTAAAACAAAACAACTCAAGATGTCATTAGTGTTTTGGACTTCATACAGAGAGTGTGTCTATTCTAATATCACCAAATGTGTGGTCTATATTTAAAAAGTTTCAGTGGTGGGTTTGCCAAATTAAATGTAAAAATAATAGGACTTTATACTCTTAAATGTTGGTAGTTTCAGACTTAGATTTTGCATATAACTAAACCACATAATTTGTCCTGCAGCAGAGGTTTTCCTGTAAATCGGTTCAATTTCATACCAATGTGATTACAGTCTGGGCCCCACTTGAAGTCAAATCCTTTGGTTTTGCTTTGTCCTAGTTTCAGCACTCTGAATTAAATACTGGACGCTGAATACAGCTCTACAAATTCACAGCTCGACCTTCAGCCTTACTTGTTTGAAATGATGTGATTAACTTGACGCCTTCGTATTTAATTAGCTTAAGTAGCGTCAAACTGCCTAGTGGTGCATACAGCACATGACCACAAACCTTTGGAGGCCCTCAGGAAGTTTTTGCTCTGTGTGTGTAGATCAGCTATTATTACTGTTACTGTTAGAAGATTGGTTTGATTTGAATAAGAACATAAAACCTACATTTCTTTTTACAGTATTCATGCTCAGTTTACTTGGTGGCTCTGGCTTTTACAGGGCACCTTCCCACCCTACATACACTCGGCCAATGATGGACTTATGATCTGCACTGGTGGTCGGCTAGTCCAAAATGGTCCCAAGAAATCTGAGGGGTTACACAGTACGATCAAAGGGACAGAGAAACTCTGCAAATCTGCTGATGTCCTGTAGATATTCGATGATTTAATCTTCAAAGCATCCATAAGTAGCTGAAATCCTTTAATTATATCAAGATTTAAAACTCCTCATATGCAAAGACTAGATATCTTCACATTTTAAAGCCTTTAATGATCCTCAAATGGATTTTTGAGCTCCTAAGTTATTGAACTGGCACACAGAGTAAGGGGTCACATGACCGAAAGTTATGGCTAGAGTCAGAGAACTTATTGGTCAATGACTGAATGTAGTCAGTGTTTGTATTTGCTTACACATGATAGATGTGTCTTTCCAAACCACAAATCAAAATTAGTAGCTTACTGTTTGTTGAAGCTGGCGGATGCGTCTCAGGGCTGCCCGGTGTTGCTGTGAGTTGGTGATGCGACGGTGACGCCGGTGTCTCCTCAGCTGGTTGCTGAGGTGCTGCACACAGTCAGTCTCTGCCTGAGGACGAACTTTGCCCTGCAATGAGGGGAGGAGGAGATGATTCATTTTCATCTATCACTAACAAAGCTTACGGTCTGGATCATTTTGACTTGAAGATTACATTTCAGCAACCGACTGTACCAACCAGACTAAATTTACTAGTGCTGCTCTGAGGAACTCCAACTGATTCAGGCGCCCTCTGTGGACAAAGAGGGACATTTCAACCTTTCTTGCTTTTCTTTGGTTAAATGCATAGGTGTTTTTCTGAAATTTCTAAGATGCAACTTGCACTAAGTCCTTTGCCAAGTTAAAAAGTTGTCATCAATGTTAATTTTTGATTTGATTCACAAACAGCTAACAAATCCTGACAAGAGCTTTATTAAAAGTGTGGGACAGCAATACTAGCAATAGAAACAGTGCTGTGACATCATCTCGAGTGTTTTTACCAAACTTTAGAACTCTGCATTCAGGTGGCTTTGATATCTTCTTCTTCTTATTATTTCTGTAACAGTTCCCAACGGTGATAACCAATAGTGAGTGTATTGCTCTTTTCCCTCCTTATTGGTCATATCCTCGGCCCACAGCAATGCTGACGTAGTTGGCTGCTCAGTTTTACAAGCTCTCCAACCTCATACATTACATATGCAGCTTCATAGGGCAACACTTTGAACCTGCAGGGGCTCATTTTGCAAAGCTTTCTCATTTGAAAGATGAAAATGACAAGACAGAGCAGAAAGAGCCGTGCTGTGCTCAAATTGCAGAGCGTGACAGTGAGAAACAAAGAATGTGAGGTTGAGAGTGTGTTTTTCTCGGGGTGCTGCGCGACAGTAATTAGTTGTGACAGGTTGGTATCTGTGCTACTGTCTGCTGTTTTTATGGGTCACTTCAGCTGTAGAGTCTGAATTCTGTGCTGTAATGCAGGACTTTTCCCGAGTCCTGCATACTCTCTGTTTCTTTATGTCCTTCAGCACTCATCTCCACAAAACCTGCAAAAAAACAACAGCCTCATTTGACAAAGGCATAAGCTCTTCTTGCTTGGTGTTTTGCACTGGTGCTTTTTTCTCATAATATCCTGAAGTCAAGCATTCCTTTTTTTTCACCACATTTCTGCTGCAGAGATGTTGTAAGAGTGGACTGTCTGAACTCGCCTGAAGGCCTGAATGGGGAGGAGGGGGAGGGGGCTGAAGGTCTGCTTTGAGTGGAGAGGATGGAGGTGTGTGGAGGACAGAGAGTGAGAGACACAGTGAAGAATGTGAGAGAGAGAGAGAGAGGAGATGATGGAGAGATGATGTAGGGGAGGAGGAGGGTAAGATGAGTCATGGTGGCTGTTTCCTTGTGAGAGGTGGGACACTGGTAACTTAAAAGCTTAAAGGTGACTATAAACAGTCCTTGTGGTGTTAACCTGAATATCTCTTTACTTTCTTTATAATCTGAAGGCCTTGCTTTGTGTCAGGTCCTTGTAAAAGTAAAAAAATAAAAAAAACAGATTGTTGTCTGTATTTTGGTGTCCAACTCATTATTACCCTAAATAAACTAGCCCACACAACTGCGGTTTGACTTGACTGAATCACAGTCATGTACTCACATGCAGTGCAGAATCACCAGGGGAGTGTCCAGTAGCATCTTCAGCCTCATATTTGTAGTAGTCCAGTGGAGCACAGAAGTACCCAGGCTGAACCTCTGAACACTGTCGACCAATCAGATGCCTCCTGCAGTCACATTGGCCGTTCTCCATCATGCACCTGAAGAGATGAACATAGCAAACTTGAACTGCTGACTGATCCTGAATTTGCCCTTTTATGGTCTTTCTTCTGTTTGATTATTTCACAGCCTTTCTGTTCCTGGAAAAACTTTAAGTCAAAAACCTGATTTAAGATTTGCTAAAATACAAAAATAGGCAGCACTTTGAAACATCTTTACCTGTTGTTAAAGGCTCCGCCAAAGTCACAGTCACATGGTCTGCAGCCCGCCAGGTCATTACTGAGCCCCCAATATTCAGGCTACAGGAAGGAAAAATTACATCAAAACAGTGTTAACCTTTGTTACTGAACATTTCACTGAACTGTCTTTGCTGTACTCTCCCCCATTAATGCCACCAACATTATTCATTTGCTTTTTATTGTCTGTTGAGATAAAATTAAAACAGGTTTCATACTTGGAAAAGGTCTAAACGATATAAAGTTGCACAGGAGGATTTTACTGTCGGTCTAGTTCTGTGTTTTGGATTGCTTTGGTCTTTTTGTAGGCTTAGCATGGAGAGTCAAAAATGCTGATAGCCAATCATGACATCAATCTTAGTTGAACAAAAAAAAAGGATCAACTAACCAGACACTGGTTGCAGTAGCGTCCAGTGACATATCTTTTGCAGGAGCAGTCCCCACTGATCTGGTCACATGGAGCTCCCATCATGATGATACCACGAGGGTCACAGTTGCAAGCTGAAGGAGACACACACACACACACACAAACGGAGAATAAGACAGGGGTTCATGTCCTATGTACAGATCTTAAATAGAGACTAAAACAACAGACATCTATTTTTAACCCTTTTCAAACACAAAACATTTTACGTGACAGATCCACACACACAAACAGATATATACATACGCTGACAGCCAAGCGGGTCATTCTGACTCAGCCCATAATACCCCTCCTTGCAGTCGTCACACCGTGTGCCTTTGACATTTGCTTTGCAGCGACACTGTCCTGAGATCATCCCCATGTCCAGGTCGGTGTGACTGTCACAAACTCCCCCCTCCAGAGAGCCGACTGGGTCACAATCACAGGCTGAAGGTCAGAGGTCGTATGGAGAACATGAGAGAGATACAGAGAATGAGTGGCTTTAATAAAAACAGAAGAGGAGAGGAATGAGGAAAGTATTTTGAAAACTTCACACATGCGTAAGATCCTTTTACCAATGTGTATAACAAGGGCCGGGACTTTAACTCATCAATTGCGATTAATTAATTACAGTAATATTGTCTCGTGAAAAATATTAACGCATATTAATCACACCTACAGTATTTTTGCACCGCGTAACATTTCTCAATGGACGAGTATCAGGTAAACCACTTATAATGGCGCACCCCAATGTGAGTAAGTGCAGCAGTGATTCCAGTCCCACCCAGCGCATGGAAAAATGAACAGAGTCGCGAGTGGATGTGCTTTGATTGGCTCCGGTGTGGATGGGCATTTTTGGGTTTTTTTTGTGTCACCTGTTGCAGCTAGCCTGGAAGCTAACGCTACTCTGACTCTGAGTACAGCGACCCACACTCGACCCACACTCTACCAGATGAGCTAAAATGAGTAAGTCCACGTCAAACAAATTAACAAACTCTCTGGCTCACTGGATTAATGCAATTAATTGCCAATAATTAATCACAAAGCCTCTGAATAATTCGATAAAAATTTTTTATTCGAGTCCAAGCCCTACTTATGTTTGATACAAAATGTCAGAGAGGCTAAAACAGGGTGCTTCAAGAGGAAAAACTAGTGCCAATACTCCTCCTATTTACATTTTGGCCTATGCATCATGTCGTAAATCATTATCATGTTCCAAACCAACAGTTGGTAGAAGTTACCAGAAGCTGATGCAGGTCTTCACAACACAACATACATTTAGTTTTAAGGATAAAGGCCATTTTCCCTAACTTTATACCAGTATTGAGTCACGCTTATACAAAAAAACAGAGAAACCAGGTTATTACTTCTACCCACAAGAATACATGTTCTGACATGACAGGATCAGTGATTTCTGATTCTGTATTAGTCGTGTCTAGAAATGTTCAGATCAAAAGAGAAATTGACTCACCGACACAGACTCGTGGGTCTCTGATATCCCGAAGAGGGTCCTGATAGTAGAAGGGTTTGCACATCTCACAGTTGCGTCCCATGGTGTTATGTAGACAGTCGTCACACACTCCTCCGCTGATGTTCCCAGTGGCCAAATACACCGCCATGTCAAAGTGGCACTGGCTTGAGTGACCGTTACAATTACACTCTGAGGGGAAACGGGTCATAAAGAAATTTTAAAAAACTGCAGCACAAATTTTGCTTTGACTATAAGAGGTACAAAAAATAAAACTTCTTCGATAGAGTTACATATAAAGCAACAAGAGAAAATAATGAGGCTATTTTTGAACTCTTCATTCCATCTGTATTTTTCCAAACAGTTCATATACAGGTTGGATAAGCTTATAAGTTACTGGCAGGTGGAAAGCCTAGGTTCACATTTGATAATATCACAATCTGTTAGCATACAAGCCTCTTGGTTTAGCCCTTGTATTCCTAACTCTACTGCCGGTGACAGCAGCTGAACTTCATGTCATTGTGAGTTAGAAAGTGTGTTATTGTGTGCAGCAAAGGTCTCATAAAACTTTGCTTAAACATTCCCGAGCCATCATAACAACTCTGCAGCTCGCAACAGGAAGCAATAAAAACTGACAGTGCATTATGTGCATTTCTTAGCTCTTAACCAAACTTCATGAAACATTACCTGTGCGTGCATGTCAGTGTGTCTTTGAGTGTGTGAGCCAACCTCTGCAGGTGTGTGGATTCTCTGCCTCTGCTGGTCTCCACGGCAGGTCATTGTGGAAATCTCTGCAGCGCTCACAGTTCAGACCCTCTGTATTATGTTTGCACACACAGCGACCGTGGATCTGACCAATCACGATGCAGAAATATGACACACACAAAAGCAATGCGAGTGAATCACAGTAACACTTCATTGAAATTAGTTTCTCGTTAGCTGCAGAGGCATTGTGGTGATGATTACAGATTACAAGAAGCAACACAGACAACGTATTATTGAGTATGTCCTGCTGCTCACCATGCTGTTCTCCCGAGCATCCACCCCTGGCACTGGTGCACACTCTGAGGCATGTCCATAACAGAAGCAGCTGCCTCTGACCACCAGCTCATAAATAGCGTAGTAATATTTCTGCAGGACGTCGAAGCGTCTGTCCAGCAGGTCGTCTCCCAGAGTGTTCAGCTTAGTGAAGTTGATTCGCAGGTTGGTGATCCGCAAAAGTTCTTTAAAAGATTAAAACTGATTTATAAGGACATGTGAACCTCAAAACATACTTTCTTTTAGACACACAAACATTTTTCTTTGGTGTCCGGAGTGGAAGTATACAGTAGCCCAAATTTTCATTGAAAGCAGCATTGTTTTTGTTTCTCCAAGGAAATGCACTTCATTTAGCCTAAACTTGAGAGCTATAGATTGAGAGTTTAATGAAAAGTTCTGAAGTATAATATTGGCAGGAGGGTGCCAAGTTTTTTTTACTGTAGCTCAGTTTTAAGATGGAGATATGAAACCTTTTCAGGTAAGTCTGACAGCTCAGTATTTGTCTCTGCACAATATCATGGTGTTGTTCAGTGTATCAATCTGGGCTCTTGGATAGGAGCTGTTAAAAGTCTTCACTGACCTTGAATATCAAAGCTGTAGGGGTCTTTCACATGAATAGCAGGATCCAACACTTTATAGATCACCTTGAAAAAAGAACAGAAAGAGAGATCGATGATTGGTTGATTTTATCACTGAAAATCAATGACTTAATTCGTCAGTAATGTCATCACGTGTTTTTCCTATGCTGTGAGCAGACACAACATTAGCTTCAGAGCTGAGATTCTAAAAGGTGAGCCATCCTGCATCCTTACTATCGCCTTAAAGGAAAACTAAGTTTGGTCAAATTCACTGCAACACTCTAGTGTCCTAAATTTATAACGTTTTTTTAATGGTAAATAAGAACACCCCCCCCCCCCACACACACACACACACAAGTACTTTTATTTCTGATCCTTCTTACCTCTCCGTTAGTTGAGGGTTCGATGTCAGAGTAGCGCTCTTCACAGATGACATCGTTGATGTGGTTCAGGCCATTGGCAGGGATCCCTGGAAAGCTCCTAGTGCAGTTTGAGGCAAAATAACGATAGGGGCGCCATGTGCGGCCAAAATCAGCCGAACGCTCGATAATCATGGCTGCAGGTCTGAAAGTCTGAAGCGGAACCATGCAATTAAAAAGTGACAGAAACCTCTTCACATACCCTACTTACAACTTTGTTTCAGTGACTTTATTTTCAGCCTAGGTGGGTTTATTGGATTTCATCTATGAAAATGTGGGTGACATACATTGGAAATGTTCTCCAGTAGCTTAAAGGGACACCTCCTCAAGACATGAATGTTGCTGACTGCTTGCTTCTCAGTTATACCAACTTTAGTAACAACCACATGATAGCAATACACAGCGGTTTACGTCTCCACGCGCAAACCTCAACCAAAAAGCCACTCTATAGTCACAAATAATGCTTAGAACAGCACCTAACTTCATCAACAGTACATATAGGGTCCCAGCCATAGTACTAGCCATCAAACATCTTTTTAGCCTGCCTGGTTCCTTTAGCAAAGATACTAAACACAACTCACCCACTATCCTCCAGCAGCTGCTTGTTTGTGGGGGGAGCCCTAACGAGTCGATCACCAAGTGCAGCGGATCATTTTCATCAAGTAATAATCATCATAATAATCACGTTGCACTGCAGATGTGGTAGTTCTTCTATCTTGGCATCTCGGTCAAGAGATGCATTTCCATGAAGAAATTATCATAAATGTTCTTCCTTGAGCTGCAGAACTCCGCTGCACTCAGTGATCGGCTCCCAGAATATCCCTTTAAAGAGTACAGTCTTATAGAGGCCCTCGACATAAGCTTCTCATTAGAAACTACAAGGCCCTCACTACCTCTTTTACAGCCTCTGGTCTGTGCTATTTACCCCCAGTAGACAGTGATCCTAAACCTCTTGGGATACAGCCATCAAATAATCTGAGTGCACACAACAAACATACACTTACACAAGTATGCACCCTGACATGTTTCAGCACATGCAGTGTGGAAAAATCCTTTTGAAGCAGGAAATCCACAAACACAAACAAACACACAGGCTCCCACATACCTTGAACTTCATGATGAGATGTGTGAAGTGGAATTCGGCCTCTAGGTTCAGTCTGATGCTCACATTCTCCTCTCCTGTGGGTGAAATATCTGTCACTCATCATTGTTACATCCCAGTGCCACCTTCTTCTTCATGTGATCTTTCCCATCCCTCTATTTGAAAGTCTTCAAACATCTCTATTTTGGATAAAGGTCTTTTTGAAGGTGCACTTTTATTTTCCAATCATGATATCAATCTAGGGAACTGCTGATAAGATTTGCAGAATAATGCAGTTTAACGTTGATTCGGATAAACTCTGTAACAAACAGCACAGCCAAATGTATCTTTCTATTTCATGAATTGAAAAAACACTAAAACTTGTTACTGGCTGAGGCGACCATGTTTATTAAACCACTTTCTTACTTTCTTTTATATAACTCTCTAAATATACTAAGTGACATTTCACAGACCATCTAATATAATGATCTTTTCTTCAAACCTTATAAAAACCATGGAAAATCTTAACCTGTATCATAACTGAGTATATTATCCAGGTCTATGGCACAAACTGCTACAGAACTTTTTCTTTATAAATGGAATCTTAATTTGCTAGAAAATTTCAGTGACAGAAACAAATCCTGCATCCTGTAACCATAGAAACAAAGACTTTGAGTTGTAGCCCATCACTGTGAGCAGGTACAGACGACATCCCTCTAATGCAGTTGGACAGCACTGATGCACTAAAAGTGGATCTATCTACAGAGCTCGGGATCTCAATGACACTAACACTGGTTACACAGTTGGCCATTACAAACAAATAGAAACTAACTGTTCGTTAGCTGCTTTTGAAGAACCCTGCTTTCATGTGTATGTATGCAGTTTGCAAATAAACACAAATGGCTGACAAAGCACCCCACATTGGCAGCCGAGTTAAAACAGGTTAGCATTTTACAACTTAAAATTTAGCATGAAAACTTTTAATAATCAAATTTTATCGCATGGCCGTCTGGATATTCTGCTGATCACCCATGTGCAATTTATTACCAACTTTCCTCATGAAAGTATGTCATCTATGATCCAAGCATCACATCTTTAGGTTGGAAAATCAGAAAGAATCACATATTTGTTAAAACATTTACTTTGTTTTTTTGTCTACTCTAATCATTACAGATGGCAGAGAGAAATCCAAAAGTCCTTTGTGGTAATATTTGGCTGAGCCAAAAACATTTCTGGCTTCATTTAGTAAAGGAAATTTTCATTTAAGTTCAGCAAATAGTTCCGCATCTATTAGTAATGTCATTCTTTTTGTATTTCAATTGTATGAATCAAATGTAAAATAAATAAGTAAATTAATAAAAATACAATTATGGAATATTGGCTTTGTATTTCAGCCATCAATGAACCTGTCCTTTCATTATCAGCATCAGGATAAGTATTGGCGTCGGTATTGGCTGTCAATAAATCAGTCTGTATTTGAACTGGGGAAATCATAGAAACACTATTGTTAAATCATGAACACATAAATGATATAGAATACCGATATGGGTAACTGGATCCCTGACTCATTTGCCAGTCAGGTCTTTAGTTTGTAGGTGAGTCAGTGAGCTGAGCTGTTATAATGACCTTGTCTGAGTTACTGTTTCAAATGCAAATAAACAACGACTTTCACCCACCGTTGACAGACTGCCACCAGGTGTTGTCTCCATTACTGTCCATGAGGTAGATCACGTTCTGAATGCGGTGGCTGTTCCTGTGGCGGTACGGGTCATAGGGATACTGGGAGTTACACTCGAAGCACTTGTCAGACTCCTGTCAAGGTAGGAAAAAAGCACATCTTTACATGATGAAGAAATACATTTTGATAAAACAATATTCATAATAGTGAGAGGATTAAAACTCAGTTGGTGGGCTGAGTCTTTAATTGTAGGTATATCTTAAGTTTTCTACTATAAAAATCAGAATAAAGAAGCTGTGTAATAGACGGCCTGTATATGTTTCAACAATGAAAACAACTATCATTTAAGGTTTCTGCTGTAATTGTTGAGTTCACTCTGCCCACAGATGTTGTGCCCTGTCTGGGCTTCAGAGTCTGTGAACCCCCTGTGGATGAGCTGTTTCCTGAGATCAGAGCTTTAATTTCTCAAACTTGAAATAATGTGGGGAATGTGCTGCTGTGTGCCAACACCGGTGTGAACAGAACAAAAGACAGGAGGGGGATGGATGTGAGAGTTTGTTTGGACACAAATCTAAAACCATGATCCTCAAATATGTTCCTTTATACATGCATTTTTTGTGTGTGTGTTGGGTACATTTAATTCACTTTGAGACTATTCAATGTGTTTTGTATGTTATTTACAGTAAAATATTATCTACCATGCAATGTATGTGCACAATTGTGTAGCGCATGACAATATTTGATGTACAATGTTTGTTATTTGTGGTACTGTATTAAAATTATTCAAAATGCAACACACATTGACCTGAAAATATATGCTTTTGGTACAATATGATGTTAACAGGGTCAATATGCAACAGGCAAGGGCTCTCCAGAGAGGCTTACTCTGCCAAAGAGAAAAACGGAAAGAAGTTCAGACATGACTCTGCAGTGGAAATCACTGCATAAGATAAAAATTGTCCCTGCATTCCAAACTTATGTTAAAATTGTACCATGTGTTGTGTTTAACTGGGTTTTTGTTTGTTTGCATTTTGATCCGGCATTGGTCACCTTGCTAGTGGATCATACTGGTGGATTTCTGCTGTTGACATAAGCAGTATGTCAACAACAGGTTCCCTGCCAATTCTGATCCACCGCTCAGCTCTTCCATTAAGGCCTCAGTTTAAACCATGACTCAGCTCATGCATAAAGGAGGCAGCTTAATTGTCTCACTATCACCTCAGAAGCAGTTTTTTTTAGATGCATGTGAAGTTTATTGGAAGTCTTTTTGGGCAAGAGGCTTGGTGTCAATAGAGCAGTTTTTTGTTTTTTTCCACATTTTTTAGTGGTTATGAGAGGGAATTGATTGATTGAGGGTGCCACTGCTTTATTGATGTTTGTAAGGTAGGTCAGATTAGTCTAGATGGGTTGATTGTTTTTAATTTAATATGTTGACTCAGTCCAGGTAGAGTCCTCAAACAGGAGGAAAAAAAAGTTCTGTTTTAAACATTTGTTGACCTAGTGCTACCCGCTGCCCTCGCCCCTTTTATGGTGTTTTTCTGCCTCCCTCATTCCTCTGTTTTGTTGTTAATTGCTCTGTTCTTCACAGTTGATTTTGTACAGTAAGTAACTTGCCCTACCTTAAAAGCATTGGCACGTTATCCTGCTTCCCTTCATCCCTAGACACTCTTTGGGTTGTAACACCATGTAAAAAGGAGATCATATATAAAGAAACATCAGCAATAAAAAATAAAATAGTGTTCATGGATCTGAAGGGTTACGCTAAAGGATGCGGAAAAGCACTGATCTGAATGAAAGGGCAGGTTCACCACAGGCTAAAGATGGTAACAAGCTGACATTCATGAGGCTGCAGAGAAGAAGAAAAAAGAGAGGCTGAAGTCAGAGGGCATGGGAAAGATACAGGGAGGGGATACAACAATGTGGGAACCCAGGCCAAGAGCAAGTGCCTCAATGAAGGGGTGATCCAGAAAGTTTTAAAGGATGGAAGGAGAAAGGAAGGTGTAGGTGAGAGAGGTGGGTATGCAGTGAAGAGGGGTCTCACTCAACACAGCAGAGGCATTGGACAAAGAAAGGGGGGCCAACACAGAACAGGGGGACCGTTTGAGAGTAGGGGGCCATTATGAGGGGAGCAGAGAAAGGGTGCTGAAGAGGCAGATGAGGGTGAGCTGGCACAGATGAGGAGCAGATTCCAGGGCAGTGTTTCTTAATTAGGTTGTTGTCAGGGGTGATTAAGCTGCTAAAAACAACACGGCTGCTAAAGAGATTGAAAAAGGATGTTTAAAGTGTGCAGGAAGCTTTGTGTGGATAAGTGAGGATGCGAAAGGATGTTGGTGACCACAGGATGGCGCGTACAAACTTCTTGTTTTACGGATAACTGAGTTTTGTTTTTTGTTTTTTATTATATAATGACCAGATTCCTTTACCTTCTTTACCTTATCAGATCAAATCTGCCTGGATCCTAATCCACTGTCACACTGTTTAAGGAAATTGTTTAATGTAAAAACAGGAGTTAATAAGGTTTTATTGATCCAATTCTTTATTTATGATTCCCCTATGCATAGATACATTTCTATGGGAAAAACTGAGGGAGAAACTCTGCCAACAACACAAAATTTACTATTCATGAGTCACCTTCCTTGGTTGTCACTTGGGCTGTCGGCATCACATCAGGCATGTGGAACTAAGTGGAGGGCACTCACAAGGGAACCATGAAGCATTTAGGCACATTACATGAGTGATTTAAGCTACTGGATCAGATCTAGAACCGGTTAGCAATACCCAAAAGAAAAGTAAGTAGTAAAAGTTAAAAAAAATAAAGGAAGATCGACAGCAAAATACGAGCCCTAACAGTAACAGTAAAAACAAAAACAATCAGCTCTGCTCTGAGGATTAAAGTAGACAGTTCTTGTATAAATAGTGTTAAATATAAGAGACGATAACTGTCTCCTTTCATTCATCTTTTCTTTAAGGCTTACTGTAAAGCTTCAGTCTGAACTTGTGTGGCTTTAGGACTGGCCCTCCCTCCTTTGAGCGCTTATTTATCTCCCATTAGTCAGGCCTGTTGAGCTCAGCTATAAGGCATTCTGCTCCAACAATACACTGATGTAAGCCCGATGTTGATTTGAAAACACGTCTTTGTCACACTGGGATGGTGGCTTTGAAAAGAAAACCCCCACCAGCCCCTCTTTCATCCAGGTTTCACCTCCATAATGACTCTAAATCTAATATTTCACTGCAGTACTTTGGTCACTTGCCATTTTCATGCCATTCTTCTAATGCTGTACTGTCACCATGGCAACATAGAGCCTAAACTCAGTGGCTGATTTTGCTGATTCCTCAAAACTGACGGAACTAATCAGCTCAAGGTTTAAGGCTATAGCACTAGCAGCTCAACGAGTCTGCAGGAAAACAAGGTTTTAGACTTTTTCACTTTCTTAAGTCCAAAAAATAAACCAAGAAAACAATCTGAGCATGAGCAGCTCAACATTTTAAACACCTGCTTTTCCTCAAAATCACAAAACAGCAGGATCTCAGACAGAACTGTCTTGTAAACTCGTCATTTCCCTCCCCTGTTTTCCAGTTGCTTTCTTTTTTACTGTTTCTTTCCTGCAATGTGAGCTTGTCCAAAGCCGGTCTTGATTCAGCTCCACCAGGTGGGTCTAATGCCCAAACTAGAGCCCTGTTAACAGGTCCTCAACATAACTGACTTGGCAGCAGCTCCCTTAATGCACTGCTTCTTCAAGTGCATAGAAACAATGAAATCTGATCTCATGAGGAACAAAACAGAACCTCAAAGAACCTTTTGTCAAACACAGGTGATTGATGAGCTTGTGGACGTTTAAAGGCCAAGAGACAAATGTTAAGGGCCTCCAAAGTAGCTCCTGACAGACCTACAACTGTCTGCACCTGGATTTATGCTACGACAGGCTGTCACCGTATCCTGCCTCTTTCTGTAGACGACCTCTCACCCATCAGTGGGTGTCAATCATTTGGACCTGGAAGTTGACACAATTGGATTTCCCTGGCCTGAGGCAAAAAGAGCACAGGTACATACATGCATGTAGGTGTGGTAAAACAGATGTAGTGAGCGGGTGCAACACAGGTGACTGTCAACATGATCCTGGACATGTTGGGATTTGCGTTCAGAATGGACTAACGGAAACAGGATAGCTGATTTTGGTCTTGCATCACACAAGCATAAAAAATGACTTCCTGTTTCTATTTGTGTCCAAGCCTGCACTTTAACATAGGGCTGCATGATTTTGTCAAAAAAAAAAAAAAAAGACTTCTCTGAAAAATCAATTTTTAATCTTCAATTTCAATTTTTTTATTCAGCTACAACTTCACCAAACTTCACTTCAAAAACAAAAAGGTTTTCTATCATCTCTCAGAACGAAACTACTGAAAACAATCAAGTGCATATGCCAAGCCAGTAAGTGGCGCTGTAACAGCTGTCAGACTCCCCAAAAGAAACCTCAGTGTGCAATAGACCATATTTGTATGTATATGCTGTACACATGTATATTAGTTTCTTTATCCTTCAATTTCTCTTGTGTTTTTGTATCTATGCTGCTGTAATTTTTGGAATTCCCCCTGTGGGACTAATTAAGGTATATCTTATCTATAACGCTACTGAGGAAATGTACTAAAGACAGAAGAAGAGTACAGAGCAGAAAGGGGGAGCCTACGGTGGCCTAGGGGAGCGATGATATGGCGATTTTGGTTTTCTTAACGGTCATAGTTAAATAATCCCATTACGATTTAAAATTGATTAATCATGCAGCTCTACTTTGACACCATTATATACTCTCAGCTTTTAATTCTTATTTGAATAATTTCCACCAGATTTATAAAAGAAAGTTAAAAAAGTAAGGTTATGAGAGTTTCAGTGGGTGGGAAAGTGAGTAGAGGGAGTCTTTCTGTTTGGCTAAGGTGTGGCTGATGTGTGTGTGTCTACACCTGGGCCCTGATACAGGAAGGCTGTACTAGGGTTGGGGGCACTTGCTCATGGAAACAGGGTGAAAAACAAACAGACGGATGAACAATAAAATGATGGAAGAGTGGAGACAGAAGGATGAAGGAGAATGATTGTGTAAAAGGGAGGACAAACAAACCATCCCTTTTTCCCCTGCATTGATTACAGGGTGGCATGTTATCGTAAAGAAGGTGTGGCAGGGTGAAGACAGACACAGCAGGCAGGTGGGAGAGTCAAAACCAGTGTTTGATCACTTTTAAAGAAAGGCTTAATTGTAGATATAAATCAAAACCTGTAACCAACAACTATCATGGCACAATTCTTCATTGTCCCAGAGCTCTTTTTTTTGCATCTGAGGCTGCAGCCAGTTCAGTTTGTGTTCTACTTTATACAGTATATTCAAATGCACTCTGACCTGGAGATGGCTGACAATGCAGTAATGCTCCGGTCCATCCAGGCCACAAGTAGAGCTGGCGGTGAGGTTGACTGCTCGTCCAATCAAAAGGTTTCCTGTTGCAGGGTAACAGCTTCCTTCCGTGCAGCCATGAGGGCCTGATGGGAGCTCCTGGCCAAACACGCCGAGAGCTGGAAGTGAAGGAGCAACACAGAGAAGACTGAAGTTATTCAAACTATAATACTTGAAAATTGTATTTGACTTTCACAGCCGCTTCAAGATGTGATGATCGAGACACCCAGCTAAGGTCAGCTTTTCCCGTGCAGGAGGCTACAGACTTCATTGTGTAAAGGAGAGTGTAAAGCTGTTTGGGAGGAGCCCTGAACTTGTGTTTTGGGCTCAGCAGAGTGAAACGATAGTACTTACAGTTTTTTTAAATGCTAAAAAATTTCTAAAATAGCTTGGTAGGGGTTATACAACTATCATACAAACCAGAAATGTAGCTGATGCAACAGATGTAAACCTCTAGTTGCAAAAAGTCACAGCAGTGTGTAAAATGTTTATAAAAACAGATTCTGCTGGTTACTAATGATTTAAAACCTATGTTGATTGAAAATGGTGCAACACACAGCATTCTGTAACAGGAAATTTGTAGGGAAACGAAAATACTAAAAAAGCTGTGTAACACAGACATTATTAAGCAGATCCTTCTCCTAAAATCACAGCCCAAAACAGACATAACAATGGCTCGGTACTGACCTTTTCAACATTAAATGTAAAGTATTCATCCGGTCAGATACCAAGATATTAATACTGAGAGACTCTTTCTATACAATTATGTTTACAGATTGTAATGTGTGCCTCTGCTGATGGGAAATAATTTATTTTCAGTCAGAAAGTTTGGAGTGCTTTTTGTAACAGCGCTACAGTGTTGTAGAGGCAAGAGGGATGAACCATAGACTGTATATACTATGGACAACTTGGTTCCGCCTTCTGTCAATATACGAATTTGAAGCCGAATTGCTCTCAGTATTTCCAGGATTTTCTCCACTTCCTGAAACCACCACTTGTGCAGTAGCGTTGTACACACTTGGCAGGAGAGTCACTGCGATGACTGACAGCTCAAACAGCGTATTCGCCGGGTGAGCTACACAATCCTAGTACGCTCATAGACTGTATCAGGTGTCAATCATAGAAAGCATGGACCCCCTAATAACTTTTAAAAATGGAGCTGCACAGAAAAAAGAAGACTTGCGCACAAACCAGTCTTACAATAACTACAAGTCGACATCACAGTCACGGGGGGGATTATAATCTGTGTAGTTAATTTCTAAAGCTGTCCACATCTCCATAGGGTTTGCTGGAGGAGCGAGGAGGCAGATGGCGTCCATTCAATATACAGTATAGTCTATGGGCTGAACACAAGGTACTCAGACTTAGACATGCACACACACAGCACTGTTCCACCCTGCCTGCTCCACCAGCTCACCATGATCCCATCTGGCCTCTGTAATGCCTCTATTACCACCTTCAATACAGGCACAGTGCTAGGATGACAGCTTTCTTGCCTTTGTGGAGCAGCATGTTGCCATCATTAAAAGGTTAATACAGCATAATCTAAGAAACTAATGATAGAATGCAGTGTAAGTATAGAAAAAGTAAATGTCTAAATTTGAAAGAATGAAAGAGTGAAGATCACGAAACTAAGTCATGATTGACAATGACAAAGAAATTAACACAAAATCTGTTAACCGAGTTGTTGAGGAAGTGAAAAACTGAGGCTTCCTAATGAGCAGGCTGCTGAGTGACGGGGGATGAGAGATGTTGACAGTGATATCTGAGGTCTTTTCGTCCTGATGATCTTTTGAAAACATCAGGGCAGCAACATGTTGAGGCATGGTAGGGAAGGGATGGATGGTTTTACAGGATCACAAACATCTTCCTAAATCAACATACAGTATATCTGCAGGGGCGCTGCCAGGGACTCAGAGTCCTCTGAGATAGAATGACACGAAGCCCCACAACTGCATCAACAGACCACAACTACCCCAAAAATATTGTGTTGTGCAGACTGGTGCAGAAGACTCATTCAGTCGATGTTACCCAACAAAACAAGACGACAATTGAAAAAGGATTTGCGCTGTATGATGTTTTTGATGACAGTACATCTTAAATAATTACAATTAAAAACTTTGCAATAAAAGCTTTTACAGTTAGCCAGTTTAACTAGAGAGCACCACAGCTCTGCCGGTCTCTCAGTACACAAATAATGCCAATGTCTTCACTCGAGTCAAAGATTAAACTCAGGCAGATTGTCTGAATTCCTGTGAAGCATTAACAATACCCCGCTCACCTTGATAATCATTTTACTGATAAACCTGCCAGAAAATACACCACACAGTCAGTAATGTTATTCATTTTTCATACTTTAGATAGCAAGAGTAAAGATGGATTACAGAAAAACGAGACAGCTATTTACACAAATTTAAAAGGCAGGTGAAGGCATGTTGAGAGTCTACAGGAGGAGCTGCACATACATGGGTTACAAAGCAAACCTGTGGACTGTAGATTAAGATCAAACACACCCTAACCAAACATAAAACTCAAGACCAAGTTACGAAACTAAAACTAAAGTGTTATTGACGGACACAAGACTGCAAAAGAAAGGATTTCCTGAATAAACCCTAAAGAAAAATCTGAATATGACACTATGAATAAAACTGAAATCTGCATGTGAAGCCCATATTAAAAGAAAATAGTGTGCTGTAGTCCCACCCTTTCAAGAGTACAGAAACATAAGACTGACTCAGACCTGCTGGATTTGACCTGACCTCACTTTACAGCCATGATACAATGGGTTCACTCTCTGGTCAAAAGCTCCACCTTTGAGAGACAGCAAAGACTCACAGTGGTAATAACCCTTTATGGTGAACTCATACAGTCCCAGCAGCTGGCAATCAGTACACACACTCAAGCAGGAGTTCACTGTAATGGAGGGGATTCTGACAGAAACTATCCAATGCTTATGAAGTTAACTATCACCAGGTCAGTCTGCAATAACCTGCTAGTATGCACCAAATAGGTAACACTGTACATCAAGTCAGGAAGAGTCATAGAGTAAAAAAAGTATTCATTATTAATTAATCATGCATCATGGCAAAATGAGGGAAAGTACAACTTCTTGGGTCTTAAAAATTACAACCTCACTGGTTTTATCACACTGTGCAGACAGTAAGTATAATTCACTCACAGATTTAATTAATAACTCAGGTTATGTTTTGAAATAGACCACATATGCAGGAATGTCACTTGAACATGGTGAGCCATTCATGATAGATCTCTATCAGACGGCTTTCTTAGGAACAGTGGTGCTGGGAATTACAGGACAGAGCTATCATATAGACACACACTCATCTGACATCTGAGAGGTACTGTATTTGAGAAGTTAATCTCGCTCTGTGTGTAGGCTGTCAAAAACATATCCTTTACTGGATTTGCACCAGTTGAAACTAGCATGCAGAACACCAGAGCTGCACATCAGCTCATTAACTTTACAACATTTTCGAATTAAGACCGTTTTTTTTTTACATGCAATATGC
Organism: Xyrichtys novacula; assembly: GCA_962446985.1. Taxonomy (NCBI): domain Eukaryota; kingdom Metazoa; phylum Chordata; class Actinopteri; order Labriformes; family Labridae; genus Xyrichtys; species Xyrichtys novacula. The sequence goes on from OY660867.1 coordinate 27,715,906, forward strand.
AAAAAAAAATAAAAAAGGTTGTGTGGAAGAAAGTTGTGCAGGGACCCACCAGGAGCCTGTCAAAAAAGAAAAACTGCTTGTGCAATAGTTTCTGCAGCTTTGATAAGATTGTAATTTTGAAGGGTTTTATTAGTGACTACAATTTTTTGCATTTTAAAAATAGATCTATTAATTACAGCATGTATGTTGCGGATTAACTGGGATCATTTGGATTAATAATTTAGGTACAAAAACATCAGATATTCACCACAAGTGAAAAGGGGATGTTAAAGTGCTCAGGCAGGAGAAATCTTGCTCTCATTTTGGTATTCACAAGGCCGCCCAGGGTGGGATTACTTAACACAGAAACATACTTTTATTCTTTGAGTTATTTTATGACATTTTTTTCAGGATAAGCACAGACAGCAAGAGGAAATCAGAACACAAGGAAAAGTCTGCCTCACTGTGAAATGCAGTCTGACATTCAGAGGGGAAAACACTGGCTCTCAATCGAACAGCTGAGGAAGCTGAGGTATTACAGTGAAGCCATGCAGCAAAAAGCTGCAGACAGCAGGTAATAGTCTTTAGTTTAGCCTCATGTGGGTCAGTGCTTTTTTGACAGCAGCTGATGGGCACCTCAAATCCTCACTGCTGTGTGTGTCACATTTTGGTTGGTGTCAACCAGAAGCTGATCCCCTTGCATTGGTGTACATCCTAAGAAAGAGACGTTGACAGCTACAGTATGGTAGAGTGTGCACTGCCAGAAAACAAGAAGCTGTGTTCACACAGTAAGAGAGTTAGTTCAAAAGTCAAATAATACACATCAAAATGAACCAGTTCATGTTTAGAGTTTTTTTTTAATCATGAATTGAACTAATGCTCCAAAAGTCCAAATCAAATTATTCAGCTGTGCCTAAATCCTTTATTAGAAGAACCTAATCTCCAATCACAGTGATTTCCTAAACTAGGTGTACGGACGAATTCCACAGCAGAAAGAGATTCATTTTAAAAACCACAAAAATTCCAATTTCCTTGTGTTTACCAATTATTGCGATGACATTTTTTTCCACATACCCTTAAATATAAGGACTTTGGGCTGAAAAAAGCACTGAATAAACTCAAAAGTAAATTATTCTTGGATCTCAGAGAGTTGCGATACAGTACAATACAGGTTTCAGCTTTCCTGCTGATCTGTTCATAAAACAGCTCCAAATGTTGAAGAGAGCTAGCTTCACCGGGGTTCACCTACTACATCTGATGAATGCCTGAGGCAAGTGGCCTCAGGTGTTGTAAACTTGACTTCAGCTGCTGTAACATACATCTCTCAGATGCATGCAACTCTCAGCAGCTCATGAGACATTTTGAATCCTTCTGGACAGTAAGCAGCATTCACTAACATCATCATTTATAAGTTGCAAAATGAGCAGCTCATCTCATCATTCACTAGAATATGAACACATTTAATGAACACACTTCTTTTAGCGTGTTCACACACAACACTGATAGTAAGTGTCAGTCATTCTTGTCTCTTTAATGGCATATTTCTTTATGATTGAAGAATTTGATGAGGTTCTGTAGCCAGGACAGGCTCTTTTTTGCATTTATTCTGTCTTTATTTAAAGGAATATTTCTGAACTACATCTAGACAGCAGTCGGCCTATCAAACTGTCAATATTTCAACATAATCATCATCATATCGGCCCTCACAAGGCTGATCTTCCCAAATGAGAAACACATTTCACAGCATATCAGATCAAGACTAATTAATGTTTGATGTGAGCACTGTTATAATGTCTAAATTAATGCAGTTTAGTCATAATATTGTTAACATTTATCCTGTATCATTTTTCCTTTATTACTTAGTTCAGATAGTGGGGCAGAACTCCAAAAGTCCTTTGTTCTGATGTTTTACGGAGCCACCTATTTTTATGTCTTTATTTATTCACTAAGACATTAAGAAATATTGTTTCTCATTTGTTTGCATCATTATGTTCAAAAGAAACCAGTAATGTCAGCAATATATTGGCCTTCCTGCTCTGTCATTATCATTACTAGCCACTTAAAACTGATATAAGTCGACCACTAATGTGAACCTGGTGAAAGTCTCTGGAGACAAACTTTTAAAAAGTGCCTTAAAGACACAGAAAGATGAAACCGAGCTGTGAAAAGGGAAGCATGGCAGCGGTGCAGGAGTGTGACTTGATGTAAAGCCACTTGCACAGGTGCTGTTTGACAGCAGCTATAGTTTACCCCTGTGTGATTACAGTGTAGCGCGTGGCGCGGAGATGCACAGAGGGGGAGAGTCCCAGGTAATGACACCCTGAGGCGTCTCACTCTTGTATACAGAAGAGTGGCAGGAATGCAGGGACAAGGAGGAAAATGTTATTCATTAGAGGAAACATTCCAGGTGTCAGAGTTGAGCAACAATATGAGGGCTGCTGCAGAAAGGAGGGAACAGGACCTGCTCACACACTTTCTACTCCAGTTCACTGGGCTTCATGGTCACATGGGACAGAAGATTTTTTTTTCCTTTTTAAACCCATGCATGCTCCTGTGTTGAGTTACTTTTACAGCATTCCTATTGGGAGTGAAGAGGAGGAGGAGGAGGAGGAGGAAGGAATGTAAACAGCAGTACTGAAGGTGTTCACATACAGTAATCAGGCTCTGAGAACCAGGGCTTATTTTGCTCCGTGTCCATCTTTAGTGATAAGCAGGTTTTCACAGCGATCAGTGTCAGGCATTTAACATCACTTTACACTGTCTCTTTAATGCAGTTTTATGGAGATTACGAAATTTTACTCTTACAGGTGTCATTCATTTATTTGCCTGGCCAAATGTGCTAATTTTTGTTGTTATTTCTCACAAACTACATAGTTAGTTACCTTAGAAACATTAACCCTGCATGTTTCTATGTGCTGGGTAGAGACTTTAGCAGTTGGTTATGTCAATAATTTTTTAGGGCAGGTTAGAAACATGTGATTCAATTATAGTTTATGACAAATTTTCTTGAAACGTGTTTTTAAAATCTTGACTAAATTTACAATAAGTGAGCTAACCATAGACTGTTACACCATGGACAACTTGGCTCCGCCTTCCGTCATTATACGAATTTGAAGTCGAATTGCTCTCAGTATTTCCGGGAGTTCTCCACTTCCTGGAACCACCACTGGCGCAGGAGCATTTTACGCATTTGGTGGTAGAGTCCCTGACAGTCACTGTGATGACACTCAGCTGACAAACAGCATATCCCCAGGTTGAGCTACGTAATCTTCATATGCCCATAGGCTGTATCAAGTGTCAATCATAGAAAACACGAACCCCCTTAAACTAAAAAAAAATGGAGCTGCACCAAAAAAAGAGGACTTGAGCACAAACCAGTCTTACAGTAACTACATGTCTGCATGGCAACCAGGGGGGAGAAATTAATTTCTAAAGTTTGTCCACAGCTCCATAGGGACTATTGGAGGAGGCAGAGTTCATGACCTATACTGCAGCCCGTCACCAGAGGGTGCTGTTCTCACGATGGCTTCACCTAGCAAGGAGGCAGATGGCGTCCATTCAGTCTATGGAGTTAACGCTCCCTGTAAAAGTGTAAAACTTTTGCTTATTGCATCCTCAATGACACTTAGTACAACACTGTCCTCGGAAAAACTTTAATCTTGTTTATTTTTCTGCTTGTAGTTCTCGGCATGACAATTTTGGACGAGGCCACGAGACAGACATAGGCATGAAGTCTAAACAAGAGTTATCTTAAACCCTCTGTACTGTGTCGAACGTACATGCATGTTGATAGAGACAACCTGGTTGGATACTTGTGCCAGAAATCTTAAGTGTAAATAAAGAGTACTTGTTACATTCACACAGATATGTGCTGCAGTGCCCCCACTCATGAGAGAAAACTGGCTTATTAGCTTGAAAAGCTTTCCAAAGTTCCCATTATGTGCATTCTCTCTCATATACAAGTGAAAACATACACATGCTTATATGCAACCAAGCAATATCGTTTTTCTGTTTTTTTTAACAATCCTCAATAATCCTCCTTTTGAATGATTAATAAGGTTACACTGCTGTCTTATATGGAGTTGTACTCATGGATGCAACATAAATCTGTGCACTGACATAACTCTATCAGTGGCCTGTGTATGTTTTTAAAGATACGGCAGAAGGAAGGAAGTTGAATATGGCAGCTTGAGCCTGGTCTGAGATGTATTAATCAGTTTGATTCATGCAAAACACAGAAGTGATTGTGGGAATCAACATAAGCTCTTTTTTTTATCAACAAAGAGCTGCTTTTCCTAGTCCAATCAATTCCAGTTGTTTTTTGCATTGAGCTAAATAATCAGTTTTAGGTTTTCTACCACTTACATGACCACTTTTATATGTCCAGATTAGATTAAAAATATTACAAAGTGAAAAACAAAATGAAGCAGTCATTTCTAGAAAACAGAATTCACTGGACTGGACTTTCACCAGTTTAATGAGACAAGTATGAGTGAGTAAAATGAAATGAGCATCAATCAGAAAAGTAATGTATGTAAACTAATAAAAGGAACTTTGGTAAAACCTTTTTAACTATTGAGGTTTTCAATTGTAGATTACATGTTCCTAGAAATGGACTCATAGTTTTCACTGATCTCTTTGCAGTTTTTATGTTTTATTCCAGGACAAAAGGCAAGTGAAGCTGATTGATACTGAGGGATAAATATAGTCCAAGTTAATAATTGACCTGCAGTCTGACCCAGATACCTGTGTGCATGTGAGATGGGAGAGGCCGGTATTATCTTCTATTCAAGAGTTAAAATCACAGCTAGGTCTCCAAGGAAACTCAAAAACAGTGACAAAGGTAAATCTAGCCAACTCCACAAAGCACAAAGTGTTTTTTTTGTGTGCGTGCGTGCGTGCGTGCGTGCGTGCGTGCGTGTGTGTGTGTGTGTTGGGGGGGGTTCAAAAATGCCCCTCAGTCACCAATTAACCCTGTAAGAGCTAACTCTGCCTCAGACCAGCACTGCTGTCAGTGGCCTATTATTTACTACACATTCCTCAAATACCCCAGATTCTCACCAAGTTTTCAATCCGAAAGTTGATCCAGTAACCTGGACTTAAACCTGAATTAATGACAGCAGGAGCTTTGACACTGTGAGGTGATCCAACCCCAAAACAGCTAGTATAGAGAGGAGCAGAAAACTCTTAAACCACAATTTAACAATGTGTCATTAGCATGAATCTTTTTCTATACTGGACGTGCAACTAAGTCAAGTTCCTTATGTTACCATTTCAGGTGCACCTGCTGATAAAGAAGTGCTACTGTCACTGCCCTGAACTCCCCCATATACTGTGAGTGAATGAATGAATGTTGCAGAGATGTCACTGCTCTTGCAAATCTTGAACTCAGAAATTTGCACATATCTGGAGATGTGTGACTCATGCAAAGGCTACAACGTTCTGATAGAGTATCTGCTGGAGCAACTCCTCAAATATATCATCAGACAGAGTTCTCTTTTAGGATCCGTGTTGGCACCAGCATAAGCTGTTTCTCCTGTCATACACACCTTAACACAGTGAAACAAACATAATAAACATAATAACAAATCTTCAAGATTTATGTCATACTTAAAGCTCCAGTAGGGAGTTTTTCCATGTTTAGGGAATGAACTGAAAATCATATTAGCACCTTTTTAGGATATGTTAAAACAAACAAATATATTAGTGGAAGGATTAAGGATTTGTTATCTTGTCAGTTTTCATGACTCCAACTAGTGCGAGGGGGCAGTGTTGCCAACTCCTCAGGAAGAAAAGTTGCTAGTGGCCGTTAGATAAGTAACTAACCACTACTTTAAAGAAGGTAAAAAAAACAACCTTTTTTTCACGTCTGAACACTGCCTGAGATTCAAATGTTAGAAAGCTTACCAACAGGCATAAAAGGAGATAGATACAAAAATACAATGATGAAATATACTACATTTCTGCCTGACAGTGACAACACAAACTTTGGTCATTATGTCATATTTTCACTCAGGATCATTAGAAATGTTAAGCTGAGGCTAAGAGAAGTGGCTACGAAGCCCAAGCAAAGCACTCCATCCACTTCACTTTACAGCCAGCTCATTATCTTGAAGTGAGAGAGACAGCTGACTTTTACGACTCGAAAAGAAAAGCGATCATTGGTTTTTAGCGCCCACTGTGAACCACTTGAACCCAGTCTGAAAGTCAGGTAGGTCTTCTTCACATTCACTTGATATTCTCTTATAGTGTCACTTCCATGCATCAAAACACTAAGACTGATCCCCTGAATGTAAACACCTTTGTGGAAAATCCACCCTCAGCTTGGCCTCAAAAGGGCGGTAATCATAAGCCATAAATAATCTCAGACAGGTGGAGACAGCAGCGGAAAGGGTGTGTTTAATTTTTTAATCATGGTAATTATAAGAGTTTCAATCACGTTTACGGAAAAACTGGCACATAATGTATCTGCAGTGAGACAAACTAAACCGCACACCATTGTTTTTAATCTGTTTGACTCGATAAGGGAAAGTCCTCGCGCACGTTTATTCCTGTATTGTTATTTCTGTAGTCCACTCACCCAGCAGGAGGAGGCTCAGGTACACGGCCATGATGGACATCAGGATGCCTGGATCCACAAGCAGCAGACTGTCTCTCTGGCTGTAACGAAAAAAATATATATATTTAAGAGTGGGACAAAAAAAACAATGATCACGACAAGTGGTCTGGGTTTCATATGAAGGATTTGTTCGTGCAGGTCTCATGTTGAAGACAAACACAAAAGCTCAAGCTCTTCTGATTTTCATGTTGTTCAGTGTTTCTAACTAATCCACACTTGTGATTTGAAGAAAGTCTCAGTTGGAAAGCATTTTTCACACTCAGCCTGGCAACAAGAAGTCCACGCAGCCCAGCAGTCCTGCTGTCAAAGGCGGAAACACTGAGGAGGGACCCCGCGACATCTCACACCCTGTGTATCAAAGCTCAGTGGATTTACATGTGTATTAAGTTGTTCCCTGCATTCACCAATGAGGGATTTTTTTCTTGACATTTCAATTTCACTGCCACAGAGCAGCCTGAATTAACATTTGACTTCTGTGTCATCACCATTACAATGCCGTCTAACATTTCTTCTCCTTGATTTCAGAAAACATTCAACCGCTGATTTTATCTACAGCAATTTTTTACTCTGTTACAGTCCTGATGTAATGACCCCTTTTTGTTCACACTTTGTTCTAAGTTAAGTTTTCTTGTTGCAACTTGAATGTGAATTCACAGGAGCAAAATAATACAATGCCAATCCTCAAACAGTCACATTTTAAAACACAAGCAACATCAGTGTGAAAAGACGGAAACAAGGATGTTCCTTATCTAGAACACTGGTCAAGAGGTAACCCAACACAGCCTACATACAACGATCTCCATTTTTTAGATCAAAACACTGCCAAACCATGCCAATCACTGAGAAGCTCGCCATCATCTATGCTTCTTCACACCTGGGTAGTAGAGCATTGTAGTTTTATGAAAGTAACCTTATGGTTGATTATGTGACAGGGGCTACAATCAAAGACTCAGCTTATGGCCCACAATCTAGGCCCACAATAATAGAAATATTTATTTTAATTCTGGTCTTGAATTGCAGTTGTGACAGTGTTCAATCGTTGAGAAGACTTTGGGTGGAAACAGCAAATCGTGGTGAAAGAAAAGAAGGAGAATTTGACAGATTGAAAAAAAAAAAACGTAATAGGCTACTTTAAAGGCCCTGAAGAAAGCAGGTAAGAACAATACTCAAAGCTACATGAACTGTAAAATTCTGAATGGAGCATTTTAGTCCAAATTCAACGTCAAGAATTGATGCTTGTACAAAATGTTTTCTCATTTTATTAAAGGGCACAGTGTGTAAAAATGGTAACATTCAAAAATATATGGTTGTCAGATTCAAGATGTTAAAATCATTTGAAATGCTCCTGTGCTCACTCCTTCATCTGCCAGGCAACAGTGGCTTTTGAGGACAAAAAACTGTTGTGATGCACCATTCGCTATTATTCAATCATGTCTGTCAATGAAAATTTCCTATACACATAACTTTAACCACTCTTCCCCTGTTTTGTCTGTCAAATGGTGCGGTTTGAGCAGTAATAATAAACTTGTAAGCTTCTAGTTTGCCCATCCTGTGCTCACACAGGACCGGTTCCTATGTGGGTATAAAAGGTTCATTCAAAGTTAAAGCTATTATGATAATTTTTTACTGGTTATAAAACAGACTAAAACTGGAAAGCAAACAAGACCACCAGCCACGACATGAACATTGATTTCACAGACCTCAAGTTCCTCACAGGAGTTTTAATCTAGTTCTCTTTACCACAGCAGTAATCTACACTGTGTGAAAGGGATGATATTTTCAACAGAAAATATTATTTATACATGTACACAACAAGTTGAACAAAAAGATAAGAGGCAGCACCTTGTCCAAAATCAGCGCTCCAGTTTTATATTCGGGTGATTATACACTAATTTGAACATAAACACAGACTATTTTACAGACTGATAGACAGACAATATAAAACAATTATTTGATAGTAGAGTCAAGCAACTTTTATGAAAGTTATTAAGCTCTGCAAACAACTGAGAAGCATTAAGATTGGTAGTCAATATCATAAACTGGCTGTTGTTATTGAATGGGTACACACATTTTTACTTTTCAACTGAACTTGACATTTCCCCACACACTGTTCACTCAGGAACAGTCAAACCACCTGCTGCTTGTTAAACTACTACACCACTGTTACACTTTAACGGCTTCACAGTTAAACAAGTTTACAGTTAAGCCACAGGCGAACCTGCAGAGGTGGTGACAGCACAAGGTCACATTTTAATACCAAATCTTCACCACGAGACTATTTCACCAAAAAACACAGTGTTGTGTTAGACAGAGCCTCAGCTGATTTTATGAACATTCTAGTCAAATATTCAACAAGTCAAGTACACAAGAGAGTTAATGATTCCAGCTTCATACTCACACAGCCACAGGTCACCCCTCGCTTCTCTGAACTGCGTGGTCAGATTTGTTAACTCCCAAATGCAGAGTGTGTATGTGTGCAGGTTCCCGTATCTGTGTGCAAATGTGCAGGCCCTAGACCCCAATGTGTATATTTACGCATGCATGCACATGTGTGGTGTGTATGTGCACCGGAGTATGTAAAACAAACTTGAAAGCACAACTGATGGCAGCGATGTAAAAACAGAGGGAAACGCCGCTGGCCAATAGCAAAGCAGAATGTGTCAGGGACCCCCCTCACTCAGTCCTCTCCTCCCTCCACTTCGCCCAAGCTCTCTCCCTCCGTCACTGGGGCACTGGGGTGAATGGACATCTATTCTTATTCTAATTCCTCTGTCACTCTGTGGGCCACTGGCTCAAAGAGGGGAATGGTCTCCAGGCTTTTGGAATGCACCACCCCTTTCTTCTGGACACTAGGGGAAAGTGAGCGGTGAGAGAGGCAGAGAGGAGGTCAGAGAGAGAGAGAGGGAGAGAGGAAGAGACAGAGTTAAAAGAAAGAGAGATTTAAAGAGGATGAAAGTTGTAGAAAACCCACTGGAAAACAAATGAGGATAGAGGGATAAAGAAGCGACACCGACAAGGACGAGGAGATGTTTTTGCTTTCTGGGTTAAGTTAGGCCAAGCGCTTGAGTGCAGTACCACCACTGTCCACTGCACCAAACTAGCACTGACATTTAAGAGGAATCATCAGAGTTAGTCTGAAGATTTCAAAACATTTTTGAACAATTTGCTACTATAAACTGCAACCCTGCTGAAATGGGCAAGTTAGAAAGTCACAGAAAAGGTACAATCTTAAACAGAAAGCACAGACAACAGGCCTAAGTTATGTGGAGGTTTCACTTCAGTATTTTTTCAAGTTACTTTAGGCTTGTCAACACCAGTGAGATTAAAAAAGATGTGACAAGCGGTCAAAGCATTGAACAGGGCAATGGGGGTCGATCAAACGCAAATGCTAGCTGTGCAGTTAGATCACAGTTGGTCTGGGATCTGTTCAGGCCATAAACAACAGTTGATGCATGATGAGACCCACAGATCTAGAAAAAACCTCATCATCCATACTATAGCTTCTCAATGATGGCAAAACTCATAATCATGATTATCTTAATTGATAGTGATATTGCAATTATTTAAACCTATTACCCTTGTCACATGCATGTATGCTACTTAAAACCTCTTTAAAAACAAAAATTGAAATTCCTCAAAATGAAAAAAAAACAAAACAAAACTATAAGTCGTAAAAATAAATGGTTTGGCCTGTTTTTTATTTATTTATTTATTTTTTTGTTTAAGAGATTTGGCTTCATTTTGGTGATTATACCTACTAAATTAGATAACAAAATTAGCTTGTAGTAAAGTATATTTTCACTGTCATAAATTAATTGATGGAATAAAGCTCTCAATGCTAACATTTTTATCACAAGCTGCGAATCAAAAAAAATCATTGTCATTTTGAGCTTTTAAAAGTTTGAAGACTTTATAATATCAAGACTTGAGCTTTTATTTTAATCTTAGAAGAAGCCATTACTGACCCACTCCAATAAAAATCATGTATTTCTTGTTGTCTTAATGTTCATATGGAATTTTTCTGATGCTACAGGACATATCATGAGAAAAATAAGTGCAAAATTGCATTTTTGAGTATATCTGCATTTAAATCACTGTGAGCCTCTGGCAGACCCAAATGGCAGGCTCAGGTACAGTGAGATTTCCTACGTCACAAAACCAAGCTCCACCCCCGGAGCCCTGCTGAGTAGATCGCTAAACAAGTATAAGTGTTAGCAGATTGTAACGCTCGTAAGAAAGCTGATTATGATATTTACTTTCATTATGTCTCCAAAGACATTAGTGTCTCAGAGCTGAATAGCTCCTGTGTTACCTGCCACTTCTGCTGCACCAGCAATGTCAGGCTACAAGCTAGTGAAGGGCTAGCTCTCAACAACAGGGGTGGTGCATCCATTTTTTGGATTTAAAGGATCCAAAAAATGGACCAAACCATGAATTTTGTGATCTTTTGCACCCAAAACAAATGCACAAAGTTCATGATGGTTTCTTCTCTTGTCAATCTTTCTGCAGGTAGGAGTCATCTTTTAATACTTGGGTTTGTGTAGGTTAGAAAAATATGAACACATATTTTATCAGCATTACTAGAAAAGCACTAGGAGAGTGCAGACCTCCGCCAAGCAGCTCATGTCCCCCCTTAAACAAGACCGGACCGGGATTCGAAGTGCTAACCACTACACCACTGTGCCACCTATCTGCACCCCTGTGCCACCCATTAGTTATCTTTCAGCATTGAAAATTCCAACAACACCCTTACTTTTGTGTGTTCTGGATCACAGTATCCAGAATTTTGTCCGGATCACCACCAAAATTTAAGGGGATCCTCCTAGGGCTGAGACGCACCTCTGGTGAAAATTCAGGTCAATCCGTCTGTTACTTTCTCCGTAAAGTTGGTAACAGACAAACAAACCAACGCTACCGAAAACATAACCTCCTTGGAGGGGGTAATAAATGTCCCTTCATTTAGCCAACAAGTGTTTTGTACTTTGACTCTATGTTAAGATGTTTTATTTAATTCACAGAAGTTTTACTTCATTTACAAATCCCTTGGTTACTTTAAATTTCTTTTCTAAAATGAGAAAGCCAGGTTTGACAGAGCAAAGTGCATATTTATGTGTCTTTGGATGTAATGCTGTGCTCATGTGGGGGTTGTAAGCATGAATGTGTGTGATTCAGGCTGCACAAAAAAAAAAAATAAGAAAAACTAAAAGAGAGAACAAAGCAGCTTCCACATTCACAGCCCTCTGGTGATGTAACCTTTGAACTCTGCACAAGAGGGGGATGTAGGGGCTCAACATGTTATGCAGCAACCACGAGGAGGACGCCAGAGCTTCTGGTACAAATTCTACAGAAACATTCAACATATGAAATGTTTAAAAACCTTAACTTGAAGAGTTTTCCATCACTGCACTTTGACTTTAACTTCTTCCTCTGAGGAAACTTTATGTTACAGACACAAACATGTTTTAATGATGCTGTTATAGATATGCAGCCATCCAGATCAGACAGTAGTGTCATCTAAAAGTCAAACAAATAACAGAAATCCAAAGTCAAACTGTACCTGGTCGGCCTAAACCTTGAGCAAAGACTGAGATGCAAAGACAAATGCGCACAGTCACTACAACAAGATAAGAGAAACCCTGCAGAAAGTTCATTGCCACCCCCATAACTTATGTCAAGCAGTCAGACAAATCTGGAGACACTAGTCCAAACAACCTCAGACTCCCGTATCCTTGAACCCAAGAAGATAAGCCCAACCCTGTGTGTGTCTTAGTGTGTGTACACATCAAACAAAAGGCCTCAGAGCGAGCAACCAAGGACAACGATGATACGGTGCAACTTGAGTCACTGTTTTCAAAGTACTGTAAAATAAGAGCGGGATAGATGAGCTCAGAGAGGAAGTTAATTTAACAGCAGTTTAAGATCAAACAAAGAAGACGACAATCTGAGCTGCCATTCCACCTGTGTCTCTATCACAGTTTATGTCCCACCTGCTTTTGCTCTCTATACACCAAAGCCTCTATGTGTCTGGTGCTAACATTCCTCGCATTATAGCATAGTCTGTATATACTATGGACAACTAGGTTCCACCTTCCATCATGATACAAATTTGAGGCCGTATTGCTCTCAGTATTTCCGGGATTTTCTCCTCTTCCTGATACCACCACTTGCGCTGTAGCTTTGTACGTTCGGTGAGGGAGTCACTGTGATGATGCTCGGCTCAAACAGTGTATCCCCCAGGTGAGCTATGCAATCTTTGTATACACATAGGCTGTATCAAGTGTCAATCATAGAAAACATGAACCCCCTCAAAACTGAAAAAAAAAAAATGGAGCTGCACTGAAAAAAAGAGGACTTGAGCACAAACCAGTCTTACAGTAACTACATGTCAACATCAAGGGGGGGGGGGGTTATATTCTGTGTAATTAATTTCTAAAGTTTGTCTACAGCTCCATGAGGACCTATACTACAGCCTGTCACCAGAGGGCAATGTTCTCGGAGAGGCTTCACCCAGTGAGGAGGCAGACGATGTCCATTCTATATACAATCTATGCATTATAGCTAGAGTAATAGTAATGGCTCGATATATCTTGCATTGCATTTTGATGTATTTTCCTGTATTTACATTTCTTGAAAATAGCCAACCTTTTTTTCCTATCACAAGGCACATTGATTTCATCCAGAGCTCCAGTGAGGAGCTGCCTTTTTATTGGATACAAACACAAAGAAGACTATCACAGTTTTATACCGTAATTTTTTAATGCTGTAAATCAATGCAAAGAGGTAGATGTCAGGCAAGCAACCAAATCTGACACAAACTAAAAGTTTCCTGCATGAGCTTTAAAGTTAAAATCAATCATTTACTTTATAAATTGTATCCAAACAAGAATTAAAACATAGAAATATAATTTTTTTTTCACGAAATAGGTTCATTGTGAGAGGTCACTTTCAGAAAGCAAGCTTATGAGACAGACGACATGAGGATTTTTTTTAAGTACAACTGACAGTGAGAGTGTCAGACATTATGAAGGAAATATCAGGCAGTCATCTGGACAATCACCTGCAGGTATAACACTGATAAAAAGTGTCCAAAGTAACACTGGCCTTTTAAAAAATTAAAGAATTATCTGCTTGACTTCATGGAAAGACCACACAAGTGCTGTGTCTGGAACAAAGTTTGTTTAACCAGCATGTAAGGCATAAAAAATAAAACCATTAAAACAACTTCCTAATCCTCTGCAGACATTACCAAATCATCACAGGTGGGGATGAACACAATCTCATAATGCTGTCTGAATAGATTTGCTCTGCTGATTCATTCATCTGACAGGAAAAGACTGATTCCCTATCAAAGAGAGATAATGGCTCAGATCTTGAATACAGCTGTCCTGAAACCAGACACAGTAAACCAGTAAGGTTTGCTTACTCAGTCTTTGTTGCAGATCACCTGTGTACAGTTTGGTGACCACACCACAGATTTTCCTTTGCTGGTGCAAATGGGTTGCTTAACTTTATGATCCAAATTCTACTGCAACACCTCAACATATCATGAGCAAAGCCAATCTTACTACATCCTGGAACTTCAGCTTTCATTGTTTCTGGCTGATGGCTTCTTGCATTGTCTATTCTTCTATAAAACACACAGATGGTTGTTTAATGTTTACCAAAGAGTCTAGTTGTGCCCGTTCAAAGGAAGTGTTTCTTTACCACTGTTGTCAGATGTTACCAGATGCTTGACCATGATAGTTTTCTCTTAGTCCCTATTTAAATCTACACATGCTCTTTAAACTGTCCTTGGATGACTTGTGTTGTGACTGTGGAATGTAGAAAGAAAACAGACCCATCAACCAATCAGTTGGTTTACTAGAGATGCTTCCATGGGACCTGCAGTTGCAAGCCCTGACAATGGAGCTAAACCAATACTGTTTATTTTCAATGACATACTATAGGTATGGTTTATTTTGAAAATATGTTTTCCACATCTTGCAACATAAAAAATCTAAAATACCGATAACAGTGTATGGTATGATTTACGAAAAGGTGTCAACAGAGAGCTTGAAAAGCAGAGTGGTCAGACTCAATAGTTTACTCTGCTCTCTGTCTGCAGGACATGCACAGGAGCATCACGGCTTAGCAGACAATTTATGCACCACGATTCGTTGAAAAATACTAATACTGTGTAATATTTATACACTCATTTACAAGGTTGTTAGTGTAAGAAAACAGCTTCCTAAGTCTCGTTGTATATGGTTAAAGTGGTGCAAAATGGGCTCACAATCCAGGCAAAAAATGGTCTACTTTTACTCCAGCTTAAAAATGATCATTAGTGGTCATCTTTTTCTATACAATCCAAAGTAATCAGTCTAAAAATTTAACATTGGTTGGGCTCTACCTTGTGCTGTTTTCTGTCTATATTGTGCTTTCTTTAATCCAATATCAACAATCCAAATCCACTTGGCCGTTCAGGGTCTTGAAGTGACTCATTCTAGGAGTCAATCTTTAACTAACCTCAGGACACACCCTGGACTTCCACATAGAGCTCACGTGAGGGCATGATCAGACAATGGCCTTTGGGATGATTAAAGTCAAAGCAGACAAACAAGCCACGCAATCGCCGCACTCGTGTTTGGACTAGAAAGTCAGGGAATGAGCGGGTGAGAGGTGCAAATGAACTCTGCAACTTTGAGATTGTGGCTCGGGGTTTGAGAAGACAAGCCTGGCAGGAGAAAACATACGAGGCCACAAATCAGACATGCAAACAATGAAAATATGACACTAATAGAGTCTTCCTGACAGTGTGACCCAATTTACAACCTGCTATCACACTTAACTGACACAAATTCACTCCTGTCTCTTCACAAGACAAAGTCATTTTCTATAATTATCGGTCTTTTTTATGCCGCTTCACTACTGAGCTTTGAGCCTCGCTCCAGGCAACAACTGTAGAAAATGAAAGTACAGCAACTTGCACCTGACGCTGCACATATCATCTTTATTATACAGCAGGGAAGTTTAGTATCCAGACAGGAAGGAAATTACTGTTTGACACTCATCCTGCCATTTCCAAAACATCTCTTACCAGCTTTTGCAGGTAGTGAGAAATGAACTGAAAGTCATCATTAGGAAGCAAAGGTAAAAACCACAAGAGCCACCCTCACACAGATGGGAACACATTTCTTTTAACAGTTACTGTATGAAACCTTGTGTGATTTTCTGCACGATTTAAAGGTCTCTTGAGTTTGGTAACTTTAATGCTAAGGAAACTCCTATTGTTTACTATTCATTAGTACCAGACACTCTGTGTTTGCCACGTGTCTTATCTTACAGCTTAAATTCAAATGACTGCAGGCTTCAAACACAGACAATACTTCACTGATAATTAACAGCTAGTTTTTTTAAGATCCCACACTGACAAATGAACTGTGGTAGGTCTCAGCCTGAGGCCCTGTGAGGGTGTCTGTGAGTGTAGCTGCTTCTCTGGTTCATGTAGGTACAGCAGTGCTAAGTTCAAAAGGATCACTGAAGGTAACCTGGATGAAAAGGTGTGTGAGTGTCTGTAATACCTGCACTCTCAGCCACATGCTGGTCTCATGGTTTGGTAACAATTGAGACAATCATTATACAGGCATAATGTCAAGTACTCAAACGACCTCTCCAGGAAATTATCAATATGCAGCAGTGAAACACAGTGAAAACAACAGATTTTATGTACATTTTTATCTGCAAATTTAAAAAATGAGAATAGAAATTAATTATCTAAAAACAGAGCGCAGCAGTCTTTTCCGTAGTGTGAATGACCTTGTCATTGTTCACAGTATAAAGTTGTATAAGCGCAAAACTGCTGAAAATCCTCCACATTTTCAGTTCAGACACTTTCCTGTCTGCCTCCTGGTGAAACTTAAACAAGAAGTTGGGATGAACTGCTGAAAACAAAGCAGGGGGGGCTTCTTTAAAATGTCCCACTTACAAGTTGACAAAAAAAAACAAGCAGAGTGACAGAGTGAACAAAAACGACCAAGGTTGAAGACGGTATTCATTTATGAGAAAAGAAGTGATAAGACATCTGCATATCAAAAGAAAAACCTTCACCGCAGGTCTCAGTTGCTTTGTCTGCCATCACACTGTTGACATTACATCGCATGATTTTTAAGTCGTGACATTGGTGGCTTGATTGGCAGCTCTTGCATGAGCCATTGGGCAAGAAACTGAACCCTGAATTGCTTATCCACTGCATATGAATGGTGTCACTTAATGTAGACATTTTATGCAGTGTTAGCGTGTGGCAGTGTGTGTGAATAGGTACATGTGAAGTGTTGTGTTAAAGTGCTTAGGAGAGGTGGGAGGACCAGAAAAGAGCACAGTCTATTTATATGCACCCCTCACATTATGGTGACCTTGAAACCCTGAATCAGGTCGGTTAGTTTAATTCATATTAACTATGGGTTACTCAGCAATTATAACTAGTAGTTTAGATTAGTTTCCCTCACTTTGACATGTATTCTATTTAAATGATCTAGTTAGGAGGCTTTCATGTTCAACAATTTGGCTACGTTAGCATGTTCATGACAATGGGTTTGACAACCTAAAAACCAGAGGAGCAATCAACACTTGGGAAAACTTCCTGTGATGGGCGGGATTCTTGCAAATGTTCTCAGTTAACACAAACTGCATTTTCCTGTTTTGAATGATGTCATGTTTCCAGTATAAAATTCTGAGTGCACATTTGTTGCTGTGTATGTGCAGATTGGAGATTGGACAACAACACTCCTAAAACAGCAAAGATTTCTCATGGAGATCAACAAAGACAGTTCATCACACCAGATTGGAAAGAGGGAAAAAAAAGACTCTTGCTTTGTGTCAGCAAGCATGAGTCACTGCTTTTCAGGAAGGCTGCAAGGGAACTGCAGCATAGTTTGATTGCAATTATATTCCAAGTTTACAGCCACTCATTACACAAAGAGGTCAACCATCCGAGTCACTGAGAAAGAGAGACAATACGATGTACAAACCCAAGTATGTCCCAAAGAGTGGCAGCAGTATTTGCTGCCAGACCTCCACAATTTGCTTCCAAACTTAGGTTCCGGTTCCATGAGGCTGGTGGAGTAAAAGACAAACCGCGAAGAGGGCGTCGAAGAGAGACAACAACCCAAGAAGACCAGTTCCCCACCTTTGCCTCACTGACGGACAATAAAGCTTTTTCCAGAGATTTGCAGGCAAGACCGCAGACAGACCTCTGATCAGATGGTGAGGAACAAACTGCACATGGCCAGTCTCTGCAATAGCCCGAATTTTTTTTATTGTATTATTTTATTTTAATTAATTAATTATTTAATTAAACAATTTTAAAACTTTTTTTTTTTTTTTTTTTTGGGGGGGGGGGGGGGGGGGGACACTAACCACATGTTTCACTGTGTTGGTCATTCCACAGAAGCACCACCCTTACACCGTCTACCACATTGTAAAGGTGACTAATCAGGCTTTCCAGTGATTATATGATACAACACCCATTAGTGTTATTAAAGGAGAAAAATAAGAAGTGTAGAATAGAAATAGGTTATTGCATATTCGATAAGACAAACAGAAAGGTCTTAATTCAATGTAGCATATGACAACAAACCAACATCTTTAAAAGGACATTAAAAAGATGCAGTCTCACATCCTTGGGTCTGAGAAATATTACTTTAAATAACTGCATAACTTGAACACAAGACAAACAGAGCCAAAAGAGACAGGCCTGAAAAGGACATGTAGCTGTAATCAGTCCCTCTTGTCATTGTGCGACAAACAAGGAGTTGATTTACATCAGGGGAAATGATAATGAGTCTGAGCCTGCACAGGCCCTGACAGAAGCTCAGATATCAAAGCCCCACCGATAGAGCTCAAGGTGGCCGACAGCAGTGAGATGTCTCCAGAGAGGCCTCCTGATCTATAGATTATCTGAGCACTGAGGCACACACGCCACAACTAAACCACATGAACATCCTCTCTCTCTGAGAAAAACACTCTTACCTGACCTCCACAATTGTCGTCTTACTCAGTCTATTGCACCAGTGGGACTTCAGGTAATGATGTGGGTTTGCATTGCAACATTTAATCAACTTTTAGAGTCGACAGAATGGCTTACTAAAGAATATACTGGAGACATACACTACAGGCCAAAAGTTTGGAAGCAAGGCCATTACAGGCCGAACAGTTGGGAGTAACTTAAAGTTTTTGGTCACAATGCTTTTTTTAAAATCCAGCATGAGTTTTATGTATTTTGAGATGTATTTACTCCATGATCAGATGTTGCTTTCATGGAAATGCACCATTTTACTCAATTTACCTTTAGATATACATTGATGTTAACAGACCATTGCTAAATATATTTTAGCAAAAGATAATAAGGCCTAGTTTTAGGGTTGAAAACATTTGCAAGAGTCACAACTTCAGTGCAAAAGCAAAAAAACAAATCACAGTTGGATTATTCACTTCAACTTTTTGGCTTTTGAGAGTCTGAAAACAAAAATCCTAATAAATCTCAACTGCATTCAAACTAGGGTTGGGTATCATTTGATTTTGAACGATTCCGATTCCAATTTCGATTCCTCATTTCGATTCCGATTCCTATCGATTCTCTAATTCGATTCTTTTAAAAGGCTGGATATCAAAAAGAAAAAAGAAAAAAAAAGCATGGTTTGAATGAGGGTGCTAACCGGGGCTCTTCTTTTTGGATGAAATTTCTGAACTTCTCCATGAATTTTTAAATCCTATTAACATTTTAGGAACTTTACTATGAATTTCTCACAGAGCTATTTTCAACCAGTATATAAATATCATTTTTTGTTTTCAGGTCGTTTGTCTATGAAAAAGTACAAGGGCTAACGTTAGGTGGATATTTAAGTTTACTCACCGTACACAGTTCAATTTGTTTACCGCTTCAAAGTTAGCAGAGGACAGAAGTAATTTATTGTTTCACTTATCTGATCCTGACTGGTTAGCGGAAGACAGGTGTTGTGCTGTAGAATGCACCCCTGCCGTAGAATGCCTCCCCTCCACTGATTAGCTTCTTAAAGTGGAAGAAATATGATCTCATATTTAATAAAACACGGGTATTAGATCATGAAAACGTGTCAAATGGAGCAGTAAACTTTCGTTTTGTTTGTATGTGTCTCAAAAATGCACACATAAAGGTGTACTTGGGTATATAAACTGTACAGTAAGCTGTTAATGTAGAGAACATTATATTTTCCGGACAGTAAATATTCCGAATCAGAGGGCTATTGTTTTCGGCATATCGGAATAGCCTGAATGAAATCATTAAAGGCACACGCTTTAGATTCCGTCCAACGGTAAGAAAAACTTGGATTGTTTCGCCTTGTTGTGTACTCTCAACCGCGCTCCCGTCAGGGGTGCATTCTACGACACAACACCGGCGAAGCGCGTCAAAGACGAGCACTCGGGTATTTCTCCTCCATGAATCCTGAGGTGTTTAATCATGTTGGTCGTTTACCCTCCTTTGCATGATATAACTGTATTGCTAATGTTGCATTGAGATAAGAGTTCATTCTTCCTGCTAAAGTTAGCCAAACTTTTGACCAACGAAGAAGAAGCTGCCGAACACCAACGAGGACGGAGCGTATGAGACGAAGTCACACAGAGAGAGGAGAGAGACAGAGAGAGATTGTAACCCACAGCGGCTGCATTGCTGTGGGTTACAATGTACTTTCACTCTCGGTCTCTCTCCTCTCTCTGTGTGGCTTTGTCTCATACGCTCCGTCCTCGTTGGTGTTAAGCGGCTTCTTCTTCGTTGATTTTCGGCGGCTATTTCTTCCGGTCGGCGGACTCTGGCATCGAAACTTGGAATCGAAATTTTAATATTTGAACGATACCGGAAGAATCGAAGTTTTAGTCCCGATTCCCATCGATTCTCGATTCTCGATTCCCAACCCTAATTCAAACTACCGCAAAAATAGCTGAAAGAAGCAACTGAGCATTGTCACCAGTAAGAGAGATCGGCGAAAGACAGCACCACAAATAAGGGAGAAAATCAACATGACAAGGTCGAAACCCATATCTCTGACAACCGTGAAATGACGTTCGAGAAAGGCTGGTCTGAAGGGTCGTGTATCTGCAAAAACACACTACTTCGTCCACAGAACAAGAAAAAGAGTGGGCAAAAGCTCACAAAAATTGGACTTATGATGACTAGAAACAAGTTTGCACTGTTTGGTTCAAAACGCAGAGTCTATGTCCGCAGACAAACTGGTGAACGTCTGAAAGCACCATGTGTTACACCCACAATTCAGCATGGAGGTGGTAGTTCCATGGTATGGGGATGTTTTGCAGGTGATAGAGTAGAAGATTTGTTTGAAGAAAAGGGTATCATGAAGAAGGAACAGCACCACTCCATCTTCCAGCACCATGCTGCTCCATCCGGACTAAGACTTGTGGCTCATAAGTTTGTTTTGCAGCAAGACAATAACCCTAAGCACTCTGCCAAGCTCTGTCAGGGTTACCTAGACAAAAAAGAAGAGGAAGGTGTTCTTCAAAAGATGGTTTGGCCCCCTCAGTCTCCAGACCTTTCTCCAATTGAGCTTGTGCAGGATGAATTGGATCGATCGGTCAGAAAAACATGTCCCACGAATTAGCAGTCTCTTTTTAATGAACTTAAGAAAGCCTGGAATGCAATCCCTGGAACATACCTTAAAAAACTTGTGGAACGAATGCCTGGTATATGCCAAGCTGTTGTTAAAGCCAGAGGAGGTTACTTTAAAGAAAGCAAAGTCTAAGCAACAATAACTCAAATTCCTAATAATTACAGTCAAAATATCTTCTGATAAGTTACTCTTTACACATGTGTTGCAAATATGAAACTATGATCTTTTTTTGTACAAATCTGATCTTGCTTCCAAAATTTTGGCCTGTAGTGTACGTATACAGCAGTCGGTCAGTTGACGGGCCTGTGTGCACTAACAGCGTTTTATGCCCTGGCAGCACCAACAGCCTCGGCTTAAAAGCACTTTTTAGTGTTACAAAAGTTTCCTCTTGGAACTAATGCTTTCTTTGGTGGTGACTGCTCAGTCTGTCTAAATACACTTTGTAGATTAAGTTGAGCCACAACCATATCAGAAATTCACTGATATGGTGGTCCACACTGATGTGCGCAGCGGTGTCCTAAAAGTTGAACTATTTTGAGAGCTCTGTCAGAACAACAGCAGATAACAGCTGTCATTAAATGATGCTGAAATCTAAAACACTGGACAACAATGACTTTGTCATGAAAACAGTAGGTGGACATAGGCCCCAATGCTCTCACTATGGACCTATAACAGAAATATCCATCGTTTAATACATATTGAGGAGTTCACTTCAAATTCTGTTTTATTTAGTAATCAGGGGAACTACTTCTGGAAAATTATATCAACTTTGATCAAAATAACCCCACACAGGTTGATTATCATAAGACCTTTTATAGTGTATAAGTTTAATCTCTTTCACTGGCTTTCAGTCCCAGGTAAAAATACTTTATTCTGAATTTGTTCCATTAAACAGACCAGGAGATGTTTTGAGACATACTGTTCATGCAGTCTTGTGCAGTCCTTAGAAGACAACATATTCCTTTGCACACAACATAAGCTATCAACACCCGTTCACTGGTTGATCTAATCTCAGTTAATAAAGAGGTAAAACAGGCAACAGCAAGTGTCCCCGCTTTTGGTCCACATGGCCAGTTGGGGTCTGAGCGCCCCGTGTATCCTCTTAACCTTCAGGTTAGAGTTGATCTCAGCGGCAGGGCGAGAGGCCAGGTTCTTGAGCTGATTAAAGTTAGACTAAGCCTTCAAGGACCATGGGAACCTGTGCCTCCAAACACAGTTCTAAATACCCTGACAAGCTGGTGACAAGAAATAAATGCTAATTAGTCCTCTTTTCAGTAAGTGCTTTTTATTTTTTAATCAAAAAGCTCTTTCATAAAAACAAATGCAGGTCCCTTCTCTATGAACACCCCTAACCCAAAAAATCAAAGCAGCATCCAGAACAGGTGAGTGTGTCTATGTTTCTGGTGTAGGTCCAATGGCATGGATCTAAGAAGCAGCAAACTTTTGTCAAAAGTTCCTGCCTTTTTGAGAAAAAAAAAAAAAAACCTTCATGCAATCTCAGTTTGTAAATCTGAGCCGAGCACTCCATCAGCTTGCTGCTGGTTAATCTGGTAGGAATGTGTGCGACAGTGTCAGGATTTCTGCTCTTGGGCATGAGTGACCCAGTGGAGAGTGCAGAACTATACACACACTTGCAGCCTACAAGCACTGCAAGACAACAGATTCCTGAGTTTCCTCTTCACATGTTCAGGCAGCTTTCAAACCCTTGTCTTTGATTTGGTCCCAAATGCATGTTTGGCCAAAAGATTACATCATATTTTTTAAAGTTTACAGTCAGCTATAATTAACTGTCTGTGTTTGATTTGCACTTTGGTAAACTCCATTCTGGATGACATCACAAAATCCACCTGAATACACACCTTTTACTGGGCCCCCAGGTGTGCACTTGAAAACGTTTCTCCACATTTAGACGGTATCAAAAAATAAAAACACCTTAGGTGGAGACAGTCTTTGAGATTCATTTCCCATATCAAATTTGTTGTTTAAGGCTCAAAATAAATATCAGATACTGTATCTTACAGAAGAAAACTGGAAATATAGTGAAAACCTGTACAGTCTACAAGGACTGTGTTAGTATGTGATTAGCCTGGCTGGCCAAATAAGGAGGAAATTAAAACAACAACAACAAGACTTTACCCAAATACAGCAACTAGTGCTCACAAAATACAAAAACATAAGCCTACATTAAACACCAAATACATTTTACAAACCACAAAACAAATATACAAAATATTTTATAAAAGGTTAAATCCAAAAAGTCCCACAATTTTTAGAAATATCGTATTTTTTTATTTTTGTTTCACAAGAGAAACAAAAATATACCTTGTAACACATAAAAATAATCCGAAATGTATGAAAACATTTCATAAAACACAAAAAAGTAGTTGTAACATTCAATCTTACTGAAACCGTTTTGCAATTTTAAAAAATATATTACATAAGGAACTACTGCAGTGTGTTAAAGGTTTTTTTTTTCTTGCCATGGAACATTCATAGTCAAAGGTTTTTAGTAATTTTTTAAGCATTTAATAAGTGTGTGCAGTAGACCTTCAGGGTCTCCATACTTTTCACTGATAACTATACTAGGCTACTTACAACAAGCTCAGTAGTTAAGTTTGGAGCTATCTCTTTAATAAAAAAAGGACTTTCAGATGGAGGAAACTGGTTGTTGCTCAGTATCAATTGGGCTAGAGTTGCACATGTGGTCTGAGACGGTAGGTTAGCCTAATAGTCCTGAAGATAAATACTGCCAGAATAAGGGCATGACTGTGTGAGAAAGTGGAGCCCTAATGAGAATTTTTAGATGTTAATGCACTGAAGTTGTGCTGTAGGAGAATTACCGTCTCAGAACTTTAATGCTGAGGGACGTGAGCACAACATCAGCATAAACTTATTGCCCCTATCGGAATATTACGGTAATTAAAGTCAGTGTGGAACAGTGACTCGCGCTGTTTGAGTTCACTGGGGCGTGCGTGTGAGAGTCACGTTAGGATAGACGGAAGAAAAAGATGGAGCACTCACCTGCTAGGTTGTTTCCTGCGACCCCTCAGTCCTTTTCCCCACAAACACTCTCACTCAAACTTTCTCTCTCACGCACACTCACACACGCAGTCCCACACCGCCTGAATGAGCTCCGTCTCAGTCTGCAGCGGTAGTAGATAAAGCACAGAGCCGGACAGAAGGAGGTGGGGCCACAAGTGTCACCGGCCGCGAACTGTGCTATCCCGGGAAAACAGGAGCAGGTACAGTGGTAGTGCACCTCCGCAGTGCTGGACCCCACCCAGAGCTGTCAGGCCAAGCCCACTGTGCAAGGTGAAGATTACACGGAAAAAACACTATGCAGGAAAAGTTATGACTTTACTGTCCTCTGTTTTGAAAGAAGAATTTGTGATTGATGGCATACTTCAACTTTATATCAAAATTGTATTGATGTAAGTTATGATTGATAAAAACTCAGTCACAGATAGCCATGTGTCTTTTTATAGGATGTCCTTTGAATGCAACTTTGTCATGTCTGAGCTTTTTTTTTTTTTTTTTTTTTAACAGTTCAATACAGTTCTTGTGGAGCTTTCTTCTGTCCTCAAAAAAATCCAAACAACATATTCACAATAAATGACACATTTGACAGTCAACAGTCAGCAGGATGCTTTAAGTTGACTGAAATGTAAATTATCCTAACTTAAATAGATTTGACAAAAGTTGACGAGTAAGAGCTCCCTATGCTAACCCCGCCTCCCTCATGTTAAAGGGATATTCCGGCGTAAAATTAAGTTAGGGTCAAACACCATAACACCGAGTTAGACCCCTCCTTGAGAGAAGAATGTTGCTGACTGCTTGCTTCTCTAGTTATACCAACTTTCATAACCACCGAATGATAGCAATACACAGTGGTCTGAGGAGCCATAAACAAACCTCAAACAAAAAGCCACTCTATAGCCTCAAATCATGCTCAGAACAGCACCTAACTTCATCAACAGTACATATAGGGTCCCAGTCATAGTACTAGCCACCAAACATCTTTTTTAGCTTTGCCTGATCTCTTTAGCAAAGAGACTAAACACAACTCACCTACTCTCTTCCAGCAGCTGCTTGTTTGTAGTAAGACTGGGCCAGTCCATTACGGACTACAGCAGGGTGATGCAGCTCAAGGATGAACATTTATGATCATTTCTTCATGGAAATGCAATCAGACCGAGACGCTAATGCAGAGGAACTACTGCGTCTGGTGTGCAAAATGATTAATATGGTGATTATTACTTCAAGGAAATGATAAAGAAATCATAAATGTTCTTCCTTGAGCTGCATCACCCCACAGCAGTCTGTAATGGACTGGCCTGAGGTCTCCCAACAAACAAATGGCTGCTGGAAGAGAGTAGGTGAGTTGTGTTCTTATAATAATATAACAAAAGTTAGTGCCCCAGTTTAGCCACAGTTTGTTAAATTACTTAGTCACGCAGAGTCATTGATATTATTGCTTAAGTATAGCAGAAGGAGATTTTTGTGGTCAGTTACCACCACTTTACGAGGACAAGTTGATATAAATGACAGTGTTAGGGGTTACCACATTGTTCATAGTCAAACACAGACAGAAAGTTCCTCACAGGAGCTTTAATGTCCAATGCAGCTGTAAAGCCTGAGGCTCTGTAATCTTCTGTAAGTCAGATTCCCACAAAGTTGGTCATGAAGACACAAAAAAATGTTTTGGCCTTTTATATCCTTCCTATTTTGGAAGGATGAAGGGAAAATACAGTCAGAGAAAGAACTGATCACTGATTGCATCTGGACACAAACAAACAAACAAAGCTTGCTGAATTGTAACACCATTGTTTGAATAATAGCAGATTTGGCTCAAAAATAATCAATAGTTGTTCTGACCGACGATCATCAAGTGCTTTAAAATCGAAGGTTTGCAAATCAGAGGGTACCAGACATTTAACCTTAGCATCCCCAAGTGCCCTTCTTGTTGTTTGGGGGATGCAGTTTGCAAATCTCCATTTTTGACCCATTTTCCTGATTCTCACATGAAAATTGCTGAATAAACATCATCAGTGGAAAATTAGGTAAATAGGAAACTATTCTGGGTCTTTGGTGATGCATGTAGGAAAGATAGTGGGATGGCTCATCACTGACAGGATTTGTACCTAGGAGTTATCAAGAGATGATGACAATCTCCGTCCACAAGCTCATTATGTGGTGCCAGCCAAGTCAACTGATACACATCAAACAACCCCGAGCAGCAGTCGCCTGATACGACAACAGTTTCCTCTGCAAAGGGGGATGTTCAGGTCTAATATGATGTGATTATTGGGGAAGTGAAAAATGTAGTACGCTGCTTGCTCGTGAATTGTTCACTAGAGATGAAAAAAAGGAGGACTCTCAAAACAGTGATGTGGTGTCTCTGTCATAAAGTTGAGTGAAGGAATTGTGAAGAAAAAGAGACATCCAACAAGAGGAGCAGTAAAACTCATGTCAGGATTCAACACAGGTAGTACAAGGTAAAGCCCAGGAATGGCTGGAATCCATAATTATCAACACTTATGTGTGGCAGCATTATCCTGTAATACAAACACACAAAACCAGCAAGTTCATGTAGTATGCTGCAGGTTGTAATTGACTGTGAGCTTATTACACAGTCTGGCTATGCACCAAGGACAGTGATCAGTAAAGTGCATCAGAGAGAGACAAAAGAAACCCAAAAATACAGACAGCTACGGAGACTTTTGATCAGCTCAAAAGGGCAAAATCAAAGAAATCAGGAGCTCTTTACAGGCATCAAAAAAAAAGAAAAAGAGACAATAGTATGATACTACATGAGAGAAAAGAGAAGTGAGAAAGCTACCAGCAGTGGAGGCTGTAATTTTTCCAGAGCTTGGGAAAACACCTGGAGGAGGTGGTGTTTAACCTGATTGCTACACACTGCCAAGAAAGCGAAAATGAACAGTTGAAAAGCACATTTACCCTCTTCTTTTCATTCTACGCGGGCTTTGGCGTAATTTGCACTATGTGTGTATGTGTGCATGCATGCACTGTTCTTGTTTAATCAATCAATACATTTTTATATGCATCAAATCACAACAGTCGCTTTTCAAAAGAGGCAGTCTGGACCACACATTGTTTGATATATTACAAAGACCAAACATTAAGATGGATAAGATTTGATCCACCACATCCAACATGAGTGAAGCACTTAGCAATATTTAGCAAGTTACAGTGGCAAGGAAAAACTTTACTCTTTTAATTGCAGGACCTGACTCAAAACTCATGAACAACATTTGAGGGAGTGGCAGCTCTTTTATAAAGCCATTTTGTGGTTTAAAATGTTTTTGCTAACTGGCTGCAGTTGCATCTTCTCACTTCTTAAGTTTCTAGCTATCACCTGACTTGATGTTTAGGCGTCAGTATCACCCACACTGAACAATTTACACTGTTTCATCTAACTTCAGATGAGAGTTTTGGTAAACTTTTAAATCATCCTATGGCTGACTGTGTGGAAATTTTAGACTCTGTGAACATGTTGACAAAACGTTTAACTCAATTGAACACCACACCTGTTAACACAGATATTTAGCACTCCAGCCTTTATAACCCCTCACTTTGATGAGCACAAATATGCATTTTGAACATGATCACAGTCTGCCCTCTAGTGGCAGATCTAGAGAACTGCCCACTCACGAACGCTTCAGTGGGATCACTTGAAACTTTGGACAATTTATTAAAAATGTACAAAAACAACAAAATAATTGAATCCTTTTTTTAATCCACCAGATACTAAAGTTTCCTGGTGTAGTAGTAAAATGCTGTGGTATCTTTGTCAATAGTCTTTGGTGACTCATCTATAAAATACTGAACAAGCTAGGCTTGGAGAGTATGAGGTGTGTGGTAATCAACAGTTATTTAGACATTATTACATTATAAATAGTTTCAGCAAATTGATCACACCTACATATTTTACATTTAGTGCTGCCCAGTCAGTACTTTTGATCTATGTCATTTAACAGCATTGAAGAGTTCAAATAGATAAGGAGAGATAATTCATATTTTATCTCAACTTTTTGTAAACATATGGCATAACTTGTGGAAAAGCGAGCTACAAATCGCAAAGGTACCCTACAACCATTAACCTTCTAAGGAAGAGGAGTTTTGTTTAATGTCTCCACATGATGGTGCTGTGTTAGGAGGAATTTCACTGAGGAGTTTCTTCCTTTGAATGAACAGGTTCACTCTGAGCACTTCGCTTCCTCCCACAGTCCAAAGACACACTGGTTCTGTTATTTGGTGACTCTAATTTGTCCTTCGGAGTGCATGTGCTTGATGGGTGTCTTTGTATATGTCTGCCTTGTTATGGACTGTCCAGGGGGTACCCCAGCTGTGTCCCCCTCAAACCTTTATGGCAACAAATGGTATATAGATAGATAACTGGTTATAAAAAAATAACAGCTTGAAAAAGTTCCTGTACTTTTGTATTATGACAGTTAAATAGTTAGAAGTGAGGACCAGTGAGCTACAACTACAGAGCTCCCCCAAGAGATTCATGTTTTTGGTGCCATTTACCCTTCCATCTCTGATCAAGATTATGGAAAAAACAACTAGGCTTGTTTTTTATGATGTTTGGTTGAAGGCTGTCGCATGTGTTAAAGGAAGAAACCATTATGTTTCCAAATAGATCCTGGTCTGACTTACAAATGTGCAGTGTGAGCAAATCCACAGACGTTTCTTAAATGAATTGAAGCTGGAGCTGAGCTGTAGCAGAGGTCTGCAGTCTTGGTGCACCCCTTTAGTGAATAAATGTCAATAAATAAAAACAACTAGGTTTGAACTTTTCCTATGAACACACTAACCACTGGCTTTTATTCTAACACCTTTCTGATGAACTTGAGTCTATTTAAAAGTCACTTGTTTGCTGATTCAAAACATGACTCAAACAGTTCTTATATAGCATGGAGAATTAAATCATATAAGACAACAAGGACACTAACCCTCTTTCATTTTATTACCAGAGTAAACAATGAAATACACATTGCACTTTGCAACGACATTCCTTCTGTCCATTGGTTGACCTGAATTGTTGTGCATATGCCCTTTTCTTCCCAATCTCATGCCCCTGCTCCAGAGTTCAGCTATTGGGGGAATACAACAAGGTCACATTAGCTAAAGAGACCACCATATGGAGGACCAGGGACACCCTGCAAAGTCATGGCTAGTTAGCAACGGGTCACTGCAGCTGAAAGCCTCCAGGTTACGGCAGTGATTTACTAAATGGTTCATCGAAATGGTGCATTCAGAGGCTAAAGACATAATGTGGCACAGAGAGGGTTCATGTCTCTGTTACACGACCTTTACTGACTGAACTGCTAGTTTAAGAGTGCAAGACACAGAGCCTGCAGCTGTGTGAGTCTATACACAGACACTGTGGTCTATGATGTGAGGACAAACATTCACAGGTTTACAGTAAAACTGGCAGCATGCTGAATATTTAATTACTATGATAGCATACTAACATTTAAAAATAAGCTCTTTTCAATGGAGACCATATGAAGCCTACAAATGGAGGGACAGCATACTTACGAGCAGGCATGCTAAAAGGGCAATGGAGTCACATGCTGATACCTTACTGATAATAATACTGATAATAATGAAATACTTATGTCAGCATCCCTCTTCATCTTTTTAGGGAAAGAAAAAGGTTGAAGAACTAGTTTAACTCAGCGATTAAACTGCACAGCCCATGTACAGTGTAAGTACTAATGCTTAACATCAGTGTTACGGTTTACGTAGTGAACCTACTAAGTCAGGACTTTAAATAAATACAACAACCATCCTGGCATTTGACTGAAAGTCTCAAAGTCTCTTGATTCAAACAAATCATGAATTAATTTGCCAAGACTCTGAAAAACAAAATTGATGACTAGTCTTATACTGGTCTTAATTATCTTGTGTGCACAATATTCTTTTGTTGTGGCATGAGATCCTTATTTTGTGGGCACAAGATAAAACTTAGTAGTTTGTTGGAACTTGAGGGGGTCTATAGGATATCATCCGTCTCTTAAGTGTAATGATTTTACTTTAAGGCCTCACTTTAGTTCTTAAGGTGCTCAGTGAGCGTTTCATTCGGCTGCAAAGTAGATTTAAAATACCATGATCAAATGGCACGTGGCCACACAGCACTTCAGTGAAGGTGGCCAATCATCGAACGGCATTTGAGGCTCAATCAAGCACATGGCCGTTTAACTACATTTTTGCGTCGTAGACATGTTTAAGATGAGTTGATGACTGACACCCTCACTAAAACAACAGCCACTTTTTGTTTGTAGATTTCTGCGTAAAGGGGAGACACAGCCTCAGGGAGGAGGCTTACAGTAACCATCGCACAGACTGAAAGAGCTGTTTGAGCAGTGTTGCCCTTTAAATACGACGTAACGTGACGCAGATGCTTTCATCCATATACCCTCGTGCCTGTCCTCACGATGCAGCCAGCCAGCTCACCTCCTGCCTCCCCCTGGCCCAGCCCCCTTTGCTCCTCTCCTCTCCTCTCCTCCCCTCCTCCCCGGGTGTGTAAGCCACGATCACTGCTCCATCCAGCGGAGCTCTGGGCGAAGAAAACGCAGAGGAACAACTAAAAACAAGCGATGGAGCCACTAGAAGACTAACAGAGCGACGGGGAAGGGGGCCCAGGTAAGCGAGGCCTGGTCTTGTCATTGACAGCGCCAGTGTCATTGGCCGCGGCAGAGCTGTCATTTTGCAGAGGATGCGCCTTTGGAGTGGAGAGTGTTGTGTGCATCAGATACTACAAATAATACATGAATGGAGTAACCGTGTAGGGAATTTGTGAAGCGTGCTGGTTATTTACAGCCCCCTGTTTCTGCAGGCTGAAGCTAAGGCTAAGTCAGAGGCTGTGTGTTTATTTTGGTGCAGCTGATGGAGGGATGCTGCGCAGTGCGCACCGGCAGATGTTTATACGCCGTGTCATCGTGTGCGCCCATTATTTGAGCGTGTAACTCTTCAGGGCCTTTGTGCGTCATATATTTGTTGACAAATGGCACCAGCGTCATAAAAGGGTAGCTACTTAGCATTTTAGGCAAAGGGGAGAAAGTACACTGTGTTATGGACCCAAAGTAAGTGACATCAGTCGTGACAGGATGCTTGGCGCTGCAGAATGACCTTGCAGCCAGGGGCGCCATCAGGGATTTTCAGCCCAATTAAACAGTTTATGTTGGGCTCGACCATCATCACCATGTGCCTCACCAACTCTGTAATTTCTGACCTCTCTGGTATCTGTAACCAGAACCCAATGTACCCAAATGACCCAACACATGCAGGCATCACAGTCTCGTTTTGTCCAGCACCTTGGGTCCAATATTTACTGCAGTGAGCCATAGAAATATCACAGGGTGCACTCATGCTCTTAATATTCTTGATAACATCAGTGATAAAATTAAAGAAAGAAATTGCAACAAAAAGTTAATATGAATGTGACTTAAATAAACAGAGGGGTAAGTCAGTTTGGAGGCTTTCTTGATGTAAATAAAAAAAGGATATCAAGTTTAAATATTTCAAGAATGGTCAGGCTCTAATATTTCATTTGCATTGACTGTCACAGTCACAGGCTTACAGAAACTATCAAACTCTACTCTTCATACTACAGCTCTGCTTACAGCATCTATGTGAAGATAATGCTTTGGATCTGTTTTTTTAAATGCTGCAAATACACAGTCTTTATGAAACAAAGGTTGGATCAAATTGGCTTCTACCACAAGTTATTTCAACCCTAGTGACCTGTTTATTCATTTGACGTCACAGCTCACAGTGAGAGTCAAACAAAAACTGGACTCAAGAATGTTTTACTCCTGTCTTTACAATGTCTTTAAAGCATTAGACAGCAGATAAGTCACTCTGTATATAATCTCACTGTACAGAACAACTGATTGCATGCCCAACAACTTTGACTATGTATCGCTTCCCTGTGCAAAGCATTCTGGGATATGAAGTATGCAGACCTGTCTAGCAGCTCCACTTTTATCGTCTTTCCTTGAGTATGTTAAAACTATGCAGGTAAAGAGAACAATGATGGACTGTTTGGAAAATTAAGCAGGTTTCATAGAA
Organism: Xyrichtys novacula; assembly: GCA_962446985.1. Lineage (NCBI taxonomy): Eukaryota > Metazoa > Chordata > Actinopteri > Labriformes > Labridae > Xyrichtys > Xyrichtys novacula. The sequence goes on from OY660867.1 coordinate 27,748,240, forward strand.
AAAAGGACTAAATTCAGAGGGACCAGTGGAGGTCGGCAGCACATCTCAGGGCAAATTTGTCCCCATTGTTTGATTAATCCATTTGTAATTGTTTAGTTTTAAGTGGTTTCTTTGTGTATTATGTGTCTTTCATAGTCCTATTGGCTCTGTAACCTCCAGACTTGTTTGGTAATCCCTCAGTGCATTTTAGTTGCAATTTATTTATGAAGCTAAAAACAGTCTGCTGTTTCTAAAATTGGAACCACACAGAAAAGTTCAGCTCTGGTCACTTGTTCTTGCTGCAGCTATTTAAGTGAGACTATGTGGACCAATAACAAATATAACCATCAAATCAGTGCTTCCACTTCTTTGAAAGTGTTAATATCATCGTTTCATGTCTCATTGTTTAGCCTTTAATTCTATGGGAATAAACTGTCCATGTTTACTGAATGCTGCTCTCCCCTCCTTCTTATTTGGACTGCAGTTGTGCTGAGCACATGAGTTGCTCTTACTGCCCATAAAGAACAGCACACATTTATGTCAAAGGGGTTTAAGCCTGTATCAGCATGAGAAACACTTTAATCCCAGTTGTTTGCACTTAACATTCAAGAAAGATTGTGTTAATAAAGCTGAGTGGCTGTGAGGGAAAGAACATATTTATCAGATGATGAATTCATCATGTTATCTCATTCTCACGTAAATGTGTTGATTTGAATTTACATGTTTTTCCACATTATGTTTAAGAAAATGTATGCTTTAATGTAATTAAATGGCCTCTTGGACTCAGCAGATGCAAGCTCTGCACACGTAGCTGCAACACAAATCCCATTTTTTTTTTATGAGAGAAATTGTTAAAATGCTCAATCACTAGTTTGATGGCAGTTTCTTATTTATATAGCCAGAAAAAAATGGACTCTATATAGGCCTTCGTGTGTGGCTCTGTTGTGGTCACAAAAACCATTGAGTAAAATATTTGGCCAGCTTTTATCAGACTGCTAGTCAATGTGATATTAGACAATGATAAAACACTAGCTGGACTGTAATTTACAAGTGATTAGAGTGGACGTTTGTGTCCAAAGCTCTCTGGATTTCTGTGGTAATAACAAAGGAATCAGTGAGTCTGCGAGCAGGTGAAGCCTCCCCATTGTGTAAGTGTGAGGTATGAAGTACTTCATCTTGTTCTCTGATCAATGTTGCTGCGTATTCACACTGCAGAACTACTCTGATAAGCTTATGTAGGAGCACAGACTCTGCTCAGCCTCTCTGGTGCTCTTCTGTCACTCTTGTTTTCACTTTATTGAGAGTTGCAAAAACAATCAATCAATCAAATTTTATTTATACAGCACCAAATCACGACAGTAATTATCCCAAGATGCTTTCCAAAAAAAAAAAAAAAAGGAGCAGGTCTAGACCATGCTAATTTTTTGATGAATTACCAAGACAGGACAGATTTGACCCATCTCATCTAACATGACTGACAGTGGCAAGGAAAAACTTTCTTTTAACAGGCAGAAAGCTTGAGTGGGACCTAGACCTAAACACACTTTGAAATGGTACCAAATCTGACATTTGACCAGCTAGAGCACACCCACTAAGACACATATTTAGAAATCCAAATAAAATCAATTGATTACCTCACATCACCTTTAAGTTTACCTTGCACCCAGCTTCTAAACAAGTGGCATTTAATGCATTTTTTGCCTAATAAAACCACTAATATAATCCTTGATGCAGTGAGATATGTAGGTTGTTCAGATGTGGTGAAAATGCAATGCTACTCATTTCATGTGTGCATTACAAACACCATAAGTGTGCAGGATTTTGTTTGTGTTTGTGGAAACATGCATATGGATTTAATTGCAATGCAAACAAACACAAAACAACACATGAGCATCTGAGAGGAGCAGGAACAAGAGTTAAACTCAGCAAAATAACACCACCACCAATATTTCAACCTGTTGCATTTGCTCATTGTATCCCTCAGATAATCAAACTGACTTTGTAGAGGAAGGCTGACAGGGTAGAGTATTTTATATACTTGGATTAGTGATTTCTGAGTGTCTGCAAAAAGCTGCAAAAGCGTGAAACAAAACAATGTGCTGACTCATGCTATGAGGGTCCATGAATGTGCCTGCATCCCTGCAACCTGTGAGTAGCTGTTTCCTAAAGTTTTAACCATTTTGTAAGAAGCTGCTGGATGTATGACAGAGAGATAACAGTGCATATGTCAGTGCAGCAGTATCATCTTGAATGAGGCCTGATGTATAAAGACAGTGAAAGCGATTCATGTGGGCAGACTCGAGTCTCCTCCCACACAGTAATACCATGATTGTAGCTATTGATTTCCTGTTTGTGTCGATGCTCTTTGCTCGTCTTGCTTCTGTGAAAAATAGTTCACACAGACTATTAGCAGGATCACTTAGACTGCAGCACTCTGGCACGTTTTTTAATTGCTGCTGCTGGCCTCACTAATGACAAACTCACAGTGAAATATATATTTAGGGCTTTTGACCTGATTAAGATGATGAGTTTGCCCATCATCTCAGATAAGGGAGCAGAATGGATTATATCACATCAAGTCAGACCCTGTACATTTTACTCAGAACATCAGACAAATCGTGTCAAAACCAAACAGTGACCAAATATAGGGTTAAAATCAAATTAAGGTGTAAGAAAGTTGAAAAGAAGTCCTTATTACTAATACTAAATGCCTGAAGTTTAAGTTTTTTTTTTAAGATTTGGGAAAATTGCAATGTCAGGCTCTCCCCTCTCCTCCTCCTCCTTTTCTGTGTTGCGTTACTTTAAAGTCTAGTAAGGACTGTGATGTAGCTTTTTTTGCTGTGTGCTGCTGGATCCTAGCCTAGCCTGTCAGCATCTGCTGCAGCACTGTGGTGACTCTGCAGGACCAGCCTGATCTGTACACGCTGTGAAAACCGAAGTGTTGTTTTCATCCTGTGTTCACTGGGTAGAAATGTAATACATTTTCAGAGTAGGGTTGACTCTTCTGAAGCACAACCACGCTTCACACTGGTATGATTCAGTTTTTGGACTCTATGCCTGTATTTCCCTGTAAAAAGGAGACCTTGTTGTTTATGATTGTGTTATGATGTGTGGATTTATACTGTCACCAATTTGATTGATTGATTCACAGCCAGGACAGCCTTCAATGCAGTGACTAAATGTACCAGCATGCATTGCTGTTCCTTCTTTGTGACAAAATGCAAAGAACACATAACAACTTCATATTTTTCAGAGGATTGAAAGAGCCCACCAGACCCATCAAACTCAGTTAACCAGTTAAGATTCACAACAGTACGCCTCTTTTCTCCCTCAAGTGATTATCTTAATCAAAGGAAGATTTAAGCCTCACTTTCCAGTTCAAATCCACAATGAAAATCACTGAAACAGTGGGACTGAATGGGCAACTGTTGCTCTAATGCAGCCAGCTCCATCTGGCATCTCTGTGTTGTAAAATACTACAAAACACAGAGCCAGCCAGACCAGACACTACTTTTTTGGAGGCTGTTTCATCCACTGCATGGGAGTCAGTGGTAAAAGTAGAGGAGGTGGATTCAGAACCACTGGGTTCTTCTTTTTGCTGATGGGTAAAGGATACCCTCAGCATTCGATATGTGTGTATATTGTCCCAAAAATGAAGTAATTGAGTTCAGACTACTGAAACTAGACATTTAAAACGCTGTAAACAGGTGAGTGAACCTGGAGCCACACTGAATTACACTCATCATAGCCAGATAACTTATCAAGATAGTGTTGGATTTTATGCCGTATACATCTCCCTCAATCAGGCTAAAAATGGCTTTTGCATTTTGTGTGTGCTTAAATGTGTGTCTTGGTTTGTGGGAAGGCTTGACATCAATCCAACGCAGAGATTGTGCACATTGGCTCAAAAAAATGTCCGGAAGGCTGAATAAGTTTACCTCTTTCTCATCAGTTAAACATGCACTTTCAGAGGCTCCCCTCCTGTCTGCAAATAAAGTCCCCTCCTAAAACTTTGTTAAAGAAAAGTTTGCTGCCTTCTGGTCTAAGTGCCGCCCAAGGCCACTGCAATTATTTTTTTCTTTTCAAAGAATAATGTTACTTTCCAGCACAGCACTCATATGAAGAGTGTAGCCTTTTCATATACCTCTTTAAGAGTATACTCTTATAGAGAATACTTTTAAAAAGCTAAGCAGTACAAGCCAAGTATACAAATATGTATTACTATTGAAATACTTGCATACCAAAAGGTAATTTTAATTACAATCCAGAGTCAGCGTGCAGATAGCCGAGTGGATTTAAGTGTGCCCAATGTTGGGGGCTGTGGTCACAGGATTTGATTCCTGTCCTGACCATGTCATGCTGTATTAAATTAGTAAACTTTGTAGTACACTAAAAGTACATGGTAGTATACTTGATAAAGTTATATTTACACTCAAGCATACTTAATAAAATTATCTTTAAGTACACTACTTTTTGCTGAGGGATACCTCTTTTCCTGTACAACAGCCACTCCTAGATCTAAACAGTGGATCGTTAGCTTTAAAAACTCTGTAAAGGCCCATTCACACTAAGCAATCTGTACACATTTCACCCTCAATGTCTGGTTTTCTCCTCCATTTTCAAATATATCCTATCCACAGCAAAACCCAGAAGGATTGAAAATGCTCAGATAAGTATGCCAGACCAGAGGGTGGCAAAAACTAATAACCAAAGGCTGTAGGAAGACTCTGTGAGCATTTCTTTATATACAAACATAGAGATATTATGATGACAGCTAGATTTCCCTGCAAACGTAACTAAACTGAGTACCAAGCAGACATTTATCGGCAGTCATACTCCAAATTAACAACAATTTCCATGCCTAAGTTGAGATAGTGACATCAGCGTCTTTTAAGCTTTTGTTTCTGTCCACATGAGCACACTGACAACAGAGCTTTTTAAAAGCTCCACTTTTGAATGTGTTTTTGGAAACTATTTTAATTTACTCAGTTTGTATGAGAGCAAACGGCCAAAACGCAGAGAAAAAGCAACAGTTTTAAAAATACCTAAATACATGTGGACTGGGCCTAATAATTTATGGCATTATGTGGTGATGATGACGAATCTACAAGAGGTAACCTAGTTAGGCAAGGAGCAATGTGGGTGCAAACCAGCGAAGGACTTGAGCAGAGACTAACCAAGTACATAAATACTTCTCTTTACTCTTAATACTTATTGGTCTTGATATCTCTCAAGGTTTTCTGAAGTATAAGTGAAAGTAACAAAAGTAAGTAGTAAAAAAAATGTGTTTTTTATTGTTTTGTACTGGATGCTAGCTTAAGCACACTGACTCAGCACATTTTTAACTCCACACATTAAAAAATGAGCAAAAACACAAAGGGAAAGATCATGCACAAAGTCGGTTAAATACATAACACTGATCCATGATTCATTGTCTCTTTCTGATCTGGGTCCAAACACCAGACTGGCACTATGCTAAAAAAAGCCCCAGAGGCACTTAGGATGAGCAACAGTGGGCACATGAACACATGCAGGCCTACATATACATCCTCAGGGTTGATTGGGTTTTCTGGATTAACAGCAGTGACTCAGTGTTGGCTCCAGCAGCTGTCTGTAAACCTGTGTTTGCCAGCATTTGCTTGTTTCTCATATGGGAATGCACAAGGTGTTCACGGATACTCTTGAGCTTAGCTGATGTGAGTCATGCTTTCCCACTCACGCACACCTTCCCGAACCTGTCTTGATCGTTGGGGTACAAGTTGTGAGTTGCTTTTTGACTGCAATTTTGTCTCTCTTTTGTGTTTTTGCATCTTTCATTCAAGTACACACATACACCCCTGCACTAAACATTTGACTAAAGCTCGTATCATTGCAAACGGCAAGGACGGAGAAACTGCAGCATTTCCTCTGCTGCAGACACGAGGGAATTAACAAAGGGTGTGTGTGTGTGTGTGTGTGTGTGTGTGTGTGTGTGCACGTGCGCGGCAATGTCCCTTCAAACTTTTGTGTGTCATTTTAGCACACTGAACAAAATAGTGCACCACCTCCTCTTTTCATCTTATTAGCACCCCCTCCTCTATGTCTCTCCCCTACTTACCCCCCTTTAACCCCTTATCTCCCCTCCCTACCTAGTCTGTGTTTCTGTCATGTCAGCACTGACGCTGCTTGCTGATGACCTCACTCAGGATGCGTATGGCTGGTGAAAGTGTTACATAACAGGCCTAGCTTCATAAATCCTGCATGATGTGCTGTCATGTGGTTTGATCTGTAGTGACGGTGGATAGAAGTGGAGAAGATGCCGCCTGCTCCGTGAGATTTGAATATTGTCATCCCAGTTCAGGGAACGACAAAGTTACACAATACAGAAAGAGCCTTTATGTCAGGATTTTTTTAGCTGTGCAAAGAGAATTGTGTGTGATCCAGGAAAAAAAATAACAGGAGATTTTATTCAGTCTTTGTATTTGCATACATTTCTTCTTATTATTATTATTTTTTTCAATATGTGAAAGGTATTATTCTGTTTCCTCTCCTGAAGCTTTAATTGCAGAGTGCATAAAAAAACAGAACAAAGGGGGAATTAGTATGAAAAAAACAAGCTATTCCCCTACAAAACCCTCAGCAAAATCAACACGAGCAAAAATAAAAATAATCCATTATTATTGTAACATGATCATTCCAGATGGTCACCTCTGTTACTGGTCAGCGTGTGATTTGTGTGTTTCGTGCAAAAAACCTTGTGCCTTAAGCAAGAACGAGGATTAAGGATGAGGTTATTAAGTACAGACTTATTGTGTGATGGAAAAAAGGGGCAAATTCAGAGGTAAAGCATGAGACAGAGGGATTTTTTTTTTTTTAATAAAAACTGGATTCTGCATCAGACTAACAGGAATACTGACAGTATAATTTAAGGTAAAGAAGCCGGAGTTTTTAACAATTAATTTTCCAAATGAATCCCTGATGTCTTTGTGAGCATCTCTACACAATTATTCAGGCCTAAAATCAAGTGAATACGATACTGATTATGGCAAAGCAGGTTGGCTGATATTTAGTGCTGATATTCACTGTTTTTTTCTTTTCTCTTTTTTGTTAATTTGTCAATTTTTTGCAATTGAGAAAGCAAGTACTGTAACAAATTGAAAAAAAATTGCTGAAATTTAGTGAATATTTATTCACATTAATGTGAATGGAAAACTACTCAGAACTTTTGAACCTAAACTTGTTGAGAATGAACAATAACTCAAGTGAATAGATATTGAAGGTTAAAATAAAACAGAATCATTATTTAATACACAGTAAAATCTAATATAAATGGTTTTCTTAGCCAGTACTATATTTTCAATGCATTCTTAATGGATCAATGGAAAGATATGTTGCTAAACAAGGCCCGCATTTCTGTCAATCCTAAATATTACAATACAATACAATACTTAAACACGTCAATGACTATTTGTGGTTTAATATTCTGTTAATAAATGGATAGATATTTAACAAATATGATGGTGATATCGGCCTTGTCAGGATCAAACATTTTGCTTAACAAAACTCACAAAACAGGATAATCCAGCAAGATAATCTGAATATTAGTCCTGTTCAGACTTGTGTCAGAAGAGAGGATTCAGGACAAAAAATCAGTGTGATAATCCTGCATTGTGCTCCCCACTTTAGGACCACATCAAGTAAAAAAGAGAGTTTTGAGGAAAAAAGTGATACATTTACAAGAATTAATTCATAAATTTAAAAGATTAAAGGTGTTACCTAACTAACCATTTTCTTGACTACACTATCATTCTTAACTTGGAATCAGTGCTTATCTTCGTAGGCTGAGTGGTGGAGCTCCCTGGTCGTTGGCGTTTCCCTTTAAGACGAAGACTGTGAATGTGATGCAGCATGTTCCCACAGACACACACACTCACAAAGACACAGCTCCCATCTGACCATTCTTTTGAGACCACTCCAAGCAATGATGCTGCAAAATTACCAAAAAGAAACTGCAGAAAGACTAAATAAAAGCTCATGCAAGAGTGAGCTCTGTGTTACACACAGGATGTGAATAAATAACCTGTTATTGAAGTGAGGCAGATGAGCGAGAAGAAAATATCATTTCTATTACTCCAGCTGTATCCTCATTTTACAGACAGTAGGAGGAGAGAGGACAGATTTTTGGAGTCAGTCAGGGTTGGCGGAGGTTCAAACACAGCATGCAGGAAGGTGACCTTAAACTGAAGCGTGCATTCATACGCACGCACAAATCTGCCCCTAAAGAGCTTATGAACAGTGTAAAAATTCATTATTGACATCATTAATCCTCCTCTTCCCCTCAGTTTACTCCTCCCTTCTTTCCACCTTTGTGAGGTCACTGACAGGGATGATTATTAAAGGTTGATGAGACACTCTGTCCTCATCTCACCGCATCCACACCGCCACGTGTGTGTGTGTTTGCGTGTGAGAGAAGAGAGTACTCCAGGAGGCTCATGGGAGCTCTCACACATGTGGAGAAGTACACTGTACTGAACACACTGATGTCTGTCCTTATGTTAAGATGCAGTTGCAAATGTCAACTCCCCTCTCTCTGGTACTTGGCCTGAGATAAGACAGGTGAGTGATGATTGGTTCATTCTCCTTGATGCTCAGGCTCTGATTGGCTGCCTCAACTTGATGTTCGGTCTTTGCCAGCCAAGTGTCAGCTTGATTCTGCAGCACCATGTTGAGTGCTGAGGCATCAGGAGCCAAACACACACTGTCAGCAAAGCCAGTGTGTGATAATGACCTTAATAAACCCCTGTTTTTGTCACTTTCTCAGGCTGTCACCGCTCTGTTGACCTCTCACTCTTCTCTTGGTTGTCTGGTTGTGTCTGTTTTTTTCCCTCCAGGCTCTCAGTGTTGAGCTGAAGGAGACAGAGAAACTGAGGACAGAAGGAGCTTGAGGAGCTTCAGCAAGAGGCTGTCTGGCCCCATGTCTGCCCCTGCACCAGCCAATAGGAGGACTGGGTTGGGCTCACGTCGGTAGGTAGTTCAAGAGGCTCTGTTACCAGTGTTTCTGTATTGTCCTTTACATTTGAGAGTGGGGTATTTAAAAGAAAACCTTCATTTAGGAAGTGTGAAAGGAGCAGGGCCTCTTTTTAACAAGCATCTCAGTATTAAGTGTCCCATAACTGCGGAGGTAATGCCAGTCTGACTTTTCAAATTAAAAGTATTACATATTCATGATATGAGTTTATTTCTGTCTTTGCTGGTATTTATTTTTTAATGTTAGAACTTGTGCAGGGTCCAGAGAAAAATGATACTTCTGATAGTGAGTAGTGTCGGTTTCAACCACTATTGCATTAATAATAAGCCACATTTTTATAGCTATTTGTGTCCTCAGTACTTGACAGATTCATTTCTTTTCCATGAGCTGCATCTTATTGATCAGACTGAGAAGACAGATAAGGTTACACCTCAGGAATACCTACATTGTCCTGGGCAGTGAAAGAGAGGATGCTCCAAATGGAAAATCCAAGAAGCTACATTTCCAGTTCAAAACAAAATTTGGAGGCTGTGATAAAAACTGATTTTGATGGTTTGTAAAAAGGGAACAAAGAAGACCAGTTTCTGGAGTTCTTGAAGTGAAATGTTCCTTCATACTTGTCTCATGAAGAATTTCAGTCTCTTTTGACCTGTTCTATTTTTTTCTGACATGATGCACTAAATGCTTTAAGATTTCAGACATGTCTGGACTGCAGACTAGTTGAGCTCCTGGACTCCTCTACTACAGAGCCATGCTATTTTAGTATGTGCAGATTGCAGCAGGTCTTCCTGAGGATGGCAGCACATGTTGCTCCTAAACCTATTAATATTCTTCAGGATTGACGGCACCTTCCAAGATGTGCAACCCACCCATGCTATGAACATCTGTACATCCCCATATCTTCATGGATGCTGGCCTTTGAACTACACACGAATAACTAGCAAGGTGTAATATTCGGCATCCATGATTTCCCAAAAGAACTTCAAAATTTAACCAAGCCACCAGCACTTTGATATCGTGTTTACACATGGTCCTGACATTTCAATTATGCCACTGTCGACTTTCTAAAACCTCTAAACTCTAAAATCCAGTCTCTCTCCTCCTAAAAGTTTGCAGTCTTAGTTTAGGTTGAAGCACAAACCCAAGGAGGGATTCTGAGAAGCTTGATAAATACAGGCCCAGATACCAGCTGTACAAGTAGGAGTCCTGGAGGATGGGCTCTGATGCCACAGCTGTTTTAATACTTTCTTTTCTTTGCTTTTGTTGAGGCTGTCTGCTGGGTTCTTCTGTAGTTTAGTTTTGTTACTACTTGACTGTGAAACTCTGACAAAATCTCACTGGCAATAGTGCACTTTGTTTGTAAAAGGGTTTGTTTTATTTTGTTTATGTGTACAGCATTACTGCTCCTTGTTTTTAACACTTTCTGAGCATAATTTCATTTAATTGTTCCAGATGTTATATGTCTACACCACCTTTCAATCAAGGACATGTTACAAACAGTTTGAATTGATTTGGGGTTGCCAGGTTAGTCTTGAGACTCTGGCCGGTGTAGAAAGGGGAATCCTCCACAATAACAGAAGAGTTTACAGATGACTGTTTTCCTATCAGCCTTATATTAATTAGGGAAAGTGTAATCTGAAAATTAAGGACTTGTTGGGGGTTATTTTTGTTAAATTTATCCATGTCCAATGATCGTTTTTGCTAAAAGCAGCTAATTGAGGTTATCCTAACTTTGATCAGAAGGTCCTATGTGTGTGAAAATGCACTGTAGGCTTGTGGCATCAGATTTTTCAGCTGTAATGCAAAATAATCAAGTCTTGCCAAGTGTTTACATCAAATTTGTAACAAGAAATGTCTCATTAGATTTGACAAAAAAACACATGGACACAAACACCCAAAAACCACATTTTTTCCCTACCATCAGCCTGCTTATTCCACTGTATGGCTTATATCAGCCACAGATATGGCGGTGTGGATGCAGGCCAATAAAAGGTCCCATGGTAAATAGTTCTCAGGGAACACTTGTGGGTTTTTAAAGAAGTTTGATGGTGTGTTTGTCCAAAAAACAGCAGAAAAAGACCTTATTTCTGGCCTCTGATGGAAAGTAGACTTGTGCACTTTGAATTAGAATGGTGTGCTTCATGTTGTACCCCAGATTCAGACACAAGTTCAAAATTGCAAAACTCTTGTTCTAGAATGCAGGAACTATTGTAAAATTCAGATCAGTAAGTAATAGAAAATGTTTTCATGTTTCAAATTAACAATGTGAGAGTTTTCTAAACCTGGCAACCCAAAAGCTCCAATTCATATTTTAAAGCCCTGAAATTATGGATGTACATCCTGAACCTGTTATAAAAGGGTTTCATGTTAGATGGTGGTACCTTGAACCCTTCCCCAGCTCCCCTTTGTCCTCTCCTTCTCTATTGCGGTCAAGGGGGGTGGTGTCACCATGGAACCCCAGTTTGTGTTTGTAGTATTCAGTCAGCTCTAATGATCCTAGTGGAGGAGCTCGGATAGTATTGACAAGATGATGGACTTAAACAGACTTGATGCCGTCTCCTTGGCTAAAAAACAGCGAGTTTACTAAACCTGAGCACAGTTTATTGAGTGTGTTAACGTGTTTTTCTCTTACAGCAAATGGACTGCCTTGCCTGCTTTAAAAGATAAGATTGGGCGATTTAGGTTTTATGGTCTGTTGGGTGTAGTGATGACTTTTTTCACATCTAATATTCTCAAGTCATCTTGCCACAGTCGGATCCAAAAGTTGTAGGTGCTGTTGAGCTACAGCAGGTTAAATCTGCAGCTGTGGTGTCTTCCTCTCTCCTGTCTTTTCCTCAGATTCAACCCTCTGAAGGCGCTGCAGCCAAAACGACGCTTGCAGCAGATGCTTGCGTCCTCGCCCGTCCCGGTGCCGAAGCCGGCGTCAGGGTCTGGGTCGGGGACGGCTGCATCAGGGGCCACAGCGCCAGTGGCTGTTCCTGTGCCCGCGCCCCCTGCGTGAGAATCATTTCAATTAACAGTCTGAGATAGCATGCTCTGTAGCTGTAGCTCCAGCATGCACCAAAGCCACTGAAACAGCACACAGGCAAAAGTTATGCCACCTGTTTCACTGAGACATGGTTTTCCCTCCATTTTACATTGAAAGTTTGCCAAACCTTTCCCCAACCATAGTTTTGCAAGCTGGGTAAGACCCTGATCATGCATATGGCACAAAATGAGGTTTTAGCTATGAAGAACATATTTACGAAGCATCTTCACAAGTATTTTTGTGTGTAACAGAAAAGCCAAAACTTAAGATGCTTGCAGCAGATACTTGTCCTTTTTGTCAGCTACAAGCATGCTAACAAACAAGGCTAGTCTGAATTTATAAGACCTCCTTTAATTTCTTTAAGGCTAGCTCTGCTTAGGATGAGGCCAACCTGGTCCCATAAAAATTCATGGATATGGCTCAAAGTGTTTTAAGTTAAAAGTTGCTCTTAGTATAACTCCATTTGCACACTGCCTCATCAAGTGGAGAAATCCAAAGCTTGACATGCCAACTTAACTTTAATTGGCCGATCAATTTCTCCAGGTTGGGTTTAGTAAACAGTCAGTATCTGCAGTTCCTCCCTGCCTACCTAATTTATAGAGGGTGAAACATGAAGTGTTAATTCAGAGGTTGAAGTCTCATGCTACGTTCCAGTTACCTCAGAAGTCAGATGTTGGAGCTGGGAATGGCATTACAACCGAGTTGACAGCATTTCAGTAAACAAGTCGGAAATCAAAGATGGACGCCTAGTGTTAGCCATTGTTAGCTGTCGATAGCCATTGTCAGTTGTTGTTGTTAGGGGTTGTCAGCTGTTGTTAGTTGTTGTTGTTAGCTATACCAGTTGTAAACAACCCATAACACAGTATTTTACTCTTACAAACTCCATAGCACCGTGTTCACAGTTAGATGTTGGGCAGTACGACATATACCACTTCTTTAATTTCACAAAAACAAAACAGAAGCGCTAATAAATAATACATTACGAGAGCTTTCACTGTTACTCTTTACTGTTGACGCTCTTGTTGATGCCATCTTGGATTATGACATCATCAAGTTGGGGTTAGTGAGGATTGTCCGACTTTCTGAGTCAGAAATCTGATGTCAGGGGGGAGTCCTAGATAAATTTCCAACTCGGAGCTCGAAAATCCCAACTTCCAAGTACAACTGGAATGCATCATCAGTCCCTTTATAAATAACATGAAAACAACACCTAACACAGATCCTAACTTGAGCTCTCAGCGTCCTTCAAACAAAAGCATACTTACCATCACGTCACAGTATTTTTAAGTCTATAGACACTCTGGAAGGCAAAAGAGAAACCCTGATCTATGTAGGGCTGTGGAGGCACACTGTGATCACAAGCTGTCCCCGGTGTAACACAGCTGCTCAATCAACAGCACCACGAGTCTCCTCTTTTACACTCACTAACCAATTTACAACCAGGAGGCTAATGAGACATCGAAGAAGGAAGTCCTGAACAGTTTCAAGCCCAACCACACTGTGGTAAATCTGGTGAAAGGCAACATGAATAGTTCTTAACTGACTGAAACTGATAAAGATGCCTTCTCCAACAAGTCTGATTATTTCACTGCAGTAATTTTTAATGTTTAAAATGCTAGGGACGGGCGGGCTGGGGGGGTGAGTGTCAGACCAGATGATTGACAGCAGGTTGAAGAAACAGCTTTTTGAATTTTTACACAGCACAACACTCACAGTGAGCGATACATTTCAGCTTTTAGGGACAACAGGATCAGGTTTTTGTCTGAAAACACAACTTTTACATGTAAGGAACTAAAGGTAGAAGGTATCACTTTGTCCATATGGGGGACCAATACCAACATAAACCAAAATTTCCTCACAGCAGCTTTAACACCCACAGACAACCAGTTAAGGCTCAGGCTCTGAACAGTTTCCTCAGACATATACTGAATTTTGTCACCACACAAGTCAACTTAAGTTACTCAGTTGGACTTACAAATAGTCGCATGCACACACTACAAGGAGCCAGCAAATTTCCAAAATGGTATATTAAACAGTTTACTGCAAGCAGAACAAATTAGAGATGTTAAAGTGGCTTGTAGGCCTGCTATGGCAGTATGATCAGGATAAAGTCAGTTATTTAACAGATCAATTAAAGGATGCTGAAATAAATAGATCATGATGAAGTTCAGTCTTGTTTACAGTGACAGAGTAGAGAGAGAAGCTCAAAATCTGGCAACTTAAATAAACAGCCAAACTGGAAGTCATTGGAAGTGCATGCCAAGTCACCTAGCAGGTGTTCAAACATAGAGGCATGCAAGCTACGTCTAAACAGCAGTTTTTTTGACCAGACACATTAGAAAGACTCAAAGTATTTGCACAACTTCACCATTCACTACTTCACCCTCTCAAATCAGCCCCTGACTCATGGGCAACACTCAACTTCTACAGCCCACCTCCACCAGACAGTTAACCACCTCTCACAGTCTAGACAACACTGATGGGATGTTGGATGGTTCACTCAGCCCCTCTCCAGGCTCACTGCTTCAGCTTCCCTCTGCCTGTCTCTGTTCAGTTCCCACCTTTGTCATATATTGATCTCTTGGGAACCACTGAGTAGTGATCAATATCTGGCCTTCTCCCTTACTGAATCACACAGGACATGTAAACTCTGCAAAAGTCTTGGAGTTGCAAAAGAAAAGAAGGTTTTAGACCAACATGTAAGATGAAGGCTTTGTTTGGTACAGTCAATTTGCTTCATTTTTTTCAGGTTGGTAGTGTGGGAAAAAGGTGAGAACCCAGATGCAGATAATCAAAAATGACTGGTGCCATGCAGTATGAAGCACAAAACAAGGCTGCAATGTCTGTCAAATGAAGGGTATGCAAACATCTTTGGAGCACAAAAAGCTGCAGGATAAATTTAACAGGTCTGAAAAACAACAAGAAACAAATAGACAAAGATGCCTTTGAGTCACAGCTGAAAGAAAACAGAAGAGCTCAAACGAATTTAGAAGCTCTCCTCAAAATCTCATTAAGCAAGATTTTCCTTTACAGTGTCAAGTCCACAGTAAAACCAAGAGCTTTCATGAACCAACAAGCATCAGCATGGTAATCTGTTTGATATTAACTCAGCGAGGGAGGACCCGAAAGCAGAGTGTCAGATGTGTTTGATTCAAAGAAAAAGACTCACCGTAATTGAGTCTGTGGGAAGCAGGAAGGAGTCAAAGATCTGGAGAAACAGTGTGTAAAAACTACAATAAAGAGGTTCACACCACAAACAAGCTTTGAAGATGAAGTGGGATTTCTAACACTGAGTAAACGGAGGCGACAAAGGTAATCAGGCAAAGGAAAGGTGGGCGACAAAATGAAAGAGGAAGTACACAACAAGAAAATACACAAAATATAATTAAGACTAGACAGATGTTTTCTCAGTGGTTAATGCCAGAGCTTTACATGGTAAAAAAAAAAAAAAAAAAAAAAAAAAAAAAAGAGGGGTAAAATACTGTCCTTATTCAGGTGTATATTGTGCAGCCAGTGTCCCTAAGTCATCAGTTATTGACAGACTCAGTCTAAGTAGTTAAAAAAGATTTTTTCAGTATACCTTTATTGAAAAAAGAAAAAGAAAAAACTAGTTCAGCGTCAGTTAAGTTGGCTTTGGAGAGAGGAAGAGATCTTTACATAGTGTGTTTGGAGAGGACAGGAAAGGGTAAGAAGTCCTGGTACCCAAAAGGGGTTACATCCAGAAGTGAGGTATTCTGCACACTGGGGCGTCGCAGCTCTCTTAAAGCACCAGTTAGCTCTGTTGAATGACTGAGCTGAGTGTGAGGATGATTTGAAAAATCACAGCTTGACTTGTTCAACAGAGAGCCTGAAGAAAAAACAGTTTTTCAATATGTGAAAGTTTAATTGCAAAGTCAGAACATTCTTTTTTTTTTTTTTTTTTGAGACAAAGCCTAAAATTTTAAATACTGCATTTGATCAGTTAATGATACCGATTTTTAATCTCAAAGAACCCATCAATAAAGATATATATAAAAACAACATTTAACCAGCAAATCTGAACTTTGCATTCTGTATAAGTTTTGACAATGAAGAGGGAGTCATGCATCTTTGTATTAGTATGTTAAGATATAGCAATTAGTTTTTAACACTAAACACATGGATTATCTCCTTGGAAGCACATAAAGACGGTTTGACTTTCACTTTCATTTGATGATAATTTTAGGAGATCAGTCCATATATGACCA
The DNA here is from genome assembly GCA_962446985.1 of Xyrichtys novacula. Classification (NCBI taxonomy): domain Eukaryota; kingdom Metazoa; phylum Chordata; class Actinopteri; order Labriformes; family Labridae; genus Xyrichtys; species Xyrichtys novacula. The sequence goes on from OY660867.1 coordinate 27,764,480, forward strand.
AAGATGTGAAGTAATTTCATGTTACCTTTTTTAAACAACAGCTAAATAAAATACACTGAGCTACATGCAACTCTGAAATCCTCATGTCCTGTGTGAAATCCCTCCTTGGCTGCTCAGACTTACCCTGCTTGTCTCTTCCTCCTCCCTTTGCAGAGACCGGTGATGGAGCAACAGCGATGTCCTGTTAAAGTGACAGGTCATTGCTGCTTCACTCACTGTCATTGAAGATTCAACGTTGTTGTCTTTTGTTATCAACAAGCAGTGTCTTAGATCACCCTTCTTCCTAGAACAAATGACTTCAACTCTCTGTGTGTACATAACCATTGATTTCCTCAACAGGATAGAGGCAGAGGGAAAGATAAAAACATACGGTTGTTTGGGGTTTTTGTAAATATGGTCTCAAAGGTGATTTTTATTTTTTTTTTTAAATGCGTCAATTGTCTGATGTTTATTGTTTTTTTAAGAATAGTTTGGCTTGGTGAAAATGGAGTTAGTTGTGGTTTTTGGAAAGAGTGGGAGTAAGGTCAATGGAAAGCATCAATCAGACAGTTTGCTTAGCTTAGCATAAAGACCAGGAGTAGGGGGCCTCAATTAAAAAAACTCTAAATCTACCTGACAGCACATCAAAAGCAAAAAATCAAACAGAAAAATTCACAAATGTCCACTTCTCATATGTTGTTGTGACACTCTTGCTTCTCCAATAGTTGAACGGCCTCTTGGCTGGACATTAACCCCAGACTTCCAGCCTTTGTGCTGAGCTAAGCTAACTGGCTTTTGGATCTTGCTTTACACTTAGCAGACCATGATTAGACTGGTGTATTTCATTTCATTAAACTCTCAGCATTTTGAGTTGGATGTTCCATCAATGTGCTTTGATTGTGTTGAATGAAGTTGTCTTCAGTTGGCTATATCATTGGCCGAGGGGCAGTGAGTGACTTTTATTATAGTTAGCCACAAGTGGAGGCTAGTATACGGAAAAAAGGCAGACATCTTTGTGGTGCAGACTGGCAAGAACACTGGTTAGCCCAAGAGGTTTGATTGGTCCATACTGACAAAGACTGGACGGGTGAATGGATGCTTGAACAGTGTCCTCTGATTTTAGCTGTTTGATTGAGCTTTTACTTGTGAAAGATATGTTACTGTCCTCTTAGACCTATATGTTTGTACAGATGTGTCAGTGGTTGATTTCACAGAACAAGAAAAGGTGTGTTTGAGGTGAATTCTCTAGATTCTGAGACACTCCTTCATAAATGCTGATCAGCGATGCTAGACCCACTGTCTTTCAGGATTTGTGTTGATAGAAGTTGAGCGCTAGATTGTGATCTGTGCCAGCAAACGCCTCATGTGAATGTAGATGTTTGATGCAGGAAGCTGAAGAGAGCAGCAACTGTTAAAGGCGTGCTTCCTGTCATAATGCTTTTAGGAAGCCATCTCTCTCAGGCACCTTTAGTGTTTGAGTGCTTGTTGATATTGAGCTTCCACCTGCCCTTAAGCTAGGCTCTGGATGACTCAGGTGAATCCTAAGACATGCTTTGTCTCATACAGTTTGGTCTCACCTTAATAATACATTGTGCATCCATGTGTAGCATGCACAGAGTATCATTCTGGTGTTGCCCTGTAGTGTTTTCTGTAATTTAACACTCTGTTGTCTCTGCCTGGTCAGGTTTGACTACTGCAGGTTCATAGAACTAGACTACGTCCCCATGGAGACAGGCTATATGGTGTCAATGCGGCCCACAAAAGGCTTGACATCAACAAAGTCACCAACCAAAGGATACACTTCCACCAAGTCTCCAGATCGCCACAGCCGCTCCACAAACTCCCCCTCAACCCCTAGCTCCCGGTCCGTTCTGGGTTCCTCCTCTCTCCTCCTGAACAGTGTGAACTATCCAGAGCATGGGGATGATGAGACCATTTGCATTGTTGTAAATGTTTCATGTTCCATTAATAACCACATTAACCCTGTGACCAGTTTCCTCTCATGCCATGCTAACTGTGGGAAGCTCAAATGTTACTGTAGGGTCCTGCTGCTGTATCCCAGGTTGCTAAATGTAGAACACACAGAATTATAACAACCTCTGTCATATTAACACCTCTTGACTTATCAGGAACTGAAATAAAAACAGACACTTTTGTAGAGAAGATAACAATCATGACTTCTGTTGAACTTCAGGGTCAACATACCTGTCTTATTCTGTCATGTAAGACAATGAAGTTGACCCAGAAGTGGTGAAATGCTAATGCTAATTTTAGCTGCAGAATCTTTGCTGTCTAATGTAAATTTAATTGAATGAGGCAGTAAAATCATAATAGTTGATCAGATATAGTATAGATATATAATCCAAATCTTCAACACAGCAGAAACTTTCTTTGTTGTTGAAGAATTGAGCTTCCCAATTCGACTTTGACAACACCAAAGTTTTATTTTTCCATGCTGTAACATTGAACCATAAAGTCATTTCACCTTCTACGTCCTCCAGATACCCAATACTTTTCACCAAACTCATGCACCTACCAACTCTTTTTTTTTTTAAGAGGAATGCTTTGTGCAGTGGTCCACTTTGTTTTGAGTTTTTGGTTTTCACCTTCTCATTTTGAAAATGTAGCATTGCTGTAGACCACCAAAGCCATGTCTTGTTTCTGAGACAGAATTACAAACTGTCATCAATGACTTTGGCCTCAGTATTTGTATCTGTGTTTGCGTATTCTGAGCATTTCTGTGTCGTGTTGGCATGTTGATGGACTTGGGTTGATATTGATTTGTCAGATTTGTGGTCTTGTAACGTGTTGTGATGGTTTTGATCAACAGCTCACTGAATTCACAGTCACCTCTTTGCCTGCACTGTGGTTTGATGGTGTGTCCAGGAACAGATTAACCTGTATCTTCTCACTCTGAACCAGGCGGACACCTGCCCCGCCCAGTAACAGAGATCCCTATGGCAACACCTCCCTTAGCAGCAGCAGCAACTCAGGCTCATGTAAAGGCAGCGACTGCAGCCCAACCAAAGGGTAAGGGGGGAGGATCTGGAGAGAAGGTTATCTCATCCAGTGGTAGTCTTAATTTTTTGCCACTTTAAACAATTGAAATGGATCCTTAAATTAAATCAGTTTTGTTGGACTACAATCATGCCGACACTAACTGCTGTGAGAAGAAGCTTTAAATACAGACTGATCAAACTTCAAAATTTCTAACTCATGCTGACTAAAACACACATTTAACTTTCCAATAAAACAGCAAACACCCCTTGCGTCAGTGCAGCCCACAGCAGAACAGGTTCAAGAGCTGGTTAAAAGGGATATTCCAGCGTGAATTTAAGTTATGGTCAAGCACACCGTAACACGAGTTAGACACCCCCCCGAGAGATGAATGTTGCCGACTGCTTGCTTCTCTATTTATACCAACTTTAGTAATGACTGCATGATAGCAATACACAGCAGTCTATGTCTCCACGAGCAAACCTCAACCAAAAAGTCACTCTTTAGCCACAAATAATGCTCAGAACAGCACCTAACTTCATCAACAGTACATATAGGTTCCCAACCATAGTACTAGCCATCAAACATCTTTTTATCTTTGCCTGATTTCTGTAGCAAAGTGACCAAACACAACTCACCTACTCTCCTCCAGCAGCCGCTTGTTTGTGGGGGAGCCCCAACGAGTCGATCACCGAGTACAGCGGAAAATTTATGATTATTATTTTATTTAAATGCAATCAGACCGAGATGCTAAGGCAAAAGAACTACTGTGTCTGCAGTGCACATAAAGGATACACAAAAACTCTGATTGCATTTCCATGAAATATTAAATGTTTTTCCTTGAGCTGCAAAACTTCACTGCACTCGGTGGTCGACTCGTCAGGGCTCCCCCACAAACAAGCGACTGCTAGAGGAGAGTAGGTGAGTTGTCTTTAAACAATTCTATTCATTGAAAAGTCATGTCAGAGCACCATCGATCCATCTTGTCCCATAATAACACACATGTTTTTTAGGTCCTGTGTTAATGTAACTGACAATGCATCAAGTGTGAACATAATGTTGTAAACACACCTCTAAAGTGTAACAATTACAAGAACTTGAAGATAATCTGATTTTTTTTTGGTCCTAGACGTCATAAAAAGTACATGTCATGTACAGAAAACCATGGTATCCGCCCCCCTCCCCCAGAGCAGTACCTCACACCTCTCCAACAGAAGGAGGTGTGTATACGACACCTGCGGGCCAAGCTAAAGGAAACTATCACCACCCTGCAAGATAGGTGAGACAGAGATGATGAATAGAAGCCAGGAAGTTCACACACACTTTGACTCACTTTCCCTGTTCACTTCCTGCTCTACCTTTTCTCTCTCCCATTTTCACTCCCTCAGGGACACAGAGATCGATGAGCTGAGGGGCCAGCTTTACAGGATGCAGGAGGACTGGGTTGAGGAGGAATGTCACCGTGTCGAGGCTCAGCTTGCCCTGAAAGAGGCGCGTCAAGAGATCCAGCAGCTCAAGCAGGCTGTGGACACCGTCCGTGCCCGGCTCAGTGAAGCTGGGGGGCTAAGTGGGGATGTAGGGGTCCAGAAGTACTTTCAGGACATCAACACTCAAAACCACAAACTTGAGAACCTTTTGCTCAACATGGAGCTAGCCCAGGCAGGATTAGCCAAAGAGGGGGAAGCAATGCAGGGCCATCGGATCCGTGTTGGCGGTTCAGCACCAGCGTCCGTATCAGGGGAAAGTCCAGGTGGAGTTTCCAAACCTTCAGTAGGGGGAAGGGGGTCTTGCTCTTGTGATGGTTCCCCAGCTCGTTCTTTGACAAGGAGCTCCACCTACACTAAACTGAGCGATCAAGCACTGGCAGACAGGAACGGCAATGGTCAAGACTTTCCTTGTCTTTCAGGTGATGGTACCCAGGACAGCGGCATCGTGTGTGGGGAGAGCAGCGTCCCCAGCCGGGCCGACCTGCTGCTAGAGGCTGCTTTCCTCTCTGAGGAAACGGCATCGTTACTCAACTCATACACTCAGACCTTCTCCCACTCTCTGCCCATCTCCCTGCCCCACTCCATGCCTAACTCTCTGCCTCACACTTTCTCCCACACCTTACCTCACTCTTTCCCACACAACTTGTCCCACTCTGTGCCCCACGCTATGCCACACTCAGCTACCTATGACAATGTGTGCACAGGTGAGCGAATGGCACCGTTTCGCTGTGGCCTGAGTGGAATGGGCTGTATTAGCCATCCATGCCTCTCCCACCACCACCTCTACCTGCACCCCCTGCGGGAAACGGGCATCCAGACAGAAAGTTGTCCCATCCCTGCTACTGCAGGTTACCCCTCTGATCTGGACACCATCGCAGAGCAACGCACTTTCCGCTCCCAGGCTTGCAGCCCCACCTCCACCTGGATGTCAGACGAGGGGGAGGAGGAGCTGGACTCTATTACCACCACGACTTCTGTGACCACGGCAACAGTCATGAGTACGGCTACAGAGCCAATCCCGGTCTCCAGAACACCATCAGTCCCACTTTTGCCTCGGTCTGCAACTGTAGCATGTTCCTTGGAAAATCCCCTGTGTATGGAGAAAGATGAAGAAGAGGAAGAAGAGGAAGAAGAAAAGCAGGAGAACGAGAAGAGAGAAAAGGAAGCTCCTACAGCAGAGATCGAGGAGAAAACAACTGTGATCAGGATGGAAGAAGAAAGTCAAACCAGCTTAGAGGGAAGGAATGAGGGGGAAGCTGAACATGCAATAGTGAATGTTGCTCCAGTCAAAAGGTGCGACTCATCAGAGACATCTGAAGGCACACAGGGTGAGCTCAGGTTTGGAGGATGCTGTGGAGAGGGCAGGGTGAGTGGGACAACAATAGGAAGCATTACATCAGAAGAAAAGCAGCAAGAAGTTGGTCTGCAAGCAGGATCATCCCAGGTAGAAACAACAGAGCCCAGTCCCAGTCCTCCAGGGTTATCCCCAAGTGTAGAACAGACTCCTCACACCTCTCAGCCCCGGAGCTCCACTTCCCACATGGAGATAGCTGGTGTCACTGTGGTGGAGGTCCATGATGAGGACAACGATGAAGATGAGAAAAAAGAAGATAACACAACAGGGGGCGCTGCAGCAGAAGGAGGTGATCCACCCGATGATGGGACGATACAGAAAAGCTACTGGAGCCGACACTTCTTGGTCGATCTGCTGGCAGTGGCCATCCCTGTGGTCCCCACAGTGGCCTGGCTGTGCCGTGGTCCGGTCCGCGGTGGACAGCCAATGTATCATATAGGGTCGCTGCTTCGAGGCTGTTGCACTGTGGCGCTGCACTCACTGCGCAGAGGAGGTGGGTTAAGGCATTACCCTGCAGGTGGGGGAGACCTCGGTGGATCACTTATATAGGTTGATACAGAGTCTGTCAGGCACTTCTCTGATCCTAAAGAGTGACCACAGATGAGTGGGTCCAGGTCTTCAGGCTGTTGGAAAATACTTGCAGGGTAAAGTGAGGAGAAAAAGAAATCCTCTTGTCTTGCTTTCCCGTCAAGGTTCAAAGCTGAGAGGAGTATCCGGGACAGAAAGTGCGGACTCGTGGTAAAAATCCCTGGCTGGTAAACTCTGTTCTGTTCGGTCCTGCTTCTTCTTCGTGTCTTTCACCCTCTGCTCCTTGCTGTTGCTTTTAAGATGTCTGCTAACATGACTGACTTGTGCAAAACTGAATGATCTGATTGAAATGAATGATCTTCTGGATGCTTGGATGTTTATTGCTGATTGTTTAGTTTTTAAATGCAGGGAAATGTTCATGTTCATTGATCTTTGGCTTAATTCTGACATGTAAAAAAGATCTTGTGTTGTCAAATGTCAACATAAAAGTACAATATGTATGTTTGTATAACACTATGTATAACCAAATGGTCCTGTTGTCTGCAGAAGTTAAGATAATCTGCTTATTGACAAGTAACCTAGGGAAAATCTGCTTTTACCCACAATGTGAATGGAGACAGTTCACATTGAGGTTGAGTCTTTGACGTCTTCAAGACTAAAACATTACATTAAATTGTAAAAGAAATGAACAGATCTGATTGTAACACAAAGACTGAGACACAAAACTGCACCTACAGTAGCCTTTATAACTATCTTATTGAATCTAACCATTCTTAAGTAATCGCTCTATAAACTAAAAAGAGAGCTCAGTGTTGGAGCTGTTTCCACATTTAACATTTCTCAGTCACCCTTTCTTTGCTGCCTTGATTCATGTATTGCTAGAATAAACAAAAACACATACAAATAATCATGAGAGAAAATACAGAAATTAAGGCTCAGGGTTTCTGTGCCTGATTAAACATTTCAAAGGTACAGTCCTGAGGCCTACATTTTAAAGCTGAGTTAGTTAAACTAAATGTTATATTCATTTGGCACAAGTAGCATTTGAAGGAAATCTCTTTAAATAAGTAATTTGTTCTCGTTAAAGTGAGGCTGTGTGAGGTACGACCTGCAAAGGATCCTGGTTGGTTGGAGAACTGACAAGGGAGCAAGGCTGTCAGCTCCTGCATCTGGAGTCAACACAATCAGATCATTTCAATAAGAACCTTTTCCAGCTCTTTACTTTGCTGAGGCCCACTTGTTTTTAGAACTCCCTGACACAACACAACTTTGAGAAACTTCAACTCATCCCTAAAGTACACCTAACTGTAAGTTTAAATCATGAGTGCTTGATTTTAACAACAAAAACCTTTGTGTTTTTGTACGATTCAAAAATAATATGCAAAGCCAATTTGCAGGCTTCAAGAGAGACAACAGTGAAACCATAGACTGTATATAGAATGGACATCATCTGTCCCCTCACTGGGTGAAGCCGTCGTAAGAACAGCACCCTCTGGTGACAGGTTGCAGTATAGGTCATAAATCCCGCCTCCTACAGCAGTCCCTATGGAGCTGTAGACAAACTGTAGAAATGTATTAAACAGAATATACATTTTTCTCCCCACTGGTTGCGATTGACATGTAGTTACTGTCAGACTGGTTTGTGCTCAAGTCCTCTTTTTTCTGTGCAGCTCCATTTTAAAAAGTTATTAGGGGGTTCATGTTTTCTATGATTGGCACTTGATACAGCCTATGGGAGAACAAAGAGTTTGTAGCTCACCCGGGGGATACACTGTTTAAGCTGAGCATCATCACAGCAATTTTTGGCGACTCTCCCGCCAAATGCGTACACCACTACTGCGCAACTGGTGGTTCCAGGAAGTAGAGAAAATCCTGGAAACACCGAGAGTAATTTGGCTTCAAATTATTTTAATGACGGAACACGGAACCAAGTTGTTCATAGTATATACAGTCTATGCGTGCAGTCAAGCAATTAATTATTTTGAGAGTGACTTAAAATTTGCAGCACAACAAGACCCCTATATAAGCTAAAGTTTAGAGAAGATAAGACTCATCTAAAGAGAAGAAACTTCTGTGCTATCTGGAGAGTTAAGGAGATTCCCGACCCACTGAAAGCCAGTGTTTCCTTCAGTTTTTAGAGGTCAAATCTAGATAAATGCAGTTGAGGTTTGTTAAGTAGAGTTTGCTGTCATCTCTGTTTTTTTTTTTTTGTTTTTTTTTGGTTAATACCAAAAATTACACTAAATTAGTGTACTGGGCAAATTTCAAGTTGACTCGTACATCAAAGCTCTGCGGGCAGAGAGACATGGGAAATGTGTCACATCTTTAAAAAGTGCAAAAACAGGTATGCTTTCTGGCAGCAAAGCAAAGCGCTGAAAAATGTTCTAACAGAGTGCACACTTTATTATTAAGGTGAGAAAGTACTCTGCCTACTCTAGCCTAGCTTCCTTCCAAGTGCTCCAGTTGCAGCCAACTTGATCAATCCACTTGCTTGTCACAAACACCTCATGTCACTGTCTGCTTCAAAACAACCTTTTAAAGTTTCTCTTTAACTGATCATTTCAACAGGAAAGTGGTGGAACAGTCAGACACTTGTTTGTAGATACTCACTGGCTCAGTCTGACACTTTGTTGTAGATCTGGAAAAGGTGAGTTGTGCTGAGTCTGTGCTTTGTGCTGTATATTTCTGCTAACTTAATGCTCTTGTGGTATAGTTAACTGTCACTCTTGTGGTGTGTATTTCAAGTCCACCGTGCAAGAGTTAGTCACTGTAAAGATCTCTTTTATTTGAGTAGGGAATCATTCTGCAAAGTGTTGTTTATAGACATGGAGAATTCAAGTTAGCAAATCAAGTTATCTGGCATTTAGATCAGGGTAGTTAATTCTTTCTTTGAAAGTGTTTTTATTGGAGGACTTCAATGCAAGGGGCATCTTGTTTGGTCTGATGATCTTGTTCAGATGTTGAACTTCATGTGCAATAAAAGCAAATAAGCAGCCGGCGACTATAAAATGAAAATCTGTCTGAGTGTGAGAGCCAAAGTTGGATACAGAAAAACCAAACACAACCAAATGAAATACTGTGATGCCTACTGAGTTGTTGAGTTCTACAATGAAGAAATAAGAAGCATGATTTTCTTTGTTTGAATGATTGGTTGACATTTTTGCACTATTGTTCACTTTATGAATTTTAAGGAAGTACTTGAAGTTAAGATTGTACATTCACTAAGTTGTGGCTGATTGTTTTGTTTGTCTCGGTAAATTTGTCGGCACTTACGCAGGAACAGCAGATCCTGAAGAACTCTACAATATATGACATATTTCCGTGTAAAGCCATTCCTCCATGGTGAGAGCTATCAAGAGCGATCAATCTCAGATCTTTACATTTGACCTCATTTGAGAATGTACCAGCAGACCTTAAACAAAAAATAATGGATCGAGTCTCAATAACAGGCTGAGAATGGGCAGTTTCTGCCGTGTGGTCAAACGATACAACCGTCTGTCAGTGATGATCTCTGTCTACATTTGGTTGTCAATTCAGTGATCACCAAAAGCAGCACCCGTAGAGGCTGCAGAGAAGTAAGCAGATGAGACTCACAGAGCTGTTTATTCTCAACCGTCGTGTCCCCTTGTCCTGACTGAACGATCCGCTAATCTGAGGTGTATCAGGAGGCTGAGATTAGTTCATGTTCTGCCTAAAGCCATATTACCTATTACCTACCATATTAGGGAACAGGTGTAAGAATGTGGGAGGCAGCCTCCTCCTCTCAATGTATGGAAGTCATGTGATTGATCAAGTGTATCAGCATCATCATTTGATTTCAGTCAGTCAATCAAACACTTTTCCAACAGGCCAGAGAACTCAACACAGTGAAAGTGATAGTGAGGAGTACAGAATTTCTAGGGTAGCAACAATCATCTTAACCCCCTTACTTTAGCTCTATGCCCACCACCCTACACTCAAACTACATAGTGTGGTCATGTATGCTAGTGGATGAGTTTATTACTTAACCGTAGGGGATCCTATGATTGCCTGATTTAGCACCCCTGAAACCCTGAAAGATACTCTTTAAAACATATGAAGATCTGGGGCCTCAGAGATTCTCTTGTGCAAACAAATATGAGTAAACAAGAAAATAACTCATGTAAACAAGATAATAACTTTGTCCAAAACACTGTAGTGTATAATCCTGTTTGGACTACATTCTGCTCTCGTGTGCACCAGAGAACCTTTAATGTGCACAAGTGAACAGAAATTTTCAGTTATTTGCACAGTCCTTTGTTTTATGAGTTTTTCACTTGTGTCTTGAGACTTATCAGGGTGTGACTGAGGTAATTATTGACAATTTTAATTGATTTTCCTCTAATTAATCTTCACCATACTGCACTTTATTGTAATCTAATCCAGGATTATTGTAATGCCAAGGAGGCGATTATTCTGAGTGTCCTTTGCTGACAGAAGGGGGTGGATGGTGGTGAGTTTTTTTCTTTTGGTCAATATTTGAATTTGTATCGTCCTCATGCTTTAATCCTTGTCTGTGTATGTGTTTCATAGCCAATGTGATAAAATCTATGTATACAGAGATTAAACTAAGTCCTTAAACATCCTTACATGTAGGACATCCAATGCCTTGTATAGGAGCTCAGCTGACATCATTGCTGTATACAGATAATGTCATGTAAATTAACTATTTTAATGGCAATAGTAGTGTGTACAGTCAAAACATCAGTAGGCTTTTTCTCCATTCACACTCCCACCACTGTATAAAGACCTAAAGACCGTATATTAAACAGCATGGAGGAAACCACTCTGTTGTCTTCTTTTGTGTTTGTCTCAGTTATTCAGCCTGCAAATTCAAAAAAGTTTGTATGGAAGCGTTTGGCATTCTAAAAAAAGCTCTGCTTTTAAGAGTAATTTTCTTTTCTTTTCTGTTTTTCGGATTGATTTTTGTTTTGCTTTTCAGGCTAATTGTTTTTCCTATTCTCCGGGATCATGATCATTTAAAAACAGACACTTTCATTCCCCTCTGCTTGATTTATTAGAAGCAAACATGGCCCATTTTTTTAGTTTAATCAAGTTTTACTTTCTTTTGGGTTTGAGACACTGGGAGGTACTCCTTTCTTTAAGTCAGATAGATGGAATTGGAATTATCTGGTTGTATGAGATTCTCGCAGGAGTTTAAAATCTTGCTTAGTCATGATTAAAAAATGTCCAAAAAACAGAAAGATTAAAAAAAATAAAAGTACAAAAAAACAAAATAAAAATTTGTCCAAAAAACAGAAAGAGGGGAAAAAAATACAAGCCCAAAAAAAAGTAGTCAGAAAAACAGAAAGAAGGAAAGTGTCTGAAAAACAGCAAAGAAAAAAAAAAGTACTCAAGAACCCAGTTCCCCTTTTTTGTTGTAAGTGAATGCAATACGCTTCCTTAAGTTTGGACATTGTGTTGTGTCACCTCTCCTTTTACCAACACTCTGAGGGTATTTGCTGACTAAGGAGACCAGTTTCCACAGGTTTGAGAAGGGGGTATCATCTGCTCAGGAGATCAGGGTCTACTTTTCCTATTTTTAATGTCATGATGCTGAAGGCAGGCCGGTTTAGCTCTTGGACTCTTACTCCAAAGCCATCCCAGTCTTACATGTGCAGACTGTGGTCTGGTTTTGTCTTACAGAGATATGGAAGGTCTTCCCTGAACAAGGCATTATATGGATGTTGCACCAAAACCTGTGTATTCTGTTTGGTGTTTATTGTGCCTCCACTGATATCCATATATACCATCATGCATGCTGGCAGTTTTGAGCTTCACCTGAGTCCATCTTTAACAGGTTTTGGCCCAGAGAAATCACCAGCTGGATCATGGTTATATTTGGTTTGTTCTTTGCAGAGAAATATGAAACTAACAGTGTTCGCAGACAGTGGTTCACAGATGAGATTTTGAGCCCATGCAGTGATTTCCACTACAGTCATGTCTGCTTTTATTGCAGTGACACCCAAGGACCCAAAATCACAGCCACCCAGGGCTGCTGTTCTTGGCTTTGTCTGTCCTGTACAGAGACTACTCCAGATTCTCCGACCCTTTACTGATGTACATGTAGATTTTAACTTCTCTACTGTGGATCTTTCCTCTAATATCATTGTTCATCTATTCACTCACTGAGTCTCTGACAAGAGTGTTGAACCTCTGTCCACATAACTTCTCACAGACTCAGCCAATCTGGGTGGCTTTTCAAAACCAGACTCTCACTAACCTGTTGTGAATTCACCTTATAATATGGGAATTGTTCTCCCAGATGTTTTGGCAGAATCACTTAAATGTTTAAGGGTTTTGCTCTCCCTGTTGTGACTTTTTGAAAACATATTCGTGGCATCAAATTTAAAATGAGTATAATTATCTCACGCAGCAATCACAGTTTTGGTCAAACATTTAAAGGGATATTCTGGCGTAAATTTAAGTTATGGTCAAACACACCGTAACACTGAGTTAGACATCCCCTTGAGAGATTAATGTTGCTGACCGCTTGCTTCTCTAGTTACACCTACTTCAGTAACGACTGCAGATAGCAATAGAGAGCCATGCGCTCAACCAAAACGCCACTCTATAGCCACAAATAATGCTTAGAACAGCACCTAACTTCATCAACAGTACATATAGGGTCCCAGCCATAGTACTAGCCATCAAACATCTTAATAGCTTTGCCTGGTTTCTGTAGCAAAGAGACTAAACACAGCTCACCCACTCTCCTCCAGACGCCACTTGTTTGTGGGGGAGCCCCAACGAGTCGATCACCAAGTGCAGCGGAGTTTCGCAGGTCAAGGAAGAAAATTTATGATTATTACTTCATAGAAATGCAATCATACCAAGACGCTTACGCAGAACTACTGGGTCTGCAGTGCAGAAGCATTATTATGATGATTATTACTTCATAGAAATGATCCGCTGCACTCGGTGATCGACTCGTCAGGGCTTCCCCACAAACAAGCGGCTGCTGGAGGAGAGCAGGTGAGTTGTGTTTAGTCTCTTTGCTAAAGAAATCAGGCAAAGCTAAAAAGATGTTTGATGGCTAGTACTATGGCTGGGACCCTATATGTACTGTTGATGAAGTTAGGTGCTGTTCTAAGCATTATTTGTGGCTATAGAGTGGCTTTTTGGTTGAGGTTTGCACTTGGACAGATAGACCCCTGTGTATTGCCAGCTGCGGTGGTTATTAAAGTTGGTATAACTAGAGAAGCAAGCAGTCAGCAACATTCATCTCTCGAGGGGGTGTCTAACAATAACTCAAACCTACGCAGGAATATCCCCTTAATGTTTGAGTGTCCCATTATTGCTACAGTATTTCTGAATTGTCACATTTTTCTTTCCTCTTATCAATGTATTATTCTGTTCAGTTTAATTACACCACAATTGGATATTTTAAAAAAAAAGAATGGCATCAAGGTGTATAGCATGTTAGTTTCGTTGAGGTGAAGAGAGCACAAAGTTTATGTGAACAGACAGACTGTTTATTCGTTTTACAATATTATCTTGGTCACATTCGTATATAAACTTTTAGATTTTTCTAGCATTTTCTTACAGAATGACAGTGATGTGTATCAGATTGCATACCTAGAAAATTAAAGAGATACATGCATACAAACATGAACAGCATTAGAGGAGCAACTTTACATAACAAGCACAAGTTCACAACTGTGAGCCTTGCTTTCATTGTGCTCCTCGGTATAGGAAGGAATATTACAGAGGGAGAGGGGCGTCCTCTCAGCAACACTTAGCAGAGGAGCATCAGTTTGTTGGTTAAACCTGATGAGGAATTTGAACTCTGACATGAGCACAGGATTTTCAGCATCAAATTTATGCCGTTTTCTAAAGCTAACATGTTTGTTTTCAAGAGTTCTCTCATTGACATGAGGCACCACAAACACAGCAATAAAAAACAGAACACCACTGTTGAAATGGAAACAGGAAAGACAACCCTTAAAAAGGTAGTGGAAAGTGCACTTAGTGGGTCTGTCCAGCACATATCCCGTTTGAACAAATGCCAACAATTCCCTCGAAATTACTTGAAACACTAGACCATTGGCGACAACAATTTTAACTACACTTCAGACAGCTACTGCACTGTGGTCCTGCTTCCTTTTGCTTTTCACCATCTCATAGTTCTTACTGGACAGGACTCAATCCCAGCTGCATAGCGCAACAAACGTCTACTGCTGCCCCTTTCCCTACACCTCCCCTGGAATGTACCAACAAATTCAACCCTCAGTGTCTCATCAGGAGATTTACCTGCAGAAACAGGAAAAACGTGGTTCAATGATATGCCACTATTTCATGGAGAAGTTGTAACCTCCATTACATGTTAGAATCCAGGGACCATAAATGTTAGGGATCAACAAAAAGACTAAAAGACTTGTTTGTTTTTTTCACCGATTAACACGATAGAAACTTAAAACAATAATGCTAAAATGTGTTAGTTTTACTGGCCCCGTAAAAACAACTGTACACAGAAATCTAAAAACAGGTCAGCCTTTTTTTTTTTACACTTGAGGCCTTGGGTATGAACTCAGCTCAGATTTTTATGTACAAACATGAAGGGGCCAAGTGCAGGGACAGGAGCACAGTCGTTATCTAAGGAGTAGTGCTCTGATAACTGACCGTTGGCTTTTACAGCTTTCAACAAGATGAAATATCATGATTCGTCTCTCCACAATGAGGAGGAAGCTCTGGAGTTATGATAGTGTGCATGGCTTTAAGAAAAAAAAACATAATGTTTGTACTGTCCTTGAGTTCAGATACAAAACAAGGATAAAAATGTAATACTAAGCACAGAAGGTTAACATATAAAAAGTTCTGGACATGTCAACGAAGGTAAGGAAAGGCAAGAAAAGAAAAGATGTTCAGCAACTCAAGAATAGAAAAAAAGGCATCTTAAAAATGTTAAAGATGAGAAAATGGAGGGGAAGATGATTGTGATGCAAGAGGTGGTTTGGTATGAATACAGAAAGAGAGAGAGCGAGACAGAGAGGGGGAATGAGTAAAAAGAGAACAAGAGTTTGAAAGAGAAAGAGAGAGAGAGAAAGAGAGAGAGAAAGATAACTCTGTATCTTAGACATCCTGACAGTTTACAGCCCTCCTCCTTGTCTTCACACCTCTGGGACAGAGTGATCCATGGCTGACCGCAGGAGACCAGTGGACATCCTGAAAAAAAAAACCAAAAAAAAAACAATCACACTGGTGAGTGTGTCTGCAGATATGATCATGTAATACGAAGAAACTGTAATTCAAAGTCAGCAACAGAGAGGAGAGAGGGATGCTGCAAGGGTGTTTACGATCTGAACCAGCCAGACAGTAACATGAAAATAGTGGGGAATAAAAAAGGTTCAGAAACAGGAAGTGCATCCTTTAGGACATTTTCAACTGTCTGACATTTCTCTCGTATTTATGATTAAAAACTAGCAGTAAAAACTGCATCCGAAATCAGGGGAGACTGTGATGGTCTATACCAGAATACACGACTGTATTTGGACTGACTGGTGTGAAGTCTTACTAGATAAACTGACATTAACTTGGTTTATCAATAAATAAGTAAAGTGATGATGAAACACAGAAGAACCACTGCTCATATGCTGTGTAGACAAGATGTAGCCCAAAGCTCTGTACGTAGCAGTCAGGATGTCAAAGCAAGGCTTATTTACTATATTGCACAGTGTAGCAATGAAGAAGTGCTTCATATGAGAACAACATATAAAAATACATCATGACAAAGGGCAGGAGACACACGTATAGTAGTTTTGAAAATCCATAAAAATAGACCATTACAAATGAAAACAGAGGAAATAAAAACAACAAACAAAGAGGGTTGAATTTTTCATTTTCCAAGAGTTCACTGTATCTGCACTGGCTGATCAGCAGATCGATGAAAAAAACTGTGAGTCCTACCTCTTAATCATGTGCTCGTAGATGAACTTGGGCATGATGGTGATGGTCATGGCGGTTGGAGAGGTGGTCAGAATGTCCTTAATCTGAGAGTCCTGCAGTTTTCAAAAAGAAGCAGTTAAAAGAGTGAAAATGAAAAAACGATGAAAATGTATGTTAAAAGAAAAACTCAAACATCCGGACTAAAAACATGTCAGGTCAAAGGCCTCATTTTAACAAAGGATCAAACTGAAAATCTAACACCGGGCTAGAAGAAAACTATGAACACATTACTGACACAGTCTAAACACCTGTTGACTTAACATCTGAACAGACCTGAAGACGGTAAATGCTGCACTTACTGAAAAATGCTTTCTGATCCAATCTTACACTACACTCTGCCAGTATGCAAGCAGCTATCCAACACAAAATTCACATTAGCCACCAAATATCACAAAAGTATCACAGTAAACATATTTCCTTGAATACAGGTCAGACCCAGTAATAACAATTTTATCTAATAATATGAAGAAGAATTTTTTTATACCTTGAGTCCAATCACGTTTTGTCCGTTGATTTCACAGATGTAATGCTCAGTCAGCAGTCCGTTGCGAGCAGCAGACCCATCCTTAACCAGGGATGTAACTTTGCCAGACTTGTAGACGAAGCCCACATGACCTGAGCTGTCTTTGTGCATGGTGATGGTGCGCTGAAATGGTCTGGAGAGACACGGGTGATAAAGACAGGATTAGAAATCCACAGATAAGCAGCCAGCATCAAAAATTACTTCTGCGTACACAGACAGAAATGGATCCTCAGAATCAGAAAACATAAAGAAAAAAAAGTAATTTTATAAGGTTCTAAAACTTCAATCTAAAATGACATCCCAAAGGTAAAGTCAAGATCACTCAAACTGCCAGCAGAGGGCGCCAAACATTTCTACTTCTAATGAGAACCATGACACTTCGATAAACAAACACATTTCTAAAAATGTGTTATTATTTTCCCTACAGTTCAAATCTGTGAGGTTTACATTTATAAGCAATCATTCAAACAACTTATCTAATAAAACCTCTTTTTCTTGAGGTAAATTAAACAGCTGGAAAGATGAATTAGGAAACACTCCTTATTGCTGTGATCTACATCTACGGTAAGTCTGCCTCACCTGTCCCTGACAATGAGCTCGATGCGGGTCTCGGCAGCCGCCTTCAAAGCCTTGTGGGCCTTGTCAATGCTCCAACCAGCACAGTTCTGCCCATTGATCTGAAGAACCTGGTCACCAAAACGAAGGCCGGCCAGGGCTGCAGGGGAGTTAGCCTGCACCAGCTGGATAAATACACCCTAAGACAGGAAAGAGGAAACAGATAGACTATCCTGAATGAGTCCAAGGAACAGAGGAAGAGGCAACAGAGCCACTGTTAGGGGAGCTTGAAACAAAGGAGCAACCCTAAAGAGGAAAATGACTGTAAACTTGAGAAAACACAGAAACTTTTGGATCTGAATCATGTTTCCCTTCTATGCAGTTAAAAAAAATGTGTCCAGTAACGTGTAATTTGGGACCCATTCAGAAGAGCATCCCATAATTTATTTAAACGATTATAATCAATAAGCAGAGTTTTTCAGCCTGATTAGCTGATAGGCATAAGAGAAAATCGATCATGTGGATTGTGAGAAGGTGGAGTTTCTGGGAACCTCCATTTCAAACAGCCCAGCTGGTTTCAAGTTTTAGTTTCTCTGTTTGACTGTTTCTGTAGTCGAATACGATTTTGTTCAGAGACTTGCTCCCAAAAAGAAAAATGTGCCAGTCTTTAGCAGGTGTTAATTTCAGACCCTGGGCAACTTGGCACCCTGTGTACCTGTGCATACCACTGCCCTATTAAAAGTAATTTACCAGAGATTAAACACAGACAGAGCTCTGTTTGCTGCTCTAATCTACAAACTAAAGCTACCTACAGACCAGCTCCTGAGTGTGCTTTTGATTGATTTCAACTCCATGTGAATGAAGGCCTTTATTGTGAAATGACCTAAGTATAATTAATACCAGGTACATGACTAAATAATAGAAACAAAGATTAATAAGTATGTTTCTCCTCATTACCACTTCCCTCACCTTGACTAAAAAGGAAAAGTGTCAAGACAGTGAAGTATTGATTCAGGATTTAAAAACCTGGTTTAACCTGGATACAGATGTCTGATCGGATAACTAAATCAGTGTGGGCACAAAAAGCTCAGGGTCAAACTAAAATGAACTGACTAAAAACTAGACCAAAATGTTTTGAACCTTTAATCCGCTAAAACTTGACTGAAACTATGAAAATATGACTTCAATTTAGGAGTATTGTCTTGTCAGTATACCTCATACTGATAAGCATTGTAATTGTTGTCTGGTGTGTTTGTGGTGCCTTATGTAAATGTAAGAATTTTTGAAAACAAACATGTTAGCTTTAGAAAACTGCATCGATTTGATGCTGAAAGCTGAAAACCTTTCTGACCTGCAGGGGCGGGGCACTAACAAAAAGTCAGCTCTGTGTTCAAAATACTTGAGTTGAGGGGAATTTCCTCATTTTTTGACAAACTGTGATTGCTGAACTTTAAACTCGGCCTTTAATAAACCTTATTAATGTCAATATTAAGATAAGAAAACAACAGATCACAAGATGTTCCATACACCAAGAGAAACAGCTGAACATGATTGTTTACATCGAGTGAGGCAGACTCTGACCCAGATCTTCCTGATCTTGTCTCAAAAATAGAAAAAGTGGGTGTGGGTTTCCTGTGTCACTGGTTTGTTGTCAAAGGGCCGTTAATGAAAGTCAGTCTGGGCTGAATAATTCATGTGGAAACTGTTTTGTGGTTCTGACTCACGTTGTCTATGGCCCTGAGCCGCAGTCCCACTTTCCCGTCCTGGTCCTTGCAGAGAATGATCTCCCGCAGCCCAGGACGGATCTCCGCCCTCTGAATGCCCATGTCTGCCCCCGTCACGGGCCGCACCATGGCTCCATATGCAGAGCTGGAGGGCAGAGCCACTTGCTGAGGAGGAAAGGGAAGCAAAAAAAAACAGATGAAGAGAGAAACAGATGAAGACTGAGAGGAGTACTAAATTACGGGGGCTTCAAGCCTTTAAAGATCAACATTAGAAAACACCGTGTTGGAGGTGAAGATATCAGCTAATGGCAGAGAACACAGATCGTTACATGCCAGCTGACTAAGCTAGGGAGCTGAGAGAGTCTTGACATCCGTAGAACACACACACACACACACACACACACACACACACACACACACACACACACACACACACACACACACACACACACACACACACACACACACACACAGAGAGGGGGAGTGAAGAGCTCACACTCTCCCACACACAGCTCCAGGCCTGTGGTGAGTCACTCAGTGATGTGGATATCCAGGAACAGAGTGCTGTTGTGATTTCTCTTTCCACTAAAATCAGGTTTTGAATTTCTGACGGCTGATGGTTTGAATCGAGAGGCTTTAATGTGATCATGGTTGAAGCCTTTCTTGTGTTTTTGTTCAATTTTACAAAACAACTTTTCTGGAACTAATCGACGAGTTCAACCAAACTTTTCTACTGTTTAAGGAGACAGCAGTATGAGACCTCTCTGTGTCTCTAGAGGGAGCTGTGTTTAGTCAGATAACTGTCCTGGAGTGATGTCAACTAAGTCAGCGTTGGCTGACACAGAGGATTCAAACTTTGAAGTTAGATGGGTAAACTCTGGAGCTCTGTAACCTGCCTCTCTCAATCCTGACTCCAACAATGTCATGGGAGTGTCATCCTGAAACTCTGGTGTTTTTCTTTTTATTTAATCACGCATCCTCACTTCAAGTTGTTTTCCTGCACTGACACACTTTCCAACACTTACACTGTCAGCCACAGGCACCAGTGCCAGGTTCCTCTGGACTTCATCACTGTTGAGAGCCAGACCCATGTAGTCTCCCAGCTCCTCCAGGTTTGGGTACAAGCCTGAAGGAAGAGGAGAGAAGTGACAGAAGGACAAAGAGAGGGGATTGGAAGGAGGACACAAAGAAGTGGAGAGAAAGAGTGCAAAGAGAAAGTAAATTACAGTACTTCATCTCAGTTCTCTATTTCAAACCGACATATATAAAATGATCAATTTGATCATGTTTTTGGACCCACAGATATACAAACAGAAGCAATGGTTTAAGTGAATCTCATTCTTTCCTTCACCTTATATTTTATTCATGCTGTCCATCACATGGGTTTAGGCCTCCATTGGAGGAATGCTAATAATGAGCACTCTGTGTTGCAGTGCAGCAAAACTTTCCTGGCATCAGTATTCAATCCCCTGTTATGATAGAAAGCCTGTGACAGGAGCCTGGCCCTGCCTTTGCAGCAGACGACTGCATTAGTCTCAGCAAAGGTGAAAGAAAGGGCATGTGAGGAAGGTGACGAAGAGACAGAAACCAAGCTGAATTAAAGCAAGCGGTTACAATGTAGAATACATGGGAACAGCAGGTATTCACCATTTACAAAGCTTATTTAATTTTTCTTCAAACCACTTCTAACAGTAGCACTGTTTATTGAACAAGTTTAACTCTTCATCAGCGCTGGTGTATGCGCCTGTATAATAGGGCTGTCAAAATTGCTCCAAAATGACGTTCGAATGTTCGTTCTAAAACTAACACATAGGTACCTACATATTTGAATATCTAGCTTATACAGCTTGCATGTAACTTTATCTCACTCTGCATTTTTTCCGTCTACCATGTCTGTGCAAAGTCCAAAGAATTTCCAAACGGAGCTTCCAAAGTTTGTTGGAGTCCAGACCACTCACTCTGAATTTAGCTCTGAACATCCCTCCATCTCCCTCTACATGTGCCACAGACGGTTTTTGTCGAGTCTTACAGCAGGTGCAGCTCCTGTGACCCATCGTTAGAGTGCGCTCACTCGCAAAGCAGCCGCTGTTTTTTTTTCTTTTCGTTTTTTCCCCGCAGTTTTCCCACTGTTTGTTTAATATTTGAGTATTAATTTTTACATTCAAATCTCATTTTTTTAAATATTCAAATATATAAAATTTAGAATATTCGTTGACAACCCTACTTTTAACCTTGCCAGCAGCACGCATCTAGGAGTTGCAGTCAGTCACTAAACCACAGCGATCCAAACTGGAGTTTTCGAACAAATAAAACGGGTAAATTGGTGTCCAATTTTCTGCAAACATATTTCCTGCATCCAAAGCTTATACATTATTGGATTTTTCTGAAATACATTTGGAGTAAATTTGGTTTGGGAATTCATGTTCCTCTCAGGTTCTCTGGACAGCACAATTTTTTCTGACATAATCCTGATTGCATAGTTATTTGATATATGGGCAGATACTTACTAAAGTACTTATGTTTTTAGCAGCTCTCAACTGTGTGTTCAGTGCTGAAAGAGAACTTTTTTTGCATGCCAACATGTACATTTGTCTCATTGTCACTGTGAGCCCTCTGATGTTTAGATGCCAACTGTTGTTCTTTGCTTTGTTTCAGTTTTGTGACATGTTTAAAGCATAGACTGTAGATACTATGGACAACTTGGCTCCGCCTTCCACCATTATTGAGCCGAATTGCTCTTGGTATTTTCTCCACTTCTCCACAAAATTTCATATTCTGTGTTATTAATTTCTAAAGTTTGTCCACAGCTCCATAGGGATTGCTGGAAGAGGCATGATTTATGGCCTATACTGCAGCCTGTCACCAGAGGGTGCTGTTCTCATGGTGGCTTCATCCAGTGAGGAGGCAGACGGCGTCCATTCTATATACAGTCTATGGTTTAAAGCCTCTGCCCACTTAGAACAGTTTCAACAGGAACCTTAGCTATTTTAAACTTCTAGCTGTAAAAAAAAGTTACTAAGAACAAGAAAAAATGCACATACCGCTAACAAAAAAACACTGCTTTGCTGTATATCTTTTGCTTTATTACACAATAACTCGTGTATTGTGATGATAATCAAATGGGCAGGTTCTTGATGACATGCAGCGCTCTATACTTTTTAGGTATATGAAAAAGGAAGTGGTGTGAGCAAATAGGTCAGACACTGACAAAAGTCAAACACAACAGCTTAACAGATCTTTATCACCTTGATGATTTTTATCCTTACTTAATCAATAAAATCTTGAACTTGAGATTTTCTTTGTTTTAGCAACATTACTTACACCAAGTGCAGTCAAGTCTTGAGTAAACATGTCATTGACTATAATCACATACATGCACTCCTGTGTACACAGAAATCACTGTGTGCATAGCTACAGGGTGATAGTGCTTGACATGGTGCAGACACTCTAACCTCTAAGTATTGGTGTTTCATGATTGCTGAAAACAGAGAACATCCAGCCAGTGCAGTTCTCTATTCAGAACTTAGGGGAGATTTCTTCACTCTTTTTTTATTCAGTTATCTCCTAATTTCTGCTACAGCTACCAAGATGAAGGAAAAACATCTGATCTTGGCTTGATAAAGTGGTCTGCTATTTTTATTCAAATCAGCTGTACTGCACTGGGCTTATCCCTGACCTAAGCCATTCCTCCCCTAAAATCTACACTGAGCAACAGTGTTAAAGAGACAGTCCCTAAACATAAGTCCCTGTTTCTGTATATCGGGTCCATTGTCCTCTTTTAATGCCCCAAGAAAAAAAACTCAGACAATAATCAGTCTGTATATTAGACTGAATGTATCACTCGTTTATTCTTTTGAACTGTTGCGTATCTCTAAAAATCGGATGCAGACTGTGTAATATTTGTTCCTCTCTTTCTTTTAAGGTGTTTGTGTTCCCCATGAAGTCTTTGAGATTCAAACTTCACAAGATTTTAAAAGGGAACTGAAGCGCTACTGGTGTGGTTCTTTAGTTCATGGAAAACTGAAAAGCACAATTACCCAGCAAAATGTAGTTACAAACTGTAACTGCATTTAAGAATAATATCAATTAATTTGTGAACAAAATGGACAATAGCAATGTCTACAAACTGCCTAGTACTGTACTTCATGACCCCAACATTTGGTGTATAATAGGGGTGGGAATCACCACTGGCCCTATGATACCATATTATCACGATACTTGGGCCATGATACCATATTATTGGGATTTTCAACATTTTACAATACACTGAGTATTGCTGTACAATATATTGCGATCTATACAATTTTTTCAGCAGTTTAGCTAATTTAGCATTTGTCTGTCCTTTATGTTTGTATAATTTACACTGCATTTTATTTTCATGTAGCACTTCTTGCAAACCCTATGTGTCAGGTCCATCTCATTTGTGCCCTGCTTGCATTCCTAATGTCTTTCCCCAGGTGCTGCTATATTTGTTGCACTAACTTTCTCCTGCTCTATGATGTCACCTCTGCCAACCTCATGAGACAAACAGTTGATTTTATTTTTCCATTATCATAGATTTGACTCCATATTAACAATTAATTTGAAAATTAATTACAATATAATAAGACAAAATATCTCCATATTTCTTTTCCCACCCCTAGAGTATGAGATGCACTTTTGATGAACTTTTTTGTCTTTGAAAAAGTGGTAAAGTATCAGATGCTTAAAGGGGTTGTTTATTGTGTTACAGTACCCTTGGTAAACACAGGGTTTAAAGAAATATGTGGCAACTTCATAATGCTAGGAACCAAGCAAGCAGTGCCATTTCAGCTTTTCTCCATCGGTAAGTCATAATCATGCAATTAAAGACAACTGAATTATAATATTAGGAACCTGGACCTTGCTCTGTGCTGGTTTGATCAAAAATACTTCTAGCTCCTGGGTGGAATTTGCTGTTAGGGTCATGTTTGGCTGCCCCTGTTGACAAGGCAGCCTTTGCTTACCTTGTCTAAATACTGAAGTCGTGCCTTTTGACAATAAATCTCATCCTGATGTCTTTTGAAAGTCAATTGTCATTTATTATGAACATTTTATGTAGAAACTGTAAAAACAGGGCTGTTTCTTCAGCTGCTCGGCTGACACCTAACACCTTGCACCAGATTCAAGCGTGAAAAATGACAATATACAAATTGTCAGTCTTGTCTTGGTCTTACCCTGATCCGTGCCTTAGAGCTAGCAAGGTTACAGTAAGCTGAGCTCAACTACTGCACCAGGACCAGGATGGTGAACCCAGCTGGTACTAGAGAGAAAGACACAGCTGCATATAACCTGCATGTTGCACATAGAAATCACAGATTAGAATGAATCTTCTGTGTTTTCTTACTGGGAATTCATCAAAACCATCCTGTTGCTTGCAGAGACTGCCAATGTACATCATTAGTGCATCGAGCGGGCCTATCATCTAGTGCTGATGTCAATCAAGTCTTTCACAGTTAACTCTCTCTATGTTCCCATTCCCCACACCAGGGGGACAAACTCCTCTCATCTCTCATTTTGCTCACCCCTACACCTCCTGGGTCTCTCCCTCCCTCCTTTCATCTCAACTCCTCCTCTCTCTTTCTCCCATCAGGCCCAGTCCCAGCACAACTGCCAGAGCTAGTCTCCATGGTGACACACAGCTAGCTCTGCCGAGGTAAAACAAAAGCCCAAAAGCCCACAGGATTTGAATCCAAACAGAGAAAAGAGAAACTGAATAAGTGGGAGAATGAAAACAGGGGGAGAAGTGAGTGAAAATAGGCTGAAAGTTGCGCTCTGTAGACTCCAATGGCCCCTTTTTCCATGATTAACTCTTTTCTTACTTCTCACTCTGGCTTACTGCCGAGTTCATGTTTTCTTTGACACAAACTCTGGAAAACATAAACCTCTGAGTAGAGAAACAATCAGGGAAAGAGAATCAGAGACATGAACACAGAGTGAAGGAGAGATACAGCACAGCTGGTGTTGGGCTTCCATTTATTCTTGTAATAGTCCTACCATTATTACAACTCTTCCCATCCCATTTCCCTTACTCAATCTATTTTGGTCCCACACCAATACTTAAGACTTGGGGGAAAAAGGAAAGTAAACAAGGGTGAGGAGACAAAATAAGAAGTAAAGCTAGCACGACATTAAAAATGGATCTGCTCCTGTTGCTACTGAGAGGAAGAGGTTTGTAACACAACAAAAGGATGAAATGTTCTCTTCAAATCTTGTAAAAGGTACATGTGAGACTCACCTGATGCTGCTGGCATCCCGGTAGCTGCAGGCTGAGGCTGGTAGGCTCCCTCTGAGATAGCTGGCATGCTGGTTGCAGTGTGGGCATACTGCGCCTGAGCCTAAAAAGCATCAGACATACCAGTCAAACACAATATCTACATGATAAGGCTTTTCTGTAGAAGCTAAATGATACGAGAGAATAGTCACACTCAAACCCTGATTGAATTGGTTTATTAAAACATTATTATCTCGTGATTTGGATACTTGTGGTTTCTAAAAATAAGCTAAGGAACTGAGAGACACTTATTAAAGAAGAATGGTCTGAATGAAACTTGCAAAGGGGACAATAAAGTGATACAGTTCTTGACCCAAACACTGCATCCTACATCCCCCGGGACTGCTCTTCTTGAATTCATCGGCATGTCTTCTTTCAAAGACTCTTAGTTTAAAGCCCGGTCTAAGGCCACATCCAAATGTATATTCAAATTTATGAAAACAAGGCTTTTTGTTTATCTTTCTGGCCTTACATCCCCATGTAGACAGAATCTACGGTCACTAACACAGAGGTTTATGTGGTAAACATGCATGATAAATCAAAGATGGTGGACTACTGGTTTGTTTATGTCGGTTGATATGCCGGCTCAAGAGCCTGTAGCTGATTATAAAAAATAGATAAATAAAATGCTAAAAACACAGCGGGCAGCTTTGAACGGAAGAGGATAGAGCCACTGGAGAAAAAAAAAAAAAAAAGGTCTGATGTTTTTTTGTTTTTTTTATTATTGTTCTGAGGAAAAAAGACAGAAATCTGAGAGTTAACACAGAATTCTGACTTAAATCTCAGAATTCTGACTTTTTTTCTCAGAATAATAATTTAAAAAAATATATTGGACTTTTTTTTCCCCAGTGGTGCTTATCCTCTACCATAGCTTTGTCAGTGTGACAGAGTGTTTTTAAGTTTGCCACTCTGTGCATTATTTGCCACTCTGTCTATTTTTGAACTGTTTATATTTGCTGCTGTCAAGAAGATCCTCGGTAAGCATTTGCACAATGGTCCCAACAATGTTTGATATGACAAACTGATTACACATCACCTGTTTCTGTGTCGTCATGGAGACAGAGAAATATCCATGAGCTCTTGTGGTGTGGACAGGATATTTATAATCAGAGATAAAATAATTTGTTTCTAAAACAAACCTTTATGCAGACGCTGCCCAACATTCAAGATGACTGTTTCAAAAGCACAAGTAACATTTTAGTCCACGTTTATGCTTAGTCAGGATATCGAGACAAGTTACCGGAAGAACATTTCTTCAATCTGTGGTGAGTCAAGTTTTAACTGGAATTTCAGCAGATATTACACAGAATGGTTTTGAGTGTAATTCCAATCCCTGTGGTTTTGTCTCTACTTTCTTGGTTCCTGCACTTTGGAGATTTGAGTCATTTCTCCGTTTTGCAAACCCTTGCTTCTTCAAAACATTACCCAGTAAGCCAAACCACTTTGCGTATTAAGACAAAAAGTGGCAAAAATGGTGCTGCCTTCAACAGACTGCAAAGCTGATTATCTACAAATAGAGGTCTCTGTCTATATCTTCTCTGCTTGACACACTTACCTTCATAACCTTGTCGACCTTAAGGTCCTCGAGAGATGGATACAGGGACATCCTGCAGAGAAAACACAAAGAGCAGCGAGTGAGAAAAAACACATCACATCTAACCAGCAGCTAAGACAACTTCACTATGACCTTGATTCTACCGAGATGTGGACTATGGAGCACGCTGCCCAACAGAGAAGAGACCAATACTGACGGAACGCGCTCAACAAAGATCCTGTGGGTGCTGAGCTTTAGAGTGGATCAATGTGGTGTAATATGACAGTGTGATTTGGCATGAATGTTAGCTTGGATGATAACAGTAACAATCCAGTCCAACTTTGCTTAGAGGTCAGCAGTAAAAGCTCCACATCAGCTGAA
Organism: Xyrichtys novacula; assembly: GCA_962446985.1. Classification (NCBI taxonomy): domain Eukaryota; kingdom Metazoa; phylum Chordata; class Actinopteri; order Labriformes; family Labridae; genus Xyrichtys; species Xyrichtys novacula. Next base: position 27,791,797 of record OY660867.1, read on the forward strand.
TGCTTGACTTCTATTAGAAGATTTGACTTCCAAATCAAGCCAGCGTACAAACCTATCATGAACATCAGCATGTCAGTGTAAACTCAGCTGTGGAGTTCAGACTGCTGTTAAAATAGTGCTTTAATAACTGCGTGAAAATACTGTTAAATAATTGGTATTGCAAAACTGACTGACTGATAAATGCCATATCTGAACAACTCTACTAGACTGTTTTGGAAAGTAATGGTCGTCTATGGATAATTCGTTTCCTGGAAAGAAGTCAAATTAATGCCCCAATCCTAATCTCCACTTAAAAGCTTGAGCAACAAACGTGCATGACCTTAAAAGATATTAGACCTGCAGTGCGAGACTGCACAAGTCCACAAGGGCTGAAACTGATCAACTGGATGTAAACAAACACAGAGAAAAGTTAGCATCTTGGATTGGGATACAACCAACCCACCACGGCAATACACGACCATCATGGGTATGTGGACACTCAGAGAACCAAACACTGGTGGAGATAGCTTTGCTAATGTTGGCAACACTCTGTCAGTTAAATTGACATTGTTTACCGGTGAACCTGTCTTTAGCCTCACTGAATAAATTGTGCTCAACTCACTGACTGTTTGCTGAGTATTTTTAACCTTCAAGCTAGTCTGTTAGAAGGGATTTAAATCTCTACAACCAAACTACTGTAAAGCTATTACTCTCAGTACGAGGTGAGCGCTGACTGACATAGACAAATCTACAAAATGTTCAGCGAATGAAAAATACTGAGTAACAAGGTGATGTTACTTGCATGCAAACTGTCTTGGAGGTGTCTTCTATTGCAGATATTTAGCAGAGCGTCTATGAACAATTAGAAAACCCTGATGATAAGAGCACTATAAAAATACTCATTTTAGCTTACAGAGAGAGTAGAGCTCTATGTTTTGGCCCTGCCTCCCCTATTGTGTTCAAACAGTAGAGCAGTGTTACTCCACTATGCTGAGGGTGTCACCTCACACGCTGTTGGAGGCAGGCCATCCAGCTGTGCCAAAAGCTCAGATGAACCAATAAGAAGAGACTAATGCTATGACGTCATTACTTAAGCAAGTCTCCCGTTATCTCACAAGGTCCCGTTTTGAACAGTTTTCATCAATCTTGTGCAATTATTAGAGCATTCATTTATCTCATGATTTGAAACACATCTAATATGTAGGGATGCACGATATTTATCAGACCAATAAAATATCGGCCGATATGGGGGGAAATTACGTCATTTTTTATCGGTCCGATAGGTGCATTTTTCCGATAGAAAGATCCGATATATTAATGAAATTACGAGTAACGCTTGCAGGCGGAGTAGCCGCCCGTCCGAGACGCGCTGGTCACGTCGTCTATCAAGCCTTACTCGCAGGTCCCAAGCCTGACCCCGTCACTGCCTGACAGATAATAAAATGTCTTCACCAGCATGGTCGTTTCTCTCAGTGGCAGAAGATGACAACAGCATTGCTATATGCAAAACCTGTTCAGCGAGGATTCCAAGAGGAGGAATGAAGACGTCAAGTTTTAACACAACAAATCTGATAGCTCATCTGAAAAGTCGCCATCGCGGCGGAGCAGTATTAAAGGACTATGAGACAGCCGCCGAAGCTGCTAGCGGTACTAAAGCTAAGACAACAACACTATGGAGGATCGATGTCCCCATTCAGCAGGCGTTTAAGAACTGCAAAAGCTTCTCAAGAGACAGCGAAAAGGCTAAAGCCATTAACGACAAAGTGATGGAGTTCATAGCGGTCGACGACCAGCCTTTTTCCGTCGTTGAGAACCCGGGTTTACGTAAGTTAATAGCACACTTGGAGCCACGTTACACTCTCCCAAGCCGCCGCTTCTTCTCGGATGTGTCTCTTCCTGCACTCTATGATATTGTCGCCACATACATTCACAACCTGATCGACAAGAACGGACTACACGTGAGTTTTACCACAGACATATGGACGTCAGATGTTAGTCCGGTCAGCATGCTAAGCCTAACGGCTCATAATAGCTCCTTTACAGTTTACAGTTCTGTTGAACAGTTCAGGGGATCAAATGAAGTTCTGCTTTTTGCTCTGTTATTGTTATTTATAGCAAATGACCACATTTGAAGAGCCAAAAACTTTTGTTTGTTGTTCTAGATAGGCCAGAGCAACAAAAATATCAGTTTTCAATCGCTGCATCCTGCACAAACTGCAGATTATATGAAGATTATAATAAATGTAAAAATATGAATTTATCGGTTATCGGTATCGGTATCGGCCATGAGAAGAAGAAAATTATCGGTTATCGGTATCGGTTGAAATTTTTCATATCGTGCATCACTACTAATATGGACACCAAACTTTGTAACTTTGCAGTTTTTTGTTGTAGATGTGGAAAAGCATGATACCACCCCTTTAAAAGTGCAGCCTTAGAAATATGTGCTGGGAAAACAATAATTACAGACATTTTTCTAGCTATGATAACCATCACACTCTTACCAGCATTGCACTGTTGTTTCTCTTCAACTTGCTCTTTTTGCCTGCTGTCATTGGCAGCCATTCGTGCTGTACAAACTCCTGTTTCACACCAGCAAAGAAGAACTAATTTCAAGTTTGAACTGTTGATATCTTGGTGCTTATCAATTGGTAGTAAGGACTCACATACTTCCCTATACTCCGTTCAGCACTTAAGGGTATCAGAAGCCTTTTCCAAACAAACACTTGTAAATCTTCCACTAAATAAAGCACAAACAGTATTGGCAATGGTACTCCAGAGACAGAACAGCAGCAGATACTGCGCACACAAATGAGATAATGGACAAACACACACAGAGTCAGTATGAGAACATCACCATGAACATAATGACTACAATCATTGTGATGTGTGTCATGACTTTGTGACATCAGAGTCACATTACTGCTCCCTGGCACGACATCTCTCTTATCTCACATTCAGTGATTTTGACTTATCGCTTCAAATAATAAAACTCTAAATGATGTGGGATGAGTACAAAGAGCATGTAGGCTGAAATAGTATAAGGAGTAGGAAAACAATGAGATCATTTTCAATTGTATTCATCAGTTCTTCTTAACAAGATTAAGTAGAAACAGATCTCATGATGAAGCATGGGTTTTTTTGGAGTTTGAACAAATATCATAATTAACATGCTGAAGCCTTGTTTGAGGAACAGGCTACAAAAGGAGATAATACCTAAGTAAACATAGGTGGAAGAAAAAAACAAAAGGACACCAAAGCACATACGGAGCAAGGTTAAATTTGCTCTGTGCCAGGTGATGCAGTGAACCATCATAACAATGGTTTGTTATGTAAAACTATCTAGACCAAGAAGAAGAAATTACAAAGGCATAAAAACCAAACAAGCCTGACACAGAAAGAAGAAATGATCGATTACAGTCTGTCAGCTGACTGTCACACAAACTGGAGGTTACAACAGAGCAGGTCAGGCTTTAAGTAGCACAATGACCAGTGATGTACCCAAGTATGTTGAGCTCTTTTACCACATGTGTGTTGATTTATAGTAACCATAAAACTTTGTATCATAGCCTGGGCTTTTTTTATGTAATCATATTGCCTTTATTTGGGACAGGCAGAAAAAGGTAGACAAGCTTCTAACTGTTTTTAACAAAACTTTAGCCCATTGAAGATGGAGCCATCGATATTTCAGTCTTTACTTCCATCTTCCAAGCTAACACAAGCAGTAAAAATACTTAATTCACAAATATGTAAAATATAATAGAGTGCATAGTTTGGGTATGTAAAGAAACGCATAAATATGAGCACTTTGTTATTGTTTTTTTTTTATTATTATTATTTTTATGGGTTATTTGTTGGCACGTATGTCTAATGGGAATTATTTCAATGTGGACTTGTTATACAAAACCCAATTCCATTAAAGTTGGGAAATTGTGATAAACGTAAATAAAAACAGAATACAATGATTTGCAAATCCTTTTCAACCTATATTCAACTGAATACACTACAAAGACAAGATATTTAATGTTCAAACTCATAAACCTTTTTTTTTTTTTTTTTTTGCAAATAATAATTAACTTTAGAATTTGATGGCAGCAACACATGCCAAAGAAGCTGGGAAAGGTGGCAAAAAATACTGAGAAATTTGAGGAATGCTCATCAAACACCTATTTGGAACATCCCACGGTTGAGCAGGCTAATTGGGAACAGGTGGGTGCCATGATTGGGTATAAAAGCAGCTTCCCCAAAATTCTCAGTCATTCACAAGCAAGGATGGGGCGAGGTTCACCACTTTGTGAACAACTGCGTGAGCAAATAGTCGAACAGTTTAAGAACAACGTTTCTCAAAGTACAATTGCAAGGAATTTAGGGATTTCAACATCTACGGTCCATAATATCATCAAAAGGTTCAGAGAATCTGGAGAAATCACTGCACATAAGCAGCATGGCTGGAAACCAACATTAAATGCCTGTGACCTTCGATCCAGGCAGCACTGTATCAAAAACCGACATCAATGTGTAAAGGATATTACCGCATGGGCTCAGGAACATTTATCAACAACATCCAGAAATGCCGCCAGCTTCTCTTGGCCTGAGCTCATCTAAGATGGACTAATGCAAAGTGGAAAAGTGTTCTGTGGTCTGATGAGTCCACATTTCAAATTGTTTTTTGAAATAGTGGACGTCGTGTCCTCCAGGCCAAAGAGGAAAAGAACCATCCAGACTGTTATCGACATAAAGTTCAAAAGCCAGAGTCTGTGATGGTATAGGGGTGCATTATTGCCCAAGGCATGGGTAACTTACACATCTGTGAAGGCAACATTAATGCTGAAAGGTACATACAGGTTTTGGAGCAACATATGCTGCCATCCACGCAACGTCTTTTTCATGGACGCCCTTCCTGCTTATTTCAGCAAGACAATGCCAAGCCATATTCTGCACGTGTTACAACAGCATGACTTCGTAGTAAAAGAGTGCGGGTACTTGACTGGCCTGCCTGCAGTCCAGACCTGTCTCCCATTGAAAATGAGCGGCTCATAATGAAGCATAAAATATGACAACGGAGACCCCGGACTATTAAACCACTGAATCTGTACATCAAGCAAGAATGGGAAAGAATTCCACCTTCAAAGCTTCAACAATTAGTCTCCTCAGTTCCCAAATGTTTATTGTGTGTTGTTAAAAGGAGAGGTGATGTAACACAGTCATAAACATGCCCCTGTCCCAACTACTTTGGCACGGGTTGCAGCCATGAAATTCTGAGTTAATTATTTGCAAAAAAAAAAAAAAAAAGGTTTATGAGTTTAAACATTAAATATTTTGTTTTTGTAGTGTATTCAATTGAATATAGGTTGAAAAGGATTTGCAAATCATTGTATTGTTTTTATTTACGTGTATCACAATTTCCAAACTTCAATGGAATTGGGTTTTGTACATGTATGCTTTAGAGTTGTGTTTATTCTGCATACATTTTTATTCTGCATACATTTTTTTATTTTTTATTTACACATGCAAAAACTTTAAAAAAAGAATGGGGGAAACACAGAAAAGAGAGGTACTGAAGTTACAATGGTTCAATTTTATCTTTGATGCGAAGACAGCATTGTTTTTGTTCTTATCTGCTTGGATTATTTGTAAACAATTGCGTTGTTTTGGTTATAGCTCTGAAAATAAAAAGAAAATAGCAAAAAAAAAAAAAAACCTTCATTCACACCAGCTTGTGTGAGACGTTGTGCTGATTAATGACGTACTTGTGCGCTGTAGATTCCTTCATGCAATTGTTCCAGCTGATCATCAGCACCCAACCCTAACTCCCCAGTCTACTTTTCCAAATCACTGTCAGACAGAGAAAGAAGTTTCGCTTTGTTTCCTCTCATTCTCTTAAAATCCACTAGGGAAGTGACTTCCTACCACTTCTGTTGCGTAAACGTCAGCCTGACAGCATTCAAGCTCCCTGTTTTCTCTATGCCAGTGGGGCGATTAGCGGATGATGTTTGTTGTGTTTCAGGGCATTTCAAATTAGAGGCAACTTGATAAACAATTGTGTTTTAACTGCAACAAACCTATTTTCAATTAGGGATTGAACCTTTGTGTAAATTTTAATTCTATATCAATTACATGTCTATTTATTGTTGTTTGTTTGATCTATACAATGTCAGAACATTGAAAGTTGCAAACACAAGTCCTGAAAATAGACTAGAAAGACCTATCCAATGGTAAAAGTTTGCTTTTTTTTTGCCTGCAATAAGTGACCTGGATGTTAATGAAGTTTCTATTTTTACTGAACATCAATATTCCACTCACTCTTGCATAAGCCCACACCTCTCTTCCTTGGTCTTATCTTCTATAACTGACTCAGCTACCTGGATATAAAAGAACCCCATGTGCTTATTATCAACACATCTTCAAAGTTACATGACATGAACTTTGACATGCATTTGAAAATCTGTGAGAATCACTTGAACAGAGGAAGCACTGATTTCTCACCCATTCTCCGAACCACACTGTGACAGTTGTGTGTCACAATCACAAGACTCATGATCACACCCTAGATAAAAAAAATGACAATGAAACAAACTGACTTTATGACTAACAAACAAAGTACATAGAGCTTAGAGCAACGGTAAATCATAAACACAATATACAACATGTAGTTAATGAACTCAATTCAAATTCACAGACTCTTCTTCACATGGCAACATTTCCACAGAATACTAATATCAGACAGTACTACACTGTGCCAAATAGACCCATCATAAAAAGTCTACTCAAACAAAAAAGTAAAAGGAGTCACTGATTGGTCTCATGTTAATGCTGTGTACACAGACAAGCAGGATGTGTGAGCAAACATTTGTGAGTGAAGGGAAGAGCCCCCAAAATAATCAACCCATTCAAACCACAATCACATCACTGCAAAATCTAACACTTCCAGCTACTCCAGCCACTACTCTATTCAGTTATTCTGAGTCCTCCCAGACAAGTGGATCATTGTGTCAGTGGACACAGAGAGCCATTTTAATACCTTCTTGTGTTTACTTTTCAGCTGTGTTTGTTTGCTCGCTTTATATTCCTCCCTCATTTGAGCTATGAGAGCCACGACACTGACCTCTGTTTTTACATGAACATTCAATGTGGCATTTTAAAAAACAATTCCACTAAAAAAGACGATACTGTTCAAACTTGCGCACTGAAAAAAGTGAACATGTAACAGACAAGTGTGAAGGTAAGGAAAAAGTTACAGCCACATAGAAATGAAAGTCTCCTTTTAAACTGTAAGACATTTTTTTCAATGTATAATCAGAGGTGGACAACGGCAAAGTAAAGGTATTTTAGTACTGAAGAACTTTTTTGAAGTATCTGTACTTTACTTGAGTATTATCTTGGAGGGAAACTTATCCCTTTTACCTCACATTTGAAAGAGAGAGATTGCACTTTTGACTCTATATGAATGTTTTTGCTGGCCACTTCTGCTTCCAAAGTCTGCTGATCAATTTCCTTTTCTGAAATCTGTGTTTGTGTAGTTCTGTGTGTGGTTATTGCACATGTCGTATCCATGGTTGAATGTACATCAAATACAAAGCAAACGTTTCTCAGATCAGATCGTTTGTTTGGAGGTGGTAATGAGGAATATGGCAGAGGGAGGAAGGATGCTCTACTTAAGCACCCATGCACATATTTTAAGCCCATGTTTGGGACATTTAAAATGAAAAATGATTCATCTCTTTTTAAATGTTTCCTCACAAACAACACAAAATGTCACCGTCCAGCCTGAGAAGGTATGCTAACATTTGTGTTAGTCCATATTAACACTTAAAAAAAAAAACGGTCTGTGCTTGTAGTGACCTAGTTGCTGTTTTTATTAAATGGTTGGTTGACCCTTTTATTGTTGCTATTTTTGGAGCTGCAATCTGTAGCATATGAGTTAAAAAATGTAAATAATGATTTCTGCACATAAACAATGAGGGATATACACTCCTGACTGCACTCATGCATGATGGAAATAATTATTTTTCAGATTTTTTTTTTAAAGTAGGTTCAATAAATAAGTTTTTTCTACATAAAGTTCTTTCGTACTTGAACTAAGACCTCCATTAAAATAATATGTGTGCAGGGGTATTTATACTTTTGTCTAAAGTAACAGAGTAGTGCTCTTTGTCCATCACTGTCTATAATCATCTTTGTTTTTTCTTTGTGCTGTCCACATTTTCAGTTCTTACTATTATTGAGGATTCTGGGGGGTCCATCGCTGTTTGGGGAACAGAGATAAAGTGAATGCAGGGCTTGAATTATGAGCAATGTGCACTCAGGTTATCCTTATAATAATAAATAATACATTTTATTTGAAGCGCCTTTCACGTCACACAAGGACACTTTACAGAACATATAAAAACAATAATAAAACACTATTAACAATTAAAATCATTAATCATCAAACAGTTAAAAATCAACAAAGCAACATTAAACATGAACAACAGCAAAGGAATAAATAAAGAAATTAATAATACCAATTGAAATTTAATTTAAAAAAGTGGGTTAGGGGTGGTGGGAGGGATAGGCCAGTTTAAACAGGTGTGTTTTGAGTTTGGACTTGAAGAGGGGGAGGGAGTCTATGTTGCGGATGTATGATGGTAAAGAGTTCCAGAGTCGGGGGGCAGAGCGACTGAAAGCTCTGCCCCCCATAGTGCTGAGGTGAACAGGGGGCACAGAGAGGTGGAGAGAGGAAGAGGAACGGAGGTGGCGTGCTGGAGTGGCGATGTGGAGGAGGTCAGATAGGTAAGGAGGGGCGAGGTTATACAGGTTATTTTATAACTAAAAAGATACACATAAAGATACATCCCCAGGTTACTTATACACCTTCCAGAACTGTTAGAAATATCGTAAGATACACATCCAGATTTTGAAAAATTGTGACATTTTCCTTGAAGCAGTTTTCCTACCTGCTTGTTTCTGTACCAGACAAAGACTTGTCAATGCTTTCTATGTGAATAAAATGGTTTAATAACACGGACACTCCTTGACCCCATCTTGTGTTTCAGTTCAGGAGTTGTCTTCAATGCTAAATCTTGTTTTTAAGGCCACAGTTGCAAGTCAGGCTCTATCTTAATGTAAGGCTAGCAGGGCTGAGACCTGAGTCAGTGAGTTTGGAGCCTGGACTAAACCACTTTCCTGATGAACAATTGATTTCTCTCTAAACTTCACATGCCAAGTGAGATAGATTTTGGCTGTTTATAAAACTAGGCAGAGCTTTCGTTTAAAGCAAGTTGTCCAGGAAGAAGCTTTACATCTCTGTTGTGTTCGTTGCTACTCAGCGCTGAAAAGCATGTAGCCAGCAAACCAAAAGCTTTGGTGGTGGAAACTGGAGAGGAAGAAGAGGGCTAACTTCAGTTAGCTTGAACTAATCGGTTATCCGAAAGAATGTGGTCTTCTTGGCAGCTTATTTTGGGCTATTGACATGGCTGGGAAAGAGACACAGAGAGTGGGAGGGAGGAGGAGGAGGGCTGACCACGGTGAAAAGGAACAGAGCTCTGGACTGACCCACACCCTATTTACTGTAATCCTTAAATCGACTACATTTATTAGTTGTGGTATTAGTTGGAATATTATTCTTTGAACAATCATGGATGATTGAATCTTACTCCAAAGATATATTTATGTTAACCTCAGCGCTGTGCTTTCTAATCGAGCGCCATGAGCCGCTTTATTCACGCTGTAACAACAGAGGAGATACATATGGCTCAGGGATAATACAGAGGGCTTCACTAACCACTGCTTCATTAGAATGGGTTAGGCGTCTCCTGCAATAGTCCACCTGAGGCATATGTCTGTGTCTATTTTTCTTTTACTCGGAAACAAAGATGTAGTTCAATCATATGGTCTAGTTACGATATGGGATATTGTAAATCAACGTTAGCTAACGTTACGGCACCTGACTGCACGATCATAAAAAATTAACCAACCGTTCTTGGCTGGTTTTAGCATAGGGGAAACATTTAAAACACGACCAGGCTGAAAGGTGAGTCTATAAAAACAAAACTTCTCTTTTTTGGATTCAACCATCAGCACGTCTTATTTGTTCCATCATGATAGACAGGGAGGCAAACAGCTAGCCGTTACGTTAGCTTGTTTGGTAAACGAAACCTCCGTGTAACAGACAACGTTTCCGCTAGGTATGATACAACGGTCCGGTAGAGACAGTCTTACCTTAAATGACTTCGATGTAAAACCAGCTCAAACACTTCGTTATGTCAGGCGAAAGCAGGCTCTCTTATTTTGTGTATTTTTATACTGGCTACGTCGCTCTTGCTCCTCGTCGTGGACACAGCACTGAAGGGGATTTCTGGAAAGTGATCTCACTGCTAGCTTCCTGGTCGTACATCCCACGTCAATCAATGTTGACGCTACAAGCCACGCCCCCTAACGGTCCCGTGACCAATGTACATACAGTCAGTGTTTGAGATTTATTTTGGGTAGGAAGAAGTAGAAGGATCTGGTTGTTTATTTTGACCCCATCAAAGCTGAAGTTACGTAATAGTTGAGGAGCAACTTTTACCAGGGCTGCACTTCCTTAAATTCACGGTTAAGAAAAGTAGCCAAACATTAAGGACTTCATTGGTTATAACAGAGCCGGCCCAAGCCTCAATGGAGTCCCAAGCAAAATTTGGTTTTATTATTTTGAAATTATTAGATTAAATTTTTGATGATATTCTTTCTGCCAATTATATTGATTGTTGATCATTCACACACCTACTAATGTATAAATTTAATGCGCCTGACATGTCTTCACACATTTAAGGGGGTGGCCCAGGTAATAACATAAAAAATACCAATGCAACCATACAAATAATACCAATGAATGACTGATGAATGATGTTCAGGGTGCCGCATATTTTTTTCAATCTCCAAATGTTACACATTCAGGATGCTCAGTGCACATTGCACAGCAGGAGACACATAACGGTAGCGGGGCTTTTTTATTGACAGTAAGAATCATATATTTTATCATACAGAAAGCATCACTCATTCATGCAATAATTTAGCAAAAAAATAAATAAATAAATCATAATAACAATAATAATAATAATAATAATAATAATAATAGTTATTATTATTATTATTATTATTATTGATTGCTCTTGGGGGCCTCCTACTGGCCGTGGGGCCTTAAGCAGGTGCTTAGTTCACTTATGCCTTGGGCCGGCTCTGGGTTATAATGAGTAAAAATGGCTTAACGAGGCAAACAACATTGTATAAGTACGCTTCTTGATACAAGATGTCATCCTCATTTCAAGGAAATTATCAAGACATTTTTGGCTTGAAATATCTTGAAATAAGATTAGACTTGGTCTGTCATGCCAAGAGGCTTACTCTGAGATTAAAGAAATATTTGACTAGAATTGAGACAAATTCACTGTCAGATTTGAGTATTTTGCTGTGTAGACAAAACATGCGGCTGTAAATAAGCTTGCCTGTTTTTAAAAATTTCCATATTTAGTATTTGACACTTTGTAAATGGAAGTAAATACTTCCATCAGAAGAAATACTAAATACAAATTTAAAAAAAATATTCAAAAAGGTAGAAATAAATCAAGGTACTGAATAATAGAATTGAGAGTTAATCTAATTATTTACTTTAATAAACTGACCTGCTCTGAGGTTTGAGCCTCCGAGCAGGGGTGTTGCCAGAAATTCTGGGCTATGTGAAAAGATACCACGTGGGCCCCAACCCCAGCATCACAGCCAAAGCCAACCCTGCACAACTGCAGCACTCACACCGCCATTACACTTCAGAGCCAATAGAAGGCAAGCACGTTGCAGTTATTTGTGAGAAGGACCGCTTCTGGTAGGCTGACTGAAAGTTAGGATTGAGCTAGCATTACCAATATGGTGACCACTGCTGATAGGCTTTAAAACTCGGCTTCACAAACTAATGGGCAACGTCACAGACGCTACATCCATGTATACACATTAGCAGGGATTATCAGATGACATAACAACATGTGATATATACTTGCTATTGACCTGGTTTTATTAAGTAGCCTTACACACCATCTACATTGCTGCTGCTGTAGCATTTTCAGCCCTTGATCACAGCATTAACATAAGTGAAATCTCCATCAGTGCAGTCTTATGTGTTGTTGACATCCCACAATCATGGCAGTTGTATACAGCCTGAGCTTTATGGCCTGCCCTCTGGAGGTATCCTCCAAAAACACACACAGTGAATAGTTGAGTATATTCACAATAACACTTGTGGAACAGTCAGATGCTTACATAAAAGCAATGCACACAGAAAACACACCTTTGGTCTTCTAGGTGGATATAAAGAAGTAGGCTACACACTCTCCCTCTGTTGCTGTAAACTAAACTTTCTTGACATATTAGCAAGTTATTACAGCCACTTTATTCTATTTAAAATCAACAAAATATATATTTTAAAAAAATTGTGAAAAGGTGAGTTCAGCAGCAGTTTAGATAAAACATTTATGAATGATCAAATACTGTATATGCACATTTCAGACATTTGAACTACTTCAAGCATTTAGCAGGTTTTCACTTCATTTTTATGATGATTGCTTGGTTTTAATCAGTCCTCATGAATTTTTCATGTTTTAATCCTACCACAGATTGGACCACTTGATCTCATTGAACTTTCAAACTCATCAAAGCTTTTGGCTTTGATATCTTTTCACATGTCATTAAGGCTCAGGCATAATGTGGATTGTACAATAATAGTCAAGAATTCCTGATAAAAGTTGTTTATGAGGCAATCTTCATACAAAAGTTCACACTTTCTTCTCTCATCCTAACAAATTATTGTGAATCATCTCCCTTCACACTGACAATACTGCTACAGTCCTGCCTCAAAAAAAAAAAAAACCTGCCCAGGACTTCTTCCTCTACTGGCGCTCTGGGTAGTCAGTCACATTCCCCTCTCCACCAAACACCCATGCTTCCAAGTTCATTCACTGTAAAATAAGTCCAACATGGTGAATGGAAAATGCCGTCACCAGTGGACTTTGGGGCTGTGACTCATCTTAGCAACGAGTAAATAATGAGCTCGCCGCAATTTTACAACAGTGAAGCTTTTAATGTAATGCCAAAATGGAAACTTTCATAACAGCAGCTGAACCTCTCAAAGGAAAAATGTGTCACTTACCTGACTTTAAAGCATTTTTAGATGTAATCCACTCATATATTTACTGAGCATGAATCTCCATAATGGCAGAGAGCTGGAGTTCCACTCCTCCCACCGGACCGGCTCTGATGTACCTACTTTCTATCCAGTACATATAACAACTTTAGGCACTAAATAAGTCAAGCAGTAAACTATGTTTCATCATATAAAGTAATAATTGCTCCTTACTTTCCCCTGAGTGATGGTGTCACAGTTTTGTAGGAACAGCTCATGAAAAAGTCAGTACGGTCATCACCTCTCAACAAACAGTATTCCCATAAAATCCTTGATTTCTACATTTCATACAACTACAGAAGAGGATTCAGGTCAGTAAAAGAACAAAAAAAAGATCTTTTTTCATTTCAAATTTCCCAGAATTCTGGGGCTAAACTCTAATTGCTCTGAATATTTTAACCAAATTGTAACTTTAAACATGGGCAGGTGTTAAAGTTAAAATTTAATCTAAGAATTATAACAAAAAAAAAAAGTCAGAATTCACATTTTTTTCTTTGATTCTCATGTTAACTTCAGAAACTCCAAAAAGGTCAGACCCCCAGGTCTACACAATATTTTCATCAGTGAATAAAAGCTTCAAAAGTTCATTGTGATTACCAAAGGAAATGAAAAATGCCACCGTTCATAGCGTCTGGTTAGCAAGGTGATGATTGATCCTGCAAACACAACAGTTTACATCACCTGCCAGCAAGCTCTCATTCATCAGCTCTAGGAAGTATTTTGAAGTATTTGTAAAGCTTGTAAAGCAAAGGTAATGCAAGGAAATGCAAACAACACTCCTTTCTCACAGACGGTTTTATTGTGTATCTCAAGTACCATAGTCCTGAAGCACCAAGGTCCTGAAAAGTAAAAACAAAAAGAGCAACAGCACTCATGAAAACTTGTTTGCAGCCTCTGTTTCACTCAGAAACATCACAGTGAGCACACACAGATGAAAAATGGGCAGGAGATCATTGAATTCACCGCTACTGACGGTGATGCCTGCAGTTCTGCAGGTACTAATGATGCAATTTGTTGGGTATGGGTGTCAGTACAGGTCAAAATTAGTTTGAAAATACTGGCAAATCTGCATCAAAGCTAACAACGTGCACCCCTACTTCAAGCCTGAATTTGACCGTTTTATAAAAAACTAGAATAAAACATGGGTGCAACAAATCAATGATAAGATACCAAAACTTTTGAACTGATTTTTTTTTTTCTCTATGCTTGACCAGTAGGTTACATGGCAATGCATTACAGCTGTAAATGTTCAATTAACTGCTCTAATTTGTACCAATGAAAGGAGTTGTAACTAGTCAAGACATAATTTTGCTAGCTTTTCCTAGAGATTGTCTAAATATTTGGAAAAAGAGTTTTGAGAATTGGCATCTGCTGCAGGAGGATTTGGGTCTTCTTACATGTTTTTTAGAAGTAGACTGAAGGTGTTGGGTGAAGAGGCATCAGGCTGTAGATGCTTGGACTGAAGACTTTCTATTATGTGATCTAGGATATGTCCACGTGTGTTTGAAATTGTTATGAGATGTACTTTACGTCTGTAACTTTGTTAGGATGTGCTGCTGCTGATCTCAGCCAGAACACTCTTGACAGGAACATTTTTTTAACCTCTGTGAGGCCTCTTCTGGTTACATAAAGTTTAAATAAATAAAAAGTCACATTTGAAGAGTTTCAGGAGTCAGCATCTTTCAAAAACCAAAACCGCGACCCTGTTAAAAACAAAGATTTATAGCATTAAACACATTTAGCCTTGGTCAGACATGTTTGAACTGTGGTAATAAAAAACAAAAGACAAACTTAAGTGGGTATTTGGAGAGCACTTGCTTTATTTTAAATATGTCATCATTGGTTTAGCCTGCATACAGTAACGTATCAGCAAATTACTACACAGTACAAAGGTGGACTGCTGCCACACCAGTTTGCAGCTTTGCCAGTATGTAACATCAACAGCCATGGTCAATGTCTGACAGCCAGGCCAGCATATTCCTTCATTTAAACTCCATTTAAAACTATTTCTTTGAGATACAAAATCACCGGGACACCTGAGTGTCAGGGTGTGATCTACCACAGCACGGACTTAGTTAGGCAGTGTGGTACTTTACTGACACTATAGCAAAACAAAACAACAAAAAGTCATCATAGATTATACATCAGCTTTGTTGACTCTCAGAGATAGAAAGTTGGCATCTGAAAATACATGATTGTAGTTGTTACACAAAATAAGGTTGGGGGAAGGTCACAATTTGATTGATTCCTCTGCCCCCCTTTTTACTAATTTTCAAGCACTTTCCATATTTTTCAGAGAAAGAAAAAGCTCCAATTGCTGTGTGTAAACACAAATCCTGTCTTTGCACTGTTTGACTGTATGGCTTTAAATGGCGTTTAAAGACTCTGCGAGAAAAAGAACAAAATAAACACAAATCATTGCTAAGCTTTCAACATGTACATACTAGGGTTTCCATCGGGCCGGGAGCATGCAGACAGTGCAAGGTAGTAACCATGTGTTTGGTTAGATTACTTAGGCACACATTAGAACTATCTGTAACTGTGATTGGTTCTTCTTTTGAGCCAATTACTTCTGTCCAGCTCGCACTTCTTTTTACAGTTGAAATGAAAAAGGAAACACAGCGCTTCTACAGCTAACCCACTTCCTGTGTAACACCATTAAGGCCTTCCATGACTTGATGTTTCACAACAGGAAGCCACTAAATGTAACACTAAATCCTCATCTCTAAAACAGAAACTCATTTCATAGGTTATGATTTGAAGCCTTATAGGGATACAAATATGTGCTTTTCATTTTCTTTTCTACACTTTTTTGTTTCTGAAATATAACAAGCACCAAGTCTCAAAAATCATAATGTTAGTACACATGGATTCATAAGAGATAAATGTCCCTGCTAGTGGTTTCATTGGCATTTTGTACTTTTCAGCAAAACCATGCACAACCAACACTCCAAAAAACACAAATAAAAAGGAAGTAAAGAGAGAAGTAAAGAGCAATTAAAAAAAAACTCAAGATTAAGAACATGGAGGTTTGTAAGGTTATGGCCCATAGTCTTAGAGGAAGAATATGATGGAAAAATATAATTCACTCAGTCACAGAGACAAAATAACACAAACTGTCATAGTCTGATGAAATAAGTAGTGGAACTATAGACTCAAGCCTCTTATAGAATCAAGTGCAGACTCTCCTAGCTTCTCTCCAGGTCACCCAGGTAGGAAGTCACCTGTGGAGACAAAAAGGAGGAAAATGCTGGATTTAGCAAAAATCACTGTCAACTACAAGCTGCCTACCTAAAGCCAATGAATGTTTGAATTATTATCTGTGCTTGAATTTTTTTGGATAATCATTTATCCTGTACACTGGTCTACAAATCACTGAATGGTCTTGAATGTCTTACTTACTTCTTCTTATATTAAATTTTATCTTGTATTTTTTTTCTGCTGTAACGTGTGAATTTCCCAATTTGGGATCAATAAAGTCTATCTGTCTGTCTGTCTGTCTGTCTGTCTGTCTGTCTGTCTATCTATCTATCTATCTATCTATCTATCTATCTATCTGTCTGTCTGTCTGTCTATCTATCTATGTCAGAGCTGCTGATTGGTTATGAAGCTTTTAGACCCCTCAGGTCGTCAGGGGCAGGTCTACTCATTGTCCCCAGGGTCAGAACCAAGCAGGGTGAAGCTGCATTTCACTTCTATGGCCCTCACCTGTGGAACAAACTCCCTAAACACCTTAGATGTGCACAAACTGTCAGCTCATTTAAATCAGGCCTGGAAACATTACTGTTTACTGCAGCTTTCCTATAGCCTCATTTCCTTTAACTTCCACTTTGCTGTTGTGTCAATTTCAAGTGTTTTAATGATTTTAAATTACATTTATTTTTTTTATTGATTTTAAGATGTCTGATTTTAAATTGTTATATGTCTTTTTGATTTTGAATTGTTTAATCTCTCTTTTTTAATTTCTTATTGCCTTGAATATGAATGGTGCCATACAAATAAACTTGCCTTGCCTTGCCTAGGAAGCAGGGGCTTGTCTAGAACTTTTTAAGTGGGGTGGACCAACTAACACTGACTTATCTCAGGCTGGCATAGAGTCTGTGAGCACACACATATTCAAATAATAACATCTATTTACCATTTCTGTCCCTAATTGAAAATGAAATTGAAATTGAAAAGTAAGACAACTAATACATTTTACCTCCAAACTGCAGAATTTCTAGAGGTGTTGGCTTCATACAAGCAGTCTACAGTACAAGAGTATAATTTGACTGGAATTTCATGATATGAGTTTAATAGGTTAAAACTGAAGGACGATAAAAACAAATGTAAGATCTTAAGATAATTCAGTGTAGTTAATTTATGTCACATGAACTATTATGGAGAGAAGTGAATGCAATGAAAAGATGACCTTTTGTTGTTTTAAAAGAACTTCAATTTTGATCAACTGGAGAAAGAGAGAGAGGGAGAGAGAGAGAGGGAGAGAGAGAGAGAGAGAGAGAGAGAGAGAGAGAGAGAGAGAGAGAGAGAGAGTTGACTGCAGTTGGTCTCGCTGACTATCATATGAGGAGGCAAGTATCTCTGTTATTCTTTTAGCACCAATTTTCTAAGTGCAGATTAATCTTGCGAGTTGTGGACCTCAGCAGCATCAAACTGTCTCATTCTTAATTAGACCTCCAACATTTTCTGTTCCATTAGCATGGAGACTAATGTCATAGTGTACTCTAAAGTTAATGCATAGTACCGCTAATGAGCACAAACAGATAATGGCTCAATGCTGCTTGTTCAAAAACAATGGGTTGACTTCATCACAAACATCAGCATGAGTGAAAAGTATAATCCTGCATTCAAACCTCAACGTACACATTCTTCCCTTTTCAATAAGTAGTTTATTAACTTCTACTTTTAAATTTGTTTTTATGGTAACTGTGGCTATGTGGGTCACTTCTTGAAGTTGAAAAGTTGTGTGATCACAGATGAATCCCTAATAATTACTCACAGGATTATTGTACTATTTTGAAATTGTTGAGCTATTTGCACGCTCAGAATCTACCCACTCATGCTCCTGTTGCAAATCAACCTAATTAGTTTAGAAATCTTCCTCCGGGTGATTTCATTTAGCATGACACAATTTTTCCAGTGTTGTTTTTGTCAACATTTTACGAAGCACCCAAACTTTTTTTGCTAGTGGGGTTGTTTCAACAATGGAAATAAATTGCATTACAAAGTCCTGCTTCAAACAAAAGAGACATCCAATCATAGAGTCAGCTTTAAGATGGCATGAGGGGGTGGAGCCTATCCGCTGTCACTGGGTGAAAGGCTCAGCACAGTGTGGACAGGTCGCCAGAATCACAAAGCTTACATATAGAGACAGACAACCATTCAAGCATATAGTTAATGCAAAGTACACAATTAACCTGATAAGCATGTTTTTGGAATGTAGAAAGCTGATTGTGTACATTTAGGAAATATACATCTGTCATTTATGGTAGAACAATATGATTTATTGGCCTGTTTCATGTCTGGTTCTAAAACAAACTGATGGCCATCATAAGAGTAATGGCTAAATTCCATTATAGGACAATCTTTGCATTATTTACCACATGAAAAAGGTAGGTATCTATATTTGTATTGACCAACATGGGTTTAAAAACATCAGCATGTCAGATCTCAGTAAAAATCCAATATCATACATCCTTGTAGAAAAGCGCAATGTAAGAGCAGCAGTGATCATAAGGACTGGTTTACTTCTCTTTCTAGCTGTGCAAGATGACATAATGCCATAATGCAGACACTAGAAAAGGGGCTGAGTCAACATTTACTGTAAACAACGGAGGGGAAGTACAATGCCATGAAACCCAAGACATGACAAGGTGAGCCTGCTGTCCTGTAAATACGTGTCTAAAGATCATTTTCCTGTTTCAAGGTAGGTTCCAGTACAGCATATGAAGTAAAAGGAACACACATCATTTCAGTATGCCAGATTGAAGCTTTTTATCAGCTGAACTCCATCACATGTAACTTTTGAACAGTTTTTATCCACTGGTCACCTTATGTTCACGCGGTGAGAAAAGGTTTATTCAAATAAACCAAGGTTAGGTTTTTGAAAAGGCTCCTGCTTGAAATGGAGGCAACATCCTGTGAGATGCCATCCCTATAAGTCTCCATTCATTGCCTTAAGGGTACAATCGCAGAACTACTATATGCTTAGAAATGGACTGGCAGCGTGAAAGCCTGGGTCATATGAGTACAGCAATAGATGACGTTTGTATTCAACTAATTGATGAATTCAGTGACCTCTCTTTCAAAAGGCAAGGAAACTCTAATCAAATCTTTCATGTTAAACGTCTGTAGGTTTGCAATTGTACAGTCAAAGAGAACCACAATAATACGCTTTCCTAAAACAGCTGACCCAGAACTATACAAATGAAGACTCATGTTACTTTTTCAACTGAACTATATCATGTACCTAACAAGAAAGCTAGCTAGCTAACCAGCATCTCAAAAAGCTAATTAGCAATATGACTGACCAGTACTTATCTTTACAGTAGGGGTGGGAATCACTACTATACGATATTATCATGATACAATATTATTGTGATTTTAAACATTTTGCGATACATTGAGTATTGCGATACCATATTCTGCGGTTTGTACAATTTTTTCAATTGTTTAGCTTTTTTAGCATTTGACCCCTTTTTGACACATGACACCTGAGACTACAGACAATTGAATTTCCCTTTGGAGATAAATAAAGAATAAGAATAAAATAAAGTTGGTGACAGTTTCTATGCCAATATCAGGACTACATAAAGGAGGTTTCAACAAACAAACAAACAAACAAACAAACAAACAAACAAACAAACAAACAAACACAACACAACAGTAAACTGGCAACTGAAACAAGCTGCTGAGAGTATTCAGCAACAAAAGTACACAACATAAATGTTATCCCTCACAGTGAGTAATCCAAACTATTACCTGCTGAGTTCATACAACATCCAGACTTTTCCTATACTTTTTACTGGGGCTGCCACAGCGAGGGAATTTCTTCTGCAGTGATTCAGGGTGGATAAAACCTGGGCTAAGTGTTATTATAGCACTGTTCTGTTATCTGTTAAAAGTTGATAATCAGTGTTACTTTTTAAAACAAATTATTACAATAGACAATCATTAAAAATTAAAAATTATTAAAACCTGTTACTTCCATTCACTTTTTCCCACATTTTCAAGTGACTTGACTGCACTGCTGTTGACTTAGCTCGTAAAACTGGTTCTGGGTGTTTGGGAGCAGAAAGGGAGGGTTCCTGCTGAGCCAAATGATCCAGATCTCAGAATTTCTGTTTCTAGCAGCACTCACACTTAAGTTGCTGACCAGAGAAAGAGCCTAGATTTGAACTAATCTGCTAGTCTAAATGAATATAATGAGTTTCATTTAAAAATGTTCACTGGACATGGACAGTGGAGGCGACACAACAGCTCTACATTTTACGACAGGTCAGACTGAAAAAAGTCAAGGATGAAAAGTTCAGCTGTATGCCCGCTCAAGTGCAGCCCACCAGGCTAATGTTGGGAGGTTTTGGGGTCCTGTGCATGTATGAAAAAAAGTCTTAGCTTCACAGTTCACTTTGTTTCTGGCTTGGCTCTGCCATAAGTTACAAAAGGGAAATCAAACACTACAAAAATAACCCAGAAGAAACAACTGGGCAGTTATTGTGATTTTCAGGTATGCATGTACTCATCATCTTTATACATTTGTTGTTATTGTGAGCTGCAGTGCTCAAACTGACAGAATACTTACACAAAACAAAAAAGTCCTTGAACGTGTCTCATTCCAAACCGAGCAGCTCTACGTCAAAGATGAGGGTGGCGTTTGGAGGAATGATGCCTGGGTGGCCTTTGTTTCCATAAGCGTAGTCAGGTGAGCAGGTCAGCTTGGCCCTTTGACCAACACTCATCTGGAGGAAGGAGAAGACAGATGATGCAACCAGAGGAGGGACACAGGAGTCATTTAAAACTGCTAATCAAGACAGAATAGAGATCATTAGACCATAATGCACTCTCTGCACTCTACGTTGGATAATAAAGCACAGGGGAGTGAAAACATCCCACTTACCATTAAAGCCTCATTATCCGGGTCAAGGGCCTTAAGTGTTTAAAACTAAGTTTGTGCCAATTTAACTTGTAATTTTATGACACTTTTTATTTGGCTGTGTGCAGAAATGAGCTGAATACCATTTGAAAAGCTACCAAATAAGACCAATTCATTGCTGACTTTCAAGATTTTACAAACATCAACACTGAATCACCAATTTAAAGCAGCATGAGAGTCAAATCCCTCATCAAATAGGCACTGGGAAAGATTGGCAATAGTCAGGATACTTGGTCAGGCTAGGCTTTTATTGTCAGCTTCAGACTGTCATGACATGGGATACCTGTATATAAAATACTCAAAAAAGCATCTTATTACAGGTATTATGACACAAATGCAATATCAAATGTCATTTTTTCAGTGCTGAGGCTGGGCCACCCCAGGCAAAAAAGTCTGACACGCCCCTGCTTGTTAGCGAGTACTTGCCCCAAGCTTACTATTCTTGATAACGAATGAACAGACAGCTCTGTTGATGAATCAGAGGGACTGCAGTAAAAGACAGGGACTCAAACTGCAGGTAAAACTGAAGACAACATCTCAAGGATGTATGTCCATGTAGAGTGTTGCTCTCTCTATAATTAAGTCCCTGTGGACTGCCCAACAGCAATCCCTCTCTCCGACCAGCCGTCACTAACCGAATAATAGGTTAATCCATCTAGGTCATCAAAAAAGAGGGCATTTTCTTTGACAGAGGTAACAGTGTCCTAAACATGTGTTTGTCCTCATTGTCTACAGAAATATGAACAAATTAATATCTGAGAAACTGCTGCATACCTTACACCTGTTTCAGACGGAATATTAACGGCGAGTGAGTGAACAAAAAGTTGGCTTTGGATTGTAAATCTTTTAGACAAAGATCAGAAGCAAGCCCTTTGACCATAACCAACATAATGTGTGACAATTAAGAGAAACTTCTCCTGGTAAGAGGTCTGACTAAAACACACACCCTGTGACAGAGATCAATCTGTCTTGGAGCCATAAAAAACGGTGAAGCTTGGAATGAGTTTAAACCAACAAAGTTATGATTTATCGCTTGTCATTTCTAATTGATGGTCAATCTTTTGAACATTTCTGAGATATTGATCACTGATGTTCTTATAAATTCTGAACTTGGAGAACATCAAGTTTTAACTGCCATCAATCCACAAGACCTGTACAGAGGCAGCAGCACCATTCACCAGCCGCCTCATCAGCACTTACACCAGGATGATTAAATATAGAGGTGCGTCTGTTCTGCATTTGCTCGTTGATAATGGCAATCTAAACTACTGTTATGGTGTTTTATTTCTTCAGTTTGACTCACTTGATTGAAGCCTTATTCTGTCTGTGCCAGTGACACTGTATCATGTCAAGTTCACCCTTTTCTGTCTGTATAAATGAGTTCAATGAGCTGTATTAGTGTCTGTTACAAGACAAACATGGTTCAAAAGACTGACTTACGTAACTATTACCGCACCAGGAATACCTACCTGCACCACACCCTCCTCCCAGCCTCGGATCACCTCCTGTTTCCCAATCTTGAATCTGAAAGGCTTATCCCTATCACGAGATGAGTCGAACTTACGTCCGTCTGTCAGGGAGCCTGCAAACAAGAACAACAGAGAGAGAAAGTGAAGAAACAAGGACTTTTTTATGTTGGCAAAATCCCCAGAGAATATTTGTATCACTGAGGGGGACCCTTGTATATCGTCTGTCTAAGTCTGGATTTTTAACATGGGAAGTGTCCTAGTTTCCATATGTAGCCTGAGTAGCATTGACCAGTCTGTGTGGAGAGCAAAAGCATGTAGACTGCACACAACTGTAATGACAGCCCAGCTCACAGCAGCTGCTTAGTGAGGGTGGCTAATTTTCTCCAAAACTATTCTTGATCAGGGTGCAGAGATGGCCGGGGGGGTCAGCGCACCCCACATATGGGTACACCAGTCCCTGCGAATCTGGCCCCGACCATGTGCTGCATGTCCTCCCCCCTCTCTTGCCATGACCCAAAATTTCACCCTGTCCTATCAATAAAAAGGCAAAAACCACCCCAAATAATAATAATAATGATAATAATGATAATAATAATAATAATAATAATAATAATAATAATAATAATAATAATAATAATAATAATAATAACAAACTACTCTATATAAAACATTTTTGCTGGAGCAACATATCTGCTCAACACTGTCACACAAGTCAATTTGCATTTAGATAGCTATTACAATGCATCAGATTGCTGAGACCTCCATTCAACAGTTAAGCATTTTAAAAGTTCTTCTCTTCCTCTCTTAGGGAAAGATCTGACAATGTTTGCACTTTCCCACCTTACAAACCTGCACTGTTATTTTTGCTGACTTATGATCAGTCAATTGAAAATAAGTCACATTTAAATAGGTTTCCTTCTCAAGTTCAAACAGCTAAAATAAACCAAAACAAAACATGACTGCATCAACTTTTGAGCTGAGACCTATAATAATTCAAAGAGAAGAATGGGCGCTGGTCAAGTTGACATTAACGATGCACGGAAAAGGAAATCTTGGCCGAAATTATTTTTAATAACCCCTGGCAACACCCGCATTACAGAAATGTGGGCATCCGTTCCCAGAAGCAGCAGACAATAATTAACTTTAAGTCCTGGGTTTGGTCATGCAGTGAAGGGCAGATACTGTGCTTTTTCAATTCTTTAACAACAACTGGTTTTATTTCTATATTTGATAAATATGATGTAAAAAAAATTGGTTTCTTTAAAATACTTAAAAAGCAACTTGTGAAGGCAGGTAGTAAAATAGTTATCCTCCTCAACTCTTTTAATATTTTTACCTTTTCTAACATGTTCTGCATTAAGGCGAAGTTGGCAAAGGTGTAAAATACGATGTAAAAAATACTATCTTCTTCTAAAAGAAAGAAAGACAAAACAGGTGAGTCAGTTTCATGGATGTTAAGTTCATAATCAACAGGACGGAGCCAGGGAAAGATCCCTGTGGCGCACCAGCTGTAAATCCCAGGGATCCAAACAAGTCTCTCCCACTCTCACACACTGAGTTCCTGACTATTTTTTTTTTTTTACTTTTAAAATTTTGACATAGAACTCCTCCCATTGTTCAAACTAGTTTCCCAATCCTTTGTTGACGGCTAAGTTGTGATAAGCTCTTAAGTAGGACGAGACGAAAGGATGTAGAATTTTTGGGATTAAGATTATTATCATTAATACTACTACTACTACTACTACTACTACTACTACTACTACTAATAATAATAATAATAATAATAATTATATTAGTAGAAAGTTTTAACCCCTGAACTTCTGGCTTGTGAACAGACTGTTTAACACTCCATTCCTTTACATTTTGTGTTTCTAACTCAAGCTAATGGTCAGCACTTGCTTTAACAGGTCAAATATGATCTGTTTTGAAAAGGGTTGAATCTAACTAATGCTTGGGTTGTTTTTCAGAATAAAGAATAAAGGAAATACAGGGATTCCAGAACCCAGGACCAAAGAAAATGCAGAGTGAGTATTAGTGTGACAATTAGGAAAAACACTTACACCAGGACATAGAATACCACCCCTGCATGACTATATATACATGCATTACTGTTATTAGCCCTGGCAAGGCATTGCGTGTGATGGTTTGTTGTGAAGTCAGTGTGCATGTTCTGTGGGAGAAGGTGCAACATCGCACTTATTGTTGGGCACATCAGGGGGCGGCTGCCAAAACGCAGCCTCTGATGCAGGCAGTGGTGTGGGTGTCTGGTCCTCTTCTGGACATTCAGAAAGCTCACAAATTAAAATTTCTGTGGGAGCTGAATGGTCCTATCAAAGTAACAAAGCCAATACACAGAATTTCCTATAACTACCAAACAACGCAGTGTTGACTTTTTCACACACCAGCCATTTCCTGCAAGCCGAGAGCAGCATATCCATGTTTTGATCTTCGCTCGGATGTCTACATTTAAAAAGGCTTGTGTAATGGAATATCCTGTTTCAAGTCACATCTCAAGGCTGCTTTGTAGGCTGACAGGAAGAGGGACCGCCCAGAGAGAAAACCCTGCAGTTTGAGTGAGAGGGAAAAAGAAAGGAAAAAAAGATGCAGGCTCATGTCTAAAAAAAAAAAAAAAAAAAAATCTTCACTGTGCACGGCCCAAATCGGGTCTTACTTCAAGTTACGTAATCTTGAAGCAAAGAGGCTTGTATTACAGGGTGAGTTATGTCTGTCTTACCAGGCAGAAAGACTGAGAGCAGCAATGCCAAACGAAGAACAGGTGCAAACAAATTTGCAGTCTAGCAATGCTGTGAGGCGAACCCATCTGATATCCAGCTTTGCTGCAGATTCTACGTGGTTTATTGTTTGCACTGGTTTAAAGTTGGAGCTTCTTTTGGCACATTTGTAGCCGTGCTCAGCAGCCTGGCTGTGAATGGCAACAACATCTGTCTGTCATCCACCATCACAGACCAGAAATAAATACCCCAAAAACAAACTTCCAGACTGGTTGCCATGATATCTAGTTCTAACCTTTATATTCCCCAGAGGATAAATCCAGATGGCGATTCCTTATTTAATTTTTCTTTTTACAGTGGGTTAAATTTTGCGACGCTGAGTCAGGGGTTTTTTAAACTACTGGATGTACTGCAGTGAAATTTGAAACATTGAAGATGAACTGTATTCACTGAAGAAATCCTTTGACTTTTCCTGCAGCACTGACATTAGGTTCAAAATAACCAAACAGAGCAAGACTCTACTGTGACCGCTGATTTTTGTTTTTTAAATCATTTATAAAATATTATTTTCCTAACCCACTGAGCAAACACATATATATAACTACTCTCACTAACTACCTTATACTGACATTAGCATTGAGCTTAGAGTGCCACTGTGTATAAGCACTTCAGTGTGACTAAAGCTTAACTTTGACGTGAGGAAAAAATGACGGCTGAAATGATTAGCCCCTTGATCTGTGATTAAACAGACAGAAACTGGTTTAAGGACTATTTCGGGGATTTGAATCATACCTAGTATCTTTCAACTACTTTAATTAACTAGCTCTCTAGTGAGACTTTTGTAAGTCAAGCTTTTGTGGTTTTAATTTGAATATTTTTGGGTCCTTGTGTGAGGTTTGGTTTCAGCAAAAAATAAAATACAATGTTGGATGTCAGTCCAGTTTCTCTAAAACTATTGGTTCTGCTTTTCTGAAATTGTTGTGACCAAGGAAACAATTCACAGTATAATTATCTATATCACCTCATGGGGTCATAATTGAAGTTATAATCTTGTATGGCTAAAAACAAAGATACAATAAATAAAGAATTAAGTGGTACCATAGTGGTTTATTATATCAGGAACAGCTAGAATACCACAAATGTTTACAGTCTGGTGTAGGGGACATATTACAGGAATAATAGACTACAAGCTATTACTGCAGCCGCACAGACGGTTATAATCGGCTCAACGAAACGCCACCAACCCCCCCAAAAACTCCAACAAAGACCTAAAAGCGCAGAAATGAGACGGCGTTTAAAGCCCGCTGTCTGCCCTGTCTGTCTGTCTGGGCCTCTGTGTGAACCCTGCGGCGGAATCCGTCTGCGTCTCCTTTGATTTTTTTTTTCATTAATTCCCCCGACAAGACAAATACTACATTATCCACTGATGTTAATGGGACTTAAATGGACCACTAGAGCCAAACTGGAGCGTGCATTATTCCACGCAGAGTAGAATTGAGTGTGCTGTAACCACGACATACCTCCAGTGCTCCCCGTGTACGTAAACATGATCAAATGCGAGCGTGAGTAACGCAAATGCGTTCCGAGGAGGGAGAGAAAAAGTGGCGAAGGGGTTAAATTTTCATGCTGCGCAGTCGGTGACAGTCATGCCTCTTTGCCCTACTGAGAAATCATTCATTACCCTGAAGATTTGGGGGAAAACATGTCTGCTCTACATGGTTAAATGCACTCCACAGCACTTTAAAGTGCACTACTGTCGATAGACTAATGCTCCTGTGAGGATTTGCAGTTTTTGCTGTGACACTCATTGGATTAAAATGCTTGGCTGTTTTTCATACGGGTGTAGTAGACAGTTGCCTATAGTCATCACTCTACTTGCACGGCCTTCATGAGTACAAATAACCAACTCGAACAGCTCCATGTATATGATTTGTCCACGCATGCAGGATAACAAGTTTCATATTTGCACTCACCAACATAATGCACCACACACGTCTGTCCTTTTTTGGGGAAAGTCCTTCCTGTGAAGAAACCAACGAGGCGCTTAATATAACGGACATACTACGCAATTAAGGCGGTGTTTCTGCGGTTCTGTTAAATATATGCAAACAGCTCGCGCAATCGTGCACTTCGTTGAAAAACAGAAACGTGTATCGTAGTCTTGAAGTCGTCTTACCGTCACCCGGGGTTATAGTCTCGAT
Organism: Xyrichtys novacula; assembly: GCA_962446985.1. Lineage (NCBI taxonomy): Eukaryota > Metazoa > Chordata > Actinopteri > Labriformes > Labridae > Xyrichtys > Xyrichtys novacula. Next base: position 27,819,519 of record OY660867.1, read on the forward strand.
TTCGACTCCCATTTTAGTGGTGTTTTCTGGAGCTGCACCCGGCAACACTCTTCCCTTCCCGCAGTCTGTCTGTCTGCTCCTCCGGCGGATGTTCTCAGCTGTCTGTCTGTCTCCCTCTCTGGATCTCTGCGGGCACACCAACGTCAATAACTCATATCAACGACGGCACTTCCGCCCGCATCTTTCAAAATAAAGCCCATGCTGGGGTAGCAAGAAAGGCCAATCAAGATGAGGCGCTTCGTGAAAACTATTAGAAGATTAAAACCTTTTAACCACTTTTTTACGAAATTGTTTTCGAAATGAACATATTGACTTATAAAAGCAAGAAGACTTGCAAAATAATCCTTTGGAGAAAAGAAACCAACAACAATCATCTGATTGGTTTAAGATTCTTGAGTTTGCCTCTTGTGGTGGAGTAACAAATGCGACATTTACAACTTTCTTGATAAATGTCTATGGAAAGTTTAGATACGAAGGTTGACTTAAGAGTTTTGAAATAGGAAAACTTGAAAAACTTTGAGGAAGCTTCTTTGAGGAACTTCTAATTTATGGCACACCCAGAGGACAAGGTAGTACATTACAGTTCTACACTTACATTTTCAAGTCTCATCTTCCCACAAAACGTCTCGTACTGCTTTATTCTAACATTCAGGAATAATCTTTGCCATGTAATAATCAATGATCAATAATTTTTGCCATGAAGTAATCTATAATCAATCATCTTTGCCATGTAAAAATCAATAATCTTTGCCATGTATTCTAAACTTGAGTGACACCAACCCCCTAACTGTGGGTTCTGACACAAAACACAACAGAAACTAAACTCATTTTTCTTTATCTGGATGACTTTGCATTTGTGGCTCTTACAGAGACACTAGGTTACGTTTTTCAGTCTGTTAAAACACCCTCACGAGAGGTTCACTCATCCAATTAGACACATACACTATTTAAAAGAAGAGGGAAGGAAAATTCAACTTTTTTTTGTTTTACTATAGGATGTTTGCTGACTTACCATATTTAGACACAAAAATTCAACAGGTTCTAAGACTACATTTTGGTAGGAAAGAATGAAAGGACAACTATAACCTCAAAGCACCGGGATATCTGTACTGTTGGACAGTAAATAACTGAATGAGGTCAGCTGAATGGGGTACACACCCTCTTTTCCCACCACAATAAAAACACAAGACAGCGTGTTCTTTGTACATCAACCATAAAATGGATTTATTTTGCCAGAGGTCCAAACATGTTTCTGTGTTGCCCCAGGATGCATAGAAGATGTCAGTGTGTCATTGGAATTCCACTTCCACTACTACAAACCAGTGTTTACAATCTATGTGTTCTTTTGCTCAACCATTGGTTCAATAATAAAGCCATATGTAACTGTTATTTTCATTTTACACAATATCAAAATGCAACTGTGTCACTGGGACAGTTCTACAATCTGTAAAGGAAATAAGAAAGGAAAAAAAGGCAGTTTAAAAAAATAATTCCATCTTTATTTAAACAAAGGGACAAGTGAAGTTCTGGAGGTGAAGAAAGGAGCGTAAGGCTACTGGTATAGGTTGATTTGGAGAAAGGAAACTCCTCAGAATTGTTTTGTAATATATTAACACTTTTCTCTCCACAGATATTACGGGGAGAGAAACAGAAACGGTGACAAAACTGCTCTGTGAATAGCTTCTTTGAACCTTAATAGAACTCAAATCTTGGTGTGGTTCTTGTTTGTGCTGTCAGGACAGAAACAAACTAGGAGACTGCCGCTGTGGGAATCTGGTGTGGCTCCAGCACCTGATAATTGACATGGCTTCAGGGCCAAATGAAAATTGATAAAGAAGGAACGTGGCGAGCAAGGTAATGGATAAAAAAAGCCAGGTTCAGTGAACATCTCTGCGACTCATCTTGATTACAGAAACCTGGACTGCTGCTTTGTTTCTTGGGTTTAACCATCTACTTCTGTCAGGTCAACATCCCCATCAAAAGCACAACAAGACCATTTATTTCAGCTTGTCAGCAGCTCTTAAATATAAACTCTGTTCCATTCTGGAAGATTTTTAGTTTCCCCCTCGTAACTGCCTGTCACAGACCACAGAGGAGGGGAGGGGAAGAGTCAGGGTCTGGGGGACAGGATGTTGTTATTCACTTTAGAAAAACAAAAAATCAGAAATTAGAAGTCCATACATAAGTCTGTTTTCTCCTCCCTCAGAAGGGGCAGCAGGTTTCACAGGGCTGAAGTTACTCAGCCACACCACCGAGGGGGGGGGGGCTAACTCTTACTACTCCCCCTTCAGTTTAGCCGCTGGACGATGACAGCGTTGAGGAGATTGGCTTGCTGCAGCGTCTGGCTCTCATCCGACAGCTCCTTGTTGGGGAAGGTTGTCATGAGAACAAACTCTCTGGCAGCCATGGAGGGCCGAGCTGCGACCACAAACTGACGCAGGTCAGACACCCTGAGGGAGACAACGCACAATGGGAAATATGGTGAGCTTGCATCTGGAAATATCAACAGTGCCTTCGATAAAAATTTTGCAAAAAATAAAGCTTAAAAATGCCACATCTTAGGTGCATTATCTGTTTGTCAAGAGCAAAAAAACAAACAAAATACCTGAGTTTAAACATTCGTATTCCTTACTCACAGAGCTTACGAGTTTAAAGAGTTGTTTGTGGTGATGAAATTTTAAGTAAATTTTTTAATTCACAATCTTTTCTGAGTTTTCCCCAAAAAGTTAGAACTAGATCTTAATACAGATAAAAGTCATTCACAAAGTATTTCAATCCTTAAGAGAGCTCATAGGCTGAAAAGGTGTTGGTGAAGTGAGGAGGACTTTGAAGAGGCTTCAAAGTTTCTGAAGCTGAGGAGGAAATAGCACAAAGGTAGTAAAACAGGAGAAATACACTCCAAACTGTCCTCAGACCAATAAGCAAACTAAACAATGCCAGGAGAGTGATTGGTCTGATTGGCATGATGTTGATGGCAACAGGTTACAAACGACTAAAATAACCGCATTACAAGGTTTATAATAACCATGAGATGTTACACTGCAGTTGATGCATTTAAGGAGAGACAGAAAAACTGGCATCTGTCTGTTATCATGTACAGAGAGTACCTTGAGTACCTTGATTACAAAAAATGATTGAGGAATCTCCCTTTCTCGAGTACGGGTTTATAAACTCTGTCGTCACTGTTTTGCACATCTTATTTTCAAGGTGACACAATGCGCTTACATCACCACGGTAGGAGGAGTAAGTGAGATTTTGGTTTTGCGGAGTGGAAAAATTGAATGATGAGAGGGGCTTTTCTTCTGCAGAGCTCCAGTGGCTCGATAGCAATTCACTTCTGAGTCGTTAGCGGACATGATGAAAGCTAATATCATAGTTAGCTTTCTTACAAGCATTGCCATCCGTTACCGCACATGCTTGTTCCACGATAATTGCTCTCTAACTAAAAAAAAAAAAAGTTTTATCCGATTACTTGATTAATCGATGGAATATTCGGTAGGATACTTGATTACTAGAATACTGGATAGCTGCAGCCCTAATATAAATGGTCAGCCTGCATTGGAATAATAGACCTATGTGTGGGTCTAATGACTGTGAACCATAACACAGGCATGAAAATGGGTCAGGGGTTGAAAAGAGCCACATTAACACAAAAAAAACGTTTTTAAATCTTAGACAATAAAGTTATTATTTAGGAGAATAAAGTCAATAATATATAAGAAGAGTATATAAGAGGAGAGTTGCTAAAATCAGCACTGAGGAGCATTTACATGAATTGTACTTTAGTATAGGTTTCACAAACATGGAGATACTTAATCCTTTGGTACATGAGCATTACACTGTCAGAACTTTAAAAAGAATATATGAGAAATGCTGCTTTTGTGGAGGGGAGAATGGCTGGAAATGGCTGTACAGAGGCTAAATCCATCAATACAGCTGTTAATAGCAATAGCATAGGGCTTTAGTTTATCATATGAGTTTATATGCCATGAGGTGTTGAGGTCTCTGCATGTGTAGGTTACTGACTTACTGTAATCATCGGGTCTTCCTCGTCCTTATAAAAACCTGCTCTATTTCGGCGAGTGTCTGTCTTCTGTAGTCAAACCGTAAGATATCAAAATCTACCCGGATACAGCAATGCTGCTTTTTGATTGGCTGTTCAGTATATATACTTTATTTGATTGGCTTGCGCGTGGCACGCAGCTTCTGAACTCCTGGAGGAACTCAGTTGATTTCTACCTGTTCCATTGTTACAGAGGTGCAACTTTGTGGACATCACCATGTTCATTTAAATGCGTGAGAAATACAATGTGTGGCGTGTGAACGGGTGGGAATGTGTGTCACACGCTGAATGCGTGAGACTTGAGAGCCCTGCAGAGCAGTAAACGCGAGACGCCCGCTTTCGCTTTTTTAGATGGCTCAAAACTTGGATTATTTCGCATTGTTGTGTACTTTCAACCGCGCTCCCGTCAGGGGGGCATTCTACGGCAGGGGTGCATTCTACGGCACAACACCGGCGTGGACAAGTCCTGCTTCTTGTTCTCGCAGCTTTGCAATGCTACCACAGGCTCTCCAAGCACTCCAAGTGCACGTGAAGAGTGTGCGCATGATTGGAATAGTGGAACGCAGTTTGGCCTATGATTGGTTCTCGTCAGCGGAGGAGCCAGGAAGATTTGCTGACCGTCCAAGTGTCATTTAAAGGGCCGATTTCTGAAGTGCTCAGTTTACGTATTGAGTCAATCACATGATAATAAAAGAACAAAAAAATCTCCCCCCCCCAAAAAAAAAAAAAAAATTCTCCTCGGATCTACACGATTCATGTAGGTCACCCTTTTTGACTTCAAAACGGCGACTTTTGCCGAAAGGTGAGAGATTTTCATGCTTTTCATTCACAATTGCTTCACCTTTTAAAACAGGTGTGTAAGTTTTAAAGATGTGAAAAAAGGCCACCTTGTTTTGAACTTATATATGTTTCTGTTTCAGAAGCATGAAGAAGTTTGTGACCATTACTCCAGTGTAAAACGCAGAGAGAGACGCTTCATTGTGGTACACTGCTGGATCCAGAAGATGGTACACCAATATGCAAGCAACCACTTTGCTGAGCAGAGCATGCTGGGATAATTAGAAACAAGGAATAAGCTAGCGGTGCCTTACTTCATCTGCTTTTCTCCCATATTAATCACAAGATTGAGCAAAACAACAACAAACTTTGAGATCTTAAACACATAAATGAATTGTCGGTTGAAAAGACTCAACTGAGGGGAGGAGCATGACTTCAGGCACATTGATTGCAGGCACTGGGTCTGTATCTAACAGGGATCAGTGTTACCACAGGCAGAGCTTAACCACCATACTAGCAGCTGGCAAGACTGCAAAACAGATGGTAAATGAAAAAGCTACACAGCTGCAAAGGAAGTGCACACTGTGGACTTAGAGACAGAAGTCACCACACTGAAACACAGTATAAACCTTTTTTTCCCTCCAAAACAGACTGTCTTATTCGCTGGTTTGACTGATATTCATGAGTTTACGGTAATGAGTGTTCGATGCTGCAGTGACTACAAAGTCTGAATGTTATTTATTTTTGAGCTGTCTGGCTGGATGATGATTACTTACTACTTTTGGTCTTCTTCTTTGACCCATGTACTCTATGTGGAGCTTCTGAGGAAGGTTGTTGAATAGGTATAACTGCCAATGTGCAGGCAGGAAAAGTCCATCTGAACAATTTTTCTGTATTTCAAATTTGAATATGTCATCTTAGTAGTGAGATGTTATCCCACTGATGTTGCTCTCTTGATAATGGAGACAGTTTAGGCCTGAAGGGATGCTAAGTAGCATCAAATTGTAACACCTGTTACACAATGTCTTATTACTGAAAGCACCTTAGCTCTCACTTTGAGTTGATCTTTGCTGCCTTTTGATCAGAAAACTGGAAAACAAACTGAAGTGGTTTGGAGTAACAATATATCTGCACATCTGAGAAAAGTAAAGCTGTCTAATCAGTCACCTGTGGGTGTGGTTAAACTTTTGGACCAGCCTGCCTCCATCAGCCAGTCTGATCTGAATGTTGGTGACGGGCTGAGAGGAGTCCAGGTTCACAGAGGCGCTGGCCTGGGCCTCGTTAGCAGCTTGGTCTTGCTGGGAGGTGGCTGGGGCTGTGATCAACTCTGGAGTGGCGCTAGAAGGGAAGAGAAGGGAGAAGATTTCATTCCTCTCCGAGTAAAATATTTATCCATCAATTCATCAGAAATAAAGAGAAAAATAACCAGCTGTAAACCATTTTTTAACCAACATTACACCCTGTGACATTCAATAGAAATGAACAAGCACTGCTGGTGAGATGCAATTCTTCGCAATAGCTTCAAGGTTGTTGTTTTTTTTTACAAGAATTCTGAAACAAATGCTTTTTTAGGTCTTTTTCCAAGTTTGCAGACACGACGACAGATACATAAATATTAACAGCACCCAGTATTGACAAACAAATCAAGCTAAGGTTCAAACTAGTGGAGTTGTTATTTGGACAATGTCATATCAACATTGTCCAAAAGGCAACACTGAGGACTGTGCAGACTTTGCTGTAAGAATATGTGTGTGGTCAAGTATCCACAGGACGAGGGTATGTGTTTATTTTTGTGTACTTTTGTTTTAAGAAAACACTAAAACAAGTGTAATTTAAAACCTGAAAAGATCATGCTCCATTTTTTATTAACATTAGTTTACGGCAGTAAGAACTGACATACTAAATTTATTTAATATCCACCATAGTACTGTCTGCAGCCGATTAACAATATCATTTAAAATCTTTGGAAATTGTGTAAAATATGAATGTATCACATGCATTTAAACACCTTTTGTATCATTGAAAAAGTGAACTGTGTCCCTTTCACTAGTGCAAACACTGCCACAAGTATAAAATGCAGAGATGGTTTTTGTGTGTTACAGTGTTTATCCAAAGGACTGCACTCAAAGACACAAGTGAGAACTTGTGTGTCGACATGTCTAGGTGGAGCACTTTTTCAGTCTTTTTTTCCCCTTACTGGCTCATAATCAAGAATAAAAAGAAAACAGTAAAGAAACAGTAAATTTCAACTCTTTGGAGTGCTAGCTTAACTGAAAGGACTCTTTAATAGAACACTTTATCATCAAGATTTCAGTGTTACTAAAGGCTGTGCTCAATTACCACAGCTGGTAGGGTGGTAACAGATGGCACTCGTAAGAGCTACACATCTGCACAGAAACAGCATGTTGCTCAACACCATGAGAGCCTTCATTTAAGAACACCATTGAAACCTTTCTTCATCTGAAAGCTCCGAAAACAGACCGTTACACACATTACGGTACATTTTTTAAACACAATAAGGCCCTGGAAGGAACTGAATTCAGTGGCTATGAAGACTTCCCAGTGCATGCTTCTTTGTTGAGAGAAAAATTCACCAATCATAAGAATTGATTCCTCACTTGGTTAGCATTTCACATCATGAAGGATCAAACAAGATCTAATCATTTCACTTTAAAGAATGTAGTCTGGTGTCATCTTAAGCATCATTATTTCTTATCTAAATTTTTAAAGTACGAGTTTAACTTTGAAAAGTAAGGACACTTTCTTATTTTGTGAATGCATCTCAGTTACGTTACTTGGCGGATGGAAACCAGTCATTTATCTGGAATGACCCTGTCCCAGTCAATTCACAGACGATGATTCATTCTTAATTAGAACTAGGAGGACTGGTTTGACCAGCGTCTGTCACCTTTCTTCTTTTGAGTTATTATAAAGTGCTAAAAGAAAAAGAACCTCATCAAAGGAAACAAGGTTGCTTGTAGGTCTCACCTTCCCAACTTCTGTCCTTCTCCTCCAAAGGCCTTGAAGGCCATCTTAGGTTTAGAGAAGTCTTCATCCCTATGGTCCTCCATGTCTAGGTTGACTTGGCCCCCTCGAGACCGCTGCCTCAGCTCCAGGGGAATCTCCCTGCATGGTGAAAACCAACATTCGGTCAGGGAGGGTGCTTAATAACATAATCTTAGTGTTAGAGTGTTTTTTAAGCAGACTAGAGTGTAAAGATGAAGATTAGAATCAAGATACTCCCCTGAGATAAGAGAAGAACTTCATCTATTGATATTTATCTCCCTAAATGGGATTCTGGAAAAATGTGCTCTTTGTAACTACATGTACACTACAGGCCAAAAGTTTGGAAGCAAGGCCATTACAGGCCGAACAGTTGGGAGTTACTTCAAGTTTTTGTTCACAATGCTTTTTTTAAATCCAGCAGGAGTTTTATGTATTTTGGGATGTATTTACTCCATGATCAGATGTTGCTTTCATGGAAATGCACCATTTTACTCCATTTACCTTTTGATATGCATTGATGTTAACAGACCATTGCTAAATATATGTCAGCAAAAGATAATAAGGGCTTAGTTTAAGGGTGGAAAACATTTGCAAGAGTCACAACTTCAGTGCAAAAGCAAAAAACAAATCATAATTGAATTATTCACTTTAACTTTTTGGCTTTTGAGAGTCTGCATACAAAAATCCTAATAAATCTCAACTGCGTTCAAACTACCGCAAAGATGGCTAGAAAGAAGCAACTGAGTAAAGAAACAAAAGTACAGATTTGTACAATGAGGAAAGAAGGGTACACAGAAAGAGAAAATTGCAAAACACCTAAAGGTGTTTAACAAAGGAGTCCACTACACTCTGAAGAGACTAGAGGAACCTGGAAGTTATGATAAAAAAAGACCTGGACGAAAGAGAGTTACTACAAAAGCAGAGGATAAACATAGGATTGTCACCAGTAAGAGAGATCAGCAAAAGACAGCACCAAAAATAAGGGAGGAAATCAACATGACAAGGTCGAAACCCATATCTCTGACAACTGTGAAATGACGTTTGAGAAAGGCTGGTCTGAAGGGTTGTGTATCTGCAAAAAAACACTACTTCGTCCACAGAACAAGAAAAAGAGATATGAGTGGGCAAAAGCTCACAAAAATTGGACCTATGATGACTAGAAACAAGTTCTCTGGACTGATGAAAGCAAGTTTGAGCTGTTCGGTTCAAAACGCAGAGTCTATGTCCGCAGACAAACTGGTGAACGTCTGAAAGCGTCATGTGTTACACCCACAATTCAGCATGGAGGTGGTAGTTCCATGGTATGGGGATGTTTTGCAGGTGATCGAGTAAAAGATTTGTTTGAAGTAAAGGGTATCATGGAGAAGGAACAGTACCACGCCATCCTCCAGCACCATGCTGCTCCACCTGAAATCAGACTTGTGGCTCATAAGTTTGTTTTGCAGCAAGACAATGACCCTAAGCACTCTGCCAAGCTCTGTCAGGGTTACCTAGACAGAAAAGAAGAGGAAGGTGTTCTTCAAAAGATGGTTTGGCCCCCTCAGTCTCCAGACCTTTCTCCAATTGAGCTTGTGCGGGATGAATTGGATCGATCGGTCAGAAAAGCGTGTCACACGAATAAGCAGTTTCTTTTTAATGAACCTAAGAAAGCTTGGAATGCAATCCCTGGAACATACCTTAAAAAACGTATATGCCAAGCTGTTGTTAAAGCCAGAGGAGGTTACTTTAAAGAAAGCAAAGTCTAAGCAACAATAACTCAAATACCTAATAATTATTGTCAAAATGTCTTCTGATAAGTTACTCTACACACAAAAGTCATGTTTATTGTGTTGCAAATTATATATATGAAACTATGATCTTTTTTGTACAAGTCTGATCTTGCTTCCAAACTTTTGGCCTGTAGTGTATGTATTTATAATCAAACACTAATTCAAATGAATCTGGGATGATTTTTTAAATGTGATTGAATACTTGAAATAATAATCTCACCCCCTTCTGATAGCCTCGAGGAAGTTGGCGTTTCCAGGGTCACTGTAGTTTCTGAGCTCACCATCATCCAGACTGAAACCTGTTTTCCACAATTTCAGCACCACATGGACCTGGAACATAAACAGAAACATAAACGCTGTTCATATACTCTCGTGGAAATTTTTCTCTAAAAAGGAGGTTTTTCCTCCAGTTCTGCTGTATGAATGAGTCCTTTCGACTGAGACTTATTGGAGCCTGGTATGGACAGGGTCTGTACAGGTCCACTGTGCTTATAGAGCATCACACTTGCCGTGTACACAGCATATTAAGCCATGAAAACACAAGGTTTTATAATAGCTTGTATAAGAGAATTTAGTTTGACTTTCTTTCACAAAATTTAAGAACATCTAGTTTACACGTTATACTAGGTTGTGGCCTAATTGTGATAGAGGTAAGTCTACTACTAAACCAGAAAAACTGTGTATCCACTTAATGGAGTGAAAGGTTCAGACACAACATCTACAACTTGAAGCATTGGAACGATGATGCAGAGCACCCGAGGCAAAAGATTTGATACCTAACACAAAAGTCAACAATTAAATGCAACAATATCACTGATCCACATATGTCCTGTAAATATTTGCTGCTCCTAAAAAAACTCTAGCACAGCTTATATAGGCTGTGCCTGAGCTCACCAGTGCCTTAGCATAGTTACACAATATTTAGACTGAGAGTAAACATACAGAGATGCTAACTATTGTCGTGTTTGTTGTGGACTTACATCCTGCTGACTGTTTGAGGCTTGCCTCTCTCCGGCCACATAGGCGGACTCCTCCTCAGGAGCTGCACCGAGCCTGTAGCCTCCACCAATGAAGGCCTTCAGGAGAAAACACCATAAAAAAAACAAATGAGGGAAAGTGAATTTTAACAAATGGATACTGCAAGAGGAAAACTTGGAGTTCAGTTTCACCCTAGCTCTGCTGGGCTCTCCTGGCCCTCGACCGCTTTTGTCCAGGGGCACAGCTCCATGTTCTCTGGCCCCCTTGAACAAATCCTCCACGACTTCATTGGAGCTTTTCTTCTTGGGAGGCCCGACTATCTGCTGCCCACTGCGCTCTGATCCTCCCGCAAAAAACCTGATAGAGAGTGAAGTAAGAGTTTCGTAAGATCAAAACAAATGCAGCAAAAATACACAGACAAGAAAATAAAAAGAACTCTGACACAGCAACAATATCAACAGAGTTTCATCTTTTGAACACCGATATCACAGACAGGTTTCACAATTTTCTGGAGTTAATTTGAGACATGTTACCGACATGTGATTTTGACAAAACAATAAAGAAAGTTTTAGCTATTCAGGACAACCTAGTATAACCTGTATTCAAAGGAAAATGATTACACCAGGAATCCAAATATGATGTAATTTCACTAAAAGCAAATGCTGATGCCCGTTCAAATATCACGTCAACTAAAATTGAACTCTTTTGTGGTAATTGTACCATAACGTTGTGAGAGACAGGAACAGACTCCGGTGGTCTTTAGTGCTGTTCAGTACTATCAGACATAAAAATGATGGAGATTATAACTTTTTAAGAAAGTGGTATTGAAAGTATCAAAGCATCAAAGATTTTGACAACCTTATTCCAAGGACAAAATAAAAAAACAATAAGTAAAAGTCAGGCACAGACAGACTGTGAAGCCAATCATGAAAAGTAAAGGGTAAAGAGGCTGACTGCTTGCTCTCAAGCCCTGTCTGCATGATACCCTGTAGCATTCTGATTGGCTGATTTGTAACCATGAGTTGTAACAGCGAAGACATTTTGGACTTTTGGTCCTGATTTTCTGTCAGACTGTTACTGCAGGCTGTCTTTGCTCGCTGAAGCCTTTAATTAGCCACTCGTGTACGTCGTGTCTCACAGTGAAACTCTGAACAGGGATTTTGATTGACAAGCAAAGATTTTACCGTGTTACACAAACTTGTCATTCATCAGTGTGCTCTCAAGTGCAGAGCAAATGAACCTCCAGTCAAGCCAGTATAACCTTTCAATTGTATTGTTTTAACAACTTCAATTTGTATTTTTACTTAAGCAGCTACAATGTATGCACAACAGTTATATGTCCAGGCTTTGTTGCCATACCAGAGATGATGTGAGCCTCCTGACAGGAGCAGCTAGATAAAACAATCAGTATGTTTATATGATGTTTAATCCAATTGATTTATTGTGTTAGTCCACCTTTCACCAAAAGTAAACACGTCAGCCTGACTTAAACGGCACGAAGTAGGGTTGCTCAAAGTTGGCCAAACATACAGTACCTTGATTATCTTTTAAGGGATTGATTTTCAAATGCAAGTATACACCTGATTAGACCCATACCAGCCTCAGTGTTCTGTGCATGCTCTGCAGTTTGCACACCAAACTTTGACTCTGAAGTCAAGTCGTACAAATGCATGGAAGACAGCAGGAGGACAACAGAACCTCAGAAAGCGCTGGTTGTCCACATGGTCACAGTTTGACATACTAGTAGTTGGCTCTTGCTTACTTGTTTGTTGACTGTTTTTGAATGTGATATAATCATAGACCAGTGTTTCCCCTAGAATTTGTTTCATCAGCGGCGCTGCTGTGTCCGTGTGTGTGGGGGGATTTCACTGTTACCCCCACTCTCTTGCTGCTAAAGGAGGTACGCTGTTACGTTCACGTTAAGTTACGTTACCCGTGCTACTCGCTGTAGACTGTGTACAAGCTTGAACATTACCCTTCGCATTGATGGAAGAGGGTCCGACAGGATTTGATGCACTCGTTGATGACTCAAAACAAGTCGAAAATAACATTGTGTGCTGTTGTGCTCACACTGGGCGAGCAGAAATCATTAATGGCGCATTGATATTGATGATCAAGTGAAATTTCAGTAGCTGCGCATGTATACGTAGCATACGTAGTAGCGCACGCAATTCGGCAGCGGCACTCCATGAATGTAGGGGAAACACTGAAGACTGAATATACTGTGGACAACTTGGCTCCGCCTTCCTTCATTATATGAATTTGAAGCTGGATTTGCTCTCGGCATTTCTGGGATTTTCTCCACTTCCTGGAACCACCACTTGCACAGTCGCGTTGTATGCATTTGACCACTTGTGCAGTAGCGCGAGAATCGCTGTGATGATGCTCTGCTCAAACAGCATATTCCTTGGGTGAGCTACGCAATCACACGCCATCACAAACCAGTTTAACAGTAACTAGATAATGCACTAGATTATTCATTCTCTCGAGACATCAGCTTTCTGCACGTTTCATGTCTGAATTCAGATTTCTTTGTCCATAAATGTCAAATTATTTGATAGTAATTGTCAAGAAATCATCCAGACTAGGGCTGCACGATATATCGTTTGAGCATCGTCATCGCGATGTACGTGTGTGCAATAGTCACATCGCAGAGCCTGCGATGTCGGAGGTGAATGAACTCATCTAATTTCAAGGGTAGCCGACTAAGTAGGCCTGGACGATATAGAAAAAAAGCATATCGATAAAAAATAAATCATATTGATCGATATCGATAATTATCGATATAATTGTTATAATTATTTAACATATATTTTAATTGCAGCCCTGGATGTTTTATGCTATTGCTTAATGACCTACTTTTAATAAAGAACACACAAGCACTGAATTCAAATTCAAACCTTTATTCAACCACCTTTTTTTTTTTTTTTACCACAACTGAAAGTTTTTTAAAAAAGAACTTAAAAAAAAAAAAGAAATCAACTTAAGTGGCCTGAGTGACGTCAGTAAATACTGACAAACATAAAGACTAAAGTGACCAGAAAATCTGATAAATAAATATTTAAATAGTCTTTTGATGAAAATAAACAAATATATAAATAAACAGAATAGCTTTAGGTGGGAATAGCATACTACCAGTTTTAACTGTGTGGGAAACTGCCCACAGCCTGGTGTCTGAACACTGAAATATTTCTCCCGGGGTCGGGAGATTTATTTTTTTTAAATATCATGTGATTGACTTAATACACAAACTAAGCACGAGAAGCAGGACTTATCCACGCCGGTGTTGTGTCGTAAAATGCACCCCTGCCGAGTGCACCCCCTGCTAGTAGCCATGGTCCAAATACTCGCGTCTTTGTAAAATATGAGCTCATTTTCTTCCACTTTAAGAAGCTACACCGGAACGTATTTCCTCCGCACCCTTCTCACCTTTTCAACCCCTGACCCATTTTCATGCCTGAAGCGCTGTGTTTGAGAAATACTTGCGGCCGGACACTTCATATTGCGGGTCGAGAGTGGCTAGAAGCTGGTCGAAGCCAGGCTTTTCAACGGTAGTTATTGGCAGTATGTCCCTCGCTATGGAGCATGTTACTGCATGGGTGATGTCCTTATGCCGCTCGGACGCTTTGTCGTATTTTGGCAAGAAACGAAGTCTGCTTCACATGCTTTGTGCTGGTGCTGGCAGCGGTTCCAGAGGATTCCTCCGACGATGACGTGGAGCCGCGGCGCGGCCGACACAGCTCGTACTCCTGCGGGTACGATCGGTTTAGATGGTAAAACAAGTTGGTTGTGTTATCAGACTTCGTTTTTACTAATTCTCTGCAAATTTTGCAAACGACCGCTGTTCGCTTTTTGTCAGACTTCTAAAAACCAAAACATTGCCATGCTGGTGAACTACTGAAACCTTTTTTCGGGACAATGTCCTCCGCTTCTCCTTGCTGTATCATTTTTTCTAATACACGTGCTGTCTGTTGTGGTTTGATAGGGGCTGGGCTTGGTGCCGTAGCGTACCTGGGTCTGCGTTTGTGATTGGTTGGGAGGAAGTAATGACTGTAGTAAAAGCTACATGATAGGCTATGATGAAAAAGAAAGGGAAACTGTGTTTTTCTATCGAACTTTTTATCGACCCGTTTTTTTTCTATCGCACCACACGTCTATCGATCGATATATATTGTTATCGAATTATCGTCCAGCACTACGACTAAGATACACTGCATGTGACTGCATGTGCTTTGCAGCGATCCACCAGTCACCTTCGTTCTTTACTCAGTTGCCAATCAGACTACCCTGCCAGCTATCAATCAAAATCAGAGAGGAGGAAACCCACCCCGTCACATGTCCTGCACATGGAGGGAGTCGCTGGCGCTACCGGAGTTGAGCTGAGAAAGTGTGTCCGCTGAGAATTACTTTCGGAACATTACTCATCACTGTTTAGCCCAACAAATAAGAACTGTATGGGTTTTAAATTGTACATTTCCCTGGACCACTGTACTATAAGCAGTGCGCGTTTTGTGAGGTGCAGAACAATAAAAGCTAAAAATATCTCTGAGACAGACAAAAGCCATTCTACTAACATTCACAAAAAGAGGTAAGATCAGTGCAGGTTAACTGTCCTCAAGATTTCAGCAGTGCAGCATAACATTAAGTTCTATTCAGGTCATCTGGTGAAAATTCCTGTATTTTTTTAATATCGCAATATATAAAGCAGGGTTGAAAAAAATCGCAATGTTAGTTTTTTCCAATAACGTGCAGCCTTAATCCAGACATTATGCATTTGTCAAATGCTCTATATTCTGGAATTCATTTGACAGATTATGACCATAAAGAGTAATTTTTAACCAGAAAGAATCATTTGATGTCTTCATCAGTAAAAACTGTCCTTCAAATGAGAAAGAAATACTAATATGTAACTTGTGTTGATGGACAGACTTATAGCTTATGCAAAGATTTGAATTACTTCTCATGAATGTTACTGCCAATTCTAAACCAGAGCATATTGTTGCTCTTCTGCCAGATGTCTAAGCATTCCTACATGTGCAAAAACTGTAAAGTTGTGTACACAGCACAGTCAACAGGGAAGCAGCCAGCACTGTCTTGGAAACTACCTTCAGATTGATGATCCAGCTCAAGCTTATTTTGCCAAAATTGTGTTTAACTTGAGTCAGCCGCTTGTCAAGCATTCAATTCTCAATACTTCGATACTCAGTCATTTCTTTAGACTTGAGCTCAGAGTTTGCAAAACATAAATGGCCTTCAAATTGACTCAACAAACAGCACAGCTAGAGAAGCAGAATCTGTTGATGCTGCAGGAAAGCCTGTCAGCTCAGAGTGAAAGAGGAGAGACCAAAAATAGTTTGGTGCATTGTGGAAACACCTCAGGTGTGACCATACCATCTAAACACTTTGAGGATGTACAACTCAGACAAACAGCCACTTAACAGATCCTAACATCTGTCAGTGCCATCTGGGAGGATAAATAAGACCTCAAAGATGACTGTCTTTCACCGTTAAACAAATTAGGGACTGTGACTTTGTTTATTATGAACTTATCATTGAGTCTTTTATTGTCGACTGTGACTGTTGGTCTTTTTTTTTTTTTTTTTACTCTGATTTGATAAATGTTCTTTGTTTTTTGGCTGGAGAACTATCTCCCATACAACAATCAATAAAATCATAACAGATCAATATAAGCACTTTAAACCCAGTGCATACAATACCAAAGACAGGGGGCAAACTTACCTTTGGCCTTCCTCCTCATCACTCTCCTCCTCTGCCTCATGCATCAGGTCTCGAAAGGAGGTCACTCTGGGCTGGGCACTATTGTCAAACATAAAATATGTAGGGTCAATGAACTGACGTATATGTGACATAATTATACTGATACATGAACTAAGCTTTCAAATAAGGTATACAAACACACCCTGTGGATTTATTGCCTAAGACTGTTTGCTGAACTTGACTTTTGGACATTACACAGACTAATGGCAGGTGTGCTATAAAAGTGCTATTGGATACAATAGGGACTGGTAGGGGTGTCTATCCCCAGTCCCAGTCCACAAGTACATGCTCTGTAATGTCATTTTATATTGCAGTCACTTCTTGGATAAAGACAAAGACAGTGGTCTCACTAGTTGGTCATTATAATAGCCAGGCAACAACAAACGCTTCCAAACCTTGCGGTCATTATTGTTCTGAGAGCAGCATTTACGCTACAATTTTTGGGAATACCAGTATTCCTCACAATGTGGGGCCACTGTGGCTCAGTGGTAGAATCAGTGTCTCAGCTGGAGGGTTGGCAGTTTGATCTACAGCCCCAGAAGCCAACACGTCAAGACACTAAACCCATAACAGCGGCTGATGGCATTGCATGCAGCATGTGAATGTTTAAGAATAGGATTGGTGAGTAGTGGTGTGTGTGTGTGTGTGTGTGTGTGTGTGTGTGTGTGTGTGTGTGTGTGTGTGTGTGTGTGTGTGTGTGTGTGTGTGTGTGTGTTATGCGTGTGTGTGTGTGTGTGTGTGTGTTATGCGTGCATGCGTGTGTGTGAGGACTTGAAAAACAGTAAATAAGTGCAGAGGTAGAATCAATTTTACATTTGAGGTAATGCAGCCCCCTGTAACACAAAATGGACATTACCTTGGCCCAGCAGATCTGGACACTGAGGAGCCCCCCTCAGGCTGGGGAAGTGTCACTATGTCGTCATCAGCTCCATCCTCAAAGAAACTGGCAAGTGCAAGCTGAGGTAAAAGAAAACTGATCAATGTCAGGGGAGGAAAGAGTGCAGATATTTTCTACTTGAGTAAAAGTAGTTACAATCATGACATTATCATATTCAAGTAAAAGTAGTTTCAAAAAATGACATTAAACTAAAATTAAGCACACCTGTGTTTTGATCTTCTCAATTAAAAGTAAAAAAATATTTTTTTATTTGAAATGCATTAAGTACTTCTTTAAATGCAGGTATGGAAGTAAGATATTCAGCCTATGTCTACGGAGCATCAGCTGCCCAAACTAACAGTAGTAATATCATAGTCTCTGCACAAGACATAGCACATTATTATAATCCAAAACTCAGGACTTAGTTTACTGGAATAAGTAAAAATGGCCGCCGGTAGAGTCAGATTTTTTCTAGGTTAGATTCTACAACCAGCCTTTTTTCCTTGTTAAAAAAAAAATTTAAAAGACAATTTTGGGTTAAAATATCTTGAAATAGGATTATATTTGAACCTTTCGGGTCAAAATACATACTATTAAGTGCAATGAGATATTTTGACTAGAAACGAAACAAATTCACTTGGTAAGATATGAGTTTTTGCAGTGTAGATATGATCTAATCCGAAGAATGCAGGGAGAAGATGGGAGGCTTGTTTCTATTAGCGGCTGTTCTACTCAGAAACTGAAGTCAAATGAAGCGCGATACAATATTCTCTACAGAGTAAAAGTTCAAGTGCTGATTTAAAAAATAAATAAAGAACTTCCCATCTGATCAATGGCACAGTTTACTGTCAGAGTCTAAATTCCTGTATGTGAACCAGCCATAACATTATAAACAACAAGTTGGTCTAATGCAAACCAACACAACAACTCTACCACAAAGTCTGCTTTTACCAAGCGTTGTTGTTGTCATGATCAGACAACTAATTATTACACCTCCTATTTCTCATAGAAGTCATAGTGGGTGTGGGCTGTAGTGTGTTATTTTCAAAGGTGTGCCTTATACTTTGCTTAAATGTAGAACCTTTGTAAAAATGAGAATTTATGACAGACCTGTTATATTTGGTTTCATAAGCCTGCCCAGGCATTCATACGGCTTTGTCTAGTCGGTGAGGGTGAGATTTTCTTTAAAACCATTTTTAGGATTCTATCCCACGTCTGACTTTGTTACATAAGTATGTACTTGTATTTAATCATTTTAGTTTCAATGGGCTTAAATGGAACAAAGATGTCATGTACATGTGTCTTTGACGCAGTGCTTGATACCTCTGAATAACACATATAGATCCAGACCTTATTTGAGTAGCAGACACCAGTACATGGAAATATCTGTGACACAGCAGCCTCTCTTAGGTATCACGTTGGGCTAATCTTTATATTTATTGCTATTGTAAAGGCGCTTTCTAAGTATCATAATACATCACAACATTCATTCGGTTTCGTTTCCTTTTCATGCCCAAAACTGAACAGATAAAAGCGGAGTAATGAGTCACTCGTTGATGTATATTTACTCAACAGCTGACACAGCGGTATATCCATCTCAATCCTTCAGTTTTCTGGATTAAGATCACCTTAAGCGAGCCTCAGCGCTAGCTTCGGCTAACTCCAGCTAGCGCAGCTCATTGAAATTACCGAACACTAACATTAGCGTTAGCCAAAACTTAAGGTCTGAATAGCTTTGTTCATAAGACAAAAAGAGCCAAGCTTCTTTTAACGGAAAGCTGTGTCGGCTAAAAATGTACAGCGAGCTTGTTGTTGCGGACAGAAAGCGCTCGGGCCATTGTCAAAGAGTGACTTGCACAAATTACCGGCAACACAGGCTAATGTTAGCCGGGAGACACATGTCATGACAGCCCTTTCTGCTCGATTTTCACCCGTGAATTCAGCCGTTACCGTGAGGAAAACAACCACGGAGATGTACCTGCAAATTCCAACCGGCGGACTCCAGGAAAAACCGAGCCCTCTCCTCGTCCACATCAGTAACAGCGACGAATTCCCTCACAGACTCTACAGACTCTTCTTGGCTCGCCATTTTGATTTGCTCCTTCAACAACTCGTCCGCCTCCACCTGAGGAAACAAGCAATAGATGATGGTTCCTATCCGGGTTTCAACCATGGACCATAACCGAAAACACAAATTGAAATAAATTTTGTTAATTAAATTTCTGTAATACTTCTATTTGTTTTGTTTTACTGAAACTTAATATATTCCTAAATCTATTTTTTTGTTAGAAGGCTGAAAATCGTTTTGTTTTGCTGCACTGTTAGTATTATTAGGACCACTAGGTGGAGGCGTAACCACAGGTTATTCAAAACAAACCTATTTTATGAAGCTAAGGCTCATGGATAAGGACGAAAAACAGCAGGCAAGAGAGTTTTAAAATCCCCTTAAAATGGTACTTCATAACTTTACAGTAAGGGCGCTGCTTGTCCACTTGTTAAAGTATTTATTTAGTTTTAACTTCTACTTTGAGTCGTTACGTATCTACTTTTTATGATGCATTTCAGTTTTTTTTTGTTTGTTTTTTTTTGTTATTGCAGGTCTGCTATCAAAGAAAATATGTCAAGCTATTTGGAGACATTAAGATGTTATCTCATCCCTTCTCATTAATGAGATCCCACCCATCTCGTCAAGATCTGACACCTCAGTGTGAGACCACAGATCTTAATCAGATTCTTATCACACTTTCAAGTTCCAGCTCTTGTTTTTCCTCACCATGCAAAACCAAAATGAAACCTGTGCTGACAGAAGTGTGTGTCACCTCACCTTTGACAAAAATATTCCCATAAACCTGTCCTTTTTAAGTGTGAAGAACAGATGGAGAGAGTTTTCCCATGGGAGATACCTTTGTAACCCTGTTTGGGTGTCTGATAGCAGGTCGGTCAGATGGTGCACTGTAATAAGACAGAATGGGAGCATCTTAATTGTTTCTAGAGGGGAAAGGGTTGATGAGGTTTTCGTGATATGCTGCTGGTTGTTTGATCTCCAAGGCTAATTAATCTGCTGAAAAGTGAGAAAAACCATGTTGTCATGACACCTCATAAGCACAACCCCCTCTCTTTTCCTCAGATGCAAACAAAGATGAACAAAAAAACAGAAAATACAGTGCAATTCATTGAAGAGGTTTATTCTTATATGGCTCCCCTTTTGGATGTTTTTTTACCTTTAGGGTCTGAATGATGAGGCAACAGCACCCACATGCAGGGCAAGAGGGAGGTAGAGACAAAGAGACAGGAAGGATGTTAATACCTACAGATTGATCCTTTAAGAGCAAGAACATTTGTGAATATGACAGAAATTATAAAAGAAAGAAGACAAATGAGCACTGATGGAGACTATTCTAACCGTAAATAAACCATCAATAGACTTAGAGCCTCAGGCTTGTCATGCAAATAACAAAGGAAAGTGAAAAAGTGAAAGTTCAATCCCTAATCTCACCTAAGAAAACCCTTAAAAAGATGCAAGCGCTGATGATGTGAACAAAAGTAGTGTATCTTCCCATGAGATGTAAAGCTGATGTAAATGTTACACTCAGCCTGTTTTTATGTAAGGTTAGACGCAGGCAGTGAACACAGATATGTCAACAGAGGCTAATGTAGTTCAAGGAGTAAGTGTCCAAGGCCCAGAGACATGCCGAAACACGTCACAGGTAGTTTACAGGCGGTTAAGATGATTCCAGAAACTGAACAAACAAAACTGATAGAAAGAAATGTGAATGTGGTTCAACACATTCCATTCAGGTGAGTCTGAGACCTGACAAGGTTTGTTTTGCTTTCGTTTTCTTGATTTTTATGAAAGAAAAAATGTTGATGCCTTTGTAAGATGTACAAAAGCAAGCAAGACAATCAGCAACAAGTCTATATTTATGTTCTTATTTTTCATCTCTGAAAGTGTCCCCATTGTGTTAAATAACAGGAAAAGAATAAATATAACTTTGATAACAGTTGTTAAAGACGATAGTGGGAACTGAAAGGGTATGTACACACATACTCAGATCACCCTATCAAAATACATTAGCTATTGAAAGTCCCTTTTGTGACGTTACCTACTGAGGATTGCTTGTAAAGTGAACTTGTTTTAATTGTAAGGACAGAGCAGCACATCTTGCCAGTGCATTAAGATTTTATGACTTCTTGTACTTTGCCCTTTCAGTAGAGGAAAAACCCTCCGGTTCCCCATTCTGATTTAATCTTGAGCAACCCGCAGGAGGTCACCAACCAGAGGAGCACAGAGGAGAAGAGACAGCTTATGGGAGTGAAGCTATGGCAGGAGGTTGATTAAGCAAAGCATCCATAAACCCTTGAGACCTCAGAGCCTCCCTCTGCCTCCCTATCCCCCACCCCTCTAAATTACGTACACACAACTTGTGCAATTACCTTGTTCTTCTTTCCTCCCTTAGGCAGCATGTCGTAAAGAAAACCACAGCATTGTTTATGACTCCTGTCAGTGTATTATTGCTTATCACTCTTAGGAAAGCACCTAAACTTTTGACCAAAGGGCAAAACAAGCATAGCAAGAGGGGAAATGATGCATGTATACTTCATTTAAATTAGACAAAACTTTCTCTTAGCTATGAAATGCATAATGTTTTGTTTTAATTTGAGCCTGTAACAGTATTGTTTGATAGAAATGAACTCAAAGCAGTTGTGCCTTTGTACTCTGGAGACTTTTCATCATATTTGCTTCTCCTTTACACTTTTCTGTTATGTCCAACTGAATTAGGATTGTACTGTTATTTTCTTCCTTGTGTTCATCCTTCTCCTGCTGCAAGAACAATATATCTCCCGCCCTTCAGGCAGTCAAGAGCTCATTTGACAATACTGTCTGAGGGGGTCAAGGCCTTGTGTCTATTTAACAACCATGCTAAAGGTCAACAGTGTCACAAACCATTGGTTCTTTAGAAGGGAAACCTTTAACAAGACTTCACATGATGTATGGCAGCTGAATGGGTGATGCTTGGCATTATGTGTAACAGAAAAACATGTCTGACTGATAGTATCTCTGATCCAGCTGATCACTCATTCAAAACACAGGCCATGTAACACCAACATTTTGACATAACCCTCTAGCATTGTTACTTCTGTTAAGTATTTCACTGATGCATCTTCTATTCTTATACATGGTGGGTGTATGAGAGCAGTTTTCTTACATTTAGGTAAATAAAAAACACACAGAAGACTAAAAAACATTATTGAATAAGTTAAACTTCAGGTTCACTTCTTCATTTCTCATTCAGGTTAAATGCTTGATGTACTTCTTTAATTTTTAGAAACAGCTTAAAAATGGTGAAACTGAAGTCTCTGACCCAAATGATTTCAGTCAGGTTGAAGAAAAATACAGCTATTAGCGTCACGTTACCAAGTGACCCCCTACCCACTGATGACTGTCTGTGGTTGTTGCAGTCACAGCATCTGTTGAAACAAAAAGTTCCTCTTTATCATGAGGTCAAAATGTACTCACCAGCCATGTCTGTGATGTTTGACCTAATAAAGACAGAATCCACAGGAGCTCTCTCTGTTTTGTAAAAGTTCACTCAGGATCACTTTGAATTACTTGTGTTCCTTCGTTATATTTGCCATTATGGCTCCATCCGGAGAGAGTCAAGCCTTGTTCGAAAGTATGAGAAGGCGATGGCCATGACAAAAGCACCAGAATATGACAAATTGGTTATGATAATTGGATCATGTTATGCAGACTTCAATTTGATTTTCCTTGCAACCCAGTGGGTCACGGTGTACATTTGTGATGTCTTTGTCAGAAAGAGAAAGAGGATTTTCATGCATTGATACTCACTCTGCTTGTGTCACTGTCATGACTGATGGTTTTTTAGTCTGTTAAAACCACAGCTGCATTCACAGTGTCACAGAGGTATTTCCCTTTGGGACAACATCTAAGACCACCAGACAGACACCACCATAGAAGTCCAGGTGAACTCAGCTGTAACAATGGCTGCCCTGAGGGTTGCTGTCAATGTGGAGCTTTGTTCCCACCTATCAACAGTCTAACCATAGTTATACCCCAGACCCATTTCTTAGGATCTGCTGACATAATGCCACTGGGACCTACTTTACATCATCCTGTAATGTGAAGAACATGTGGAGAGTATTTAAGTGACATGGGGGCTCTAGATGAGGCGCCATGGTGGTTTTCTGTTGTACCAAGAAAATCTGCAGCTACACAGCACTGCTTTCATACAGAGATATGAAAAAAGATTAGCGAGAACCAAAGCACAGCAGGTCCTGAATGTTTATCAGCTTAGAGTAAATCTTCAGGCATAAACACATATTTACATTTCACTAAATGAGCAGTGGCTGTTTGCTTTATCTCAGAAATCTACATATGTTGGAAGGATAACATACAAGGAAGGACGGACATATCAGCTCACTAGCATCCTCCTGTGAGTTCAAGCAATGATTAAAAATGGGAGTTACTCAAACTCTTTGTCCTCCACTTTAATCAAGATCAGTATTAAAGAATCATTATTTCCAAGTTTTAACTTGCACAATATCTTGATTTACTTCCCCACACTTGCTTCAACATTTCACCTCCCACCTGATCCCACTGTTTGGGTTCCCAGCAGTGACGTGCAATCAGGGGAGGCAGGAGAGGCCGTGCCTCGCCTGTCATCATGGAAAGAAAAAAAATGGAAAATGAAAAATTTAATTAAACGGTTATATTTATCCAGTGATTTCCACTACAAAGGTATTTTTCATTTATCTTCAGTTTTAGATTATTTTTTATTCAAAATCACTGAATTTTCACATTAACTGTTCAAATACTGAGAAGAGACAAGTGGTGAGGCAGCAGTCAGAGAAGCCTCACCATGGATTGCACAATAACTCAGCTAACTGTATTGGCATGCTATGCAGTGAGACCGTATTGCTATTTCTCTGTATTTCTTAATTAAAATGCTCAAACCCTAATGCTATATGAACTAAAACTACACAGATTGTATACACTGTATGGTATTTTTGTCAACAACTGTATGTGTGTAACATTTTTCTTGTGCTGAACAATTATAATATGATTGCGAAAGGGCACGAAGTGAGGCACGCAGTTCTCCTGACTGAGAACTGGTAGGGGGAATCGTGATCCAAGTGATTCTTCTTGCAACATCTCAACCGAAGATTAAGCGGCAGTAAGACACAAGCTACAGTTAGCAAGTCAAGTGTAGCCAACAGTTTTTTTTTCCCACTCGTATGGCCTTGTTTTTATCTGACGGAGTATTATGGCCACATTAAGAAGAAAAAAAATTAAGACTTCGAGTTTAAAGTCATTAACTAGCTAATGATCTGATAATCTGTCTGTCTAATAATTAACATTTGCAATTCAGAGGGAGTCGAGCTCCGACAAGCACTGCGTCTGTCTCTGACGCCGGCAGCAACTTACACCTGCAGAGGGATCAACAACTTATGGCGTATAGATTCATACGATAAACTAAACGCCTATGCTATTGCTCTTGCTATAAACAGCTGCATTGACGGATTTAGCCTTTGCATGGCCATTTCCAACCCCCCAATGTGACAATGTGATGCTGAAACACCAAAGGATTTAGTATCTCCTTGTTATAAACCTATAGCTACTAGAGTACAATTCATCTAAATGCTCTGCAACGCTCCTTTAATCAGCTCTCCTTTAAATCAACAGGTTAGAATAGCTATTAGCTACGACTTTATTCTCATAAATAATGACTTTATTACAACTTTATTCTCTAAAATAACGACTTTTTTTTCGTAATTAGTGATTTTATTACAACTTTATTCTCGTAAGTGATGACTTTAATCTCGGTCTTAATTTTTTTTTCCTTAATGAGGCCCTAATACTCTGTTGTACTTTTAAAAGGAAGGATTGAAATGACCTTTTCTGCTTTTCCTGCCTTTTTTTCTCAACTTGTGACAATGGGCTCTATTTTCATGTACGCCAGTGAGGCGGCTATCTAGTAAATATCTAGTAAATAAACATACATGATGAAGTTAAGATATTTAATTCATCTCCCTCCTTTTCTTTCTTCCTCTTCCTCTTATTTCTTGCGCAGCTTGACCTGGACATGTCTCTGTGTCCTCTGTCCGTCCTGCGGCTGAACAGATTTGTTTCAGTGCTCAGATGAGTTATTTACTTTAAGCCTACATACAAATATTATAATACTCAGTTTTGTGAGCCAAATTTATTTAATATGCCAACATCTATGGAAGAAAGAGCCAGGCCACGGAGCGCGATGCGTCATTTACGCACAGATGGTTCAGATTTTAATGCCATTTTTGGAGTCTATGTTGTGATCTGTGCGCACAACCCACCTTTGTCACATGAGGTTTGAATATATGCAACTTTATGTGAGTGTCTTTATTTGTGGAAAAGGATGTTTGTCTTACCAGTGGGTCCAACATTACACACACCATATCCGTCTGTGCTCATATGAGAGAGTGTGGAGGATGCCAAATGCAGCGCTTACAGTGACACTTGTTGAGGAGCTGCCTTCTGTCGCCATCGTGTGGCATTACTGTCTTCAGACATCTCTTGATCTCTTTGACTACTTCACGAAAATAGTAATACGCCTTGCTGGTGGCGGATTTAAAGGCAAGGAGAGGAGCTTATGTGATTGGTGAAAACAGGTCTCGGCTGTGTTAAACCCACTCCACGCCCTCTCTCCTCCCTAGCTACGACTTACGCCGCTGGGAGGAGCTGAGTTAGGGAGGGGGGATACTTACGCCAGGCTGCGCCGCTCGCCAAAATACCAAATTGTGCTTGGGAACGCCTTGTCGACGCAGCGGACCTGACTTACGCCGCAGGCGACTTCAGTAAGTCCACAAAGTGCACTCACTTGCTGGATAATGTTGTCAAGCTCCGTTTACCCAGAGCAGCTCCTACAAGATGGAGCTCTAACTCTAGGCTGCTGCAGACAATAGGCATGCACCACAATGATCTGCACGAGTTATTTCAGATCATTATAGACAATCCTGAATGCTAGGAAAATGACACGCTGATGATGGCAGCAGGATATGATCGGTGGCCGTCATAAGCATCAACATGCTTTCTCCTTATGGCATATGAGGGCATTTTCAAGTAAATATTTGAAGCACTTTTTTAAGTGCTGCAAAAAAAAAAAAGTGATAGACATTGAATATTGTCTTGAACGCATCAGTGACACTGTTGCAGCTCTCGAGTGCATGAGACTGGCGTTTCTGTGACTGATTTGAGGAGAAATACAGTGCACTTGGCTTGACAGACAGAGGAGGCAGACAGTTGATTAAATGTAAACGGAAACGACTGTTCTGTAACATTCTGGATAACATAAGCCACCCAATGACGGTGAGGTTTGATCATTTCGGTGAGCTGGCTTTCCATGATTTGGTGGATTGCGCAAAATTCAGTAAAATGTCACAACATTTTGATGACACAAAACTGCGGAGCCCATCAAAAAATGCCAAATTCTTTGGCTTTGTGAGACTAAAGGCAGATCATGTTGGGCTGTATAGCTCACAAACAGTTGATGATGAATGTTAAGTCTCCCAGACAGCTTCTCAGCTTTTTTGGCCCAGTAGGATCTCAGTCAAACTGTTCCAAAGTTGCTCCAGCTAGTGCTCACTGTTCCAGCTACAACAACATTGGTGGAGCAGTCATTCTCAGCACTGAAAAGACTCAAAACATACAGTGGGAACAGGACTGATCAAGGATGCCACCACAGACTGATAAAACATCTGCAGCATCTTACTACAGATGTCTATTGATCGGAGTCTTCTCAGGCAAAAGAGGCGGCTCTGCCCCTTTCTGTAGATGAAGTCTATATTCTTAGACCAGACCAATCCAGCTTATTATCCAGATGTACACCTAGGTATTTATATGATGTCATCACTTCGATGTCCACTCCACAGGTGTTCATTCGCTGAAGACGGGGTTTGGATCTACGGAAGTCTATGACCATCTCCTTTGTCTTTGAGGTGTTGAGGAGGAGGCAGTTTTTGTGACTCCAGTCACTGAAGGCTCTTATCAGATCTCTGTATTCAGCTTCTTGTCCATTTCTGATACTTGCCACAATAGCAGTGTCATCTGAGTATTTCTGGATGTGGCAGGACTCAGTGCTGTATTTGAAGTCTGACGTGTACAGTGTGAACAGGAATGGCACCAGCACTGTCCCCTGTGGAGCCCCTGTACTGCTCATTAATGTCCCAGACATACAATTTCCCAGCCTGACAAACTGTGGCCTTCCTTTCAGGTAATCTGCGATCCAGGAAACACAGGAAGGATCCACTCCCATCTCTGTGAGCTTGTCTTTGAGTACAGTAGGTTGGATGGTGATAACCCGTTAACTGCTGCCAGTCAAATGATGAATAAGCTACTCTGCAGGGTTCATATGTTTGTAAATCTGACTGGGATGAAATCAGTGCTTCACCAACCATGAACCTCACCGCAAGTCACTGGTTCCCAGGATATGATTCAGTCTTCCTAGCAAGCTACATTGAGATGGTCAACAGTAAACAGAAGCATGTTGAAATCGGTATTGTACCTGTGTTTGACTTGGCATGCTAAAACTAGCATCTAGCGGGAAAGATGTCTGTGTTGCATTGCAATCTGCTACCGCACACGCTTGTCCTGCGATTGTCCTCTCTATTTCTCCTCTATATGCAGAGTCTGGCCTGCATAGCGGGGCTGTGCTTGAATTCGCTACATAGAAAATCTCACTGTGTCTGAACCTGCCGTTTGGGTCTGCCAGAGATTTACAGAGATTTGAAAACAGAAATACTCAGAAATGCAATTTTGCACATAGTTTTCTCATATGTCCTGTAGCATCAGAAAAATGTCATGAACATGTAAACAACAAGAAAAACATGATTTTCATCAGAGTGGGTCTTTAATGTGATACAGGTGTGTCCCAGTTTCTACTTTTTGAGTATTATTTAATGTCTAAGGTGCATCATAATAAAGAAACAATGATCCCCAGATCTGTCCAAATTCAGATTTTGTTGTTATGTAAAATGATAAACTGTAATGTACTAACAAAAAAACTTTGTAAACTTGAACTTAGTTGCATACAAAGGCCACTGGACGCACTGGTTTTCACTTTATCTGTGGCATGAATAAAAGCTGTCTTGTTGCTCATGATCTCACCATCATCACTGTTAAAAAAACTCTTCACAGTGCCTTTAATGCT
This sequence comes from Xyrichtys novacula, assembly GCA_962446985.1. Classification (NCBI taxonomy): domain Eukaryota; kingdom Metazoa; phylum Chordata; class Actinopteri; order Labriformes; family Labridae; genus Xyrichtys; species Xyrichtys novacula. The sequence goes on from OY660867.1 coordinate 27,847,971, forward strand.
GAGGTCAGACTGGACATTAGGAGCACAACTATAGCCCAATCTGACAGGTGTAGGGTTTCAGTTCAGGGCTTTATCGGAGATGTCTAATGACCTGTTTAATGTTACTTTCTGCCCTCTGTGATGTGTACGATGAGCACTCTACAGGCACAAAAGTCAAGAACACAAACAAAAGAAACAAAGAAGCAAAGTAGGAATAATGATGTAAGATGAAGGTATTTGACAGAGGCTGGAAAAAACACACTCTAAAAACCTGGTGAGGAACTATTAGCATAAAGCTAGCTATCATTTATTGTAACATTTGGATAGGAAAATAAAAACTCCTCAGCTACACCTAGCTAAAACAAATGCTGCCAAATATATCGGTCCCACAGTAAATCCTGCCTCAATACTTGTTAGAATCTTATTATCTTATACTGTTTGGTGTCGTCCAAATTTCATTCACTCAAAATCTATCCCAAAGTTTCCCCAAAGCGGCACAATACAGCAGACACAAGTAAAGCACCTTCTATTGTGCTGAACATCAAAATGTAACAGAGAAAGACCCAGAGACCCAAAAAACCCAAAACGCAGCAGTAGGTAAATGATATCTACGTTCCCCATCATCACTGTGAGTTTTCCCTGGAGTTACACAGAGCAGGGCGGATAGCGAAACGAAAGGAAAATGTTTTCTCTGTGTTTTGCTTCAGCCCATGAGGATGTCCAGTTTGGGGAAGAAAAACGGTCCGGTATCAGCAGGGAGGAGGAAAGAGGAAGGGACCTTTTATCTCTGCAGCCATTAGAGTGTTTAGCTATCCCATTACTTTAGCCTGCATTTCATGGTGCCTCTCTGCACGTGCATGTACTTGATTACTGTCTGTCTCCCAAAAACAAAATCAGAGCCAGCTCATTTCCTGTCTCCATGGCAGCAGGCACTCATCTGATACAGTTGGCAGAACCGGGTCTATGGGGAACAAACAGGAGCCACTGACCCACATATGATGTGTATATCCACTGTAAATCACTCTGGATTAAATGGTCTGCACATTGAAGCAGATTGTATGGATCATCATATAGCAGCAGAGAGGTTGCTCTGATAGTGGCTGCGGGCGCTACAAGGCTGTGAATGGGGTGATTGAAATGGATCCAATCCATTCTCTTATTACCCCAGAAGGCAGCCAGTGCAAGAGAGAGATTTACAACAGACACCATCCTGCCTCCCCTTCTCTGCCTGTCTCCTCTCATTTTGCCTTTATTTTCACACCTTTCAACCTTTTACAACCCTTTTTCCTCAAACATGTCTTCTTTTGAGGCACTCTTCCATGCTTATGCAACATTACCAATTTAAGACAGTTTAAAACACAAACAATCCCTTTCATGATGAGCCATGTGATAGACTTATTCAATACAAATCAAGAAATTTTACCGTCATGACATTTTCGCTTCTGTCGCAGAACGAAACGAGGATGCAAATAGAATTTCTCTGCCCATTCTCGACACCTGAATATGCATGTTACACGACTTTTAAGTATGCCCATTAAATAATGAAGCATGTTGTCTACTGAGCATTTGGTTTAATTGCATGTAACTTAGTAGCACAGTGAATAATGCTGTCCACTGTGAAAAGGCAATTTTTTTTCAGAAAATAATACTTCCACATGTGCAGGACAAAACTAGTCAACTAGAAAACATGTGTTTGAAAATATCTCGGTGTGTAAAAGTCCCTGACTGCCTTTTTCTTCCACTATAACCCACTGTCAAAGGCTGTCCACTCGTTAATCACACATGGAGGACACTCCCCGACATAGTGGACAAGTTCTAATTAAAGCCACAAAGATTTACAGCTGACTGACCTCCTGCAAGCAAAGCTACATGATGATGCAAAATGAAAAAGGAAACAGTATGTCTTACAGACGGGGAAAGGAGGTGACTCAAGCAAGTGAGTGAGTTTGCTTTGTCAAATGATCTTAACAACATATATACATCTAGAAAGTTGTCAGCAAACTGTATAATGTTAAAAACTCCAAATGAAGTTTCATTCTGCCACTCTTCTTAAAATCAAAACCTGAACCTAAATGTAAAAAAAAGGACCAGTGAGCACAGTTGTTGTTGTTCTTTTTTCTTACAATGTTTTATGAAAAGGTACAAAAGACTCCCACCCCCCAGGTGTGTTTGTTCAGACAGGTTTGTCCCCCACAAGGACACACTGACAGTTAACGGCTCCACACTCTCTCTGCTCCATAACCAGCTGCCTGATTGTTCCCTGAATTATGAGGAGGGGAAGGGGGCTGCTGGAGAATACAGTGGAATGTATTCAGTGCATATGTTTCTCAGCTTTTTTAAAGGACCCGTTAAATATTTTGTATTAATCAAAAATTCACAACTGCAGCAAGTGAATTAATTGCTAATTGGTGAGATTCAGAGGTGAAGGTTTGCAGAATTTAAATAAACTGGGAAGAGCCAGGCTACCTTTCCCCCTTTGTTTCCAGCCTTTGTGCAAAGCTAGGCTTACCAGCTGCTGACCTCATTCATCCAAACAGATAAGAAAGTGGTTTCAATTGTCTCTGAGCAGGAAATCTTATAGAATAAAAATGAATGAGTGTGTAAACTGCTCAGCAGGACACCAAAGAGCTTTCTAGTACCTATAAACTGAAATTATTTCACGTCTTCACACTGATGTCTTTTTCAAGCTCCATGTTTAAACATTTGTATTTCTGCTGTTGTACATGAAATTACAGTAGTTGTTGATGTTGCATAGTAAGTGTGTTGAGGGCCACATTTGTCTGTTTAAGTGAGAAAATACAAGAGAGCCAGAGGCCCTCAGTAATAAAGCCATTGGTAAACGTTGTTTGGGGTAATGCCTCATGACCTCCTCCAAATGCCCCCTGGACAATCCCCCATCTGCAGCTCTTCAGTATTGTTATTGATGGTGATGGAGACAGACCAGGTCACCGTGGCAACTATGCCCAGATCATGGCCAGGACAAATATGGGTCCTCATCTGGCTGTGAATAGGTGCCTGCGAGGACACTGCCCCAGATCTCAGCTGACATTTGGCAGCCTTCAGTGTCTGTGTGTCTGATTTAGTGTACAGTAGAATTGTCTGGTGGGGGAGGGGCTGCTGACTCTGGTATATGCTCATTGCAAATGCATTTCTTTTTCATGACTTGAGCCCATTTGGTTGTATCCTGGTGTGTTCCTGCAAAATGCCTCTCATAGTTGGAGCCCCTTTATGTTTCTTGAGCTTTGTTTTTGTTTATTTTTCATCATTTCTAAAGCTGTATGTTCTAACTTATGACTGGGATGACGGCAGAGAGTAAAATATTGATTTGTCTCACTGAAACTAGGCCTTTTAAAACACTACAGAAACTCTCAAGTGTCTTCTTTTCATCCAAATTACAGATTCTCTTTTTATCATGCCAGTATTTTTTGCGGGGGAGGAGGATATTTAAATTTGGTTCAGCCATCATGCGTTGAAAAGACTTTGAAAAGACTTAGTTTACTTCTTCTGTGCATGTGCGTATGTAGCAGTAACGCTATATTGTTGAAAAACAGACAAATGATTGCATAAAAGAAAATAAAGACAATGGAAGCTGGGCAGAAGAGAAATCAGCCACTAAGTTGGAGTACGTGATTCAGTGTTTTGGATGGCTCAAACCATCTCGAGTCTCCTGCAGCCAGAATATCACTGCTGCACAAACTGACCCATTTTCAGATATTTTGTTCTAGCTGTTATGGAAGTGCGGTATAAAAACACTGTCACTAATAAGTTTTCTCATTCCAAATAGGATGCTTGTATTGGTTTTTCTCCCACACATGTAGCATGCATGATCTTGTGCAGGTAGAGGAGAGCTCACACCTGAAAACACATTTAGACAAGCTTTGATCAAATGAGGCGTCTTCAGGTACCCTTTTTTTAAAACCCTTTAAGAGGGTAAATCCAGAGTATCTTGAGACACTAATAGAGACAACAAAAATGCTGTGAAGTGTGATGGTGCAACAAACTACAATTAATTAGGATACATTTTTTAAAATATTAAATCGGCAGATTCCTACATTTCTACACTGTGAGAATAAACTGTCCATAAAGATTGATTAGTGTGGTGGTACATTCAAGGGACTGAGGTGGTTCTTGTGTCCTTAGTGCTCACAGATGGGCCCAAGTCACCAGTAATAAGTCAACATTGAAAAGAGACTTAAAGCTATTTTGAATCGTAAAATATGTTGAAATTGGTTAAAAATGAGATCAATTCAGTGATTAAAGGCACTGTAGGGAGTTTTTCATTGATCCTAAAATAGTCTCACACTCATATTGTCTTCACAATGTCAAGAAATAAAGTTGTTTTTTTTCTTGCATATTTGAAATTTGATTTTGTGTGTTCTTGATGGGTTCACACCAATGACATGCTCTATTCAGGTGCTACATTTCATGTATAGGAGAGCTAAACTTGTTTGTGTCAGCACAACTTTCCAAATAATCTGACTATCTCACTTATTTTACTCGGGGTGTACTGCTTTTAATTTAGTCCAAAACCAATTCATATTCTGTACCTGTTCTGTTCTAAACCCCCACTTCAAGTCCATTGTTGATGTGTCACCTGAGAATCTCCGTGCTGATTGGTTATCCCAGCATGTGTGATTTGCTTATAGGGATATTCTGGTGTAAATTTAAGTTATGGTCAAACACACCATAACACCGAGTTAGACACCCCCTCGAGAGATGAAAGTTATACCAACTTTAGTAACGACTGCACAATAGCAATACACAGTGGTCTACGTCTCCACGCACAAACCTCAACCAAAATGCACCTAAGCACCTAACTTCATCAACAGTACATGTAGGGTCCCCGCTATAGGACTAGCCATCAAACACCTTTTTAGCTTTGCTTTGTTTCTTTAGCAAAGAGACTAAACACAACTCACCTACTCTCCTCCAGCAGCCGCTTGTTTGTGCGTTAGCCCTGACAAGTCGATCACTGAGTGCAGCAGAGTTTTGCAGCTCAAGGAGGAACATTTATGATCATTACTTCATGGAAATGCAATCAGAGTTCTTGCGTATCTTGTATGTGCACTACAGACGCAGTAGTTCTTCTGCCTTAGCATCTTGGTCTGATTGCATTTCCATAAAGTAATAATCACAAATTTTCTGCTGCACTTGGTGGTCGACTCGTCAGGACCCCTCACAAACAATTTTGGTGGAATTGCAAGGTTTAATCTATTTCCACAAGTTTCCTGAAGATGTACAGAAATATGGATGAAATGTACGCTGAGGACTGATGGAGGACTTCATCTGTATCTGTAAAAGCATCAAACATAGAGCACAAATGAACCTTCCTGCTGACACATCTTCATAATCTGAGATGCAAAATTAGAAGGTTAGCAACACAGAGATACTTTTGGTTTTCTTAATCTCAATTTTGCATCATGTTTTGTGCTCATGGCTGTTAGAGGAGCAGGATTAAACACATTTTCTGAGTCCCTCTACAGGGGGGCTTTGCTCAGTGAAATGACCAAAATAACTGTGAACAGCTGGGTTGTGAATGCTCTACTGCTTTTTCAAGACAAAACAATTGAACTATGTGCATATTAACATCATTTGGGCATTAATTTGGACAGCAGAGCACACATCATGAAGCCAGAGCCGTGACAGAGAAGTTTAAACCCATACATCTAAGCTAGCCAAGTTAATAAATCAGAGCTCCCAGTTGTTTTATCAACTACAAACCAATACATGACCTCTGTATCCTGCAGTAAGCTGTCTTCACCAAAAAAGTATAGAATTCTGATCTGATGTCCATCCATTTGCTTCCCTAACAAATGTATACTTTGTAAGAGCTACTTCTTTTCAACAGAGAGTAATTATGCTCACGGAAAACAGTCTTCATCATGGAAAAAACACTACTTTCATTCAGAAGGGGTCACAAGAGTCAACATAACATGAAAATTCCTCACAGTGCCATTAAAAACAAACTATCCTTAAAGGTATTGACAAAATGTTTGTGAGGGTGAGGAGGGCGTGACTTTTGGATCGTGGCACAGGGGATAATGAGTATGTGTTATGATGAAAAGGCTTCTTTATGTCACCAAGATGTCACTAGGTGGTCACATGACCAACATCTGCCTCCTGATGACATCAACTGAAGTCTCTCTGCGTTGATTTCAAGCGTGGACAGTCGGGTCTTTATGTTTTTATGACTGAACTTTCATGTTGTGAACCTTCAGGGTTTTCTGGACCACCTCTGTGGGAAGTATTTTTCTTGTTTCATGAGATATCCTAAGCAACTGAGTAAAAATGTTGAATCGCACAATGGATTACACATGATTTAAAGGAAATCTTTTAATTAAGCTCCAGTTAACCCAAAATGTCTTTTCTTCTGAAGGTGGGGATTTATTTTACAGAGCGAACATCTGTCTGACAGCTGCCCATCATGTGATACCTTTGATCATCACTCCAGCTAATAATGGAGTAAATTAGATTATATAATTCATCATGTGAGTGCTTGTGCTCCAAAAATGTCTCATTTAATCCTCACCTCATCTTTTAACTGTTATCATGTGTTGGTGCACAGGCAGCGGGTTTCAAATCAGTGCAGACAGAGGAAGTAGACTGGGAAATCAGACCATAGTTGAGCTGCAGACACTCGGTGTGGGTTACAGAGTCAGCCAGCGCAGAGAGAGCAGTATGAGGCCTGCAAGAGGAGATAACAAGGAGGCAGAGGCACAGCCCAAATAACACATGAAAGGGATTTTTGGAGGCTGAGTCCTGGTTCTTTTTCCCTGGAGTCCCCCCGCCCTCTGTCACACACACACACAAACACACACAGGTATCACACAAAGCAGCACACGCACTTGAGGCCTGTCTTTCAATCTCTCTTTCACACAAATGTAGCCTCCCACTCCTTTCTCTGATTCTCACGAAGACAAAACAAGTCCTTGGTTCCTGTGACATCCTCTCTGCTGCACTATCTTTCTTGTTGTTGTTGTTGTTTGATATTGTGTTTTTCTTGCAGTCTGTATCTTTTTACTGCTGCTATCTCAACCTGTCTGTCATCTCTTTCCTCCTCAAAGATGTTGCACTATTCAATGGCAGGTTCCAGTTTGCCTCTTTCTTATCCAGACAACGTGAACAATGGGAGTAAATATGTTATTATATCTGGTGTGGTTTCCTCCCGGTCTTCCACTGATCTGCGCTATCAGACAGGAAGTAGAGGAGAGGGCTTCCTGTCCCTTATACCCGGGGCAGCGTAATGGTGCCAATGAGAAAAGAGAAGTCAGACTGTCATTAAAAATTTAGCAGATACAGCCAAGAGCTCACTAAAAGATTACATGAATTTTTAATTGAGGGCCTCAGGAGGCATCCTTTACTGTTTCTTTTGTGTCTTATTTGTGTGTGTACAGCTTTAAGAAAGCCACAGTTATAATTAGATGATGAATATCAGCTGCTGCAAGTATGGTTTGTGGGATACAAATTTAAAAATTCTGCCTTCGTGAATCCAGTTCCAGTCACCAGCTTAAAGCACAATTACTTTAATGGTAGTGGGGCCTGATATTGCATAAAACATGCAGAACTGCGGATGCAGCCAGGCTAATGGTATCAGGTTTATAAGCTAATCAAACTCTAGCTTTAATAACTTTATAACTTTAAATATAAAAGTTACCTTACAGCTCTTGTAGGAGTTACTTTTTTCGCATTGAGGATTTTAAGCCTGACCATTTCAAAAGCCTAAACACAACAGTCCCTGTGACAATTAGTGTGAGGGCCTGTGTCCACTTTAGCATTATTTGCCCTGGCACTGTACATGACCTAATTTTTTCAAGTCAGTGGCTGCTTGGGCTCTATCACCTTGTCCAGTTCAGCCACATATAATGTGGGCTAAGTGTGTTAGTTAAAATTGTCAACACAACGGTATAACAAATATATATAAATATATATATATATATATATATATATATATATATATATATATATATTTCAACGAAATCTAGTTTTATTCTCTATTATGTATATTCTTTCCCCCTCTCCTCCCTCACAAAAGAATTTTTGTTAAATTTTGTTGTTGTTGTTGTTGTTAAATTAAAAAACAAACAAACAAACAAAAAAATCCATACAAAAAACAAAAATACCGTGAAGAATTTGGCTTCAAATTCACACAATGATGGGAGGCGCAGCCAATTTGTCCATAATATATACAGTCTATGGTTTGGATCCAAAAGTGTCCATGAATACAGCCAAATAATGGCCGAAGCCAATTTATTTCTGTCAACTGTTACTATGGCAACAAGAAGCTCCTCAGCATTTTTCAAACCTGCTTCTAGAATTCCAGGGCTTTGATATGTCACAGTGACATCATCATCATCAAGGGCAACCAAAGGGAATTAAAGCATCAGACCAACATAGGCTGATCCGAACGCAGTACACAGAAAAGTTTCGCGACCGTCCGCTCTTTCTGCAGCCCAACAGACTCAGAATAAGCTGATCTTCATTTCATTATTCATCATTCATCCCTATACTTTGAGAAAAATCACGTCATCATGGGCAGTTCATCCTCAAGCTCCTTGTGCCCAACCGGCTACAACCTTTCCAGGTCGAACTACATTCAGCTGATGAAGATTGGATCTGGAAGCTTTGGGGTTGTACTAAAATGTATCAAAGTGGACACCCAAGAGATCGTTGCTGTAAAGATCCAAGAAGCTAACAGAAACTTTGAAAATGAGTATAATATTTTAAAGTTCCTCATGACTAACAACTTGGACAAGAAGAACATCGTCAAGTTTATTGAGATGTTCCCACTTCAGAACAACAAGAGAGCCTTAGTGTTTGAGATGCTGGATCAGACTCTTCAAGATCATTTGAGAATGACATACCGCTGCACCTCAACCCCTCCGGATCTGGCCAGCATCAGAAGCATCATCCATCAGATGGCCATAGCCTTGGATGATCTGAAGACCAACAAAGTGATCCACTCAGATATAAAGCCGGACAACATCATGTTGCTGCATCGTGTAGAGCAGCCTGTAAAGGTTAAGCTCATTGACTTTGGATTGGCTTTTCCAACCAGTTTAGCAACGCAGGGCTCTAAAGTACAACCTACATTTTACAGGGCTCCAGAGATTATTTTAGGACTGCCCTTTTCAGAGGCCATCGACATGTGGTCTCTTGGTGTTGTGATGGCGTACATGCTGACTGGATACTTATTATTTCAATCAGATTTGGAATATATCGTTCTGCAATACATGGTGGAGCTCCTCGGTGCTCTTCCAGGCAATATAAGTGGTGGGAAGTTTACCGAAAGATATTGCAAAAAGACCCCATCTGGCCAATGGAGGCTGAAGACCCCTGAGGAGTGTTTATTAAGAAGTGCGCATATAGAAACCAGGCCCTATCTTTTCAGAAACCTGGACCAGCTGGAAACAGAAACCCACCTTGCTAACGAGGACAATGATGAGAAGAAGGCGTGCATCGACCTTTTGAAGGCTATGCTTCAGATGGATCCCAGCAAAAGGATCACCCCGAGCCAAGTCCTTGCCCATCTGTTCATCACCAGAAGAAACTTCCAGCAAAGCTCCAACCCCAGCAGCAGCAGAAGTGGCTTGAATAAACAGACCCCACAAAAACCCTTATTGATCCAGGTTAAACCTGCGCCCCCCAAACGCTGCCTGAAACTGGAAGAAGACACAGAAGACGAACTTGTGGAGCTACAAATGAGACCTCGTCTTCCCCCATATTTCTCAGAGGACAGTGACACTGAAGAGAAGACCTCAGAGGACAGTGACACTGAAGAGGAGACCTCAGAGGACAGTGACACCGAAGAGGAGACCTCAGAGGAGACCTCAGAGGACAGTGACACCGAAGAGGAGACCTCAGAGGACAGTGACACTGAAGACGAGACCTCAGAGGACAGTGAAACTGAAGAGGAGACCTCAGAAGACAGGACCGTCTCCTCAGGTGACCCCGCTCCAGATGAGAGAACACAGAAGGAGGAGAAGAAGAAGAGGAAGAAGAAAGGTGGAAGCTGTCTGGTCCGATTCTGTCGGTGGCTCCTGATGAAGCTCCGTCTCTGCACTGCAACTGTGCATGCCACCGACTGAATCTCTCTGGGAGAGTTTTTGCGGCACCTCGCCTGGAGGATCTCACGCGTGGAGGTGGGCCTGACGCCAAAAACCCACCAGACCTATGTTCCTCATGTTCTGTCAGCGCTGTGTTCCAGCTCGGGCCGACGGCATGTGCCGTCGCTCACTGGCGGCGTGGCAGCAGTGGAGCAGCCGCCTAGGGCTGGTGCTGGGCTGCTGCTACGCTGCTGGTGGGCCGTGGCGTGTGCTGTTGGCCTGGGCCGGAGCACAGTGCTAACAGAACGTGAGGAACATGCTTTCTGGCTTTAGGCTTTGCTTCACGTGTGGGGTCCTCCAGGTGGGTAGCTGTGCTGTTGAAACTCTCTCAGATCTTTCGGACAACACGGTGGCCTAGTGGTTAGCATGACGGCCTCAGAGATCAGACTCTGTGTGGAGTTCGCATGTTCTCCCCGTGTCTGTGTGGGTTTTCTCCGGGAGCTCCGGTTTCCTCCCACATGGCCAAAAACCGGCATGAGCTGTTTAATTGGTGCATAGCATTTAAAAAAAAAAAAAAAAACTGTCTCGTGCTGCTGGTAGGAAATGCGTGCCTCGACTACAGCTTTCACTACACAGCAGCAGGAGTTGGTTGGGCTTGACGTGCCGGGACAGCTTGTACCCGACCCAGAACCTGTCTGGTCTCACGTGGTATGAGACTGTAATCCATTGCCTGGAGGACAAAAGGTTAGGGGAAGGGGACTAACAAACCAACTCCAAAATACACCTGAAGCCAGAAATGGTGGAAAGTTGGGCTTCGGGCTAGCAACTCCAACTCGTAATAAATCGCATATGCTACAGAAACCACAAACACACTACTTCAGCAAGAGCCTAGTCGGAGAGATTCCTCTGTAGAAGAGCCCATGACATGTGCGGGTCAAAACCAAATGGAAGCCAGCTCACCGAAGAATCCACTGAAGATGAAGGCAAAAACCAGGATAGGGACCTGGAACATCAGAACCTTGTATGAGAGCAGCAAATCAGCCCAAGTGGCAAGCGAAATGAAGAGATATAATATCGCACTCCTTGGTTTAAGCGAATCACGATGGAACGGAAGTGGCCAAACCAGACTGACTTCAGGAGAGACCATCATCTGCCCTGGCCATGAAGACCTGGGCCATGACCACACCCAAGGAGTAGCGCTGATGATGACACCAGAGGCCACAAAGGCATTGATGGCGTGAGCCAAAACTATACACACTTTGGTATATAAATCAGACAGGGATTTGATATCTGGGTAAGGTGGTTAATGGTGTGGTGGGTGGAGTATTGTCTCACAGATCTGAATTAAAACAATGAGGATGAAATCACAAAGTGTCTGTTGCGATCATGATTCCAAATATTATATAACTTTCGATTAAATTCATAACTTTTGATACATCGAGCATGATGCAATCAAAGTCTGAAATTAAGCTGCTATTTTTTGAATGGTGCTATTTCGTCCCTTTAGGCACACCATAGTTAGGCCGCTGAATCTTGCTGCATCCTGCTGCTGCCATGATGTGAAATAACACCACCGTTCTTTTGAACAACACATTTCACTTTTTAAAAGACACAGATGGCTAAATTAATAAGCAGAAAGTCAAAAGCTCTTCGTGGCAAATGGATTAAAATATCAGAAAAGTACTTAAAGGGGACCTGCCACCAAAATTTCATACCCATTTTTATCATTTTTTCATAATCCTTGATGTCCTCTGATCATGTTTGCAACATAATTTTAGCTGAAAAGTTATTTGATGGTTTGTTTTAGTATGCCTAAAAAACCTTACAGGAAAACCAACTGGTTTTGGCTCATTAACATTTATGGTAATGAGCTTTGCTCTGATTGGATCGCTGCTGTGAAGCCTGCAGTGCTCTGATTGGCTCAGCAGTGGAGGTTCGGATTTTAGTTTATCCATTGTTATTATGCTAATGCTAATGTGTGCTAAAGTAAGGTGCCCAGATGTCTGTAATGATATCCAGGGATATTCGGTGTGGTGGCGGTGGTGCAGGGGCTGCAGGGGCTGTGTGATCACAGACAAAATCTCGGTACTATTTAGTAGCAGCGCATGCCCCTTGTAATAACCCCCGTAAGAACTGTTGTTCAGGACTGCTTACTTGTGCTTCCTACCTATTCGGCTACTGTAATAGCCGTTGTTCGAGCCCACACGCAACACTTTTGCTCTCATTCATGAAACGCTTAAATCGGGGACATTTTCGGGGACAGTCCCCGTATTGGATGACCTGTCCCCAGAAATCGGGGACGTCTGGTCACCTTATGCTAAAGGCTAAAAACGGCAGGTATTAAACCATATATTTTAGACCCTGAGTCCGAAGAGGAGGTGGAAGTTGAGGAAGAAGCCGGAGATCTCCAGCGGTGTTTTCTCATTCATTCTGCCCAGCTTTAAGTTAATTTTCCCGGCAGTGAACCGAAGGAAACACCGGTCGTTTGGAAGAGACCCATAGCGGATACAGTGGTAGCTGGGTCTCGCTCTGGCTGTGACTGAGTACAAGAACGAGAGAGTGGGCACGGCTCACCGAGGACGCGCTCGTGAATAATAATGAGCAATGTCAACGCAACGTCAGATTGACCTGCTTTTTCAATTGGCCTGGTTTACTCGTTCCTTTATTTTAAACCTTTACAGAATGCAAACGACGTAACGGTTTGTTTTCACATTTACAACATAAGACGAACATAATATGGACCTTATCTGACACAAAAAAAACCCAAAATTACATTTTTATGGCAGGTCCCCTTTAAGTAAGCATAGAAGTGCAGCGAATTGTACTGAATCCAGCAGAGGACCCCATATGAAGCCAAGTGTGTGGAGTGTGTGTGAATGAATAAGTGACTGAGCGCCCTGAGAGTGGTAGCAAGTCACAGCAGCTCCACACAGTGTTTACGTTCTTGCCTTTTTATTGTTGTTTTTTGCACCTTATTTGTCTTTTTTTTAATTAGCAGTGTTGTGTTTTGCATGTTCCAACCATGGATGTGCATTTCATGACTCTAGCACTTTGTTTTCTTCAAATTTTTGGAGTTTTTAAGTCCGCGTCTCATGACCCGTTCAGCGGCTCTATTGTTTACAGCCGTGAACAGCTGTTGGCGCTGTGCCAAGCCCGGCCTACTTCGTGGGAGAGACCAGACATCCCTGCCAAGCTCCGCAGGAGAAGGAGAGGATGCAGAGCCAGAGTTCAGCATCGGGCGAAGCGGAGGCGTTATAAACCAACTGTCCCGTCCATTATCATGGACGGAGTAACTTCTTTGAGGTCTCTCCCCAACAAGATGGAAGAGCTCACAGTGCTGACTCGGCTGCAGTGGGAGTACCGGGAGTGCAGCCTCGATGTTCACGGAGTCATGGCTGAACGAATTCACTCCGGACTCACTCGTAACTTTGGTCGGATTTCATCTTGTCAGAGTGGACCGGAGCGTGAGGGAGACTGGTAAAAAGAAAGGAGGCGGGATAGCGGTGTATGTGAATGAGAGATGGTGTAATACTGGGCACATCAGTGTTAAAGAGCAGCTCTGCTCTGAGGACATTGAGCTGCTGGCTGTGAGTTTGCGGCCATATTACCTGCCAAGGGAGTTTTCGCACGTCATCCTGTTAACTGTTTACATCCCCCCTCGGCTGATGCTGCTGCAGCCTGTGAACTCCTCCATAATGAAGTGTCCAAACTGCAAACATCACACCCTCAGTCTCTGGTCATCATCTCTGGAGACTTTAATGATGCATCGCTCTCCTCCACTCTCCCTACCTTCAGCCAGTATGTGAATTGCCCAACAAGAGACAATAAAACTTTGGACTGATTGTATGCAAACACCGAGGATGCATACACCTCTTCCCCCCTCCCCCCACTGGGCTGCTCAGATCACAACCTGGTGAGACTGCAGCCCATTTACATACCTATGTAAGAAACAACCCCCCACCATCAGGTATGTTAAGAGGTGGTCTGAGGAGGCCACTGAGGTTCGGCAGGACTGTTTTGAGACCACAGACTGGGATGTACTGTGCGGCCCACATGGTGATGACATAGACACCATGACAGATTGTATCACGGACTATATAAACCTCTGTGTTGAGAACACCGTACCCACCAGGAAAGTACGGTGTTTCTCCAACAGCAAACCCTGGGTGACCCCTGAACTTAAAGTCGTCCTGAAGGAGAAGAGGAGGGTCTTTAAATCTGGGGACAAGGATGAGCTGAGCAGGGTGCAGAAGGAGCTGAAGAAGAAGATCAGAGAGGGGAAGGCCAGCTACAAGACCAAGATGGAAAACCTTTCTGCAACAGAACAATGCAAGGGAGGTCTGGAGAGGCCTGAAATCCATCTCAGGTCACAGCAGGGGCCACGAGAGGGGACCTGAAGCAGGAGACAGGGGCTGTGTCTCATTTCAGAGACCGCATCAGGATAGGCACCCTTAGCTGAGCGCACCACCGTTATCTGCCGTTATGTGGACTTACACTCACCGGCCACTTTATTAGGTACACCATGCTAGTAACGGGTTGGACCCCCTTTTGCCTTCAGAACTGCCTCAATTCTTCGTGGCATAGATTCAACAAGGTGCTGGAAGCATTCCTCAGAGAGCTTGGTCCAGATTGACATGATGGCATCACACAGTTGCCGCAGATTTGTCGGCTGCACATCCATGATGCGAATCTCCCGTTCCACCACATCCCAAAGATGCTCTATTGGATTGAGATCTGGTGACTGTGGAGGCCATTTGAGTACAGTGAACTTATTGTCATGTTCAAGAAACCAGTCTGAGATGATTCCAGCTTTATGACATCGCGCATTATCCTGCTGAAAGTAGCCATCAGAAGTTGGGTACATTGTGGTCATAAAGGGATGGACATGGTCAGCAACAATACTCAGGTAGGCTGTGGCGTTGCAACGATGCTCAATTGGTACCAAGGGGCCCAAAGAGTGCCAAGAAAATATTCCCCACACCATGACACCACCACCACCAGCCTGAACCGTTGATACAAGGCAGGATGGATCCATGCTTTCATGTTGTTGACGTCAAATTCTGACCTTACCATCCGAATGTCGCAGCAGAAATCGAGACTCATCAGACCAGGCAACGTTTTTCCAATCTTCTATTGTCCAATTTCGATGAGCTTGTGCAAATTGTAGCCTCAGTTTCCTGTTCTTAGCTGAAAGGAGTGGCACCCGGCGTGGTCTTCTGCTGCTGTAGCCCATCTGCCTCAAAGTTCGACGTACTGTGCGTTCAGAGATGCTCTTCTGCCTACCTTGGTTGTAACGGGTGGTTATTTGAGTCAATGTTGCCTTTCTATCAGCTCGAACCAGTCTGGCCATTCTCCTCTGACCTCTGGCATCAACAAGGCATTTCCGCCCACAGAACTGCCGCTCACGGGATATTTTTTCTTTTTCGGACCATTCTCTGTAAACCCTAGAGATGGTTGTGCGTGAAAATCCCAGTAGATCAGCAGTTTCTGAAATACTCAGACCAGCCCTTCTGGCACCAACAACCATGCCACGTTCAAAGTCACTCAAATCACCTTTCTTCCCCATACTGATGCTCGGTTTGAACTGCAGGAGATTGTCTTGACCATGTCTACATGCCTAAATGCTCTAAGTTGCCGCCATGTGATTGGCTGATTAGAAATTAAGTGTAAACGAGCAGTTGGACAGGTGTACCTAATAAAGTGGCCGGTGTCCCATTTGGCACGAAATGCTTAGCGCTCTTCAAATTCGGTCTCAAAATCACACTGCCCCCGCCCCTTTTTCAAGCGTGCATTTATGCACGCTTTCGTGCCGTTGGTATCCCAGAATTCTTTGCGTGCCGCTGCACAGCTGCGCATTTCGGGTGAGAGGCTGGACTTGCTTTGAGACGCAGCGCGTCTTCAAAAAAAAGACAAGAAATCCAAAAACAGCAGACAGTCAGCTCAGGCTGCATGAGCACATGATCTCTGAACTCACTAAAATCTGTAAACTAAACATTATAGTATTTAGAGACGAACTGATCCGCTCTGCTACCACAATCAAAAACATTAGAAATAAGAAAGCTGACAAAACTACAGCAGAGTATCAGGACAACATTGTTTTTTTTTTTTTTTTAAGATATAGAGATTAAAGTTGTAAATTTAGGAGAATAAAGTCATAAAGTAAATAAAGTCATAAAGCTGCTTTTGTGGAGGGGGGAAATGACTGAAGCTGGTCATCTGCAGGGTTATCTGTGGATGTATCAGCAGGTCATTCAGAGAGTTTTTGTGGTTTCTGAAGAAACAATCAAACTGATAATGATCAACATCATCTCCGACGAGCACCACGTCTCTGACACCAGTGGTAACCTACACCTGCAGAGACACCAACACTTTATTATGGCATATGGATTCATATCATAAACTAAAGCTCAATGTCATTCATGGATATTTACGGCTGCATAAACGGATTTATCTTCAGCATATTCATTTCTGCCTCTACAAAAGCAGCGATTTCCTTCAAGTACACCAGTTTTTCTTTCCCTGTGGAAAAGATGTATTTCTCATATATATTCTTTTTTAAGTCTTTATACTTATGACAATGTGATGCTGATGTGCCAAAGGATGAAGTATCTTCTTGTTTGTGAAACCTATACTGAAGCACAGTTCCTTTAAATGCTTCATGGCCCTAATTTTAACAACTCTCCTCTCCTTAAGTCGTGAATTTACGAGAATAAAGTCATTAATTTATGAGAATAAAGTCGTAAGGTTACCTGTTATTTCAGAGAAGAGTTGTCAAAATTAGGGCCATGAAGCATTTGAAGGAACTGTGCTTCAGTATAGGTTTCACAAACAAGGAGATACTTCATCCTTTGGCACATCAGCATTACATTGTCACAAGTATAAATACTTAAAAAAGAATATATGATACATACTGTATGTCTTTTCTACCGGGAATGAAAAACAGGTGTACTTGAAGGAAATCGCTGCTTTTGTAGAGGCAGAAATGAATATGATGAGGATATATCCGTTTATGCAGCCGTAAATATCTGTGAATGACATTGAGCTTTAGTTTATGATATGAATCCATATGCCATAATAAGGTGTTGGTGTCTCTGCAGGTGTAGGTTACCACCGGTGTCAGAGACGTGGTGCTCTTTGGAGCTCGACTCCCTCTGGATCACAAATGTTGATCATCATCAGTTTGATTGTTTCTTCAGAAACCACAAAATCTCTCTGAATGACCCGCTGATACATCCACAGATAACCCTGCAGATGACCAGCTTCAGTCATTTCCCCCTCCACAAAAGCAGCTTTATGACTTTATATACTTTATGACTTGATTCTCCCAAATTTATAACTTTAATATCTAAATCTTAAAAAGAAAAAAAAAAAAACAGAAACTCAATGTTGTCCTAATACTCTGCTGTAGGTTTGTCAGCATTCTTACTTCTAATGTTTTGATTGTGGTTGCAAAGCGGATCAGTTCGTCTCTAAATACTATAATGTTTAGTTTACAGATTTTAGTGAGTTCAGAGATCATGCGCTCATGCAGCCTGAGCTGACTGTCTGCCGTTTTTGGATTTCGCTGCGTCTCCAAGCAAGTCCAGCCTCTCTCCCGAAATGTGCAGCTGTGCAGTGGCACGCAAAGAATTCTGGGATACCAATGGCACGAAAGCGTGCATAAATGCACGCTTAAAAAATGCTAAGCGCGCTTTCAAGCCTTCACTGCTCAGGGGGAAGCTCGAGAGGGTGGGTGTGGACTGTCAACTAGCCGCATGGACCGTAGACTACCTCACCGACAGACCACAGTTTGTGAGGCTTCAGAACTGTGTCAGACATGGTGGTCTGCAGCACGGGGGCTCCACTGGGGACAGTGCTCTCCCCCGTCCTCTTCACCCTTTACACCTCGGACTTCAGCTACAACTCTGGGAGCTGTCACCTCCAGAAGTTCTCTGATGATACAGCCATTGTCGGATGTGTATCGTCAGGGGATGAGCGGGAATACAGGACTGTCATCACTGACTTTGTCAACTGGTGTGGCACAAACCACCTCCAGCTAAACGCCAGTAAGACAAAGGAGATGGTTGGGGATTTCCGCAGGAGGAGGACACCTCAGACTGTTCCAGTGAACATCCAGGGTCTGGACATTGAGATGGTGGAGCCCTACAGATTCCTGGTTGCCCACCTCAACAATAAACTAGACTGGTCAACCAGAGGAGGATGTTAGCAAAGCTTGTATCCATCATGGACAATCCCTCTCACCCACTGCACCAGACTGTGGGGGCTTTAAGCAGCTCCCTCAGCAGCAGACTAAGACTCCCACCTTGCAAGACGGGGCGCTACCACAGGTCATTCCTCCCTTCTGCAATAAGACTTTACAACAAACTGCAATAAAACTGGACTCACACCACCACTTTTTTCTGGCATTTATATTGTGTATTTTGTATATATTATTTTATGTTACTTCTCCCCTTTTTCCTTTTCCTAATTTTTTTCTTAATTGTTAAATTTATTTGAGTTCTTAATATAACGATCTTTATTTTTATAACTGCATTTATGCACTCTTTGTCTGTGATGCTGCTGTAACAAAAAAATTTCCCCCATGGGGGATTAAGAAAGGAATATTCTATTCTTGTATTCTATTCTATTCTAAACGCAAAAGACTTTTCCTCTTTCAAATCTTTCCTTTTCTTTCAATCTGATAGTAAAAGCATCAAACTAGTTACTCCTCCTGACTGTACCAGATTAACATTTTATAACTGTAGACCAATCAATGAAATGGCTCAGAATTAACTCACGTGTATGTGCCCGACAAACACGATATACACAAAATACCATTATTCAATATTTAATATTAAATATTTAGTATTTAATTTTGATAATGTATACAAAACAATGTGTATCTACCTCAAGTATGTAATGTAAAATAGTCTTGTATAAATAAGTTATTGTCTTACATAGAGAGCAAAGCCAATTTCCTTGTATATGTGTATACAAACTTGGTCAATACAGCTGATTCTGATCCTGGCATCAGTTTTATTTTGTGCTCAGCTTTACTAAAATAAATAATGACATTTTTAAAATCTTGGTTAAAGCAAATGTTTGTACTATTAGGGCATCACACACCTTAAACACATTTTCCATAATAACACCCTGATATCATTTCCCCACTTGGTCCAGAAGTACGGCATCGGGAGTTATCAAATTCTGGAATATTTACAACTTAAGACATCTGTCAAATCAAAAATTAAAAATCTAGACCTTTCACCTGCAATATCAGAATTTATTAATATCCTTTCCCAAAAAAACTCCTCTCCAAAATATATAAAATAATATTACAATCTAACAAAATCATATCTCTACCGTCACAAAAATGGCAACAAGACCTGTCAATTGCTCCTGATGCCGACTTCTAGACCCAAATCTGTAACAACATTTATCTTATGACTAAAAATGCTAATTTACAACTCATACAATATAAGATACTTTACAGAACTCACTACACTGGACAAAAAATGTTTAAAATGGGCTTCATTCAACTGTTCATACCCCACTTTTTAATGCATACATCACAGTGAAGTTTTTAATGCACCACATGAACAACACACAAGATGAGAGTCATGTGTGGCCCGGGGTATTTAGAGGTGGAGTGGGTGGTTGGTTCCGTTGGTGGGTGGTCGCGGGGCGGGGCCCTGTGGGGTGCCCCACGGGCATCCCACCACGGACGTGGGTGCTGGTCGGCCTGCTGTTTGGCAGTGCAGGGGGCCAGGCCGGACTCTGGTCCGCACTATGGTGTTGTATATTGTAGTGATTATTTGTTGTTTTGTATCCTCGTCGTGGTCATTATTACTGTTATTATTGTTGTCGTCGTCATTCGTTTATTGGGTAACACTTTATATTAAGGTCCTTGTAATAAGCATTAGTTAATGGTAATAAGGCCCTTATAAGTGTGTACAAGATGCTTATTAACATTATTTGTTTATAAGACTATATATCTATTAATAGTCTCATTATAATACAGTTATTAGCAGATTTTAAGAGATTTATAATAACTTATAAGAAACTTGCTAACTGTTTGTTGATGCTTACGAACATTAATAAAATCCTCACGAGTATCTTATAACTGTTTATAATAACATTATAAACACATATATTGACTCAACTAGCCCAACCATGATGGCTTTATCATGCCTTTATTAATCTTTTTGTTTGATTTATAAACATTAATATACACTTTATTGCTCATCTACTGTAAGTTCACTATGCACTTGTTTACAGTTAACTGTGCTTTTTGCAGGTACTGGATCTAAAGTGAGAACAATGTCTTATTAAGGCTGATAAATCTTTTATTGAGCATTATTATGCCTTTAAGAATATTTTTTTTTCTGCTTTATCAAAATAAAATGTACTTTACTATGCCCTTGTTATCAGTTAACTATGCACTTATTAACAGTTAACTATGCTTTTTGCAGCTACCAGATTTAAAGTGAGAACAATGCCTTATTAAGTCTCATAAATCTTCTATTATATGGAGGATGACTCCTCTGGTAAGTTTAACTGCAGCTAAAACTTATTTTTGAAGGTAGTTCAACCAGAAAAACTTTAAACTTTACCTTCAAAACTAAGTTTTCTGATTTTGTTTAGCAGTGTCATCTTGGTAAAGTCACTTTTTTTCTCCTCTTCCGTTGCTTTTCGTTACCGTTTATTGTCATTATTACTGCCGGTATTGCTATTGTTGTTATTATTGATGCTGTTGTGGTTGTTGTATCGTCACAGTTGTGTCAGTGATTCAGGGGGACTGTATGTGTGTGTGTGTGTGTATGAGTATATATATATATATATATATATATATATATATATATATATATTCACCTGTCTCTGTATACCAGGTTTATCGCAAAACAATATTAATTTTACTCTAGCTAGTTCAAAGTCTCCCCAGAGCTGTTTCAGAGAAGCTAAATAAAACAGCTGATTCTTAAGTTAGCTATGGGCAGAATATGTGCACTTTCATCAATTGTTGCGAGTTTTGACAGTTTAAAACACTCTGCCTTTAATGTTAGATCGTTGCTTCGCTTCAGTTGAATGCCCTCATACTTATGCACTGTTGCTTGCATACCCACAGTTTATGCAGTGTATGCGTACACTAATCTGGGTTCTTAGTGGCAAACATGTCACTAATTTTGTTGGATTACTGCTCACAGCAGACCCTCAGCCTACACATAAATGTCCCAATGTCATGGTACAGTCCATGTTAGTTTGAAGTGTTCATTGCTCTGTATGCTTGATCTTTGCTTTTGTGATGGACATGTTTAAGATCATGTTTAAAAAAAAAGGACCAGGCGGGGTCATAGTCTGTATATACAATGGACACCTTGGCTCCGCCTTCCGTCATTATACAAATTTGAAGCCAAATTGACGTTGGTATTTCCAGGATTCTCTCCACTTCCTGGAACCGCCACTTACGGAGTAACGTACGCACTCCACCTCTTGCGCAGTAGCATTGTACACATTTGGAAGGACAGTTGCCAAGAATCGCTGTGATGACGCTTGGCTCAAACAATGTATCCCCTGGGTGAGCTTCGCAATCTTTGTACACCTATAGGCTGTATCAAGTGTCAACCATAGAAAACTTGAACCCCCTAATAACTTTTAAAAATGGAGCTGCACAGAAAAAAAGAGGACTTGAACACAAACCAGTCTTACAGTTACATGTCAACATTGCAAACAGGGGGGAAAAAAAAAGTATATTCTGTGTAATAAATTTCTAAAGTTTGTCCACAGTTCCACAAGGATTGCTGGGTTGTTGTACTAATGTACTGGGACATCCAAACGGTACTGCTGTATGGTGAACAGTTTAAGCACAAAGGTGGATTATTATCACAGCAGGAAATTTCTGATTTAAATCTATAGTGCGTAACTTCAACGTGTCTGTAAATATCCATTTCACCCAAGCCACTACAAGAGGAGATGATACAATGCTGAATAAGCCGTTCAGCTCCTCTGAAAAACTCGCTGTATTTTTCAGTATTTGTTCTTTCTGTATTTAGTGTCGGTGGCGACAATCCCATGCTGGTGCACAGGAAATGACGCGTTCTACTCGATTTTTCCTGACAACGAGAAGGGAGGGGGGAGGAGGGCACTGCTAGAAGCAACATAAAGGTGAACCCAAAGAAGTGACCAAGAGGTTCAAAAGTGGATCCTACTAAACATTTTGCTGTGTTCTCAGTGTATATGCACTCATGGACTCCAGCTATCAAGCTTAAGAATAGAAAATCCAAGAAATCCCACTGCTCTCTGCTATCTGCATCTATCTGTACTCCTGGTGAGTCATCTGTGCAAACTCTGACACATCCAAACTATGAGAGTTATGCAGGATTCATGTCTATGATTGCACCTCAAGCCAACTTTCATAAATTAAAAAAAAAAAATGTAAGGAGACAGAGCAACCATTATACAGACAGAGATACATCTGTGATCATCTATCAGACCCTCAAAAGTAAGTTTAAACAGAAAAAAAAAACAAAGAATAAGAAAAAAAGATAATACTATTGAAACATTAGTGAGGAAACGGATCAGTTCCAGAGGTTGCACAAGTGTTGTGTTGTGTGTTTTCTGTTTGGTATTTTAGACAGCAAATGTTTAAGGGCTGATAGGACACCCTTTTTACCTGTAGCTCTGTCTGTGTGACACTGTCTGGATGACACGTATGTTACTGCCGTGTGCATGTAAGGGCATGTTTGTGTTTTGTGTAAAGGTGGAAAAATCCAGAATTGACTCCCTTCATTAAAACTCACGTCAAACTGGCCACCACAACATGAATCAGCCTCTAAGTCATGAGTGGGAGTGTGTGCACTTGAGTGAGTGAGTGTGTCTGTGTGTGTCAGAGTGTGATGTGTCAGATTTTCATGGAACCTTTTAAGAGTGAGCAAGGTGAAAGTGGAAAGATTTAAGTATGATGAGCTAAGCCAGGATGAAAAAATGAAAAAGTAAAAGATGGAGGAGACTCTCACTTCACGGAAACGACATGCAAAGAGAAGTGGAAGAATTACTTTAAAAGCAAAGTGAGAACCAGAACTACCAACACCAAAGCAAAGGTGTAGGCTGCATATTCAAGGAGGCAAGGAAAAAATACTTAGACATGAATACTAACATGATATGAATATGAGTACTCTGACAATATGACACAGAAATGCATTTTAATTAAGGCACAACAGACACATGCAAGTCACATTTTACCCTGTGCCTGTTAGCAGAACCTTGTCTGAAAGTGAAGCAAGCAAAGTGGAACTCCTAAGAAGTGTGACTGCTGACACATCAAGAAGGGATCACTGGACACCAGTGACTTATCAGAGTTATCTACACCAGTATGAATTGCTCTACTTTGTTAATATGAAATCAAAGCTGCTTTAAAAAGCTCGGGGGTGGAATTTCAAACATTTAATTGCAAATGCAACTGATCATAATTACTGTTGAAATTCTTTATCAATATTTGTAAATTGTAATTTTGGACAGGCTTAATATTTTCTCTTTAATATGCATCCTATTTTTCTACTTTTGGTCCTTCAGTAGTTTTGATTTTTACTTTATGTATCAATTTGTATTTTTTTCCCGTCATTTTTATCTGGTTGTTACAGCAATTATTATTATTACAACATCATTACATTTGCATCTTTAAAAAATGCTTTAGCATTATTGTCCCTGTACAGTTATGCAAATAAAGCTTATTAAGCTGAATTGTAGGCCTACATGGAGACAGAGCGAGAGAGCGAAAGAGAGACATTGAATTTGATGAGTTTACTGACCAGAAAACTAGATGCCGCAGGAGCAAAGTGTATCTCAGTGCTGTGCCAGTTGGTCTGACGGTGACCCACTGCCCCAGAAAAAGACCAGAAATGCTGAGCATGTTATCAGATGATCGTGATGATGATTGTAGTCTTAGTTCACCATGTAAATTACATTAAATGATTTGATTTGAGTTGTTAGTTCTCGAGTTTGAACCGACTTACACAATTAATGAGCAAACACGCTGATTGAAATGTCCTGATAACATGTTTTCTTAAGATTACCACATACTAATAACAGGGTTATACTGGAAAAACACTCCCTCTAACATATCTTCACTAATCAATCCCAGCTGAAGCTTTCATACTTCATGGACATTTTGCACATGTTTTCTTTTTAAAATCTTTTAAACTAACTCTTTTTAAGTGTAAAAACTGTAAACAGAATTTCTAAATGGTCAAACTAATCCTTTACATTTATTAGATTTTGTCTCTGATATTTGTTTTACTTTATGCTGAACCAAGGGCCTGATACATGTTTTTGGGGCAAGGTCTTAGCAGATTTAGGGCCAGAAATTTGGAGTAATCTCTTTTTCAAAAGTCTTTTTTTACATGAGCATTGACCGGATGACCCCAGCAGAACAGATCGAGTAATCCTAAAAAGTTCCAGTGTATTGAGCAACTCTCACTCCATGCCTAAAATCAAGTAAAATAACTCAAATCTGAACTAATCCCCCTATCCAAATGAATGCTAATAATCCAGCATGAGGGTGCAGAACTGCTTGCAGGTTCAGATGAACTCTTGATAACTCAAACTATTTTGGATGAAAGTAGGCATGTAAAATCTCTGCCGTGCTCTGTGGCTGTGTGGAGCTGACTGGGAGTGAGAGGCCATGGATTAGACGGCCGAAGGTGGGGGTATATGTAAGAGGATTGGTCCTGTGTCCAATAGTCTGTGGGGGAACAGACAGATGAACAATCAAGCAGCTGTAAGCCCTGAGTCAACAACAGTTTATCATAATCTGCCGTCATCTCTCCCTCCTTCTCAACCAGCAAACTCTGCTTAGCTTTTGTTCCTCTACACTTTATTTCCCTCAAAGTCCACGGAGGAGCTTACTCCATAATAATCTTTCCCATCCCAGAAATCAATCAGCGGATTTTTGGTCAATATTTATTTGAACTTTCTGGCCTCCATTATCGCCCTCTTATTGCTCCCCCTCTCTGTATCCTATTTTTAACCTCCTATCCTCTCACCCCTCTTCTCTGGACCCAGCAGACAATGTGAGAAGGTTTACTATAATCATTACTCTAATCACCCTTTCCCCTCTGAGTACCCCCGTTTCTCTGCTGTGTAATGAGGAAAATTGTAGGTCATCAGGCTGAAGCCTCTGTGAGCTGGACCAATGACAACAGGCAGAAACCCCCCGGTTAAATCCATAACAGAGAGCACGACTGCTGAGT
Organism: Xyrichtys novacula; assembly: GCA_962446985.1. Lineage (NCBI taxonomy): Eukaryota > Metazoa > Chordata > Actinopteri > Labriformes > Labridae > Xyrichtys > Xyrichtys novacula. Next base: position 27,873,217 of record OY660867.1, read on the forward strand.
TATAAAGACAGAAATCTCACCATTTTTCTAGTTTAACCACAATAAACTGATGATATCTTATGTCCTATTATGTGGTGCATGTCAACAAATTATTTTGCATTGTTGGAAATTTGAGAATTTAGTATGATGAGTTCATATTATGTGATAGACTGGTTCACTTACACACCCAGTAGAATCAATGTTGAAGTAAGGAGAGGTTTGCCTTTCAACCCAACTGTACTGAGCAGGCATAAACTATTAGTCAGGCACCTTGGTGCATGCACAGCACAGATCGACAATGACCTAACATAGATTATGTTGTTGCTGTCCCCACAAACACATGCTGAACAGATGTCTATGAAGGTTCTCATTCATCCAGGTCATGGTATTTCTTCTAAAATGGCAACTGGAAGTCTTGGGTTATCCTTAAGGTTTTTCTCCCCCTCTCCAAAAGGCTTCCTCAGTGCTAAGGGGGACTGGGTCTTGAACTGAAACATATAGCCTGTCATCAGATGATGACCACACCCCTATACATGACCACGCCCCCTTACACTGACAATGTCACCCTTGGCTATATATTTCAGCTCTAGACCCAGCCCCCCTTAGAATTGAAGAAGCCTTTTGGAGACGAGGCAAAATCTCTTCAAGATAACCCAAGGAGTCCAGTTGCCATCTTAGAAGAATTCCCAGAATGCTGAGCAGAGTTTATAAAAATCTCCACTTTGGATAGCATTTTCCGAAACTTCTGTATTCAGTGAGCTAAAACTCTGTTTGTGTGTGGATGCATGGACACACCAGGCAAACTTTTTTACCCACATGACATGGCATATTGTCTTGTTTGTACCTTTGGAGTAAACTAGTTTACTTTGTGTGGATGTTTGTGGGTAGAAGCTGTAGACTGTATAAAAAATGGATGTAGCGTCATCATCGTCACCATAGACCATATGTAATATGGACAACTTGGCTCCGCCTTCTGAATTGCTCTCGGTATTTACTCAATACTCATTATTCAAGACTGAAGATTGCTGCTCAATGAAAACGTACTGATTTATTATGAAACAGTCAGAACAACTGAACATGTGACATAGATGGGCTTTGCAGCTGTCTGGGAGTCAACTAAACCACACATTTAGTTACCATATTTTTGTTCTGGACTGATGCTGATTGATCTGCTGGTTCTCTGACCGGGAAAAAGCATGAAGCACATCAAGATGGATGTCTGATAATAGACATGGAGTCTGGTCAACATATCAGCTTTGCTAGGTTACAACAGTGGCGTCAATTAACCATTTTCTCATCTGACTTCCACCACAGAAATAGGCATGTCTCTTAAAAAGCAAACAACTCCTTCCTAATAACATTATTTTTGTTCTACCAAACACATGGAGTAGAGATGGTTAAAATGAACTTTTCTTACAGGCTTTTGAAACTGTGATAACACAATTTGCATAAAAATTATTTGAAGTGGCATCCAGGAGAAAAAAGAAAAAAAAAACTGGGTCTCATCTCTTGAACAAAGCAAAACAGTTTTCCACGAGTCAATCAGTGAAACAGGTTTCCAGTTCAAAGCAGATAGCTATGTAGATTTTTGTGTTTCAGTAAGCAGACATGCTACTTTCCCTAAAGCATTTCTGCGTCTGGATTCAAGATGTGAACTACATGTTTACCTGCCTTTTTCCACTTTAAAACTAGGCTACACTAATACCCACACACACTTTGGCACAGACATGTACAGTATATTCATACCCTCCCCCTGTCCTCACATGTGAACAGACATTTTTCTTGCACGTGTTCTCTCACATTGTTAGATCTTCTCTTTTCAATTTCACAGCCCTCATTTTAAAGAAGTCTCAAATCCTGACATGATACGTCCGTTTCACAATCCAGGCACAACTTCACACAAGAAAATTGGAGTTCTTTTCACATGGGACCAAAGTGTTGTATCTTTCTTCTCTCTAATCCTCTCCAATTCTGTTTTCTACCCCCAACACCATTCTTCTCCCATGTTAATGGCTTCGCTATCACCCTCAGATTTGTCCTGATTCCTTTTTCACACCTCCCAGCCTGATCCCCATCAGTGCTTTGTCTCCTAACAGCCTCCCAGTGTAATGGTACAAAATTGACATTCATGTGACCCAGGTTAATGCAGTGTGCAAATTATAACATAGAATGTCTTTCTCCCCAGTCAGCTGAGCTCATCCTGTCGAAGATATTTACCCAAAATTGATGACCGTCAGTCTAAGTCTAGACTGAAATATAATAACACTAATGAAATGTATTGCTGTGCAATTAAGGGGAGGATGTTATTGGTCCCCAGAGGATAAATTCTGATGACTTTGAGGATTCACTGCTATTTCCTGTCGCACCATCATCAGGTCAGTAACAAATCCAATACTTTGGTTTATGACCAAGTACCTGTGACTAGCACTTCCATTACCTCAGCTTTACTTTATCTACCCCGGGCAAAACCTACTTGTACTGACCCACCAGAATCTGAAAACAACACAAGTTACACCAATCTGCAAAAAGAAGGATGGTTTAATGAAAATTAGGCTGATACTGAGGCGAAGCTGCACCAATTCACTTGCTTCTCCGTTGTTCAGCCGTTTTTTTCTGATGAGGAGTGCTCTCATGGCCGATGTCAATGATATTAATAAACATATGGTAAAAGGAAGAAAAAAAAGACATCAAACATGCAGGGTTCTAAATTAACACCTGCAAATAAATTTTGGCAGGTGTTAATAAAAACGTACAAGCCATTTTGTTTGGTGATGCATGAGGCAATCGTTTTGGTCAGATGTGCTCTACTTAGGTTCTGCTCTCTGTCATTTTTCCCCTTGGCAGTAATTCCTACATTTCCCATAAATACTGTGTGGTAATGCTACGTAATGGTCCATTGGCTGCGACTGTAGCGATAATCTGTATTTATCGCTACAGTCTACAGTGCAACCAGCACAGGGAGTTTCGTAAAAACAGCATAGATTAAGTTTAGCTTTTAAGTTTAGTTTTGTGCGCAAACACCGTAAAAAATTAGTTCAGTGAGCTCTGAAGACATATGATTCAGAAATTTAATGATTGCACTTTTTGTGTATTTTTGTTTTATGTTTTGATGTTTGTGTGTTTTTCATGCCAACAATGTTATAGAATGATCAAATGCACCCAATAGCACTCATAATCTCTTATTTTCACTGAGAAAAAATGGCTAGTGGAAATTCTGATTGGCTGGTATGATTTAGAACCCTGCAAACATTATTTTGTAAGGAGGACATGAGGTATCGTAGACCTGTCCATGACTGGCACTAAGTATGACATACTTCATGAGTTAAAATGATTAATTTTTGAGGCCAACACATCCAGGCACCCTAAGACGGCCAAAAGGTGATGTAGTCATACTTAACACTGTAGTACGAAAGAGAAATGTTGTCGAGAAATAGCAGCTGCACCTTAACAACCTGGAGAGTAATTGGTGTTTGCATTTTTGAGGGTTGTCTAGCCTAGCCCCCCCTCTTCCTTACAACGCTATCAACTGGCATGATGTTGCTAACAGTAGCTGTGGGAGTCACTTTAACATCTCCCCTTTCTCAGTGCATCCTGGACAATGTGTCAAGAATTTAAGCTGGTTCCTGTCTGATCCTTGATAGTTCCTGTACATGTCAAACATTTCACAATGCTTTCGTTAAGATTTGACATAACATTTTTAAAAGCAAAATGCAAAAATCTCTGTGTGTGTTTAGGGATCCTGGTAAGAACTGTCGCTGAGTGACATCACAGAAATCCTAATACAGGCAAACCAAAGAAAAGCTCCAAGAATTTAGCATTAATATCTCATTACAGGGTTTTGAATCTTTTGGATGTTAAAGAAACTCATGTAATCAGAAACAGAAATGTTACTCTGGCAGCCCATTCCTATCATGCTCCAGCTAGACCTTCCAAAATAAAGCACCAAAGCGCAAAAATTACACAGGCTTTAAAAATATGTCACTGATTATTCTCCTGCTCCTGTGGGTTTCTCTGTTAAACACATTCAAACTCAATCGTCCCTCAGATGCTGTGCCTCCATTTTCCACTTCTTTCATACATCAGCAAAACAGCTGAAATATGAACTGCAATGTCTGCTCACTCCCAGGCCATTTTATCAATCAGTCCTATTTAGGGTGTTGACTTTTCAAATGAGGATTCTTGCATGAACAACTATGAGCCTTTGCTTTTTTCTCTGCTGCTTTTGATCCAGCAACCACAGAAAGTGCTCTGTTGGAAAACCACATTAGTGGCACTGATACTTGTCCTTCCTCTTGTAAAATTCCACAGAAAAACCATGTGCTCTTACACTGTCAGTTAGCCAAAGCTGAACAACTACTTTTTGTTTCAGGTCATCAGAGTTGGTTTCAATATTCTGTATTTTGGCTGAGGGTAAACCATCAGCTTTGTCAGTGCGTATCTGCAGCAAGCTAATTCAACTCGTTTTTTAAGTGAAATGACGGACAGCATTTAATTCATGGAAATATTCCAGTTATTTGAGTTTTCTGGATAAAAAAGGGACATGAACAGTCTCAGGTGAAACATAAAATCTGCCTGGAGGACTTAAGCTTGTCACCGGCTACAAACCCCATGAACAATTTGGACAACACACTAGTAGGCGAAGCCAGTGGTGCTTTTGCTCTGAAACTGCAATGGCTTTCAGTTCAACCTTGGAAAGAGATGAAAAAAAAACAACAACATGAAGATGTTGCTAGCCAAGGAGTGCCACACTCTACCTGCTGGGGAACTGCAAGAACGACTGAAATCTGTTCCAGCTACTGGAGGACTTTTTTTTTTTTCAATTTTCAGTGCAAAGAGTACCACCTTGGTGTCTGTATTTATGTACTTTTTATTTATAAAAGATTATGCAAGTCTGCTTTTTTTGGACTGCAGTATTTGGACTGTATTCAAACGTGACTGGAGGGCTGTAATCCCCCTGTGGAGTGGATACTGACTTGACTAGTAAAAGGGGTTTTGATTGTATGGTAATACAAGAGCTGTGTTACTTTTGTTCACTAATAAAGCAGATATGTGAGGCATTGCTATTTAATGCCAGTAATCCTGTAATGTAAAGATTTGCTTTTCGGAGTAATGTTACCAAACTGAAGGATTGCAAGTTATTTTCCCTCACAAATGCACCCGGTCCTGATAATTTTTTTAAAGAGTTTTATGGGGGCGGTTTTGCACTCACAAAGATACCACTGCTTGCAGAAACACATCCACAACTGCGACACACATTCTACACTCATACACGCAGTTCTAGGCTTGGTACAAAATGTGCATACAGAGTTTCTGTTTACATATTTCATGAGTTAGACATGGGGTCTGGGTTAATGGAGAGATGCTGCTGAATTATGGGCCCCAGGGTGCCATGTTTCACTGGTCACGTGCATGAGTGAGTTAGAAGACGATGCTCCTGCTGTCACACACTTTGGTGCACTCCACTCACTGTTTTCCCTCTGTTCCTATATCTCTTTCTTTTCCACACTGCTTCAAAGATAAACATTATTGCAAAATGTATGTCATGACACAGCCAATCCCAGGCATGAAAACACACACAAACATGTACATGTAGCTGCAGTTGGCGGTCTCAGATTGATGGCAGGATGTTAAAAAAGCTCCTGGGATCTCACCTTGGCAAACATAAAAAGCTTCCAAGGTCTGGCACTCAAGTGGGCTATTATCCTCACATGCAACCCCCCCACACACGTTTCCTCACACCATCACACACACACACTTGCATTCCTTGCATTGAAGCATTAAAGAAAAGACAGGAGTCCTTTAATGGTGTGACACCTTTTATAGATGTGATAATGTGGACCAGACAAAAAAAAGGGAGGAACACTATTATCATTATCTTCCACCTGTGCACTCATACAGGAGGCAGGGGTGTGTTTCCATCTTTATGCACAAAACCAAACAAGCCCTTATCTGAGTGTCAGCTGTGATAGGAGTAGTCTGAATTTGTTGATCATGCTTACAGAGGAACACTCTGTCCTCTTCTCTTTCCCCTCTCCCCCAAACTCCCTCTGATTTCACCCTACCTCCAACTTTGCTTCGCTTTTACATAACATGATTGATAGAAATGTGCCCCTTGAATATCTGGGAGTCTTCATTGCACAAGCTACATTTAAGATTGCATCCCCAGACCCCAATAAATCAAATAAGCAGCATTCACCCAGGCCTGTGCCATCACACCTTAATAATGCACTATTTTAGCCCTCTCTTCACACTCACACACAAACTTCTTTCCTGTCTCGCAAAATTCCTTTGCTCATTCTGGCGACCTAGTTTACAGCCCTCGTCTGTGAGCCACAGAGAGTTGGTTCCTTTTGAAGATGCATTGAGCAGCGCACCATGACAAGCCCATTATAGAGCCGGAGGAGGAGAAATCGCTCCATTACCAACTGGCACCTCTTAAGGGAAAAGCAATGAGCCCTATTCACAACTGTATCAATTTTTATGACTCAAATAAATATGCATGTTTGTAAGGGTGAGTTTGCGCACAATCATCTCTGCTCTTTGAATGTATTGTCATACAGTATGAGCTGTATTAATGATGTTTTGCGTAAGCATTTGAGATATGCAGTTTCACTTATATAAATGACCATCTGACACACATCCTTCAATGCGAAGTGGATCAACTTGCTTATGTAACACTCTGATGCTACTTGCGTCACTGCTCGGCAGCATTATTGTAATCATTGCTTTGTGTTACATTTGGTGAACCCAAATGCAGATACAGATAAGTAGTATGATGTATTATTAAAGGTTTAGAGCTGGGAGAACAGGGGAGATGAGGATGCAAGGAATGAAGAGTGGCGTAGAGGAGCGATGGAGGATGGAAGAGCTGAGGAGAGCGGGACATGCAGATAAGAGTGCAAGTCAGGTTTTTTCGGAGATTAACTAAAGGGTGAGCAAGCTGACAGGTTGACATGAAGGCAGAGGAGGAAAGTTCACTGAAGCACAAGACAGTAAGTTCAGGTAATCCAAATAACACAATGAATAACAGACTTTTCTGCTCCTTTTTGACAGCAGCTCAAGAGAAGACACACAGTCAACTCTCAAGAAAATCCCCAAAACTGTCCTCTGTTGGAGCTCAAGCATCCCTACGATCACATCAACAACTTTGCTTTGTGGTCAAACACCACCATGCCATGAAAATTGAGGCATTTTACAATTTGCATTCGACCATTTTTGTTCTTCTACCTGTCTATATTATAGTGGATTGATTCAATGAGGCTTTTTGGAATTAAAATTGGGGGAAACTGTGACGTCAGTATCTTGATATGAAGTCTGGGTGATTAAATAAGTGGCCTGTGGTGAAGTCTTAAACCCGCAGACCTCCCTTGAAGTCTGACATAAGTCTTGAAGCCGTTGTGAACTGTATTGTGGGTTTGGCCAGCACCAAGCACCCCCAGACTTCCCAGGAGCGTACCCACAAAGTCTGCAAGTCAGCAAGAGTGGTGAAGTCCTCATGTCAGCCACAGAGGCAGACAGAGGAAAACACAGAGCCCAGGGGGAGAAGGGAAAATCAGGATAAGACGTAGGAAATAACTTTCTGTCTGTTTTTCCTCGTCCATGGAAGGTTAGGTCAGTTTAAGCAGTGTTGTAACAGCAAAACAACAAACAGTGGTATTAAATATAAAGATAAAGCCTTAAATAAGCAGCCAGTACTAGAAAGAAACATGTGAAACTGACTTATATAAAGGAGTTGTTCAAAATAAATAAATAAAACAACGTCAATTGTAAAAATTAATGTGGGATTATTGGAAAAAGCATCCCAGACTCAACTGTTACTTGCACTAATTGAAAATGAATGTATTACATACTGGAATGAGAAAATAATCCATCTCCAACCATGTGACGTGGCACAGGATCTCCACAGCTGATCATTCTTATTTCAAAGTCCCTCAGATGTAACATGTAACTTTTTAATGCTGTTTAATGAAAAAGTGTAGATAAATACACATTTAATATAAATACAAATTCTTTCAAAGGAAATTCTGAAGGCCGTAATCTTATTTCCTTTTTTTGCTTTCTTCAGTTAAGTGCTAAATGAAATGTTGTGATGGGAAGATATCAGGTCACTAAGCTAGCTTCTTAGTTAAGTTTCTAGCAGGGCATAGTTGATTAAAAGTCCATTTAATATTCATTGGAGTGTTAAGGATTCTTAATTTATAAATTATAATAGTCTTTTTCATTTGGGACTCAGTGGCTCTTGGCTCTGACAAAATACAGCAAACAGCCAACAGTTTAAATGAGCATATCAAAAGTCCAATCAACAAGGGCTGCACAATTTTGACCAAAAATAAAATCCCGATATTTTACACTGGTGTGTGTGTGGGAACTGGGGAGTGCTCACGCAGGAAGGGGGAGCCTACAGTGGCCTGGAGGCGCGAGACATGATAAAGAGGAAAATTGATTTTTAATTTTTTTCAACATTGTCATAATCAAATAATCCAGTTATGATTTAAAAACGATTAATCGTGCAGCCCTTAGGTCAACACTATATGGCCGGGGTCCAGTGACAATGTATGAGATTGGTGCAGTGCAAGTCCCAAAAAATATGTACTATAACTGTAGATATAGTTTCAACATATTGTATTGAACTCAAACTACATATATTTACTCCAGGTGTGAGTTTTCCAACAGGACAATTTCTGCAACCAATCACAGTCATTGCATCGGTGACATTTCCCGTATTAAATTCCCGCTGATATGACTTGACTCTATGTCTGTCCTAAGTGTACCCTCCTGGAATTGAAAGAATTGAGTTCCTGGTTCTTCCTGATGCCTCAGTCTGATTGAGTTGTTGTTGTTACTGTTGAAACAGATGCTTTCACATCAACGGCTGTACCACGCTCCAAATGGGCCTCGTCGCTGACAAGTTTTGACTTCTGTTCCAACCATCTTGTCAAAACAAGTGCACTTGTTGTGTTTCCTGCTCCTGGAGGCAGAGAAGATTTTATATAAGAGTTTATTTGTAGATAAATCACAACATTGTTATATCTCAGCTTGGTCTATTTTCTACAACATAAAGGGGAACTTTATTACAAGACTACCTTGACTTTTCTGGACTAATCTTTCAATAAAAAAAGTTTTAAACAACTGAACCTTATAGCTACAAACAAATCCATTTTGTCTGGCATCAGTGATAAAACTAACACATTGGGACTTGTTTAAATGGAATTGAATGTGTTTATTTTTGGGTTTATCTTCTATCTGTTTGCAGAAAGTCTTCATCTGTAGACAAACTTTCTTGGCTTGCCAACTTTAAACTTTATTTAGTAGCATCATATTTTCGTGTCGTTTGAAAGTTGTTTATGTCTTTGCTATAGAGAAAACCATTCCCTCAGAAAACACTCCATCATTTCATCTCAGTTGTTGGTAAGTGTCCCACTTTTGTGCAGTTATGATCACTCAGTGTGTTTACATGAGCTGCACTCCTTTCTTTGGCTGTTTAGGTTTTGTTTGCTGGTACAGGCGGAGAAAGCTTAGGCCATTTAGAGTCCAATTGAGCCATAAACACGAGAGAGAAAATGGTTTTAAAAGTCCAGTTTCAGTCAGATTGATGCAATACATTCACATATCGAGTGTGTTACTCAATCATTCACCCCACCCCCACCATGCATCATAGAAGTGATTCTCAGCTAACCTTAGTCACAAGGGGTATAGTTGCTTTACAGATAAGTGGGGCTATCTGTTGTTATGACTTCTGACATTTAATCACTCAGTCAATTCATCTTCACAAGATACCATCCTGTATAATGCATACAAGAAAATTACTCTGTCCCTACAAGATAAAAAAGTATGCACACAAGATCACAACCAATCCTCATCAGACAATTATATTGTTCACGCAGAAAGTTTAGCTGTCCTCATTAGCTTAAAACTTGTGAGCTCAAGAAAACAAAAAAAAAATCTTTTTGTACTTCAGGTGCTCTGTAGAGTTTAACATTCTTTAACGTATTTCAAAGAAAAAAGTATTGCCCCCTTTTTAAGTTATTACAGTAATCTTAAGCATATCTTTGCAAGATACAAGCAACACTTTTTTGCATGATGTGACACCTATGGGAAGATGGTTTGAAAGCTTGTTTTAGTATCCTGTTATCTTCTTTTCCACCATGGTCATTACTCTATTCATGAGAAACCATCATGAGGACTGCAACATGGAAATGACAGCAGGTGAAATAAACATCAAATATTTGTTGGTGCAAGCAGATGCCGCAGGAGCTACATGATGAATTGATCAATTTGCAGGTGAGCAGTTAAATGCAATTAAAGACAAGGTACATTTCACAGTCTATGATACACATTTAAAATGTCCATCTGGGGTCGTATCTGAAGTAACTATAGTAACTATAGTGGTGAATGAGAGAAGGAGGTCTACAGGTTCGATGCATGTGTCTATGATATAAGAATAGTGTACAATCATGACATTAGCATGAGAGAGAAAAGGCCAAAGTGCTAGTCTATTTGTCAGTGTGACATACTGCAGGCTTAGCAGAAGTAAATGCAGTGGAGGAATGTGCAGCCTCATTGTGCAGCCAAGTATAAGCTGTGCAGCATTATGGAGGCTGTTTTCTGTGGAAAGTGGGCTACATTTTGCATTTTTAATCAGAGCAGGGTCTTTACTCCCCGAAAAAGCTCCTCAGCTCAGTGAAGAGGGAGAGAAGACAGAAGAGGATGAAAGCAGAGCTGAAGAAAGAAAAGGCTCACATTCTTTTTGAGAATGTCATTGTCGTGTTTATTATTTACAGGGTCTGAAGACGCTGTGTGTGTTTCTGTCTGTGGGAGAATCTATATGGGCTGATCCTTGCCGTTCCCGCCTGTCTTTGTTTTTGCTGGATTAACATCAAGGACAGTACCTGAGCTTGATTCATTACAAATTCTGGTCAATTTGTAAAATCAAAGTTCTCCTCGGGAGGTTTTCAGTCATCTTTATGTGAGAAGCAATCACTGAACCAACTTGAATTTTACTTGAATAAAAATGTAGGAGCATCATTAGGCCTGTCTGTCTCCTTTGGGATATGCTCTGCAGGGACAGTGATGCTTAAAGCACAAATGAAGCCGTCAAGTGTGTTATTTCTCTGCGCTGCGCTGTTAGAAAAGGTTCCAGAAACTATCTTTACATAAGAATCTCTTTTTACCCCTTACCCTGTGAGTGAATCTACATGACTGTTTTGCACTGACACTGTCCTCAGCTGGTTGTTGTCTCTATCTCATACTTTCCCACAGTTCACCCCTGTCTAAATGACAGCTGTTCATGACCGTTTTTATCGTATCACTGAGTACCAGCTGTGGTCCAACAGTCCATTCTGTTAGACAACTGGCACGAAGACACACACACACATATGCACACACACACACACACACACCCACACCCTTTCTCTATGCACACAAGGCTCCGTGACCAATCATCATGATGACTTTTCTGGCACACATGAAGAGGCCCTCAAGACACACGTGGAGGACTTCACTTTTCAGGCTTCCGATACACAAATCTGCAGAATACAACACGCAAAGAGGCCAGCCACAGTTCAGTAACACTTTTGCGCAGAGAAAGTTGAATGAAACAGAAGAAATTAAAACTCAAGGTTTAGTGTTTATTTGGTTCAAACGTCTCCCTCTAACATTTCTCTTTGTCAGTGGTAGTTTGCTGCTGCCTGCTTGCTGTGACAGCTGCTCATAAAATTGTATTAAAGCCATTGTACAGACATTTAAGGCCATTATAGTGGTCATAAATTATTGCAATAACAACACTGTGACATTTATGGTTAACTTGAGAACAAAACAATTAATCAGATTGAGGAACAGCTTAACAAGGGTGGAGCAACAAATTATTTCATAAACTTGATTATTGGGTGCAAATACCTCACTGTATAAACCATTTTAGTAATTTTGTGCAATAGTTAAAATGGTGATCTGGCTCAGTTTTGAGAGCTTCCTGCCCTTACACACATTTAGGGAGAATGCCAAGCTTGCAGCGACAAGAGCACCTGCCCTCTGTTTCATGTGCATACCTGAACAGCCATGGCAGGAACAGCAGCAGGAACAACCCCAGAACAGAACAGAGCTGACAACAGTGACAATACATGACACTGGTAAGATCAGACACAACATATAGAGGGCAGGAGCCAGGCTGGAGCAGTTTAAGTGGAACACCAATTTTGACATTTGCCACTCAGATGCGAGGAAGGATAAGGGCTGAGCTGTCAGCGTATCTGGGCTGATGTACCAAGAGATGAGCTTCTGCCTGAACTAAAGCTATACTGCTCAGATGTGACACTTACATGATGGAAACAAATGCATGAAGAGCTCTTCTTCTGCAATGCTATTTGACCACCAGACAATATTTCTCTATAAAGTTGTGCAAGTTTTTCTTTTTTTACGGAGTCATGTTTCGCACAGTTGACATAAAGACATTTATCCTTATCTGATGAGTTCAGTGTCAGCTTCTCTCTGTGCTGTCAAAAAGTGACACTGTTTCATATACTGCCTCTACAGGCCTGGAGCACTCCTGTAGAAAAGTCTGGATTTGCAGCATACATCTTTTGCAGTTCTTCCTTGCTTTTCTGTGTTTTTTAACTTTGACTCATTTACATAATTGTTGCATGTTTGCCATTAATGCATTTGTTTTGGCTTATTGCAAGTATTTCTGAATTTGCATGGTTTCTGCATTTGTAGCATCACTCTCCTAATGAGAACCATTTGGGTCGATTCAATCTCTTCATTTGCTGGCAACCATAACTTAGCCAATGTTGTTAGTGTTATGTGTAAGCCACACCCAAGAAAAATGCAGGAATCTACTTGTGCTGATGATGCGACATAGTATGCACACATAGTTGCTGTAAAAAAGTAGAATTGAAAGTAATAGAATAAATCTGCCCACAGGGATCAATGCATATTAATCCTCCTTTAAGCTTGAAAACTGATAGTTTCACTCCGATGGAAATCATGTTTCTCTTGTATAGTCATTACAACAGATACCACCACTCTCATATGGCATTTTTCTTATGCTACAAGACATATCATGAGAAAACTTCGCGTGAAATTGCATTTCTGAGTATTTCTGCATTCAAATCGCTGTGAATCTCTAGCAGACCCAAACAGCAGGTTCAGACACAGTGAGATTTTCTACATAGCAAATCCAAGCTCTGCCCCCAGAGGCCCACTATTCAGGCCAGACTTGAAGAAATAGAGAGGACAATTGCAATGGTAGTAAGAAAGCTAATTATGATATTAACTTTCATCATGTCCCCAAAGACATTAGTGTCTCAGAGTGTCTCCTATGTTACCTGCTTCCTTTACTACACCGGCAATGTTAGGCTGCAAGCTAGCTTGAAGAGGAGTGTGCAGAGCAGCGCTGTCTCCACCCACAACTCAGAGGCGAACTGCTAATGAGCTACTGGAGCTCTGCAGGAGAAAAGCCCTTGAAAATGACACAGGTAACACGATTTTGGCACAAAACTTTATTATCACAATTTAAAGACCACTGAAAACAATTCAAGTAGTAAAAAAAAAAAAAAGATCGTAGTCGGATTTTAAATATTTTAACACTGACATAAAGGATAGGGCATCTTGTTGCTAATTTCCTGAATAAACTGGAATAATATGAGTCAGAATTAATGGCTTCAGTGGCCCAAACACATTTTGGAGGGTCTACAATCCCTACGTAGACACAGACATCTTTCCCGCTAGATGCTAGTCTCAGCATGCCAAGTCAAACACAGGTACAATACCAATTCAACATTGACCATCTCAATGTAGCTTACTAGGAAGACTGAATCATACGCTGGGAACCAGTGACGTGCAGTGAGGTTCATAGCTGGTGAGGCACTGAAAGTAGTAAAAAAAACGATCGGAGTAGGACTTTAAAAAAGCAGCAAAAGCTTGGTAAAGAATTTGGTAAAAGTAACTTTTATCCCTAAATCAACAGAGATGAACTAACCTGCTTTCAAAAAAGACAAATGCTGCTTGCTGCAGAACTGGCATAAAGACAGAGGACAAAGACAATATGCTTTTTATTTCACTGCTCCACACACTTGGACCAATGTTTCGCCACCGCAGCCCAGATACAGTATCTCTCAGTGCCAGAGTCATCTTTAAGGGAAAACCAACCTATCATTGTGTTTTCTTTAACTGCTGCAGACGAGCTTTGACAGTTGGATTGTGTGCATCATTTATTCTTTATGTAACTCTTTGCTTGAAATAAAAAAAACTAAAGCCTGGAGTGTGATTAAGGGGGTTTGCTGTTTGATCCTGGTTGAAAGCTGAGAGCTGTACTGTGGCCAAACGTATAGAGGAGCATAAACAAAACAGAGTTTGCTGAGTGTTGAGCCTGCAGGCGGCAGCTGAAGGATGATATGATTCAGATGATCAGATAGAGACTGAGAATGGAAGATAGAAAGACGGATGTCAAGAGATAAGGGAAAGCAACGCAGTGCTCTGAAAATAACATGTTAAGCTAACACAGACAACCCATTTTTTCCCACAGGATATATAGAGTCAGTCCCAGAGAATGACGCACTTATACACACTTATACACACACACACACACACACACACACACACACACACACACAAATATAGTCAAAAACACAGAGAGATCCCATCTGTCCCGGCGCCTTAATCAGCTTATCACTCCCTGCACTGAGGCTGTTCAAAAGGACTATATCAAGCTTTGACATACATTAGTGCTTCTACTGGATCAGGCAAGACTGCAGCTCCTAACCAAGCACCTCTGTCACACCAACACACTCACACACACATACGCCTGACACTCAGGAGCACCAGGTATGCACACATGCACAAAATTGGGCTTAGGTATGCATGCACGCAAATAAACCCCCTGACAATTTCGTCCCAAAAAGATTGCAAACATCCTCTGCATGTAAGTACCATCAAAATCGTTAAACATGCACATACACACACACACACAATCACACACTCAGAGCAGAGGACTTAGTGCTTAGAAAAACAACACAAACAAGGCCAAGACACGCAACAGAGTATGCGCTGGCAAATACAAGCTGTGTGTTGGTGTGTGCATGCGCGCGTTTGTCTTGTCAGGATGCCAAAGCCCAGCTGATCTCTCAGTAAATATGGACATATGGTCAGCCTCTGCAGGGACAGACGGATACAGAGGGAGAGAGTATGAGGATGACACAGAGATGCTTCCTGGCATGCTTTCCTCATTTATCCACAGAGACACCACAGCGGGTGGAGACATCTTATCCTCCCAGGACATGTGCTCCTTTTCCAAAAGCTGAAGCATTTAGACTTTTTGGATTCTTTACATCACTCTGGGGAGAAAGCGCAGAGGTGTCCACTTCGGGTTATGTAATGATTGGTTAATCTGTTGTCTACAGCTCTGTCCCTTTTTTGGTGCTGGCTTTTTGCTAGTACTTTTTTTTTCTCCCTTTTTCTAACACTAAACCTAATAACAAACATATTGAAGCATTCAAAATGTGAACTGGTCCATCTCAGAAAACTTTTTAACACTTTTTTTCATTTAATGTGTCAAAGCTGAGGACTGTTGTGTCGCTCCTCTGCAAAGTGTTAATTTTGAATTAAAAAAAAAAAAGGGCAACAAGACCAAGTTTGTGCTTTGTTGGGCCCATTAGGGTGTTTGCGTGTGCATGTGACAGTTCTGTGTTTCAGGGATGTGCAATGGTCTGAAACATATTCAAGGTTTTTGTCTCGCATGTTGATCTTAAATAGTTTAGGTGACAGGAGACAGTGTCGAGAGAGTCCTTCGCAATCTTTGTCACAACAGTCAAAACAGTCAAATTAATGTGCAAGATACTTCACTTGACAATAAAATGTGTTTGACACTTAGTTTCATGCATTAATGTATAAAATGTCCTGGGGACAGGGAAGGAACCCATTTGGTAGATTGGCCCATCAGCTTCATATCCAGCACTCTGCTTAGCTGCATCTCGCTCCAGCGTCATCCACTTGGAAACTAACAAATGAAGATGTGAAATGCATTTTTAATTGTTATGCGTCCTAGTTTGGAACAACTTTTTCTCGCGGTGTCTGGTGACCTAGAACTGGAGACACACACCATGCAAAAGTGAACTCCCAAATAAAAGTAATCTACTTTTTTGTTAAATATCAAAAACCAATTACCATATATCACTCTTTGACATTTTCCTCCTGATCAGAGGAAAGAAGTCCCTGTAATTTAATTTCAGTCTTAATTTATAGAGTCAGCCTTTCCTGAGTGCAGCACTGCTGGTCTAGTGTATTTGATATTAAAGCCCCAGTGTCTAGCGATGCCCAGCTGCTCCAACACCGAGGTTATTTGCTCCGCTAATAGAAGCTGACACATTTCTTCTGCATAAAATCCCTTACTCACAGCATCTGTCTTCTTTCCTAATCCCACTCCTCACTCCATCCCTGCCACCTTCCAACAAGTCTCTCTCTTGTCCTTTGCCATTTTTCCAGGCCTTAAACGTCTGTGTTCTGTCGCCTCAGTTTACATCTCCATATCTGCCTCTCTTCTCAGTGTTTCTGGCTGTTAATCAGAGTTGCCTGGGACATCAGGCGACTGCTGTCATGATGCCCAGCCTCGGGCTCCAGGCATCAACATTTATCATTTGGAACAACGGCGTGATCCACTCCACCACACTTCTCCAATCCTCCAGCCACCCACATCCTCAAAGCCAGTAAAAACTGTGAGAGCTGCAAATCAAGGCCACATTTTGGAGATCATGCACGCAATCAGCTCATGGTGTGAAGGGGCTGCTATTGGCCTGGAGGAGGCACAAACCACAGACCAGCTGTTTGGTAGACCTTGATTTCATATCTCTGATGTAGAAACCACTAACTATCAGACACTCTGTAGAAGTGATATTTGGATATTTGAACAGCAAGTCTCTGCAGGGAAATTTATGAAAAGAGAAGCTTCGAGGTGCTGGAAAATTTGTATCATCCAGACTGCAGGGACTCCAAGGTTGAAGTTGGACTTGTGGGACACTCAGAGTATCAGATTGTGTACTAAGGGGAGCTCTGCTCAGCCTAAATTTTCTCACTTGGATATCAGTTCTTGGGTAAAACTTGTGACTTTTACTCCACTTCATTTTAAAGGCTAATTTTGCACATTTGTCTCAACTAGATTTCTTTGAATGATTTTGTTTCTCTTTCCGAGACTGGTGAATCTAAAACCAGAGATTTCTGATATTTTTGCATTTGTCAAAGCAAGTGAATTTAAACTGAACAAAAATATAAGTGCAACACTTTTGGTTTTGTTCCTATTTTTTATGAGCTGACCTCAAAGATCTAAGACTTTTTCTATGTCCACAAAAGACCTATTTCTCTCAAATGTTGTTGACAAATTTGTCTAAATCTTTGTTAGTGAACTCTTCTCCTCTGCTAAGATAATCCATCCACTTCACAGGTGAGACATATCAAGATGCTGATTAGACAGCATGATTGTTGCACAGGTGAGACATATCAAGATGCTGATTAGACAGCATGATTGTTGCACATGTTTACCTTTTTTTTTGAGTCCAGTTGATTGTCCCCTTAGTGATCCTCAACTGCACGTCTTAAAATCTGCACTCATGCATTGTGAAAAAACAGAAATGAAAAAAAAAGATAGATATTTCAGGTTTTGCAGACTAGTCAGGCTATTAAAAAGCATAATATTATCTAAAGCAGTGTTTTGATTTCTATTGCTGCCTCATGAAAAGGCACATTTTACATTGGCGATTGCTGGAGTACCTCTTGAATTAATACACCCCTGAAATCTGAGTCTATTCACCACCTACATGTTTGAAGTAAAGTGGTCCTTCAGAGGAGGGAGTTCTCATTTGAACAGCTTGAATTAAAATCAGTGATAATGAAATTTAACAGCCTTGCCAAGTTGCAGCTCAAGAGGTCAGAAAAATCTTTTCAGGTATGATACCAGCATACTTTACTCTTTTTATTCAAATCGCTGTGAACCTCTGGCAGACCCAAACATCAGGCTCAGACACAGTGAGATGTCCTACGTCACAAATCCAAACTCCGCCCCCGGAGCCCCTATATGCAGGCTAGATTAGGAAAAATAGAGAGGATAATCGCTGAACAAGCCTGTGCGTTAGCTGATTGCAATGCTTGCAAGAAAGCTAATTATGATATTAATTTTCATCATGCCCCTAAAGGCATTAGAGTCTGAGAGCTGAATAAAGTTGCCACTTCTACTACACAGGCAATGTTAGGCTGCAAGCTAACGTGAAGAGAAGTGTGCAGAGCAGCGCTGTCTCCGCCTACAACTTAGAGGTGCATTGCTAATAAACTACTGGAGCTCTGCAGAAAAAAAGCCCTTGAAAATGACACAGGTAACGTGATTTTGGCTAACTTCATAATCACAATTTAAAGACCACTGAGAACACCTCAAGTAAGAAAAAAAACTATAGATGTTGGACTTTAAGGAAAGTTTCTGGAGGCTCAGCAGGTAAACCCAACAAAGATTTTTGTATGTGGCCCAGCTGCATATATTTTTTTTTAAGGTTTCACCTTGTATAATGGCAGCATGAAGAGGGAGAGAGGTGCACCAATGTTACCGAGCAGCAGAGAGGACTGTCATTTTGGACAGAATTATAATGTTACATAAATCTATGTTTGTTTATCAAGCCTGAAATTCAGCTTTGTGACTCATCAGTCAAATACAAGAGCTGTGCTGCAGATTTAAGTCTGTTTTACAGGGGGAAAAAAAGACATACAGAAAAGATCAGCATCATTAACACAGACAGATCCTGGAATGAAACATCTGTCTCCTGGCTGTGCTCATAAACCCTGATGAACTACCCGTGGGGCAGTTTTCTGATGGAGTCATTCACAGCATGTGCCATCTTAGTTTATGCATAAGCTGAGGTGATCTGACTTTTAAAATGTCACTTTGAAAGACAGAGAACATCCACGCCTGCAAGAAAAAGAAAAGCCTCCTGTTGCACCAAGAAAGTCCTCTGTTGTCTTTAATTCATTTGCAGTAATGAGGGGTTAAACAGGGTTATGTGCGCATGTTCAGGCTGATTAAAATGGTGTAAAGTGTAAACACCGTTTTTGGTATAGTCCTGGGTTTTGCTAGGCATCCTAATAGATGAAATGATGTGCTCAATAAACTGAACTGACATTTTTGGCTGGACAGACAAATTTATTGTTAACCCCCAATTTTAAAGTTCAAACTATGCCTATGTTCATTTTATATTCTTATCTTCTTAATGTGTGCTAAGACGGATTCCAGTGTTTTATCCATGTCCCCATTCTCCGTATTTTGGGGGGCTTAATGATTAATGGGTTCAAATCTTTTGGTATCATCCAGTAGATCACTTCAGCCTGCAGCTGAGAGATGGGCTTCACTGTGATCTTATAGGGCAAATACTTCTCAGCACTAAGAGTGTTTTTTCCACTGAAGGTCAAAGATCAGTGCTTTGTGTGTCTACGAACTTCATTAAATGTTCATCTTTTGTTCACAAGAACTGATTATTAAACTTCATGTCTTTGTTAAGTACTTGCTTTAGACTGGTTACATATCAACAGTCCATAATAATCTAATATTCCTCATTAGACCATGGCTGCTTTTGTTACAGGAGGACAAACTATAAACACAGCAATGTGCAGAAGTCTGGTGAATTTGATGTTAATTAAAAAAAAAAGAAAGAAGAAAATAATTGGAGAAAGGTCTGGAAAGGTCAAAGGCACAAAAACCGGAGGCTATGACAAGAAATTGAAGATAACACAAGATGGCTCATGGTTTGAGATATGGCTGTGTTAAAGGACTTGTTTATGGAAACAAGAATAACAGGCTTTGACAATGATGAGGCAGAAAAACCACAGTGATCGTGTGTCCTGGTTTGACCAGGATAATCCCGATTTCTGGTTTTGTGTCCTAACGGAACACTCATATGTCCGCCTGCAACACCAATTTATCTGCATACATGTCAATGAATGTGGTTGCCAAAGCTGTTGATGTTTGATCTCATGGAAAAACATCTCTAGTCCACAAAATGTCCAAGTTTAATTCAAAATTTTCCCTACATATGTCAATCTCACCCTGTTGCTTGGCTCGCCCATTTTATCACACTGACAGCATGCATCATGAATGGTAGACCAAGGCCCTCTGTCGTGGTAAAAAAGGACATCTAGAGTTTTCGCAAAAGTTCCAGGAGGATGACAGCTCCCCTTGAAAAGTACCTGTAAACAAATATGCCACGTGTTGCCCACATTGCACTTGTCCCAAGCCAAATTAAAATGAGGAAACATAATAATACTATTTCTACTATACTGCTTGTCACAGATATGACAAGATATTACAGCTTATACTTAAAAATTTCAGACCAGCACACAAGTTTTCATTATGATCTTTTTTTTTTTCTAACTGTCCACTCAGGAGAAGTTTTAGTTTTCATGCAAAGTCTGAGCCTCTGTTTTCCATCAGTTCACCAATACTTCCATCCAATACACATCATTTAAGATGCATTTGCAGGGAAAGAGCATGTTTAAGTTACTGCAGCCCAACAGGACATGTTTACATTCTGGCATGATTTTTTTAGGAGAAAGTGCCAGAGACTTCTAGTCCAAAGTCATGCTGTGGCCTCCTTTTATATTACAGCTTATGCAACAGGATCAAAGCAAAGAAAAACAATCCTGGGTTGTTGTGCATCAATTGCTCGTGCTGAAATCTGATTTAACAGGCCCAACACCTGCCTCTGCAGAGCTGGACCCACACCAGTTTTCAGATAATGAACCAAGGTCTTGGCAGCAGCACTTCATAAAATCCCAAAACACTAAAGAAATGAAAGGAGTGTCTGTCTGCAACCAAACGCTGGAACCAGGTGGAGCCTACACTGTATTTACAGTCAACTTTAAAAAACAGAAAGAAAGAAAACCAGCAAACAAGAAAGTAGTCTAAGATTTTTTTTATTAACTGTTAAGAATTCACCATAGTAAAGCATTTTGGATCTCTCACTCAAAGACTCTTTGGGCAACCAGTGCCGGGTTTAACTGCACATACTATCTGACATCACTTTTGACGTGTTGATCTGACTGATACTGATACTGATACTAAATATAAATATATATAAATACATATATATATATATATATATATTTATATGCACAGTTCTATCTGTGGTTATCAGAGGAAAGACTCGCTGGTGCTCATACTGAATACCCTGAAGTTAAAGAGAGCAGATGCAGAGTAGAGAAAGAGTACAAAGGAAGCAGATCAACTCTCTTTCTCCTGCTGTTACAAACAAGAAGTTAAATAAATACACATTAATCCACATTTACTGTATTTGTAGTAGATATGATCAGATTGCACTTAAGAGCAAAGATTGAATTCTGTACACAGAGTCATTTAAAATGAAAAAAAAATACATTTTCCAAATTGGTCCATTTTCATTGTACTGAGTACATCTTCCTGAGACACGTTCAGAATCGCAGACAAACAGTACTCACACAGCGTGGACATCATTTTTTGATTCATGAGTACTCGTTCTGTTTTTCTTTTATTTTGTTTCATCTTTGTGGAGGCTAATAACTTTTCACTTTGTTTCCACTTACAAATGTGACTGGGGTTTACCAAGACAGGTAAATAAACAAATTATACTTTTTGAGTACAACGCAAAAAGGTGCACCTGTTCATGGGTAAACTGATAAAAACTAACTGTGACCACTGGGAGAGGCAAATCTTGACCATATCTGATAAAACTTTCTGTATTTTGTACCAAACTGAAATGTGACTGTAAAATGTAACACCATATTTCAGACTGAACCACTTTCATTAAGGAGACCAAATTATTTTCATGCAACAGGTTATATTTGGTGGTATGGCTTGTCTCTAAGAGCTACATGCCCTTTCACATGTTTACATGAAATGCCAAAGCCTACGGCAGGCAGAATACACCCCTCCTTTGTTGTATGTGCTGAAAGCCAAGACAGGGAGAGCAGCAGCAAAGACCCATCTGACTTACAGAACAGCAGGCATCATCAGTGACAATTACATAAGACACAGAATAAAAAGAAGCAGCGAGAGTGGGCAGGCTAAAGAAGTGGAAATAGATAGCCCATTTTTGACGTTTTCCAACTGGATACGAAGAAAGCAATGAGCTGATAGCCGATATAGTCTGGCATTAGCATCAGCTGAAGGACTGTGGGCTGAGCTTGACTCTGTGACCTGCTTGAACTAGCACTGCTCAATTTTAGCAGATTAACATTACCTAGATTCACAATGTGCTGCAAGTCAGTTTACGAGTTTATTTTTTTAAATCATAAATAAAACACTCAACAATCAACATTGGCCACTGAACTGAAGCAAATTACTTGTTTAAGAATGGCAAACTGCAATATTGTTGTCGGTACCTGGTCCATCCTGGAGATTTGTACTGCGCATGTGCAAAACATACGTCACTTCCTCTACTAGCCATCTTTGTAACAGCTCAGCAATTTTTTGCCCCTACCGGTTTGCGACAGCTTCGACACTTGTTCAACCGCTTCAGCATCAGAGAGCTCGCTTCAGTCAGAATGGATGCTTCAGTTTATCTCTGCTTTCCTCCTGAACAGAGTACTTCCCCTGACTGAAGCAGTGCGCTGGAAAGTCAAGAGAATGGTACCCAGTTCCACGATTAAAGCTTATTTGTAAAAGTGCAACGTAGTTATAAAAGGCTTGAATGAATGTGATTATTTCATTGTTGAAATTGAAACGCTGTATAAAAATGCTGAAATACATTGTCCATAATGTGTAGGCTTCTTGTTAACAAATTTAATTTATAGAATAAATTAAATAATATATTTTTTTGTTTTTGTTTAATAGGGGTCAAATAAAGATACTGGTCATGTGTGTCATACACAAGAAGTAACGTACGTTTTGCACATGTGCAGTACAAATTGACAGTTGTGTCTCAGAAAGTTTGATATTTTAGTGTATTTGAAGCCGATTAGAATTATTATTGTGGGGTGGAGTTTTGTGGGCACATCAGAGATCACAGAGATTCCCAGAGGACTGCATGGACCACGTCTATGCACATAAATAAGTGGAAACAAGGAGTTTCTCAAACTACACTTACTGCAACCATCCACATATCGGGCCTCCCTTATCATATATGGCTTACTCTCTTCTCTGTGCCAAGACATACATAGTAAACAGATTTCTGTTGCTGCGCTAGTGTAGCATAATCCAAGACGTGTTGTTTCGGGTGCAAACACAGAACTAGACATCGATATACAGACAGCACTAAGTGCAGCTGCTGCCATATTTACTGTACTCAACCTGAATGTGTTGTGACGTGATTATCTTTGTGAGAGTGATGTCTGTGCTTCTTTTGAGATGATAAACCCTAAAAAATTAGCATATAAAAATGGTTCACTTGCATGCTGACATAAATATGTATATGAACAGTCCTACAGCCAAAAGATTTCTTTAAAATACACTGTGTTTACGAAAGTTGAATGTGAAGTTTCACAGTATCAATGTGGTTCTCTTCGTAGCTTGTTCAGACCGTGCAGCATCAGAGTCTCAGTTTGCAGCCAGTCAGGCTTTTGCTCTGCTGAGATCTCTAGTCCACACACACAACCATACAGACACAACCACACACACACAAATTAAGTACCTTAACATGAGGACGAAAATCACAAGCATCCTTTGCCTTCATTCTCACCTTCAACATTTATACCAGTCTGTTATTGCTTTCGTATACCATTATTGTTATGAAGATTAAGTGAAGGGGAAGGGAAATGTGTTGTCCATCCAGTTCAGCAGGGAAGCAGTCCTGACCTGCAGCCCGGATTAAAACCACTGGTGTGTCATTTCCATAACAATGTGATGTAAGGCAGCAGAACATGGACAGATGGGCTCCCCTTCTTCAGACTTACAAAAAGCAGTGCTTCCCTGGTTTTGTCTTTTCAAGTCTTTGTCAGTCTATACATTAGAGACAGCATTATTCGTATTATCCCTCGCCTGACGAATGCCATACAGCCACTTGATGACTCGGGCATTCCTCTCGATGACTGAGATACCATAAGGGACACGTTCGTTGGCTCTGGCTGGCGAATCCTCATCATCCTCATCTCCTCCGTCCTCCCTCATCCTATCAGCCTCCGAGCTTGGCGTGCTGACACTGCGGAGCTTGGACACGGACACAATGTCTGAGTTGGCTCTTGTGAAAAGCTCCACTCCACCCATGCCCTCAACCTCCTCCGGGTCCAGCCCGCAGTAGTTGAAGAAACGTTCCAGGTCGGCTGTGGCGCGGGAGTAGCGGTCACTCAGGTCTGACTTGGAGCGGTGCAACGATGGGTGCTTCCGAGACGATCCCTTGGAGCTAGCGTTTGAGATACGAGTGAAAGCAGGGGAAGCTGGAGGGATCATACCTGCACGCACCAGCATGGGACTGGGTGGTGGATAGGCTGGAGGGGGAGGCAGGGTCTGTGACGCGGTATTGAGCTGAGTTTGGGGTTTGCTCGTAGGGGGTGGAGGAGGTGGTACATTAGGGTGAGGGACCTGGCCTTGGGCAGTCTGTCTGGGTCTGAGAGGGGGCTGCAGCTGTGCCCTCTGAGGCTTCCTGATCTCAGCTTGAGGCCGCACATCCACCCTGCGAACTGTCACCGAGTTGGGGCCGTTATAGAGAGCTTGCACTGCAATGCGAGGTGCTCGTGCTGGAACAGGGGGTGGACGACGAACTGGCTCTGCTGCCTGAACCTTGAGGTTGTTATTGAGCGGAGAGGAGGTGCTGGAGGAGGTGGATGAGGAGTTGATGGTGGAGTGATTGAGTGGTTTGAGGTGGTTGAGGAGTCGGTTACTTCTCTCCTGCTCTGCTGAGAGGCTGCTGCCTATGCTCTTAGCTCCCGATGAAGGGGATGATGAAGAGGGGGAGGTGGAGGAAGAGGACTGAGAGCATGGCACTGGTCCATCACATACATCATTGATAAGATTATTGAGAATATCCAGGTTAAGAGCAGGTCCTCTCCTTCCTCCAGGCCCCTCTCTGCCTCCTCCGTTCTCCACATCAGCTGGACATCGGGGAACTTTGCGGGCTGGAGGAGTGCTGATCTGGCACTGGAGCATCATCCCTGGAGGGAGGAGGGGCTTTCGAATGATTGGTGGTTTGATAGGGGCCTGGCGGGTGAGGGCTACCTGCTGGCTTTTTACGTATTTGGCCTTGTCTGCCTCCAAACGCTCCACAGCGCTCAATTTACGAGCCCCAGGATCCGCCTGACGACGGAAGTAGTCCGGACCCTTGTTAAGTATCCTGAAGGGCATGGCGGAGGTGAAGGGAACCCCGGCCAGATGGCCGTCTGATGGCCGCAGCGTCTCCACCGGCATGCTGGAACGACAGAGAGAGAGAAAGTGGGATTTTTCAGTCAGTTTAACAGTTTGAAGAACAAAATCGTGTTTAAAAGAAGTAAAGCCGAAATAAGAAAGACTACTTCACTTTCTTTTCTCGTGTTTAAAGTCAGAAAAGTTATTTTTAGTCATTACAATGTTGTAGACAAGAGTTAGGTAAGACTAGAGACAAAAACATTAGACCTGACAGAAGGAGAAGTGGGTGAGAGTGGAGCTCCCACATGTCCCCTTTAAGCTTAAGAAAAAAAGCTCTTTTGTACTCTCTCTTTTCTCTCCTCTCTCCCCCCTTCTCCCCCCCTCCCTCGCACCCAGAACCCCCTTTAACTTCCTTACCGGTCGCTGTGCTGCTTCTCTCACTTCTGTCTTTTTCTTCTCTTTCTCCTCTGTCGCCCCTCTTGCTCCTTTATCCCTCGATTTTCCCAGTTCAGGCTTGGTTAAAGGCTACTCGTTGGCAAGGGTCAGTCGGGGTCAAATTCCTCATCAGGCCCAGATCTATTAGCTCAGTGGTGACCCCAAAGAAGGTTAGGCTGCAGATCGGGGTCAGCGGTCAGCCACAGTGCAGCCGAGGGCGACTCTTTATCCAAAATGCAAGTCTGGTGTATCAGCTGGCAATGATCCCCTGAAACACGACAGCCTCTATGATCCTGTTTGCAATCTCTGTCCAACTCGTCTGTCAAGCTGGTCCTCCTCTCCAGCTGTCATCTGACACAAAAAGCCGGCCAGCTCAGAGCCCCACAGTCCTGGAGAGGGTAAAAAAGAGATGCAAGTCCAAGTGAGATAAAGGTAGACCTCTCAGTTTTCGCTCTGCCTCTCATTAACAAAAGCATCCACACACTGATACACACACACACCCACGCACACACACACACTTCTCTTTCTGACAGACAGGGACTCTTTTGAACACTGAAGTGGAGCAGACGGGACAGGCTTTAATACTGGGTCTGGCTCCTCCCAGCCGGCCAATCACACGTCAGACCGGGAGCCTCAGCGGGGCACGAGGGGGCGGGGTCGGGAGGCAGAAGGAGCGTTCACATTGGTCGACAGGGGAAGGGATTCTGACCAATTGGACCCCTCCCCCCTCTGAGTACAACAAAACACTGAGCAGGGCTGTAATTCAAATGAAAATTCTTTGAAAGGGAGAGCGGTGGGGGAGTGGGGGGGCGGACAACGGTCAAAACAGCTGCAATTTTTTTCATTGACTTGCATCAGGCTCAGTGGGGCTCTGTGGAAACATTGTGTGCAACACCGATCGACTACACACACACACACACTCACAACTGTTCTTATTTAGCTCTTTGTTTTCTTCACACAAAGTCTGGCACCAATAGAGCAAACAATAAAGGATGTATCTTATTTGAATGATCTATTTTGACTGTGTTTTGATTTACATTTTAACAATAAAGCGTCTGTCTTGAGGGTAGGGGCATAAAGTATCCAAAAACCTGGCCTAAGTGACAGTTTGAAGACAAAACAAAGACAAGACGGTGAAAGTTTGAACTCATTTCTGCACTTTGGCACTGATTAATTCTGTATCATGTATGTCAGTATTCAGAGTTTAAAGCTCCACTGACACACACTGGTGATTTATTTTCTCCAAAATCTAATTTCCCAGAAAAACACATCCCTCCCTGCACCCCTTTATCCCTTAGCCCGCCTCATCCCTGCCCCCTCTTTTAAACCGTTTACAACATTACACTCCAGGGTTACATCACACCCAGTCGGCTCGCCTGAATCTTTCACTGCTCATCCTTACCTCCACCTCCGACATATCTATCCGCACATTTTTAATGACTCTTTTTATAGCCCTCTTCCTCAACATGTGACCCTGTTTTCCCCATGTCTGCCCCCTCTCTCTCTCTCTTTCTCCCCTCTCATCCCTGAGCAGCAGACCAGCAGCAAGGAGAAAGAGCTAAAGCGACCATGACAGCTCAGACTTGGACACACACATACATTCGCTTTTAGGAACTGCACACACAGTCCCAGAGAGTGCTTTCATCTCAGCCATGTGACACACCAAAGAAGAGTTTAAAATAGCTTAAATTACAAACACATTTGCATCACCGAAAAACAACATAAAGCGATCAAAAGCCTTTAAGAAGGTCTCTGGAGAGTTTATTTAAGGGAGAGAGGGAAAGCATTGTCTTATAGAAGCACCGAAGGCAATATAGAAAGAGTGATTTAAGGGAGAAAAGTGAACAAAGGAGAGACTGTTCAGTCAGTTTCAGGTGTAGGAAGACAGAAACCCAGTGGAGGAGATCTACCTGTGATGATGAGATCACCACAACTGGGACTTTTGGCCTATCAGGGGCTCAAAGATCTTTAGAGGGTGACACACTTTTTCTCATTCACCATGCGTCAGTTAAGAGACTCATAGTGATTTTCTGTTTCTTTATACTGTGGCACCTTTTGCAAAGAGAAAGGGTAAATAAACCCAGTGTTGACTTTACCCACAATGCCATCGGATTTCAAAAAGGTCACTCAGACCATTTGTTGAAGCGAGAGTGAAAATACCCCGACCTTCCTGTGAATGTTTCATTAAGTCAGAACAATGACTTGGTAAATTCCAGCTATTCTCACAAACTTAAAGTTCCTGTGAGGAGTTATTGACATTTATTACACAGACTGGAATTCATGTTGATGCCTTTTTATGACATACAAAAGCAAACAAGACCATCAGCAACAAGACTGCTGATTTTCAGATTGTAATTTTTTTTAGTGTCAGGTGTTTAACGTCAATAAAGCCACTGAGGGAAAAGATACTTTTCTATATTTTTCATTTCAAATATGAACAAAAAAGTGTTAAACTTGACTGTCAAAAGTCAGTAGGGTGAGATTGTTTCAAAAGACATGACTTCAGTATGTGGAGATCAAGAAAAGCAAAGACTGCTTTATCTACAGGGGCGCAAAAGCTGACACAAAGAGTTCCTTACTGGAGTTTTAATTTGCAGGGTTCAGGATGTCAGATTTGCTTTAGAAAGTCTGGAAAAAATGACAGCATAAAAGTCCTCAATCTTGTTAGTTATAGTCCTCTGTGCCTTTGTAAGTTGGGAAAAGACTCCAAGATGAATTTCATTCTGTTTCACAGATATACAATAACTCCTCATGGGAGCTTTGGTCACATTACAAAAAGAAATAATAATAATGATTGAAGGGACAAAGGTAAATGTTAGATGATTCTGGACTCTGAGCTGCTTTCAGAAGATCAAAATCAGTGCTGAGCTGGGAAACAGCATATTTTGTTTGTCTCCATTTGATGACTTATAAAGCTTACAAATGCAACAGAATTGGAAAAACTTCCTATGAACTCTGTGGGTAAATACTGTGTTTTATAAATTACACAGTTCTGACAGTTTGAGTTTTTTCTTAATGCTTAACTTGTCAGTTCATTGCCATGTAACTTTCTGTTTAAACAGCGAGGACATTTAGCGCTACAGATTTTCCCTTTGAAAAACTATATTTCTCGTTAACACTTAATTTAGTGTTTGTTTCTTTTTCAGCAACTGTGACATATGGTATAACACCAATGTGATACCTGTTGGAGCAATAATCGGCACAAAGGTGCAGTTTACAGGAAGAACTGCAGTTATTTGACAGATACAACAAAGTAAGGCTGTTGTTCTTTACATGCTCATATGGCATTTTTCTGATGCTATAGGACATATCATGAGAAAAGTAAGTGTGACTTTACATTTCTGAGTATTTCTGCATTCAAATCTCTGTGAATCTCTGACAGACCCAAACGTCAGGTTCAGACACAGTGAGATTTCCTACGTCACAATTCCAAGCTCCGCCCCCAGAGCCCAGCTATGCAGGCCAGGCTCATGGGAAGTAGAGAGGACAGACGCGGATTAAGCATGTGCAGCTTTGTAAGAGCTAATTATGATATTAACTTTCATCTTGCCCCTAAAGACATAAATGTCACTTGTACTATACCGGCAATATTGGGCTACAAGCTAATGCGAAGACGAGTGTGCAGAGCAGCACTGTCTCTGCTAATGTGCTACTGGTGCTCTGCAGAAGAAAAGCCCTTGAAAATGACACAGGTAACGTGATTTTTGTTAAAAACTTCAAAATCGCAATTTAAAGATCGCTGATAACACTTTTAGTACAAAAAAAACAACAACAATCGGAGTGGGACCAAAATCAACGGCTGTAATGCCCATGTATTGCTCAAAATCGACCAATTTCTTTGCATTTTCAATTAGGGCACATCATTCCAACACTGAGCATCCTGGGGGATCCTTGCTTGACATCGTCACCAGCAGTGATGTGAACTGCATGCAAAGGAAGAATATGAAACAGCTTTATACTCTTAATCTGATAAGTGTAAGTTGAGTTCATGTGGCCTGATTATTTTCTCTATGTCCTTGATTTGTTTTAGATATTTGGAGCCTGGCATTGACAATGAACACGTGTGTATTTCAAACTCTTTCAACCTTCATTTGCTTAGGCAAAACCATCAGGTAGTACAGAGAGAGTCACAGGATTATTGTTATCAGCTGAAATGGGTTTGTGTGGGTGGGACTTTGAGTTTGTGTTCTCATGCACACATCTCTATGATTGTTACAGCCCTCAAACGGGAGATGTCCTTTTTTTTCACTGGACAATCACTTTTACTTGGTTTTTACATGATTGTCCAGAACACTAATCGTGTTTAAAGCATGTAGCAGAGGCAGGAATGGAGACTTTGAAATAATGTGATAAAGGCAAAGAGAGGAGGCCTAGTCAGTGTGTGCGGCTACACTTCAGAGACCATTACACATTGAACTGGGACCTCTTTCAAAATATTTGTGTTATGCCCTTGCACCATAATGATTATCCAGCCAAAGGTGGGCCATACTTACAAAAATTGGTGTTTTTGAGGACACGAAGAGGCACTAAATTAGGACTAAAAGGATGTTTCTCTTCAGTGGAAGCCTGTGAAAGGGTAGTGAAGAGGCCACAGAGGCCACTGAGCTGGTTGTGGTTTCTGTGACCACAAGTTTGTCTTTGCTGTTCCTGGTTAAGTCTCTTCCAAAACATATGTTTCTATGTATAGACACATGCACTACCATTTCTATAATAACCTAAACCTGTTGCACTAAGGCTTGTTTTTCAATGTATAGTAAGTATAAAAGCTTTTATTTTCTTTTAATTAAAGGTAGCTGTTTTTTCTGTTTTCCTCAGTAGTTAGAGTTTTATAGGAATTCTTAAGGGAAGCAATCGAGCACTTCATGAGCTTCTGTGCGACCCTAGCTCCAAAAGCACTGGGATGATGTGTAAAATTTAGCTGCATAGATTTCATGGTTCGCGAGTCTTTCAAATCCAAATGTTTTTTTTAAGTGCAAAAACAAAAGAATCAAAAAGCTGACGGTGAAAAGCTTTTCACACAAGGACTAAAAAACACAGAGAAAGTTGTATAATGCTGTAATGCTGAATAAAAACAAAAATCTGGAGTAACATCTCAAAACTGATATGATTAATTTCAGGTAAAGATGACTGGATAGAACAAGTATCTTAGAGGTAAAGTTGGTAAGAGGTTCATCACTGTAAGAGACTGAGCAAATAGTTCAAGAGTTTTAGAAGAATGTTCCTCAGAGTAAAATTGCAAAGAATTGTGGACTTCCTCATCTAAAGTACATGTTATACATAAAGTATTCAGAGGACTTGGAAAGATCCCCATGCAAAAGACAAGCACCACTGTGTTTCACTGAAATGACTCTGTTGTAGGAATCACTGCATGGGAAATCATCTAAAAAAAATCACGGTCCGCGCGTGCATGTCACAGTGTTATCTTATCATTTCTTTTTTGGTCTTGTTTGCCTTTTCTCACCTTGCTGTGTCTTGTTCTTTGTCATTTATTGTCGGTGTGTTTCTTTTGACCATTTCTGTGGGATTCTTGTGCAATGTGTGTATGTGCAATGTGCGTGGGTTGTGTGTCTTTGTTAGTCACTTTGTGTCATCACTTGGCGGCCTAAGGGTACAATATAGTGTATTGTATCGTGAACATAGCTCATTGCTGCATCCATAAATGCAGGTTACAACTGTTTGCAAAAAAGAAACCAAGTATGAAACATGATCCAGAAACGCCAGCAACTTCTCCGGTCCTGAGCCCATTTCAGAATGACTGCAGCTAAGTGGAAAACTGTCCTGTGGTCTGATGAATGAAAATTTGGCTTTCATCGTGGAAATCATGGATGCCAAAGAAGAACGGGACCACCCAGCTCGTTATCAGCAGACAGGTCAAAAGTCAGCATGCATGATGGTATGGATGCTGAGATCATGGCATGAGTGGATTACACATCCAGAAAGGCATCTTTAGTACTGATGGCACATACTTAGGTTTTGAATCAGCAGTGGTTTTTTCAGGGATGACATTGCATATTTTAGCCAGACCATGCCAAACCACATTCTACAGGAATTCCAACACGAATATGTAATAAAAGATCAAGGGTACTAAACTGGAGAGTCTGCTGTCCTGAAATTTGAACGGGACAGCATATCACCTTTAAACTCCAGAAACTGCCTTTACAGACATCCAGTGTTGTGAAAAGGTAGATGATACAGATCCGTGATAAATATCTGTTTGTCTTAACAGTTTACACAGAATATATTTGGATTCTGTGTTTATGAAAAAGAAATTAAGAAATAGCACAAATGCTTCAAAACAAGAAGAAAAAGTGTGAGAATAGAAAGTAGGAACTGTCCTTTGTGGAATCAGTTGGCCATGAATAAATAAATGCGTACCCTGTTACCTTCCTTCTTTAAGGCTTGGCATTGAGAGGAGGCATCGGTGTGTATCATTGTTTGTCTGGATCGTTCCCTTTTTAAAAAGCTGCTATTGTCTTTCATTTCACTGTATTCATTTCCTCCCTCCTCAGGGTCAGACAGCTAAAAGGCATAAATGTGTGTGCAAACAAGCAGTGCTGTACCTCCGTCTGCCATCAAACTATGAAAATTGATCAAGCTGCGTCTCAGTGTGTGTGCGCATCTCCTTGTGTGAGTCTGTGTGTGAAATGATCATCTAAGGAAACAAAAACATCTCCACTTCATCTTGTTTTTCCAACTTTCAATCTCTGGCTTTCCATTCATGCTCTATTCAGCTGATTTCTCCAGAAGAGACGTGCACACCACAGGCCCCGACCACATTGACAGACCCAGGAATGATATTTTTATCCCGCAATGGAAACTTGCTCAGTTCAATTATCATAAAAATATGCTAACCGCTGTGTTAGCATGACTGTTTTTACATTCAAGCTTTCCAACCGCCATATTAGTGGGTAATGATGTTTCAGGATGTCTGCTATGTGTGTGAGAAGGAGATTGTGTTTCATGGTGCATGAGCCGTTGAGTAATATGAGACCTATGAGACTGAAAGAAGGGAAGATAAAAGTGTTAAGCTTCACTCTGACGAAATGTTGAAAGAGGATGCAGCTGAAGGAAGCCGTGACTAACTTTGACCACAGCTGACTTTGGTCACTTTTAACTGGCCTGCTTAAGTTGAATTAAAAGGAAAGTCAATGACTGGGAGCAATTTGCCTCTCTAATATACTTTCACTGAGTGACTGTGTGGCTAAAAACACAGCAAACATGAACAAATAAAGAAATTGGTTTGGACAGATGGCAAAAAAAACAAGATCATATCTGAGTGTTTTTCCTGGGAAGTGTCCTGCGTCATGTCAGAAACAGGAAGAAGTATCAGTCAGATTATCCAAATATTGAGAAACAGGAATAAGTTGGTTCATGTTTTGTGATGCTGGTGTGACACACTGACACTGACCTTCAAGAGCAAACCTAAACCTAATGTTTGTCTCTACTTTGGCAGTCTTTACTTATCTTGTCCTTTATTTACTTAAACGGTGTCTTTGAGAATAAATCTCATCCTGCTGACTTTTGATGGGCAAATCAATCATTTATCTTCAACATTTGATCTCAAATTTGTAAAAACAGGTTTGTGTCTTCAGCTTCTCAGACGACACTTTTACTCCTTGTACCCATTAAAGATGTCAATATACAAATTGCCAATTTCGTCCTTGTAGCTTTCTTTGCTTTTGTAACCATAAAAGGCACAAGTAGAAGTTTCAGTCTATTTCAAAATGCCAAAAACTTCCTTAACAGAGCTTCAAAGAAGTTATAAAAAACAATATGGGGGAATTTCAGTGAATTCAATCTGCAAGGTCTGATTGAATTGACAAAACAACTTTCCCCCTAAGCTGTGGAGGATTCAGTGTCCTTCTCAGGTGTGATTTTGTATCTTTATACCTCAAAACAAAAAAAAAACTCTGTTACCTGAGCAAAAAAAATCAAGGTATCATGGATTTTTCTTTGAAAGAGTCACCCTAACCCCAAACTGAGAGTGAGAGGGGATGTTAGAGGGCAGTTAGTCAGCAGTGACTTCTCTGGTTTGTTGCCCATTGGAGAGCCGAGCAGGAAGCAGTGACGCATTCCACAACAGGAAACGTGTGAGAAAAACAAACAAATGCACTCAGCCGGAGTGTCGGCCTCTGACTGAGTGTGAGTGTGACTGACCAGCAGGTTGTCCCTGTTGTACAGTGACCTCAGCCCATCTATTTCTGGGCACTCGGACTTGCAATTCGGCCTCTTTGTCATGCTGCCCTACACAATGCACTGGCTACTGTGACAGAGGGATCACACAATGAGTGAGCTCTGGTACTGACTGTAAATCTAACCACAGTCTTACAACAGCAAAGAGGCAAATAAAACAAACCAAAATAATAGACTGATGTGTGTTTCACTAATGCCATTGTTGTCTTAAGCTGCTCTTCTGACCTTCTTAACAAAGGTGGAGATTTGTACTCAACATTTTATCAGCCTTCATTAGAAAAGAATTGGAGTTTGCATAGTTTGACCAGATGATTTTAAGTTACAATCCCCTGATTCTCTCTTTTTCTGGGCTTTTAGGCTTAGCAAGACACGAAAGATTTATGTATATAAAAATAGAAGGTCAAAGGTCACCTCAAATACTGAAGCAAATCACATTCCAGGGATTCCTGTCCTGCTTGGACATTGAGTATATGTTACCATGAACAACGTGCCTCCGTTCTCCTAGTTCTGAGATGTGAGTCAAGCCAACTTATCTGCAGAGTCAGGGTGCTGTTGTCACACCCCTCATGCTAACCAAAACACGAACTTAGCTTACTGATAAAATGTCAAATATCCCTCAGTGGAACAGATTCTTGTTTTGATATGGAGCTGACACTCCAGGTTATGGAAAGATCAATGACTTGTGTCAGTGTTCAATATGTTTCTCTTGTCCCTCCTCTGCTCTGCTAATCAGCAAAGAGGCGCTGACACAGCTGTCAATCATGGTGTTACATGATGTGAGGTCACGCTGAAAGAGGAGCACATTCATAAAAAAAATAATCAGCATGATAAAATTGCACCATGAGAAAACTATGTTGGAGGAAAGTGTATTTTGGTGTTCTACTTTGGCCTATGTTCAATCCAAGCAGCCTCCTCCAGTATTGAGAAATGCCACTGGAACAGAAGTACTAAAAACTGCAGTACCTTGATTGACCACTTGAGGCTTTCTTGTGCTCTACACCAGACACATATACATCTGTACTCTGCATTCATTTTTTTTAATTATTTTGATTTTCGCAAGCTTTTTGATAAACACCAAACATTGCAGTGCCACCTAAAGGTGGGAGGTTAGTAAAGCCAATCGCTCTAACCTTAAACTATGCAAGAAATAAAACAAAACATAATAATTTAAAAAAACAAATTCTCCACCCATATACTGTGCTTTTAGCAACACTGCTCCAGATTTTGTCTTTCTTCATAGATACTCCATCAATACTCCCTTCATAATGACCATATTAGTCATTGTCATAAACTTTGATTCTTCTTCCTTTTTGGGATAACATTTGAGTCTGAATGGCACCATCTAGTTGAAGCACTGTCCATTAAATTCAAAGGGAGCATGAGGGTTGTGATAACAACGCCAATTTAAATCAGAGGGCTTTGTTTTTGTCTAGAGGAGCGTAAATTCACTCTCATAGGGGCTCTTGTGTAAGCTGTGGCTTCACTGAGGTAGCTCTGTATGTTATTTTATATAATCCATGGGTTCAAGTAACTTGACAAAACCAAGATCCCTGAACAATCTCAATTTATGAACCCCTGTTTGACGCCTTAATTATGGCACACTGGCAGTCATCACCTTGGTTTTTGTGGTAACCACCATGTGAAGGACCATTTGAAGAGTCTCCTCCTGCTGGCCATTGGAAACAATGTGGATACAAGTCAGTTTTTCCTCAAGGATGGATGCATAGTTCTGCTTTGAACCATGTGATAATCCTTGAATACTTACTTTCTTGAAGTCACTGGAATGAAAAGTAGCTCAGGTGTTAACCACATTTGCCATCTTAGCTTAGGGGATTGGAATTGCTAATTGGACATACTGTTAAAAAAAAAACAATGTGTTGCTGCAGACTTTAAGAGACAGGAGTAGAAACACAACAAGACATTTTGACTACATTTCCATTATATGAGTCTTATCATGCCTGCTGCATGCACACTCTAGGCTTGATGGACTCGGTCAAGCTTCTTCCTTGAATTAACTAGTCAAATCGTCATCTAATGTGATGAGAAAAAGGCCTCAATCCCCATAAAAGACAATCCTGTTATGAGCTACAACCCAAGCACCAGCCCATCACCCAAGCAG
The DNA here is from genome assembly GCA_962446985.1 of Xyrichtys novacula. Lineage (NCBI taxonomy): Eukaryota > Metazoa > Chordata > Actinopteri > Labriformes > Labridae > Xyrichtys > Xyrichtys novacula. The sequence goes on from OY660867.1 coordinate 27,909,210, forward strand.
GACACCCTCGCGTCAGTTTTAGTCAATATAAAGCTTAAAAGAGGAGTTCAAAAGGTTATCAGCCACTCCCCTCCAGGGCTGATTTAAGAAGCTGCTAAGACAGTTAATGAAGACAGAGAGGAGAGCACCAGAGCTCACAAGATCCAACCTTTAATGCCCTGGGTTCACCACACAGATCTGGACAGCCATCAGACCTGGCCATGCTGCTTGTTTCATACTGAGACAGGAAGAGGAACAGCTTGCTCTCATGCGGACTGAACAACCTGGAGCTGAACAGGCTCATAACTACGGAGATGAGGCTGGACATGAACACAGCAACCCATGACTACACTCAACAGCTCTGAGTCTGCTGCTGTTGTAAACCTCTTAGTTGCTGGACCCACAATCTCTAAGGACCTGGAGGGAGCTCAATATGAACACAATCATCAAAAAAAAAAAAAAAAACAGGAGATGATCCTCTGGTGCTAGCTCAGGTTCAGCCTGCTTAGGCAGATGCATTGAGCCTGTTTTTGTGGACATTTTTTGGAAAGTATCAGATAATAAAAACAGACTGCTCCTAATTTACATTCAAGGCTACTGTGTCAAAAAAGAACATGCAGACACAACAATGATTTTTTTCTGCTACAGCCTATATGTACTGCCTCATTCACCCACTTTACTGTCCTTATGTAAGTGATGATGAAGACCGTAAGGAAGCAACAAGAGTATAACCGCCATTGGAGGTTGTAACCACAGATTTGTGCATTAGTAGACTGCGCTTGAGCTAGGCGGAAGATCAAATCTGTTCACTTTAAGTACTAGACAAATCAAAATACCTTCAACTTGACCATTTGCTGCCATAAAAATAAGTGCAAATTGGCAGATTTATAAATGAAAAGGCAAACTGTCCTGTCAAAATATAAAGTGCAAGAGGCAGCTGTCATTGTTGAAGAATAAAGCGATGCAGAAACAAAAAAAGAATGCAGTTCTGTGAGTGTCCACTGAAGGCTGGCTCCAAAACCAAAGCACAATACCATCGGGCCAATTATAAAATTGCCCGGTTTTACAGAAGGATTTGGCAAATGTACAGCCTGATGCAAACATCAGTTTTGGTCTGTATGTCCCACTTTTCGTCCCAATAACGACATTTAGTTGTTTAAGTCATAGAGTTATGCAGAATTAGGAGTTGTAAGGGGGTTTGGGCTGATTTGGGGCTGTTTGCTGGTGGCTAGGCTATGCCCTCAACTCCACCTCTTTGCAAGTCTCCAGATAAGCTAGAGGTTTATTTGCAGTCAATATTCCCATTATGGTGGCTGTTTTCCCTGAGCTTTATAATGCCCCTTTAGATGACATCACTTAGACTGGCTGAGAAGGCTCTTAGGGTGCTACTTTTTCTTTTATTGGATAATATGATTTCTTGATTGGTTTTCAGATGTAAGGGGAATCATACAAATCGAACAAAAACTGGCACAGAAAAAAAAAAAACTGCCTTTCCAATTTAAACCTGAGGCACTTATCTCATCAGCCTGTGCATTCATCAACACTGCACAATTGTCTTCTGTTTGTGTGTCTTAAAGAACAGTTTGACTATTATAGACAGTGTACATTGTTGTTCATTGATAGCATATGTCGGGCCACATAATGCACATTTTTATGTATATTGTATTGCATGTTTATATATTTGTATGCATCTACTTCTGCCCCCCCTTTGTTCAGCTTCTTTGTTTTTGTTCATTGCTGTATGTGTGTTTATGCATGAGTCCTTTCAGAGGAACTCCAAAGTCAAACTCTTACAATAAAAACAGACTGTTCTGAAACTGCTCTCTGCCTGATGGGGAACTTGACTGTCATGCATGACTGACGGGTTGGACTGCAGAGTTATGCAACTCTTATACCCACTGGAGTCTAGACAAGTGCACGAAAACATGCACCCAACCATAAGCAGTTATTATAACATCTAAAGCCCCATCTTTGTACGGCCCTCCCCCACCCACTTCATCTGCTGGTCACCCCTCAACCCCCATCCACATACACACCAACCCACTCAACCTCTGCCTGCCACTGTCTGAGTCTGTGGCCCCAGGAAACACACACTTCCATGCACAATTACTCCCAGGGGTGGGATGAGGAGGGGTACGGTGAAATCCTGTCACATGTGAATATGTAAAGCCGTACATCCATGAATGTAGACATCCTCATATCTCTGTGTGTATATGTGTGAGTATTTGTGTGTGCTTGGTTGCAAAGTCGTGTCATTTTTGCAAGGAAACCCTGCAGCAGACACAGAACATTAAAAAGATATCTGTAATACATCTGCATTCCCTATCTACAAAACAGACTCAATTTTAAAGCAGCAAACACTGTACAAACAGAATACACATACAGCTGTTTTTTTTTTTCTTGATTTGAGTTTGAGTTTTTGTCAGTGAGAGAGCACTGTAAGTTTACAAAACCAGTTTAAAATAGCACATCTGTCAGTAGGAGGACATAAACAGACTGCAAATAAACAAACTCAATACATTAAAAATACAAAAAACACTGACTGCACACCTTTAGCACAAATAGGGTTGAGCAGCACAGCCCATAACAAATACTGATTGATGATTTGATGGTTAAAACTTGATAAATGGAGCATCCTGCTTATTTAGCATAATCAGGGTTTCTTGTCCTCTATGGCCACTGTCATTTCACCAATGGGAGGGGTAAGCAAGGGAGGATTTCAGTCTTGAATGTGTGTACTAGATATTGCTGAATGTTTCAATCTCACTAGACTGAAGACTAATACCACCTTAGAAATGCAGAAATGCCTTATTTTTGCACAAAATCCTGAAAACTTGATAATTCCAGCACTCTCCACAGCAAATATCTGCATCACATAATCATGTTAATTTTTGTAATTACCAACAAAAATAAGCCACATTCTAAAAAGAGAATAAGTTTGGTTTAAGTTTAAATAATAAGTTTAAAACCTGATGGTTTTAGTAAAATGATTTTTATAGTAAATGCTGAAGTCAGGAACTTTTAAGCTTTATCAGTAAATGTTTGTATACACTCGCTCCAGGCTGGAAAAGTAAGGCCTAAAGGTAAACAGAAAGTGCAACGTGGTGTTGATGAACACATTCCTGAAAGCAGAGGCGTGGAGGCAATCAATCACACACATCCGTCCACATTCAGTGACAGAACCACATACCCACTCATATGTATGTTTGCTAAGGTCGCTTCATAGTGACATTTGACTGTTGTGTTCAAGACTACTTGCATAACCCTTATCCTAACTCTTATTATAGCCGTGCATTTATGCAAATAACAAGATCATATCCTACAGTGAATGCATCTTTTTAAATGTATGTGATGAAATCAAAATGACTGAGTGATTGAGTGACCCAAAAATGTGTTTTGCCAAACTGGTCTTAAGTGGATCAACACACATGCTCATACCCACGCCCACTCACGTGTGTAAATACACTCACACACTGAAGTCTTTCTCCAACCGTTTCCTTTTAATGATTAACTCTCTGCTGAAGAGAAAGGTGGTGCAGGTCTAAAGAGCAGTGATGAAAAAGTCAGTTTCTGTTTGTTTTAGCCAACGGCTGCTATGTTATGTTATGCACCTTCCACATTTTTGTCCCTCCCCTATACATACAAGCTTTAACACAACAGTTGAACTTTGGTCCTCAGACTAAAGAGAGAAAAACATAAACAAGCAGGTCAAACTCTGTTAATGTTTCTAACTTAACAACAGACTTAACCTGTCCTTTCTGATTCAAAGTGAACAAATCTTCCTGCTATGGATTGGTCTAATTCCTGAATTGATTATGACCATAAAACCTCGATGTGGCTGTAATGTACCAGAAGCCAAAGCCCATCTGTACAACAGTCAAAGCACAAAGCACTGAAAGGACAGTGTGATTCAGTCCACACCACACTGGCCACAAAGGAAATGACCACAGCAGATTGCAGTGTTTTCACTTGGACTCGATGTACATTGAGTACCCATGTGTCTTTGGCTGGAAGTAAGGAGCGAGCCTCCACCTCAAAAAGCCTCAAGAAGCCCTCTGCCCTGAGTTCCCCTGAGAGGCCGAACAATGCTCTAAAAAGCCGACTCCAGAAACTGATGTGAAAACCATAATTGAGTATCGAAGTTACATAAGATCAGATCTAACTACTGGCCTGTGGCTGACAGTGCAAGCTGGCTCTGTAGAGCTCCTGTTTAACTCGTGGTTTTTTGTTTATGTACTGTTTGACTGGTTGACTTGTTCCCCACGAAAAAAGAAAAACAAAACCATTCAGGGCTATGTGCCAAGATGGGTAGTTCAACAAGGAGGATGAGGATGTTTGGTCTGACGTTAGTTTGCAGTTGTTTTTGATGGCTAGAGCATCAAATGTCTCAACCATTTGGCTTTAGTGTTTTTACTCATATTCAAAAAGATTCTTTTTTTAAAACTGTATCAAGTTTTCTGATCAAAATGTTCCAGTTCACATGTAAAAAGTCTAGAACACTTTAGATATTCACATTAATAAACAACGGATGGAAAATCTTGAACTGTTACCAATATTCAAATCTTGTTATGAGTTAATCTTTGAGCTTTTCAGCCTTTAGTCATAGTGAATGGAGCAGGAAATTGAGAGAGATGGTAAGGAATGACAAAAAGTTAAGGGCCTGCGGGATGGATTTGAATCCAGACTTCAAGCATCAAGTACTAGTCTCTGTGCTTGGAGCAGGTGACCCAACCACTGGGCCAAACTTGCACCCCATAATATTACATTTTTTTAAAGATGCAACACGTGGAGTTTTTAAATTTTGGAGAGTCCAACTTTGCACAATCAACTTTTTTTCTTTCAACTCGAACAGCTGAGGCATTTGTGTACACCTCAGTTGTATTCCTATTAATGTTTATTTAAGTGTGTGTAATTGTTGTGCTCAAACCAAGTATGAGCAATGCTGTGTTTCTGACTAATCAGCAGTGGGAGCAGATGAGTCATTTGTGTACATACAGTACCAGAAATAATGAACTGGTGTATTGAGATGTAACAAGTACACTGGAGGCACTCTCTGTTAGTCTTTATAGTCTTTGTTTCATTTGACATGATGTTTTTATGCTCAGCTGTGAGTAAAAGAGGGGGTGAGGAAATTGTAACTTTCACTCTGCCCTGACATATACATTAACAATAAAAAATGTCATCATCAAACTTGTCATTGTAGCCGTAAATCCAGTCAGTCAGCAGCGCAGAGCACAGCTTCTCGCCCTTTCACAGCTGAGAGGGCTCAGAGAATGAAAATAGTCCTGGAGCTGAGCTGCCAAATGTTATAATCAAGACCTGTATTTTTAGATTTTGGCGTTCAGTCTCAAAGACGAAGAAGCTCAGGCAGAGACACAGAAAGAGACAAAGTCTGCCTGAACCATGACTGACTGCTTGATTTACTTTGTTTGCTTTCTTTCAAACTGTCACACTGAAGTCTTCACTTGAATCCTTTCACATTTGGTTTCATGAGCAACAAGTTTGAATGCATTAACATAACCATGCTATAAAAGGAGAGGTTTTGGCACTAACATTTAGTCAAACATCACCGTTAAGTATAATAGTTTACTGTTGATACCTTCCACAGCAACAAGTCCTCCCCCCTATTCAAGCACACATTCACAACACACTATTCAAACACACTGCAGGTGCTAAGATCTACACAATCAGTACAGGAGGTAAAGTTTACTTACATGTTGCTCACGAGTCAACAAGTGAGGTATTTAGCTGGCTCTGTGAGGAACAGCAGCAGAGGAAAGCTGTGGCTGTAAAACACGAGGGTGGTGAGCTGCACGAAAGGAAGCAGGTAAAACCTTGAGCTGGAGAAACAGAGTGCCGGTATGCCTGTGGTGTGTGTGCTGCCTGACTGTGTGAGAGATAAATGAAGGGTAACATGAGAGTCCTCCCACTGCTGAGGAAAACTCCGCCCCTCCGTCTAGGAGCAGGAAGAGAGTCTGGAGAGGAGGGCAGGAAGAAGGAGTTCTTCCTTGTAGTCACATGACTTTCCTGACACTTTCTCATTCCTCTGTGTTTTCTCATGAAGGGTCATTTCCACTCACAGTGACAAAGGCCCCATAATGTACACTGAGGAAACAGTGATTTACCCCTTCCGAAACCTGCAGAGTCAGTGAGACATGAAAAGAAAATATTACAGTCAGGATGTACACACAATAGATCAGTGTATTTTTGTGAATAATCCTGTCATATTAGTTTACTGGAAACCCTCAGTTGTGGCAACAGAAATTATAAAATGCATCCTCACTGTTCACATAAAGCCTAAAAACAAACTCAATCAAAACACTCCCACAAAATTCATGTGTCTATTTTCTAAGAGTATAGGGCATATGAATTGAGTTTTAAAGACAGTTGATTACTGAAAACAGGGTTGGCATAAAATTTATTGACAATCGCTCTTATAACTCTATCATCATTAGAACCCTTTGAAAAAGGTAAACTAGCTAACAGGAGGTCACATTGGGGGTTTTACAAAGTGGCTTTGGTCCTAAAAACTGGTCAAAATCCCTCAACAATCGTAGATAATGCAACAAAAGTGACATAAGTGACATTGGTGGACAAAGTGCCTATCCCAGAATCTTGGGGTGAAGGCAGGGGACACCCTGGACAAGTTGCCTGTTCATTGCAGGGCTGACATAAAGAGATGAACCACCATCCATGCTCATATTCACACCTACGGGCAATTTAAAAATGGCCAATCAACCTAACCCCACTTCTGCATGTTTCTGGGATGTGGGAGGAAACCGGAGTACTTGCAGTAAACCCACACAGACACAGGGAGAAAATCCAAATTCCACACAGAAATGCCCTGACTTGGATTCGAATCCAAGACCTTCTTGCTGTGAGGCAACAGTGCTAACCACTACACCACTGTGCCGCCCAAACTTTTCAAACTCTTCAAAATTTTATTTCAACAGAGCAGTGTGATGCATTGAACTCACAGCCAGCGAAGAATAAGCTGCATTATCACTACATGCGTAGTATGTGAACAGACATCAACATGCTTTAAACTAACTGTCTGTAGACTTTAGGTGCATTTCGACCTCCAATATTTGCAGTCACTCTTCTCTGACCATCATTGTGCTTTTGCATGGTAGGCTGCTGGCTTATATTCAAGTAGCTGTCAGTATATGGTCAACTTCTACGTGGCAATCAACTATACTACATTAATTTGTAAGTAGTGTCCATCAACACAATATCAGTCGGCAGTCTTTTAAGTATTTCTAGACATGTGTTAGGACAAAAACTATAAACTCTCAACAGACCATCAGTGGACGTTTGTAACAAACTGTTTATAGATGTGTTAGGACTATCAAATTAAAGTGAAAACTGTTGACAAGAGCACAAACCCAGTGTGGACATTCAACTTAATATGTCCTGATATAGCATGTGGAGTGTAAACAGGTGCACTGTCCAAATAAAGTGTTACCAATACTCCTGTCCAAATATTACTCCAATACAAGTAGAGATACTCAGTCAGGTTATCACTTAAGTTTAAATACTTACTTTGAAAAAGACTTTTAAAAATGTTACAACATTGTTGAATTTTTGCAATCTATTCTATTATGTCCATCTACAAAATATCATTTACATTTCTTTGACTAACTGCTATAGATTTTCAGATTCACACGTGTAAAACATAAGGAATATGACTCAGAACAACCAACTACAGAATAAAAGCAGCAGCTAAGTTATTACAGGAGAAACCTGATTTCTAATGTTTATCTGAAATCTACAAAAGAAAGTCTAGTTACGTAACTCAACATGCTTTCTCAGGTTAGTTGGTAACTTGTTGCGGTAAACAGAGAAAATATAAAACAAAAACTCAAATATGAGCTGAAAACGTGGCCATTGCTTGCTCAGGGGGAGAATCGTCTTTGCTGCGGCATCATTAGCACCACTAAATGAACTGCAAGCTCAGAGTGACGTTTGCTTTGCTCCAAGATTAACCTCAAAGATGCCCGACCTACAGATGTGGCAACTTCACTTAGACAAACAAACATGCAGAACTCCTAGAGGACAGTTGGTTGTCTTTGACATCAGATTTTAGAAAAAGAAAAGCTGACCTCAGCTGACCCCTGAGCAAAAGTAAGAAGTAAAATTCAATGCTATCTGTCTTTCAGATGTAGTCGAGTTAAGGCGAACTGTTTCTTCCCGGTTCGGGACCTTCTCTTGCTTTCTCACAGCACGTGTGTGCACATACTGCTGTTGGGTGAGCTGTATGGACTCTAGAATTGTTTTTATCATCTCTTGTTCCAACCCTCTTTAGAATTAGAATAAATAAATAGCATTGTTCGACTGTTGATTCTAGCCTGTTCTATGCCTAGAAGCACCCAAATTATGCTTCTCACTGTTCTAAATGAATATACCATATCAGGTGATAAACTTCAGCACAGAGCGCACCACCATGCCAAGCTATTAAATGTGAAACACATGCTAAATGGATTACTTTACCACCTGTGCATTTTATTGATCTTATCAGCTCCTGAAGTCATCACTTTCTCTTCTAAAAGTCCTGACTCATGGTTTAATGCAACTTGTGTCAAGGCATTCATCTTTGAATCAAGTGCATCTTTGCTTAGATTTGACCTTCAGATTTTAAAGCTCCTGTGAGGTTTTTTTTTTACATTTATGAAATAGGCTAAAAGTCATATGGATGCCTTTTCAAAATATCCAAAATCAAACAAGGTCATCAGTGACAAGCCTCACAATTTGTGTATCAAAATTTTAATTCCTGAAATCTATACAACGGAGTAGGTGTCAGCCGAGCAGCTAAAAAGATGTTCTGTTTTGACTATTTTTACCCTGCCGTAAAAAGTCAGTGGGGTGAGATTTTCAGATTCTTTGCACACACCAAGAAAAGCAGGACCTGCTTTGTCCACAGGGGGCATCAAAATTGACACAAACTAAAAATTAATCTCAGTGACTTTAACTAAACAAGCTGTCAGTTCCTCAGTGCCACCGAACTTACTGGCCTTTATATATACATCCAATTCATGTGCTATTTGTTGCAGCGTTGCCTACATTGGCCTGGAGTAAATGGTCATGTAAGCTCATATAACAACTATCAGGTAATTAATGATTGAAACAGGCCTGGTTAACTTTAGCCCTTACATTTGCTGTGAACCCTGCAGCATAATAAACAATGACCTCTGGGAAGTGAGAAAATCAGGGAAGGTAGGAACGATAACAGACTGTTAGGGAATAAAAAAGAAGAATATGATTATAAATGAGGTGTGGTTGAGGATATCCTGTCATTAAGGCCTGCAAAACAGTGGTTAAAGGCAAGCTTTAGTGAGGTTGTGCACACTCCGACTCTTTCACCAAACAGACACACAATATACACTACAGGCCAAAAGTTTGGAAGCAAGGCCATTACAGGCCAGTTGGGCCTGTAAGTTTTTGCTCACAATGCTTTTTTTTTTAAATCCAGCATGAGTTTTATGTATTTTGGGATGTATTTACTCCATGATCAGATGTTGCTTTCATGGAAATGCACCATTTTACTCCATTTACCTTTAGATATACATTGATGTTAACAGACCATTGCTAAATATATGTCAGCAAAAGATAATAAGGGCTTAGTTGCAGGGTTGAAAACATATACAAGAGTCTCAACTTCAGTGCAAAAGCAAAAAAAATGGCAGCTGAGCAAAGCAACTGAGAAAAGAAACAAAAGTACAGATTTGTACATTGAGGAAAGAAGGATACACAGAAAGAGAAATTGCAAAACGCCTAAAGGTGTTTAACAAAGGAGTCCACTCAACTCTGAAGAGACTAGAGGAACCTGGAAGTTATGATGATAGAAAAAGACCTGGACAAAAGAGAGTTACTACAAAAGCAGAGTATAAAGATAGCATTGTCACCAGTAGGAGAGATCAGCAAAAGACAGCACCAAAAATAAGGGAGGAAATCAACATGACAAGGTTGAAACCCATATCTCTGACAACTGTGAAATGACGTTTGAGAAAGGCTGATCTGAAGGGTTGTGTATCTGCAAAAAAAAAACACTACTTCATCCACAGAACAAGAAAAAGAGATATGAGTGGGCAAAAGCTCACAAAAATTAGACTCATGATGACTAGAAACAAGTTTGCACTGTTTGGTTCAAAACGCAGAGTCTATGTCCGCAGACAAACTGGTGAACGTCTGAAAGCACCATGTGTTACACCCACAATTCAGCATGGAGGTGGTAGTTCCATGGTATGGGGATGTTTTGCAGGTGATGGAGTAGAAGATTTGTTTGAAGTAAAGGGTATCATGAAGAAGGAACAGTACCACTCCATCCTCCAGCACCATGCTGTTCCATCTGGACTCAGACTTGTGGCTCATAAGTTTGTTTTGCAGCAAGACAATGACCCTAAGCACTCTGCCAAGCTCTGTCAGGGTTACCTAGACAAAAAAGAAGAGGAAGGTGTTCTTCAAAAGATGGGATTGATCAGTTAGAAAAATTTGTCCCACGAATAAGCAGTCTCTTTTCAATGAACTCAAGAAAGCTTGGAATGCAATCCCTGGAACATACCTTAAAAAACTTGTGGAACAAATGCCTGGTATATGCCAAGCTGTTGTTAAAGCCAGAGGAGGTTACTTTAAAGAAAGCAAAGTCTAAGCAACAATAACTCAAATACCTAATAATTAAAGTCAAAATGTCTTCTGATAAGTTACTCTTTATACAATAGTCATGTTTATTGTGTTGTAAATTATATATATGAAACTATGATCTTTTTTTGTACAAATCTGATCTTGCTTCCAAACTTTTGGCCTGTAGTGTAAAAATATATATTTTCCCATGGTAGTTGGCTGAGCTGCCCTTGCTCCTCACAGTCCAAACACTCACAGCATTGCTTATTTAAAGGAGTCAGCAGGGTGGGGTGCTCCAGACCAGCCTCCTGTGGCACACACGCGCACACACATACTGTCCAAAGTCATACACACACATGCAGTGGTCAGTCATTCTCCGGACGCAGCAGCAGGGAGCAGACTTCCACTCAGACTCAACAACAGCCAACTCTGGAGTGAAAAATACACCCTGTAGTCGAAGTGATAGCACAATAAATATTTCAGAGGGGTCAGATTTCTGCATCTGCTTTTCTTCTGTTAACACCCTCAATCACCCTCTCCTCCCATCCTTCCTCTCTGTCAATCACAAATACATCTCAGTATTACTCCTTTTCCCATAACTCATTTTCTTGTCTCCTTTTTCCTCATTGGTTGCTCCCTTGTTGCTGTCCTGTACTCTCAGCCCTTCTACCTTTTCACACATACCTCTTCAACTTTCTTCCCCCTCTCCTGTCATTCTTTCTTACATCTTCTGTAAGTTATACCATCTCTGTGCCAGGGGGGAATATTTCCCCCAACATAATACCCTGTGAATATCCCACCTGGCCCTCTGGCAGGGGTAATCACACAGACCCACACACAAACAAACAGAAACACCTCTGCTCAGAGACAAAGAGGAGGCAGGTGGATTAAGAGTATTAGTGTGAGTGTGTTGAGCCTTCTCATTTGGCTAAACACTGTGATCCGTGATACAAAGTCACGCACTCATGCTCATGCACCCACACAATGATGAGTGTCTTGTGACACAACATTTGGTGTTTAGTAAGCACACACACACACAGAGACAGAGTGAGCTCTGTTTTTGATACTAGATTTTTGGTTTAATTGTCAAATATATCCTGCACCCAGAGGTTTATAGTTACTGACAATGTATGTAGCTTGGTTTCTCTTATTGCTAAATAATAGGACAGATCACACACGTTGCATACATTCCCACATTCCTTAAGTGCATGGATAACACTCACATTACACTGCAGCATGCCCATGCAGGCCTCGCCTTTGTCACCCTGCTTCCTCAGAGGGGGGAGACCCCACAGTACACTGAATCATTCTCATGGGAAAATTAGAGACTTCAAAAAGATGGGAATTAAAGGAAGAGACATCCCTGTGGTCTAAATACGTAAGAATTAATGCAAAGTAAACAGGTAGTTATGCAAACTATTCACTTGAGGTGAGATAAGACATCAGCATGGTTGTAGTGCTATTTTTTAGAGGTACCACAGTGCACTCATGATCCATGGTCTATGAATCCATCGAGCCACCTTATGTATCACAAAGATTTACTGACCAATTGTGTTTGTTTTTATCATTTTATCTAGTCACTTCATAAACTTTGGTGACAACTGGATCTTAAAGGGCTTGAAATCATGTCGGCCTTTGTTCATTTGAATGAGTTCTGTGTGAATCTGACGAGTTGTTCTGGGGTTTTGACCAATCAGAGTCGAGTATTTAATATGGTTGGCTCATTCATAGAAAGCCAGATAGTAATTCATGTTAGTGTGAATTCCTGTCTTGATTTTGATGTTTTTAATGGGATCAGATCACCGATGATAACAGACAGCAGTTAAAATTCAAATGTCTCTCTGCATGTATGTTTACTCTCACATGCTTGAACCTGCTGTAAACTGACAAAGCAAATATTTTGGGCTTGTTTAAACATTAAGTTCCTAAGGGCATCATGTGAGTTGTTGAAACCCCCTGACCCAGTGTCCAAACACCACACTACAGATAAACAAACACAGCGCACCGCCCAGCAGCAGAAAAACTCGGCAGATGATACAAATGAGATTTGTTCAAGTTTTAAGGTCAGCAGTGACGTCATGTCCTTCCTTGACTTCTCAGCCTTAGTAGTCGGAATAAAAAGGATGCTTGGAGTGGATGGTTTAGGCTTCATCTAACTAATGCAACAGGACATACAATGGTATGTATGTAGGTTACATTATGAGTTATACAAGTAAAGGTGTTTTTAAGAAGAGTTAAACAAAATAGTGCGACCCCTAATAGGTTTATATAGTAATTACTGACTGAAATCATTTAAACTATCCTCTTGTTTTGTATTTTACCTGTCCTCGTGCTTCTTCGTTGTTGTTACTATGGTTTGTTTTAATTCTCATTTTCCTGTATTAAAATATTTGTGAGATTTAATTTCAAATTTTAATGACAGTCAGTCTCCTCAGAAAACCAAGCTTCTTTCTTGAGTATAGAGAGAATGTTGAAGTGCAGTCCCTCTGATGTCCACTTGAGGCTGTTTCCAAAAGCCAAGGAAACACTATTGCAGTCAATTTCACTGCTAAATAAATCATATTTGCAGCCTAGTTCAAAAGACTGACTTATTTTTTCTTGTTCATTTATATACACTGTGCAAGGGATGACAATTTAATAACACCTAATTGACCTAATTTAAACTGATTTGACCTGGTAAACCAGGTGTGCCATTCTAAAAGCAGACAAACAGGATATAACGTCCATTTGTGAGCTAAATGCATTTGCCAGCTGTTGGCTCTGGCTCAATATTTACTGTGCATAGAAAGTGGTACAAATCATCTCAACACAATCTCGACAGGAACCCAAAGAAGATCATTTTCTCTATTTTTAATAACAGCTTGCATTTATTTTACAGGCAAGACACGGGTTAAGCAGACTTCTTGGGTAGAACCATTGGTACCAGATTAAAATATTTCAAGCTTATGAAAAAATATGTTTTCCTTGAATCAGTCTGTTTGTTTAAATAGATACCGCCTAGACATCCCTGTGACCAGATTACAGAAATCTGGTCACCTTAGGCAAGAATTCAGGCAGCCATTGGACTCTTACCACCTACCTCTAAATCCTGCATGTACAATGAAAATTAAAAAGGGGGGGCTGCAGATCCTTTACGAAGGTTTTGCATTTGTGATGAGCTTTTGCCCCTGAGTTGATTAAAAGACAGATAAGACACACATTAAAAAGTTAAAAACACCCTTATATGAGGGGTGCCAGTTTGGCTCGGTTGGTGGAGCAGCCACCTCTTGTGTTGGCTGCAGTCTCCCTTGCATTGGTTTCAGGATTGATTCACAGTTCCCACGGGATTTAGTGCAACTCATTCCTTAGTCTCTCCTTACATTTCCTGTCTTTAAAGGCAACAATTCACCCCAAAAAACTGTCTCAAAGAGATAACTATAGCACAGAACTCTGCCAAGTGTCTGTAAACCCATCAGCCATAACCGACAAAAATAAACTTGTCGTTGCAACATGACAATAACCTTCATCTCACGTGCAACTCCCAGAGAGGATGTAGTGACATAAATATAGGATTGAGGCCCTCACGTGGCACAGCAGCAGGGACCCTCACACACAGAAATGTTAGGAGCTGTTTGTCCGGTTAGTAGGTCAGTGGGCCCAGTGTGGAGGAGGGGGGCAGGGTAAATAATAGGTAACCAGAGGGGCTGTCGGCAGGGAAAAGGCAGAGGAAGCACGGCATTGTGGGAATGAAAAGAATGAAGATAATGATGATGGAGAGGTTGGCATTTAGACGGCTGTCTTTGAAGGATCAGGCAGATGGTGCAAAAAGGAGTTTCCCAAAAATACACAACAAAACACACCCTTATGTTTCCCCACACGCACATGAAAATGCTTGTCCTGACTAACATGGTGTAGGTGTCTATGTTGGGAAATACACAAACTCATCAAACCAGATATTGTATTTGTACAGTCACTGTTAATTCAGGCTTAACCGTCTGGTTTACAGCAGCAGACCATGCTCAGAATAATGACTCATTTTGGGATTGTGTGATAAAAATAGCAGCACACAGAACCGACTCGTGTGCATCTTCACCTGGCAAACACAGACAATTAAAACCCAGTGAAAGTAGGTCAGTGCAAAACTGATGTCACCCATTCAAATAAGGATCACGTTCAGCTGGTAACTGCTCAATGAACAAAATGATCATGTAACTGCAGGAACTAGACATGCAAAGTTCACCTCTCTCTGCCGCCTCTCATCATGCAAAGAGCTGTCAGTTTATCACCAGATCATGTCCTCACTCAGTCTCAACTTGAAATGGTGGGATCTGCATGTGAGTCCTGAGCCGCTGACCTCCAGAGTTCAGCACGAACAAGAAGTCACACTGACCTCATTCCTCAGTAGATTTGGTAGCACCCAAAGGCCAGGGACTGAAAGAGCCACATATCTCCACACTGACTATCCTGCATTTTTGAGCCAGGCTTAGCATGACTTGAAGAAAAGAGGAATGCAAAGTAAAATCTTAAACAATAAAACATTGTTTCACACAATTCATGATTTAAAAAAAAAGAAAAAAAAATCCTATTATTTGAAGTTTGTTCTTTGTAAATTTATTTCTGAGGGTAAAGGGGCAGATAAAATAAGATTAATCTTCTTTCTGCTCCCTTTCATTCTAGATAGGTGAACGTTTGTATTTAAATTAAATCATTTGTTTTTATTTTTAAATGAATGAAATAAAGAATAAATAAATAATGATCAATAATACCTGTGTTCATGCAGAGTTAAACTATGAGTTTATTTAACATTATTTATGATATGGCTGGCTGCGCTGGAACATCCATGCACTTTTTATGAACTAGGGAATGGTAATAAATCAGAGCCGAGTTTACAACATTTAATTGCTTTATATCTTTGTCAATGATTTTATCTAACTTTAAATCCACTCATCACTCTGCATCTTGCAAAAAGTTGTCTTAAACAAAGAAAATTGTGTTACAGAGAATGTGTGTATTTCATTCACCTGCTTCCACAACAAATGCACACTTTGGCAAGAGACATGTTTTTGCGAGGGGGGAAAACTGTGGTCATCATTCTGGTAAACACTTCCTATTTCAGAAGGTCACTGTACTCCATCAAAACTCCTCACAGTGCCTTAAAGGTGTATTATCCTCATGTTTGCTTCTTTGAGATAAGATAAGCTTTTATTTATCCCACAGAGGAAAAATTCACATGACTGCTAAATTCAGATAGGGGCTAACAAAAACTGATGGCCCTAATAATTAGGTGATAAATCATGAGAAAGACAGACGAATCAAAGTATTGATTAATCAGGCTTTCATTTGAAAACAATCAATGCAGAATTAGGCCACCAACAGCACAAAGCCAACTTCTTCAGAAAACTACCACAACAGAAGCCACGCTATCAATGTACATACTCATACCTGCAATTACAAATATCAGCTGAGAAATATTAAAGCGCAGGATAAAGGGACAAAATGAAAAAACTCTTCTCCTCCAATCACTTATCCTGACTTTACTTTGGAAATCTGCTCTCTGACTTGTCTTTTCACCTTTGTGGTCAGCTGTCACCTCAGACAGTGAAAGTCAACAGCAGTCTGGGCTCAAAAGCAGCTCATGTGACCAACAAGGCAGGTAAAAATACAGTCAAATAAAAGTATTCATTCAAAAAGCTGAAGCACAAACTTATTTGATGGCTCGTTGATGCAATGATAAAATACTTCTACTGCTACCATTAGCCGCCTATAAACAGAGTTGTAAAGCATTTTTGCACCATGCTAATTTTTTTTTGTAAAAGTTTTGAACATGATTATTTTAAGTTTGTGAAGCATCTCAGATTTAGCCTTTGCTGTTTTCCAGTGTAACACACAACATGGAATAAGACAATAATTTGGTCATAATCATGCTTAAAATGACAATCTGACCTTGAAATGACACATTGGTATTATTTCTTAACATCAGCTCTGATGATCTTACCAGCAGTACAAAATCTGCAGCAAGTTGTGGTTTTCAAAAATTTGCCATAAGAAGTTGGATGAGCTGCTCCCAGGGCTGGATTGGCTTGAAAGATTATTCTGAGCTGTCATGACATCATACCTGTCAAGTTTTGGTTTAGAGAATAAGGGATGACAACAAGATGACAACTCGCTACTACTAGTTGATGGGTACCGAGTGCAGAGTTCAGTTTGGAAAGGCAGAACAATGTTTTTTTTATATACATATATTAGGATACGGGAGATTTACAGGAGAATACCAATACAGGAAGACAGCAGGAGTCCAGTAGTTTCCTGGCCAAAATGGGATACTTGACAGCTATGTGATATGTGCACTTGATGAGTAACAGTTTCAACAATACACATTATTTATAACACTGTACATTAACAAACCTTAAAGTGCTACAGATAACGAACATAAGCATAGGAATAAGTCAAAAACTTGGACAGAGGTTATCAGCACCCTGAACATGCAAACAGGATCATCTTCACCCAGATTGAATGAGCATGTGGACTTATGCATAACATAAACTTTATCTGTCACTGTGTGTGTGTGTGTGTGTGTGTGTGTGTGTGTGTGTGTGTGTGTGTGTGTGTGTGTGTGTGTGTGCGTGCGTGCCTGCGTGCGTGCTTGCGTGCGTGTTTCTGCTTTTTATACCCATGCCATATGGAGCAGATTACCCGACCATGTGCATTAAACGATGACAACACAGGATGACCTCATCATCACATGGCAGTGCAGATAAACCACACAAATACACACACAGCCACATCAGTGCAGAAAGAAAGACTAAGTACAGGTAGCAACAGTGGACAGAAGAAAGCCAAACAGAGACAAACACAGAGACAGGCAGTCAAGGACGGGGAGGGACACACTGGAACAGACAGCCAGGACTTGGCACGGTCGGTAAAATAACACTTTGACAGCAGCCAGAGAGTCAATCCGAGAACTGAAGCCACGCAGCAGCCTTGGAGTCAGTCAGTGGAAAAAGAGCAGCACGGGGATTTGACTGTGGTACCACTACATACTAACACTGTGCTCCATCTAAACTGGCCATGTGTTCATTCAGGGAAAAAAAGACACCAATTTATTCTGGAAGACATGCAGTCTGCAGTCTGTGGAGAAAAAAAACACACACACATTTTCCTATTGTTCTGCAATGATGATGTCAAATATAACACTGTCGGCTGCCAGGGGGACATATTCTTGCACATTATGACTAGACACTATGACAAATGACAAATGTAGACCCAGTTGTAAAAATAGGATACAGCCATTATGTAGACTTTCTGAAAGAGCTGAAAAAACGATGAGTATCACCAGTATTGGCACCAGTGTGGAGCATCACTGTTATGCTTGCTATGGGAGTTTTTAATGTTTCAGCATGTCTGTCTGTGTGGAGCACAAGCTGTAAAAATATCATCATGAACATCCACTAGAGTCTTTCATTAGAAACGATTCCCTTATTGCTTCTCTGGTGAGCAACATTTAACAAGACTAAATAATTGCTTCAAGACAAAAATAATAAGAAGTTCATGACTAGATACAGCAATCTTCTCGCTCACCCTTGGTATTCCCTCATACAGTGTTCTGTTGGTACATGTGCGTTCTTGCTGATGGTAAGCACAGCACGCAACATCCTGGTGTAGCACCCATCTAGGGATTTCTCCATGGTTGGCTTCAGGGTCCAGCATTCACTGCCATAGAGGAGAACGGACTCTACTGTCGCGTAGAAAAAGCTGAGTTTGATTTGGCGGGGGAGGTTGGAGTTCCGTACACCAGTCATGCCGTTCAGGGCTCTCTCAATGCAAGTGCCTTCCTCACTTTTTGATCTTGTTCATTTCAGTTGACCCATGAGCCATGCAAATGAAGTGTGGTTTCTGCTGTTTTTTTATTATTGGCATTAATGAGCAAAGACGGCCATTTTCCCAGAATAATTTAGATAAATACATAAATTAATATCCAAGCTGGTGGAGTGTTTCCTCAGACTCTCTCAGCAGCTTAAGGCTGTCTTACCCTGAGCAGACATTCTGTCCCATACCTGTAAAAACCTGAAAGATGTTAGTCAGGTTTTCACCGTTTATGTGCTGAACAACAGAGTAAGAACACACTGCACTTTTTTATAGTCCATTTGCAGCAGACTGTTTTACACAGCAGATTCATGTTATACTAATAACATCCCCTGAATATAGAAGTAGTCAAATTTTCCATTTGGACTGTGGTTGTCCTTTCCTCACTCTTTATATGTTCTTCTCCCAGTTTTATAATGTTTTCTATCTTGGTTAAGGGAAAAATGAAAGGAAAAGACTGAGGAGGGAATTCTTTTGCCTGAACAACATACCTGAAGTCTCTGAGACGTCACCTATTGGTCCTAACAAGAGTTTTGAAGACAAAAATATTTCAGGCACCAAAGTAGGGGGGCTGACTAAACCAAACTTTCCAGCAACTTAGAAACAAGCTAGTAAATGGAGCTGTGGCTAGTTTTTGGGCTCCTGGAAAACTGGCAGGTAACACACTCACCTGCCAGTCAAATCACTCCTGCCCTAAATTTATGTAGCTATAACTCTTAAGGCTCATTTATACTCAACGTTTATGCAGATGGAGCGCTCTATCCATGCTTCGCGTTCTTTTCATCCGTATTAGTGCACATATCCTTGAAGTTTACGGATACAGGCCAGACGGAGCAGTACCACCTGAGACGATGGGGGCAGTGTTGCTGCTGTCACTACCCAATACACATCTGTAGAGAGAAACGAAGATGACAATGGCGGGGCTTTTTGAGGAAAGGTTGAGTGAAAACTACAGAAAAGAATTCTTTGTCCTCCAACCGGGAGGCATTTAGTGGCCTGATTGACCACCGCCTCCAACGCTACCCCTGTTTCTGTCTCCTATGCAAAATATACATTACCACTAGCTCCTCCACAGTCGCCATGTTTCTTTTTGTTTGTTATTGTCAGAAACTTTTGACTCCGGCCTGCCCCCTGGTAGATGTGATGGTTAACATCCATGCCAACGTAAAGGTTGCATCAAAGTATGTGGGCTGTGACGGAACCATCGTTTGAAACGGACACGTACATTTTCATACGTATGGCGAGCATAAATGAGCCTTTACCTTTTTAAAACATGGATGTATCAAGAGTCACATACCCCAAACTGTTTTTAGGGCTTTAAACATCTTAAGATTTGTAGTAAAAGTGGGTGTTTTAACATGGGATCTGATTGGGATTTCTCTGCTTCTGCAGCCAGCCTCCAGTGGAAACTTGAGGAACTGAAGTTTTTCACACCTCTGCATTAAATTCAGATTTTGACAACAGTTGTTGCTTGGGTATGGGTCACAAACACAAAAATACAACAGAATAAAAATTGCATCATCCTTGGAGCCTATGTGGTTATGACTTCTTCAAATCTCTCTCTTTGTAAGACAAAACTGTGATGAGATGAAAGAAACATACCAACAACTCTTTTTGCAGTCTTTTTACGATGGATATTTAATGCACAAGCGCCAATTTGAGTTCATTCTATTGAAATTTCCATTTCACTCTAATATTAATCAGAAGCATTTAAGCATGAGCTAAAGATGATTTTACCCTCCGGCCTAGCAAAACTGCTGATCCAGCTAATCTAATCTCTTAATTTAAGAAAAGGCTTCTGTTGCCCTTGGAGAATAATTAGCCAACATCTTCCATGTTCATTACATAAGCAGGAGCCCATCTCCAGCTCAGATACCACTGATGTTAAAGTATTTCCCCTGCACAGGACTCTGGTGGCTTTGTGGTGGGCCTCTGACTTCAGTTAAGACCACCAAAGCTTCTTTCCAGACATCACCAACCCACACTCTTCATTAAATCTGATGTTTACCCTTGTCTTAAGGAAAGAAACAAAGGGTCTGGGGGTTCATTCAAAGACAGATAGGAAAAACAGTCACTTTGGTTTGAATCTAATAGTAGCTTGTCACAAACTGCTTTTGCCATTTAGATAAGTAATGGTGTCAGAGTTCTTGCCAGCATCCACAGACTGTTGTTGTTTTTTCCAAGATGTATGTTCAACCCCGACAGAAGCCCATAAAATAAAACTTAAAAAAACAGACTCAAGCTGACAAACAAACAGCCTTTACAAGACTGCAGGAAACACATTCCTGTTATGGGAATGATTAAGGGTGGAAATTACAAGGTGTTGTGTTTGTTTTTTTGTTGCCTCAGGTGAACGGTTTTGTGGACTCACTTATTTAGCCAACCCATTGTGGGGCTGACCAGACTTGTTTGAGTCAGGGGCCAAACTAGGGCACTCACTTATTTAGAGGTGGCATTAAATAGACCCAGGAGGAAAAAGCATTTATTTACTCCCTCCGCCCCTACTGATTATGTTTACCTTCTATATAAATCGCAGTGTCATGCAGTTTTGTTGTTTTTATTTATTTATTTTTTTGCTAACTTGAAATAGTAATATGTGTCACTTTAACATTTACCCCCAACAGAAGTTTCAGACATTAAAGTCTAATATTAAACGTAAAAATTGTAGTATAGTTAGGTTTTGTAGGTCGTTCAGAGATATAAGTTTTACTTGTAGTCTGTTTCATAACCTGGTAAAAAGTTTACACAAAAAGATTCCTGTCTACAGTTACTACCTAAAGTACCAAACATTAATTCTCAACACTAAAGGAAAAGGAGAGAACCTGGTGTTCATACCTATGTGACGACGCCATTTTTAACTGCAAAAGAAGGAAAGTATTGAAAAACAAGGTTGCATAGGAAGGGGTTTTGCTTTGCTAGTGAGTGAGTGAACTTATTGTATCTGCTTGCTAGGAAGTTTAAAGCCCACCTTAGCGCGAGCTCTTCTACTGTGTTGAGTCAACACTTTTGATGGTTACCACCATCTTTGGCACTTATAATACTACTTCAGAAATCATTGGGTAACATTATGTTTGATATAGGCAATGGGAGCAGCAAGGTCCAAATTGCGGATTACAGCACAAGTACCACTTGGCTACCAAATTATGGGCACGGACTCCCTGGTTCCCCCTCTAGATTCACCCCTGAACACATGATAACAGGACTCTCCTTGAGACAATGCTTTAAAGGGATATTTTGTGTTACCATATTAGAACTGGGATTATATGAGTTTGTAGTAAATATTACTTACAGTTGATGATGGTCCTCTTTTTTTTAACCGGCTGAAGGGCCTGAATGCAAGCTAGACTATAAACCGTTGCTGCAGATGGGGTTAGTGCTGAAACATAATTTATTACATTTTTGGGTAATCCAACTAAACAGCAGTTATCAGCCTAGCTTCTACACCGCCTCTGTGGACAGTTTCTCAACAAAGGCACTGGGCCAACTGGGATCCCCTGTGGATAACAGTTTTTACTATTGACTACCACTATTACTATTGATAGTATTGATTAAGTATTTCATGCAACCCATCTTAAAAATAAACTGTACCTTTAAATTATGGTGATGGCCATATCCCATACTTTTGAAGAGTTTCTGTCGAAGGTACAGTAAAAGTGTTCAGTAAGGCTACATCTCACAAAATCTGGCTGATCTTACAGTAAATACTAGTGGTGCAACGGATCATCATTGATCCGTGATCCGTTCGGATCGACGTCATCGGTTCGGCACACACGTTACCCGCGGTTCGATTTCTGAAAAAAAAAATTTGGCTTCCCTGTCAACTATGATGAGGAAGGAAAGAGGTCAGTGGACAAAACTGCGAAGGTGTGTAGGCACTGTGGCATAAGAAAGCCATATGACAGTGGATACACATCGAGCATGTTCACGCATTTGAAAGCGACATCACCCGGGTGTTTTAATGACAGGTGTTGTGCCGTAGACTGCACCCCTGCCGTAGAACGCACCCCTGCATCCCCTCCACTCGTTAGCTTCTTAAAGTGGAGATAATGATCTCATATTTAAAGAAACACGAGTATTAGATCATGACAACATGTCAAATGGAGCAGCAAACTTTCATTTTCTTTTTATGTGTCTCAAAAATGCAAATATAGAGGTGTACTTGGGTATAAACTGTACAGAAAGCTGTCCAGGTAGAGAGCATTATATTTTCGGGACAGCAATATTCCAAGGGCTGTTGTTTTTGGCTTCTTTGAATAGCCTGAATGAAATTATTACAGGCAAACGCTTTTGAATCCATCCAATGTAAGAAAAACTTGGATTATTTCGCCTCGTTATGTACTTTAAACCGCGCTCCCGTCAGGGGGTGCATTCTACGGCAGGGGTGCATTCTGTGTCACAACACCTGAGATAAAACGAAAGCTGGCCAGCAATTGCTCATCACCGCAGCATTTAAGCAGCCTCTTCCTGCGCAATCCGACCGGGTTAAAGCTATCACAAACGCTATCGGTGTGTTTATAGCTACAGACATGAGGCCATATTCAGTTGTGCAAACGAGGGCTTTAAAAACATGCTGAAAGTGCTTGAGCCACGTTACAATATCCCACCGCGCACATACTTCATTTTTGGTTCATTGTTACATTTTAAAGGAAGGAGATATGCCTATATATTGCACTTTAAGTTGTTTTTCATTAATAATTATGTTGAAAAGAAGATATTATGCCGTATGCACTACTTTTATATATTTTAATTCAACCATTTAAGTGTTTAATATACAGACAAAACTGCTTTTTGCTGATCCGAAAAATGATCCGATCCGTGACTCTTGATCCGAGGAACGATCCGATCCGTGAGTGTTGTGATCCGTTGCACCACTAGTAAATACTGTATATCTAGATAGTTTTCACGAATGTTATTTTTTTATCTAAAAATACGTAGTTTACGTGGTCATCTTTTAAAAGTCCAGTTATTTTAAGATACCTTTGAACTTAATCTCCTGACTCAGAGAGAAGTCAACCATACTCACACAGGATGAGGCACCTGATTCATCAACAACACTTTTCGGGCCCTTACTTTCCCCTCCATCAGGGGGAAATGAACCACCTTCTTCCTCTCTGTGCATGGGCCAAACGGAACAAGGCCTTGTATGACCTTTAACCAGTCTAGACTAATATCCTCTAATACTTACGTGGACTCTTATTATGCAACAGACATCATGTTACGTCATATCTTTTTACATTCTTCTGGGAATCATAGAGTCTGGCTAAAAAAAGGTTGATTTCCAAACATCAACTGCCCTGTTAGGTCATCAGTGCAGCCAAATGAATTAAAGAGGAACTGAGGCGGTTTAAAACAGATTAAGATGAAATAAAACACCTCAGAGAATATTTGAGTTGCCCTGCAAAAAATGTAGTCCAGTTAATCCATAGATTATTGAAGCAAAGATAATTTACTTTGCTGCTGAGGGGGAAAATACTGCTTTTAAAAAGACATTCAGATATACTTTATTTCACGGAAACATTGAATGAACTGTCGAGGCTGCAAAGCGCATTTGAAACCTCGCTCCCATTAAACGAGTGTCCTTGCAAATTAAGATCTAGCTTTTAAAACCCTGCATCCAACAAGAGGAATGAAGAGTGAGAATGAAAACGAATTTAAAAGATGGGTTCAGATAGTAAATCATAATCTGCTCTGGCATGCAGGTTTTTTGTTTGTAGAGATTTAAGAAAGCTATACTACTATTAAGTGACTGATAAAATGCTCCAGACATAACCTTTTTTCTTTTAACAGCCAGTGCATGCTGAAACCTTTATTTACTACTTGGACTACAAATGCAAGCCAGACTGCAAAAACTGTCACCTTTTGGTGGATACTGATGTATATCTGCTCAATGTAAATCTTAGTCTTTTCACAAGTGTTGTATTGTGTTCAGGGAACTTGCTCAATGACTTGACTGTGACACAAGGAGGTCTTACAAAAAAACTTTTAAAAAATCAGCTTTGAGAGCTATGTAGAGATTTGTAATTTCTCTGTTCCCCAGCTGCAGAAACTCATCATGAAAGCTTCCACTGGGGCTTTTTTCCTGTGTCATTGATGATTAGTCCCTTTGTGGTTCTGCAGAAGTCTCCCACCACCACTTATGTTAAAAAAGACACTTAAATAATCATTTCCACATTCTTATTTTTCCATGTCTGTGCCAAGCAACCCGGTGTCACTCCAGTGAGTCAAAACTGTTGGTGAAACTCACAGAAAATTTTAGGAAACATTCTGCAGGATTTCAAGTAACAGAAACTTGACCCCAAGACTGTAAAATAACTCAAAAATTTCCAAAACACAGACAAAAGAGGCTGTGTCATGGGTAAAACCCCTTAAGAGTGGAGACTTTCCAAACTTCTGGAAACACAAAACTTTACTCATTCAAAACACACACTGAAAAGTTGAGGAAAAGTTTGAAATCAGATAAGTCACAGTACTTTTGACCCTGTACTTGTCGGGAAATAAAAGCTTTGCTGTCTGACTGTGATTGCGCCTTTATTCAGCAAGCATAGAGCAGAGGTGCACACTTGACTCTACCTTCATGACTGAGGGTTGGCATGTCTTAACTTTTCTGGTTATGCAACCATCTATTCCTTATCATGCTATCTGAACCCTGTACGTGTTTAAAAAAAAACTTCCCCCCTTATGGTGACACTTCAAAACTTTCAAAGTAAAAGCACTCATATCAGAGCTGGAACAGCTTGGAGCACCTTCCTTGTCAATTAACGCTGCGCTTTCTGAGCATAAGCCAACACTTTCCTTACTTATCTAACAAGATAAATATTTCCCCCACAGAGAAACATATTTTCCACACCTACGGCTCCAATGAAGTTCCAGTTAAAGAGTGGGCTGACTGTTGTTTACAGCACCACCACTGCGTGTTGATTGTCCTCTCAATGACTTCCAGTTAAGGAGGAAGCTTATGTGGGCCAAGACTTAGCCTTCAGTCTAACTGGTGAACTTCAGACGAAAAGGAAGTTATTCAGAGGCCCCTGGAAGACACAGCGTCATCAGTCACTGTGACTGTTTTGGTCACGTTGGTTGGTGAAAACAATACAGCAAAAAAGTGGACTTCTTTGAGGGTGCTTTCGAGTATATTCTGCATCATGATGCCACAATACTTTTGGAGGTGTGCTTTACAGTTCCCTCTTTTGTTTTCTTCATAGGTTCCTCATTTTGAATACTTCAACAAATATGTGAAAAGATTATGAACCTTTTTTTTTTTTTTTTAAACAATTGCAAAAACACATGAAGCTGATAAGTAAGCATTTACTTCAGGTTTTACAGACAGTAGTAGGTTTTTTAAATTTTTGTGTAAAAGAATCTGGTGGCAGCATAACATACGATAATGATAAAGGTTTATGATGAGTCTGAGAATGCAGTTTTAAGACTTCATTTGATATCCTAATTTCAAGCCTCTTGTACATTTAGATGTTTTTTTTAATTATTATTCTTGACCTTGTTTTTTGGTGAACATGAATTAAATAGGATGAATCCTCCAGCCCCTGTCCAAAGCCATGTTATGTTGTAGGATATCCGGTCTTTGTACTGCACAGAATTATGCTGGTTTTGTTGTAGTATCATATATATATATATATATATATATATATATATATATATATATATATATATATATTTAATATATGTATGTATGTATGTATGTATATATATATAGATAGATAGATAGATAGATAGATAGATAGATAGATAGATAGATAGATAGATAGATAGACATATGTATATGGGGGAGGCTGAGGGCAAGCCTTATTTTTCCAATCAGAAACAACTTACTTTTAATCACTGCTTAGTTGGTTTTTAAGTTGCATGGTTAGCATTTGTTAAAATCTGTGTGTTTAGTTAGCATATGGTATTTTGTCATGACTGAAGCTTAGGGACGGTTGCAACCCAAGCTAGTGTTGCATGATATACAGTGTTACATTAGCATCAATATTTGTATTCGTATCTTAGTAAAATCCACAATCCACTGACTAACATTGAAATCTGTAACATCTGCACATTGACTCAAAGTAGGCCATGTTTTATGCAGAAAGTAACAAAACTCAACACTGGATACTACATCAATGAATAAATAATACTATAACATTTTGTATTTTAAATTATAATCATAATAATATCATAAATAATACATATTCTCAGACCAATATGCTCATTGAGACAAAAAAAAAAAAAAAGCAGAAGTTGATTTGTAAAATTGAATGGATTTGTGACATGTTGCAAGTGTCCCTGAGTAGTTTTGCAACTGTCCCAGGAATGAGGTTGGTTGCAACAGTTGACCTTTTTTTTATTTTTTTTTATGAATATTGTGAAAAAAAATTTCTGATGTAATCATATTTAAATGGTATGTGGGAATTAGAAGACAGATGTAAATTTACTTTGTAAATAAATGGTTGGCCTGGTCCAAATAATCTCTGAGTAATTGAGAGAAAAGCAAAAAGTGTTGCAACTGTCCCCAGTTGTCTTTTTGAGTGTTATATTCTGGCAGTGTTTTGTTGTTGTAGTATAATTTCAGTAGGAGTTATGAAAAAGCACAGAGGTAGACAGGGGACAAGTTGTTGTGACCCTAACTTCATAAAACTTAACAAATCAAAAGGTGAAAGGCAGAGCCCACTTCCTGATCCAAATTATGAGAAAGATGAGCTGGAGCTGCTCATCCATCTCCATCTATCTTCATGCTCGGCTGATGGGGAACAGTGCAGGCCATGTGGTAGGTTATGTAATTTATCAATGAAGCAGAAATTTTGGGATGAGTGCATAATGGGACTGGTTTCTTCAGTAAGCACATACACTTTTATTGTTTGTTTGGAATCATTATTTTGATAAATTTATCCTGCAAACAGTGATTCAGACCTGGTTTCATTTGAAGAGGGGAGCAGATACATTTGGTTGGTATCATAGACTGTATATACTATGGACAACTTTGCTCCACCTTCCATCGTTATACGAATTTGAAGCCGAATTGCTCTCGGTATTTCCGGGATTTTCTCCACTTCCTGGAACCACCACTTGCGCAGTAATGTTGTACACATTCAGCAGGAGAGTCACTGTGATGACGCTTGGCTCAAACAGCATATCCCCTGGATGAGCTACACAATCTTCATACGCCCATAGGCTGTATCAAGTGTCAATCATAGAAAACATGAACCCCCTAATAACTTTCAAAAATGGAGCTGCACAGAAAAAAGAGGATTTGAGCACAAACCAGTCTCACAGTAACTGCATGTCAACATCCCAGGCAGGGGGGGGAATTTTATATTCTGTGTAATTAATTTCCAAAGTTTGTCCACAGCTCCATTGGGATTGCTGGAGGAGGCAGGATTTATGACCTATACTGCAGCCCATCACCAGGGGGTGCTGTTCTCTCGGTGGTTTCACCAAGCAGGGAGGCAGACAGCATCCATTCTATATACAGACAATGGTTGGTATACAGCATTGGGTTAAGCTAGCCTATAGAGCAAGATACTCTAAATCTCAGAGCCCCAGATTTACAACACACTCTGTACAGTTCATGTTTGCACTTATGCACTACGCTACACTATCCTGTGTAAGTGTACAGCTACCCTTGGAAAACTGTGCAATTTTCTCAGCACTAAAACACTGAGACAAATTCTTTGTATGTGTACACCTACTTGGCAATCATTCCAATTCTGATTCTAAGTGCTGGGTGTGGAAATAACTATTGTGAACAATAGAATAAAGCAGTGACAGTTGAGATGTATTGTAATGACCAAAGCACAACTCTTTCGGTTGAAAAATGAACTATAATGATGGGTGGGTACTTGTTTTGGTCATTGTTCACAATTGCACATTTCAGAGTCTTTTAATCTGTTGGTAATTTATTAATTGCACATGACGGCAGCTTGAAAAGTACTTCCTGGATAAAAAAACAAAGCGACATAGGATTTAAATGTGAGATCACACAGATTCAAAGTTCCTTGTATTTTCATCTCAATATCAGTTTAAACTTGTCACTCCTCTGTGAACAGGAAATATTTCAAGGTCTGTTGAAAAAAAACAGCCTCCTCTGCACCTCCATTTGGGAAAAGTGTGTGCAAACAACGGAAAGTCAATGAAATAAACATGCTTTTCCCTCAGAGATTTCTATCTTGCTTCTTAGAACCACTAAGGACAAGACTGTCGCTGACAATGTACAACCTTTCTTGGAAGTTTTGAAAGAAACTCCATGTCAATTTTTTATTGGTTGTATTGACATGGCTTGCAAAGATATATAATAATCACTATAATGTGCACTTTCACCACAATATGAGTACTCTGAATTAAATTTGAGTACAGTGTTGATTTAGTTTTATTCCTGGCAACATAAAATGTCTTGGCTCGACTATATACTCTGATAAATGGTGTTTTCATCAGCTCTCTCCATCAGGCATAAGACCATGGCGCTATTTATATGGTTGGTTTCCTGCTATTCAGAGGCAGAGAGGCTGTCGCAAGAGAAAGATCTGGCTAGGATTCAGGTAGTCCATCATGACCGACAGCTCCAATCCAAAGTCTTCCTTTTGATTCATCCAACAGTCATCTCTTACTCCTCATCAATGCTGCAGTTTCCTGCACAGACTATTTATACTCTGAGGAAGAGATGGAGTCCTAAAATAACTCAGTTTTTCTTTTGTTGACTTCTTATTGGAAATCATGTAATCACTATGTGATTAGGTTGTTAGGGATACTGGTCTTTGATTGATGTTTGCTTGGAACCGTCTAATGCAAAACACACTGCTCCAACAGTTTGGCGATTTCTCCATAACCAGGGGTATTCATATGAATATACAGTGTATGCCCAAAATCAAGGAATACTGCACAATGTACCAAAGTGACTGTGAAAGGGAACATTAGGTGAAACACGATCGGCTGAAGTCTCGTGCAGCAGCATAAGGCTGCTCTGTCTCCGTCTGCAGTTAAAACGTGAGCCGTGGATGGAGCAATTGCCCAGGCAGCAGATGAGACTTCCAGCTGAGCCAACCACAGCGTTCCTCTGGGTTTTTTAATGGTAGAGTACAGCTGTGTTACCTCCACTCGCTGGAATGTGAGAAAAACGGAAAAAGTGACACGCATATACAAAGGCAGTTGCCAAACAACTAAATTGAGCTCCTCCATGAGCTCACAATAAAGTCAACAGATTTCTACTCACATGTGGCAAAAACCACCAAAACATGGACATGCTCACATGCTTCTTTCATTCCTGGGTATAAAAAAGGTTTTGTTTTGGGTTGAAATTCAGAACACTGTGTGATGTAAACTCAAAGAAAGATGTACAGATCCCAAAACATCGAGCTTTCTCTCAAACAAATGTTTTAAAGAGGAAAAAAGAGGTATGTGATGGTCTAGTGATTGAGAACAACGACCCTATTTTAAGATCCTTTTGACAACTCTATTTTGCTTTGGCCCATTACATTGAGCTGCCTCTCAAAATGTTTAGCCTGAGGAAACAAATTCGAGTTTAACACAATTTTTGACCAAAACTGAAAGATGAAGCTCTGAGCTTTTTGTGTTATCTAAAAACCACCTCCAAACTACTTCTAGAGTGGTGTCCCACAGGGCTCCATACTAGGTCCTCTTGTACTCTTTTTTCTCATCAATGACATGCATTTAACATCAAATGAGGCTTAATTTTATGTGCAGATGTTGATGTTGGTCTAACCATCAAAGTTTGGTCTTTAAGTTGTTTACATCCCTATATTTGCCCATTTTTTCTGCCTCCAACACATTAACTTGAAGAACAAAATTTTTGCCTGTTGCCTTACATTTCCCACCCACTAGGAGGTTTTTGCGTCAAAGAGATAATGACCTTCTACTCATTTCACCTGTCGGAGGTCTTAAATTTTCACATAGTCATTAAATTAAAAAAATTAAATTAAAGTTTCTTGAAACAAGCTTAATTGTGTTGTGAAATGGATCCCATCTTTAGCTGTTTATAGTTTTGCTGCTCCAGCGATGAATCTCCTCCTCTGTTCTTTGTACAGGGCTGAGCTGATAACAGCCAATGTCCATTTCTCCTCCAAGGCTAACTTACAGCAGTTATTATTTTGGGTAATTTGCTGTCCTTGTAAATCAAATTTGCAAATTCAAGTGACGGATAAGAAGTTGTCTGAGAGAGGGAGAAAACTGCACTTTGTTTTCGAACCAGCAAATAAAACTTCAGAATAATAAACATTTGAAATTCAGAGCACCGTCAAACAAAACAGTAGTGGACTGAAATAAACTGTATTTCGGCTAATTAAGAGGTCTAAGTGACCACTCAAGGTGAATAGCATTTCTGAACACATCTTAATGCTGCTTATTCTGCAGCCAGTCTCGGCTTATACAGAATAAGAGGCTTGGCAAATCCTGAACAGGTCAACAGTTAATAAAAAGGTGAACACATAACAGACCAACCATTCCCAATATAACATACGCTTGTAAGCGGTCAGGCTTCAGCCTCTTTGACGTCACTGGGGTACCTGAAAACCCCAGGGGGGAAAACGTCACATAAAATGGCTCCAGCAGGTCTGAACCCTTGAGACTACTGTGTTAGTTACTCAAGCAAAACTGAGACGCCAGACAGGTTTCTGTACAATCTAATCCCATTCGGTTTGCTGGTGCCCATTTGGCTCATCCTCTCCACATCTTTGTTGCCTTTTTATGCCCGTGACGGGGGTGCAGTAGTTTATTTTTTATTGTTTTAGGAGAGTCTGCCCACAGTCATTTAAATGGTAATTCAGAAAGTCATCTGTCTCATGACCCTGATGACAAACAAGTCAATGAAAGGTCAATACCACGCTTTGTCACAGACCAGTGGTTACAAGTAGGATTAGAGATCAAGGCTGACCGTTTCAGCTGATCTCATAGGAGACAGATGTTCATTTAACAGACTTTGGTAGCAGGTCTCCTCGGGGACACAGGGGACGATGTTGGTGTGCAACATGCGAACCAATATGCATGAAAACAATAGGGGGAATATTGAAAATGTGGTGAAGACAGAAAGAAGATAAATTAGGGAGAAAACACAAATAGCAAATAAAGTGCTTTTGTCGTTGCTGTTGTTGTTGTTGTTGCTGTTGCTGTTGTTGTTGTTGTTGTTGTTTTGGCTGGACTGGATCCTTTCCCTGTAAAAAATCATTTACCAAGAGTGTGTTTGTTTTCAAAGGGACATAAGCTGATTGGTTTCACTGTTGCATGTCAAATAAAATGACAGATTTTACCAAAAAATTTAGCATACAGACTGCTCATGTTCTCCAAAGTTAGATTAACTCTTTAATACAAACATTAAAAAGTATGACGTTCTGTGAATCCTTTACATAAGCAGTAAAAAGTATTACATGGTGTTCAAACTGTTTTGAGCATGTCCTAGGGAAATTTAATATTCTGGAAAATATAATCCCACAAAACTACAATATGTTTGTTTTATACTTATGTTTTTGACTGTATCACAAATAAGATAGAAGCTGCCGTTGAGCAAGTTTGACAAGTTTTGCAGATTTAAACATTTGTGACAAAGTAAGGCCAGCTGACTTCTGTCACAGCTTTGATTCCCTTTTTCTTTTTTGGCAGGCTAAAGGTGAAACTATTGCAGTGCATATTGCTGATTAAAGTATCATATCAGGTATCAAATTTGGTTTTATTCTTTGTCTTTGCCTGTAAGAAGAGGACTTGTTGTTGCTGCTTTTACACCCACTGTCTCCTTGTCCAGGGGTGGCTGTACTTAAGGGGCTGCTATAGCTCAGAGGTAGAGTGAGTCATCTCCCAATCTGTTGGGATTTGTGGTTTGATCCCACAGTCACATGTAACAGTGTCCTTGGGCAAGACACCAAACCTCAACTTGGCAAAGCTAATAGCATCAAATGTGAATGAAATGAAATGAGTGAATAAGATTGTGGGTAAATTTGACGAATCATGTAAAAATGCTTTGAGTGGTCAAAAAGACATGAAAAGTACGTGTCCCTCAGACATTTATGCTGGTGTTTTATACATGCACTCATCTTCCTTCACTCTTTACATACTGTTTGTGCATGAAGAGATTCATTGCAAATCTCAAGGTTTTAACTCCATACTGCTGTGGTTGGTCTGCCTGTATTATCCTCCTGCAGACAAAATCACTGGCATGTCATATCTGTCACAAGCAGTTCTTAACTTACTTTCCTCTTATGTAATTTCATGAACATGGAAAGTCCTGGAGGCTATTCTTGATTTTTGCAACCTGTTTGTAAGATGTAATTCTGCTCTCTGTGCCTGGAGTGTGTTCTGACAGAAGGGGAAAAATGGATTTTAGGTATGCTGCTCAAACAGGTAGGGCCTCGGGGAGCTGTTCTGTTTAAGCTTTTATTTAATTTGAAGGATTTGTAGAAAAAATCAACTGTTTGTAGTCGTTTAAGTGGCTAAAGATATCTTGACCTAAGTTTGTAGCTAGTTTTAAGGGGCTGTTATCGATTTAAGTCTGAGCACTCCTGCAAGCAAGTTTTTTTTCTTGTTTGTTTTGTTTTTTTCTGTTCATAAGTTGTTTCCCGGTGAATCTAGTTAAATTTATACTCAGTCTAAATCCCATGCAAATAAATGCTTTCCTAATTTGACAAAAGGACAACACAGTAAAGGCCTGCTTTCAGTAACCAGTACATTAAATTAAAACCTTAGGATGTTTTTCATTTTGGTTTCCCTGTGCTCACAGTGCCTTCAGCCGTAATATTAATAGTTCAACACATCTAAATCACTGACCAATCAAAACCAAGAGGTGGCAGGACTTCCTTGTGAACAACAATGGCAGGGATAGGGGGAGAAGCTAACCACACTGATACCTAAAGGGTACTTTTTGCTGTTGCAAACACAATTTCTCAGAATATTTTTTAAAACATTTTGTTTATAAAATTTCATCAAACAAAAGCTAGTTTTGTTAATAAAGCATGTGGGACATTTTAAAACACACTTAACAGGCACTATGAAGGGCAGCAGATAAATAGCTCAGCAATCAAGGTTACAAGTTCTGTCAATTCAAAAAGGCTGTCGGTGGACACAGGCCCCTTGAAGACAAACGTTGCTCACTCTGCCAAACGCTTCAGAAAACTCAGAAATAACATTGATTTTCCTGCATGGTTCCTCCCTGCCCCTTTAATGCACCCACCCACCGTCTCTTCCCTCCTCTGCAGAGAACCAGCTGCTGCCCCACACCTCCATCTGAACGAGGGACCATCCCCAGAGAGGAAGAGAGGGGATGGAGTGACACAGAGAGGTGGAGAAAGAAGGGTCGACAGGATGGAAGGAGGGAGCGGATGGGTGCGACTAGACGCTGGGGGTCAGAGGTTGAGACTGCATGTGGCGAGATGTTTTGTGTTCAATCCCCCTTCGCCATCGCAACCTCTGTGACACAGCACACGTTTATCGCCCAGTGTGGACTCCGGGGTCCCCTCCCCAACACAACACACCCACAGATCTTTCATGGTCTCTAGAGATCCTGTCACACACACTCTCCTAACTACTTTTGTGGGTCTCAGTCCAACAGACCCCCATCCATGCACTCATTACAGGTCTTAACCACAGACATATGATATAGGTTTGGGGTTTAACAGCAGAGTCAGGGTCAGAGCCCAAGGGAGAGAAAACCCCCAACCCCAAACTCCACCTTCGGCTCACACCAGCCCACGGGGAGAGATAAGACATAATCACTCTATTCAGTCATCCTCCTTAAACACCCACCACCCGAAACATGCCTGTGTCTCTCCCTTGTTTGCGAAAAATTGTGAGTCCTGCTTTTGACACATCTACAGAAAAGGCTGCACTACCTCAGGTTGTCTTTTAGAGAGATACACAGGCAAAATTAGCTGCTTTTAGTGGACAGAAAAGATACACAACACTTATACTAACAATTCAAGACCACTCACAATGTATTTGAGTTAAAATAAAACACCATCAGGCTTTCATATCAAAACATCATTTTCAGTGCAAAGAAGATTTAACATCCACAAAACACGTTGATCTCAAATTTGAAAACAATGATTGTTGCACTAAACTGACAAAAATAAACTTGCCACCCTCTTAAGTCAGCCTTGAAATCACTATAGTTGGTTGAACCAATTATTAACTTTTTTGTAATTGTCTTATGTTGTGTCTAAATTCTGTTTTTTAGTTATATTGGAGTTTCTGACACCTTCATTAAAACTGCATACTTGAGCAACACTCCACCAAGATGCTTGCTGGCAATGCAATTTCTGTGTGAGTCATTTGGTTTTTGGTCCCGATATCGCCTCTGCTTGTTTGTGCAGGAGTCCATGGCAACTGAATCTGTGCATATCATGTAGGAGTTGGAGCTGATAAATTTTGAGCATCAGCTGATGATACTGCAGGGGGTGGAAAGTCTGGTCACTGTTTTGGTGTAGGCAGAGGACAGTGACACTAAAATTTGTTGCTAATGCAGGACATTTTGGAGTTGTAGCTGATCATACTTAAGTAAGAACAAAGTAGAGAAGAGGACACGTCCAAGAAGAATTAACATGTGACTGCTGAATCAACGGTAACAGACATGTCGTAAAAGCAGGACGAATGACTCTCATCACAGGACTTGGGGTCTTAGGTGTTTAGATGCATAGTCACATTGTGTGCTGCAACATAAATTAAAAGCAGAAGACTAAATCAGGTTTTAACTGCTGCAATGCTACAATACTCTACAACCAGAATTAAAACAAACACAGATGACCAATTATACCTCCCAATAGAGTCCAACAGTACTTGGAGATAAAGTTGTATGTAGGCGGTGTCTGGTTAAAATGGCAAGGCATGTGGACATTAACCTTCAATGAGGATCTAAAGGGGTGTTCAGACCAAACGCGACCTCGGCGACCTCGGCGACGGCTCCCAATGCAAAGTCTATGGACAGCCGCAACCTGACGTGACTTGGCGACCGCCGGCTGCCTGCGACGCGACCTGAAGCGACTTGGCGACCAGGTCGCTAAGTCGCGTCGCCAAGGTCGCAGGACGCCACGTCGCGTCGCTGCCAAAGTTCAAATATTTGAACTTTGGGAGCGACTATCCGCGACCCCGTGCCGCGACAGCCAATCAGGGCTCTGCTGACGTCAACAAACCGGCGAAACAAGGAAGAGGAGAAGAAGAATCACAATGGAGGAGCAGTTAATCACATCCGTTAGCTACCACCCGGTGCTATACAACGTGGGTTGCGGGCTTGTGGGTACCGGGACTGCAACACCAAAGAAGAAGCATGGGGGAAGGTGGCCCGTGATGTCGGGCTTTCTGGTAAGCTTGTTTGTTTATTTATTTATTTCAGTGAGCAGACTGTTTTATGAAAACATAGCTAACTGCCCCTGCTTGCTAGGCTACATGTTTCAACGTATGTGTGTGTGTCTTTGCAGTGGATGTGTGCCGCAAGCGGTGGAAGGGGCTTAGGGACGTCTATATGAGGGAGAGGACGTTCATAACTTTCATGGATGACGTCACCGGCGACCAGCCGCGACCTGCGACTGCAGCTTTGGACCCGGTGTGAACACACCAGAGCACCCCGCGACGCGACGTGACCGACCAAAGCGACGCGACCAGGTCGCGTCGCGTTTGGTCTGAACGCCCCTTAAGAGTGGAGGTGGTAACTCTGCTAGTATAAATAACAAAGACTGTATATAGAATGGACGCCGTCTGTCTCCTTGCTGGAGAACCACACCCTCTGGTGACAGACTGCAGTAAAGGTCATAAATCCCAACTCCTCCAGCAATCCCTATGGAGCTGTGGACAAACTTTAGAAATTAATTACACAGAATATAAATGTTTCTCCCCCCGGTTGCATTGTTGACATGTAGTTACTGTAAGACTGGTTTGGGCTCTGGTCATCTTTTTCTTTGTGCAGCTCCATTTTTAAAGTTATGAGGGGGTTCAAATTTTCTATGATTGACACTTGATACAGCCTATGGGTGTATAAAGAGTGCATAGCTCACCCGGGGATACACTATTTGAGCCGAGCATCATCACAGCAACTCACCCACCAAATGTGTACAACACTAATTCTCAAGTGGCAGTTTAAGGAAGTGGAGAAAATCCCGAAATTACTGAGAGCAATTCGGCTTCAAATTTGTATAGCCAAGTTGTCCATAGTAAATACAGTCTATAGAAAACTTGTGCTCAATTTGGACTGTTTCTCAGATTTTTCTAAACAAAAATTTATCTTATATTACACGACTGAAAAATTAGCCCCCTTAAAATATTAAAACTTAAGTCCAAGTCTATCAGATGTGAATAGTAAACTACCTCCTAAGCACTTTGAAAATAAGCAAAGAGAGTGTTATCTCTGGTAATACCCATCAGCCAATATGACTGCAATTCAGGATTTTTTTTTTTCATGTGTTCTCAACATTTTATTTGTGTAACTGCAAAGCTACTCCCATGGCTGCTTTCTTGCCTTAATGTTGAAAACAAGCTATAAAAGCTTTCGTAAAGAAATTGGCTCAATAGAAGGGTGTGGCGTGTGGTGTATTTTGTGGACCCAGAAGCAGAAACAGACACAGATAGCAAGTTAAACAATGTAATTTTAATATCCAACTCAGGGAAAAAGGCACAAGAGAAAGTCCGGTCTGCTGGCTGGCTGTTGTTTGGGCTGGAGACACTGTGGAGAAGCAGTGGAGATGGAAGTGAGAAGACATACAAAGAATCACCGGGAGCAAAAAGTCACAAGCACTTATCCGAGGAGAAGGCCAGGAGAAGCGTCTGTACCACTCAGGAGTGAGGACAATACTCAGGCGCTGAGATTGAGGGCTGCTGGCCTCTTCAATGGCCTTGATTGCAGATGCAGCACAGGTGTGGAGTTTCTCTCAGCCTCAACGACCGGGGGGAGGGGGAGTGCTCTGAAAGACAGTCAAGCCAGACCAGGGACACAAAGAGAACAGAAAGTTTTACTAAAATAAAGCCGGAGATGGAGGCATCTCACCACAAAGGGTTTATAAAAAAGGGGTTATGGTGATTTCCCTTCCCTCCCTCCTCATGTTGTTCAAAGCACCAACATCTACTCTGTTCTCTGTTTTTTTTTCTTATGGGGATGAGATTTATATCGTAGAAAACTAATTTGTTGTGTTGGCAATGTTGGGATTCAACCATTAACTACATGAACTGGTATGTAATATTACATGAAATTAAATTGAGCAAAAAAGTGCTCATGCACCTTATAGATATACACACATGCACATCAGACACACACATACAGACTAAAAAAATGAGCACATTGGGTTATTAACCTTATAAATGCACTGGATGTGTTTTCATTGGTACCTTTAGTTTCATCCTTTTAAAGCTCCATCCATCCAACAATTACAACATAGTTATATCAAAAGTTACCAAACAAGTTTACTTCCAATGGTGTGGTGTGCAGTGATTTTCTTCACATTAGTCAGTGCTGAGCTGTAAGCATCTGCAAAATTAAAGAAAAACCTGGTTGAATGGAATTCTACAAAATAAAGCAGATATTACACATATTACACTCAGCAAAAAGAAAATGCTTGTTTTTCTGGACATCAGGGGCCTCATGTATCAACGCTTGCGGCGCAAGAAAACCTTGCGTACGCCAAAATCGGCGCACACGTCCAGATTTATCATCGCGAAACGAGCGTCGGTTCCAGCGCTAATCAACGCAAAGTCAGGAGGTGGTGTAGAAATTGGCGTTGAGCTGGATATTTGCGTTGACTGTGATTCGCACTTTGGCGACGCTGTGTGGCGGTGTTTGGTGACTCACTATGTGACCAGCGTGCACCACATCCCCGTAGCCGGGCAGCACGTCGCCCCACATGACGAACCAGCAGCAGACGGAGGGATGCGAGCTGATCCCTGCCGGGCCGCCGTCCTCGCGCGGGAGAATCTCATCGCCACAGTGTGAATGGGTAAGAAGTGAATACACAGTTCAATGAGCCAAATTAATTTATTTTCTCCACCAGACGCTCGAGGAAATTTACGAGCCGGTCCAGCCGCTCGTTGATCCCCGCGATCCCCCTGATGATTTCTTCCTGCGATTGCAGGACCCCCTCCGCGAGGACCCTTCCACTGCGTCCGGGTGGTCCAGCGGAAGCGCCGCGGCTGGTGGACGCTCCACCGCTTGTCGGCGCGCTGGTGCTGATGCTGGTGCTGGGGCCGGGGGCCGGGGTGGCCCGAATGCCGCTGGTCCTGGCCGACGACTCCGAGCCGGCGGACGGGCTGCCGCGGGCCAGGGTTCCGCAAGCCGGCGACACGGCCGACACATTAATTTCTGTGACACAATAAAAATATTAGTTCATTTCAATTCCTGCTTCTGTGTATCTGTTGCGTTTACATCTCTCTCCACGGTATCATAGGTAATGTAATCCAGTATTTCGAGGTCAGTTATGCACATTACAGTTGTTTATTGCATAAAAAGTTATCGAAAAATGAAGTTAAGGGCGAAGTATAAATCACGTCTAAAAATAGACTGAATCCCGACGTTGAAATGAAGTATAAACTTAGACTAGACGTCTAATATACGTCTTTTGCTCAGTGGGATGACAAAGCATGTGGACATTTGTGTGACACGCCACTTACCCTATAATAATAATCGCCACCACCCGCTGCTCAAACGGTGTGAGGGTCTCCTCCCCCGGACCCCCACCTGTCTGGCCGGTACTCCTCCGGAGGGCAGCTGTACGCCGCTTGACCTCCACCTTGAGGTCCGACCACTTTTTTTAATCTCCGCGGGGGTGCGTGTCTCGGAACCCACCGCATTCACCCTCTCGCAAACTTTCTCCCACTCCAAGCGTTTTTGTTTTGCACTGACGCCACTGGACAGGCTGCCAAACAAAACACGCCGTCGCTCCTCCACCTCCGCCACCAGCACCTCCACCTCGCACGCCGTAAATGTAGTTTTTCTTGTCATTTTGTCTGCGTGCGAGGACAGGGAGACCCTATTTAAATAAATCTGCATATTTATAGGAGGGCGTAACGGGGACGGGCCCAGTCACTCCGACATCTGCGCTCAATTCCACGCTGATTGGGATTTATCAAGGAAACACACGTGGATTTCGGCGCCCGCACACATTGATACATACGGATTTTTTTCAGCGTGACGGACCTTGCGTGCGCTCGTTTCTGGTATGAGTTCCACGCAAGTGTTGATACATGAGGCCCCAGTACTCTGAGCCAAACAACTGTTTCTAACAGCAGGGGCAGCTAAGGTGATCTCAGTCAAGCCAAGGGAACACAGCCATCACTCATGGAGGGGTCTCTGGATTCTGAGCTGCCACAAAAAACAGGAAGTCCTACACATCTTTTGATAGAAATGAAGGCTTGGCATTGACCTTGCAACTACAGTTTCGAATGTGTTTGTTGTAAGCATCATTTGCACGTGTTCAATATTACAAAAAAAACATCTGTGTGTGCAGCTTTTCAAAATAAGAGTCAATAATGCATGAATATCCTGCCTGAGATTTTGCTCCTCATAGATATAGTCTGAGCCAACACTGAAAACCTCACATGTGCCTCTGCTAATATGACAGCTGAACAGAGTGAAGAAATGCATAAGGAGGAAACCATTCAGCAAAATGTCTTGGCTAGGCGATTAAACCACTTCCAGCTTGAACAAATTTGAAATCTATGATCCTGAAATAAATTGATTGGCCCAACAGCAAAAAGAATGAATACAGTCAGTTAAAGGTATAGAAAAACTCATTCACGTTTTAATAATCTCCCACCTTGACCCCTACAGTCTTTATGCACCTGTCTTTATCACGTAAATCACTCATGCTCCTGTCACTCCAAATTGACATCTCTGTGTGCAACATCGGCGACCTGCTAATCTTAAGTCTGATTTTAAAATTCCTTTAACATGGACTTCCCCCTCTTTATTTCTCTGAGCTCTTATCCCCACATGAGCCAGAATGTGGTTTGAGATCCCCCAGTAGTGCACTGCTGACTCTAGACTGATAACTAAAGGTGACAGGGGTTTTGCTGTCAGAGTCCCCGGAGTTTGAAACAGCCTGCCAGTGGAGATCAGACTCGCAGGGTCAGGCCCTTATTTCCTTCAACTATTCAGGGCATGCCTGTATTAAGAGTCTTTCTTCTTTGGTTTTGTTTTCATGTTTATGTGTCTCTTGGTTTGATTTTCTGTTTCCTTTATTGTCTCTGTGAAGCACTTTGATACCTGTGTTTTTAAGCACTAGAGCAAAAAACCTTTAATGAAAAAACGAAGTTTGCACAAGCTGACAGTAGTTTTAACCAGCTTGTGTTTTTACGCTTTAAAGATTTAAAAGCAATGGCAGCCTAGACCCAAATTAAACTAAATGATTGATCAAAATTCTGAAGTCAATTTTTGCTAGTTTATTTGTGGAGACAGGACATTTCGGTTATTTGTGTAGGGATTAAGCCTGAAATGATCAATACAGCCTCCTTCATATGTTGCTTTTAAACGTGTTTTTGGCCTCTTGAAGACAGTCCTAGCAGAGCAAAAGAGTGTGTTTTTTTTAACTATTATGATCACACTTCAGCAAAATTTTAATCAGTCAATTGTGGCTGAATGTAAAGAAAATCTAGTTTATCAGGTAATACACTGGTAAACCAGAATGAAACTCTTTTACTCTTAAACTGTGACCCTGGGAAACAGATGAATGGCTGCTTCTTCGTAAACCTACTGTCATCAGTGTGTTATTTTTTTAACCATCTAGTATAGAGAAGCACCTTTTTAGGTTTCTTGTAAGTAATACAGCACAAATATTTTCTTTGCTTTTGGTCCAAACACTCCTTTAGAGTTTAAAGAAGGGGTATTATGCATTATTATGATTATTGTTATTTCTATTTTTTCACACTCAATACTTCCTTTCTGATCCCATTTTAATATCTTTACATAATTTTCAGCTTAAAAAAAGGCTCCTGTTTCTCACTCTGGTGTATTAAAATATCATTATTCCAGCCTCCACCTGAACTGCTTCATTGTAGTTGCTGTCCCTTTAAGTTTTTGTTGTAAATGTGGAAAAACATCATACGGCCCCTTGACCCTTAGTTTACAAAGAAGATGGGTAAATCTTCTGCATCTTAAAAAAAATAGTTTGATACAATAGACAGAAAAGATCTGATAGATGAATTGATTGACTGATATGGATTTCTTTAAACGTGAACAGAAAGTTGTGTTTTGATGCAATGCTTAAAAGATGCACCACAGAAGTAAGATCTTCAGGAAACAGCACCTATATCTCATTTCCACCTCTTTCTGGCAGTCTTGCCCTCATTCAGGTCGTTCTGTCTCTTTAAATACCTCACAGCTCCACTGAGTGCCCCCTCCCTGACAGTAAACCAGCACACTCACCACCTATTTCCTACCCTCAACCTCACTCTTCTCCTGTTTCCTCCATGTTACCCCCCACACCGCCCTCGTCTCATCCTGATGATCTAGGACAGTTGAGATTCAGGGTGCGTGGCACGAGCTGCCGTGCAGTAACATGGAAA
This sequence comes from Xyrichtys novacula, assembly GCA_962446985.1. NCBI lineage: Eukaryota > Metazoa > Chordata > Actinopteri > Labriformes > Labridae > Xyrichtys > Xyrichtys novacula. The sequence goes on from OY660867.1 coordinate 27,951,108, forward strand.
CCTCTGTAGACTCTCAGCTGTACACACAGAGAGGCACTTCACTAAAGCATCAATAATGGATCATATGAAAATGAATAATAAAGGAAGACAATAAAACAGGGCTGGCTTTGGAAACCGTGGAGCTTGGATTAGGCAGTAAGAGATGAATCATTTCAGAGAGCTTCTGGCAGGAAAAAATGTTTTTCAATGTCAACATTTCCAGTTGCAGTGTTTCCTAAAAACATCAAACTGAAGGTTTTTAGTTTGTGAAAGTTACTGCCTCTTTACTGTTTGAGGGAAAGAAACTGATCATGGACCACAGTCTGTTATGAGGATTATCCTGTCATTCACAAATCAAACAATCTCTTTAATCCTCAGTACCAATCCACTACAACACACAAGCTCCTCTTTTGCACAGAGCTTAAAATGGAAATAGTTGCAGTTTTTCAGCGCAACATATTTTCTGTGCTCTGATTTTAAACACCTGCCTCTCATCTTGCAATTGCAAATGTAATCAAACTGCACCGTTTAATTTTCTGAGCCTGATATAAGTACACACATCGGTGTTTTGCACAATCTTCAGCACAAATCTTAAAGCACAAAGCTCATAAACACCTGCTCAGTTATGCTCTTAGTATGCTCATGTAGTGGCTTCAAGTCTCCAAAGAAAACAGAGTGGGTCTAATACACACAGTCCAAACATAAAGCAGCCGTGGATCCAGCGTCACTTCCGAGGTTTATTTCCAAGAAAATTAAAGGATTTACACATGTCACTCAACGGAGTAAAGTAAATGAAAGGTAACTATATATTGGCGTATCTGCTCTTTGCAGTCAACAAACTTTTCCACTCCCACTCTCAGTCGTCTGGCCAGGTGTCATTAGTCACACTAAATCACCTGCAGCAGGCAGCAACTCAGGTACATAGGGATAGGCAGCAGGTGGAAATGACGGTCAATTTAGTCTTATTACCTTTCACTAATTACTTCAAATTAAATGGTGACTAAAAATATTGTCAATTAGGCAGGCAAGAAAGCCTGGCCACCTTCGTGGGAGAGACCTGACATCCCTGCCAAGCTCCACAGGAGAAAGAGAGGATGCAGAGCCGGAGTTTAGCACCGGGCGAAGCGGAGACGTTATAAGCCAACTGTCCCCTCCATCATCATGGGAAACGTGAGGTCTCTCCCCAACAAGATGGAAGAGCTCTAGGCTGACTAGGCTGCAGTGGGAGTACCGGGAGTGCAGCCTCATGATGTTCACGGAGTCATGGCTGAACGAACTCACTCCAGACCCGCTCGTAACTTTGGACGGATTTCATCTCGTCGGAGCGGTCCAGAGCGTAAGGGAGAGTGGTAAGAAGAAAGGAGGCAGGATAGCGGTGTATGTGAATGAGAGATGGTGTAATTCTGGGCACATCAGTGTTAAAGAGCAGCGCTGCTCTGAGGACATTGAGCTGCTGGCTGTGAGTTTGCGGCCATGTTACCTGCCGAGGGAGTTTTCGCACATCATCGCGTTAATTGTTTACAATCCCCCCTTGGCTGATGCTGCTGCAGCCTGTGAACTCCTTCATAGTGAAGTGTCCAAGCTGCATGGTGAAGAAACAACCCCCCACCATCAGGTATGTTAAGAGGTGGTCTGAGAAGGCCACTGAGGTTCGGCAGGACTGTTTTGAGACCACAGACTGGGATGTACTGTGCGGCCCACATGGTGATGACATCGACACCATGACAGATTGTATCACGGACTATATAAACTTCTGTGTTGAGAACACCGTACCCACCAGGAAAGTACGGTGTTTCTCCAACAGCAAACCCTGGGTGACCCCTGAACTTAAAGTCCTAAAGGAGAAGAGGAGGATCTCCGGGGACAAGGAGGAGCCGAGGAGGGTGCAGAAGGAACTGAAGAAGAAGATCAGAGAGGGGAAGGCCAGCTACAAGACCAGGATGGAAAACCTTCTGCAACAGAACAACGCAAGGGAGGTCTGGAGAGGCCTGAAATCCATCTCAGGTCACAGCAGGGGCCACGAGAGGGGACCTGAAGCAGGAGACAGGGAGTGGGCCAACGAGCTGAATTTGTTCTTCAATAGGGGACAGTGCTCTCCCCTGTCCTCTTCAACCTTTACACCTCGGACTTCAGCTACAACTCTGGGAGCTGTCACCTCCAGAAGTTCTCTGATGATTAGCCATCGTCGGATGTGTATCATCAGGGGATAAGTGGGAATACAGGACTGTCATCAGTGACTTTGTCAACTGATGTAGCACAAACCACCTCCAGCTTAATGCCAGTAAGACAAAGGAGATGGTTGGGGATTTACGCAGGAGGAGGACACCTCAGACTGGTCCAGTGAACATCCAGGGTCTGGACATCGAGATGGTGGAGTCCTACAGATTCCTGGGTGTCCACCTCAACAATAAACTAGACTGGTCAACAAACACAGACATCCTGTACAAGAAGGGCCAAAGTCGTCTCCACCTGCTGAGGAGACTGAGGATCTTTGGAGTGTGCAGGACTCTGCTCAGGACTTTCTATGACTCTGTGGTAGCATCTGCACTTTTCTAGCAGTGGTTTGCTGGGGGACAAGGAGCACCGAGAGGGACAGGAAGAGACTGAACAGACTGGTCAGGAGGGCCAGCTCTGTCCTGGACTTCTCCTTGGACTCCCTGGAGGAGGTGGGTGAGAGGAGGATGTTAGCAAAGCTTGTATCCATCATGGACAATCCCTCTCACCCACTGCACCAGACTGTGGGGGCTTTAAGCAGCTCCTTCAGCAGCAGGCTTAGACTCCCACCTTGCAAGATGGAGCGCTATCGCGGGTCATTCCTCCCTTCTGCAATAAGACTTTACAACGAACTGCAATAAAACTGGACTCACACCACCACTTTTTTCTGGTACTTAAAATTGTGTAAATTGTATATATTATTATTTTTATTCCCCCTTTTTCTAAATTTTTCCTTAATTATTACATTTATTTAAGTACTTAATATAACAATCTTTATTTTTATAACTGCATTTTTGCACTTTGTCTGTGATGCTGCTGTGACAAAAAAATTCCCCCATGGGGGATCAATAAAGGAATAATTTTTATTCTATTCTATTCTACTCTATTCTATGATCTTTTTTTGTACAAATCTGATCTTGCTTCCAAACTTTTGGCCTGTAGTGTATATCCACCAGACGCTTGTAGTTTACAATATCTGAACACATCATTATAAAATTATTCACTTTCACCTAACTTTCCGTTACCAATCCAACCTTGAACACCTCACAATGAAATCCAGCATCACCCCAGTTTTTCTACTAATTTCTATATGGATTTCAACATTTGATCATGATTTCAAACTAGCAGGATTTGCTAGAACGTTGTGGGAGGTTGTGTTCCCTTCCTTGCTAGACATTATGAAGCAACAGAAATTGCACTTTGCTTCTTAGTTTTGGTAAAATGTTCCCTCTCTTAAGACCTCTTTACTGGTTCTGCCATCATTGCAAGAAACTGACCACCACAATCCTTCTTTGTGTAGTTTGATACCTGTTAGCTGTTTATAAGACCATCCATTAATGAATGTGGACCACTAATTTAACGCAACTGAACTCAGATTACAACGTTAGTTGAAGGGAACCATGACACTTGATAGCAGAACCATGAGTTCAAATGTTTTTGATTTTCAGTTTTTGAAAAATACAGAACTCTATTTTTTTGTGGATCCGGGAGTCGATCCCCATTCCTACACGAGAGTATCAACAGTGGCTGTTGTCTCTCTCTCCCTTGACTGATGAAGTTAACAAGAGTCGAATTAGTTTTACTTAAAACCAATGTTCTCTACCTCTTTTCTCATCACTTTACTGTGACATACCACTACATTTATCAGTTGGTAGAGTAACTCAGAATCAGCCAACAAGAGATGTTTTCCATACCAGAATACTTTATAAAGGTATACAAATAGTTAATTCATGGTCTATTCTAAAGAAATTTTTTAATGTTAAAAGGTTTATGTTTGGCTATGTGAGTTTTTTAAATATATACACTCACCGGCCACTTTATTAGGTACACCATGCTAGTAACGGGTTGGACCCCCTTTTGCCTTCAGAACTGCCTCAATTCTTCGTGGCATAGATTCAACAAGGTGCTGGAAGCATTCCTCAGAGAGCTTGGTCCATATTGACATGATGGCATCACACAGTTGCTGCAGATTTGTCGGCTGCACATCCATGATGCGAATCTCCCGTTCCACCACATCCCAAAGATGCTCTATTGGATTGAGATCTGGTGACTGTGGAGGCCATTTGAGTACAGTGAACTCATTGTCATGTTCAAGAAACCAGTCTGAGATGATTCCAGCTTTATGACATGGCTCATTATCCTGCTGAAAGTAGCCATCAGAAGTTGGGTACATTGTGGTCATAAAGGGATGGACATGGTCAGCAACAATACTCAGGTAGGCTGTGGCGTTGCAACGATGCTCAATTGGTACCAAGGGGCCCAAAGAGTGCCAAGAAAATATTCCCCACACCATGACACCACCACCACCAGCCTGAACCGTTGATACAAGGCAGGATGGATCCATGCTTTCATGTTGTTGACGCCAAATTCTGACCCTACCATCCGAATGTTGCAGCAGAAATCGAGACTCATCAGACCAGGCAACGTTTTTCCAATCTTCTATTGTCCAATTTCGATGAGCTTGTGCAAATTGTAGCCTCAGTTTCCTGTTCTTAGCTGAAAGGAGTGGCACCCGGTGTGGTCTTCTGCTGCTGTAGCCCATCTGCCTCAAAGTTCGACGTACTGTGCGTTCAGAGATGCTCTTCTGCCTGCCTTGGTTGTAACGGGTGGTTATTTGAGTCACTGTTGCATTTCTATCAGCTCGAACCAGTCTGGCCATTCTCCTCTGACCTCTGGCATCAACAAGGCATTTCAGCCCACAGAACTGCCGCTCACTGGATATTTTTTCTTTTTCGGACCATTCTCTGTAAACCCTAGAGATGGTTGTGCGTGAAAATCCCAGTAGATCAGCAGTTTCTGAAATACTCAGACCAGCCCTTCTGGCACCAACAACCATGCCACGTTCAAAGTCACTCAAATCACCTTTCTTCCCCATACTGATGCTCGGTTTGAACTGCAGGAGATTGTCTTGACCATGTCTACATGCCTAAATGCACTAAGTTGCCGTCATGTGATTGGCTGATTAGAAATTAAGTGTTAACGAGCAGTTGGACAGGTGTACCTAATAAAGTGGCCGGTGAGTGTATATCTCCTTTAGTAAACTACAGGAACATCCTCTGACACAAGCAAACCCATGAGAACCATAATTTTCCCAAATCAAATACAGGCCATAAACCATTCATAGAATCATCATAAAAACTATCACAGAGTTTTTGTTGGAGCAAAACACGATTTACGGAGTCAAAAGATTTTATTCTACTAACAAAAAAAAAACAGCCATCAGGAAACTGAATACAGTAAGCTAGAAAAACTTTATGGTCACAGTTTTTAACTGCATCCAAATCTGTTTCACATGCAGATCTGTGGTTGCTGTATCCCATACAATAGCATGGACAAATGTCACTGAAGGTATTTTTCCTTCCTCAGTATAAGCCTGTGTTCAAGCTTTCATCATAGTGAGGTTAGATATAAAACACTAATGTCTGAACATGCTAAAGGAGGTGATGTCCAAGAAATGGAATCTCCCTTTACAAACATCCTCAGGTGGCTCAGGCTCTTGGTCACCTGATTAGAAACTTAGAAACCAGGATATGAAAGCATTCCTTTACAGAATTCCTGGTTCTCCTCCCAGGTTTTCAGTGTGTGTGTGTGTGTGTGTGTGTGTGTGTGTGTGTGTGTGTGTGTGTGTGTGTGTGTGTGTGTGTGTGTGTACTTAATACCAAGTCTAGACTGGCTGTATTGGGAAATGTGGATAAGGAGCTTTCTGTAACTCTGCATGTGCAACAATTTTAACATGAAATGACAGAGCAATGTAAACATATAAATCTTCAGGGGTGAAGCCAGAGTTAAAGTGATGCGTGATTTTGCTGGTTGACTGAATTGCTATTTATGGGACACGTTAAAGTATGTCAACAGCAGCACAGTTTGTAGGCGTCTAATCCGGAAACATCTACTCACCTTATTCCCTCACTTTATCAGGCTGGATGACTCAGCCTTACTACTCTAGCTGTGACCTGTTCCTTGATAGTAAATGATTAGCACCTGGGTTTCCACCTAAATTCCTCAGAAATTTCTTGTCAATAAACAAGCTATGTGTGTTCACAAATGTCAGGAAAACTGTTTACTCTGCAAGTTTTTATGTCTTTTTCAAGTCCAGACCCACTCCCATCAATTCAGTTGTTCAGCATGTCCACAGTCAGCACAAGCTTTTTTCCATTATTGAACAGCTCCAGTAGTTGATCATGTTTTCATTTGATCTTACAAGCCATAATTTTGAGTTGCCCGATGAATATGTAACATGGAACACCACCTTCAGCCAGAGTTCCTTCTCAGACACTTGAAGTCTGACTTGGTTGTGCGTAAAGCAACCATACTTTTTTATGTTTATTCGTAACTTACACTTATTTGCGCCATTTACTCAATCTCACTGACAATATGCAAGTCCTATCTATGCAAGAGCTATCATGTTGCTCGCGCATGCAAACTAGCATATAATTTGTCTGACCACCATTAAGGACTGGATGGCTCATAACTTCCTGCAGCTGACAGACCTGACAAGACCAAGATCCTCACTGTTGGGTCAGATACTATAGCTCATAAGGTTGCTCAGTGTATTGGTTCCCTCTCTCCTGCTGTCCAGTCTAAACTTAGAAATCTTCGAGTTATATACAATTACTGCATGAACTTCGATCACCATATAAAACAGTTGTCCCGGTCATTCTTCTTTTATCTACAAAACATTGCTAAAATTAGGTCTGTTGTGTCACATTCTGAACTTGAAATGATAATTCGTGTTTTTGTTTCTTCCCGCCTGGACTACTGTAATTCACTTTCCACCTGACTCAGTAAGTCATCCCTTCATCAGCTGCAATTAGTCCAGAATGCTGCTGCAAGGCTGTTGACCAAGTCCACCCCAATTCTATGTTCCCTGTATTGGTTGCTGGTGATATTTAGGATTAACTTCAAAGTTCTTGTTTTTGTACACAAAGCTCAGCATGGTCAGGCCCCTTAATATATCACCGACCTGCTCCACCCCTACATTCCAAGTAGGTCACTCAGGTCTGCTGACCTGGGGCCTCATGTATCAACGCTTGCGGCGCAAGAAAACCTTGCGTACGCCAAAATCGGCGCACACGTCCAGATTTATCATCGCGAAACGAGCGTCGGTTCCAGCGCTAATCAACGCAAAGTCAGGAGGTGGTGTAGAAATTGGCGTTGAGCCGAAAACTTGCGTTGACTGTGATTCGCACTTTGGCGATGCTGTGTGGCGGTGTTTGGTGACTCACTATGTGACAAGCGTGCACCACATCCCCGTGGCCGAGCAGCACGTCGCCCCACATGACGAACCAGCAGCAGACGGAGGGATGCGAGCTGATCCCTGCCGGGCCACCGTCCTCGCGCGGGAGAATCTCATCGCCACAGTGTGAATGGGTAAGAAGTGAATACACAGTTCAATGAGCCAAATTAATTTATTTTCTCCACCAGACGCTCGAGGACATTTACGAGCCGGTCCAGCCGCTCGTTGATCCCCGTGATCCCCCTGATGATTTCTTCCTGCGATTGCAGGACCCCCTCCGCGAGGACCCTTCCACTGCATCTGGGTGGTCCAGCGGAAACGCCGCGGCTGGTGGACGCTCCACCGCTTGTCGGCGCGCTGGTGCTGATGCTGGTGCTGGTGCTGGGGCCAGGGTGGCCCGAATGCCGCTGTTCCTGGCCGACGACTCCGAGCCGGCGGACGGGCTGCCGCGGGCCGGGGTTCCGCAAGCCGGCGACACGGCCGACACATTGATTTCTGTGACACAATAAAAATATTGGTTCATTTCAATTCCTGCTTCTGTGTATCTGTTGCGTTTACATCTCTCTCCACGGTATCATAGGTAATGTAATCCAGTATTTCGAGGTCAGTTATGCACATTACAGTTGTTTATTGCATAAAAAGTTATCGAAAAATGAAGTTAAGGGCGAAGTATAAATCACGTCTAAAAATAGACTGAATCCCGACGTTGAAATGAAGTATAAACTTAGACTAGACGTCTAATATACGTCTTTTGCTCAGTGGGATGACAAAGCATGTGGACATTTGTGAGACACGCCACTTACCCTATAATAATAATCACCACCACCCGCTGCTCAAACGGCGTGAGGGTCTCCTCCCCCGGACCCCCACCTGTCTGGCCGGTACTCCTCTGGAGGGCAGCTGTACGCCGCTTGACCTCCACCTTGAGGTCCGACCACTTTTTTTTTTATCTCCGCGGGGGTGCGTGTCTCGGAACCCACCGCATTCACCCTCTCGCAAACTTTCTCCCACTCCAAGCGTTTTTGTTTTGCACTGATGCCACTGGACAGGCTGCCAAACAAAACACGCTGTCGCTCCTCCACCTCCGCCACCAGCACCTCCACCTCGCACGCCGTAAATTTAGTTTTTCTTGTCATTTTGTCTGCGTGCGAGGACAGGGAGACCCTATTTAAATAAATCTGCATATTTATAGGAGGGCGTAACGGGGACGGGCCCAGTCACTCTGACATCTGCGCTCAATTCCACGCTGATTGGGATTTATCAAGGAAACACACGTGGATTTCGGCGCCCGCACACATTGATACATACAAATTTTTTTCAGCGTTACGGACCTTGCGTGCGCTCGTTTCTGGTATGAGTTCCACGCAAGTGTTGATACATGAGGCCCCAGGGCTTGCTAGTTGTCCCTTGAACTCATCTAAAAACAAAAGGTGACCGTGCTTTTGAAGTGGTGGCTCCAACACTGTGCAACAATTTACCTGCTAATATTTGTTCAGCTGTTTCCATTGTCACTTTTAAAAAGCTTTTCAAGACTCACTTATTAAAACAGGCCTTTATCTCCCCCTGTTCAAACTAATGCTCTATTTATGCCATTGTTTTTTTTATTGTTCATTGATTTTACCTGATTTTATGATTGTATTTCGAATTTTTTACTGTGAAGCACTTTGTGAATCTTTTCTGTGGAAGGTGCTATAATAAAAATTTTTTACTTACCTTACTAGTGTGCTGTTGTTCTCTGGTGTAGCTAGCAATGCAATCAACTGCAGGGGCTACTCTCTAACTTTATTTTCAACTTGTAACAGAAGCTCAGTCAACCAGGGCGTGGTGTCAGTTCCCTCCCCCAACATCAGATGTCTTAGTTAATTAGAGCACATTATAAAAGTCACCTGCAAACAGGTTGCTACAGTCATTGGGCTCTATTTTTGTGTCCGCCGGTGAGGCGGCGGAGGGTGGCGGACCCTGCACAGTGGTATTTTCATCTGGCGGAGCCCAGCCTACAGCCAGTTTGGTATTTTCGTGGACTGAGGCGCACCAAGGTCTTTCAAGATGGGCGTGGTGGAGAGGCCGGGGGGGGTGTCGACAGAACCAGCTGGCGCAGTGACATTTTCGTGCTCGCCGGTGGCGTACAAAGTGCGCTGAAAGCTTGCCGATTCAAACCCGGTCAGCTTTCAGCACAGGTGGAGCACAGCTGGTCTAGTGGTATTTTGGTAGACCAGCGGCGTATTGGCATACGTCACCGATGCCTCACAGGCAGGTTTCCACAGTGTCAGGCACATTTCAGTGCAATGAATAATCATCAACAACTAATAATCTGAGTCAGCACATACATTTAGATCTATATAGATATATTCTGATCTATATCTGATCTGATGAGCGCATTTGGCACGCGTTTGGACACTCAACCTGACTGAATTAACACAGCTGAAACCGCATTAAATTCCTCTCATTTCTCGCGCAGCTGGACCTGGACATGTGTCCATGTCCTCTCCCCGTCCTGCTGCAGCTGCTGCTGCGGCTGAACAGATGATTTGTTCCAGTGATCAGATGGGTTATTTACTTTAAGCCTACATACGAATATTATAATATTCAGTTTTGTGGGCCAAATTTATTTTATATGCCAACATTTATGAGAGACAGAGCCAGGCCACAGAGCGCAATGCGTCATTACGCACAGATGAATCCGATTTTAATGCCATTTTTTTTTATCTATAGTTTGATCTGTGTGCACAACCCACCTTTGTCATGTGAGGTTTGAATATATGCAACTTTATGTGAGTGTATTTATTAGTGGAAAAGGCTGTTTGTCTTACCAGTGGGTCCAAACTTACACACACCAAATCCATCTGTGCTCATATGAGAGAGTGTGAAGAACGCCCTCTGCAGCGCTTACAGTGACACTTGTTGAGGGGCTGCCTTCTGTCGCCATCGTGTGGCATTACTGTCTTTAGACATCTCTTGATCGTTTGACTACTTCACGAAAATTGTAATACGCATCACTGGTGGCGGATTTAAAGGCGAGAAGAGAAGCCGATGTTTTTGGTAAAAACAGGTCTCAGCTGTGTTAAACCCACTCCACGCCTTCTCTCCTCCCTCGCTATGACTTACGCTGCTGGAAGGAGCTGAGTAAGGGAGGGGGGATACTTACGCCGGGCTGCGCCGCTCACCAAAATACCAAATTGTGCTTGGGAACACCTTGTCAGCATGGCGGACATGACTTACGCCGCGCCTGCGGCACATCTCCGGCGAGGCACAAAAATAGAGCCCGTTGTCTTGTCAACCTCAGAGTTATTCCTTTTTTCCTGTCATCTGCTAACCAGAAAGTTGCTAATGCTGACATAAGCTGCAATATAATGTAAGCTAATGGGTTACTGCCTCATATCTCCTGTGATTTTCACTATCTATTGTCTTTGTGGCTGCACTTCAATCAAACAGCTTTGAAATGAGCAGTTTATCCTGTAAAATGATTCAAAGTCCAAACACTCACAGCTCTGGTTAATGTAGAGGAATAGCCAGCTCATTTAATGGGATACGTTAAAGTTTATTCAGTCATTTATGTCATGTTAGTGCAAAAGAAAAAAAGTCATCAAACCCATTTCATAGTTAGAAACTGATTAATTCCTGGCACGTTTTTCCTGAGGCCCCGACCGACTTTGGCCACTGAACAAATTAGGCAGAGGTGACAGAGGAGAGCACAGTTTTGTAGATTAATTGGTATTAAGTTAATTAGGGCGTAGCTGGGAACCCCATTGGGTCGGGACCCTGGTATTGTGTCCACAGGTGATCCATCATGGGAACAGAACCCTTACTGACACACAGAGGAAGGCTCACAGCTTTCAGGGCATTGACAAAAACAACCCTTCACTGCCATGGTAACCAACCAGCAACACATTGATAAAGGGACCCCACAAGAATACCAACGCAGCACATTGAAATGGTGGAAAAAAAAACCATGTTGGGATTCTCACTTAATCCAGTGAGTGTTAAGTTTCAGTTTAGGTGATGTAAGTTGTTTTGTTTTACCATGATATATGACAATGCCAATCTTTTGAACTTTTCACACAGTGGCTTGATATTGGATGTAGTTTTTGGAGTGTTTGGAGTTTTTGAAGGAGTGATGTAACCATGGAAGAGAGGAAAAGAGTTGTAATGTGACTCCTGGATTCATTAACCTTGTTTTAATAAATTCTGATGCCTCAGTATAGGGTGTGAGAGAATAACTCACTGGTACATTCAATATTAAAATGAAGCTTGGTACCAACAGTATCATGGCAGATGGCTGTGCAACAATGAGTCTGGTTCTTCTCAAGGTTTTGGACAGCTTAATGGACATTTTTCTCCTGTCAGTGCAGCCAAATGTTGGTGGATTAAAGGACATAACCAAGACTAATGTCTGTGCCTGTTTTCATGTAAATTGTCCTGAAATATCCTCTGTAATGATCTGTCCATAAGTTAGACACTCTAATGGACGGCTGGTCAAAAGCTGTTGTCTACTAAATGCATGGGATGGTTTCACACTTTATTTATGTTGGTGGGTCACCCCATACGCTGTCGTTTACCAGCCAACTGTTGTAAAGTTACCAGACATTTTTCAAAATCAGGATAATCAGTTGAAAGTTGAAGATGCCATACAGCTCAAAATATCTCTCAAATCCTTTTATTTCAAAAGGACCTCACAGGTGAAAAGTTGTAATTACATCAAATAACAACGAAAGAGCAGTATGATGGTTCAAATTCCCAAGTATTGATTTCAGAAGGAAAATCAGGCTCAAACATCAATTATTTATTGTTGACCATAGACTGTATATACTATGGACAACTTGGCTCCACCTTCCATCATTATACGAATTTGAAGCCGAATTGCTCTCTGTATTTCCAGGATTCTCTCCCCTTCCTGGGACCACCACTTGCGCAGTAACGTTGTACACGAACTCCACCACTCACGCAGTAATATGGTTCATTCAGCATTCTTGCGAAGCACGAAAATAGAACCCTATGTGGTTGACTTAATTGACAGTTTTAATTTATTTTGAGATTTTGCTGATGTTGAAAATATTCAATATTAGCTCTTTTGTCTGTTAATCAGATGATTTGTTTGTTCCAACAAAAAAACATATAGTTTGATTTAATACATCATTTTCATTCAGTGTCTTTTACAGGTAGAGTTCAAGAATTAATTCAAATCTATACTCTCCTATTATTTATGTCCTCCCATAAATGCTGGCTGTTGTGTTGTTCCAGCACTGAAACTGTTACCTCTGTATGACCTTCGAAATTTCTCTGTATACCAGATAACTGACAGCCTGCTGTAACTGTATCCATGGCCTAAACTTGCTGTGAGTGGTACATTTTACTGTTGGAGGACAGCAGAGGGAGAGTGTTGTCTGAAAACACTACTTTCACATGACAAAAGAGAAGAGGTATTTCTTTGTCCACAGAGGCACCAAAACTGACACTAAAAAGTTTCTCACAGCAGCAAGTATTTATTGCATCTTCTCATGATGTCCTCTTCAGTGGACCTACTGAGTGTTTAAAGGACAATAAATAAAGTTCTTAAAGATACATTGTATCTAAATGAGAATAATATATGTGCAACGGATTCTAGACTGAAATGCTTCCCTGCTCAACCCTCCTGCCAGTAAAGCAATGATAGTCCCTGAGGACAAACAGCTGATGTGATGCATGATCTAGACTTTAGACGATCCTCCATTGGTCCAAAACTGTCCATCTGTACGCCTTCTTCATGCATTACAACCACTCTTTGTCTTCCAACCAGTACATTTATCACATCCACAAACTAAACACTAAAATACACACACTAGTTTGTCCACTCTGTGCTAGCATAGAATCATAGCAGTGCATGATGGCAGCCTCTCATTCTCCAAAAACAAAACTAGTTTTATATTCAGGTGATTATACATCAATTTCAAACATACCCATGAGTACTATGTTCTGTTTGTACCAAGTTTTCCCTGCCTAATGCTGCAAAATACTCCACACTGTACCTTTAGTATCACTTTGCATATCCTAGAAGGACAAAAATACTGTCAATAATATTCCTTCTGTGTGGTTATTTCATAACCCATGGGTATAAGGGTTAACTGACAATGTTTGATTGAGCATCCAATTATAAAGAGTAAAGTTGTCTTTCAGTAGAATTAAATTCATTTTAGTTCATGTTTTTCTGCACAGAACTGGAGCTTAACAGTTTAGCATGGCAGGGTTGTTGGATCAAGTAAAGCTGAAGGTGACAATTGTCAATTGATGGCTCTTGCATCCAGGAAAAAGGTGAACTTTGACATATGGACCTTTTTTTTTTTCAAACTCAACCTGAACACACTCACACAGTTACTAAACATGCAGAGGACTATTTTCACGTGGCATAAAATCCTGTTTTGATGCCTTCTTGCTCTGCATGAATATTTATCAGCTCTTATTCTTTAATTTATGCAGATTATTTGGCTTTTAGAGGATGAAACTGAGTTTTTAATCTAAGCCTCAAGCATTCACACGCTATTCCAGCATTGAAGGCACTGTCAGACAATGACTTGAGAGTATAAATGGGCCACAGTCTCGCTGCATTTAAAGTTCAGAGTTTACGCAATACTCATCATGATCTAAACATGTCATATGTACAGTACATCCTACATCATCAGTGTACATATATATAAATGTGGTCTTGAATGACTACCAGAGTGGTGCCTATAATAGAGTTGTTCTCTGGGCTTATAAACATAGTGGTTGGAAACAGAATTGTTTGTCTTTACTCCAAGACAAAACAATTAAAAAGACTACTTTCCCAGAGGGGTTGAAAACTAAAACCTAAACTGAGGACTGAATCTTTGGCCTGGAGGAAACCCGGCAATGCCAAGCCCAAAAAAACAAACCTTTATCTCACCTCTACAGACTCCAACTTCAGAAACTTACTATCAGAGGAGGAACTGAGGGGCAGGATGATGGGAGGAGAGAAAGTGATAGAAAGAAAACAAAGAGGGGAACTTGGTGCTGATTGGGCACTTTATCCAGGTCAGCATCAGAAAGACAAACAGTGGATGTCTTTCATCGGGTAAATGGATGGACTGAAGATGACTTCATATCTATAGTGTGTGCCAAACTGTTACTGAACAACCTGCTGAACAATGTGATTTCTAATTTGCAGTTTCTCGCTGGACAGCTGCCCATGGTGTCACAATGAAACTTCCTAAGATGTTTTTCATGCAAAGATATTGGGAACAAAGCCTCAGTCTATTTAGGGCTCCTAGTTCAGAAGGAGCTGTATAGATTCTGTCCTGATCCTGAGGACCAGCTGTTCACTCAGGCAAAGATACCGAAGAGGTCAGAAGTTTGGACTACCAAGTCTGTACATGTTTAATGTACTTTCAGAGGGAAATATGACCCTGCCTCTTTCAGTTTCTTAAAATGGGTATCGAAGACGTAGGGAGTGCCAGGGCTGTCAACATGAACCATTTGGTCCTTGAGCAACCTAAGTGTGAGGCGTGTCTGCATGTTTGAACCAAAGCCGAGTGCACTTGGTGGTCACCAGTTCATAAATGGAGACTCAGCTGACGTTTTAATAGTCAAAACTGGTGGATTGCAATTTTTTGTTTCGTAGATGGTCCAAATGAGACCACATGGGAGCAACAGGGAGCTTTGCATGTTTTTAATGCATTGGGGAAAAAGAGATCCGGTACCTTCAGTGTGAGAGCACCACCAGCCCCTGAGGGCTGTAATCTGACTACTTTGATATATCTCTATATACAGATATCTGTGTGTCAGTGCAGCTAACAACCTATTTTAGATCAACAATTTCTACTTTAATGATGAATCTGCTTTATGCTGAGCCATAAAAGCCAATCAGCATTTGGATTTCCTGGAATACCTCAGAAACAACTGCTCTATTTAAAGTGACAGCAATTTAGATAAATATATATTTATAATAAAGGAACAACCTGACAAAACTGTCATTTTCACTTTTTACAAATTTGAATTATGTCCATTAGTTCTTCCATAATTTACGGTAAATATTCACCAATGCACGTACCTGTATGATAAGTACATCTGCTGCTAACCCACTCAAATATCACACTAATACATATAGCAGTGCTAATACCCACAATGATATTTGGCTTTGGTGTTTCAGATACCAGACCAGGGGCCTCATGTATCAACGCTTGCGGCGCAAGAAAACCTTGCGTACGCCAAAATCGGCGCACACGTCCAGATTTATCATCGCGAAACGAGCGTCGGTTCCAGCGCTAATCAACGCAAAGTCAGGAGGTGGTGTAGAAATTGGCGTTGAGCTGGATATTTGCGTTGACTGTGATTCGCACTTTGGCGACGCTGTGTGGCGGTGTTTGGTGACTCACTATGTGACAAGCGTGCACCACATCCCCGTGGCCGGGCAGCACGTCGCCCCACATGACGAACCAGCAGCAGACGGAGGGATGCGAGCTGATCCCTGCCGGGCCGCCGTCCTCGCGCGGGAGAATCTCATCGCCACAGTGTGAATGGGTAAGAAGTGAATACACAGTTCAATGAGCCAAATTAATTTATTTTCTCCACCAGACGCTCGAGGAAATTTACGAGCCGGTCCAGCCGCTCGTTGATCCCCGCGATCCCCCTGATGATTTCTTCCTGCGATTGCAGGACCCCCTCCGCGAGGACCCTTCCACTGCGTCCGGGTGGTCCAGCGGAAGCGCCGCGGCTGGTGGACGCTCCACCGCTTGTCGGCGCGCTGGTGCTGATGCTGATGCTGGTGCTGGGGCCGGGGGCCGGGGTGGCCCGAATGCCGCTGGTCCTGGCCGACGACTCCGAGCCGGCGGACGGGCTGCCGCGGGCCAGGGTTCCGCAAGTCGGCGACACGGCCGACACATCAATTTCTGTGACACAATAAAAATATTAGTTCATTTCAATTCCTGCTTCTGTGTATCTGTTGCGTTTACATCTCTCTCCACGGTATCATAGGTAATGTAATCCAGTATTTCGAGGTCAGTTATGCACATTACAGTTGTTTATTGCATAAAAAGTTATCGAAAAATGAAGTTAAGGGCGAAGTATAAATCACGTCTAAAAATAGACTGAATCCCGACGTTGAAATGAAGTATAAACTTAGACTAGACGTCTAATATACGTCTTTTGCTCAGTGGGACGACAAAGCATGTGGACATTTGTGTGACACGCCACTTACCTTATAATAATAATCGCCACCACCCGCTGCTCAAACGGTGTGAGGGTCTCCTCCCCCGGACCCCCACCTGTCTGGCCGGTACTCCTCCGGAGGGCAGCTGTACGCCGCTTGACCTCCACCTTGAGGTCCGACCACTTTTTTTAATCTCCGCGGGGGTGCGTGTCTCGGAA
The DNA here is from genome assembly GCA_962446985.1 of Xyrichtys novacula. NCBI lineage: Eukaryota > Metazoa > Chordata > Actinopteri > Labriformes > Labridae > Xyrichtys > Xyrichtys novacula. Next base: position 27,967,891 of record OY660867.1, read on the forward strand.
CCCACCGCATTCACCCTCTCGCAAACTTTCTCCCACTCCAAGCGTTTTTGTTTTGCACTGACGCCACTGGACAGGCTGCCAAACAAAACACGCTGTCGCTCCTCCACCTCGCACGCCGTAAATGTAGTTTTTCTTGTCATTTTGTCTGCGTGCGAGGACAGGGAGACCCTATTTAAATAAATCTGCATATTTATAGGAGGGCGTAACGGGGACGGGCCCAGTCACTCCGACATCTGCGCTCAATTCCACGCTGATTGGGATTTATCAAGGAAACACACGTGGATTTCGGCGCCCGCACACATTGATACATACGGATTTTTTTCAGCGTGACAGACCTTGCGTGCGCTCGTTTCTGGTATGAGTTCCACGCAAGTGTTGATACATGAGGCCCCAGATCTGAAACTTGTTAAATCTATAATACGTTTGTCTTTGTGAGGATAAGATTGGGAATTATTCATGTTTAAGGCATCACCCGGCTGATCTAACTTTGTTACACAAACAAAAATAAATGCATAATTGTCATCACAATTAAGTCACAGGAATTTGCCTCTGATCCAGCATTTTCATCATGACAGTTGGAGCTGAGTCACTGCTGTGTGGGATCTGTTGGATTGTGTGTCTCATAGCACTGCACTGTGAGATGACCAGCTCGTGTTGAACTGGTCTATTATTGAATGTGACAGTTGGTCAGAGCCTCAGATAAGTGAGGTAAAGTTCATCATCGTGAGGTGTTGTAACTCTGCTGGTAAGTGTTCACACAAGTTAATATAACATTCAGGCAGATAGGTCTCAGAAAAATGTTTACATAGTGGCCGACTATATCATGGTTTCTGACATCATTTTCAAACCATCTCTGAGAAGTCTGTCAGATCTTTGACAGCTGACCAAGTTTGCTGCTTTAGTTCATCTGCTGTGTGTGTGTGTGTGTGTGCGTGTGCGTGTGCGTGCGTGCGTGTGCGCACGCGCGTGCGTGCGTGTGTGTGGTTGACACTGCAAAAATTTTAAGAGTTGCTACTTATACAAGCAGAAAATTCATCCAAATTGCCTAGCCATTGTTGTTGGCTTCTTTAATGCTTCTGGCAAGGTGGACCAGCCTGCTAGCAGTCTGATGACACATGATCTAGAATGGGGATTCAGTTGCCATAAACGATAGAACAGAGTTGATGCAAATTGGCTACCATGGACCGACCCATTGTCATCAATACCAAACAGGATTGCCAGGTGTATGATAATCAACATATTTGTACGTTAATTTTGTCCTCTGTACAACAATCAATAACCCAGAAAAAAAGGATAAATGTATGATAATTTGACAGTTTCGTGAACATGTGGTGAAGTGGAACTGTATCAGTCTGCCAGACACTTTATTTTTCCGTTTTTTATTTGCGAATCCCAAAGTCATCTTTTACCACGTGATGTTTCCGTCCAATCGTAGTTTGAGTTGATGTTTGTCTCCTAACAGTAAGCATGATTGGCTGTAAATCGTGTTCAGTCAGGAAGTCAGTTGAGAAAAATGAGCACTGCTGAAGAGGACGGTGATGAACAAGTGCCGAATCCTCATGTGAGGACAAGTTGATTTTGGGTCTAAAATAAATTTTACTCAGTGATGTCAGAATACTCTTTATTGCCTTGTCAGTTATTATGAATACTGTTTCATAAAAGTAGGAGGCCTCAAGGTCTCATGATTTGGCTCATTAGTTCCCATCTGTCATTGCACAGCTGAGTTGGAGCTGCTGATCATACACTACTGATGTGGGGCAGGTTGGTGAATGACCGAAAAATTGTAGCCAAAAAAAGGTGAGTGCCTGTAGGACCCTAAACATAGTGACTATGTGTGACTATCATGCAACAGTTAGATTCTTATTTTGATTATAATGGGCGTACAATAATTTTCTCAAAAATAGGATACTTTTTTCAAAAATACAATAACTTTCAGTCTCTGGTATGATAATTCTATATTTCCCATCTGGCAACACTGATACCAAATCATCTTTTTGAGTCAGTGTATGACCAATATAAAACCAAAGTTAAGGCAGCGTTTGTCAAGGAGATTTGTTTTCCTAATGCAATATAGTTATAATTAGTGGTTTGTCTATGTTCTGAGAGTTCCCTGTCCTTCCACATGCAAAACTCTAAGGTAGGGAGAACACACCTCCTTCAGAAACAGGTTGCGAAGTAGTTTGCAGGAAGAGTAGGCAGGCCAGAGCAGTTTAAATAGACTCTCCATTTTGATATTTGCCTATTGAGTGAGTAGAGTGTAATCTGCTGAGTTGTCAGCCGATGTTGGCTGACATTAGGAGCAGCAAACTAACTCTGGGCTAATCTTGACATTGTGGCCTGCCTGGACTAAAGACGCACTCTAACGTGACAATTCTTACCATACTCAGGCGCATTTCACCCCCAAAGTCCTGTTTGTTTGACTCATGGGTGTAAGTCATACAGCCTTGAGGTATGGTCCACTCCCTTGGCTGTGGCATGATTAAAAAAGAATGATGACTGCTTATGCACGTGTTCAAGCATGGTGAAATGAGGCACTTGACTTTTTGCATAGTCACCCAAACACCACAGGTCAAAAAACATTTGGATAAGAGTGCTCTCAGGTCATAAAGTTCGCCTGTCAATCGCAGCAAAGAACACATCCATAGATTATATAAAAATGAGAGGAAAGAGAGAAAAGATGATGCCTGGTTGGACAGAATAAATAGAAAAAAATGAACCCAAAACATGTTAGAGCAAAAACACTGCGGCTGGAGTAAATAAGCTTAGACACTTAAGTAGGCCTATGTCAGTTTTAATCCTTGCAGGACTCTTGTTTTCACTTTTCATCAGCAGAAGAAAAGCTTTTGGATAACTGATTAATATAGAGTTCAGGGGAAAGTATATCTGCGATGTTTAATCAATAATGACTTTATCTTCATGAGTAAATATGATTTGTACATTTAAAGAGAACTATTTTTAATTCTGGTTCAACAATGGACAGAAGTAGACAGGCAAGATGGCGTCTGTACAGTTCAGTTTAACAGCTGGTGTGTAATACTAAGTTTTCTTATTTAACTCATCAACACATATCAATTCATAAAGCATCTATTACAAAAACAGCTCAAATCAATGTGGGTTAACAGCAGGTTTGAAAAAACCTTTTCTACCAAAATTCAATGTTGAATCACTATCTTTTGCTATCTGGGACATGATTGTTATAGGGTGTGCTTTTGTTTACATTTAAATGTGAAAAATTCAAATGTAAACAAACAAGAGAACATGACATCACAGGAACAATTCCGTGATGACATCATTATGACATCATCACGGCTTTCATCTCGTGTTAGTAACTGAAAGTCGAGCAGCTGTCTAGGGTATCGTTTGAACCTTTCAGCGAGTAGCTACACTTCAAGAAAGAGACAATCCGAATCTTTTAGCAGCGGAACTCTGAGACTACAAACAGTCAAAGACAATGCAGCGACCAACAAACCGACCCAGGATTAACAGGACCTTCTACTTGAGGGACAGAGAGATGGAGACACTCCGCAGGACTGTGACTCAGCTCACTGGACAGCTGGAGAGAGAGACGAACCGAACACTCTTGCTCAGCCAGGAGTTGGAGGTGACTCAACAGAAGCTGACCAGACAAAGGGCTCTCAAGGAAGTGTACATTAACAAAGGGAAGGAGCTCAAAAAGGAGCTGCAGATGCTTCAAAAGTACAGCTCAGAGGAGACCCTCTCCAAACACAGAATTGCTCTTAAGGTGAGGGACACGAGCCGGCAGAAGAAGAAGAAGGATCTTCATGTCGATTACGAGGAGCTGAAGGTGGCACATATTGTGGAAAATGAGAGGCTCACGACACAAGTCCAGGAACTGACTGAAAGAAACACGATCCTCCATGAAGAACAGGAGAAGATGAGAACCTCATACCAAGCACTGAAATTCCAGTATGCAACTGATCTCACTGCTGCGAAACAGGAAGTTGAGACCCTTCAGCGTGAGCTGCAAAATCAGGCTCACCATGATGGACTCTTACAGGAACAGACCATCCAGATCCTGAGAGCCGAACAGGACTCCATGACGGAGAAGATTGCTGTTCTGCAGCAAGCAGCTTTTGAAACAGAGAGGAGGCACTGGGCTGAGCTGGAGGAGCTGAAACAACAGCTCTACATCCAGACAGCCGGTATGATGGACAACAAGGAGCTTAAAGTTGCCCAAGAAGCCAGCTTGAACAATGAAAAAAACAAAAAAACAAATGAACTCTCAACTGAGCTTCAACTTCGAAAGACAGACATCAGGCAAAGTGAGATGACGCTTCAGGAGCAGGACTTCATGGACATGGACATCGAGCAGTTTTGCATGGAGTTGGAGAAAACTGCAGAAACTTCTGGAGCTGAGGAACTGGCAGGAGCTTTAGAAATCGAAGTGACTGCTGGATCTCCAGAACTAGTTGGAACTGCAGGACCAGCAGAGACAACAACGTCTAATGCCACCAAACCACCTCCTTCAGTCTGGAAACAAACGAGACACTTCTTGGGGTTAAGAAAGCCTGAGAAGTGGAAGAAGAAGTAACTTCCTTGAAGTAAGGAAGTACTTTTGAAAAGAAAAAAAAACTCTACAAAAAGAAATCTCCAAAAACAAAAAAGAAAACTGATGAAAAAACAAAAAAAGAGCTACCACCTTACCGTGGTGGAGGGGTTTGTGTGTCCCAATGATCCCAGGAGCTATGTTGTTGGGGGCTTTATGCCTCCGAAGGGTCACCCAAGGCAAACAGATCCTGGGGGAGGGACCAGACTAAGAGTAGCTCATCCAGACAAAGGTGCCAGGAAAAAAAAATGGGAAAAAAAAAAACTGAAGAAAAAAAAACTAAAAAAAAAAAGGAAAAATCACTCTAAACAGGATGTTTCGCACAAATAATAATAATAAAAAGCAGAAAACAAAAAAAAATAACACTAAAAATATAAAAAAGAAAAAAAAGTATTTCTTAAAAAAAAACTGAAAGAAAGAAAATTTTTTAAAAAAAGCAAAATCACCCTTAACAGGATGTTTTGTGCAAATAATAATAAAAAACAGGAAGAAAACTGAAAAAAAAACACTAAAATGAATTAAAAAAAGAAAGATTATTTCTGAAAAAAAAAAACTGGAAAGAAAATAAAAAACAAAAAAACACCCATAACCAGGTGTTTTGCACAAAAAAAAAACCTTGTGTTTTTCCCTCCCATGGGAGGGTTTTTATTCCCCTCCTCGAGCTACCACCTTACCGTGGTGGAGGGGTTTGTGTGTCCCAATGATCCCAGGAGCTATGTTGTTGGGGGCTTTATGCCTCCAAGGCAAACAGATCCTGGGGGAGGGACCAGACTAAGAGTAGCTCATCCAGACAGAGGTGCCAGGAAAAAAAAAATAGGAAAAAAAAAACAGAAGAAAAAAAAAAAAAAAAAAAATTACCCTTAACCGGATGTTTTGCTCAAATAATCATAAAAAACAGGAAGAAAACTGAAAAAAAAAAACACTAAAATATTTTCTGAAAAAAAAAATAAAAACTGGAAAGAAAATAGAAAAAACAAAAAAACACCCATAACCAGGTGTTTTGCACAAAAAAAAACCCTTGTGGTTTTCCCTCCCATGGGAGGGTTTTTATTCCCCTCCTCGAGCTACCACCTTACCGTGGTGGAGGGGTTTGTGTGTCCCAATGATCCCAGGAGCTACGTTGTTGGGGGCTTTATGCCTCCAAGGCAAACAGATCCTGGGGGAGGGACCAGACTAAGAGTAGCTCATCCAGACAGAGGTGCCAGAAAAAAAAGAATAGGAAAGAAAACAGAAGATAACAAAAAACAAAAAAAAGCAAAATCACCCTTAACAGGATGTTTTGCACAAATAATAATAAAAAAAAAACAGGAAGAGAACTGAAAAAAAAAACCCACTAAAATATTTTCTGAAAAAAAAAAAACTGGAAAGAAAATAGAAAAAACAAAAAAAAAAACACCCATAACCAGGTGTTTTGCACACACAAAAAAAACCTTGTGGTTTTCCCTCCCATGGAAGGGATTTTTTTTTTTTTTTAAGTTTTCTTCTTGTCTTTTTTTTATCATTATTATTTGTGCAAAACATCCAGTTTAGGGTGATTTTGCTTTTATTCATTTTTTTTTTTTTTTAGTTTTTTTTTTTTAGTTTTTTTTTTTTTTTTTTTTCCTATTTTTATTTCCTGGCACCTCTGTCTGGATGAGCTACTCTTAGTCTGGTCCCTCCCCCAGGATCTGTTTGCCTTGGGTGACCCTTCGGAGGCATAAAGCCCCCAACAACATAGCTCCTGGGATCATTGGGACACACAAACCCCTCCACCACGGTAAGGTGGTAGCTCGAGGGAAAAACCACAAGGTTTTTTTTTTTTTTTTTTTTTTTTGCAGAAATACTTGTCTTTCTCTCTTTTTTTTTTTTTTTAGTTTTTTAAAGTTTTCTTTAGTTTTTTTTTTTTCCAGTTTTTTTCTTGGCACCTCTGTCTGGATGAGCTACCATAAGGTTTTCCTTTTTTGTGCAAAAAAACAGTGTAAGGGTTTTTTTTATTTGAGTTTTTTTTTTTTCTTTAGTTTACTCTTTTTTTTTTTACAGTTTTTTTTTTGCAGAAAAACTTTTTTCAGGGTTTTTTTTAAAGGTTTTTTTCCTGTTTTTTTTTTCCTTTTTTTACGCCTGACTGATAATAATAAATAAAAAAAACAGGCAGAAAACTGAAAGAAAAATACACACACAAAAAATAAAGTAAAAAAGAATTCTGAAAAAAAAAAAACTACTGGAAAGAAAATTAAAAAACAAAGAACAAAACCACCCATAACCCGGTGTTTTGCACACACAAAAAATAAGCCTTGTGGTTTTCCCTCCCATGGGAGGGTTTTTATTCCCTTCCTCAAGCTACCACCTTACCCTGGTGGAGGGGTTTGTGTGTCCCGATGAGAGTTAATTCTGATATACTCTTGCTGTTGTCAAAAAGTGCTAAAATTTCTCTGAATTTCGCATGTTAATGTGACTTGGTTGTACCATGAGAGACTGAATGAATGGACGGTAATAAAGAAAACAGTGTGCTTCAGTGACACACACTCAGAAAAATGAATGAATTACAGGCTGTATGCTAGGCCACTATCATGTATAATTCACTCAATTGTGGCAACTTCCCATTCATTTTTGGACGTGCCATTCTTGCAGGATGCCAATTAGGTTGCAAGATCTTAGGGCCCACCACAACGACAAAAAGCAGCAGAGCAGAATATGGCAGAGCGACTTGGATGAGAAATGATGAGGAAGAGAGGAGAAGAGGAGGAGCATCATCATTAGCAAGGGAGTATGACCCAGTTATGCACAATGCCTCAAGGGTGGAAAGCAAAGGGGACCTACAATCGTGCAAACTCACATGCCAAAAAACACACATGGATTTGTCATAAGCCGCCAAAATCCTGGACGAGTACTGTAGTAAAGGGCAAGGCAGGTACAAGCCTGGACATGCTGAGGTGAGGTGGTGACAGGCACGAGTCTGAGGCTTTCACACAAGCAGATCACAGAGCAGTGACAGAAAGATCTGAGGCCACACACCATCAAACAGGCTTTCAGTGACCTACATTCACCATGTTAGAGGAATTAAGGGGTTGTTGCTGCTGCATTCTTGTGACTGACATGCAAACACTCAGCCATATCTCCCTCTGTTTCCCTGCCCTGCGGTTTCCCCTCAGCTGAGTAAGCTGAAGCACTGTTTTGTCTGCTCTATATGAAGAGATGAAAGTGAAACTTGAGAAGAAAGACTTGCAAAGCACAGTGAAATCATAAGAAACAAGTCGTCCTCAGAAACCTTCCTGCAGGGTGAACTAGATTGAATTCTCCAAAAGACACGACAAAGTGTTCATCTCCACAAACCAAGATGATGAGGATGACTAAGCACTTTCTCCCGCAATCTGCACGTCTCTGCCATCAAATCAAGAGCCATCAGTGTCGGTTACAGCGAGCGGTGGGCTGAATCTATCTATTGTCTGGGTGTCAGATGGGAGACATGTTGGAGTGGGCTTCAGAGAAATCTGGCATGAGTGTGTGTTTGTTGTTTGGTTAACGTGCCAGATTGACTTCAAGCTGACAGGCCTGGTTCTCTCCCTTCAATCCTCATTTCTGCCGTTTTATTGTTATAAAAAAAGGACAAAGGGTGAGCGATGAACAAAGGGTAGCAGAGAGATGACGGATGGCAAACGTTTATACTGAGAGTGGTGAAGAAACATCTCCAATTCTAATGGGACAGGAGGGGGGCAGCTGGGGGTCAAAGTGGGGTGAAACCCTGCAGGGAATTGACAACAAAGTGTGTGTGTGTGTGTGTGTGTGTGTGTGTGTGTGTGTGTGTGTGTGTGTGTGTGTGTGTGTGTGTGTGTGTGTGCAGGAGGGACGAAGGGGGTAGATTTGGGATGGTTTGGACCGTCATGGTCCCCAACTGATTTCCATAAATGAGTCTGGAACACGTGCCTAACTGTGTTTGTGTTGCGCTGGCAGCTGCTGTGTTGTTTAACAAATGCAGTATCAGCAAGGGAGTAAGTTCAACACATTTGTTCCCATCTGAAGCTCGACTTTGAACCATTTAGTAATTTTAAGGCTTACTTACTCTGGATGTAGTTGTGGAAAATCTGCTGCTTACTGATTGTTTGTCTTTCTTCACTTCTAAGGCTTTTCCAGAGCATGAAAGCTGAACCGGATGAGCAGAAAGTGGCATGCTAATGATATTGACAGAAAACAGCTCCCACGAGAAGTTCAAGCTCTCACTTACTCGTCTGTGTTAACCATTAAACCCCTGTAGGAAAAAAAAACAGACCAGGCAAGAGCTGCAAGAGGATATTTATTTGTATGCTCTACTGATTCAGCCGAAATCATCTATTAAGGAACAAGTATACAGAGTGAAATATATTTTAACTCTAACCTTAAACTTTGGCAACAGACATAGTGAAAGATATGGGGACATAATTAAAGTAAAAAACTTGTATACTTTAAAAAAAAAAGTTTTAATTCCACAATACTTGAGTTACTTTCAAGCACAAAATAAATTACTTCAAAACTCTTTTCTAACAGGATGTTTTTTCTGTTTACTGCTTCCTCAATCATCTGTGTGGTGCTGCCTTCTAGTGGACAGACTATATATGAGCTTTGTAATAAAGCATCATAATCCTTGTAACAATTTATATAAACCCACCTCTTAAAATAAAACAGCAGCAGAATTTATAACGTCTCATAAATGCATCACCCGAGGACTTCAAGTAAGATAAAGACATACCTTCTGTGGTCTAAAATACATACCTTTACGAGGCGTCATACTTATATTACTTCATAAATGTTGCTATAAGCTGTTATGAATGATTATAATCACTCATTGAGGAGGAGAAGCCTAATAGATGGATTTATAAGATTTTTGTAAATTTGCTTATGGTGCATTATAAGAAGTGGATTCATATTAAGAGTTTCCAGGATAAAATCACCTCTGGATAGTTTTGTATAACAGGTTTTTGACTGACCTTTAAAATGTTTGCCCCCAGTCTAGTACAAATAAACATTCCATTCATTTTATTATAACAGCACATGAAGTATAATGTGTTAAACCTATTACACCTCTTACTCACTACACTCCTATGCTGTCCTGCTGGCAGTTCCTAATGTTATCAGGCCCCCCTCCTTTAGAGTTATGTACCAGTCCAGGTCCAGGGTACGGACACCTTCTCCTCTTGCTGTGAATCTGGTTGGAAGAATCTTGTACATTATTTCATTGCTCCTGATATTCTACATCTAGAATAAGAATAACTTTATTTTATATTATCAAGTTATTCTTATTCTTACCCTCTTGTCTGTTATTCCTCTTGGAGAAAAACGTACCCACTAAAATCTTACTCTAAACGTTGGGTTTACAAACATACTGTTCAAAACCGAAGACTGTGGAACTTACCTGGAACTGTGAATAATACAAGGCCTGGCAGTACTGTTGATGTTTTTCCTTTGTGTTTTCTTTTCTCATTTGTTTGTTGTGATTGAATGGAGAAAAAAATGGAATTAAATTCCAAGTGTTAAAAGGCATATAGTTAGGACTGGTTCAGGCTTGGACAAGCTCTTCATTATGCTGCCATAGGCTTGGACTGGAATACTGTCTTTACCTCTCTTTCTCCTCTGTCTGTCAATTTGTCAAAACTTCAGGTCCTATTGAAGTTGCCTTAGGTCTTTCTGGGAGTCCCTGGGCTCCCTCATCTTGAAAGTCCCTCTGAGTCATTGCTGCAGATGGCCGACTGCCAGGGTCCTGCTCAATTTAAACTTCTACAGCTATACAAGATGAGTTAAAACACCAGCTATCCTTCATTACAGTTAGCTATACAATGAATGAAGGATATAAAGGATATAAAGGATATTACCATTCCTACTCCTACTACCATCATAATAGCAAATGTTAATGTTAGACATGCTGACCCCAACTGCATCGAGACCAGTCAGTAATCTTCTGTCCCTGCAAATGGCACACATTTCTAAAAACATTTATTATTAAATGCTTTCGTCATGATAAATACTGTAAGCTTGAGTCTATAATGAGCCTTCATTTCCCCTTTCCTATCATGACACAGCTGTAGCAGTAGCTATTCAACATGATTCTGGTTCTGCTACAGGTTTCTGCCTGTTCAAAGGAAGATTTTCCTCACCACTGTAACTTGATAACACTGCAAAATGCTCTGCTCTTGGTGGATTAAGACCAGATAAGACTCAACTTTAAGACTGGATGGAGATTGAATCTTATCTTAAAGTTTGGTCTTTGTAAATAATACAGTTGAGTTATAACTCTTACAAATAGGAGTACAGTCTAGATTTGTTCATCTTGTAAAATGTCTTGGGGTAAAGTTTGGCATAATATGTGTATTGTATATGTATTATTCAAATGGCATAAGGTAGAGGACCTAAAAAAAGCGAAATTAAATACAAAGTGCCCAAACGCGTGCCAAACGCGCTCATCAGATCAGATATAGATCAGAATGTATGTGCTGACTCAGATTAATAGTTGTTGATGATTATTTATTGCACTGAAATCTGCCTGACACTGTGGAAACCTGCCGGTGAGGCATCGGTGACGTATGTCGATATGCCGCCGGTCTACCAAAATACTACTAGACCAGCTGCGTTCCGCCTTGCGCTGAAAGCTGACCAGGTTTGAATCGGCGAGCTTTCAGCGCACGTTACACGCCAGTGTCGAGCACGAAAATGTCACTGCGCCAGCTGATTCTGTCAACACCTCCCCCTGCCACGCCACCACGCCCAGCTTGGCGGATCTCGGCTCGCCTCCGTGCGACTCAGTCCACGAAAATACCAAACTCGCCTTACGCCGGGCTCCGCCAGACGAAAATACAACTGCGCGGGGCTCGCCGCCCTCCGCCGCCTCACCGGCGCGAACGAAAATAGAGCCCTATATCTCTTTTTGTGGCCCGCTAGCCTGTGGAGTACCCCAAGGCTCTATTCAGAAAACAGAATTAATCATCCTTGGCTCCAGTGGGGCCCAGGTGGCACCTCTCAGGGAGCTAGACCCTCTTGTACCCTATTATAAACCCACAGTTTTGAATCTTGGTGTAAAAGTTGACAATGATTTTAAATTGGATCAACAAATCAACTCTGTTGTTAAATCCAGTTTTTATTATCTGAGGCTTTTATCCAAGATTAAATCAGTTTTATCTTTTAATGGTTTTGAGTGATTGGACACTGTTGGACTACTGTAATGCTAATTACATTGATGTTAATCAGGCTTCCCTCACACGTTTACAGAAGGTCCAAAATGCTGCTGCTCGTCTTTTAAAAGGTAAATAAAAACGTGATCATATCACTCCTTTTCTGGCGTCCCCCCATTGCCCTCCTGTTTATTTAAGAATTATTTAAAATGTTATTGTTTGTTTTTAAATTTTTTAACAGATAGGCACCACAGTACATCTCTGACCTCCTAAATGTTTATACCCCCCCCCCCATTCCTTGAGGTCTGCTGATCAGCTCCAACTCGTGGCTTTTAGCTCAGCATGAGAGTTGTGTGATCTCTGTCCTTTTATGTATTTTATGGTCCTTTTATCACTTTTATTTCTTGTATGCGTTTGTGTTTTTATTTCATTTACTTTATTTCATTTTAAATGTTTTTTTTAACCTGCTTTTATTTATTTCCTCTTGATATTTTCTGCAGTGTCTATTTTTTTATTTTTTGTGCAGCGTTTTGGTAAACTTTAATGTTTTTAAAAATGTACTATATCAATTAATTGGATTGGATTGCCAGTTACAGATGTGCAGACCTTTTTTGGAAAAAATATCCTCAAATTTCAAGACAATAATCCTGAGCATAGGAATAACTAACTACAGAAAATAAACTCTCACTCATTTGCTCTTCTCTGCTTCTTTCTGCCCAAGCCTTCATACTGAAGGCATCAGACATTCAAAAGTTCATGAAGTCATCATAAATTTACACAAACTAACCATATAGTGTTGCTCCTATTACAGTATTTGGACAGCTAGTTGCTGGGAACTGCTGGGTGGCTAAAGCTTAATTAGCCACTCTGCTGCTAGCTTAGCTAGCAGGCAAACTTTGATTACAAATTAAAGGCAGACCAGCCCAGGCCTTACTTCAGGACTTCTTTTTACTTTTCTCTATAGACAAGAATCAACATAACAACACAACATATATTCACTCATTTCTGCTCAGTGGTGTCAGTTTCTGTTCACCATCAAGAACTGCTGAGTCACCAGAGGATAACATCAGCATTAGCTTCAAGATAGCAGGTTTCTGTAAAATTTAATATCTGCCTTACAATGCCAAATCTCTAAAGTGTGACATTAGATATTTAACCATTGGCAGTAAGACATGGGCCACTGTCTGTGGTGAGAGTACAATGAACCACACCAAGAAAGCTCTGTCTTGTGGCGCTTGTAGGTACTGCAGTTATATCATACCTAAAAAGCTTTGACTGGGACATCAACCCAAGAGTCATGTCACAGACATACACCTGGGTCCCAAAGCTCTCAACCCAGCTTAGAAGAGAAAGGAGAGAGTAGGGAAATCAGACAAGTAATGAGAGAGGATCAAAGGGTTTGCTTTTGCAGCCAGTATGCACAAACTATTGAGAATACAAGGTGGGGAAGGCAGGATCTGAGGAAGTGCAAGTTTTTGGGAGAGGTCTTCAATGTAAACACTACCCCTCCCAACCAGTTTTCCCCTCAGCTCCTCCTCTCCCCTCACTCTCTGCTCCAGCAAGCCCCACCCACAAACAGAGACTCGCGCTCGTATCGTTCCAATTAAATTCAGATATAATGCGGATAAATACTTTAGATAATAACAAATGAAGCCCAGTCAACGTGAAAGTAAAAAGTATTGGTGCGACTGTAGATGCCAACAGACTACCAGCAAACACAGTGTTTGCAGGACTTCTACAACAAGGATAAAGTGACATACTCAAGGACCGCTAACAGTTTAGCAGCGCTACAACACACAGCAGGTCCCGTTTGACAAGAAACACTTCTGTTACAGACACTTGGCTTACTTTGTTAGGGCGGTTTACCTGTCCAGCCATAGACTGTATATAAGATGGACAACCTGGTTCCGCCTTCCGCCTGTACACGGATTTGAAGCCAAAAAGCTCTCGGTAATTCAGGGTTTTTCTCCACTTCCTTGAAACCAGAGCTGCGCAGTAGCGATGCGCACATTTGGCCGCGCAGTCGCCGAGAGTCCCTGTGATGACGCTCGGCTCAAACAGCGAATCACCCCGGGTGCTACGCAATCCCTGAACGCCCATAGGCTGTACCAGGTGTCAATCATAGAAAACATGAACCGCCTAATAACTTTTAAAAATGGAGCTGTACAGAAAAAAAGGACTTGGACACAAAACAGTCTTACAATAACTACATGTCAACATCACAAGCAGGGGGGAGAAAAATGTATGTTCTGTGTAATAAATTTCTAAAGTTTGTCCACAGTCCCATAAGCTTTGCTGGCGGAGGCGGGATTTATGACCTGTACTGCAGCCCACCATCAGAGGGTGCTGTTCTGGGAGTGGCTTCACCCAGCGAGGAGGCAGACTCTGTCCATCTTATATACAGTCTATGTGTCCAGCAGAAAGGTTACAGGGTCCGTAAGATCCTGAAGCCTCCCCTATCGTTTATGCTATCTTCATTGATGTTGACCCAGCTTTTTAGCTCTTGTCTGGTCTACCACTGTTTTAAGCGCCCGTTATTCTGCCAGAGTCTCCAGTATTTACTTTGTTTTCTTGCTTGTGTTGGCAGTCGTAGCCAAAGGAGGGTTCAGAAAATGTTCCGTACTTTCTGGTTTGTTTCTACTGTCCAATATTGTTGCATGCTAACTTTGTTTGGGCTCGTGCACATTACTCGAGGACATGGAGCATGCCTCACAACATGGGGGAGTAGTCTCTGCCTCACAACCAATCAGCAATAAGGAGCAGCATCTGCCTTACAACCAATCAGGTCGGAGAGGTGGAGAACAGCTTTGTTTACAGTCAGAATGAGCGACTGCTCCAAAAATTTTTAAATGTTGACTACACAGACATAAGAGAACACAGCGATATCATTATATTACCAAATCTCATCAATAACTAATAGCTACTGACTGATATTAAAAGCTTTTTTGTATATGCACCACAGAAATGATGCTTCTATAACGGATTCCTGCCTACCCCACTTTTAACTGACATAGAATCAGTGAAAGCCCATTTGAATTTTCTAGTCTGACCCATGTTTCATCTGTCATAACGGAAAGAGCAGGCCCTCATATCTAGACTGCATCCAGCCATCAGAGGTTGTCGTTATGCTGTTGATAATTTTATGCACTCTGTGTTGTTGGCTTTGGTAAAACAAAGATTTATCATTGCTTATACTCACTTTCCTATCACTGTGAACTCACTTTGGTCTGTTTGTGTCAGGGGGGGAATTCAGGTGAATATGCAGGCTGTGAAACCAGGGTTAGCAAGTCATAGCACAGATTTTCAAGGTTATATAACGCAGCGTTACTGTTGAACATTGACACAACAGCACCTGACGCGCTGCTGTCTACCACACTACAGCTGTGCTGTGCTGGGCTGCATTCCTGTTGCCACAGACAATGAGAACACATAAAATGGGTGGATCAGCATACACACAGAAAAAAGACATAATATTAAAGGCTTCCTGGGCACATTTCTGCAAGTTTTTGAAGTTGTGAACAAGTTGGTTTATATGTTACAGCTATAAAATGGACTGCATTGTGGGCTGTCCAGGAAATATGACAAGGTTTTTCAAACATTATGTTGGTTTTTAAGATGTGAAGTAGAGCTCACAGCCATACGCTGAGAGGCCGCCATGAACAAGTCTGTCCTTATTCAACCTCCCCTGTCTCCTCCCCTTCCCCTTCCCCTCCTGTCTCTGCTGAACTGCTGCTGAACTGTTGGCTGCCTTGTGCCCCGCATAACACCCACTTTCAGTCAGTCCCTGGGCTCACAGCCAACAAGTGTGCGACTATCGTGGCTTAGTGCCAACTTGTGATTATGGAGTTGTTTACGGCTGTAGAAAAGTTGCAACTCACTTCACTTCTTTTCATGTCAGTCTCTCTTTTTTCAAGCCTCACTCTCACTTTCTCGACAACATGCGCACACGTCACCAGTTTTTTTGCCTGCTGTGAAACGTAGTCCCCTCTATGTCCTCATGTAACCTCACCTAAAACGACCCCTTCAAGTATGAAGTCTTCACAGAGAGAGCCAGAAGTTTGTGCAAGAGGAAAATAAAATATGTCAAGTAAATCTATGCTATCTGTAGATCAACAGCTAAACTTAACTCACTCTGCCAGACCAATCACATGCTTGGTTAGATTGTTTACTTGCACTAGTCCCTTTTCTCAGCTCCCTCCCTCCCTCTCTCTCTCTCTCTGTGTCTCTCTTCCTCCCATCCAGTCCCTCTCACCCTCCCACTACTTGTTTCCTGCTCACTGTACACAGACGAAAACGGAGCGAAGGGCCAAAATAGCCCTTTTCTTTCCAGATTTTTCCTGCTGCATCTTCTAAATCCTGCAGTTTTACTCTCTTGCAACAACCGTGAGTATCTGCTTTTGCTTGATCAAATAAACAGGCTATAACAGGCTATATTGAAATAGACCCACCCCCTCCCTCTCCTGACCACACACAGCTTAGTAAAGAGGTGGACGTGCAGAAAAGATTGTAAACTATGGCACAGAAGAAAATGAGGGCAGATCAGAGCTGGAAGAACTTTCAAGAAATATGCAGCAGCTACATTGGAAAGGAGACAACAAAGGAGACAACCTGTTGCTTCTTCATTGACACTGGCACAAATGCAATATAATGTGCATTAAAAGAGTGCTCTAGCTGTCTTAAATCTCATCTGTTTCATGGTATGTCTTCCAAATGTCTGTAAAAGGAAGCAGTGTGAGGGCTGAATGACAGTCCTTACAGGCTGCAAACATTGCTCCTTGAAGTAACTGACAGTATCTCATGCAACTAAAAGAACAAAGCCACTGTTTGGTCAGAATGTGACAACGTCAGGCACAAATCTGTCATAAAAGAAGACTTTAAAACAAAAGTTTTCATTTTCGTGTTTACTCCTGACTTTCTAAGAAGGTCAGCCCGGACTCTTGATTTGACAACCTGCCAATAAGCCGCCATTTTCATATCTCTCTGAGTGTGTGAGTGTGTGTTCATGTTTGCGTGTGGTAGGCCAGAGAGCGACTAGTGATAGGACACGTATGATCAAAAGCATTTCAGTGCAATAAACTTCTGAGACAGTCAAACTTCCTCATTTCAGACAAACCTCAGTGACTCACCGGTTACATAAACATAAAACATAGTAGATGACTATTAGAGACATGACAAACGAGATGACAGAAAACTGAATTTCCCTTCGATTCCCTTCAATGAAATTCTTCTTATTTGTATTCTTAAAATCTCTCTTTATAGACAAAGAAATATGATCACAGAGTTGCATGGTACGGTATTGTGTTGCATATGAATGGTTGTCCTTTACTTGTGCACCTGTTTGGGACACAGTTTACCTCACGTCTACAGGTGCTCATTTTAACAGTAAGGCCATTATGAGCAGACAGATAGTCAGTTTAAATCCCTTCACTAATCACATAATAACAAAGAACGACGCCTGAAGCCATCCTGTCTTCACTGGAGCATCAGTGATGAGCTGCTTGGACTTGTTAATGATATTTTTGAAAGATTATATCATCGTATTATCATAAAGGTCACAGTCTTGACAGTAATAAGGAAGATACCTTTTTTTACACTGCAGTGTTTTTAACAGTCAAAACTAATGAAGTGGCCAGACTGGCCAAGCAGGGATTTGTCATTCAACCTTTTAAAGCACTTAATGAGCTTCCCTGTTTTGAATAACAGCACATAGTGACATAAGTATGTCCACTCTTTACCCTTAACGGAAAATCAATAGCCAATTAAACACCCAAACAAGAACAACATAAAATCTAACAAGCAATAAATATACTCAGAATCAGTGATGAAGAGCATGCATGTAAGTGTGTGCATGTGTGAGTGCAACTGTGGAAAAATAACCACATTTTTGCTGCTGTTGCCTTAGTTATTGCCACCCACAAGTGCTCCTCATGAATCCAGCTCAGCGCTTTAGTCTTGTTTACATTGGGATTTTTCTCAAATAATAATGCTCAGCATTTTCTTTGCAAAATTAGTAGTAGGGGACAAATGGAGACTTAATATCTGCAAAAACTCAAAACTGAGCACCTGTGATTTCATGTAAAATGATCTCATTAGATTTAACAGTTGTTACATTCACCTAACAAGTCCAGATGAACATCTTCAGTTAAGATTCAACAAGTTAGAAATAAGAGCCAAATAGGTTTTTAGTGAGTAAAAAGAAAAAAAAAGGCAGGAAGGGTTTGTTTGCCAATTTTTGTCATAGAGGTGAAGAGCCTTGAAATTAGAGTAATGTCTCAAGCCACAATAACCAAATCTACTCATCTACTTTGACAGTATTTTACTCATCATAAAAAATTTTGGTCTTTTTGCCTTGTAACAACTTAAAATAAAAGATTTGCCCAAGTCTTATTTTGACATTTTAACAAGAAATGAGCACTTTTTTATTTTTTATACTTTATAGCTTCATACTGTTTTCCAAATGATTACACAAACAATTTAACACTGTGAATGCAGGGAACTTGCAGCGAGAACATCCTTCACAGGATGACTTCCATTGGCAACAGATGGCAGCATTACAGACACAGAAGCATAAAAAGACTTTTTTTCTATCCAATTATTATTGATGTTTCCTCATGTTCTGATAGTGTACTGTGCATAAACAACCACAAAGACTTACTGTAAGTAAGTAAAATATTTTATAGAGAGTTTAATTTGTCTTGTAGTGGTAAAAGCAAGTCACCCCTCTTTGTTGTATTGAAGCCATTGACTGTATTTTGGGAGGTCAGAGGTGGTACATTTTGAATAGTAGTGTTTTGACAGGCTGCATCATCAATCTTTGTAATTAAAGTAGTTTATTCCTCTCTATTAGTGCATGTGTTTTATAATGCTAATGAGGAGATAATATCAAGAACTGTCTTTTCTTACCTTTCTGTTTATGCTGACGTGTTACAGATGCTCCACCTGTCTGCACGGCGTGTGGGAAGCCTTCTGGCCAGGCGTGCTACAGCAGCCTTATCCACCAGCAGCGCAAGGATGGCCAGCCATGGTACAAAGACATCAATGTGCTTTTCATACACCCTTTGAAATTAGAAGAGACTTTTTTATGTTAAAATGAAGATAAGTCGCTACCAGGTGAAACTTAACACCTGCGTTAAGAGAAAGGGTCAACTTCTGTTACTGAACATTTGCAGCCAAATCAGGAATTGAGGCCCTTTGGAATATTTTTACACTACTGCAACTATAAGCCCAATTCAATAAAAGTTGGGATGCTGTTTTATAGATCAATTATAAAAAATAACACACATTATGATGGTTTGCAAATCGTTCAAAGCCTATATTCAAGACACAAAGTTTCCTCTTCACAAGGCAGAGCTTTAATCTGCATTGAAGGACAAACTGTTAACAGACAGTGTTTTAGAAAGTGATTTTCAGCCCATGCAGTGATGTCCACAGCAGAGTCACGTCTGGTTTTATTCTGTGCCACCGAAGGACCTGCCGATCACAGCAAACAGCCTCTGAATCTTTTTACAACAAAATGAACTGTTAATGCTGAAATCCTCAAATTTTAATCCGAGGAACGTTATTCTGCAGCTGTAAAATAACAATCTGAAAGATTTAGCCTTCCTCAATTTTCAACGATAAAATCACAAAATGAGCAACATTTTTTGTAAAACTTTTCCGTTTTAACAATTGACGTGTTTTTTTTTTTTTTTCTTCAATATTTTCAATTCAATATGTGGTTTGCAAACCATCAAAATTTGTTTTAATCAGTATTTGTGGAAAAAAAAAAAAAAAAAAAAGAGCACCCCAACACTTTTTAAGTCTATAGTAGTTCCCGAAAATAGCCTTATCCTTACAGGTTTAGAAATGTTGTTCAAATTATTTTCCTTATAGCTAATATGGGTGATTGTGGGAGTGGCAGCAGACAGCAGCATTGTTTGCAGTGGCAGGTTCAACTGCAGTGCACCAAATTTAGATTACCCCAACAAGCAAGACATCGTCAGTCTGATGGATATTTGTCTACCACTCAGAAGGCTGATGTGTCTGAACAGGAGGCCTCAGTCAGTACATGTGGCCTCAGAACAGCAGGGGGTGCTGTTGTACCGTTATGACAGAATCATCTATCGATACAGACAGCTCCTCTGTAATCACGGTGAAGGAAACATGACTGGAAATGTTGAAGTGATTCACAGCTGAACTCAAAATAACATTTCCTGAATCAGTATTTTGCAGTATTGAGTTTTGAAATTCATCGTTCATGTCTCTTTCCATCCAGATGTGGCACAAGCGGCAGACATGTCTCAGCCAATGTACTGGGACCGTCTGGACACCCCTCTGCCTGACAAACCCTTCAAAGACGTCCTGACTGCTGCTGACAAGAGCCTGAAACAGAAGGAGAAGGGACCCTGGAGCCAGCTGACCAAAGAGGAAAAGATTGCCTGTAGGTTCTTTTAGACTTGCACATTTGCAAAGAGTGTGTCCTCTCCCTTGGCTAGTATTGTCCAGCACAGGCATAGGCAGTGTTTTCTAACACTCATAAAACTTGTCAAATATACAAAGCCCCTAAAGTCCTACAAAAGTGTTCAATATTTATCCTGTGCACAATATAATGAGCCATGATGAATGAAGCTTTTGCTCTTTCTTTAGTAAACACTTGAGTCAATATGAAGTTGAACTAGAGGGTGCTGGTGTAGTTTTAGCTTCAGTTCAACTTCATATTGACTCGGGCGCTACATGGCCTAACCAAATGACACATTGAAAAGCACACAAAGTGAAATTAGACAATAACCTTTCCACTTACTTCTTTGCTCGTCTTCTTGCCGCCGTCTTCTGTGCCTAGATCATAAAACACTGGTGCATTATGATTATTGGTCCTTGGCAGCTCACTTCTGTTGTGGCTTTTTAAAATTTGCATCCTTTTATTTTCGGAGTAAGTGACTTCTTTTTTTTTTCCATCACCACTCATTTTCATAAACTTTTGTTTCGGCTTTTTTTTATCTGCACCGTTTCTTTTTTTATATGCAGTGGGCTTTGGTTTCTTTTCTCTTTTTTTCGGATTGGTAACCTCTGTTATGACTTTTTTAGTTTTTTAATACTTTTTTCTTTTAGCAGCAGCAGCAGCAGTGGCGGTTCTCGGCCACTGTAGTAACCACTTACTGCAGCGTCCTTTAGCGAGACATTGAACCTTAAATCGCTCCTGATTGTTTATGTAACAAACCACGATCTGTCATGAGCCAAAAGGAAAAAAAAAATGCAGACAAAAAGGATTTAATAAATAAAAAACTAGGCTAGAAACAAAACAAAAAAAATACAAGGAGAAAAAAAATCCAACAAAAGACACTGGGAAAAAAAACAAAAAAACAAGAGAGTAGGGACTCACATATCAGGGATCACAGGGAACAGGCAGACATACACGCTTACAATAAACCAACAATGACAGAGGAAGGAAGACAGGGACTATACACACACACACACACACACACACACACACACACACACACACAGGGAAACGAGCAACAGGTGAGGCAGACGAGACAAAGGTGAAACTCATGGGTGATTAACAAAGGAGGGAAAACTAGGGAAGTAAAAGCAGATTGGAAACAAAAGGAATCAACTACTATAGTAGTAGATTAGTTTTCAGTGTTTCCTGTTTTATTTTGTATACAAAATAAAACAGGAAACACTGAAAAAATAATAAAACACAGAGAACAGGGGCCTGTTCTACGTAGCAGGATTACTGCTTAGCGAGGTAACTTCGAGGGTAAGTTCGAGGTTTCCTGTTCTACGACGCGGGTTCACTTCTTAGCGAGGCGAGTCTCCATGGCAACATACGCTGAACAGCTAACCTGCTCCGGGGCAGGTTAGGTTCCAGATTGAACTCACTGAGTATAAAAACCCCGCCCACTGACCAATGAGCTCTCTCGAAAAATGGCTTGTCCATTCTTGGAGGATCCTATAGACCTCGGCGCTCGCATTGTCCGAGGAGCACTCCGGCGCGCAAGAGTTTTCAGGGACCACATGGAGCTACTTCTTCGGATGACCACCTTTATGAAAGGCTCATATGGCCTACATATCACACAAAACATGTAAACACAATAGGAATGAACAAATGAATGAATTCATCTTGGGAATGAATGGGCATGGGCTGCGCGATCACAGACATCTCGGTACTATTTAGTAGCAGCGCACGCCCCTTGTAATAACCCCCGTAAATACTGTTGTTCAGGACTGCTTACTTGTGCTTCCTACCTACTGTAATAACCGTAGTTCTAGCCGACATGCAACATTTTTGTTCTCATTTTTGAACCACTTAAATCGGGAACATTTTTGGGGACAGCTTTAGCTGGGGACAGATCATCCAATTCAGGGACGTCTGGTCACCTTAGTTAAAAGCGCATGTTGAACAGTGCTATTTCAGAGAGATAATGGCATCATAGATTACTTTTCTGCCAGCATTCCCTCCGTGCTTTTGCAGCAGCGACGGTGTTGCTTTTGAGGTTTATGATAGATTTCAATTCTTCATATTTTCTCATAATCGCCTCCTGCTCCTCGTTTGTATAGTCCGTGGTCCTTCGCTCTCTGGTTTGCTCTGACGCTCCAGATTGGTCCATGTTCCCGATTGGTCAGATGCATTGAGCTCCGCCTTACATGCGTGCACGCGCTCATAGCTATGCTGGATCCACTTACGAGGTTGATAACCAGCATCGTAAGACCGTTTAGCGAGACCGCTGGCTACCGCGCTAAGTTGAGCGAGGTAGCTCCAAGGTGACCTCGCTAGGTTGAACTTGCTTCGTAGAACAGGCCCCAGGAGGGAACCAGGGTCAAACACAAACTGAAAACTCACAAGACTGGACTACAGGGGAACAGGAACAATAGGGAACGGAAACACTCAGGACAGTGCACAGAAAATACATTCAAATAACAAAACCGGTGAAAAACTAAATCAACAGAGTATATCATGACATGATTGACAGTATTTATAAAAAAGAAATTAACATCTTGCCAATAATGCCATTCAGTTAAAAATGGAGTAATTGATGGAGAGTGGAGTCAGCTTTACTGCAGAATTTACAAAGATGTGCACAAGATAAAAACAGTCACCTCCTGAGATCTCAGGGGCTCTGAGAATTGCATGTTATTTCATGAGTTCCAGTGTTGAAATATTCTCGCTGAGATCAGTCAGACTTGGGGTTTTTCTGCACAGTGGGTATAATGTGGTTCAAAGTGGGCAAATGTTACACACATACCTGACTCCTCCTGATACCTGTTTAACTCCTTGATCATGTTCTAAATGTGTTCCACAGTGTACAGGATGAGTTTCTGTCAGACTTACCCTGAGATGAAGCAAAAGACATCTGAGTGGAAGACTGTGATAGGAGGGATGTTCATCTTTCTGGGTTTCACAGGCCTGGTGGTCTGGTGGCAGAGAATCTATGGTAAATCTCTCTTTCTTCTTCAAAAAGCACTGATTCTCTTTAAAGTTTAATTCAATAATGCAGTTCAAGCCTAAAGATGACACGTTCCATGCTTGGCACAAAGCTTTTCCACGGCAGACAAAGACATAGCACACCTGGAACTAATGACATTAACGAAGGTTGTGGCCCCTTTAAGTATCCCATTAGACCAAACCAGTTAGCCAGCATGCACAAGACCAGAGCCATCTCTACAAAGCCTGTTACCAAAATAAGACATCATGCTTGCTTTTCGACGAGCACCGTGTCAGCTGCAGGTTTTTGAATGTTGATTCTGCAGGGCTTAATTCACTGAAATGTTATTCCTCTGTGTTCTCTAGTCTACCCACCACATCCCAGGACCTTTGACGAGGAGTGGCAGGCCAAACAATTAAAAAGGATGCTGGACATGAGGATCAACCCTGTTGAGGGCTTCTCTGCCAAGTGGGACTATGAGAAGGGCCAATGGAAGTAAAACCATACCTGCACTGTGGCTAAGGTGGCACAGAGTATGGACCTGTAACTTCAGAGCATGGCTACGTCCCACTATAAATTAAAGTCAGTCCATATGAATGTTGTAAAAACCACTGAAGACAGATTGATTTCTCTGTCAACATATCTGAGGTAAATTTACTCTCTGCCACCTGCAGCCTCTTCTTCAGCCACTGCAGCCTTCCTGTCATGGTGGAACCTGTGTCTGTACTGTTGTACCCATATCAAATAAAGTTATTACGCCTGAGTCTCTCTCAAACTCCTTTTAAACAATCTGGATTAAACTTTGTTGTAACATTTTGTAAATGCAAAGTCATGCTCAGAACCGTGTATATTCCAATGAAGATGTCTACCAATTTACTGAGGCTCCTGACAAGTCATTACATACAGTTTTATGTATTAATTCACTTATTTTTTTACAAGCTAGTTATTAGTGAGAGTAGCTCAGAAAGGTTTAAGATATCAAAAACTATAATATTAAGAGGTTTTAAAGATCAAATTTTTTATATCAATTTCAGTCTCTTACAATTTCAGTCTCTTACAAATGTCAAAAAACTCCTTATAGGAGCTTTAATGGCCTCCATGGCCTACCAAAAAGAAGAATAAAACTGACCCCTATGTCTAAATGCAATCACATTAAAGATGGTTTAAGTCATTCAAGTTACTTCCCCCCTGTTTCCACACATGAACATGAATAGAAAAGCCCTTCTTCATGTGTGGCTGTAGAGACAGTTATGTCAGTTTGTCATCTGGCCCATTGATTTATCCCAGACTCAAACATTTCAACAGCTCTTTAAGTGGTTGCTGTAAACAGACATCAAAGCCCCAGGGTGGATTTAGAGCAGTGATTTTTACCACCACAGATCTGACATTTTGTTTTTTGGAGAAACGCATTCAACTCAAATGGAATTATCTGTTAAAAATGTGTTTCAGTCATGTTACCAGGATTGACTGTAATCACACTGATTTTTCATCATCCTCCATGTCTGATCTAAATTTAGACGTTTTCTTAAAAGCCTTGGTAAATGGCCAAAGAGGAGGCTTGCAAAGCTAATAACATTATTATAAACCTCTGCTGTGATATTTGTACATTTGATGTTAGCATGTGAGCATTTCGGCACACTGTATTAGCATTTAGCGTGTACACTTCCTCTAGCATGGCTGTCTTCCTGCTAAATGAGGGATAATTGATACTGGTAAGATTGGTTTATGAGGGTAAAGAAAGGTAAAGACCCCCTCTTTATAAGAGCGGTTGTATGAGGTACCTGTCAATCATAAGTGTAATACAGGGGATACACGTCAGCTGGTCTACTTCGGTTGAAAACTGGCAGGACAACAGAAACAGAAGCAGATGGACTCAACTTTACATCATTAAGATAATAACTTTACTGTCAGGAAGCCTCTGTATTTTCACTCTAGCCAATTCTTCCTCCTGTAATAATGAACTCTACTGAACAGTTTTATGTGGAAATCTTCTCACTGACAAACAGACCAGCAAGTTTGTCTTCTTCACCTTCCATACCTAATTTCTGAGCCAATCAGACAGGAGCTCTGCAATCAGTGTCACCTGGAGCTGAATGAGACTCATCAGTGACTCATAAAAATAATCAACTCTAACATTTACTACAAACAGAGACTACAAACAGTCAAAGACAATGCAGCGACCAAACCGACCAAGGATGTACAGGACCTTCAACATGAGGGACAGAGAGATGGGGGCACTCTGCAGGAATGTGAATCTGCTCGCTGGACTGCTGCTGAGAGAGATGAACCAAAGACTCTTGCTCAACCAGGAGTTGAAGGAGACAAAACAGCAGCTGACCAGACAAAAGACTCTCAAGGAAATGTATATTAACAGAGGGAAGGAGATCAAAAAGGAGCTGGAGATGCTCAAAAAGTACAGTTCAAAGGAGACCCTCTCCAAACACAGAACTTCTCTGAAGGTGAGGGACACAAGCCAGAAGAAGAAGAAAGATTACGAGTGACCGAAAAAAACAAGGTCCTCCATGAAGAACAGGAGAAGATGAGAACCTCATACCAAGAGCTGAACTTCCAGTATGCAACTGACCTCACTGCTGCGAAACAGGAAGAAGGGGACCTTCAGTGTGAGCAGCAAAATCAGGCTCACCATGATGGACTCTTACAAGAACAGACTATCCAGACTCTGAGAGCTGAACAGGACGCCATGTGTCTGAAGATGACAGAGGAGATTGCTGTTCTGCAGCAGACAGCTTTTGAAATGGAGAGGAGTTACTGGACTGAGCTGGAGGAGCTGAAACAACAGCTCCACATCCAGAAAGTCAGTATGATGGACAATGAGGAGCTTAAAGTGGCCCAAGAAACCAGTTTTAAGACGAGGACAGCAGAGCTCCAAGAAGAAAAGACCAGAACCCTAACCCATGGGAGGGTTTTTGCAAAAAAAAAAAACTGAAGAAAACTAAAGACAAAAAACTCCCCAAAAACCCTCCCATGGGTGGATATTTTTTGCAACAACAAAGAAAGAACTGAAAGAAAATCAGAACAAGAACTCCCAAAAAACCCTCCTGTGGAAGGGTTTTTCCCCATGGGAGGGTTTTTGCCAAAAAAAAAATAGATAAATAAAATACTGAAGAAAAAAAACTGGAGGTTCCATCAACGCTCCCTCTGCTTTTACATGTAACCGTTTGCTGAATAAATGTAAATATTTTGGACCACCACACTGGCTTACTATACAATAGGCCTGTCACCCATCACACAGCCTTCTACCATCAGTGAGTTGACTGTTGAGAGAATACAGTCTGACTACAAAGGGCACAGGACAGACGACTGGTTGCAGAGCTGGAAGTGACCAGGTAACATTAGTGCCAGGCAGCAGCTGGTCTGTGTCAATTATACAGTCTATGGTCTTGTGTGATATTTTATTTTCTTTTTAGAAATGAAAATTGAAAAACAAACCGTTATATGACTTTTCCTTACTCATTCCAGACAACAAAAAAGAAAATCAAGCTGTATTTCAATTTTGGTCTTTCTATCTTAAAACAAAAAACAAATAACCAGTCATTTCTCTTTTTTTGATATCTGTTTCCAAACATTATATCAAATTACCAAAGAGACACTGACCATTTACCCTGACGATGAGAGGTCTACTTTAAACACAAGATTCTTAAGATACTTTAGCAGAAACACTTACTTCTCTTTTAAGACTAACATGAAAACACATCAAGTTCATAATAAAATTACACTGACTGAACAGACTTCAAAAAGAAAAACTTCAACATAAATGCTTAGTCCTGAGCAAGAGAAGAGTAGTCATGAATCACACTTTAATGGTTTTAGGGTATTTAGATGATTTGAAATTACTTTCTGACTACATTCTGCTTTCCATGTTTCTTTAGAAAACATGATCTACATTTTTTGAAGCTGTCAGAGATTCACAGCTCCAAAATAAAAGGCAGAATTAAGCACTGAAGTATTTAAGAAGAACAAGTCTGACTTTGTTTCAAGTGGACATCTAGAGTAAATCAAGAGTTTTGCTACATACATTCACATGCTTACTCCAAGTTGGACGGAAAACTTCTCTGCTGTGGCCATCATGACCTCCACTGAATGAACAACCTGATCTGAGGCACAATAGCGCTGTGTTTGCTGTACATTTAATGGAGTTGTGCACAAGCACGGCAACAGGCCTTGGACAAAACACATACAGAACTACGGAAGCGTATTGCATTCACTTACAAAAGGAAACTGTTTTTTTTTAGTTGTTTTTTTTATTTTTCTTTGCTGTTTTTTGGACTATTTTTTTCTTCCCTCTGCTTTTTCTGACTATTTCTTTTTTTTCTGTTTTTCGTACTAATATTTTTCTTCTCTCTCTGTTTTTTAACATTTTTTTTCCCTAACTAAGCTAGATACTTAAAAATCCTGAGAGAATCTCATACACTCAGATAACGTTAACCACCACGGCTGCTCCAAATCAGCGGATTCTCCAGCTCCTAGATAACTTTGACTATGGGGTCAATGAAAGTAAAGCATGTTATTAGTTAAACATAGGATATGCAAATCCTGAGGTGTCTGAGCAAAGTAGACAAACTTATGACGATTCCATCTATCTGACTTAAAGAAAGGAGTACCTCTAAGTGTCTCAAACCCAAAAGAAAGTAAAATTTGATTAAACTAAAGGAGAGGGCCATGTTTGCTTCCAATAAATCAAGCAAAGGGGGATAAAGGCATCTGTTTTTAAATGATCATGATCCCAAAGAATAGGAAAAACTATTAGACTGAAAACAAAACAAAAAATTAGAAGAGAAAACAGAAGAGAATTTTTTTCTTTAATAGAAAAAAAAACTCTAAAAAACAAATTAAAAAAATAGTCCAAAGACCAGACCAGAAAAGAAATTACTCAGAAAAACAGAGCTTTTTTTTTTTTTTTTGTAAATGCAGTACGCTTCCATACAGGACATCATGAATACAGTTTTTAGAAAATGAAGTGAAATCAGGATCAGACTCAGGATATTTCTGGGTCTTATGAGGGTTTAGCACCAGAGACAATCGGCTCCATGATGCTCCCATAATTCATGTACAAAAGAAAGCACAGCCAAGGCAGAGAACATCTTGCAACATGGGCTTTATTAGGTATCAATGCAGTTTAAAATTTTACAATGGCATTCTAAGACACACACAGACCATTGGACATGGTTGCAATCTTTAACTTTGCTCCCTCTATGACCAACAAATTTTCTCAGAGACCTAACTTCTTGAAAATATGACTTTCTTTGCATTTTCTTATCTATTGGCAGTCCAATAATCCTAAAAAACACAATGAATGACAGTTCACATCAATGCAAAGATGGAGTTTAAGGCCATTTGAAGGGGCACATTTGTACATTTTTACACCAAATATAAATAATGTTTCAAAGCCATCAGTTCAGTTTCTCTTAAATATGTCACTAAGCTAAAGTTCTAGTCTAATCCGTTTAAATAACTAGCATATAGGGTTGTGCCAATGCTGTTACACCTCCTTCATTTGTGCCTCCTTCAAGAACATTTTGCCACACAGGAATTCACACGCATGCACACACATGCACACACACACACACACACGCACACACACACACACACACACACACACACACACACACACACACACACACGTGTGTAAGGAAGGGAACTTGTATCAGTGAGTGCCAGAACAGCAGAGGAAAGCCTGCGAGCAGCTTCTTGTTGGGGCGTACACTAGAAAAATATATATTTATTTATACTGTACTGGAATGTATGAGAGCAGACCTTGGCTAATAAGAGGCTCAGGACACAAGCATTTCGCGGATTATACTCAGATCAAGTCACTGCTGTTTGTTTCCTTTTTCTTTGTTTGGTGAGTTTTTTTGCTCAGTGGGTACTAGGCGGGACTTAAGGAAGAGAAATTTGGATGTAAAAGATTTAAAATTATCATGAATGTGTGATATATGAGGAGGGAAAATGAGAGAAATGAGTCCCAGTTTGGAGATGAAGGAGCAGGTGGTGGCTGGACAGACTGGCAAAAAAGTGATGGATGATTCACGCATTAATCCCCCCTTCCTTCCTTCCGTGTTTACTCCGCTCTAAACGAGTGAATCTAACACTGAACCTTGTTTTAAATCACAAATAACCTCAACCTTTTGTCCTGCACCAAAGCTACAGCATCATTTCTATACCCTTTTGAGGAGCTGCTGTGTCGTGAAACAGATCAGGACTGTGCTGTTGCTATCTAGAGACAGTTTGGGGGTAAGATGAAGAATGAAACTGAGAACAGTACACTACTGAAGCTGCCTGTAGTTGTGTTGGTACATCAGGCATCAATCCTGGGACCTGAGCGTTAAATTAAAGATGTTTGGAAACAAAGACACAGTCTCCTTTTCCCCGTCCCCGTATCGCTTATGGACTAACTCTGACTGACAGGTGTGTACATTGTCAGAGTGTGTGCGTGCTGATGTGTGTGTGTGAGGCAGCAGGTGGGCCAGCTGTGAGTGACACACGTGGCTAGGTGCAGTGACAGCTGAGGGACCACAGCGGAAGAGGTGGAACCGGATGGAGATTTGACAGATTTGAGGTGTCTGCTGGGGGAATGATGGAGGAGGAGGAGGAGAAGCTTCTGTGTATGTGTGTGAATGTTTGAGAGTGTGTACGGGTACAAAGACTGTCGCTGATTCACTGAAGACGGTAAAGAGACAGATTTCTAATCAAACCTAACACCTGAAGCAGGACTGTTGCCTCTTCAAAGACAGCTGCTTCATCAATTTGCTACATAAATCTTCAAAAGGCGATGGTGATGCTGACTGAATATGAAGTATAATGTCAACGAGACATGTGCGTGTTAAAATAAGAAAGAAAAGAGAACTAATGGCCGTTAAATTATCACCAGGAGGAAAAAATAAAAGGGGGGGGGGGGGGGGGTTGTTTCCTTAGTTTCCTGAACATCGTAGCACACGATGAAGGATTTGGAAATTTCTTACTGAATTAACAAATATTGGGTTTTTGTTTTTTTGACTGCTCTGTGTCTCTTAGCTGCATGTGTCAGTTTCATTATCCACGCCTCTTTTCTTCTGTACTATTGAACAAAATTTTGAATACACTGGTTTGACAAAACACATTGAAGCTTTTTGATTGGTTGGAGCTCCAGTTGAAAACCCCCAAAATATTCGTCTTTTTACAATGAAACTGTGATTTGAACTAATGCATTCATTCCAATAACAGAAAACAGTTTCAGCTCTTTGTACAGTAAAGAAACAGCTCTGAAGATACAGCCATGAAAGTTTGAAGAAAAAGAATTTTCTGTGATGTCTGATGTGATTTTTCAGCATTTTTTAATCAGCAGCTACAAATCTCAGCATTAGCAGATAGCAAATATTCATCAGCTGTTTATTAACAGGTCATTATCGTACAGAGCTGCAAACTTCAGATCGGCATCAATCCTAGAAATACCTGTCTACATGTGTTTTCAGGTGTATTATACAGAGCTCCTGAAATTCCAAAAAAATGACAATATCATCTTGTGCACATAAAAGACTTCAATGATCTGAAATATGATCTTGCGGGGAGAAGAATTTTAGCTTGTGTGCATGAGACATGGAGTCCTGCACAAAGAGTTAGAACTTCGGCACAGCAGAGAACAACTTGTTCCACAATAGTTCTACTGAGCACACAAGATAATGATGAACTTTTCTCACGGTTGTTATCTTTTGTGCATAAGATGACAACTAATGTGACCAAGATTATTATACTGACTGCAGAAGGTTAAAATTTTTTATTTGACTTTTTTATATTATGTTTTTTCAGTGTGTGTGTGCACAATATCAGAACAAGTTATATTTTGGACTTTAGGGATCCTGTAGTATCCTTCACCTTCTGTCACATGTTAAAATTCGGCATGAAAATGCTGCTTTGAATGGGTTGCTGGAGTTAAAGTGATTCCAAAATGAAGTCTTTTAATTCAAATTGTGAACTTTTCGAGCCCAGGGGATTATGTAAAGTCTGATATTGAATGTCTCTGTGAGCGGTGTTGCTTGTATACATGTATGTGTTGCTACAGTGTTTGCTGCATTCTTCAGCTACTGCGGTGTTAACATAGCCTGGCAAAGCCTAACCATTCACCAAGTGAGCATTTGTCTGGGAGCCCTCAGTTAATTTTCCATCTTAGCGGAGCAGTTTCAGTCTCATTTCTCTGGAAATTTAGAGAAACAAAGCATGTGATGTAAGAGTTTTAGGCAAGGCCCCAGGCTGGGCTGAACTATTTGTAACTTCTGATTCACAAAACTCAAAGGTCAACGTTTCAAAAGGAAAGTTGTCAGGGCAAAACTTAGTATTCAGTACTTTCACTTTGATTACAACATAAATTGAAATCTAGTCCATTCAGCTGTGGCAGAATCGGAGCCTGACACATCAGGTCCAGCCCTCATGGTTTTTGAAATGCCACATATGCCATAGCAAAAGCTCATAGATTTGTCTGGTTCCCAGGCTACATTAAGGGTCTATCCAAAAGTGTCCTTCTTCTCTCATGAACTGCAATAACTCTGGTTCTTAAAACTTGAAACACAAAATGTCTAAATACAATGAGGATAAAAAAACAAAAACAAGGCCAAATAGAACTATAAATCACAGATCAGTGATAGTAGTAGGGTGTTTTTAATGATTCACAAATCCAAAACCAAGCACCAACAAACACAGACAACCAGAGGAGTTGATTTCCCATCAGGTTTAAAGTTTAAGACTCACTTGCTTCTTAGGTTGGGTCTAGATGGTAACCCAGGATTTAGAGAGGTTTGCTTATATGCACCCTCTCTCTCTTTCACCAAGTTGACCACTGTTCATTGTTTGTATTTTGTAAGTATCTTTGTAGCCCAAATTGCAGTTTGGACTCCATGTTTGCAATGATCAGTTGCATAAGGTTTGGGCACCAAAACCACTTGATTGTGCAGGAAAACGACATAGTTTGGTTAAAAAAAAAAGCCACTGACAAGCCATGATACACTAAGTAAAAGATGTGTCTTTAACATATTCATCCCTCTGTGGAATCTGAAGCTCAGTAAAGAAACAATGTGTTCAACTTTGTCAGGGTTTTTCCTCAAATCTAGGATTACCCTCTACCACCAACCATTCTCCTCACTTTGACTCCTTATTCATTTATTTCCCATACAAAATAGATCAACATAAAGGACATGACAAGACAGCACAATCAGAGCATGGACTCATGGAGTATGGATGTGTTGGTGATGAGGATGGCAGACAGGAAACAAGAACAACAGAAGATTTTTCAGAGGCAGGTGCTACATCCTCGCCTGTTTTCACTTCCTATATGGCACATACAAAACTGTGGTTTAGCCGTCTGTGGGAACGAGTGAGAAGCTCTAAGACGAGATGCAAACAGTGCCCAAAGCCCCATGAGATGTTGATTATTTACCTCAGACTATTTGGAATCAGTTTTAGACTCTTTGAGGATGAAAAAGGGCAACCAAAATTTGTTAAAACTAAACATACAAACATAAAGAAAGAAAAACAACACAGGAACCAGCAGGAAAAGGAATAAAAGGAACAACTGGTTCAGTAAGAAAAACACAATGTCTGTCTCTGTATTAGCACGCTTTTTTCATCAGGGTGGAGTAAGGTGAACACATGAATACAAGTTACTCTTCCTCCTCTCGGTCTTTTTGTCAAAAGTTCAACAACATGTGAGGATTTTTAGTCCACTGTGGGATATGTGAGGGGAAAAAGAAGTAAACATCATCAGCAGTTCTGACGAGACAAACAGGACCTTCATTTGAACTTTCGTGGGCCTTTAAGTCGAGGGGTAGTGAAGTGGGGGGGAGTTTGTTAAGAGAGGGTTGTTTGTGTGTTTCTTTACAGGCGTTTCTGGGCGATTAGGGAGCCCACCACAACCCCGGTCACCAGCGTCATCCCCGCCAACAGCCATTTCTTGAAACTCTCCTGAGACCTCCTGATCTCTGCCGCAGCGTCATGACCAAAGATTTCGGAAAAGCGCTCCTGAGAGACACAAAAAAAGAAGAGAGAAAAAGAGGGTTAGCACAGGGGTATTCACAGCTGACAATGTGTGAGATTTATTCAAATCCTCAGACAAAAATAAATAAGCAGACATGTATGAACCCTTCCCAAAACTCTTGAGTCAAAGTGAAAGGCCACAGTCAGGTTTAGGGAGTCAGGTGGATTCCCACCTGAGCCACCCACGGCTGGGTATCTGTATGACTGTCAAATCCCACACAGTCATGTGTGGAAAATTTCCATCCACCGCAGAGACCACACAGGTAAATCAACATCACAATTAAACCTACAACACCGCCTCTATCCATTCTGTACAGAGTCACAACAAGATTTCTCTGATAAGGGGAAAAATCCACAGTGTCGGGACCCTTCCATGACAACTGTTGCTTTAAAACTTTCCTACAACCACCCACCCCCCCACCATCCTCCCTTTTACGGCATCTCATCAGTTCTGCAGATTTCTGCAGAACCACTGTTGTTGCTGACATTCTTTCCCACCGTTGTCCTCAGATTGCCAAGCCTACATAGCCGCCCACTAAAATCATTTCCTGGAAATGAGCTGCAGAGAACGCAGTTTTTATCTCAGGCCACAGGGAGGCACCGGTGAGGCTCAAATTATGAACACAAAATCTGCGGCAGAACAGTTGGACAGTGCTTAAACCCCACATTTGAGCCCCTGCCGATAATGGTCATCATTTTGTACACACATTAAAACTACAGGTGCCCAATGTCCGGGAAAATTATGACTGAAACTTTATCTGTCCGTATATGAAAATGACTCATTGCCAGAAAGGATGCAAGAGGAGGGGGGATTTTACTGGAATCTGCTGATAAAGGACACAGGAAGGAGAGGATGAAGGGACAAAGAAGTTAAAAAAGGGAAGAATGCAAGGGGTGGGGATGCTGCTGCTGCTGCTGCTGCTGCTGCTGCGAAAAGAGATAACTTCAGTAAATCCGTTTGTATAATACACTACTGGTTTCAAAATGATTTTTTTAACCAACACATGGTAAAGTCAAAACCACACATGGCATGTATACGCCGAATAGATTTAAGACAGATCTGAAAGAATGAGTCAAATAGAAAGTCATGTAGATTCCAGCTGAGGTGATTTTGAGTGTTTAGATTTACATATCAATACCAACTCAACAGAATTCACAGACTCACCTTTAACTTACTGATACAGTTGTCTGTATCAGTAAGAAAGATGCCAAGGTAGAAGTGCCACAAACTGCAGTTCTCTGAGCATCCACTTGAGGCAGACTCAAAAAGCAACACGAGCCACATTCACCCACGTTAAAGAGCCCATCTTCACAGCATAAACAAAAATGTTCACACGACTATACGAGGGCTGCACGATTTTGGACAAAAACAAAATCCTTATTTTTTTCTCTGAAAACTCAATTTTTGATTTCAATTTTTTATTGAGTGACAACTTCACCAAACTTCACTTAAAAAAAAGTTTTTCTATCATCTCTTAAAATGAAACCACTTAAAATGACGTAGTGCATATGCCAAGCCAGTAAGTGGCGCTGTAACCCTGCACAGGACGCGCACAAAAGACAGAGGAACAGTACAAGGCATGTGTGAGAAGGTTGTTTTGGATGGACAAGCGTAGCCACCATAAAAGAGTTACGCCATGTGTCATATGTCATAACTGTTTCAAGAGATGCAGATAGGCATCCACACGGAGATGAAATGGCAGTCGTTTATGTTTACGGTTTACAGTCACCGAAAACGCCATTTCTGTGTGGATGAAACGCCGATACGACAACAATCCTTTGCCTTTTCTCCTGAATTCTTTTCCATGTGGACGGGTTAAAACTGCCTTCAGACAGACTTTGCAGCAAGGAGTGTTTTGCTCTTCATCTGAAACTGCAAAGCCGTACCAGTTCCACTCGCCTGATTTACTCTTGCCCTATTTTGCCACAAAATTATCGCTTTTTTTTTGCAAACGCCATGTTTGTTTACACTGGTGTGTGTGGGAACTGGGGAGCGTTCCTGCAGGAACGGGGAGCCTACGGCGGCTTGGAGACATGATAGAGAGGAAAACTGATTCCATGATTTTAATTATTTTAACAGTATCAAATAATCTGATTACCATTTAAAATTGATTAATTGTGCAGCCCTATACTACACTCGAAACACTTTTCGTCCGACTAGATTTTTTCTCTAGTTACTTATATAGCTTTCTGTGACGAGGCCTCACACAACAATACTAATACTACTACTAATACATTTTGTCAGTGAAAAACTGTGAAAAATGGTGTACAATTCCAAGAGTTGAAAGAGTTACATTGAAAATCTTAACTCTTAATTAAAACTGTTTTTAGTTACAGCCGCAGAGATCCTTAGAAATAGTCACTGAATATTTTGGACGAACAGAAAACCTTGTGTCTATTTCTTATCTCTTACGCTCCAACAAAATATCATCTGTGCTTGTTTACAGCAGGAACTGTTTACATGAGCTACAGGTCCAGGTAGTCTGGGGTGGCTGTACTGCTGCCATGAAGCAGACAAATAAATCCGGAGCTAACTTGTGAGACTGAACAAGTACATTCCTCCTTTCCTCTTCATACAGTCACTAAAAACAAGTGTAAAATGGTTACAAATGCACTAGATTCCATAGAATTGATCACTCAATCTCCAGTAAATGTTTCATGTCAGCTAAAGGAACTTTTTAACAGTTCAGCCGTTCACATCAAGTAATGTGAGATCATTATGTAGCCTACTGACTGCTGCTGCCCTCAGTGCAAACCTTCATAATGAAAGAGTGTTATATGAACTTCAAACATTCATTACAGAGGACTGACTAAGTCTTTGTATTAAAAAGAGGACTTTCAAACTGACTCAAAACTGTCCATCTCTCCTAATTCAAAAGTGAGGGTAAATTTCCTTTTATTGGTGTTTTAATGTAATGGAAAGACTCATTGTTCAAAGAGATGGCTCAAAATAAAGGCAGTAACGTGAGTGAAGACAGTCCTTGGGGGATAATCCAACATCCAACAGAGAGTGTGATTCAACCCTCCTGATGGGAATCCTTGCAAATTAATGAGATGTGATATCGATTGGATCAATAGGGAAATGAAACAGCATGTCCTAAAGCTCCTTGAGGCTCTGAGGCTGGGCTAAAGGGGGGGATGAAGGAGAGGAGACTTTCAATAAAACAAGGGTATGTAGGACAAAGCCAGAATTGAGGAACTGTTATTGGATATTCAAGAGTTCCCATGAATAAAGGTTTACAGTTTTAAGTTTCAGACGATTAGCTTTCAGGAGAAGACAAAGTGATACCAAAGAGTCAGAGGGGAGTAAGAGAGAAAGAGGTAAAAAAAACAAAAACAAAACTGGAGTATCATTCTTTCATCATTACTGAAGTTTGAAGTCATCATAATCTTAGTTTGATATCTCAAATTCAGATTCTGGTATTTTCACACCCCGGCCCTCCTGCAGCCTGATGCGGTGACATCATCAGCCATGGACGAGTGTGAGTCTTAACTAAAGCAAGAACAATGAAACAGACCCTGACCAGTCCTGAGATCTCAGGAAACAGGTTAAGAGTGAAACTTACACAGTAGTTACAGGATGCCCTTGCACACAGTCACAAATTACACAGAATCCAAATGTAGGAACTGTGGGGGTGGGGGGGGTCCTTTGTTTTGTGCATTGTCACATCTGATGCAATGAGCAAAGGTTCTGAGGTTACAAACACGGCTGCGATGAGCGTTTCCAAGAATTTGCAGGGTGTGAACTACTGACGGGAGATAAGGGGAGGTGCAGTGATGACATCATTCCTGTAGTTAACATGCGCACATACTAAAACCAAGAACAGAATCTTACAGCTCCTAAAATCCTGTTTACAAATGCACATACTCACATTTACTGGACACCAGAGGCAGCACAGTTTGAAGTCAAAGGTTCATTACAGACACTGAAGTCAGTCAAAAGCTTGAACATATGACAGAAAGCTGGAATTGTTTGGTTATTTATTACAGAACACGCTCCTATTTGGATCTGGTTGGGGATTTTGTGTCATAGTCGCTTCTCTCATTCTTGTTATGGTTTAAAGTAAACATAGACACACTTCTAGGGAGACATTCCTCGACAAACTCACACATACTATAGGAGCCTTTACTCTTGTGTAATCAATAGCCGTAGTCAACAAGTAGGAATGTGTAAATATGTGACTGAGCTCTACACAGAAGCTGCCACTCAGGGCCAGAGCTTCTCCTTCACCTCTCATCATTCCTCATCTCTTACACACCGGAACACTGTGGCCTTACATACTAACCCTATCACGGACTGTGCCAAGGCCTTGTTAATGAACCTGAGGATAGAGGGGACTTTCATTACTGCAAAAGGAAACTGCCAAGGAAGAGCAAATATTTGCCTTCAACCTCACCTTGACTTCCTGGAGGGACTTAAACAGCACAGGAACATTTCCAGTGAAGAGAAACTGGCCTTCATGATAGCAAAGCCTGCATTTCTTTAAAGGGATATTCAATGTAAATTTAAGTTATGGTCAAAAACACCGGAACACCAGGTTAGATAACCCCCTCGAGAGATGAATTTTGCCGACTGCTTGCTTCTCTAGTTATATCAACTTTAATAATGACTGCACAATAGCAATACACAGCAGTCTACGTCTCCAGGCGCAGATCTCAACCATGAAGCCACTCTATAGCCACAAATAATGCTCAGAACAGCACCTAACTTCATCAACAGTACATATAGGGTCCCAGCCATAGTTGTAGCTATCAAACATCTTTTTAGCTTTGCCTGATTTCTTCAGCAAAGAGACTAAACACAACCAAACCCACTCTCCTCCAGCAGCCGCTTGTGTGTGGGGGAGTCCTGACGATCGATCACGGAGTGCAGCGAAGTTTCACAGCTCAAGGAAGGAAATTCATGATTATTACTTCATGGAAATGCAATCAGACCGAGGCGCTAAGGCAGAAGAACTACCGCGTCTGCAGGGCAAAATGATTGATATGATGATTATTACTTCAAGAAAATGATCCGCTGCACTCGGTGATCGATTCGTCAGGGCTTCCCCACAAACAAGCAACTGCTCGAGGAGAGTGAGTTGGTTGTGTTTGGTCTTTTTGCTAAAGAAATCAGGCAAAGCTCAAAAGATGTTTGATGGCTAGTACTATGGCTGGGATCCTGTACTGTTAATGAAGTTAGGTGCTGTTCTGAGCATTATTTGTGGTTATAGAGTGGCTTTTTGGTTAAGGTTTGCGCATGGGGACGTAGACCGCTGTGTATTGCTATCGTACGGTCGTTGCTGAAGTTGGTATAACTAGAAAAGCCAGCAGTCGGCAAAATTCATCTCTCGAGGGGGTGTCTAACTCGGTGTTCCGGTGTTTTTGACCATAACTTAAATTTACGTCGGAATATCCCTTTAAGTATTCTGCGATTGTTGTTTTTGTCTGTGTACCATCTGTGGACAACAGCATCCTCCTTGAAGGTTTCTTTTACTGTTTCATCTGTTTCTTATCTACCATTTGATTTGATTTATCCTTAGGCCTTAAAATGGATGCATACACAGGGTTCAAATGAAGCAGCCTAAACAGATGATAACAGAGGGTTGGGCTGAGGCACGTGAAGTTGCTCCTCAGCATCCTGATGAGTGAGCTGAATTAAAGTAAAGCAGTTGGAATTAGCCACGAGGGATGGATAAATGGCTCTAAAGTAAATAATGACGTAGTTTGATTACACTGTAGTGTAGAATGAGTCAATGTTTTACAGTAGCTTTTAATCACTTTTAGGAGGCAGCCTGAGCGCTGCCGATCCCTCCCTGTGAACCCTGACAGAACAATGTGAGGAATGTGGGTGTAGAGACTGAATGACAACACATGATAAAGGTGAATGACACCTATTAAAGGGACAAGTCGTGACATGTTTTTAGGTTTTTATCCTGTGATTGTCAGTACCTTACATTATTTTGTTTATTGATAGTGAGGCTAAAGCTTCAGATGGAAAGGCTCAGTGAAATGTTCAATATCAGCCTTTTTCAGTGTTTGTTTGCAGTTCATCAGTATTTATTTCCTCACTCACAGGTGTGGTAGGTAGGTGTAGCAGCCTAAAAATAGACAAAGATGCTTTCAGACTCTCTTTTCTGTTGCATATTAGCGTTCTACAGAGAGTTGTAAAGCAGCCTCAATGATATGTAATAAGCTTAAGTTTTAATTAAAGGGGTTAGAGATTACATTTGCTCAAGTAGACCCAAACCGAACAGTGAACGTCTATAATGACTCTGTGAAAGACTTCTTCAGAATATGTTCTTGTTCTGTAAAAGTCTCCTGCTAAGTGGAAGGGAAGCATTGACAGGTTTTACTGCAACAGATGGTGATATTTAATAATGTGAAGAGCCAGCTCAGATTACAGGGTGAATGCAAAATAATTGAAAGGATAATTCTGGTAAAGCTGTACGGATTTGTTCTTGTCAATAAGCCATGAGAAGATACAACCAAACAGTCTTGTCATGTGTTGTCTGTGAGATCCTAAACCTGTCGGTGGTTCTCTACACAAACCCAGTGAGTCCTATTTTAGGGTAAATCTGAGTCAGACATAAATCCTAATATGCCCTTGGAAAATCAAAGACAACATTTGGATGGTGCCACACCTCAGACCTTAGATGACATTACCCGCATACTCCAGCACTGTGTTTAAATGACTCCCAACTAACACTGCTAACACAGATATAAGATAAGATAAGATATACTTTATTGTCCCAGAGGGGAATTCATTCAGGACAGAAGTGCAGGCAGACTGTATCACCATATAAGACAAGACCACGTCACAGAACAACACATGGTAACACACAACAACCACAAGGCAACAACATCACAGTACAAGCACATGACAACAGCAGAGCACCAATCGTACGATGACATACAGTAGCAGCGAAAAACAAGAGAGAAATACAGCACCACTTTGCAATAGTAAAAACTGCTGCACAACCCCAATCCTTACGAAAAATATGCAACCTTTACAACCTTACAATACCACCTCTCTACACTGACACTGTGGCAAAAACAGTATTTTCTGTTGGCACTGACACAGTGGCTGTTAAAGGCTGGTCTTCAGGGTCCAGAAATAATGCCAGGTCCCAGGCACAGATGTTAGCAGCCTGATGATCTGCTGAGCCCTAACCATCTATGATAGGGAGAAGTGGAGCAAGATCCTGTCCTGCAATCCAGGCAACAGCAGCAGAGCTGAGGAGTGGACCTAAATGAGTAGTGAGATTATCTTAAGATGTGTCAACTGCAAATCCCAGAGAAGGAAAGCTGAATGAGGACAGAAATGTCAACACTATTAGTGCAGAAATCCAGAACACCTAGTCAAGCTCATGTTTTAGCTTGACCCTGGATTTATATATCCAAGTTTTATTGTCATAAGTACTGCAAGATGCTGATAAGAATACCTCACCAGAGAGGCATCATCTATCAATTTCTTTTCAGCCATATCAACACATCACTTTCCGAATCTGTAAAAGCATCTTTCAATCACTATTTTGTGTTGGCTTGTAAATGTCTTTTGTTAGCAGCAAGACAATACACTGTGAACTGAACAGTTCCTGACAGGGTGAGCAGGACCCCAAAGCCAGTTTTGTAGCAGTTGATACAGAACCCTTAAAACATTTCTGTTCATTTGTTTACATTCATTACATATCACATTATTTTCTACCAACAAGATGATCAACGCTCTCCTTTCTGCTGAGGAAAAATTTGCAGCTGCAGATTACAACACAATCAATGCAGCGTATCTCAAGCCGTAGAAAATTAAACCAGGACAGAGAAAGAGGCCACACAGTGCTGAAGAAGCCTGAGAGGGTGTCTTACCTTAATGATGTTGACTCAGCGTATTTTAAAGGCCTCGTCAATTAATGAGGAAATACGTCAAATGCTGCAACTAACCTTTCCAGTGATGAAACAGGGGTCATAAATTTCATCAGGATAAACTGTGCTCACATTTTAGGACATCATTTGAATGAAAATATAAACATTCGTCACTTTAACAACAGAATCTGCAGCTGTATCTCCAGTGCTCCATATTTTCCCTCAGAACAGCTTAGGCCTGGACGATATAGAAAAAAAGCATATCGATAAAAAATAAATCATATTGATCGATATCAATAATTATCGATATAATTATTATAATTATTTAACATATATTTTAATTGCAGCCCTGGATGTTTTATGCTATTGCTTAATGACCTACTTTTAATAAAGAACACACAAGCACTGAATTCAAATTCAAACCTTTATTCAACCACCTTTTTTATTTTACCACAACTGAAAGTTTTTAAAAAAGAACTAAAAAAAAAAATAATCAACTTAAGTGGCCTGAGTGACGTCAGTAAATACTGACAAACATAAAGACTAAAGTGACCAGAAAATCTGATAAATAAATATTTAAATAGTCTTTTGATGAAAATAAACAAAACAAACAAATATATAAATAAACAGAATAGCTTTAGGTGGGAATAGCATACTACCAGTTTTAACTGCGTGGGAAACTGCCCACAGCCTGGTGTCTGAACACTTTAATATTTCTCCCGGGGTCGGGAGATTTATTTTTTTTAATTATCATGTGATTGACTTAATACACAAACTAAGCACGAGAAGCAGGACTTATCCACGCCGGTGTTGTGTCGTAGAATGCACCCCTGCCGAATGCACCCCCTGCTAGTAGCCATGATCCAAATACTCGCGTCTTTGTAAAATATGAGCTCATTTGAACGTATTTCCTCCGCACCCTTCTCACCTTTTCAACCCCTGACCCATTTTCATGCCTGAAGCGCTGTGTTTGAGAAATACTTGCGGCCGGGCACTTCATATCGCGGGTCGAGAGTGGCTAGAAGCTGGTCGAAGCCAGGCTTTTCAGCGGTAGTTATTGGCAGTATGTCCCTCGCTATGGGGCATGTTACTGCATGGGTGATGTCCTTATGCCGCTCGGACGCTTTGTCGTATTTTTGGCAAGAAACGAAGTCCAGTTTGGTCGGCTTCACTTGCTTTGTGCTGGTGCTGGCAGCGGTTCCAGAGGATTCCTCCGACGATAACGTGGAGCCGCGGCGCGGCCGACACAGCTCGTACTCCTGCGGGTGCGATCGGTTTAGATGGTAAAACAAGTTGGTTGTGTTACCAGACTTGGTTTTTACTAATTCTCTGCAAATTTTGCAAACGACCGCTGTTCGCTTTTTGTCAGACTTCTAAAAACCAAAACATTGCCATGCTGGTGAACTACTGAAACCTTTTTTCCGGACAATGTCCTCCGCTTCTCCTTGGTGTATCATTTTTTCTAATACACGTGCTGTCTGTTGTGGTTTGAGAGGGGCTGGGCTTGGTGCCGTAGCGTACCTGGGTCTGCGTTTGTGATTGGTTTGGAGGAAGTAATGACTGTAGTAAAAGCTACATGATAGGCTATGATGAAAAAGAAAGGGAAACTGTGTTTTTCTATCGAACTTTTTATCGACCCGTTTTTTTTCTATCGCACCACACGTCTATCGATCGATATATATTGTTATCGAATTATCGTCCAGCACTAGAACAGCTGCAGTATACTAGATGTCACTTATTTTAATCACAACTCCACCAATAAACTAAATGAATTAGAGTTTTAAATTAATCCAAATACCACCACAATGCTGTACAGAGCTTGACTTCATGCCCGGGGGCTCCTTTTCTCTTTCTTACCAGCATTACCAGTCAGCTCACTCTGCACATGTCAATGCAGCACTGCTGGTTTGATATGCTCTATCTCCCCTGCTCCCACCTGGCAGGTAAACCTAGTCTTTATCTATCCTCTCTCTTTCCTTTTCACACGGTCACGCCTTTATTTCTTTATCTCTGCTTTGTCCCAGAGGAAATCAGGTGCTCGGCAGCAGCCTGTGGAGTGCTTTCAGGCCTCCTTTTTGGCTTCTTTTCATGCTTTTCTGTCTTTAACTTTCTCATCTTTGTTAGTTGGGGTGAAAAAAAGGATGAGGGAAGGATTAGTTCATGAAAGCAGAAGGGTAGATGTAAGGAGACTGGGAGACATTGGTGAAGGTGCACAGGGAAGGAGAGTCTGCAGTCAGTTGCCACGGCTACCAGAAAGCACCTGATTAGCGTGTGTGATGTGTCAGAGTGTGTCTGGAACTGTAGGTCCATCCTGTGTCTGATAAATGACCTGATGCTACATGTGGAGAAAGGAGCGTTTTAACGATCATTAGCAGCAGCTTCCTATTCATCAGCTCTGACTTGTCGGTTGCTCTGGTGTTGCACCATAACAAGCTGCAACACTCAAATCCCCTGATTGTGAAAGCCTCTGACCACGACACACAGTCTCACAGACAAATACGCCCGCACACACACAGACACAGACACACGCGCACGCACACGCACACGCACACGCACACACACACACACACACACACACACACACACACACACACACACACCAGACATCGATCCTCATATCCTTTTCCTATTAGCTAAAATGGGGCAGAGATAGATTGAAATTCAATAATTATGGAGCACTTTGAAAAAGAGCTTTTCAGGTCTGGCAGCCTGTGGCCAGTTAAAGTTTATACACGATGAGCTGATTGGTCAATCAGAGGCAGAGTTAGCATTTCCCACCCCAGCCGCATTCATACATTATGCATACTCTAGTCCGTCATACTTAGTGGTCCTCAATAAATACAAAGAAAAAGAGGCTTTTCTTCTTCTTTTAGAAGACAAAATAGCCCTGGGTGAAAACAGCAACATTTAGTGCACTTCACTTTCAATTTGCTGCAACAGCCAATTTAGGTGTTTCCTTGTTTCTCAAGGGCCCGACATCTTGAAAAATGCATTCAATTAAACCTGTACAGTTACTCCCTTAGCAAAACAATCACCAATATTTATAGAATTTATTGATAAAGAGTTTGTTTTATTAAATACTGAGAAGTTGTGAAAATAGTTACTATACTCCTCAGCTGAAAGTCATG
Organism: Xyrichtys novacula; assembly: GCA_962446985.1. Taxonomy (NCBI): domain Eukaryota; kingdom Metazoa; phylum Chordata; class Actinopteri; order Labriformes; family Labridae; genus Xyrichtys; species Xyrichtys novacula. The sequence goes on from OY660867.1 coordinate 28,011,962, forward strand.
GTCATAAAATGCATCAAAGGTGAGAAAAAGCTACAAATCCAAACATATTAAAACATATTAAAACTGAAGCAAGGACAAATTTGATCTTTTTTTTTTTTTAATTACTCAAACAACCGTCAAGGACTGACGCTGACATTATCCAAACAATAAACTGATTTTTGAAATAGGAAGCTATTGGGGCCCTGAAGGCCTCGTGGTCTGAGTGCCACATGTGTTGGGGCTACAGTGGTTTCTGTCTGGATATCTCGTCACAACTCTCTGCTGCATGTCTATCCCCACTCTTTACTCTCCATATTTCATGTCTGTCTTCAGCTGTCCTACCTTACAAAGGCAACAATGCCCCAAACTATCACTTAAAAACAGGAGATAATTAATTAATCATCTTTACAGCCCTTCTCTCAAATTCAGAAGATTCTGGCAAGACAAGAAAACGACAGAAGCATAATCTTTATGGTGAATACTAATTGGTGTTGCAGAGGGAATATTAAAATGCTATCCTGCTCCTGCTCACTGAATCGGGACCTCTTGTCAATCAAATGCAGACTGCATTTCTACCGAGGGAATTTACATCTGTGATTCGCAAAGTCCACATCTCAACAAAGGCACTACAGAGGCTGCTCTGCAGGATCTTTGCAACGCCTGGAAGCTCTTTTAGAAAAGTAGTTCTTACTCTTCAGTCATCGTGATTCGAGTTGACTCTCAGAAGGTTATGCACGACCTCCATCATTGTAGTGATTGCACTACAGGTATTAACAGTTTGCACAGCTTCCACAACCACCCCCTGAACAGTAGGACGCCAATGCAGTTTCAAATGGCAGAGTCGTCGCATGTTTTCTTGAATAAACAACACATGTTGGGACCAAAGGAACAAAACTAACTCTTAGTGTCTTTGTCTTTGGGTCAACCCCATGCTTTACATGAACTATCATTCAGTATTAGAACAATTTTTTTATAGGCTGACTGGCTAGGGCTGCATGAACTTCATCCAACTTCGCTTAAAAAGTGTTCCTATCATCTCTCAAAATGAAACCACTCAAGACGATGTAGTGCATATGCCAAGCCAGTACGTGGCACCGTAACGCTGCACAGGAAATGCACAAAAGACAGAAGAAGCATACCAAGCATGCGTATAGAGGTTGTTTTGGCCGGATACTCACAGGCGCCATAAAAGAGTTACACTGTGTGTCACGTAATCATTTCAAGAGGGATGTAGATAGACATCCACACGGAGATGAAATGGTAGTCGTTATCAGATTTACGCACTCTCTGACTAGTTTTCAAAAAGTACTGTTTACAGTCACCCAAAACACAGTTTCAGTGTTGATGAAACGCCGATATGACAAAAAACTTTTGCGTTTACTCTTGAATTCGTTTCTGTGTGGACGGGTTGATACCGCCTTCAGACAGACTTCACAGTGGGGAGTGGTTTGCTCTTTGTCCGAAACTGGGAAGTCGTACCAGTTCCACACGACTGACTTGCTCTTGCCCTATTTAGCCACGAAATTATCACCTTCTTTTGCAAACGCCATGTTTATTTATACTGGTATGTGTGGGAACTGGAGAGCATTCCTACAGGAAAGGGGAGCCTCTGGCAGCCTGGAGATGCGAGACATAATAGAGAGGAAAATTGATTGAACGATTTTCATTTTTTTAACATCGTCATAATCAAATAATCTGATTTAAAATCGATTAATCGTGCAGCCCTACGACTGTCCCTTTCTCTTTTTGTAACATCTGATCCAGACAGTTCCCTTTCAACAGACAAGAGAAGCTTTCTAGCATCACAGAGCACATGATGTTCAGGCCACAGTGGCCACAAACAGCGGCCGGATGTTGGCCGTGACGAAACTGTGCTGACGCAAGAAAGGAAGCCGTAGGTCCCATTCACAAGCAAAAAAGAGGAACCTTCTGGATTCCCCTTGTCCTTCACTGGAAAGTTCTTATGACAGAAAGCCGGCAAATCTTTCTCTTGGACACACACAGCGGTCCCACACATAAGAGATGCTTCCCGTTTGAGTGCAACACACACTTTGAATATCAATTCCCACATCAACCAGCTTTAAACCAGGCTGATCCAGAGAGAGGGGGCAAATTAGCTCAAGAGGTGATGTGGAAAGTTACTGGAACTGAGTGGCTCATACTCTGTGGGCAGCCTGGAATCTGATAGAGATAAACAAATAAATAAATCAACTTGGTGAAATATTTCTGTGACGACACAGAGATGTGGAAAAGGCAACGTGTTAGGCTCTTCAAAAACATCTGACTTTGCTTTCACTTCCTGGCTTTTAAAATTCAGCTGACAAGAAGGATCTGCAATTAAGTGTCCAAATCCATGTGCCTGTGTTATGAAGAGCTATCCGTGTCTGTTTGGGTGAATAGGATGAGTGAGTGGAGTCTGCTGAGTCATTATAAAGTCCTCATCCACACCTGTAGCCAGTCAATGAACAGTCAAAAAGGAATGTGAGGACAGTGAGAGTTCTTGTTCTCTGTTTCTCTTTACAACAAAATCTCTTAGCAAACAAATAGCAGCAGCCTACACCTTTTAAAAGACAGTCCTTGAACCCTAAACAATGGAGTAATTCCTCAAAATCAACCACCTTTGTTTACCTCCTAGGTGTGAAAGCTTTTCTTACACTCATTCACAAAATAGCAAAAGGAGACGCCCTTATGGAAAAAAAAACAAAACTAGAAAACAGGAACAGAGGATACTCAGACTGAGAGCTGAAAGAAGCCCCTGACCCAAAGCCTGATGCTTCATGAGTCACAAGCTCTTAATACCCTGAAAAAAGTCATCTGTCCTGGGAGGAGTTAAACAACACTTCCGGCAAGTTGCAACACTTTCTGTGTGTACACACAGACTGGTCATGTCCTTTTGTATGCATGTACACACGCACACAGTGTCCTGGGGACATGGAGGAAAGAAAACCACACATCATGTGTTTTTGTTTATTCAGTAAATGAGCTGTTGCATCCATGTGACTGGTGAAATACTTTGAACAGAGACAGGCTGACATGATATTCCTGCTGGTAAAACAAGATGATGTCATTCAAGGAGAGAGTGAGTGTGAAGTTTGTAGATCAGTGAGTGACCTCTGCCTTACAATGTGACAGACTGTCAGTGACAGGGTCAGAAGCTCAAAGTGACTCGACAAGATCAGAGAAACAGATGATAACCCCGAGTTTCAGATAAACCACCTGAGGCCACAGTGACACAAAACATTAAAGTTTAGACTGAGAGGGTAAACAAATTACATTATCAAACTTTAATACCAAGAACTTTATGACTACAGATGCTCTGATATTTAAAATGCTGACAAGAGGAGGGACAAAATATTGATAAGGCAATAAATCGTCATCCTGACATCTAACTGTCTTTTAACTGAAAAAAATGTAACACTTAAGAGATAAAGAGGTTTCCCTGCCAGTTTGGCTCACCACGACACGACTTTATGACTCCTCGTGGTCACACTAATGACATGAATGAGGGCAACGTAAACACCAGATACTAGCAGAAGAAGAAGATTAACAGGAATAATATACTCAATCCTTCAATCAATCAATCAAACAATCAATCTTTTGACATGCAGAAAGCATGAGCAGAACCAGACTCATCTGCTGCTACTGCTCTGGGTTTAGAGAGGGGATAGAGAAAAAAAAAAGATGGACAAAGGTGAGACTGATGCATGTAGTTGAAGCAGCCGGAAAGCAGACAGGTCCAGAGCAGAACGTCTGCAACAGTCACCCAGAAGACTCTAGGATGTCAGACAGCAGTCAAAACAAGCTCGCTGCTTCCAAATCAAAATGAAGGACAAGAAAGAAAGAAAGAAAGAAAGAAAGAAAGAAAAAAGAAACAAAGAAAGAAAAACAAAGAAAAGGAAGAAAGAAAGAAAGAAAGAAAGAAAGAAAGAAAGAAAGAAAGAAAGAAAGGAATAAAGAAAGAAAAAGAAAGAAAGAAAGAAAAATACAAAAAAGAAAGGAAAGAAAAAGAAAGAAAGAAAGAAAAAAAAGAAAATGAAAAATAAAGAAAGAAATAGAAAGAAAGAAAAATAAAAAAGGAAAGAAAGGAAGGAAGGAAGAAACAAAGAAAAAGAAAGAAAAAGAAAGAAAGAAGGAAAAGGAAAGAAAGAAAATAAAGAAAAACAAAGAAAGAAAGAAAGAAAGAAAGAAAAATAATGAAGAAATAAAGAAATAGAAAGAAAAATTAAAAAGGAAAGAAAGAAAGAAAGAAAGAAAGTGAAAGAAAATAAAAGAAAAAAGGAAGAAAAAGAAAGAAAGAAGGAAATAAAAAGAAAAAAATTGAAAGAAAGAATGAAAAAGCTCTTTCAGTTTTTAATGCTTGGTGGACAGGAGAGGTAGGGAATGCAGTCAAATCTGCAAAGAGAGTTTTATCCACCCCCAGAGGGTAGAGTTCAGGGACTAGAGAGTGATTTGTTATCCCCACTGCCTATTTTCTTCAAAATGAGTGGAAAATGTTTTCTTACATGCATGTATCCTGCAGTACCACTTATATTCCTTCACAAGATTGTTTTGTGATACATCAGTTAGTACAGTATTTCTGCTGACTCACATCATAATGTAAAGTACTGGAAAATATCACATCAAATCAATTATATTGTATTGTATTGTATCCAAACTAAACTGCCATGTAAACAGGTGCATCATGTTTGTTTTGATAAATTACATATTTCAAGGGCTTTCTTGGAGCCAACCCATGACCAGTGATACTTGTGTGTATATTGGCTAAAATTTTCAAATGATCAGTGTGCAGTAAGACTAGCACAATAACAAAAACCCTCTCCAATTACTACAGTCTAATTTTTTTCAGAGAATTTACATAGAAAAGGCAGTTATCCATTTCATAGTTCAAGAGTGGCCTAGCTATCCACCAACCAATCACAGTGATGACCTATGCACTAATAGGCAAGTGAATGTTGAGCAAAGTGAAATCAGATTGATATCATGCATAATCTGTTAAATACCTGCCTTTATGATGGAAATTGCTCCAAACTGTACTTTTACACAGTCCAGAATGAAGGCTCCATAGTCAGGCACAAAAAACCATAGTTTTAGACCTTCAATGTGCAAAAATATGTTGCCTTCCCAGTAAGATCAGCAACACCAGTGTTACCCATTCACCTGAGCTTCACACAGAAAAAGAAAGTTGTGTTTTTATTGCTGTTGTTGTGGACGATAAGTCTCTAAGTCCCTTAATCATGCTGTGCTCATCATAATCTTGAACTGAGTTAGTTTGATTCAGTAAAAAAATAAAGTACAGTGATTTCAATGACAACCCTGATGAGTATTTACACACCATCATCATATGATCACAATAGCTGTATTCATTATCACCACTGGTGTTTCATCATTTCAGAGGCTTGTAGCTTCTTGACGTCTGTTTTGATCTCTAAAGCATAAAATTTGTTTCCAGTAAAAAAAAAGAACACAAACAATATGAGCGTCTGTTCCTCCCTTCTTATCAATGTCCTCATCATCTCCTCGAGTTTTATCACTTCCTGCTCCTCCCAAAGACCTCCACCCACTTTTACCCTCACAACAATGGCTGAGGCTTTTTTTAGGAGCGAGGCAGTCAGGGCTTACAGCCAAAAATCAAAAGTGACCTTGATAGGTAGGAATTACTGTAGGGCAAAGCACCGTGTAGAGAAACTCACAGCACAGTCAGAGCATAATAGCCAGGTATTTAGCTGATGGATGCCCCCTGTGGTTACCGGATTCTTCTTCATGTGACAAGAGCAGATTTTAGGAGCAAAGTCAAGGTAAACCATGAGGACCTCAGTACATGTTAAAATGCGCTTTCTTTATACACATTCATTCCATTGCGTAGAACACTTAACAACATGTTTGGTGAGCCGGATCACGATTAGTTGTCCCACGCATTTCTCTTTTCTGGCTCAACCACATCTTCCTCCTACATAAGCCGATGTTAATCTCATGTTTTACCTGTTCAAGACAAATTCAGAGTTTTCCATGACAACAACTGCCGGATGAAATAAAAGCGTTCCCCACTGACTACTTTCTGTTTCCAGTCTTATAACTGATGTTTCCTACCCATAAAGTTGCACCAGCTCAAGGAATTTCTTCAGCTGATAAGGTCAGGTTTGAGACTGCTCAGCTTTTAACTGGCTAGTGGTAAAGAAACTGAACTTTAACCTGAAAATGTTCAGTGTTTACTGGCCTGTAATCAAAGAGTTTGTTTTCAGAAAGACAAGAGCTGTGTAGACAGTTCGGCTCCGGCAAAATCAATGTGACTGTTGAACACTGGAGGGTCAATGCAGGATTGTAAAGAGTACAGCCTGCATATGCTGTGTCTCCTCCACTAGTTTGAGTCAACTAACGCAACTTCAAACCAAATAGATGAGCAGAGTTTGACTGACAAATTGGAATTTGACTTGGTCTCTTTGAGGCTGATGTTGTAATAATTAACAGTGAAGTAGGTGTTCCCCTCTGCTTGAATAAAGAGTAATATTTTTGACCTATATGTGGTTCATCCAGTGTTTCCAGATTAGGTGGTTAGGTAAATTATAGCATATCACAAGTAAATGTCAAAGCCTCTGTATCCGGTATCTTTCTGCTGAATTCATCACTAACAAAGACTCTCATGGAAAATGGAAAAAAGTACCTGTTTTTGTATGATGCTGTTCAGAGATATTGTTTAACACCTACACCCCCAGCAGCAGTTTCAGGCATCCAAAACAACAGTTCAAAGCACAGCAGATATTCATATTAATGGTCTGGTTTGTTTCTGTTGCCCCTAATCTCAGTCCTTTCTATAGCCACCTAAAAACCTGTCACAGGGGCTTTCAGAGAATTTATTTAACTACAATTATCACAAAATTCTGGTAACAGGAGTTACCCAAGTATACACTTCATAATCATTTCCTTATTTCCTTCTTTTTGTTTTTATCTGTGTATAATGTAACTTTGAGCTCCCTCTGTAACCCTAGCATTTGTTAGCCAGCATCATCTGTGTGCTCTGTTGTTTAGTCCTGTTAAATGCACTGTGACCGACATCAAACTGCAGCTTGTTGCTGTCTCTGCTATTTTGCACTCTCAGATGTTAACAAACACCTGACTGGATGCTTAACTGATAAAACAACCCTGAGTGAAACTTTTTTAATTGGTAGTTATGTTGTTTGAGTAACTGTATCAAACATACAGCCTAATCTTGTCATTATTCATTGAAGCATTTATAAACAGAGATTTCACTGAGATTTTCAGTTTGCTTATCAATTCATGACAAATTGGAGCCTCTTTGACTACATAATTGTATTTTTTCATCTATTTTGATTATGGATATTTTAAAATCACATAATAAAAAACAAGATAAGAATCAGGTTTATTGGCAGTTAGGTTTTGAATATAAGAGGAAATGCTTTGGTGTAAGAATTGAAAGCAGAAATGTGTAGACTGTTCTTGTGGTGGAAGGTTTATTAATCTATAGAATTTTTAATTTCAATCATAAAAATATGATAACCAAGACAATCTTTTCACCATCTGCATTATGTCCTACATGATTAATGGAGAGCCTCCTTCCTTCCTTTCTTTACAGTAGAGCAAGTGCACTCCTTCCCCTCAAACTGCTCTCACCTTTATTCATCTTTAAGAGCTCAGATGGATGTGCAAGTCTGGGAGCACTAAGACGTCACTGATCCTTCCAAAGTAAATGGTGGACTGTTGCATCCTTAATATGTTGTGGATATTTTATCGCTGCACGGATATGAAAACTGAAGCCATTTGATCTCTCATATATTTATATGTTTGCGTAGTATCCAGTGTGCTGTGATTGCTGTCAGTGTTATTAAGGGTGTATAGTATGGCGGTTAAAACAACACTATAGGACTTGTTACTGATGATGATATATTCCAGGTAGTGTTTTTCATTCTGGTGGTTTTTGGGGAGTTTTTGACTTGAAAATGATCTGCTGTATCAGAAAACACTGGGTTCATCAACATGATTTCACCACAACACTATGAGCAATAAATGAATGTCATCTTAAAGCGGACAGGCAGAATATCTCAGCACAAAAAGAACCCAGCTGTCACTAAAGTGAGGTTATCACCAACTGGGTGAGTTTCCAAGAAAGTCATCAGGTTTCTCAGCCTCTCTTCATTCCCTTTATTGCATACCCTTGAAATAAAGATTCAGAGTTCACCCAGCGAGCAGGACTTTTAGAAGCCAATTAGCTTACTGAATGATGAGCAGCTTCACAGCACAGTGACCCGCACCCTCCTGTTGACATCACTCTTTTGGCTAAACTGCTGCCAACTTAAGCCTGAGATCAATGTCGCCAGTGAGGGGATGGTGTTGGAGGACACGACTGCTTTGACTAGTGATGAATCATTTCCAAACAGTGGAAAAGAAAGCGAAAGGAATTAGGAAATAAAATCATTTAAGTCCCCCCTCAGAGGTGACACTTGCTGCTGTTTGTACCAGCACCAATGTGTCTGTATGCACTCTTTCGCCTCCTTTTAGACCTTGGTGTTGGCTGTGTGTGTGTGTGTGTGTGTGTGTGTGTGTGTGTGTGTGTGTGTGTGTGTGTGTGTGTGTGTGTGTGTGTGTGTGTGTGTGTGTATGTTGAGCCGGCGGTGAGACCATGAATTAAAGAGGAGATTAATGAGTCAGGACATGGAGGCTCAGACACCAATCTGTTCCCAGTCCCACTCTGGGGGCTGTGTCTCCACAAAACCCCATTCTGTCACCCAACAAACAAACACACACACACACACACACACACACACACACACACACACACACACACGCACACAGTCACTCAGGCACAAACACACTGATGATACACAGCAGGTAGGCCAAGGACTCAGGACTGTGTGGATAGAAGTTGGTGGAGAGTAAAGAGAGTGAGTTAGCTGAGGCAGACAGAAGACAGGGATTCTCTGACGGGATGTCTGCTGGAGTAAAACCATCCACCCTGTGGGCGATCAACCACACCCAGACACCTCACCATGACCCCAAGATCTGCCATCTGTCTGGAAGACTGAGAAACTGAAATTCAAGCTGAAACAACCTCATTGAGATGGAAGAAAATGTCAAACAAAGCAAAGAAGCGAGGACAGGAATGAGGAACAGGGAAAATAGGAGGAAACTAGAACAAATGAAGTGGGTGAAGCTGTCTGTAGGGGGAAAAAAAGGGCTGACGAAAACTGCTGGAAACTGAAAAGGGGGAAACCCCATGAGGAGAAAGCTGCATTCATGTGGTGTCAGGGTAATTGGAAAAATGAGTTTCCGGATGCAAGTACGAGCAAAAACTCAGAATGTCTTAAAGAATTTGAAGACGTGCTTTCCAAGTTGACAAACATAAACCAAGGCTTCATGAACAGAAACCTAAAATTCACACATTGAACAGAATCTCTCGCTCTCATGTGATTAGTGATTCTGCACCAGGGTGTTACCATCAGCTGCCACAGGCTAAGAGTCACTAACTATTTCTGAGCAAAAACATATACAGGGTCATGGGGGTGTAAAAAACTACTAATACACTAAAAAAGTCTTGCAATATTCTATGAAGTGACACTACATTGACTTTTTTAACAGTGCTGAATCAATAACTTAGGTCCCCATATGAACCAAAAAAATAGAAGCTCACCTCACACACAGCAGGTAGGTTATTGAAACACTAGTTTCATTACAATGACTTTCTCAAACACTCAAAGTTTTTTGTCCCATGAACTAAAACAGCTGTTAGCTCTGATATTGGGTGTGTGTGTGTCCATTACAGTACGGACGAGGAAGGGTTAATGTTTACTCATTAACTGAGCACCGATGCCATCATCTTTTAGAACTGGACCTTTTTTGTTTTACTGTATTTTATTATCTTGAGGGGGTCTGGAGACAAAAAAAAAGATTATTATTTTTTTAAAGTTCCTGTAGGGACTTTTTTGACATCTACAAAACACTTTGACCTGTGTTGATGGATTTTCATTATTTCCAAAAGCAAACAAGGCTATTGGGGCAAAGATCGAAGATTGTTTTAAACTCATTTTTTTTAAATGCCCAAAACCTGTGAGGCGGGTAGGTGTCAGCTGAGGAGCAGAGGAAACAGCCTTGTTCCCGGTGAATGATAAACTTGACTGTCAAAAGGCAGCAGGAGGAGTTGTGCGTCACGAGATACCACTTATGCATGTAGAGGACAAGATAAGCAAAGACTGTGGCGTCACAGGGGGTGGCAAGTGGACACAAGTCAGACGTTCCTCACAAGAGCTTTAAATTTAACAAAATTCAATTAAAAAAATGTAATTATTTGTAATTGCATAATTTAGCCATTGTTGTACAATTTTACTCAGAAGTAGTGGTTAGAATCTATTATAACTTATCGAGAAGTCCTTCCACTTCTACTGCCTAGACATGGACTCTTAAACTCTGCTTCTAGTCTTTTTTTAACTGTTTTTTCTTTTTATTTTCAATGATAAAGTGGTTGTCTGGCTTCGATGATTTTTTTTTAACCACCGTAATGTCACTTAGGGCAGTGAGCAACATCTAACTACCTCAAGAGCCCGTTGGGGACCCTGCCTCTAGCACTTCGGGCTGAAAAGTTTAGGAATCTTAGCTCATAAATTGAGTCCATCACCTCTGTATCAGGATATGCACAGTAAAGCCAAATTCTTGCCAACACACAGCTCTATTGTTGTTTCCAAAATAAGGTTTGAATCTCAAAAACATAACACAATCAGAAAAAGGATTTCTCCGTACCAGGAAGAAGATGTCATAGTGGAGAAATCCTATCGAGCAGAAGCTGACTGATATATTTCCTCAAAACTCCACTCCCCATCACTTATTGTAGCGTACAATTTTAAACAATTCAACATGAGAGTCTACAGAATTATTCCAGCACAGATGGATGTCTCAAAGCATTGCACAAGTCAGTTTTTGTTCTCTCCTTCTATTGACTCCTCTCTTCTATTATTGCAGGGGCTGTGAAGATATCTCCTGACTTTATTGCTTTACCCCCTCGGCCATTCAAACAAGCCTGTGATGAACAAAACGATGGTCTCGATGCTCTTTATCATCATTTTGTCTTTGTGCTCTATGAGATTGGGTGCCACATTACCATGAAATACTCATCAACCCTCTCCGTCCATCCCTCAGCTCTCCCACTTTAATACCTGCCATGAGACTCAATAATCCCATGATATGCCTCATAATCTGATCACAGATATGAGCATGAGAGAGAATCAGAGAGGAGAAAGCAAGAGAGAGATAGAGGGAGAATGATGGTGAGGAATGAAATGTAATCAGAGAGGAGGAGAGGGATGCAGAGGGGTGCTGAGGCTGTGCCCCCTGCTGCATGAAAAAAAATAAAACAAGAATTTATTACTGGAGAAAGTGTAAGGATGTGGGTTAGAGCAGAAAGGGTGAAAAATGAGGGGGCAAAGAGAGAGAGAGGGAAAAGGGAGACTGAGGAAGAAGAGGAGAGGAGGGGGGAAAGACTTGCTCATGACCTGATTTCGAAACTAAGCCTTGGAGAAGTGGAACAGCACGTACACAACGAAATGCAGTGTCTTCACTCATCTCTGCAAACATCCAGCTGCTCTGTACATACAGCAATGCGATGAGAACTGATGTGTACACTTCAGAGAAACTGGACCAAATGTAATTTTGGGCCGACAAAGCCTCCGCTAGAAATAACAGACAGTGTTCAATGCTTACTGGGGGGCTGTCCTACAAGTCAATGACTTCTATTCTTGAGTTTTTTTTTTTACAACATGTGAAGCATTTGCTGCAGGCCTTTATCTCTATGATTAATGAAAGTGGGGAAAAACATAACAATGGAGACATTACATGGAAAAAAAATAACATTTCACAGCTCTCAACGGAGAACTCGCAGGTGCAATTACAGATGATTTTGAAATGCATCTGCATGCAGAGCTGGTAAAACATAACATTCAGCAGCATCTCTGCTATGCAAACTGTCAGCATGTGCTTGTTGTAAACACAGAGAGGGCAAATCTCTGTCGGGTTTGATGAGGCATGAAGGCAAAGCATGCACTCTGCTTACTTCCGCCCCTGATTATCAGGGCTGAGATTCAGCATTCAGCTCATTATGGGTGTCAGTGTTTCATCTTACCAGTATAATGAGTTGATCTTTAAAAAAGTGTACTATTTGGGCTTCACTGCTGGTGTGTCTTTCCTTCTGGGTCTGTCTCTTTGCACCATTTTGTCTTGCTAAATTTCACCTCAGGGAATCAAGAAAGTCTTACCTCCCTCTTAACTCTTACCTTCCGTTTAGAGGCAGATGATGAAACAAGTTGTTTGTAGAGCTGTGATCAATGGGAACTGACATAATCTGAAGATTAGGGTCTCATGAGCCAAACATGCACATAAGGATGATCCACAACTAGCCATTGAATCTAACAAAGCTAACTCGAAGGCTGGTGGTGTTTTGTTTGCGTGTCCTGGTGCTGTTTGTTCACTCATTTTTACCCTCAGCCATGCAGGCAGCTGCACCAGCTTTGCATGTTGCGAACTGCATATATTGAACGAACAGAAGTCTTCTCCTACTAGGTTTGATCTAGGGCTGCATGATTTTGGCCAAAAATAAAATCCCACTTTTTTTTCTTTGAAAACTCAATTTTCTATTTTTCATTCAGTGTCAACTTCACCAAACTTCACTTTAATAAAAAGTTTTTCTATCATCTTTCAGAATGAAACCAGTAAAAACGATGTAGTGCATATGCCAAGCCAGTAAGTGGTGCTGTAACGTTGCACAGGAAATGCACTAAAGATAGAAGAAGAGTACAGAGGATGCGTATAAAGGATGTTGTGGCCGGACACTGATAGAAGAGTTATGCTGTGTAACATAATCGTTTCAAGAGATGCAGATAGGCATCCACACAGAGATGAAATGGTAGTCGTTTACGGATTTATGCACTCTCTGACTTGTTTTCAAAAAGTACGGTTTATAGTCATCTGAAAGGCTGTTTCAATGTTGATGAAACGCCGATATGCCAAAAAGCGTTTGCATTTACTCCTGAATTAGTTTCTGTGTGGACGGGTTGATACCGTCTTCAGACAGACTTCGCAGCGGGGAGTGGTTTGCTCTTCATCTGAAACTGTGAAGCTGTACCAATTCCAAACGACTGACTTGCTCTTGTCCTGTTTAGCCACGACATTATCGCCTTCTTTTGCAACCGCCATGTTTCCACCGTAGGCTACCCACAGGAAGGGGGAGCCTATGGTGGCATGGAGGTGTGAGACATGATAGAGAGGAAAACTGAAATGATGATTTTAATTTTTTAACATCACCATAATCAAATAATCTGGTTACGATTTAAAATCAATTAATCGTGCAGCCCTAGTTTGTTCTGGCTTTGTGAATGTGTGAGAACCATACAGTCAATCAGACGATCTAATGCGTTGCACAGCTCTAGTCCGGCAGCAGAAGGGTTGAACAAGATTCAGAAAATCTCAAATGTGCACTGCCTTTTGGAGGACTTGTAGGCTGCAATAAAAATTCAGATCTCGTTTCACTCAAGTGATCTTCAGACAAATTTTAACAATGTGTTTCAGGCTGTTTTATGGCTTTCACTACAAGGCTGTAAAAACAAGCAGATAAAAGAAAAACTCCAGTGACTCACAATAAAAGATGAATAAAACAACAGAGGATCACAGGACTGACAGAGACATGGGGAGTTCTTTGTTGCCCCCACTCACAGCAGCACCAGTGTTAGCACCAATTGTAAGGTGTTTGTTGAAAATACTGACAAAGTATCTAATATGACATAACTATGTCCAAGCTTTTAGTATAAATGATGCACAATTTTTTCTGCGTTTCTCAACTCAGCTCGGTTACGTCGCTCTCTCTGTTATGCATAAAATCAATAAAAGCTAAGGACGCAGTTATCACACCAAGAAATAAAATCAGTAAAGTGATCCTGTGGTCGGACTCTGAACCGCAGAGAAGGGACAGCAAAGCAGAGTCATCAGAAAATGCGTCCAAAAAGCTGCCCTCCTGAGTGCTCGCCATATGCATCTGCCTCTCTCTATTCTTATCTTCCACGCTCTCTGCAGCCACACTTTGCCAGACACCTCTGAGGGGGGGGCGGCACATAATGGTGCACTACGGTGAAAGTCGGATGTCTACCAGTCTGGCAAAGCCGCTCTAATAGCTGCACACTCTGCAGTGTTCTGGCAGTATAGACACACACACACACTCATATATTACACAGCTGGATATCTGTCCTGTATACATAAACAGTGCCTGGATATGGAACACTCTGAAGCTTGCTGCTGTGACACCAGTGTGTGTGTGTTTCTAAATAAGAGGAAAGAGAAACAAAGGGTCTGTTGCAGTCTAAATGCAGCAAACGTGCTCATTAGAGAGTGTGTGATGTCTCACTGCTGTGTGTGATCTACAGGGCTTACAGGTCTCGTCTTTAACGTGACCAACTGATGTTCTGACAAAAGATGTAAACACACACAGTGGGTGGCAGTAGTCTGAAATCCTGCTGCACCAGCAGTTGGTTGTTAAAGTCATAAAGGTTGTCAATTTAATGAGTGTAAAACTGGTCTTAGATTGCTTTTCATGAAATGATTTACCCTGAAAGTAAACAAATTTTCTTTCATCAATTCACTGAAGTCACAAGAATATTTCTGAAGGTCCTGTTGTGTGTGTGTTTGTGGTAGACAGCTACAAATTAAATGGTGCTAAAGACTCATGCGTGGTCTCTACTGTTGCTCAAGAATTTTTCCTCAAAAGCAAGTATGTGAACCTCTAGAGACCTTACAGAAGTGGTTTGGCCAAATCTTTGGTTTTGGAAGTAAACAAAATCTCCAAAAACGGCTTTTAGTATCCCAACCAAGAGTGGGAAGGAGACCAAGAATGGAAGCTGGCTTGAAAGGGACTAGATTTGATGTAGAATGGACACAAAACCTGTTGTGAAGAGTTCAATTGTGATCATAAAGGAGCCTCCTATCAACCAGACCTCTTCTAAACCACAGCATACCATTTGGTTCAGCAGGCACAGCCTCAGAATTACACTTTAAATTTACCAATTTGCTGATGTCGAGTTATCTGGCAGCATTGTCAGTGGAGGGGGTGACCCTGCATCCCCTCCTCCACTGTTGGATTCCTGGAAGATGATCACAGTGCCAGGCAAGGAAGACATTTAACTATAGAGTCAATAACATTAGTTTTTACATACTGTATTTTCTGGAGAAAAGACAGTTGGAGTGTCATAAGCATAGCTGCAAATTTGATGCAGAAAATCATGATATAAAAATCACTGCTTAATAATTTTAGTGATTTTTGAGCAAATGTTTTTGCTTCCAGCAACTATGAGAAGAGGATTTGCTGCTTTTTGGAGATTTTTTGAACTATAAGTATTTGTAGCTTGATCAACTGGATTGACAGTGACATAATAACAAGCCTTGAGAAAATGTGATAAGCGTTCTCCACAGCTTTCTAAACAACC
Organism: Xyrichtys novacula; assembly: GCA_962446985.1. Classification (NCBI taxonomy): domain Eukaryota; kingdom Metazoa; phylum Chordata; class Actinopteri; order Labriformes; family Labridae; genus Xyrichtys; species Xyrichtys novacula. The sequence continues at coordinate 28,027,405 of OY660867.1, forward strand.
TTGTTAATTTCAAGTCAACAGGTTAGTCTTTGTGAGGTGTCATGTGCACAGGGCACACCAAGAAATAAAATCCTATGAAATTTTTTATTTAGGAGGTGAAAGGCCCACAGGAACATTTTTGTGATGGCAAGTAACTTTTTATTCGTGGTTTCATTTCTAAACACACATATAATTTAAGATGACTTTATTTTAATGCAAAAACATACAAACAGCTCTGTATGGGCTGTGAGATGTAAACAAGACAGCTCAGTAACTTCATAACAGGAGCGGTGCTATACAGTAATCACAGAGGAGAAATGTTACTGCACATGTGCAGCATGGCTCTAACTATGACGGTGGAAAAAGACAGCTGTGTGATGACATTGGTGATGAATACATGATGCAATCAATGAATGCTATAGTTAAAGCTAGATGGGGGCAGACAATAAGGGATTACACCAGAAAGCTGTGCGTTTACAAGCCATACCCTTCATGCCTCTGCACTGATATATTATATGATGGGAAATCACACGTTGAAACCTCAATATGACATGATCTTTTAGGGGTGGGAATCACCAGTGGCCCCATGATACATAATTATCACGATACTTGAGCCATGATGCGATATTATCACGGTACTTGGGCCACTTTACGATATTATCAAAACACTTGGGCCATGATACCATATTCTTGCGATTTTTAACATATTGCAATACAGTAAATACTGCAATAAAATATATTGGGATTTATGCAATTTTTTCCTACTTTTTAGCTAATTTAGCATCTTCCTTTCCTTTATGTTTGTCTTATTTACACAGTATTTTATTTCATGTAGCACTTCTTGGTAACATTATATGTCAGGTCCATCTCATTTGTGCCCTGCTTTCATTCCTAATGTCTTTCCCCAGGTGCTGCTATATTTGTTGCACTAACTTTTTCCTGCTCTATAATGTCACCTCTGCAAGCCTCACTGGAAAAACAGTTGATTTTATTTTTCCATTATCATAGATTTGACTAATGTAAACAATTAATTGGAAAAATTGATACTTGGTGGATGGGACGATACAATATATCACCAGACAAAATATCGCAATACTATGCTGTACCAATTTTTTCTCCCACCCCTAATGTTTAGGGTCTTTTCTCAGCTCTGTCGCATAACTGCAATGAAGCCAGATGAATGTGAAAGAAACATCTAACAAAAGAAAATGTAAAAATACAGACTTCTAAGAGTGATCTGAAAAAGTTCAAGCCAAATAAAAGCATGCAGGTTGTATAGCTACTGGGTTATTATCAATTCTAGAGAAATGAGTAGCAGTATCGGTGCCATAAAGTCGCAAACAAATTAAAGATCACCCAAATCTGACCAAAACTTTTTTTTTTTTACCACACTAGCATTTTATGGTAAAACAACCACAATCCTTATTCTCAAAAGTGTAACATAAAGCTGGATTAAAATATCAGTAAATGACAGAGTCTCCTCAGACTAACACAGCTCAGTGGTGTGTGTTCTTACGGTGAACAACACGAGACATGTCCCTGATGTTCTCGTCAAGGAGCTGGAGGCAACCGAACAATACAATCTGTTGGCTGCCATTTTCAAGCTGTGAGTCCGACACACATCATTGACAACACTTCGACACACACACACACAAACACACTCACTCATCAAATCTCACAGATAAGGGAAAGCTAATGCATGAGCTAAACACATGCACACATAAACAATGGAGACAACTCTATGGCAGAACAGCTCGGCTACATTCATATGAAAACATTCAGGGATCAATCTGCATAGAGCCGCCCACCACACAGAGGCGTTTATTGACAGTGCCTGAATAGTCGCCGCCATTGATCCACTGCCAAAAGGGTTTGCGAGACCATTGTACGTGTGTGAGGATATTCAGTGTGTGTCACAAGTTAAAAAATGAGACAATGATAAAGTTGCTTCTGAATCTCTTTCAGCGATGGCTTTGTCTGGAGGGTGACAACACACCTGTGGGTACAACTAAAAAGCCAGTAAAGCAAATTCCTCTGTGTGTATGTGTGTGTATGTGGCCACGGGTCCTTTGTTTGAGGTAGTCACATGACCAGTCTGACATCGCGCCGTCCCCCCTCCTCTCTGCAGCGCACTACCATACAATAAAATGCACAAACGTATGAGACAACAACAACAACCCACGCCACGTGTTTGGCTGCAAACAAAAACAATCAGTTCAGGGAAAGTTTTCCTGATGGGCTCAACACCGCCCTTAAAAACAAAACCAAGGAAGCTATTAAAACAAAAAAAATCTCTCTAATTAGCCACACGTGAGCCATTAGTGATGAAGGGGAAAGGAGATAGGATGGAATGGAGGGAGTACAGGGGGGAGTACAGGGGAATGAAGGGAGAGATGAAGGGATGGTGGCAGATGAGCAGGTGGGGGTGGTGGAGGTAAAGGGATGGCGAGAGGAGATAAAGTCAGGGAGAATCTATATCGTCACTCTTATATGTGTGTGTTTTTGATAAACAAACAGACACACACACACACACACACACACACACAGGAGAAGATGCTGGAACAAGGGCACACGAGGTTAACAGTGGAATTGATGAGGCGTGCGGTAGCATGTCTGCTCTGTAATGTGTTTAGCCAATATAGTCTGTAAGGTAGAGGTAGATGGATGCAGAGGAGACAGGAAGGGGATTGGGAGGCGGAGGTTAGGGAGAGGAAGAGGAGACAGGAGGGGAAATAAGGGGGTTTAAAAATGATTAATAAAAAGGGAGGAGGAGTGGGAGGAGTCAAAGACAGAAAAATAAGGGACAAAAATCGATTGGTGGCGGGGGAGGAGTGCTGGTGGAGGAGATGGCAGGAGAGAGAGAGGGAGGGTGATGAAGGGCGGAAGGTGGGGGGTGGCTGGGGATCTAACAGCCTATCCTATGTGCATGTTAATTACAGAGAGGGAGAGAGAGAGAGAGAGAGAGAGAGAGAGACAGACACAGAGAGAGAGAGAGAGAGAGAGAGAGAGAGAGAGAGAAAGTCAATAAGTCTACTATGAAGGATGACACAAAGGAAGCTCAGGTGTTTTCCCTGTCAAAACAAGTCAAGAGAGTTAAATTACAGCCTCAGAGTATTATCCACTTCACCGTATAACAGCCTAAGTGCTTTCCAAACCACCTTAATTGTTGTTGTTTAAATTTAATTAAACAAGAACTCTTATTTTAAAATCAAATATTTTTTAACAGTGTCCAGCTGCAATAGCACAGCTTCAGGTTTTGAAATATAACAAAATAAGAAAAAATTAAATTTAAAAATATCAATATTGAAATAAATCTACAGTCACAAAGTCAACAAACAATGTGAGAAACCTTGCCTGAAAGATTAAACTAACTCTGCAGCCCAGACTAGAGAAAGTCCAGGAAAAGGGTGCATGGTTCACTTACCCAGTTAAGGACTTATTTCTGGGTTCAAACTAACTTTAGCCAATAATTCTCAAGACTTTTCCAGCTCTTTAAGGCAACATTTCATGACCCTGCGATCCCCAAAAAATCTATTGATACATATTACACCAATACAAACTCTGACTTTCTATGTAGTTTTATAAACATAGGCAAAGCTCCTGTGTGGAACTTTGGGTTTGTGTCGAATTCACCACCCCCTGTAGACAAGGTTACCTCTTTACCCCTTTACCTCTTTGCTGATCTTCCTCAGTCCACATGAGGCATGAGACCTATTCACTCACAGTACTAAGAAGCATTAAAAATTATGGTACAGAAATCAAATACTTGAAAACACCCAAGAAGCCTCCTCCATTGTTGTCATGCTGCAAAGTAGTCATCAATGAGTTCACCAGTATTTCCTTATTTAAAGTGACAAACTATAAAACATGGAAGTTGATGTTGGCCCCAAATCTGCCCTGCAAAATTTGGAAAGAGACATGATAATCCCCAGCAAACAAGAACGCATCAGTGCTGTATCTATTACAAACTTTTGAAGTGATTCACCAATTCATGACGAAATCTCGAATTGGGTAAATGTCATGTTCCTGTTGCAAAATTCTCATGCAACGTTTTGAATAAGCCATTTAGAAACAACTTAAAACTTTACAATTTGAAACTTTGCCAACACTCAGTACTGGCACCCATAATATAAAAATAACAGTTGTTAGTAAAAAACAAAAAAACATAATACTAACTCTTTAAGTACCCTTTCCTCACCATCAAGAATATTCATGATTTTTCAAAACCTTCCTGGTTATTTAGTTTTACAAAATTTCTTCAGGGCTGTTCCTGTGGGGACAGCAAGTTAACACTAATGTTAGAATATTGCAAATAACTCACAAAAACATACTCTTATTATTTTTTTTTAAATGTAAAAAAATCTTTGAATACATGTGAAGAAAACATTTCTGTCTTATTTGTAGGGTTTAGTATTAAATGCCAAACAGTGTACGATACCATTTATCTGAAACTAAGTGTACCCTTCATGAATGAGGCCAGAGCTCTTTCACAACTACAGCGCCAGGGGAATGAGAGATTGAGAGACATGGTGACTGGACCAAAGTAGAACAAAAGTAGGACAAGTTAACTAACAACTCAGGCAGAGTTATGTTAGGAAACAACAGTGCAACACAGATGTTTAACAGGGTGAGTTACGAGACAATAGATCCAAGGTCTGTTCATTATGAGACCCACCATCCATATTTTGATTTTGATGGTGATTAAATGATAATACTTTGCTGCCTTATTCACAAACATGATTATATTTCATTTAATTCAAATGTGATGACTTAATTTTTTAAAGACACTGAAATGTGATTTTATTTAAAAGATCATAAAAAAAGCATCTTACCTTGTTTTATTCAATGCGTCCATTTTAATGATTTTCCATTTAGATTGTTACAAAGAGGGACAAACAATTAAGAACAAGAAGAACACAAGCAAAGATCTAGACATGAAACAAAAGATCAGTAAGAGCCAAAAAGTGCTTTAAGTCCATTTGGACGCAGGTACTGCCACACAGTGTTCAAAGCAATGCAGAGATTGTTTCCTTTATAAAACAAGATTTGGTATGCAGTTGTTTTTTTTTTTTTACTATTTACTATTAAACATCCTTTCAGTGCTTTCTCTCTTGGTCTGCATGTGTCTCTCAGCAAAAGGATGAGGACCTTCTCTTGCGCGTCTCTGTTCTTTGTTGATGAATATATAGCATGGCTTATTATTGGAGGCGCTATTTCAGCTGCAGACAAAAACACATGTTGGTATTTGCAGCAGCAGCAGGAACATGTTCTGGGTGTTATCAAAATAACAAAGAGGCAAAAATATAGACCGTTGGCTGAAAATGGCATAACAACATGTTCCGTTTACAGCCCTAAGTGTCAAAGGTTATTTTTAAAAAGGCTGAGAAAACTATACAATATGAGCAGACTTTTAGTGCTTGAGGACATTTTTCTTGTAGTTAACTTTTCCCTGACCTTCCTGAGACTGTGAACGCATAAAGCAGATCCACCAGGATAATGGTCTCTTTTTCTCCCTTGTTACTCTAGCAGAAACCCCCATCCCTCCACCCATCTTCACCCAGATCCAGCCAAGCTTCCCCAGACTGTAGCGGTGTGATTCCTCTAAATGAGTTTAGCTTTTATTAGTCTGTCAGATAGAAAAAAACACAATGTTTCTCCCAGTAGCAGGTCGAGATATTATTCATCTATAATTGGTAATAACCCCGTACCCCCACCCTGAGGCGGCTCAATCTCCACTGAGTAATCACTGCCATCGCCTGCTCTGCTGGAAACAGCATTATTAGGTCGATGGCACTGTCTCTACCACTGCTGCCTGCCAAGGTTTATTATCCCACAATATATGGCTTTGCTCCTACACTTCTTTAAAAACATCAGGCATGGAGGGAGAATCTGCCGCTATTAAATGTCTCTGCATCCCTGGACAGAGGAGGCTCCACAATGAGCTCCAGCGGGATCATTAAGGTTGAGACTTCAACAGATTTCATGACAGTCAGGTTTGCTCTGTTGTGCAAAACACCTGTCACTTCTCTATATTTACCTGCCATCTGAACTTTTTCACTGCTTCAAACCACAGTCGAACTTTTCTTTGGATTTGCATATTGAGACTCACACTGAGAAGCAGCTGAAATGCTGAATGATTAAAATTCTGGCAGAACCAGCGTTGTAGCTCACAATTATTTTCCCTTTTTGTGGAAGGCATTTCAGAAAAAAAAAAGCCAAAAACCCCCCAAAGATAGATTTACACACAGCTAAGAAGCTCATTCAATCATCAGATTTGTTTGCAGAAATATTGGGACATCAACATTAAATGAAAAGCTCTGTTCATCATAAATCAAGTCATTTGTCAAAGCACAAGACAGTGTGGTACAGTCATAAAAGAATTTTAGGAGAAAAAAAACAAGTCCTTCTCGGAAAAGGTTTGATTTTCAGATACAATGCTATTTTTAAGTCAATTCTCAAACTTGGTAACAGACTCTAAGACTGCTAATTCTGAGAAACACTCAGGAAGCTCAAATACGATTATTACAACATTAACACTTATTACTCCACCACAAGATTAGCAACAGTGTTGCTTTCAGATGTTTGAAGTTCACCCTTTCATTTTTAACATTTGCCAACCATTTGGAAGTTGAGTTTTGGTGACCCCAGTGTAATTACTATATGATAAAACAATGAAAAAGTATCTTCAATTACTGCACATTGATACAACCTTCCTTGATCCATTTCTGTCAGAATCTCAGTGTCTGGCCACATAAGGTGTCAGGACAAGGGGTCTGTTCCACTAAAGGCACTAAGAAACTGTAGAGTAAAAACCTTAGAGACAGAAGAGCGAGACAAAAGCAATCCCATATGCAAGCTGTGCAATTTGGACACAAAATATGGGAAAGCTAAAGATCTTTGCATCACCTAATTTAACAACATGCAAATATGCACAATCTAAAACAAGCCCCACTGGAGAAGAAGGCATTAAAGATTAAGTTACCGCCCAGCTCTCTAAGTGCCCTAAAATAACTGAGGCTGTTGCAACTTACGTGCATTAGGAAACTCAGCAGTACAGTGTTGGTCATCATTCTGGCTTCTAAAGCCTCAATTATTTAGGACACCCAACCCCGCTATGAAATACAATCATTTGAGTGAGACGACCATCCTAAAACTGTATACAGAGGTGAAATACAGCATCACAAAAACAAAGACTGTTGCTTATTTACAGGGTATATTATGAATTTGTGTAAAATGATCAGTCAGTCCTTTGCACTAGAACAATTAGCTTTAAGGTAGTAGATATACTGGACATCAATGTTTTACTATTCTACAGTACAGTATGGCTTTTTAGGTAGATAGACAGGATATAATAGGGGTAGGACTCACCAGTGGCCCCACCATACGATATTATCACGATACTTGGGCCACAATACAATATTATTGGGATTTTAAACATTTTCCTAAACAGTGAGTATTGCGATACAATTTATTGCAATTTATACATTTTTTTAACTGTTTAGCTAATTTAGTATTTGGCTTTTCCTTATGTTTGTCTTATTTGCAATGTATTTTATTCTCATGTGGCACCTCTTGCAAACATGTTTGTTGCACTAACTTTCTCCTGCTTTATGATGTCACCTCTGCCAACCTCACTGGACAAACAGTTGATTTTTTTTCCATTATCATAGATTTGACTTCATATTAACAATTAATTTTTAAAAATCGATATTTGGTTAATGAAACGATACGATACATCACCAGACAAAATATCCCGATACTGTGCTGTATCGATTTTTTCTCCCACCCCTAGGATATAACAAAGTTAACTTCTGGCCAGTGAATAACACAGTAAATAAAGAAATAAATGCGTATCAGTGAAGACTTTTGGTGCCATCTAAAGAAGCTTTATCAAATAAGTGCTCACAGTGTAACTCATTTTGACTGCTGCAGTGTGTTAGTCATCATGTGAAATAAAAAGTACATGACTATATTTGCTTTACAGTCAGTTTGACAAAGAAGTTCCAGATGACACATTTGGTTAGAAGGTCCCTGATACATTTACTGACCTTAGCTCTTGATTGTTATAAACAAGACTGGTACTGTGACTGAAATATAACTATATGAAGTGATACTGAATCAAATTGAATCAAATCTGAAATCAAATCAAAAGGGGGCCTTGTGAAATGAATCAGATCCAACTAGTCAGTGATGATACCCAGCTCTTTTCAAGGCTTTTTCCCCATCATGTTTTCGTCAAAGGTTCCTTCTTAGTTGCTTTTCACACCCTCCTTTCCCACCACCTCACTCATGCTTTCTTCTCTCTCTCCCTCAACATTGTGTCAATCATTTCTGTGATAGTAAAAACATTGCAAACATTACATTAGTTTAAATTTAATAAAGATGTCATAATGTAAAGTCAGACTGTAAGGGTCAGCACCATCACGAGCAGAAGGTAATGAACAGTGCAGAAAATAAAGAACTTTTTCCACAATATGCCCGAAAGCAATGAGAGCAGGAACAAAACTAGTGGACACAATGTTCAGTAGCTATAGGAGTGGATTTGATTGGCTGCTCCAATTCCTCCCCCCGAGCTCTTCTGCTGCTGCAGCAGTCGGAAAGCTATCATATCTTCCCTTGCTACTGGGGAATCAAACTTGTGCTGGCAAAGATTTGCAGCATGGGAATAAAATCTGACACCTATATGTAATATTTCAAGGCTACAGAGTAACTCTTTTTGGCCTCTTACCATCTGGCTGTGGTTATTTTGTACATATGAATTAATCACTCAATTATAACCCACTCTCTATGTTTTTCTATGTCTGTAGTTTGCACCTCCTCTCAATTTTTATCTCCACTTTTTCTCAAAGAACCAGAAAATTCACAAAAAGAGGGAAGCAACAAAATCACTAAACAACACAGGTGAAGACAATGAGCACAAGTGAGAGGGTGACCTTGCTTCATCCTGGAAGAGCCTAATATTTCATCAGCGAACACTAAGGGCACACCTGCCTCACAGCTTCACTCAGGTTCCCACATCTGCCAACGGCTCGCTCTGTGCTTCATCCCTCTGAGGAAGCATCAGGGGAGGAAAGGAGGAAGAACGAGGGAAATAAAACACAGGAAGACAAAAAAAACCTACAAAATCTCATGTGGGTTTACAAAGAAATTCAGGTACATTTGAGGGAACCTGAAGGTGGCTTTGAAAAGACGAACCACAAAAAAAGAGTATTGATACTGTGACAAAGACGGGGAAAGCAGAAGAGTGATGTACAGAAATGATAAGGCACTTCACGGTAAGCCACCTACCTACTGAGCCGTATATTTTAGTCTGTCGCAGCACATAGGGACTGCACCTGTGTGGTAAGTGTCACTGTGTGTGACTTCAGAGACACTCAAAAAGCCAATTCTCAGTACTGAGCCCCAGACAACCCAATCAACAACAGAACAGAATTGAATTATATAAGCTTGTTAGGGAAGGAAGTGGCATCATGTGTTTCCGAGACAGTGTTTTTTCATCAGCAAGAGAAGTGAAACCATAACAGTTTTGACATCTTAACATGCTGATCCATTCAGTGTTTTTAGTTTAAAGTCATTCACTTCTCTAAGTCGAGGTTACTCTGACATGGAAGCCACTGACCACAGGCAGCCACTACATGCTGACAAATATAAGGTCTCATTTGTTGCTGTGTAAACTGTCTTGACGGGCTGTATGAGTGTGGGTGTGCGTGTAGGTGCCAAGATATTTTTGACATCATGAGATCATGGAGATCGACCACATGTGACCGATGTGTTGATGACAGAGATGGTAAAAATATTTATTTGTGGTCAGAAGAGAAATTGTTTTATCATTATTTTAACCTCTGCCTGAATGCACCACCAGTTTGTAGACAAGCTATATTTTATGCTTTTTTGTCAAAAACAAAATTAGCTGCCATGATAATAATGTAATAAGCTCATAATTGCATTCAAAATGTTTTATTTTTCAGTTAACCCTTGGCTCAGCCGCTTTGACAAACTCTATACAAAGAAACAAAAGTTAAATGAACGAGCAGGCAGAGTGCATCTAACTTACCGTGAAAGGGTGGACTTTTGGTATGGTAACAACCTTACGGATGAGACATTAAGATGGTTTAAGATTGATTAAAGACTGAGGGTTTTCCCCATGTCTTGATAATAGGATAGGCCTAAGCCATTTGCAGCAGGGTAGGAAAGTATTAGTGTCTTATTAGATTAATCAGCTACTGGCAGCCTGCACAGTGAACAGGCAATATCAGTGTGTGAACTCTGATAACAAAGCTAATAGGTGTGATAGAAACTTGTACAGTTTGGTTCTGTCCATTTACAGAATAAATGCATGATATGATCAACAAGATACCATGATTTGCTGATAGAAACGTGAAAAAGTTGTTTATCTGTACCAGCAGGTATGAATATTTGTGCGGATTTGTAAGGCCGATAAGGTAACACATTAACGATGGGCGTGCCATGACCATCTGTCTGTGTCTCTTTCACTTTGAATCATTGTGTCCCATGTAAATCACCTAACCAGAGTCTCCTCTGGAAGTCCCTGAGCTCCCTTACCCTGTTGGTTCCTCTGGATCACTGCCACGGACTTCCTGCTACTGTGGACCAGCCTGCACTCAAGCATCAGTCTCTTCATTTCAACTTCATTATTACAAACTCTATCACTGATATGCTACTACTATAGACCTGAAGACTTTCATTCAACAGCATTTCAACTACAATCACTCTGTCACCATCAACATGCGGTTCTCAATGATAGTATGCATAATTATTCTATTATCACTGGCACTGTAACCATCTGTCTGTTAGTGGTGGGAATCACCACTGGCCCCACCATACAATATTATCACGATACTTGGGCCACAATACAATATTATTGCGATTTTAAACATTTTCCTAAACAGTGAGTATTGCGATACAATTTATATAATTTTTTCAATTGTTTGGCCAATTCAACATTTGCCTTTCCTTTATGTTCGTCTTATTTACACAGTATTTTATTTCCATGTTGCACATCTTGCAAACCTTATATATTTTTTTTTTGTACTAACTTTCTTCTGCTCTATGATGTCACCTTTGCCAACCTCACTGGACAAACAGTTGATTTTATTTTTCCATTATCATAGATTTGACTTCATATTAACAATTAATTTAAAAAAATTGATACTTGGTGGATAAGACGATACAATATATCACCAGACAAAATATCGTTGCACTATGCTGTTTTGATTTTTTCTCTCATCACTGATGTCTATGTACTACTGTTGTTGTTGTTGTTGTTGTTGTTGTCTCCATCCCTCTCTCTAATCCCAACACAGTCTCAGCAGATGACTGTCCAAGCTTCCTGCCTGTTAAAAGGAACTTCTTCCTTGCAAAGCGTTACGCCTGTGGCAGTTAAAGTGGTGATCAGGATGGGTCTGGCCTTAAAAGATGGGACTCAATTTTACCCCATCTTGATGTTGGGTCTTTGTAAATAAAACAAAGAGCCAGGTCTAGACCAGCCCTTTTCGTGAAGTGTCTTGAGATAACGTGTTGTGAAGTGGCGCTGAATATATAAAGATTGATTGATTGATTGATTGATTGATTGATTGATTGGTGACAGTTCATGCGAGCCAATAAATGCTTCCACATGTTGGTTGTATGGAAGTATTATCAAGAGTTGATGACAACATAGTCATTTGTAAGGCTTATAAAGTACAGAAGATGGAAAGAGGAGCAGAACAACACTACTCAAACACTCACACTCTTTACCATGCTTCTCCTAAAGTCTCACTCTGAACAGCATCAAAAGAATACATTTACTATTCTCGTAAAATCAATCAGTACATCAATCATAAAATAACTGTATGTACAGGGTATTAACAGAAGCCGACATGACTTTGAAAATATCAGCACATCAGATACTTGCAAATGTCCAATATTGTGCAAACACACCTCACCTTTAAGGAAGCCCGGACTTCCTGCCCTGTAAAGGTATAAAGCTATAGTGAGAACTAATAGTTGGTTGCTGTTTGTACACAAACTAGTCAAAATAGGCTTCACCCCTCCGGCTCAAAGAGGGAGAGCAGCGGTGGTCGAGTGAGCTTGAGAGTGAATAAAAAGAGGGAGGGGAATTAAAGGGGATTATCAAAGTCATTAGGATTCATCCTCAAGGGAACATGAATGTCTGTGCAACATTTAATGGAAATCACTTCAGGAGTTGTTGATATATTTCAGAGTGAACCAGAGCACAACCCTGCCACCCATTTAATGACATTAACATGGCTACTAATGCATAAGTGAAGTAAGGTGGTATTGTGTTTATCAGAGCAGACCTTCGGGAGCGGCTGAGAAAGACGCCACAGCATTCCTTTAACAAAAAAGACGACTTATAGCAGCAGTGTGTTGCATTGCTTTATCCCGTCCTGTCATACATCATATCCTGCCACCCGTTTCCATGACCTCATCATCTCTACACCCTCTCCTGCATGTTATCTCCAGGTTTCAGCCCAATGTTGTAATAAATATATAAAATCTGCAGAATGAAAAAACGCAATGCCACTGTCTGACCACGGGGATTATCTCCAAAGCATGCTGCTCAGCAACTGGAATACCAGTTTATAGAGGATCGACCTTTGACCCTGTGTTAAATGGCTTTGGAGCCAAACATAAACAACCCCTCCGCTCGCCCTGGCCCTACGTCATACCATAAAATGGTCCACACAAAGGAAAAGGGCTGACCTTCACTGTCTTGGAGGTGTTCATGAGCTGAAGTCCACACAAACAAAAGCACACACACACTTGGACAGTCGGTACCATGACAGGTCCACTCTCCAGCCAACTACAGAAAACAACAGAGCTTTTATCTGGATCCAGCTGCTTTGACGAAGAGCACACAGGAGAGGACGGGACAGGGCAGGGAGAGGAAAATAGACAGATAGTGGAAAAAGAAAGAGAAACGAAGCGCAGAGCCAATCAACTGGCCAGAATAAAAACAAAGGGTTATCTGTTGAAGCTCTGTGATGAGAGAACTTCGATCTCCAGAGAGCGCTACAAAGCCCTGATGGAGCCTGTTAAGCTCCTGCTTCGATTCGGCTTCATGCTGCTGATCAATTAGAGAACAGCTGAACCAGCTGCTGACCACACATTCCGTTTTTACAGGTTTCAGGCAGAAAGTCTCGATTGTACCGCGTGTGTGTGTGTGTGTGCGGCCTGGACCTCACCCAAGCGTCAAAACATTATCTGATGGAGGCAGATAGAAATGAAATGTCAGCACACTGGTTTATCTTGGTCCATGTGCATGAACCAAGTTCTAACATGTATGAATGAGGTCATAAAAACTACGGTGTATACACCTTTTTTATGGTGTCATTTTAGGTCAGTGGGTGTCCGACATCGTAGGGTCACAAAATATAAAAATGATACTGTAAATCTGGTCTTCAAGTATAGTGAGAAATCAGTAGAGCCAACAGCTTTTATATTATTTTTCCAGAATAAGGAAAAAAAAACACACACACAAGGACAGTCACAGTAGTTCTCCCAGTTTTCCAACGGGTCTCTGTGCTCCGATGTTCCTGCCAGCTTAGGTGTGAAGAAAAGGTGTCAACAGGAACATTTTCCATACAGGCAACCTCAGCTTTCCTTACACATGCAAGTGAACCATGTCATGTTGAAAGGTGTCAAATGGCTGTAAAATCAAACCGCATCAGACAGCAAACACTTCTCTCCTTGTCCTTGTCGTAATCTTTAAGCTCATGTTAACACAAGACTTGGCCTTTTCTCAGAGATATCATGCTGATCAGTTTTCCAACATTTGTCATTTTTAGGGAAAAATGATCCAACCCCAACAGGGAAAAAAAATTGGACTCAGTTCAGAAACAGATTTTGATGGTTTCTAAATAACTTCAGTCCTTTATTTGACAATATCAAATGTTAAAACTGAAAATGTAATTGACACCGACATCACATCTTTTAGACGTGATGTCGGTGTAGGTACCAGATGTGTTCGGGCCTACTGATGACATCACGCTATATGATTGGTTTACAGTTTGTTCTGATGACGTAGAAGATTGGGGTTGGTCCGGACATTACAGAAGCAGTTTTCGCAGGATTAGGTTTCATAGAATTGTAGTTCTTTGGAGAAAACATGGACGAATGATACGAAGCAATCGATCGCTACTTATCAAAGGGGACTCATGACAGCAGCACTATCGCCTCTTTTAGGTTGCCAAAGGAAATATGGAATAAAAGCAAAACTAGCTATTGATAAATAGAGCTCCTGGGTACTTTTAAAAAAAAAATTCTTTAAAGAAGTTAACATATACAATTAAAGCCATTAAAATAACGGTGGAGTAAGTTGTAATTTTCTGTGTTATATGAAGAGAAAATTTTGAGGTCAATTGAATGATCAAACGGATGTAAAAAAAAATGTGAGGGGCTTTTAACTGAGCATATTTGACTTATTAAATAGAGCGCAATGTAGTTTGTCCGAGTGGACTGGACGCAGTGTGATGTCTTTAACAGGCGCTGGGCCCCGAGCAGATCTGGTACCTACACCGGTATCGTGTTGCAGAACAGTTGGGAAACGGACAACAAAACACTGAAAAAGTTGCTGATGCTAAAAATACAACCTGGAGGAACATTTTCCATCTGCTGAGATGAATTTGCAACAGGTTACAAACATGACTTTGAATAAAAACGGGCATTCAGAGAGGTTCGGTTTCTCAGAAGAATAAAAAAGAGGAGGATCTCCACTTGGAGAGAGACTGCTTGAGCAAATGGTTGAACAATTTTGGAATCATGTTCCTCAGCGTGACATTGGAAAGAATTTGAGGATTTCATTATCTGCAGTCAATGATATTATGAAAGATTCAGAGTATCTTAGGAAATCTCTGCACAAAAGGGACAGGGCTTCAAACCAGTACAGGGTGGCTATGATCTATGGGCCCTTGAGTGCTGCATTAAAAAAAGATGTGACTCTGTAGTGAAAATCACTGCAATCACTGACATCACTGCGCAGGCTACAAGTTCCTCCCTGAAACCAAAGGTTTAAAGACAATGCTAAGACACTACTTCTTTGGGCCTTTCAAAATAGACTAGTGGAAACCATGGACGCTCCATCCTCTTCTCCAACAGCAAAAACAGACTTTGCGAGTATATTTAGCAGAGCCGCGCTCAATACGCTTATGATACGGAGCTGATGCGCGTCCTGTATGTGATGCTGCATTGATTAGAATTGCAACCTATTTGCTGCGTAAAGGCGACATTTACGCTCAATACGCATCCTGTATGTTTTAGCCTTAAAAGAGGAGAAGGATCATGCAGTGCTTCCACATTGCAAAGTTCCTAAGACAGCATCTTGGCATCTCATAGTTTACACATCAGGAGAGGCAAAATTAAGAATATGTACAGGTTTTCAAGCAACATGTGCTGCCATCCAGACAGCAACCCTTTGTCATGGGAGACTCTTTTTATCTTAGTAAGTCCCCGCCAGACATCTTTGTGCACAGCTGACCATGGAACAAGATTCAAGGTGCTACATGGCCGTGACAGCTGTTTTAACTTGAAAACATTTGGCATATTATGAAAACAAAAATGACAGAGAAATGAATAAAAACTGTTGAGTAGCTGAAACCCAGAATCAGGCAAGAATGGGACAACATTTCACAACAACATTTTCAGTTTCAACATTTGATATCTAGTCTTTGTACTCTTAAATTCAATATATAGGTTGAATAACTTGCAAACCATAACATTCTGCTTTACTGGTACTGCCCCCCTCAAATTAGACTGAAACATTCTTGATTAGTCAGGAAATTGTAAATTCATATATTTCTGTGGGACTTACCCATCCTCCTTGACTCTCAATCCAAGGTTGAATTTGGTTGTCCAGGTATAACGTCATCCACTCTATGATTCTGCTGACCAGTGGACTCATCTCCTTCTCCACGCACTCGACACACAGCGCCCCGCCGAACGCAAAAAGCCCTACGATGCGGCCCCAGTTGACTCCGTCCCGAAACACCTCGTCCATCACGTTCTCGAAGCTCTGGTAGGCCGTGGCCGGCGTGATGTGCAGCTGGTTGTGCAGATCACTGAAGGCGAGTGCATAACGCAGCTCAAACTCGTTGGCAGAGTCCCTGAGGGCCTCCTTTACCGCATCCATATTTGCAGTGTCCGGCAACTGTTGCTGCCGGAGCGGGGAAGCTGGAGGGGTTCCAGGACTTGTGCCGTTTAAAGTTCCGTTGGGGTGTGTCGCTACCTGCTGGTCCTCACTCGACCCTGCCCCAGCCCCATCAGTCCTGTTTGGCTCTAAGAGGTCCATGTGGTCAAGAGGATAATTTCTCTGAGAGAGTTTATAGTTAATGTAGAAAACCACCAGTTCTCTGTTTTGAGACATTTTGTCTTTCGATCAGCCTTTTCTCTTTGCTCCGTTCTGTCTCTGCTCCTCTCTTGGTCAAGCCTCGCTGTGTTAGAGTGAACACACACTGTGCAAGGCTTTCTCCCTGCGCCTTTTTCTCTTCAGATCCACATGGTCAGCTGCTAACTTGGGGGGGTGAACATACACAAGGCTGACAAATCAGCTCAGACCCTGTAGAGAGACAATGAAAGGTCAAATTCTGTACAGCCAATAAGCATCCTGTGATTTTAAACAGTACGTGTGTAAGTGAAGAGGTGCGTGCATGGAGGAGCTTAGACTTTCAAATTAAATCTGGACAGGTGGGGTCAAAGGGCGGCTCTCTAATTGGACTGTTACACATCGAGCAGATGGCAATGGTCTTAATGAGGTGATATTAGAGCGAATGGGTGCATATATGTGTGCGCTAAAGTAAGAGAAAGCGACAGGCAGTAACAGGGACAGGGGGGGGGTAAGGTTTAGGTAGGTAGAGATCACGGAGACAGTCTGGGCTTGAGCTTTCAGGTAGACAGTCACCATTTGTAGTCAATGACCTCTGACCTCCAGTCAGAGTTTGTCTCAGCTCCAGCCTGTCCTTGATACCTACACACTCATTTGCATACGGTCACACATAAGCATGCCCTTGAATTATCATCGAAAAGCAGACTTTCCAGCGCTACACTGGACACAACCCTGCTTTATTTTTAAGAGTCAACATAAAATATAAAAGTGCAATATTTAAGTACATGCTGGCTTCCCCTTCTGCCTCAACACACAATCATTTGTCCTCAAAGGCTAAAGAACAAGGTCTTGTACAAGATCTGAAAAAAAAAAGAAATCTAATTAAGTAAAACTGCTTTCTTCACAATAATATGAAGTTTTCAGTGTATATTTGGTGGCAAATTCTAAATTATTCTGAAGTCATAAACATTCCTGTCAAGCAAATCTTGGAAAACATCAGTAATCTTTAAGCCCTGATTTATTATACAGGAAGGAAACCAGAATGTTTAGTGAAATCTGGTGGCTCAATTTCAGATCGAAATGCTTCCCTGCTCACCCCTCCCGTTGGTGTAGCAACAGTGGCCCTCGAGGACAAGCAGCTCCTGTTGTGAAAGATGTGTATGATCCTCCATTTTTCCCATCAAAAACCTCCAACAGTTCAATTTTCTTTGGACACAAGACCAGTTACTCTTCTCTAAGCCGTTCCTTTCATGAGGCCACTCACTAAATACAAAATCTCAAAAAATGTGACAGATCAACATGGCAGCCCTGGTGGAGGGGTGCCTGCTCTTATGTAGACACAGTACAAAAGCCTCATTCTCAGTGAACAAAAACCGTAGGATTTTTATACTCAAGTGGTTATATACTTATTAACATCATATGCCATTACTATGAAGTTTACCATTCTGCAAATTCTACACAATTCTACACACTGCATCTGTAAGATGTGACACACAAGCACATTAGAAACCTTTCAAAAAGGAACCAATGTTGGGGGTTGGATTGTAGATAAAACTATGGTTAATTAGCTGATTTTAAAAACATGACAGTGTGAAAAGTGCAAGAGTTCAGAGCAGCAAGTACACTAAACAACAAAGTGCACAACAGAAGAGTTATGAACAGATACAGTATATATCCTCTAAAAGTTTCCAGTCGGAGCTGCATTGATTCCTCAGTTAATTCTGTGGCCAGTAAAACGGAGATCTTATCAGCCAGTCATTTGGCATTTGATTCACTTATCAAGCAGAATGGCACACATCGACTGATCCAAGCTCCTTAACTATGGGATGTGTCCAACAAGAAAAAGACAAATATTTGAAAAATTGAAAACAATGTGATACATCATGTTAAATTTCAGGGCTGCTGAGGTAAATCCTTTGTTGTAAATGTTATTTTTGTAGTTTTAGTGCAAAGTTACAGGGTGAACCCTCTGAGTTTCTGTGAAGGGGACATTTTTGTCTCTTTAATGAGAAAGAGTGTTTGATGATGAGAAACAAGATTTAAAAAACATGTGCTTATCAGTCATATACATCCTGTGTTTCTGTCTATTGACAGTATGATTCTCATCAGCTAACACTGTCTAAAGTACTCGAGTGATGAGCTCAGCGAGATAGACAATTTAATAAATTAATTATTTTTTAGACATAAATCAGAACCAGCTTATGTACTAATGTAGTCTTTGGCTAATGGCTGTAATTAGTGGAACATTTTTATTATGATGTAAAGTAAAAAATGACTTCATTAAATTTTAATGTCAATATCAGGCTGCCAGTAAATGAAGTTTAAATGGACCCTCAGCCCTGAAACAAAAGAAAACCCAAGAGAGCATCCTCTGACAAAGCCTTTCCCTCATCTTCTGCTGCTACCCATCATTCTCCTGTAATTTTCTGACATTAACTGTATGCAGACACACAAAAACGTGTAGGAGGAATCTGACCTGCTTATGATCCCTGTGTGTGTGTGTGTACCATTTATCATGTGGGCACCTGACCTTTCCTTCAACAATATTGACATTTAAACTGATAACAGGTTGGAACTAATAATGATTGTGTGAAGGGGGGGTCCATGCAAATAGAGTTGGGTAGATTACATAATACATACTGTAACTACCCTACTTTACAGCACAAAAGAAGTCAGATGGAGTTCCTCTTGGCTCCTGGCCAAACAAGTTAAGCGCTTCAGTAGCAGCAAGCCCACAAACTTCTTACAAACGGACGTCAAGCTGACTAGTTTGGCCATAATTCAGAGTAAAAGAAACATACACAGCATGTTAACAGCAGATTAAGCCCCAGAAGGCAGCAGTGTTTACAATGGCCACATGGTCCCCAGCTACCAGCACGTGGCTCGCGTGTTAACAGCCCAGCTCCGATGTAAACACCAAGCAGCACCTATAGGAATACCGACGTGCCGCGACGAAAAGTAGCACCTGAACGCAACATTTCTAAAGGTATTCGCTCAAATATTAACTCAAAACGCAAACTTAAGTCTGTGTAAGTTACTGTCCAAATTCCAGCGTAATAAACATGAACAGATAAAACAACCAGGCTGTGTTCGCGACACTACACTGCCTCCGTAGGCTGCGTTTACTGTATGGAAAAGCTCCCTGTGCATTTTAATGTAAATCTCTGGGTTTATAATGAATTCACAGCCCCATTTTGATCTTTGATATGAAGACTTCATATATAAAACCTACCATCAGCGTCTTGCGAGCAGTGAGGAAAAACTGGAGATAAACCCTCGCTTCGATCGCCGCGTCACTCAGTGAAAAACCTCCCGAATCTGTCTGCTGGTGTCCGTTTGTGGCTGTGTCAGTGTAAAACGGCTGTCAAAATCAAAGACTGTAAAAAAGCTACTTTACATGCGTGAGTGTATACCTTAGCACGTCCCCTCCTACATCTCTCCCTTTGCATGCCCAGCCCTCCCCTATTACGTAACACGACCACTTCAGGAGCCGTCGGAATATCTGGATCACGATCACACCGACTACCACCGTGACTGCTCGTTTGATACAATTGAACCTAATAACGTAACCCAGTACAAACGACTCCTGCTTCATTATACAACCTTAGGATAAACTTCAGATACCGATATTTAAAACACAATTAACATCGCTTATTTAAAGAACTCATCCGCGGGATATGCTGCCTACCTGTGTCGATGTGTTCACACAAACTCAAATAAAAATGACAAGTTTGATTGACTTTCGCCAAGCTTTTCCTTGTATTCAACAAGCAATATGGTATGAAAGATCAAGAGCTAGTCTTACAAATTGAATTTACTCCTGAGTCCCTGGAAGCAGCACAGGCCAGTCCCCTCTCCTGTCATAAACACTAGGCTAAGTGAGACCTTTAATCACAGCGTATAAAATCACCATTTTGCCACACCGCCCTCTGTTTCAGCCCCACGAACACTTAACCCCTCTCTCTATCAGCAGTATAATAGTGATTTTTTAGAGAAGCCCTTTAGAAAAGCCCCAGCACCTCCTGTTCTAACGTTATTCTTACTGGATATGTAGCCTACTGAAGATGGCTGTCACTGTCAAATGAGGAGTCTCAGTGCAGTCGCATTTCGCACACTATGTTCATAAAAATGTACTTTACATTTGCTAATTATTCATTGCAGTTTGCACACACACGCTGCATAAAACAGACTAAAACCTGACATGGAAAGCACACAGGGAACAAGATGATGGCTTCGCATTCTTACAAATCTGTCGACCTGTCTGCTTCCTCTAAGAAGCTTGATTCAGAAAGGGATGGGAAATCCACCCTATATACCCTCCTTTCTCTCATTATTTCGTCAACATATCGAGCACAATTATAAGTATCGTATTCATGTATCAACCCGAAACTCTTACTTGTAAGGGGGTCTCCATAAAATCATGTCTGGTGGCTCCCAATCCAGACCCCGGCTGGTTCTAGCCTGTGTGGCTACGCCGACGGAGATCACCCGAACAGTCCGCTACTGGCTAGCACAGATCCGCCCACAGCTACGTTCACTACGTTACGTTCACTTCACCATACCAGCCTGTTCAGTCCAGACAGGTGACAGCTCCAACCAACGGGAAGAGTATGCAACTCAAGCGGGATTACGACCAAAATTCACCACTTTCTGCGATTCACTCCTGCCGAGTTTATGTAGCAGAGGTGGTTGAGTTAATACAAGTCTCAGAAGCGTTAGCGGCACACAGCTAATGTTAGCGCTTACTCGCTAACAGTGAACCATTTTGCCATGTTAGTGAAACAGTCTCTGGTTAGGGCTTGGCGAGCTTCGTATAAATTGATAGTTACGGTTTACTCACTTATTGTTAGCCTATCCAGTTACTTTCATGGTTTAATAACGGGGCTTAATGTTGCAGCTGTTAGGCAGCGCTCCACTGTACTTACCAGGACAAAGGACGTGACAAGTCTCCATGGTAACCTTTGTTACCCCAAATTCTACTGAGTCGTCCAGGATGCGGCCCGCGGGAAGCCCCGCCCATATGGCTACATCACAGAGCGTCATTCGGAGAAAGTGGGGGAACTTCAAGATTTGGCAATATCCCAAAATTTGAATCTAGAAATCAACGTCAGACGATTGAAATGGTAAACAAATAAAATGGTAAAATTCCGCATGC
Source organism: Xyrichtys novacula (assembly GCA_962446985.1). Lineage (NCBI taxonomy): Eukaryota > Metazoa > Chordata > Actinopteri > Labriformes > Labridae > Xyrichtys > Xyrichtys novacula. The sequence continues at coordinate 28,048,881 of OY660867.1, forward strand.
AAAAATCAAAATTCACAAGGTACTCTCCAAGCTTGTCTGTGATGCTGCTGTGACAAAAAAATTTCCCCCATGGGGGATCAATAAAGGAATATTCTATTCTATTCTATATTCTATTAGTGTTTTGATTGGATTCACTATGTTGACTGATCAAATTAGGCTTCTGACAAAAACATATGTATACAAAGAGCTTATATTTTTGTATATTTATCTGCAACTTTGAATTTAAAGCTTCCCATTATAAAGACCAATTTTGTGTAATTATGTGATTAGTTAAGGTGTCATATACTTTTTCATTGTTAGATTGACTAAATGTATATATACACTAAGTTTATAAATTGTTTTTAATGAAGAATTCTTTAAACTTCTTGTCACTCTTGTTTGTATACTAGTGTAATATGCCTACAATGTAGGCTACTGATTGTCCTAACTTGAACTAAAATTAAAAGAAAACATTACTTGAAAAAGTCCCATTTTAAGTTGTGCCCTTCACTCTCCTGTCGCTTTATCAGCATCCTTAAAGTCATGGATTTAGTCTTTAGTCTTATTTCTGAGATTTAGCTCAATATTGTATTTCTTTGTTTCTTCTACAGCATTTTTTTATTCCTTTGTCATGAAATACTTTATATTTTAATGTTATTTTTAGTTTATTATCATCCTTTGAATGGTGTAATTGTTCCCCCTTTTCTTCCGTAATTACCTTTGAATTGCTCCTCTATTTCAATAATGTTTGGCGCTTGCCTCGTCTCATCCTCAAATGTTTCTATTAAGGAAACTTAATCGGGTTTTATAAGACAAAATCAATCCAAATTAATTAGTTTTTAATAAAGCTTTCTAGGTATGAGGAGTAATATCACCAAAGTTTCCTGGAGCAGTGTTGTAACTTTCAAATCATCTATTATGAATGAAGCATCAGTTAAGCAGCATAGTATTCAAAATGTACCTCTGGATTCAACTCCCTCACTATTTCACATGGTTTATGTTCAATATTAGTATGACATAATGCAGAGCCTGTCAGCTGTTACATAAGGGAGCAGTAACAACGATGCCTTTAAATCATTACAGAAAAATCTACTTTGGAAATTGCTTACCCTCTGTTTCATTACTTATCTGGTAACTAACTGGTCACTACAATAAGACTTTCAGTGTCTCCAGACAGCCTGTTGGTTCTTACAAATTTCTGCCACAATGGCATTCAGGACTTTTCAATTTCTTTAATCAGTGTGAAATGCATCAGCTTTAGATGAGATGTTTTCACATAGTGTGCTCAAACTTTGAAGGCAGGGCCTCACATTCAAACCTTGAGCAATTTCATGCAGATAACAAGTTTTAGCACAGTGCCATCATGTGGACATCTTTACATGGAGGTGCAGAAAATAGCTCCTCTGAATTGGTCAGTGTGGCAAACTTTTGGTTTAAAGAGAGAGCATAAAGAACAGCATCAAGTAAGTTTATGGGACATTAACAAACTGCATCTTGGTTGTGTCATTGCTGTTAGAGTGTGTGCGGTACAGAGCACAATAAGAGTTAATGACAGTATTAAACAGGCCTTAGAAGAGATGTTAAGAGATTTTGTGTCATTGCACTGGTTGATTTTCAATCCCATTTATGAATTAAAAAAAAAAATCTTAAAAGACTGTAGAAATATGTTTGAGAAGAAGCATGAGCATGAGCTATGATTCAAAAATTAAGTGTAAGCTCATATAGGGTATTTAACATGTTTAAAGTCTATCACAGCTGATTTTTTATGTCAAGGATTCAGACATTGGGTGCCAAAGACTGAAAACAGGGGATACAAACAGAATAAAAAAGACTGATTTTATGAGAGTACATGTATTATACAGAAACAAAGACAAGTCAAGGAATAAGGGGAATACTATCAGACAGTCAACAATCAAAGCACTGAAAAGTGTATATGTTATGGGGCTATTAAACTGAAATATTGAGCCTGTTAGACACCAGTTTTGTCCCCATCACTGAAAGAGTCACCAGAGTGGATCAGAATTAAGGTTTATTGACACTTCACCAAATGCTCGGAAGATTACATCACAATATTATGTATAGAACAGTATAGCATATATTTAGGTATCTTACACTGAAAACTTTACAGTCATCATTTTGTCATATATATATTTATATATATATTTATATATCCCTCAGCTTGAAGGAAGAAAAGTAGACATCCATAGTTGCGGGGGGAAAGGAATGCTTCTCAAAAAATACTTAAATGCACTGTAAATAATTACATACATCCTTCTTTAAAAAAAAAAAAAAAAAATGCACGGAACAAACTGCTGAGGATCCAGGATGCAGAGACTTCAGTGTTTCTGTTGATGTGACTTTTGGTTTCACTTTGTTCCTGAACCTTCCTGCTGCTGAACTCTCCTGCTGAATGTGTCGAAACACTGATGGGGATTCAGACCACTCACAGCAGGTCTATACACTGGGTGGTGTTAATACATGTGATGTGCAAAACAGGCAGAAACAAGAAGAAAAAAAAACACAATGTCACATTATAGGGCCACAAATTGGTTCAGTGGATGGTGTTTTTAGCCAGTTGTGTTACGAATGACTCCATGTAAAGTTCTTTGAAGTAAGGCTTAGCAGGACAACACGCAAAGGAATGCAGAAACAAAATGATAGAGGAGCCAGTATTTTCAATGTAAACCTGGAAAAAAGACTGCGGTCAATCTTTGATAATGCTGAAAGAGATGCAGATTGTTTCCTGCAGCTGAATCTCCCGCTATCCAATGACAAAGACATAAGAGAGAACATTAAAGTTGCTTTGCTTTGGGTCGGGCACTGATACTTGAGGCTTCAGATGTTACAATATGTTTTGATTAGATCAACAAACTCACAATAAGAGCAACACTGATAGTGTCATTGTTTTCTGACAGGCACAGGTGGCCAAAAGAGATTTCAAAAAGGGCAAAGTGTGAGGTTCACCATATTCATTAGTACAGTCCTTTTTCCTCTCAGCATGTAGTCATACTCTTTTCAATTCTTAAAAATAAACAGGACATCCAAACCAACAAAATTACAGATACAGGGTTTGCAACATTATCAATAAATTAATTGTTTACAGTTCTTTTCTAGTGATTTCAGTTTGAGATGAGAGTCAGGGGGTTGATGGATGACTACAGTCAGCAGAGAGTGCCGGTCACAGTGCTGTTCATCCCAGGAGAGAAAAGAGAAAGGACGGGGTTAGGACTTCTCTACAAGCTGAGTGCAGTAGAAAAGCTGAACACTTTCACAAGTCCTGAAGAGAGACAGAAAAGCTACAGTCTCAGTCTTCTTCATCTTCAAACCAGGGCCCCTTCTGTTTCCTGTTTCTCCAGTCAAACAGAGGGGGGAAAGTGTCTCCGGTGTCCACACATCAGTGTCCGCTGTCATCTCAATTCCTCCATTCTCCCCCCCGACCTGATCCTGCACCCACACACTCTAGGATGCAGGAGATGGCATGTGTGCCCCCTCTGAAGCAGCGATGTGGAAGACTGAGCCGATGCGTAGGAAGAAGCGCCTGAGGATGGCCCGCAGCTCTGGGATCAGGTCAAACTGCATCATTTCACACAGGTGGGGGTAGTAGCAGGATGCATGGGGCTTGAACTGGAACAGAAGAAGATGGAACATTTCAAAGAGCTCTATGATCAAACAGGCTGTCCAACAGAATTTAGGTTTTTCTTTGCTAACCTGAGCATCTGCCAAATGTATTTGGAAATATTCAGAATATACACAGGAAAAGGAAGGGCGGTGGCTCTAGTGCAAGGATGCTGTTGGCAGCTCATAGAGTTCACAGCAGGATTTGGAATAATTAGGTCATTTTTGGTCCAACTCAAGTGCATATACATATATTTTATTTTTCTGTTCATAGGGATAATTTCCCTGATAAAACTGCAAGTTAATACAGTTTGCTGCACTTGGATTTGTTTGAACAATTGTCCCAAATTCACAGCATGATGAGCACAACACAGCAGTGCCAGCAGGCCTACTTAACAATACGGATCTATTTTCTGTCGATGTAGTGGTTTGTGTGGCACTGGTGTTTTCTTCTAAAGCTAGCTGCTGGGCGCCCACATTTTCTCCTGCTTCAGGCTCCCTGCTGGGTTGTTTTCTTACCAAAAAACTGCTATAGTTTTTGGAAAGAGAGCCTGAGTCATGGGCTGCCATGAATCATCAGTGAGTCACGCATTCACAGAGAGAGAGGATGACTCACCAGTGACAGCTCACCAAACTGTTTGTAATCACACATATATATGACATTATTTCGAAAGAAAATGTGAGAGAGGGTGACATAGTTTTTACACCCCCTGTGACTTCAAGTAAAAATTAACCCTCTTCAAATTCTGATCCTGATTCAGGTTAAATCAACTTCATAATTCAGGGGATGATGATGTTTTCAAATTAAAGTTTGTTTAGTTGTGCATCAGTCAAACTATTGCCCTTAAAGCTGCTGAGCATGATCGTTTTGTTTCAGCAGTGGCGCCCCCTGCAGGCAGACTGGAATTTATCTCGACACTGATCTTGTTCTTTACATGTTACTTTTATTCTGACAGAAGTATGTCATCCTGATTTTTCATAAGATCAAATTTATCACTCAGTGTAAGTATTATATTATAAACCCAAACAATCAGAGTAAAAATTAGAAAGAGGCTAACTGGTTAAAAACTGAACTGCAAAAAACATGGGAAACTTTACAGCTCTCTAGTTTTCTTGTGTACTAAAAATGTGCTTCGTCATTTTCTGTTGAGGTTTTGTTGACTACTCAGCTTTCTACTACATATTTATGCTGGTCAACATCTGTGTCAAGGTCCAGTGTGGGAACTGCGAAAAAACACTCATGTCATTATTGAGGTATTTAACTTTGAGAAATTTAACGAAGTGTGATTTCAGTGGGACTAGCCGAGTAACATGCATCTTAAAAAGCCAGTTTTGGTCTGACACACCAAGTTCATTGTTTTTAGTATTGTGAAAACACACTGCTGGCCCTGTTTATCATCATCATCAACATCATCATCATCATCATCATCATCATCACTTCAGTCTGCCTTATAACCAGAATAAAGCTCCTCACACGAGCTTTAACATACACTTGACTCTACTATATCAACGCTGTCCAATAAAAAACATGTATCTCCAAAATGTGTTTTTTTCTCAGGAAAATTAAAAAACAACTTTATTCATAAACTACCTTACAAAATAAAACCAAAACACTGTAATTAGACACAATTAGGACCTAAAATCAAAATCTATATTTACAGTCATTAGTGACCTGTTTGATATTTTAAACAGACTTAAGTGCTTTGCGTTGTGAGTGATACTGTACATATGTGTTTTTTTAATAATGCGCTCCAATGACGTTTGGTTATTTACGAACTTTAAGTATCCCGTTTATGTCACAGTCACACTACGTTGATAAACTATTGATAGCGAGCTATCCTACAGTTCCACATAGCACATTGGTTGTCAACCTTTTTGAGTCACTACTACCAATTAAACATGCACTAGTGTCCGCAACTGAGTGTGAGAGAGAAAACAGCAGCAGCTTTGCCTCTGGGGATGAACTTCAGCTCAAGAAATCTAATGTACAGGTAAGCAACACTGTCATGGTTAGAACAAAGTTTGAGGTCGGCATCAGTCCACATGAGGACATTAGTGTAGCATTACCCTGGACTGCTATGAGTCTGTCACAGTGTAAAGTCTGTTTGCTGACATGACAACTCAGAGCCAGGGCAGGATGATGTTATAAGATGATGTTATAAAATGGCTTTCCATCATTTGGATACCCAAAGCTACAGGTTGTTAGGGAAGATTATGGACCATACATGTATTGAAAAAAGTCCAGATCGTTCAAAGTGGAGATTCGTGTTTTTCATCGGACAGCAACAATACGTGTGTGTGTTTGCGTGTGTGTGTTTGCCTGTGTGTGTGTGTGTGTGTGTGTGTGTGTGTGTGTGTGTGTGTGTGTGTGTGTGTGTGTGCCGTGTGTGTCCTGGTGAGCAGCAGCATCAGCATCAGCAGGCTGTTCCAGGCCTCTCTGTGGCTCTCTGAGGTCAGACTGATGAAATAGGCCAGAGCTTCACTGCACACTCTGAGTGAGAAAACACCACACACACACATTTAGGGCATTTAGGACAAACACTAACTGTGCGGGCAACACTGAACAGAAATAGTTGGTTTGCATAAAAACTGCCACATGATATTACTTATAGTTGTTATTGCTTAAAAAAGGCAAAAAATTTATGTAATTTATGTGTCAGATAGCGTGCAGATGTATTTCACCAAATCCACACAGTGCGCCTCTTATCAATACACTATGAGGTCTGAGCATGTGTCAAAACAGCTCAGTCAGAACAGAATAAACACCAGTGAGTGACACAGCTGGTGCTGAGTTATCTCAGGTTTAGCATTTAGCGAGTCAATGACAAACAGGCCATGTTTGGAGGTAGTGAAATGAGTAACTGCAAAAACACAAGGGCCAACAATGTTTCTCTAAAAAGCAGTTCTGTTGTTTTGTTTCATCCGGAACGTAATCTGAGGCATAGACAGGTAGAAAAAGCCTGTTTTACACTACAGTCCAGCTGAAAACAGTCTTCCTTTTATGACAGCTGAACATCATTAGCTTCCATGATTTAAGTATTGACCGTATGAGTACATGAACCCTAAGTCCACTTGGCCACATTTGCTATCATTCTCCTTTTTTAATAAACAATACACTAATTCAGCTGATGAGTATAGACTCTTTATCTAAACCCTGATGAAAGTTTATTCCTCTGAGTCCTCAAGCTCCATTTTTGTCCGTAAACTATTAAAAACACAGCCAGATTTTACACAGGGTGGCATTCTGAACAATCTCACAAACAGCATCTGCTGCTGGAAATACTAACCATCAGTCCATCAGATCTGGGTCTGATTATAGCCCACCCACAGTAATAAAGAATCTGTTTGAGTAACCAGCCTGATGTAATCAATGAAACCTGGCCTTCTCAAACTGTGTCAAACTCTGAATAATGATAATGATGGTGTGTGCTATACTCACAGCAGCAGGCGTGTCTGGATGTCGGGCCACGAGTCCCGCAACTGAGGGTCAGAGTACATCCTGAACAGGATCCTCAGGCTGCAGGCCAGACTGCTGGTCTCCTGCTTCAGTAAGTTGGGCTTGGATTTCCCTTTAAAGCCTGAGGAAAAAACAGAGACACACCAACAACGACATCAACAAACAACAATAACAACAGAGCTTTTCTTAGACTTCAGTTTAAGACATGTTTGACCTATTTCACAACATACACCCTCCCTAGACTGATAAGGTTCAGAATTGTTTCACTGGAGTAAATAAAAACGGTTTATTTTGAATGATTATGAATGCAGAAGTTGTGATTAGTTTCCATCACACGCTACAATCTTTACACCACCTGATTCCTTTTTAGGTTTGTGGCTGTGCATGCTAGCTCTTTTGTACCCTCTTTGTCTGTTAAACATCAATGAAAGGCAAAACAACATCGCCTGGAGGTTAAATGTGTACGGACAGAAATGAGATGTCCTTGGATTAAGTCTGTGCTCGGATTTCCTCTCTTCTCTACACTCAGGTCGCCGAACAATAAAAGGAAACGCTAAAGAAGCACTGTCAGAGTGAGACTTTAACAAGATGGCATATTTTTTATGATCTACTTGTAAAATGTGAATCCTTCAGTATCAGACAGAAGATATGACTGTTTGAACACGTCATAGCACAAAGTAAACATGTTGATTTCATCTGTTCCAGTTCAGTCTAGGTAAGAACAAGCCAACCCTCTGAACCTTTGCACAAACTTATTGCCTTGTTATACTCAATACAACTTCTTCTCAAGAAACAATCAGTCTCTTTGACATGTCTCTAGAAATTCTCCTCCATATGATCCATATGAAAAAATCTATTTACCTGCCCTCCAGAGTGCTGTTCTCTGTTCATTGTTGGAGTTGAAATCCTTGGCGAAGGTGTGCGACTCCAGCAGACAGTCCAGTAGTTTGAAGAGGTGTGCTGAAGTCATGTGTTTGTACATTCCCTGATCTGTAGCCGCATCGCCTCCATCAGTCTCAGATTCTTCCAGAGCATCTCGCTGAAGAGAAGAGACAGATATCTGATATGATGCAGTGATGTACATTTCTGTCACACGCCAAGGCTACTGTTGCTTTTTGGCAGATTTAGCTTCAAGATTTTTCCATTAAGTGGCTGCTGTGAATCTGTGTAACATTCGTTCATACGGTTTTCAAAATAAAACCAAAAATGAAAAAAAAAAAGAGAAAACGAATTTTTTTTTTTTATATTTGTCTCTAAAATGAAATGAAAAGAAACAGATAACGGCTCATTTCTGATTTCCATTCCCTTCAGCTCAAATGAAAATAGGATAAATGGATAACAACAGTTTGATCTGATTTAGTCTTTTTCATCTGTAGAAAGTTTCGTAGGGGGCGGCACCCAGCTGTGTGTCTGATACATGTCCTTTTCCCCCTTAGGTTGTTCTAGGAACAGAACATTCTGACAGACATTTCAGAGCTTAGAGTTTTGCCATCCTAAAAAAGTGCTGTATGAGCTTTGAATAATTCTCAAGTCTTGCCTGTTGTTTTGCAACCAACACCTGATGTGATGGTCTGAATGCACTTTACTCTATTTCACAATTTCTATTTCTCTGTCAGCTTCCAGGTTCAGTTTGCACCATGATGCCAAAGGTTCACTTCCGGGTCTCAAAACTTTCTACAGACAAAAAAAAGTCTAAATCAGATCAAACTGTTGTTATCCCATTGATCCCATTTTCATTTGAGCTTAAGTCAACGGGAATCGTAAAATGAGGTGTTATCTGTTTTTTTATTTTCGTTTTAGAGACAAATATTTAGAGAGCAATTTGTTTTCTCGATTTTTCCTTTTTGGTTTTATTCAAAACAAATCAAATGAACAAATGATACACAGATTGCTGTGACCCACCTGTGCAGCAGCCATGTTCTCAGCATCCTCCTTCTTACTGGTTGCTGGGTAGAAAACAATATTGTCTATGGTCTGGATGAGTTCGAGCTGCACCACACATTTAATCAACAGGCCTGCAAACAGCTTCTGGTCTGTTACTCCTGTAAGACAGATGGATCAAAAAAGAGCGGTTATGAATATTGACTTTGAAGAGGGATTAAATATAACACAAGCAGTCCAATCTCTATAAGGTGTTTTGCAACCAACACCTGATGTGATGGTTTGAATGCACTTTACTCTATTTCACAATTTCTATTTCTCAGTCAGCTTCCAGGTTCAGTTTGCACCAGGAACCAACTTTAACTTGTCTTTAACTTGCACCAAGTTAAAGACAAATCCTATTTGGATGCTCACGGGCATCTGTTGTCAAATTAGGTGAAAGCTTATTTTTGTTAACAGAGAAACCACATTAGGATGAACAATAATGTTTCAAATGCATTGAAACTGCGTGAGAAATGTTGTTGCCTTCAAATCAATGCATGTGAAACCCTGAGGAGGGCACAGAACTAGCACTAGGGTTCACATTAGATGACAAAGACGGGGCTGGAGGGACACCAATGACAGAGAATGACACCAAAACACTCACTGGCGCTGGACTTTCCCTTCCATGTGTCATCACTGGAAATCTGGCTGTGTCCTCGCTCAGACAGAGCTCTGTCATAGCTGCTCTGAGACTGACTGTCAAAATCAGCATCCTGTAGAAACACAGACAAACACCACAGACACCCAAAGTTTAGTTTTATACTTCTGATCTGCTGGAAATGTTATGAGATACGCCTGTCCTTTCATTAGCCAAGAGCAGCTCATCATATTTGAGTAAAGGTGTGAAGTTTTAGTCAAGCTGCTGCTGCTACATTACATACTGTAGTTACTGTTAAGTCAGCGGGTGCATTTATCTGTTTTCTTACATAATGCTTGCCATCTGCGGTTTCCTCCTCTTGTCCAGCTGGTCGCCACGTCAACAAACTGAGGATAAAAGCAATAACAACAGGTTTTTGAAATATCATTTAACTTCATTCCCCTTTATTCTGACATTTTCCACTGATTTCCTGATTAGGAAGCTCAGTGTCGGTCTATAAGACAGTTAAACCAATCCAGTAACTTAAGTTCACTGGCATTAGCACCCTCTTGTTGATTGGTGGAAGACTTACGCATGAGGGCTGGTGTTTTGGAAGATCTCTAGCATGCAGGAGGCAGTGATGTTCCAGACCTCGGGGCTGAACTTCTCACCATTCAGGATCACCAGATTCTCCAGACAGTTTGTTCCCGACCGAGCCAACTGTTCATTATCTGATGAGGAAAGGCAGTTGAGAAAAAATTTGTTTCTCCCTCTGTTTTGCGCTTTATTCTTCCAGAGTGGGGTTCAGCTCTGTGTTTTTCCACTTGGAGGGGAGGTTGTCTTACATTTTTACGGAAGATCAAGGCTAAAACATACAGGATCTGTATTGAGCGGGTATTGTCAGCGTCACGTATCATGCAGCAAATAGGTTGCCGTTCATATCAATGCAGCACCGCACACAGGACGTGTCTCTGCTCCATCGCAGCCCCATATCAGAAGCATATCGAGCACGGCTTAAGATGCTAAAGAGACGTGCCAAGTCTATTTTCTCTGCTCTGCGCTTCCAACACACATCAATTTACACAGGGAAGATCATTCTAGACAGGATGTCAAGCACAAAGACCCCGCAAGTCATTCAGTAAATTTCAAAATAAAATACCATATGCGAACTCCTGACTGTGTATCAATTTGTGTAGATGAGAAATACTTCCTGGTTATGTATTTATCAGTAACACAGAACAATCTGATGGTCAATCCCTGATCCATGTAGACCAAAACAGGACTTTTAACTGCTAACTCTGTCTGAAGGTAACAGCACAGCATAAAAGGAACATAGTTTACTTTATTAAACACAAGTAAACCTGCAAAAACCCAAACTGTAAAATCATGTACAGTCACAGTTACTAAATTACACCCAAATTAGCAGAAAATAGACCAAAGAAAGGAAAAACAAACTGTTGTGAGCATGCTGTCCCCTCTATACTAAGCCCAGCTGACCGGGGTGCACTATGCTGCTGCTACGCTCCAAATACGCATCGTGTGTGCGATGAAGAGCTCTGCTCGACGGAGCAGAGACGAGATGCTGACAGAGCGCGCTCAATATAGATCCTGTATGTTTTTGGCCTAAGGAAAACCTCTCTCTCATCCAAGATTTACAATGTATTCAATTCATTCTCATACATAACAAGCTCCACCATCTGACCTAGCATCTCTTTGGAGTAGGCTATAGAAGCTGAAGCACAGTTTTGCAGCTCTGTGTAAGCCAATGTCATAAACAGTGATAGGAACTCTCTACTTTTCTCTCTATTTGAGTTACTCATGACAAAAAAAGGTGCAGTAAATCCATAATGTAGAACAACTTTGGGACTTCAGGTGACAATTTTTCTTTAAATGAAAAATGAATGCATATAATCAGAGAGATAACTTTTTTAAATCTGTTCAGCATAAAAATGCTGTAACTCCAGTATGATGAAACACAACAGCTACCAATAGCTGCTTAGTTAACCAGCTGTTTCATTCCCCTGATGTACAGTTTTTGATTCCTGTATTCAGCACAGCATGGATTTGAACACCCACCTTGCCTAACACACCACTGCAGCTGTGTGAAAATGTCAGCCAGCAGGATTTCACTGAGAGGCTCATAAAACTGGGTGAACACGTCACAGATGGCATACAGCGCGTGGTTACATGTCGTCGTCATCCACTCCGTTTTCTGTCGCGAGGCAATAAACAAACAAAGCAGAGTTTAAGGGATGATAATGTGTGTGTACATAAGATGATGGCAGGATATTCTTCAAACAAAACCACCACAGGACTTAACGTCCATCTAGGAGTGATCTCTGACCTCTGTCTGCTGCTCAGGGAGCTTCATGTTGTCAAAGATCCTGAAGACGATTCTGAAGAGGTCGTGCCACCAGTGTTTCTCGAATGTGTGACCGTAACTCTTCATGATCTCAAACATGACTGTAAGGCCTCTGTCAGGGGAAAGGGAAGCAGTCCAGGCATCAGTTTTCATGTTTCAGAGCTCACGTGTGAAGGTAAACTGCGGGATCATTGGCACTACCTAACACTCGTGCTCCTGATGTCATCTTTTAAAGTGACATCTTGGTTCATTCTGATGAGTTTTTATGCTAGGTTTTAAGGTTTTAGCATCAGTTTCAGGGTAATGTGTTAAATAAAATGTTCTTTACTAATGTTGGAGACAACTACATAGAGAACTACATAAAGTTATAGGTATACTAGACATGGACAAATACAGATTTCTAATGGATTTAAGTGCTTTTAAAGTGTTTAACCAAAAATGTGGGACATATAGACTTTGTATTAAAGGGATATTCCGGCGTAAATTTAAGTTGTGGTCAAATACACTGTAACACTGAGTTAGACACCCCCTCAAGAGATGAATGTTGGTGACTGCTTGCTTCTTTAGTTATACCATCTTTAGTAATGATCATACGATAGCAATACACAGTGCAAATAATGCTCAGAACAGCACCTAACTTCATCAACACTACATACAGGGTATCAGCCATAGCACGAGCCATCAAATTTGGCGGAAAATTTATGATTATTACTTCACAGAAATGCAATCAGACCGAGACGCTAAGTCAGAAGAACTACCATGTCTGTAATGCACATACAAGATACACAAGAACTCTGATTGCATTTCCATTAAGTAATAATCATAAATGTTCTTTCTTGAGCTGTGAAACTCCGCTGCACTCGGTGATCGTCTCGTCAGGGCTCCCCCACAAACAAGCGGCTGCTGGAAGAAAGCTGGTGAATTGTGTTTGGTCTCTTTGGTAAAGAAATCAGGCAAAGCTATAAAGATATTTGATGGCTTGTACTACAGCGGGGACCCTTATAGGTAATGTTGATGAAGTTAGTTGCTGTTCTAAGCATTATTTGTGGCTATAGAGTGGCTTTTTTTGGTTGAGGTGTGCCCATGGAGACGTAGACCGTATTGCTATCCTGCGGTCGTTACTAAAGTTGGTATAACTAGAGAAGCTAGCGGTCGGCAACATTCATCTCTCGAGGGGGTGTCTAACTCAGTGTTATGGTGTGTTTCAACATGACTTAAATTTATGCCAGAATATCCCTTTAAATTCTTAAAAATATGGTCATTATGTAACTTCTTTTCTGTTTTTATTTATGAAAGTCTAACAAGGGATAGGGATCACAAAATAGCCATGGTTAGGAACCTGTATGCACAGCACCTACTTTGTTTACGCTATGAAGCCATGCCTTATGCATTTGTTCATCAAATAATGACTGAAAATTTCTGTGAAAATGTGCTACATCCTGGTAAAAATTACCACATTAAGATTTTATTTTTTGCACTGAGGTATTTCTCTACCTGGTCCGAACATCCAGCTTGCAACGGTTGATGATACAAGAGAGCTCAAAGAGGATGGGAAACCAGCCACGAACCCACACACGGTCACCTGGGGCAACGTTCATGTCATCACTGGTGTACTCCCTCAGGGTCTGTGTCACATCAGAACAGACATAAATAATAATACATAGAGTTGAAAAAGGAGTTTTATTTTTGTTTCTGAAGGATCCAGAGGCTGCAATGTGCGGACAGACAAGAAATAAACGTCTGTATTCTGTCAAATCTTCAGTCACTCCCACCTGTGGCCTCTCTGAGACATATTTAGCGCAGTGTCGGATGAGTCTGATGGCCTCCATGCTGGTGTCAGGAAAAGCTGCGTTGCACACGAACTCTGAGAGGCACTTCACTGCATCCTGGAAGGAATCAATAGCTGCTGCAAAGTGCTGCTGGAAGGTGTTCACTGCAGGAAGATTCATGAAGAGAAGGAAGAAAGATGTAAGAAAACTGGTGCTGGTTTGGTTTGTTGTTTAGGTGATCTTTGTTCAGGATCCATCTTCCCGCCAGCTGAACAGTTTAGAATTGAAATGTTTTTATGACCAGAGTTCAAATCATCCCTGAGAGGTGAGCTGGAGTCATACTCACAGACAATGTGCCCAGTGGTCTGGAAAGCTAGCTCCACGATGGTCTCATCGTGGTCTGAGGCCGCCTGGTGAAAAACTGAGAAAATGTTCTTCCAACCAGAACGGATGTTGGCCGCCTGCGAGTTTACCATCTGAGCCACACACCTGATCACCATGTCTCTGATGGTCGGGGACCTGAAGGGGGATGGGTGTTAACATGGTATTTTACTCCCACTCTTACACCTACACTCTTTCAAATCTGTGCAGTCCAAAGAGGAGCTGAGACAGCAAAGTCAAAACTCACACAAGCTCAACAATGAGGAATAAAGACAAAACGAGAAGATTGTTGACCTGTTTTTCTTCATGATGTGCTCAAAGGGCCTGAGGAAGTCTTTCTGGAAGCGGAAGTTGGCCAGCTCTCCTTTTTCCAAAAACTTCATGGAGAGCTGCCTCAGTGAGTCCACAGCAAATATGGCTACATCTTCATTGGGGTTACAGCCCACCTAAGAGGGAGGCAACAGCAGTCACAAACAGAGCTCCAGTGGCTCACAGATTTTTTGTGAGTATCAAGAAATTGTTCTGCGTGCTATGAATTATCTGATAAGTTTTCTCATGGGTTTACTTCATGACCCCTTCTGTCCGCACACCTTGTTGAAGTGGTCTCCTATCACCTGCCAGATTCGAGACCACTGTAGCCTGATGCGGTTCATGTTGTAGTAGGAGATTTCCACAATCTTCTGTAAGCTGAACATCCTCGGCTGGTGCGCTGAGGCCAGCTCATCCATGGACACCGCACAGAGCCACCTCACAAAGTCAACTGGAAACAATTCAACAGCAACAACACCAGTTTTAAAAATGATGTTTTTGTCAGACACTCAAATAAGCGAACTGTTTAAAAGTCTGACTGATGACACACTCACCGATTGCATTTCCATCCAGTCTGGTGGAACCAGTGAAGATCCTGCAGATATGACAGATGAAGTATTCATCAGAGACATCCATTGATCATCCATTTACTCTTTATTGCTTTGCTTTATCTGTGTACTTCTGAGAGTATTTTATTACCTGTCCACAGCTACCACCACACTCTGAGAGCTCGTCTCTCCCACTGACTCCTGAATGTGAGCCATCTGTCTCTTATCCTGACTCCCGACCAGGTTACCTGAAACATCAAACACTTTCAGCACAAGCTGCTGCCAGGGCGATCCTTGGCAAACTGAGGCATTGCACACTGGCCTCTCAACTGAGAGGAGAGTCCTAGAGGGATTTCTTGGCCCCCTAAAAAAATCTGTTTGGCCAAGACTGTCCATATGATTGTCAGAAGTGGGTAACATGTTGAAATCAACAGTTTTTAAAAAGGCTTATTCCTGACTCATAACATTCCTTCAATTTAAATGTAGCTTATTAACTTATGTAGAGTAAGGAAACTTTAAGCAAGGTGAATATATACATAAAGGGTATCGTTGCAAACATTAGTTGTGTACTTGAGTGTATCTTACTCAGGCCCAGGGGCATGAACTCCTCTGTGCTGGAGGGTAAGCCCTTGATGCCAGTCTCCCTCTCCCGGACCACCCCAGAGATGTAGCGTGTTTTCACCCCCGTGCCGATCAACTGGGCAAGCTCCAGCTGACTGATGCACCTCAAGATCTGTAACATAAATCAAAAACATACACAAAAAAGTAGTTATGAACGAGAAACATGTTCCCTACTGCTGAAAAGGTGTGCAGCTGAAAACTGAACTCATAGACAAAGTTTGGGCTCGTCACACTGCCGTCCAGGAAGAGCAAGACCGGCAGACTGCTTGCAGTTAAGCTTACCCAGCCTTGTGTTCCCAGTCATGGGCCAGATCCTTTTTGTCTAATGTTCTCTCTTTCCTTAAATTCATACCTTTAATGCATGCACTGGGTCAGAAAAATCTGGATTTTCTCTCATTCACCATCTATTCGAACATTCATCTTTTGCAACAAGAACATTATTTTTTCTTTGTCCACCATGACAGTCCCAGTCTAAATCTTTCTGTTCCAGATGAAAAGTATTCAGTTGTGTTGTTGGAAGTGTTATAGGTAACAAGGTTATAATAGTTTTGGATTTTTCATTATAGTTTAGTTTTTATCCGTTTGGACTTTCTTTTTCTCTAATTCAGTTAGTTTTAATTAGTTTACTGAGTGGGCTTGTTCGTTTTTATTTTTTTCTAAACGATTAGTTTTGGTTTACTTTTTATTAGTTTTAGTATTAGTTTTAGTTTTCATACTTGAATACTTGAATTTTGGCTCAAGAGACTTTTCAAAGGCAATCAACTCAGAAAGTGGTATGTCTTGTAGACATAACAGTCTCAACAAATATGTTTTCCCTCTTGTGGTGTTCCTGCATGTTTACTAACAAGCAGCTCTTTGGTTGTTGCGAAACAGTCCATTATAGTTGTCTCCTGCTTCCCAGTGCTATCTCCTGGCTGAGATGTTGCTTCATTTTTCAGGGGAGCTGTCTAGAGAGGCCACTTTGTCAGGGAACTCGCGATTAGCATTCTTGTGTGAGCTTCTCAAATGGACTTCCAGATTTGTGAGTTTTTTTCCCTTGAGAAGTATTCCACATACTTATCTTCAGTTTTCAAGACACTTGTTTTTGTCTTTCCCGCTGTCATATTTAAAAAAAAATTCATATTGGACTCTGTCGCTTTCTCCTGCGTTTTGTCACAATTTTGCCAGGTAGAATGGTGAGAAGAAGCCGACTCCAAACAAAAAAGTGAGGAACTAGGAGGTGCCGTAAAGTGCTGCTAGCTCACATAAATTGCTTAAGCGAAATAAAAAAATTATATATCAATACAAAATTCATATATAAACAGTGCATACATGCAAACTGTTTATACAGGGACCAGATAGAGCAGTCACATCTCTAAAACTGTCCAAATTCAGATTAAATGTATTTTTCTGTGCTGATGATAGAAATTGATGCACAACAGTTTCATTGAACTGTAATTGTATTGATTTGGTGTAAAAAAAGAAATTGTGCGAACTTGTTTGTTCAGTCACTCATCTAAAAAAGACGATATCTTTTACTGAAGCGTATTGCATCCACTTACAAATAAAAAGGAAACTTTTTCATTTACATAATTAGTATTATTGTTATTATTATTGCTTTTTTTGACTATTTTTCTTCCTCTGTTTTTTGTGCTTATATGTTTTCCCCTCTTTCTGGTTCTCAGGCAAATTTTTATTCTATTTTTGTACTTCTTTTTTTCCTGACTAAGCGAGATACTTCAAAATCCTGCAAGAAACTCATACAATCAGATAACGTTAACCACCGCGGCTGTTCCAAATCAGTGGATTCTCCAGCTTCTAGATCACTTTGACTACGGGGTCAATGAGAACAAAGCATGTTATTAGTTAAACATAGGGTATGCAAATCCTGAGGTGCCTGCGCAAAATAGACAAACTTGTGATGATTCCATCTATCTGACTTAAAGAAAAGAGTATCTCCCAGTGTCTCAAACTCAAAAGAAGGTAACACTTGATTAAACTTAACAAGTGGGCCATGTTTGCTTCAAATAAAAAAACAGGGAAGAAAAAAAATTGTCTGAAAAACAGAAAAAATTAGCCTGAAGAACAGGGCTTTTTTTTTTCAGTGAATGCAACACGCTTCTGTAGTCTTTGACTGTGTGTGCGTCCTTCACATAACCCTCGCACTGACATCATTACTGTTTCGTTCAGAACGACTAGAAGAGCACTTCCAAGTGTGAAGGTGATTGGATTAAGAGTACCTGAAAACATAGCAGCATTTATTGGTGCTGCCCCTCTTCGGATAAATTCAATCACAGTTTTTCTCTGTGCTACTAATGCTTATAAAGCCTTTCAGTCAGCACTCACCTCATGCCAGGAGTTGCCGAGATAGTTTCCATCAGTGTGAGCCACAGTGATCAGGGTCTTGATGGTGTCAATATTCTTCTGCTTCATTTCTGTGATGCTGGAACTGGCTGTCAGCAGAGTGAATCTGGCCAAGGCTTGGACATACGCATCTCGCTCCAACTACAGACAAGGAACGTCAGTTACTATATAGTCATGATTTAATGCTGTTTTCAAGACTAGAGGAGAGTTACGGGGGGGGGTATCATTTTATCAGGATTAAACTGTTTGCAGCTGCTTCATGTTATAAACTTTGAGCTCAAGTTTTGTGTAAAAGATCAACAGACCTGCATGCTGAAGATGCAGGCGATCCTGATGGCACATCGAATGCCCTCCAGGCAAAGAGAGGCCACTTCTGGGTCATCACAGTCCTGCAGTCCCACACTGAACGCTGCCAATAAGGGTGTCCACGCCAACTACAGCACACATGAAGGTTAAGTTTGATTACAACAGATTTTATCAGTAAAGCTTAAGAGAAAAAGCAGAACACAATGTGGGCTGTAAAAGAAACATGCAACTTGCTAATGATTCAAATGAATAAATGGACCGCTGGACAGGGTTAAATGTATATGATAATTTTTTTAATGTAAGTATCAAAATGATACCTGTGTTTTTTGTTTGACTATGAAACTTTTTTGAGTGTGAATTTAATTTATTTTTAGGTGCAGCTTCCCTTTTCCTGTAGGTTTCTTTTCCTTTATATTTGAGTTGCCCTCCTTTCTTCTCCCCTTTCTGATTGTGGGGGAGAGGTAGGTGTCCGTTGGCTAATTACTGATTTCTCCATTATTTATTTATTTTCATGGTGTGTTTATTAAACAGTTTTTAGTTTCTTTTCACTCATGTAACATCTTGAGTGTAACTTTTGTTGTGTTTTATCCTCTTAGCATGCCTTGTGCCGACTTATGTTCATTTATCAAGCTAGCTTGTGTTTCTGTCTGTGTAGGAGTGGAGGCACGCTGCAGGGCTGGGATGAAATTAAGGTTTCCCTTTTCATTCTGTTGCACAGAATAAACTCCAATAAAATCCCGCTGTTGTCTTCAGATAATTACAGTGCAGAGTCCCACCAGTTACATAAGCCCATGGAGGTCAGGTAGAGGTAAATAAAATACTATCAAAGCTGCTAGCTGCAAATTTCCAAATGCCCACATCAGAAATTTTACTCCTCCTGGATTTCGATCAGTCTGTTTAAGTAAATGTTAATTAACAGACGATTGGGCAATACCTTGAACATTGGCCTGACATGCTCCAGGTGTGTCGCGCTGAAGAAAGGAGCCTGTGCATGGCTGACGGCCTCCATTAAAGCTTTAGCGGTCTTTGCCATCTGCTCCATCTCCATGTTGTAGAGCAGGCGGCGCTGCTTCTCACTGGCTACATCTGCAGGGAGAAAAATACATGTTTTGTTTATCTGATCTTGTGAACAGTAAGCAGTGTCAGGGAGATGCTGAGCCTGGAAAACACCAAATGACACATCACTAGTCTACCAGCCAATGTGTGATGTGCGTTCCACAAAGAAAACATTTTTTCTCTTGGTGAGTAATCCTGACAGAGCGACAGAAGAAGAAGAAGAAGAAGAAGAGTACTGACTCTGCTTTGTGGACTTTGGGGTGATTGAGAACTCCTTGCTCTCCTTCATGGCGATCTTCTTGCCTGCAATTTCATCATAGATGGAGGACAGGTACTCTTCAGGCAGATCCTTGCTGTCGTTAATCCCTCTGTTCATCTTGATGTACTGCTCCTTTGTCATCTTGTTCTTTACCTATAAATACCAGGGTGAAGCAGACAGTTGGAGTGAGTCATTCAGAGGCCAGAAAGTGAGAAAGTGAGGAGGGAATACTGTGGAGAGCATTTCTGGGAAAGCTTTCTCCATGTGGCGTATGCTTAAATAAACAAACAAACACTCAGAAGCGGCCAATCTCTTGCCATAACCTGCTGTTATCTTCAATCACAGTTGGATATTCATAGACAATAAACTAAGCTTATAATGTGAGGGTAACTGAATGATGCTGTTCATACTTTTAACTTCACATTTCCAACAAGTGCCTCAGTGGAAGAAAAAAAAAAAAAAAACATTTTTAAAAACATGTTAAAATTTTGGTTTACAGTCATGGGTCATGTCCAGCTATCAAGTGTTGCAGCTGTCGCCATCTTGAGGTGCTCACTGGCTACAAGAATCAATGTGTGATCCAGACACCAGGGGCCTGGTTTCAGCAAGGAGGTTAAACAAAGTCTCAAGTTTTACTCTGAACTCTGAGTTGATTTATAACACTGATAGGAAACTCAGAGTTATCAGATTTGGAACAGCTGATTTGAGTTACATCATTCACCTCCAAGTTGGTGTGCATGATAACTATAAAAAGCCAACATGGAAAGAGCCTTGTTATTATAGTTCTCCATGATGAAAAGGTGGGACTGGAAATTCTCACATGCACATAGATTACAATTATGTGCACATGAGTGGAAGTATATACTTGCTTAACTGGTTTTTAAATGTCTAAACGGCCTTGCACCCTCTTACTTGTCTGACCTGCTTTTACCATATTAACCCTCACAGATCCTGAGGCCCTCCTGCACCGGCCTTTTATCCATAACAAAACCCAGAACTAAAACCCATGATGAGGAGGCATTTAGCCACTATGGCCCCCTCCTGTGAAACAACCACCCAGAGAGCCTCAGGACCACAGAGACTGTATGTATTTTTATCCTTTTACCCGTTTACTCTTTTTACTTGTTTTTTTCAGTATTTTTTAAATTCTTTTTTAGCCTATCTTGTGCTTTTAGTGTTAGTTTTAATTCCAGTTTTCCTTAGGAGGGTCCTCCACACTGGGAGCTGTGTCTGGGCTGCTGCTGGGGGCACTGTGTCTGGGTTCCTTTGGCCTGGCTGGCTGTTGTCTGTCGGGGTCGAAGGGCCTGGGCGCTGGTGCCCCCTGTGGCATAGCCTGCGACTCCTCCCAGTGTGGATGGCCAAAAGATGGTGCTTCCTCAATTCTCAGTGTCATGCCATGTCTCCCTATTGTCAGTAGTGAGAGTGTGTGTGTGTGTGCATTGTATGGAGGGTGGGAGGGAGGGGCTTTATTTGTAATTGTTTGTCTACGTATTTATATTTTCTATGTGTGTAGAGCACTTTGTGTTGTATGTCCATACATGAAAAGTGCTCTATAAATAAAGTTTGATTTGATATTATTACCTTTTTCTGAGGGATTATCATACTTACTCTTAAAAAGTAAGCAATAGGGTTAGTTTCAGCCACTCATTAACATTGAATTCAAAGCTAAGTACAGATCCACCTCAGCAAACTCAGTCTGTTCCTAATAACTGAAGCACCAATGAAAGTTTGTCCATGTCTATAAACTTTGTGTCATCATGTCAGCATTGACAGTTCAAAAACCCACAGCAGATGAACACTGTAGTCCATACCTGCTATAAACAGGATGTCACTTCAAAGTGGTTTGCCCCAAGCGGAGGTCAGACTAAATGTTTCAAGCCTCATTAAAGCCCATCCTGGCAGACGTGGGGTGACGGGACCTGTCAACCCCAGAAATCAATCATGCGTCGCGTCGTGTGTCACACTGAAGGTCCACATCTGCGACGCTTCACCACCTCCCCATAGAAAATTGAACATGCCGCCTTTATGATGTGTCATTGAGGGTCGACTGTGGCAGACTGAAAAAAAAGAAATGCTGGCGAGACTTAAGACTCGCTGAGTAACTGCCATTAGCATTCCCAGGTATCATCCAGAGCAGCCCGTCTTCCTTTCAGTGTCATCACATCTGTTGTGGTGATTGATTGGGTACCATGAGGTGATTCTGTCACATCTGTTGGTTGAGTCATGGCACAGATTTATGGCTCTGTGATCACCAAAGCTGACAGTGACCAGAACACCAGACTGAAAGATGTTGTAGTCTGACCACACACACACACACACAAGCCATCTCTCAGATTTGATCGATAAGGTCATTCTAAAAGATTCCTCTGCTTTGACAGACGACTGTTCTTGTTATGAATGTTTTAAAATGCACCAGCCGAAGCACAACACTGCCTGTGTTTCGCAGTTCATTCTTTGTGCAGTCTAATTAAAATAACTCCACCGACAATCCTTTACAATAGAGATACAACGCTCAATGTTATAATGGCCCATATGTGGGGATGTCAGAGATTATTGTTGCAGGACAGATGAGACATAAAACAGTGAGTGTTTCTCACCTGAGGACTGTGCAGGTCCGTGGTGAGCATAATGATGGAGTACGCCAGTACGTAGGCGGTGTCTGCACTGGCAAACAGAGTCTGTCTGCAGGAGGACAAAAAATATCAGGGCATCAGTCAAAGCTGTTTTTAACTTTTCCTTCGTTTTTAATTCAATGAAAATAGAGGTTATAAATAATTAGACTTTGCAATCTCAGAGGCATCAAACACATTTTCTCATGAATGTCATGTTTCTTGACTAAATCTGAGTGAAGCCTTACCCCTGGTTGCACTCAAGATATCGAGCAGCAAACTTCTCCATCAGCCTGTCGATCTTCTGCGCCTCACCAGGCAGTCTGAACCCTTCTAGGAAAGCTCTGAGTGCCGAGACAAAGTCCCGCCCGCAGAAGTCCAACTGGTCCACGTAGCAGTACATGACTTCTTTGTTGAACTTGATGTTTTCACCCAGGAACTCTCCCACCTGGGTCTGTGGATGCAGAGGAACAGTGGGGTGAGGTGAGCATTTGAAAGAGCTCACTGGTTACTTGAGAATAAAGCGTTGTCTCTGTGATCCCTCACCGTGTCCAGTCTGTCCTCTTGGTGAAGGAACTGGGCGATTTCCTCGGCTGAGGTACCCAGCATCCCCTGGTCCTGCAGGTACTGGACCCCTCGCTTTGGCTTCTTGTTGAAGCTAGAGAGAGATCAGAGAAAGATATCACCACCAAGGGACTCGGGGGACAATAAGCAGCTTATTCTACCTGTGTTGAGAAAGTGACTCACAGTTCAATGCCGTGCTCAATGATGTCCTTCTGCTGCTTTATAACTTCATACTGCTCTGGGTGATCAGCTTGGGATGTCTGGACACTGGAGGAGACGGTAGAGTCCAACGAACTGATGCTGTCTCGACGTCCTGTCTGCTCTGGGAGCTTCAGCTCTCCAGCCTCACTGTCAGATGGATGCTCTTGACCTACACACAGATTTACAGACATTAATGTGTGTTTAAGACGGTTTGATTTGTGCACTTTTAATAAATATATTCACTCTTGATACTTACCCAGGTTAGCTTGGAGGTTTGGGTTGACGTACATGTCTTTGCTCCACTCCACCATACATTTCAGGATGGACACCAGACACTCCAAACCCTTCTTACGTAGGCTCAGCTCCTGTGAAACCAAAGTTCATTTACACGGTCACTCAGAAAAGACTTGAGAAAGTCAACTTTTACAACACTCCAGCAAAGTACTTCTAACTTTGAGGAGACATGTTTTGAACAGATTTATGACTATGATGAGGAAGACAAATATAAAACACTGAGGAGCGACCGTCTCTGCCTGACCAGAATGATAAAGCCTATTTAATCAAAAGTAATGATCCATTTGTGTGAGTCATAAAATATGCAGCACAGGGACACACTGAGTCCTGACCAGTCCACATACCTGCAGTGGAGTCATCCCGAGCTCCTGCCCACTTCTGCCCTGAGCGATCTTAGACAGGTCACTGACAAGGCGCTCAAAGATGTTGGCTGCATTTAAGTCACAGTCGTAGTTCACATAGATGTCAACCACACACTGGGCATCTGGGGGTTAAAAAACATCTGTTTGAGTATTTCTCCAGATCCAACAGAGAGATTATTTAATGAGATATTCCGGCGTAAAATTAAGTTAGGGTCAAACACACCGTAACACCGAGTTAGACACCCCCTCCAGAGATGAATGTTGCAGACTGCTTGCTTCTCTCGTTATACCAACTTTAGTAACGACCACATGATAGCAATACACAGAGGTTTACATCTCCATGCACACACCTCAACCAAAAAGCCACTTTATAGCCACAGATAATGCTCAGAACAGAACCAGGCAAAGCCAAAAAGATATTTGATAGCTAGTCCTATGGCTGGGACCCTATATGTACTGTTGATGAAGTTAGGTGCTGTTCTGAGCATTATTTGTGGCTATAGAGTGGCTTTTTGGTTGAGGTTTGCACATGGAGACATAGACCGCTGTGAATTGCTATAATGCGGTCGTTACTAAAGTTGGTATAAATAGAGAAGCAAGCGGTCGGCAACATTCATCTCTCGAGGGGGTGTCTAACTCGGTGTTACGATGTGTTTGACCATAACTTAAAGTATTTGGGTCACCTTCACCAACACCAGGAAAAAGGCTTAACTTACAGCACAACCTTTCTGCTACATCCGTTTTCCCCGTTCAACAACATGGTGGAATAATACAGTTGCAGCCAAGCAAATCAGTCTAAACCAGCCTTTCTGATAGCTTTTTAAATATTCTGCTTCATCTGTATACTGGTCACCTTTGCTGCAAACACCTCTGCAGTCAGCAGAAATCCTTGTCCACACAACAGCAGATTATTATTTATCAGTGAAAGAAATGGCTGCAATCAGAGCATACTCAGAAGAGGTCATATAGAGTAGTGACAGAGAGTGAGCTTGGTCCCTTTCAGTTTCACACTATATAACATGATATAAAGCGCAACTTAATGTCAATCAGATCTTTCCAGAGCAGATGTTTTCACAGAGGACAAGCGCTGAAGCCAATTTTACAGAAAACAGCAAATTTTCAAGGTCTGACTCAAACCATTTTTGTTCTTCTTCTTCTGAAAAGCCAGGAGTCTGTATCTAATGCCCCCTGACTGACAGAAAGGTTTAAGATATATAAGTGTAGAGGGAGATAAGGTTGTGATGAAACACTCACATAAAATGATTACATGTGTAAAGCAAATGAAATCTTTTTAGATTACGAAACAATATGAACATGCTTAATGTAAGGCTGCAGCAAGGAACTTTTGGTTTGTTCCCTGTGGGCAAAAACTTGCATCTCACTGTAGCACAAACTGTTTTCTTTCCTCTGTCAAATGTGTTATTAGCGTTGTGAGCACCTGGCATAGATAACGGTAAACTTTTTTAGTAAGAACTACATCAAACCCCACAAAAACAGAAAGTCTCAATCTTGTTTGCTTTTGTATGTCGTTAGCAGGGATCAGTAGCAGCTTCATTCTCTCTCACGACCAGTGAGTATCTCCTCACAGAGGTTTAAAGTTGTTGTTGAGATTAATCTCATGTCAGATTAGTAGAAAAAGGAAGGTAAATTCTATGTGACTGGGAAAAACTGTTCAAAATGAACACTTTCCAACCACAGGTATCATCCGGCTTGCTGTCTTCCTTATTTTGTTTACAACAATTCATCTCCTTTAACAGTATTGATGAAATAATCAGGTCTGACATCTCAGTATTCAATGTTTGTGCACTATTATGGCTTATAAAATAGTCAAATGAATTCCATGACAAGTAAAGGACTAAATCAATGCAGTGTTTATAGATTCACAAAGAGAGCACAAGAGGTCGCTTTTAAAGGGTTCAATAACAGATCCAGAAGAGAGGCAAAATACCACCACTTGGACAATGTGGGCAATAGTCAAAAGAGACGAAAAGTTCATTTGAACTTCTGAATTTGAAGTTTTGTCATTTTCATTGTCTCTTTTTGAGAAACTTGTATGATATGTTACCTGCACAGATGCGTGTTAGTGTCTGGATCACCATCCACTTGTGCTCAAAGGAGCTGGTTGAGGTCTCCAGGATGGTCAGAAAAATCTCCCTAAAAAACACCTGAGTCAGGGGGGCAGAGGGATGACAAAATGTTAAAGGGCACTGAAATGAAACAAGCTTTGCAGACATCCACACCACAGTAAAAAAAAATATATATATTTTAGTCTGTCTAATTCTGTAAGGCTGTGTTATGTACCTCAATCTGCATCTTCAGGTGGACCTTAAAGTGGGAGAGGAGGGTGAGGAAGATAGCCAGTGAGAGCTCAAAGACCTCAGGCACAGAGGAGACGCCGTTTTTGGACAGCGCCACACACAGATACTGTTTGATGGCGTTGACAAACATCTCATGAGTGCGAAACACCGGCCCTGCGCCCTGCAGCACAGAGAGCAGCAGCTGCAAGGACACTATTTTGGATCGCAACTCATGGGACCTGAAGAGAGGAAGAATCACACGTGCATGAATAACACTGCGGCTTCAAACAAAAGAGAAACTCATAAAGACTGTATGCTGTAAGTAAATACATTCAACACTATCGAGAGAAATTAGTCTGTCTTAGCCATCGGTAAATTGTGATCAGGTTTCCTACAAGTGAAAGGAAAGAAGACATTTTTTTGACCTATGGAATTGAATTGTAGTATTTTCAAATGAAGGCTGGACAGGTTTCTTTGTGAGCCTCCAGGCTCAGTTTACTTTGGCCTGTTCACACGAGCTGCTTTATGGTCTAAAGTTACAGTAACAAGAGAAGACAGAAAAACACTGAGATGGAAGAGGCCATATAACCTGTCCAGGCTGAGGTGAAACGCTGTGCAAAAGCCTCAGGTAGTTTATTTTTTTAAATCCTAGAGCATGATGGAAATAGATTGGCTTATAAAAGGCCAAAAGCATATAAAGGATGGGTGCTGGTGGATTTGATATCAAATACGTCTAGATCAGGATATTCAGATACCAGGGGACATTTGAAAGAAAACACTGTCATGATATAAATGGTGTAAATAAATAAATAAACCAAAAAAATTATGTTGAAATTGATTAGTATTTTGCTATATAGTGTATGGATATTGGATATAGATATAATATTTATCTAAATGGGCAGTTACGTATTATGTATAAACATGTAAGTATGTATGTGTGTGTGTGCATAGGTACAGACTATAGTTCTATAGATGTTTAAGTAGCATATGTATATTATGTCTATATTGATACTTCTAAATATTAACACGTGTGTATATGTATGTATATATATAGATAGACATATGAATATATATGATTATATATTATAGATTTTTTGTGTATATTTAGATACACATTAATATAGATCACATGTTTTGTGGTAGGCATATGTATAATATATTACATTGATAGCAGAATTATTTTTTTTATAAAACCTATGAGGAACAGTAAAAAGGGGTAGGAAATCAAGAAGTATTTATTTCTTCCAACTCCTTTTCAAACTTGTATAATTACTTCATTTATTTTATTTTTTTTTATCTTTGAATGTAAACAGCAATTTTCTATTTATTTTACTTCTTTGCATACATGTTCAAGATAAATTCATTCATTCATATAAAGAAAACATGTGACTGACTAGATGAGTAAGAACTCCTAATGAGACAGAGAGGTTAAAAACACCCACTTTGGGTCTGGAGGTCCGTCAGCCAGAGGCTTCATGGAGAGTTTGCAGAGGGAGCGGAACACCAGAAAAGCATCTTTCTGCAGGATGTGAGAGAAGCGGGCAGCGTTGTAGGATCCCTGCAGAGCCTCAGCGTCCTTAGACAATTCCAAAAAGTCAATGTCATTTTTTTATGTGAGAACAAACTGGCTAACAGCATCAATCCCTGATCTTGTTTTGTTTCCTCGGCTCTTTGAATATTAATGTTTGAAACAGAGATGTGGCCTGAGGTCTCTTCCGTTTGCTACAGAGGTTGTCCATTGCCTTTTGTTAAATAATCAAGTTTTCATATCATCGTTGTTTGCCTTTAGCAATGTGCTGCTCTTTGATAGCTACAAAGCTTTCATTTGTAATTTCCTCTGAACAGACGGTCCCAATGGACACAATCATCTCAGGACTCTTCTGCACAAATATAACACTTACACACACACACATCAGATATGATCCTTGATTCATCATTATTCAGAAGAGAAAGACTGCTGTCGCCTCAGCGTACCACTGAAAATGTTAGAAAACTGCTCACCAGCATGTCTGTGGAGGAAACAGAGGAGCGGTCCTCAATGATGCCGTTCATCTGCTGCCCTTCAGCTCTGACTTTGGGAGCAGCCACCTCTGTCTGCTCAGGGAGAGGATGAGCTGGATTCTCCGCTGCAACAGAAGGAGCAAGGATGGAGGTTGGGACCATCAAAGACAAACAATATCATCCAGCATACTGATACAATGAAAGAGACTGAGGACATAGAAAGAATGATAACCAGTGCAAATATGTTCCCACCTGTTCCACTGTTTGTTTGCCCTGGCTGTAGCTCTTCCTCTACTCCCTCAGTCACGTCTGTTTCTCTTTGATTGGGACTGCTCTCAGGTTTGTCTTCCTCCTCAGCCGGCTGTGTAGCTTCAGGAAGTGTCTCTGCTGCTTCATCTTCAAACACTATATCTGCTGCAAGTAATAAAGACAAGAAAGAGATGGAGTCAGTGAAAACCTCTGTTTCAACTCAGACAAGGAAGTAAAAACTGTTCATTTCAAAGCTAACCCTTCAGATTTGAACCCACAGCAGGAGACACATGTTTACACATACCACTGGATGGTGTGATCTGTTCTGCCTCTCCGTTCACAGGAGCGTTGCCATCCTTTGGTTCTCCGTTGACTGATGGTGTGTCTGGAGCTTGTTCCAGGTGCAGGTCAGCAACAGGTGGTGGGGGTGTGGAGCTAGTGTTGTTGTTGTTGGTGGTGCTAGTGAGGTCTGGAGAACTTGCTGCTGGGGATGGGGAGTTCTGGAGCTCTGGAGTTGGCGTCCGGTCAGACCTCGGAGAGCCAGATCTCCTACTACCTGGGACTGGGGACGGGTTTTGTTGTGGCAGACGGAGCCGGTCTTTCTCCTGCTCTTGAGCCTCCAGAGCCTGTGGAGGTAGAATGAGACAGACAGGCATGAAAAGGAGTCATTTTATTCATGTTGATTGAATGAGGATGCTGATTAGAAGAAAAAGATCGATGGCTTTGACTCGAAGTAGCCAATTCCCTCAGTGTGCCCCCTGTGTGTCCGATTGATCCCTACATGTCTGCAACCCCAGACGAGTTCAAAACCAACTACATCACTAAATCCTCATTTATGTTCAGAGGGCTGACTGCAGCAAGAAGACACTTCTCATCACATCTTTACTATCAAATGAACTCCTCAGCAGATGTATGTGAATGAATAAATAAACCCCCTTAAAGGTAAGTCTATTAAACTGCAGACTAGACAGCCTGAATTGTTCTTGCAGTGTCATAGATAGAAATGTCAAAGTGAACTAACAGCCTGGTTTTCCATGCGTGTGAAGATAACATTGAGCATCTGTGTGAGCGTGGCCTTGGCAGTGGTCTGGTTGATGAGGTTGCGGCTGGCCAGGTAGATGTTGTAGCAGGTCCTGACGGTGAGGAGTACTGTGCCTTCATGGATCTCTATGTGTGGGGAGGTCACCGCTGTCAGCAGGGCCTGAACACACAGACAGAGAGAAGTGAAGACTTATCAGACAAGACGTTGAGTTTTAAGGATGCTGTCTTTGCTGAATCACCACTTGACTTCCTCCTTATGTAGCACAATGATGCTTGATGTGGCAGATGTTTGGTTCTCGGCAGTCTGTAGTCAGGGTTTTTGTGCAGAATGCAACTGGTTGTTTGCATTTTGATGTTGGTTGTGCTCAAATTAGGTGCTGCATGATAAATCTTCATTTATTGCAACACATCAAAAAACTTAATTAAAGTTTTAAATTTTTTTTCTCACTCAGCATGTAATATTTAGCGTACTAATGGGGGTCATGCTCCTCCAACCCTGTTAGGATGGCAACACGCTAAACGATTTTAGGCTAAATTTAGGGCCTGATTAGAAACCCAATGAGTGGAGAGGGGTGGCCTGGTTTGAGGCTTGTCAATACCAATTTGTAACCGATTATTTGTCCAAACACTCCTGGAGCATGGGATCAATGATGATTTACTGCTCCCTACTGAGTCAGAGCCCCCCCTAAGACCTGGGAACATACATATAAAACATGCTGATACGTACTCTTCGAGGTCAGTTCCCTCTAATAGAGTACTCACAGTGGGGCTGCACGATTTTGGCCAAAATTCAAATCTAGATTTTTTTCTCTGAAAACCTCGATTTCAATAATTTTATTCAGCAACAACTTCACCAAACTTCACTTTAATAATAAGTTTTTTGATCATCTCTCAAAATGAAACCACTGAAAATGATGTAGTGCATATGCCAAGCCAGTAAATGGTGCTGTAACGCTGCCCAGGAAATGCACAAAGACAGAAGAAGAGTATGGATCATGTATATAAAGGTTGTTTTGGCAGGACACGCGCAGGCACCAGAAAAAAAGAGTTACGCTGTGTGTGACATAATCGTTTCAAGAGATGCAGATAGGCATCCACTTGGAGGTGAAGTCGTTAACGATATGCACTCTCTGACCCATTGTCATATTGTTGTTTCATTCTGCATGGATGAAATGCCAGTACAACAAAAAACTTTTGTGTTTTTTGTTGTATTGGCATTAATACCACCTTCAGACAGACTTTGACAGTGGTTTGCTCCTCCTCCAAAACTGACTTGCTCTTGCCCTATTTAGCCACGAAATTATTGCCTTCTTTTGCAAACGCCATGTTTGTTTACACTTACAGTGGGGAGAAGAAAATTGATTTGACAATTTTAAATTTTCTAACATCATCATAATTAAATAATCCAATTACCATTTAAAATCGATTGATCGGGCTGCCCTAACTCACAGCAACCAGTCAGAGGAGGAGGCTGAGAAGTGTCACCGCCATGTGTTGCATACTTATACAGCTCACAAATGTGCAAACATGTTGCAAGGCATGTATGTTTTTGACGCTGAATATGTTGCGTGGTCACCCGCAGTCTCAAACTGGTTAGACACCATAAGTTATCTAATGTGTGACCAGCCGTCACAAGCTGCCAGCTAACTTAAAATTTATTACTGATTATTAATTGGTTGTGAGTTAATGAGTAAAACGTGGAAAAAAATATGTAGAGTCTATGAATTGTTTTAGCAAAAATAAATAAATTTATTCCCTACCCTTCTCATTGAAATGAAATATAAAACACCTAACTTTTCTGTTTTTGCATCGGCATGCAGGCCTTATGTCAGATTTTCTTGTGAAACGCTGAACTAAGTGTGGTAAAAATAGGACAAGTTTTTTTTGTTTGGAGAAAGTAAACTTACAGTCACAAATCTTTAAAGAAACATTATTTATGGTTGTATTGTTACACATGAAAACAGGCTAAATTTATAAGGTTTGATTTCCTGTAGCTTATGTTTAATTTTGCTTTAAATATGGCAAAAAGAAAACATGTCCCAATCTCAGTTCCTTCCAATAGCATGCAGCCCTAATTCAAATGTACCATTTACAGTCAAAATAGACCACAGTTCTGCCTCAGTGTTGAATACAGTACAGACTGATGTTGTTCATCTGTGCTGTACATCTTTTGTCAACAGTGATAAAAGTGTGTGTGCCTTCTATCAGGAGAGACGTTTTCCTCTGGAACCAATCAGGATGTGCATTTCATTCACTAAGAGGAAGCTCTGGTGGACAGCAGGCGTGAATCATAACCACTGAACAAACACAGCAAGTTAACAAGTAATAAAAAAAGGGCAGGAAATAAAAATGTCTGTGAAATATGGTTCAGAGGGCATTAATGATGGCCATATGACAAACTGAGCCCTGCATATTTTTTCCAACTGCATCAAGGAAATGAGTGTATGTAAGTTAACAGAAAGAGAGAATAATCAGTCTGTGCAGTATGCTGTTCTTAATAAGGACGTGCATGTTCAAAGATTAAACACTGTCACCCTGGCTGCTTGGCACCTCAGTTACAAGTTAGGTAAACAAATGATTATTTTACTGCAGGCCTGAAATTCTGGTGTCATATATCATGTTGAACCTGTGTTGCAGCCTCTAACTGCTGTTTGTATCTACTGCCATTATGTTATCATGCTCAACTTGGCTGTAAACAAACATAAATCTCATTGTGCGACTCGTTTTGGAAGTATTTTCTGTTAGCAATAGCCACCACTAGGAAACAATGTGACATAATACCCAGAGACTTAATTAGAGTAACTATGTAGAAACTGTATTGACCGCACTCTCAGCTTTACACTATTTTTCAGCCTTCAATGTTTGACTTCAATGAACAACAACACTGACAGCTGGGCGATCAGATGTGATGTGTGGCGCTGGGCATACCTTGATGATCTGTAGCTGGACTCCCTCGTCAGTCTGTGGACCCTGGAAACAGTTGCAGATGGTTTCCACCAGCCGGTCGATCAGCCTCTTACCCGGTGTTCTGCTGTCTGGGGCATTGCCAGTGATGTGGCCATATGCAATCAGCTTCTACAGTTGGGAAAAGTGCATAGGTGAAGGCACTAGAAGAGGAGGGTTTGCTTTTCTTTAGAGAATTATGTCAGGCTGTGTTTCAACCAAGCAGCTAAAGGATACAATAGGGCTGGGCAATATGGCCTCAAATCAATATCACGATATATTGAGCAGTACACCTCGATAATGATAAATGGACAATGACTACTCCACAAGCTGCTCACCCCCTCCCACATGAACTTTGTCTACTTCAGCTGCCGCTCCAGCCGCTACAACTTTTGAAAAGTCCTCCATCTCCTCATCTGTCTTTCCCTCTTTGTTACAGACTGGATGGGGTGGAGTCACGTCTCTGATGTAGGACAGCGTCTTAAAGGGACATGAGACTATACACATCCAAAACCGACTTTTATTGATTTTCTTGACACCAAATATATTGATATGGGCAAAATGACATCGGTTATTGTCGTAAATTTCGGTATTGGTAAATTTTTGGTTTATTGCCCAAGCCCTAGTATGCAATTATGAAAGTTTTCACCATCAAAAGTCTTTAAGGTGTCAAAATAAATGATCCATACCACTCTATTTTTAGCACCCTTTTGTTGGGGGACCAAGTTTAGGTGTCTGACCCTGAACTGGAATGAATGAAATGTGTGTTCATAGATGGATGCGAAGGGAGAGGGAATTCCTGAGATAATTATCATGGCATACCTGCAGCCAACATGACTCATGACAACAAAAGTTTACTGTAGGCTCAAACAGAAAGCTGCACAAGTTTCTGATTTCACCAAATGACAGACCCGGACACAACTTCAGGAGAAAAGTTTGAAACAAGAGAGGGGTCTCACCACAGACAAAAGATGTACCTGGCTTCGGTTTACAGAAGATGTTGAAGTGCATTCATAGTGCAGTTTTCACGCTTGTGAGAGATGAACTTTGAGATGAACTTTATTGGTCCCCAAAGGGAAATTCAATATGTGTATGATGTTTGATGTCATTATTGCTGACAGAGAGATAATACAGCTCTAAGATTGTCATTTTTCAATTTTTTTTGGGCCAAAATCTACACAAGGCTTGTGGAAAACAACAGGTGAGATGTATTGCTCATGGCGGCGGTCTACTGAGCCAAAATGAAAATCAAGCTGTCCGAAGCCCTCGCACAGCCAACAAACATCCAGCATGGAGCGCCATGATATACAACCAAGACAGGGTACCAAACCAAACTGGACCGCTTGGTGGAAACACAACATTAATTTTACAGTCAGGTCGTGAAGGATGCAGTGGGCTCATGTGATTTTACTTTTCTCTGTTTGAACTCTAAGTTGCACTTGTGAATTTGCTCTGACAGGTGTAAGTTTGTCAGAAAAAGGAAAACAGGGTTCAGTTTGGTGTGCCTCAAGTTATCCCTGGAGGCACATTAAACAAGTTAAGCGCGTTTTTAAATCTTGACAACTAAATTATACAGTCGCAAAAAGTTAGAGCTCAGGTTCTGTGGAGTGGAGTGGAAAAGTCACGGCAAGACAAGCAAAACTGGATCCTATACTTCCTTATATACAGCTGACTAGAATCCTTAGAACCTCACTGGTGGTTGCTGTAAATGCCTAAGAGTTTGCAGCACTTTAATCCTACTAAATACTTGTAGTCTCCAAGCAGGTCAAGATATCTCGTGGGATCATATTTCTTATTCTAGAAGGACTGTTGATCTTTCAATGAAGAACAACTTAGCTTAAAGTTTAAGACAGATTTGGTGAATGACTTCAAAAAACTTTAAATATCACCAATAAAGTTTACTATACTGCGTCTTAATGAACAAATTCATCTGGTTTATTAATTGTATGTATGTATGCATGTGGATCTATGTGTGTATGTATGTTTATAAGAATAACTTTTTTTTTTTTTTACCCCCGAAGGCAAATTCAATGATTTCTATATGTAGGTATAAAATATAAAATGTATATTGTCTTGTTATGTAATGTCCTCTTCTGTGTTTGAGTAGAGGTGAATTATATGTACAGAAATTAAGTATCATATACAGGTGAAATATGAAGTTTGTGACCGTGTATAAATATTATAAATATCTTAAGTCAAAATATCACTATAGGTACTGTTATTAAAGGGGTAGGATTAAGTAAGTTTAAACTTCTTCCTACTCCTTTTCGACCATTTAGATCGCCTTCACATGCAGATTGTTGCCAGCAATCTTTGTATACATGTGTTTGTGTGTGGTTACTACCTATATTCTGTTTTCTTTACTGCATGTTCAAAATAAAGCATTCATTCATTCAAATGATAAGAATGAGATAATGAAGCAACAGCATAAGCAAAATCAGGCTGTTTTTATGTTTCTTACAGGAATCAGTTTCCCCTGAAAGCAGAAATGAAGCTAATATGTAAAGCTACTTAGAGATTAGTACCTAGGAAGGAATGTTACGTGTGTGTGTCCATGTGAGTAAAATGCAGAGCTATTATTCTATTTGCCCCTCAGACATGTGAAACAGGTGTCACAAGATTTCATCCCCCAACCAAAACCAGGCAGGAAATAAAACGTAGAAAAGAAACTGAAAGATGGGGAAATATTTGGTTTCCATGTGTGTCTGTGATCATTTACCTGCAGACAGTCCAAAGATGTGCTCACTATCCGCGGGGATTTTGACTGACAGGCTAACTCGAAAGGCAGCACATATTTATCTGCCTCGATGTAGTTGGCTCTGGGTGCAACCACTGTGCCATCCCTGCAATGAGGAGAGGAAAGTAAACAGCTGTGTGAGCTGAAAACGACTGCAGCAGCCTGCTATGAACTGTTCATAAAAAATACACTAACCTCCCCATTAAAACTTTACAGTCACGACAGTACAAGACATGACATCATAACCATTTAATGTTCATTTTCACACTGAGCAGTTTTCTTCAGAGACAAAGCATTCGACCTTATTGTTGAGGTAACAGCTTGCCAGAAGCAGCAGAAATATAACCGTAAGGCTGCTTGGAGTGCAGCTGATTTACTCCAAAGGAGCAGTAATAAGTGCAGCAGATCACTTTAGTCGCAAATCACAGTCAGCAGCTGGGGTTTACTGCTGACTGCTTCAGGGCAAACTTTACCTCAACTTCTTGCCTCCAACCACAAAGAGGGGGGAAAAAAGACTGCTGCGCATTCATTCATTCAGTACATTTAGGGAGAAAGGTTTGAGCACGGCAGTACTTACTTTTGTTTTTCAAGCTCTGCCTTGATCTCATCTGCAGAAAAAGACACAAGATTAGATGTTATCCAAGTCTGAACTTCGACCATTTCAGCTCACTGTGGTGGTGTGACATTTTCGACTATTGTCTCACATTTCAGTCAGTTAAAACACAAAATTACCGGTTATGGTGTTGTGTTGTATACTTAGCAGGATGAAATTGGAGACTTTTACTTCATTTTAATCACATTTTTGTTTTACTAAAGAGTCTCTTTCAGGTCTTAGAGAATGCAAGAGCAAATAATAAACATTTTAGCTTTTTGTGTTCCCCTGATTTTTTTTTTTTATCCCATATAGTGAATAATACTATTAAAAGATTCAGGAACTCTGGAAAAATCCTTGTACAGTGATCTTTGGGTCCTCTGGCAGCTCTACATTCAAAACACACATGACTCTGTAGAAGAAGTCAGGTGTGTTGATGTAGGGTCACAGTCACTATTGAAAACCATTATCAGTGAATGCAGTCTGTTGCTGCATCTACAGGTAAAAACCATAGCCTATTGACAACTTGGTTCCGCCTTCCACCAGTACACAGATTTGAAGCCAAAAAGCTCTTGGTAATTCTGCGTTTTTTCTCCACTTCCCGAAACCAACATTGCGCAGTAGTGCCGTACGCATTCGGCGGGAGAGTCACCAAGAGTTGCTGTGATGACGCTCGGCTCAAACAGTGTATTCCACGGGTGAGCTACGCAATCTTCGTACACCCATAGGCTGTATCCAATGTCAATCACAGAAAACATGAACCCCCTAATAACTTTTAAAAATAGAGCTGCAAGAAAAAAAGTAATTGAGCACAAACCATTCTCACTGTAACTACAGTTACAGTCTTACAGTCAACATCACAAGCAGGGGAGAGAAAAATTTATGCTCTGTGTAATAAATTTATAAAGTTTGTCCACAACTCCATAAGTTTTGCTTATGGACCAATACTGCAGCCTGTTGCTAGATGTTGCTGTTCTGGGAGTGGCTTCACCCATCGAGGAGGCAGACGCTGTCCATTCTATATCCAGTCTATGGTAAAAACTTTACAATATGAAGAGGAAACATAACCCAGAAATGCTGCTGACCCATTTAAGATAGACTGAGGCAAAGTGTAAAACTGTCCTGTGGTCTGTGGAAGAAGTCATATCCTCCACTACAAAGAGGAGGGCCCAGCCTGGCTTGTTATCAGCACATACTTCAAAAGCCAGTGTCGGTGATGGTATGGGGATGCATGTACTCATGGCACAGGTGGTTCACACATTTGAGAATGTGGATTTTGAAGCTACATATGCTACCATCCAGATTATAATGCCTTTTTTTAGGAAGATAGAAAATCTATTAAACTATACAAAGCCATGCCACATTCTATCCATATTGCAGAAGCATGGCTTAAATAAAGAGCTCAGCCTGACTGCAGTCTTGACTTGTCGACCACTGAAAGTATTTGGTGGATCAGTAAAAGCATAACTTGACGAAGGAGACCCCACACTGTTGAATATCTTAAGTCCCGTATCAATAAAGAAAGAGGACAAAAGAGAACTTTTTTTTTCTTCAAAACTGTAGAAAGTAAACTCTTCTGTTCGAAGAAGAGGTGATGCAACACAATGGTAAACATGCCCCTGCTTCAAGTTTTAAAAAAAACTGATGCAGGCGTTAAATTGGACATAAGTACTTTTTTTATTTAACAATATAAGAGTTCAGCCTCAGTGTATTAAACTGTTTCTAATTAAACCTAGGCTTGAAATAATTTGCATACCATCTTATCAAAAAGAATCCAAACTCCATCTTTTTTTTTTTTTACCGTTTTATATTTAATTGACCTGTCGAAAGTGACATACACTCACTTCACTGTGTTGCATATTTGGCTACACAGTGACTAATGTAGTACATTCAGCCAGACATGACCAATCAAATCGGTTACATTCACACACACACACACACACACACACACACACACACACACACACACACACACACACACACACACACACACAGGAAGCCAACATGACTGAACCTTAACTCGCACAAACCTGCTGTGTAACAGGACTTCACAGAGGAAACCAGCTTGTGCAATATTCCCTCAAAATGTCACAATCAAAGTTGTAGCGATGATAATGTATCACATTGTGTTACAGCAATGTCAGTCTAGTTTATTAAGTGATCCAACGATTGCTTGGTCTGAAAACTGCTACAGGTAACTTGGGTCTCTTTCCACAGCATGCCTGATTAATCATGGAGGCAACAGGAGATAAGGTGAACAATCCACAGCAGAACAGCTCAGATATTCAAAAGAGAAAGAGAAACATGGAGTTGTGGGGAACTCTCTAAGGCTCCATACAGATGCCCATAGAATAGTGTGGATTCGAGTTTGTGAGGGGTGAAAAAGGAGTGTTGTGTTCTGTTCGTATCATGAATAATGAGAGAGTGTCACTGACAGATAGAGACAGAGAGCAGACAAAGCAGATCAAACACACACCAACTTGTTTGGCCACTTCTCCGTGACATTTATATCTTTGTTATTAATCCTGCAGTCCACCAGCTCTGAAGCACCTCTAACACTACTTAAAGAGGATGATCAAAAGAGCCACATGTGTATAATAAATCCACATCCACGCTCTGACAATCACATGCCTTATGTAAACAAGATAATGTCTGACAATTGTCAGTGGTTAAAATACCTGTATGACAAGCAGGTGGGTGCGTTAAAAATGGGCAGGGTAGCCTCAAACAGAAATATAAACACCAGGACCACAATGGAGTGATCAACCTGATGTGTGTTTGTGGGTGTGTGTGTAACACTATCCGTGATTGTGCTGAATGGAAAAGCACGGACGTCAGAGGATCCTGGAGTTAGGTAGCCTCCGGTGTGTCTGGGTGAAGGAGCAGGACTGGGCTGTCTGGATGGGTGACAGTGCTACGTACAACACAGGGATTGGTCTGTTTTAGCTAGCTAACCTAGTCCTCGCTAGCTAAAGATCTGAAGGCTTTGTTTACCTGCCGGCTTTGACAGCGATGAGGACTGTGTGCAGGGCATGGTGTTTGCATTAAAGAATTAATATACAATGTAAATGTGGAGCTAACGCTGCCCGTGTCATCAACAGACGGCAGAGGCCATTCAGATGCTAAAGCTAACGCTAGTTTGAACCGAGAGGACCCTTTAAAGACACACACACGACTACATGGTTCCGTTAAACACGACCCGAATCACCTTACTCTGGCAAACCTCTAGACAAAACAAAGACACCTACCAAGTGCCACCTGGCAGGCTTTGCGCAGTTGGTTGTGCTGGCTCCTCTTCACCTCCTTATCCGACAGGATTTTTTCCAGCGCCCTGGACAGAAACATGCTCTTGGTTTTACTGTTTTCCGCCTTCGACTGCGGGTTCAGCTGCTGTTGTACTGGCCTCTGTTGTTTTTGCTGCATCTCTCGGTGTTGCTGCCTCTCCTCTCTCAGGCCGTCATCTTCGGCCTGGCCCTGCAGATAGGCAGGTGACGAGAAAAGCTAACGAAAACCAGGCTATCGGTGACAGTCCAGTAAGACTCGCTACCTCAGTTCAGCGCCGCCATGCTGGTTACACGTCACGTCACGTGACTCTCAGCTGTCCGGGTGTTGACCGTTAACGTTTCAGCTCAGATCAGCTCACCGGGCGTTTAGACAGGTAAACACTAGTCCTAAACTGGGTTCATACGTCAACTTATCAAGATATATACATCAGTTACAGTCCGTTTGAGTACGAACTGTCAAACACTGTTAACTCTGAAGTTACGTTTACGTTTAATCTTCATATTCACCCCACCAAAGAATGGAAAGTTCCAACAAATGTCCAGCAGATGGCGCCTCGAAACTACTTGTTAATACGACTGTCTATAAGGGAGATTGGGTTAAGATGAGCCATTTTTCATATTTCGAATCACTACATCAAGGCAATCATAGTTTTGTCTCTAACTAGTGTATCTGCATATATTTCAAGATGTTGTTCATCCCTGCACACCAACAGAATGAGTGTAAACATAGCTGTCTTGATAATATAGCATGACAAATAAAAGTGCCCCCCCCCCCCCCCACACACACCCCCACACACACACACACACACACACACACACTAACCCTAACCCCCTTGCCCTAACCCTAACTCTAGGCTAGTCCTAACCCAAATCAAGTCCTTCTCCTTCATTCCACGTTCTAGCAGATTGGACCGGGAGGAACTTCAGAGAGATCTTCACAAATTTCTGAGACGACTCAAACTGATTGACAATTTCCACCTCCAACCTGACAGACCCACACTCCCATTCACCCACCCATCCCACTGGGAACCTCACCTGGACAGCCTCAACACCCAGACTCAACAACTTAGCCATAAAAACAAAAGGGCCCTCTTGCGTTTCAGACAATCTGTCGGGGCCGGAACGCAGGGCCCTGACGGACCTAAAAAACAACCCCAACATCATTATAAAACCAGCAGATAAAGGATCCAAAATCGTCATCATGGACAGACAACAATACCTGACTGAAGCCAATCAACAACTGATGGACACCACTTACTACAAACCCCTCAAGGATACCATTCAACCCCAAACACAAACCGGACTCAGGAACATCATTCAGACCCTGTACAATAAAAAAATAGATCACATCCGGACAAAAAGACTATTTATTTGGACCGGACCACCCATGACCCCATTACTTTTACCTCTTACCAAAAATCCACAAAGACCCACAGACCTGGACCACTCCCTCTGAGGTTCCTCCCGGTAGGCCCAGGTATCCCCCCTCCCTAACTCAGCTCCTCCCAGTGGCGTAAGTCGTAGGGAGGGAGGAGAGAGGGCGTGGAGTGGGTTTAATACAGCCGAGACCTGTATTGACGAATAACATAAGCTCCCTTCCTCGACTTTAAATCTGCCACTGGCGAGGTGCATTACAATTTTCGTGAAGTGGTCAAAGAGATCAAGAGATGTCTGAAGACAGCAATGCCACACAGTGGCGACAGAAGGCAGCCCCTCAACAAGTGTCGCTGTAAGCGCTGCAGAGGGTGTCCTGCACACTGTCTCATAGAAGCACAGATGGATTTGGTGTGTGTAAGGTCAGTCCACGAAAATACCAAACTGGCTGTACGCCGTGCTCCGCCAGACAGAAACACCACTGCACGGGGTCCGCCACCCTCCGCCGCAACGCCGGCGGACACGAAAATAGAGCCCTTAGGATAGAAGTAGCCGGCTGAATATGCTTTCAAGTATAGGCCTACACTGATTGACTGAACAACAAAATAAAATTGGTTGTAGAACAAAGAGCAAAGCAATGCCTTGAATGGCTAAAAAATAACGTCTTTTCCTGGAACATTTGGGACATTTAAATGGTTTTTTTTTTCAGCTTTTCTTCCTAGACTCCAAAGTACTTTGTTTGTAACAGTACGCAACCACTAATGTGTGTGTGTCTGTGTGTTGTGTGCATGTGTTCCTACGTGTAATTGCGTGTGTGTGTGTGTGTGTGTGTGCATGTGGGGAAAGTTAGGTAGAATTAGTTAGCTAGCTAGTGTGTGTGTGTGTGTGTGTGTGTAAAATTAGGTAGAAAGGTAGCAGCAGAAAGTAAGGTAGAACAGTTAGCATATGTGTATTAACATGTAGATACAATGGGTTATCCCACCGGTCACTATTGTTGCCGCTGACATGTTTGTGAGTTCTATGACCACATTAAACAAAGTTGAGTATTTGCAAGTGCATATATCAATACTAGACACCTTAAACATGATGTGTACCAAAAATCTATGTCCTATCTTTATGTTAACATACTTTACTAACCCTTTCTTTGGGAGCTTTCTTGCTGCCATCCTCTTCTCTTGGCACAAACAGGAAGTAAACAGCTCTGGTCATGTGACAATTTACAGTAAACATGTGACACTGCACATGTTTCATTAAGACCCTTTATTATGTCAATTTCTGCTGGAAATGCATTGATATATCATTCAGTAACATTTTTATAGCCTTAGAAATGAAACATTTTTTTACGGTCACTATAGTGACCGATGGGATTAAATGGGTTAAATACAACCTAAAGAGCTGATTTCAATTGAAGGATTGCAAATGGCCAGTTTAGGATTTCAGGGAGGCCAATCAGAATTCAGAGGTGACTGGCCACCTCCTTACTCCAGCACAGATAGTTCACAATTTAACATCCCCAACTACCAAAAAAATATCACACTCTACACTGTACATTTCAACAGATAATAAAACATAAGATGTTTGTTTGAAATTAATGTGATTCTGAAACAGACAAGAATTTAAAAATGATAAAAAGATGTCCAAGAAGTCAAAGGTTTACTAAGAAAATGTAAAAATTCAGATACCTCAATAAAATGTAGCTGTAATGCAATTTTGAAAGATTTTCTTTAACAAACAGACAGCAAACAGTAAAGACTGCTACATATTAGTTTATTTTATCCAGATCCTCCAATCAACAGGTGGACAACAATTCATTCATACAGCTCCAGCTGAAACTCAGAACATTTTTTCATTAAATGTGATAAAAATGCACATCATATATAGCATTGATATGAAAATACTGACAATCTTCATTACAAATCTATACCATAGGATTTATCTGACAAGCAAAAATCATTGCTCGATCACTTAAAAAAAAAAGACGCAACGCAAAACAAAACATGCAGCCTGTGTTGAGGTTGTGCTAATACAACGGGTTCCCTCCCACAAAACTGATCGATTTCATATTGATTAATTCACAGTATGTAAAAAAAAGTAATGGTCATGTTCTGTATTGATTTTTCTGTTGCCTTAGAAAGAACAGTAAAATCAACTACTGAAATCATTTCCAATTGGGCATCATCTACCACAATATATGACCAAAGACAATCACGAATAACAAAAGTATATCCATTTTAAAAAATAAAGTCATAAAATGTGTACAGAAAAAGGAAGTATGTAGACGCATGATTAGAGAATAAATAATGTTGCTGTGGTTACAATCCCAGTGTCCTGTGGTAAAGTTAGGAGTAAAATAAATTAACATCAATTTCTAAAACTCTTCCATTTAGAGTACAAGTCATTAGCCTACTGTTTAATGTCAGAGATAAAAGACAAAATCCAGTGTACCGAGAAAGGCAAAACAGAGAGTACCTTACATATATAGCTTGGTATACAGTGTTTTATAGAAATATACACGCTTTTGAGCAGTTTTCTCTGATATTTAGAAGTGCTAAATCAAATAAAGTATAAAGCCTTATCAAGAAATATTTGTTGCTGGATTTAGATTAATTCTCCTCCTAAAATCTCTGTTAGACAAGCAGTTCTTTAAACTGAAGGGCCTTTTTCCTACTCACATTTGTTTTATTTATTCTTTTTTTTTGTGCTGACAGTGCCTCATAATTTTACAAAACCTAAGCAGTTCAGGGTTTTCAGTACACAAAATCCAATCAAGGAGGGACTGGAGATGGATATAATCTTTGTCAACAACACTGGTATGTCAATCAAGAATCCGACCCCTGGATATCGCTTAGTGTTACCACTTCTGCACACAGTACCTTTAAGCTAAACTATGAAGTATACCGATTAATTTGAAACAGACATAACTGTCACTGCCAAGGGAAGTGGAAGTGGAATGAGATAACATTTGTAACCTCACTGTATTCTGCACAGAGA
The DNA here is from genome assembly GCA_962446985.1 of Xyrichtys novacula. Taxonomy (NCBI): domain Eukaryota; kingdom Metazoa; phylum Chordata; class Actinopteri; order Labriformes; family Labridae; genus Xyrichtys; species Xyrichtys novacula. The sequence goes on from OY660867.1 coordinate 28,091,925, forward strand.
AGTGTTCTGAAATCATGCTTGTGGCACTGGCAGCGCAAAAAACAAACAAACCCTCTGCAGTCATAGATAAAGGCCTTTGCAGTGTCTTTTTCCCTTCTTTTTAGAGTATGATTGGTCGATCAAAACTAAAAAATATACATCCCCCAGACTTTTAAAAGATGGACCTAATCATTAAAAAAATTATTCGCAAAGGATGTGTATTATAGTCTCACTGGGGACTTTCCAAGGATAAAAACAGCCTCAGTGGAAATGCTCGTAACAGGCCAGAGCCAAGTCACACAGACCTGCCTCACCTTTATCAAACACAGAAAGTGAACTTATTTGTACCTGTATGTGTTTGCTCAAATATTACTCATTCTGATCGGCCTTTGTGTTGACATACAAGCAGTTTCTCTGGTATCACTGTAGGTACCGCTCACTTACACTCCTCACCTCTGTGGTTCTGTATGCTAATAGAGTTTCAGTCTAGCTATTGATCAACTATTTAGACCCAAAGTCAATAAAGGTAGGTATTCAGAGTACAGTTCTTGTTTGACATTCTCTCAGTGTGTTATTACTTGAATTCAATGAGAATAAGAATACAGTGGGGTCCTTGTGCCCCTGAGTGAAAATGAAAATGGAGAAATGTTGCAGAAATACTGGAGAGAACACTTTTCATATGTGAATGTCTTGGGGCACATCCAAGTGAACTCAGGGCCTGGCTGCAAAATCACAGATGACTACAGTATACATGGATGACATGAGATGCAGTACACTGAGTAACAGTCCAGAGAGGATTGAGAGGACAAAAACAATAATAATAATAATAATAAAAAAAAAAAACGATAGCACATTCACATTTTGTCTTTGAGCGCATGCAGCAGGAGATAGCCCTTACTATGGAAAGAATAAGGTAGTGCAGTATGAAGTGAGTATGAACAGGGGGGAATGAAACCTAATATACCCAGGTAAGACAAATCTTCTGAAGTAAGCTGCAACTTTAAATCGTGCTGAAACTGGTCTGATAACTGTAGTCACTTGCGTGTAAAGGTATAACAAAGAAGAGAGAAAGAAACTGAAACATACAGTATGATTCATACAGCATACAATACAGGCTTTGTGGTAGAGGGATAAAATTGCTCCCGAGAGATATGGAAATTATCAGCCTTTCATAATTACTCAGTCATTCTTTAAAACCGTCTAAAGAGGGAGGAAAAATGGCTAACTACGGCGGTTAGGAGCAACTGAGCCAATATTATGGACCCAGACTTGTTTTTTAGGTGGTTAGTCCCTAGAAATACTAATATTAGTGTGTATCTCAGCATTTGGTGGATTATTGTGGCACTGTTTCGGCTGGAAAGTACCGCAACTGTGCAACCAATCACATGCTGTGGTCAAATTAGGGAACGGGGGTGGTCACAGTATGGTGCTGGGGTAGGGGTACAAGGGTATGAGGTGAAAACAAACCAGATTGTCAACAAGTATGTGAAATTAAATGTGTCTGTGGGTTAGTGTTATGGGGGCTACACTCTCTCTGTTTATATGATACCTCAGTTGCAGGATTGACATGTTTTATATTTTCTTATCATCGCCCTCTAGTGGAAGCTCAGCATAAGAGTTCTGGGAGTAAAAACAGTGTCTCTGGGCTTCTGCAGATTTTTTGTGCCTGTTAAATCGCGGGGCTTTACCACTATGGCACATGTGTGGTCATTGGCGTAGGGCGCAGTGTTTGACATGTTTAAAAAAATAAGTTGTCAGCATGATAAGGAGGTTAAATATGTACATGTTTCATTGTGCTTCTCAGTTGTATGATGGTGCAGAATGTTCCCTTGTCTTAATTTCTGATCCATGACTCCCTAAAGTGTGTGTAGTAGTATTTAAGTGGTTCCCAGTGTTTCCTGTGTGAATGCCCAGTCTATAGAGTTATGACAGTGCCGTCCTCTTCCAGACTCCGCCTCTCTGTTGCTCTGTCTGGCGAGGGTGTGCTCAAAGTGGCGTTGGTGTTGCTTAGTGATCCACTGCTGCCACTGGCCGGAAGGGTGCCATTGGCATTGATGGAGAGCGCAGACGTGGAGCTGGCGGCAGCACGGAGGTTGAGGTGAGGCTCATAGCGAGGCAGCGACGGCATACTGTAATTAGAAGAGGCTCGTCTAATGGGCTCAGCTTCTCCTCTTGCGTCGATCACCAGATCTTCATCGTCTTCGTCACTGTCCAGATCTCCGACAGGAAAGTTCTGGATGATGTGTGTAGGCATGGAGGCAGCAGCACCAACCCCCCCTTGTGATGAACAGCCGTAGTAGCTGGCACCGCTATCTGAAGAGCGTCCTGAGCTGCCGGATGCGGTGCCTCCTCCTCCTCCTCCTCCTCCACTGCGAACAACATTGTTCCGCTGGTTTGCAGGCTTGACAGTGATGATGAGGTTGTGGCTGTTGGCGATCATCATGTCCGTCACCTGGTCGAGAGATTTCCCAACCACCTCGATACCGTTCACCTCCAGCACCTCATCATTGACTGCCAACAGGCCGGTGCTCTCTGCCAGCCCACCAGGAACCATACGAGAGATGAAAATCCCCGGGACCTTCTCCAGGCCCTGTGGGGTAACCCGTACACTGGAGCCATCGCGGATGTAAAAGCCTAAAGGTTTCTCCTGTCCATGCTTGTACAGGCGAACACGTCGGTGTGTCTCAGGCAGGATGTCTACGTCGATGATGGAGGAGACGGGGCGGAAGTCCCGAGGGAGGCTGATGATCACTGGTGCTTTTTTCCTGGCTGCGTCAGGTCGCAGAAGAACTGCAGAAAGCACTGTGTTCTTCTTCCTGGTCAGTGAGTCGGTACCAAAAGTCGAGTAATCTGCCTCCTCTGCAAAAGAAAAGGGGGAAACAGAAAGAGGAAGAGAGGACAGAAGTGGAAGGAGAAGAGAGAAAAAAGTGGACAGTCGTTAACAAACGCTGATAAATCTACCATTTAACACATGAAGTTATTATTGGGGATGATATCGTGTTGCATCATGTAGTTCCAGATGAGTGAATAATTCTTTGTAAAAGAGCAGCTCTGAGCCCGAGGCATTCCTGCAGGCTGTCTGTGCTAAACACACAAGACATCGATCCCCAGAACTTCAAGTCAAACTGATGCGAAATGCCACGCTAACCAGGAGAGCCCTAAATCCAACTACCAGCCTGTTATCAGCCGTCTCTGCTACACACCTTTATGTGAGGCAATACATTCAGTATGGTGGGCAGAGCTGGTGTTTACAGATACATCATTAAGCATTTTGTAGGATTCACACATTTTCAATATCACAATATCACAGTAGAAGTAAGGATACAAATTTTTCTTCTGCCAATCTCCAGTATGTCAAGATCTTCAAATTCATTTTGGGCTTTGCCAATATCATCACTGACATGTACATTTTTTTTTTCCTATTGTAAAGAACCCAAAGATTCTCCTGTAATAGAATTTACCTGTTCCTCTTGTTGTGACAGTCATTTTGTAATAAGAGCAGACATAAAATCCCCAAACCACCAGATTCTACCACAGATTATAAATGTTGTCCCTTTCAAACACAGCCACTCAGTTTTACAGCTGCTGTCTCCTTCTGCACTGTCCTCATGCTGGTACTCACAGGTCATCATTTCCTGCACATAATTAATGTTACATCTTTTTAGCCAACTTTTTTATCTGCATTTATTTTTTTTTATATCTGCCCATGCTGGTAATTAACTTTATGTAATTATATCATACTAGAATACTGAGCATCCCTTGGTAGTAATCTTTTTACCACAGCTATATCCCCGGCTGGTGTCGGATGGCTATGCGACCACTCAAACACGATAATTTGCATTTCAGGCCTGCAGTCATAAAATATTAACAGCTCCTTTAACTAACAAGTCATTGTGGTGCTGACCAGCAAGGGTGGCATTACTTCATGTCTACTTGACAAAACAGAGCATATGAAAAGGCAGGAGCAGGGAAAATATTTGTACTGCTCTTCCCAAAAGTTATTCGAGCAGTTTTTAGAGGGCGACATGAGTCAGGTTCTTTTCAACCTGGCACAGTGACTTCCTGGATTCTTCTTCTCTCTTTCAGGAGCCCATCATCTTTATGCCTTTTATCAGTAAAGTGGATTAAAACTGGATCAAAATTATTACATTCCTCAAGTTAATTCAGGGGCTACAGGTGTGCAGAACTTGAAAAAATCAAGCCGGCTGTTTCACCCTGTTTTAAGTTGATTGAAAATGTGTCTGAACTGCTGCTTCATATTTATCAACAGGTATGAGAGTGGTATCATGTGTCATAAAGCAGGAAAGACAATGAGTGTATTTCATAAACTTTACCCACATACTGTGAGCGGATGGTTTTACAGGCTGCATTTGAACCAAGAAAACAACTGTTGAGCAGCATGAGTCACCTCGGCGCTATGAAACCCTTCCCTGTTTTATGCCCACTTCAATGAGGAAGTGTTCACCATGATAGCAGTATAGACTTTAACCACACATGGCTGATATTAACTCAGATCCATAGCTAACCGGGTGAGGGGCGGGAAAACTGGACCTTGGCTCTTTAATAGTTAACCAGCATAATATAAGCAGCTAAACATTAACATCTCTGTGACTTTGATTCCTTTCTTTTTCACTCCACGGCTTGATAAACAAGCTTTCCTCTGTATCTGGTCTTATTTTATCCGCCCTTCTTTTTGACAAGGTCTTGAACTTTCTCACTTTCTCAACATTCCTCACTTTTTACAGTTTCTGAAACGCTCCATATTTAGATGAAAGTGCTCCATAAATAAACCTCTGACAATCTTGCACTGAATGCTCTTCCTCCTCCCCCCTTGTTTGTCTCTTCCAGATTATGTGAGTGTAGTCCAGGAAAATATCAATTCAGGTGGCTGACAAAGATTCCAGTTCTCATGTTCAGGTACGCACCCCACCACTCCCCTCTCCATCTCTAAAACCAAAACAAAGGATCGACTGTCCCGAGAAAGAGCGACAGTCTCACGTTTCAGTTCCCATGAGGCACGAGTGTAGTGTATGCACACTTACTTTATCTTCACTTTACTTATCTTGGGAGTCAGCTCCAAATGAGAAATAAAAAATATAGCAGCAATAGCTTTTTAAATCTGTGAGGACTACATGTAGAGGTATTAGTTGAGTTACTGAGCTCTGCCTGTGTTTAGGCTGTTTTCCCTAAATGCTTTAAAACGCTGCCATAGAGGAGCTTTATGCAAAACAGTGTAAAGACGGATATTAACAGGCACCAACACACAAACACACCTCCCTCCAAGGCCAACACAAGCACCGTTCTCACTGTGCAGTCATGCAAAGATGGAGGCGATGCTCTACATCTCATTTCTGTCTTTTATATCTCGACTTCTTTTCATCTCAGCCTGCCATCCCTCTATCTTTGGTGAGGGAAGAGATGAAGCTAACAATAGAGTTGTAGTTGAGAGAAGAGCATAGGACAGTCCCTCAGGGCCACTCTCAGGCACAAACACACAGCAAGAGATGCTGTTCTGGCTGCAAATTGTTTATGCATGCAACTTCCTTACCAATGCATCTGTTCGCCTGCGCACACACACATGGAGGCACACGCATGCAGGCACTAATTAAGACACACACAGCAGTTCACGTGCACATATAAGGTTTATTCCTGTTTAATTGTGATGCCTGATCTCTAATGAGGTGCAGCACTACGAAACCCAATACCCTGGAAAACCATAGCTACATTAGAGCTCATTAGAGCACGGAAGCAAAGCTCTCAGTCTAATTGGTAACAAAGACCTATAGGCGATGCATGATATCAAAAGCACACACGTACACACACAGGTATGCACACACTTCCTTTTTAAGAAGAAAATGACCGTCTTTGTTTCTGCTTTTTAAAGGGAAACTGAATACTAATGGCCAAATTACAGTAATATGCTGTACTTTAAACAAGTATTCTATAAAACACACCTTTCTGACCCCATGAATGTGTGCTAAATAAGAAGAATATGGGTAACTACCTAAAAGGTCATATTTAAGTTAAGTCTTCCGGATTGATAGATTGGGTATGCTTTGGATCAGATACTAGCTTCGACATCCCAATTACATTTAATCTGGAAGTACAAACTACATTTGTTAAGCACTGAAACTTCTATTTCTGGAACTAATTACTGTGATATGTGCTCTGAACATTACACAGGAGGAGCACACCCCTTGTGAAATGTGGTCATGAAAAGAGGAGCAAATTTTCTCTAATAAAATTCTGCTCCCTTTTTTTGCTCCTTTGCACCAAAATCAGATGCTACGGGACCATTACAACGCAAGCAATGCTGCTCAACAGACTGTATTTATATAGCACTGTATATGGGGTCAAGTCTTTTCATATAAAGTTAGTTTCCCATCATTCCTGTTGCATTTTGGGTTCATCGGTGTGTTAAAAATCTATAGTTGTGTTTATATCATTCACATATTAGCAGCTCAATCAATTGCTTACACTTTTGCCTTTCTGTTTTGGACTTCCAAACTCTCCTATACACATTAGTCTTATAAGATGCATTTGGTTACATTGAGGTAGAAGATACACCTGCAGTATGGGAGTGTCCTACTGAAGCATAATCCACAAGTCTTGAATCAAAACATAATCCCCTACCCTGCACTTGTCATGGCACTGCACAGGTTAGGCATTCCAAATATGCAGGGTCTGCTTTGATTTCCCACACTTTGAATGGAGTCAGTGAAGAGGCAAAGGAAGTGGAGCAGCGGAGGAGAAAATGACAACCCAACACACATCGTCACAAGTGAGGACACATGCAGTGATGCTTGGTCATTCCTCTCTGTAGTATGTAACTAACACACACACACACGCATGCACACACTAATGCATCTCTATCCTGAATTAAAGGGACTCAGACAACTGTGCCTGAGGAGAGGAAACCACTTCATCTTCCCCAGTACTCTACTCTTTACACACCCTGCCTGCATTATGATCTCACTGTGGCTGATGTTAATGGACCTATGGACTGAACACACCTACTCTACTGAAACCAGTGATCCAGTTTAGTTTTTATGCAGTATCATTGTTATCACAGTTGTGCTCTGGGAACACCTATCTAATAGGGGTGAGAATCACCAGTGGCCCCACGATGTGATGTTATCACGATACTTGGGCCACAATACCATATTATTGCGATTTTAAACATTTTGCGATACAGTGAGTATTCCGATACAATACATTGCAATATATACATTTTTTTCAACTGTTTAGCTAAATTAGCATTTGTCTTTCCTTCATGTTTGTCTTATTGACACTGTATTTTCTTTTCATGTAGCACATCTTGCGAACCTTATGTGTCAGGTCCATCTCATTTGTGCCCTGCTTGCATTCCTAATGTCTTCCTCCAGGTGCTGCTATATTTCTTGAACTAACTTTCTCCTGCTCTTTGATGTCACCTCTGCCAACCTCACTGGACAAACAGTTGATATTATTTTTCCATTATCATAGATTTGACTTCATGTGAACAATTAATTTGAAAATATCAATACTTGGTGGATGGGACAATGCAATATATCACCAGACAAAATATTGTGATACTATGCTGTATCCATTTTTTCTCCCACCCCTACTCACCCCACTAAACCCACCCCTACTCACCCTACCAAACTGAATCAGCCCCATTATATCTGGTTATCTGTTCATCTAAAAGAACATGATGTTTCCATTGCATCTGTGCAGTGAGGTTGTAAAGGATATTTGTCATTGGTACTGGTACAATACATGAATGGGAACCCGGCCAGCTTTGGCCCTTTTGTTGAGAGAATCAGATCAGGTGCTGCAGATGGGATCAACTTAATATAACTTATAATTTTCAGAAACTCTCACCCAAACACTTATGTTTGTGTAAGTAAGTTTTTGCTCCACACAGGAGTTTTGAAGCACTTCACTTTGCTGCCAAAGAGCCCTTGTATTATTGAACCATTCCAGGATGCATCACATGAACTCTTCCACCTGTAGCACACTGTGGTCAGCTATTTGAGTCTGCAGGCTTAAACAAGAGACGAGCCAAACTGGAAAATGAGTGAGTCTGACAACAGTCTGCTGTGAACACAAGAGGATGACATTTTGAGCGTGTGTTTACAGAGGATTTATAGACTCAGCAGACTTCAAGAGAAAGGGGAGAAACTTCTGTGCTCGCTAGAGAGCAAACCTGAAGTTACCTGGTGGTGCAGGTGTGTAAACTGTGAGCTCGTAACCATAAACCAAGGGACAAGAACTTGTATCAACAGTAATGCAGGACCTCTCTGGTGGAGAGGATACCAGCAGCTCACATACAGCTGCAGTCTGTGACCTCTCACTATATCAACCGCTGCTGCTTTTTGTATAATGACGCCATCCATGGTCTCCGCAATATGATGATCTTATCAAAGTACAAAGCTGTCTAAAGGCAAGACAAGCTAAAATTTTAAAGAGATAACAGCCACGACTACATCCATACAAAGCATACACTTACACCCACAGAAGTCTTATGGGTTATAGTATTTCATGGAAGAGTATCTGTGATCACCTGGCTTTTGTGTTCGTTCTCTAGCCAATTTCTCCATAAAAGGTGCTGAGCTGGCCGGCATCCACTGAGAGTAACACACCTATTATTGACATGACCCACACCCAATGTCATTTCAAAAAAACTTAAGTACCCTTTTAAGAAAGCTTGGTTTCTGATTACCCTAAACAGTTGAGAGACGACTTCAAAATCAACCATTTTTTAACATCAAATTGATAGTTTTAGTCACCATGATAACACAGGGATAAAGGCAGTATTCAGTGCATTTACATGCACAGTTAAGTAGAGCTAAGGCCATAGCGTGATTAGGTGATCAAACTGGACTACTGTCCTTGTCTCAATGTACAAGCACCAGGTAAGAATCGAATTATTGACAGAAGCACATCCTCAGCTACAGCAGGTGGTGACATACCCCTTTTCTGCTGTCTCCTGGTTGACCTATTACAAAATGCATTAGCAACAGGCCAACAGGATGTATCTCTAATGATGAAAACACTGTCACTTCAGCCTCTGGCTCTTAGTCTGGTGTGCTAACACTGGAGCGTGCACAATGATCCCCAACTGTGTTATCATAAATATGTTAACTGAAAAGTTCAATTTAGTGCAATTTCAGTCGGATTAATGTTCACATATTTTTAAAAGTTCAGTTTCAATCAGACTGAGGCAATGAATCAATTTATTGGACAAACATGTAAACGTGCTGACTGAGAGTTTAAGACCAACAGGGCCCAGCGTTATCAGTCACCACATCTCAAAAACAGGTCGCCAACAAAACAAGAAATGCCAATTTAGAATCAGAGTGTTTGGAGAGAGGAGGTCAAGCCTGCATAAGACAGATGGGGGGACTACCACAGTATCCTTGTGAATGCTGACGGTATTAAACTAACTTTCTCTGAAGTTTGTGTGAGACTTGCTTTAGCTCGAGGGAGTTATGCAAAATGAAAGCAGGGTCAGAGTAAACGCTGGATGTCGGAGAAGTGGCCAATCTATCATATAAAGCTAACTAGCTGAAATGATGTGGTGGGCTTTTGTAGGCCTCCAACATTTATCTTCTTTTTTGTCATATTTGGTTCATTGATTTCTGTCTGAGTAAACATTAATAAACTCTACTCCCTCATATTCCTTATGCTTGTACCTGCTCTGAGACTCTGATAAACACACTTTTTTATTAACAGCTACTCCCAAGGTTATGCATCATTACTATTACAATGATGCATGATGACAAGGCCGAGGCTTTTCTTGTAACATAATGATCCCTGACGGGAGCGAAGACACCAACAATCCATGACTTCCTGGTACTTGCACTGGGAGCTGTGTCAGGGAAACCTGATCCTGTGTTCAGGTGACACAACAAGATCAGGACGTAGCAACATGCCTTATAACTGTCCTTACTCCTGTGACTACTACGACTACTACTTCTTCTATTAGTGCCACTGCAGCTGTTAATTACACTACTGATTATTTTTGCATTAAAAAGGACTCAAAACATTTCTTTTTAGCAGAACTTTAGGTCCATCCTCTTGGATTTTTTTAAACCTGCTTATCTTGCTTTTACTCTTCTTGTTTTTCTTGTTTTTAACCAATAACCTGTTTTTCTATTCCTTTATTATGATACCTCTTTGCTTTTAACGTGTAGCCCTTTGAGGTCTCTGGATGTAAAGGGCACTACAAATAAATTTTAAAGTGTATTATAAGAGTGAGAAAATAAATGCAAAAGTAGAATAAACCTTTGTTGGCAAGTGTTGTTGTATTAGACTAATACTATTCTATTACAACCAAAGAAGAAGTCTGAGCAAACATGCACTGTCTCTTAAAGAGCAAAGACATGCATGTGTAGCGGTACATGTATGATGGTTGTCTCGTATTATATTTTGTCACATTTTTCCAATGTTTTTGCAATTGGTTGATAGGAAACTTTGTCTTATGTTTGTTTGGTGCTATAAAGTGTTAAATGTTGTGATGTTTTCTTTCTTGTTAAGAAAGATGAGAGGAAATTTTCAAAAGAGATTCTGACGGTAAAGTATTTAACTAACTAACTAACTGTTGTTTTATACAAGATAATGTTGCCTGTGAAACCATCATTCTTCAGAATCCAAAAATAGCATGTCTCAAGGATCTGAGTGCAAAAAAAAGAGGAGAAGAGAAGCAGTTAAAGGTTGTGGTGTTCTGGAAACAGTCAGGTTTAGTGATGACAAGCCTGGAAATTCACCCCCGAGTCGGTGTCACCGTGTTCCTGACACAGAACAATACAAGGGGGGAGACGGCACACAGCTTGTGTCAAAGAGGAAAAAAAAAACAGGGGTGGTGTCAAACAAGAGAAGTGAAACAAGCTGGAGGGACGGATATTTAAGCAAACACACAAAGAGCATGGAGAAGAAAGAAAAGGAGAGGAGGAGGAGGAAGAGGAGGAGGTGATAAAAAAACTTTAAAGGAGCAAATTCCCGGAGTGTTGCTATTCCTGGCGTGGTGAGCGTACCTCCCCGGCACAGCCTAGATAAAAGTGCCTTAATGCTGCTGATAAGACAGAGAGAAAAAAGGGAGGAAGGAGGGAGGTCAGATTGCTCAGAGGAAAGGAACAGGAGCAGAAGGAAAACAGCAACCTATACAATGTACTGATAGAGGAGCAGTGCTTAGAAAGGTAAGGTGCTGTATGGACCTGCAGAGGAGTGAGGCAAGCCGGAGCAAAGACAAAGCCTTGATGTGTAATGAAGCTGACGATTGGAGGAATTACTTATTAAATCCATAATTCAAAGACCTCAGTCATGAACAGCGCCCTGCTTCTTGGCCTCATTGAATAATCTCACTCATGAATTCTGTATTACACTCATCAGTCCTGCTTTATTATGTTGGCCTGACAAGAGCTTTTTGTCCTAAAACACCCGAGACACCCAGAACCTACACAGCGGAGGACAGCAGCCACAGTCTGAGACGGACAGTTAAAACAGCCTCAGAGTTGGCGGATGCAACACATTTTATTTGCTCGTCTAGACTAATGTACAACCTTATGAAGCAATTCCATCAATTTCTTATGTGCTGACGGAGACACTTCCTGCAGCATCTCCTCCAATCTCTTCCTCCAATTTTCCTCCCCTGTGCCCTTTACTCAATCTGTCTCTCAGTCAGTTGTCCATCACTCAGCAGGAGTCTCCACCTCTCTTCGTTTTTGGTCTTGCAGATTTTCCTCTTTCTCCCTCCTTAATCATTCTGTCTGCAGTTCTGCCCTCTCTCACCTCAGCCCCTCATTTCTGTGATTCTTAAAAGCTCCTTTTACAGGTAAATTAAGCTCAAGACCCAATCTTTCTGGGCCTGCACGGGGAAAGAGGTCCCTAGTTTTAGCTCAATAAGCAGGACAGATGAGGGGATGTATAAACTTGTCAGGAAGGGACTACATCTGGTGCTTGTGCTTCATCTGGCTTTATGGGTAGTTAGGAGCAGGGGTGAACCTGGGGCTGAGGCTGGATTTGAGCTTAGGACAGGATGGGGTCTGGGACAGTCATAGGTCGCTTGGGGATGTAGACTTTATCACAGGGGTTTGAGATGAAGTGTCTAGATCTGGGTCTGACAAACCGAGCCTTCTACGCAGCCCTGCAACACTGAGTTTCCAAGAGGAGAAGGGTGAGGAAGGGTTGGTTGTTGGGGAGGATGGAGGAGAGGAAGGGAGGGAGGGGGGTCTGCGTGGGCTGGAGGAACCCAGGTCTAACTTTGCAAGCTTGTCACCCATGTGCCTGATAAAGGTTTTTACTGGGGAGGGATGGGAAGAGGGACCCTGTGCTCCTGGTTCTGTCCTGCCCTCAGCAGCTGGCTCTGGAAGACAACACAGCCGACCTGTAGTTAGATCTGGCAGATTCATTATTGCCAAGACAAACTTTAAGCCAAATACATTAAAACTGGAGCACATCAGAAACAGAAAAAAATAAACTATACAAATACAGCTACAGTGGCTTAACTGGAAACACGGACAAGCTGAGACCTCATGACCAATGATAGGTGATGTGAATAACACAATAACACTGTGGTTGGCATATTTTAAGTAGCACATGAATGATTCTGTGCACAACGTTGATGTTGGAAAGGCAAAGGTTAATTGTTACGACTAAAACGCAGGGTGAGAGCATTTCCAAACCTGCCGCTCTAGTGGGATGTTTCCAGTCTGCTGTGGTCAGTACCTACAAGACAACGTCCAAGGAAAAATAATTGGTTAACAAACCACAAGGTCATGGCCAGCCAAGGCTCACTGATGTGTGTGGGGAGAGAAAACTAGCCTGTGTGGTCTGACCCAACAGAGGAGCTACTGGAGCTTAAAATCACAAAAAAGGGAAATAATGGTTCCAATGGAACATATTCTGAAGTTTGGGGCTGTTTGGCGGGTCAGGAGGATAATACTGACCCCTTTTCACCAATGAAAGCAGCTATGATGGGCATGTGAGCCTCAGAACTGTAGAGCCTCAGAGCCTCAGAATTCTGCCTACACAATTATGACAGTGTGGACTGTGCCGCTAAAATGCTCAGACCTCAATCGAATTAAGCATCTGTGGGATGTGCTGAAAAAGGACACACCACACTTTGAAGGCCACCTCTAGCAGCTTACAGAATTTACAGGATCTGCTGTTAACATCTTGATGATGGAGACCATGTCTCATCAGGTGAGGCCTGTGTTAACCTTGACCTGATGAGAGGGGTCCTGTATAATAGATACAGACTAGGCCTTCACGATTTTAAAATCAATTAATCTTGCGGCCCTACTACAGACCAATTAATTAGTTGGCAGTTTTATGGTAGTGAGACAAAATCTGCATCTTATTGACATAAGAAGTAAAATCAGTGAATGAAAAAATCTATTTTTTTGGGCTGAACCTTTCTTAAAATCTGCTGTAATAAGATTTGGCTGATAGAAATAAATCTTTGACCAAACAAATCACTATTTTTCAGTTCTGTGCCAACCTACACCAACCGATTTACATAAGTTGTTCGACCAAACTCACACACACACAGAAACTCATGTGAAAATCATCCTTTAACAGAACTAAAGTGGGGGAAAACAAGCTGAGGGACACAGATGCTTTATCCTGTGTTTTCTAGGTTCGAGACATGATGGAGACTTTTACAGATTCTGTGGCTCACAGTAAAACCTTGATAACAACACTTGTGTTTTTTTGTCTTGTACTTGTAAAGTTTACAGCGGACCATAATGTTGCTTGTGAAATGGTTTGTGTACAGTGCAGCAGCTAAAAGTCCATATCCTGACAGATTGCAAGTAAAGTTCAGGGCTTCTGGACTCTTTACACCCTACACCCTTGACTTTCAGGGGGCAGGTCTACTGTTCTCAGTGTGAAATTCTGTTTTGCATCTTTAGAAACGGCATTTCTTCCTGAGCCATAGCAGAAACTTTGTACTGAAAAGGCAGTGACTTAGAAACAGACTCAATTCATTCATCTGTCTGCTGCAGCCCACCAAAAGCCTTAATTCAACTCCTGACATAATTTTAATATGACCATTTTCAAAGGATAGGAGCTGTGACTTATTCCTCGATTACCTGCAGTGGACTAATATCAGGATAAAAAGTTGACTCAGCAGAAATAACCCGCTCATGTGTGCATGTGACTACTGTTTTGAATCTTTCTTTTGTGGTCATTAGTTTTTATGAAGCTCCATAAAAGTGGAAGGACTCTGATCGGAGGACAGATAAGGAGCACACATATGGGACAAACAGTACTAGCGGTTGAGCAACAGTGGAGCTGCATGTCAGAGCGTGGCCGGGTAAATATGTAGGAAAGGTGTTTTGAAAGAAATTCCTAGATAAGCATATCAGTTATCAAGTTTCACATCACTACCACCATTGCCAACTGCCTGGAGGAAGGATGATGTTTTTAAATGAAAACTGAAATAACACCACAGTGACTTTGAAAGCTACAACAACAAAAATCCAGTGACATTATTTATGTTAGTGTTTACTTTTCATTTGGAGGAAACCACCTTAACCCTGAACTGTACTGTTGTGTGCTTTGATCCTTTTAAACATCTTTGAACTCAAAGGTTTCATTGTCCAAGTACAAATAAAAGACTTCACTCTTATCTCTGTCAAAAAAGTTAACCCCCCGTGAAACAACACCTCTAAAACCTGTGATGTGAACTAAAATAGCAAATCCTAGAGACAGTAAGGCACCAGAGACAAATCAGCTGGTATCTATAACATGACTCCGATCAAACATCCAAGAAAATATAACCATGTTCACCTGAAAAAATCAGTATACACTACTTCCTATTTCTTAGCTGCATTAGCCCAAAGTACAACCCACTCCCACCATCCATTATTATCTTTTATAACGTCCAACCTTCCCTTGAAGATAACAGTCCAGGAATGCCACAATCTCAATCTTAGCTAATGATCATAGCCAATAAGGGTGTTTTCTTAACTGCTCAGGAAGCGACATTTTGAGAATTAAGAAGAGGATGAAAGGTCCTTACACACCGGGACCATTTTTGTCGTGCGAATATTTTGGACGTCAATATTTTTTTTCGAACCCGTATCCTGTCAATACAAGCGTTCACATCAGCGACATTTTCCCATCCAGCGATATTGCAGCAATTATTTTTTTCGGATCATGGTCGATTTTTCTAAAGTTTCGCATACTGTGTGTCCACTTCTGACCAATCAGATTGCGTGTTGTAGCGACGTCAGATTCACCGCCGACCGGCTGATTGTTTATGATCGTTTACACACACATTACAAAGATAACGACCTGAAGGACATCTTGTGGAGCGTCATAGAGTCGGATTTCACATATGACGATGTTTTGTGTGCTTTCACAGTTTGCTTAACGTCTTTGTTTTAACTTTCATCTGTGCTAACGTAAGCTAACAGTTGTCACCATAGTTTCATGTGCTTATCAGGTACTGGCCCTGACTCAGTACATGCCATCATGACAGACAGACATCTCAACACTAGTGTCTAGTGTCTAGTCCTCTGCCTCTTCAAACTTGGAGCTAATTGTTTCAGCAGAACTTCAAATTGTCCAACAAACATCTGAAAATAGGTTCTGAAGCGACCGTGGTCCAGTTTCAGCTCCTGAACCAAGCAGTGAAACTCACTAAGTTCTCTTCTTATTTGTAATATTGGATGCACCTATGTGTTACGTTTCTTTTTCTTTGGAGAAAGCAAAATAAGTACCAATTCGCCATCGCGTTCCATTCATTCCATTCCATGTCGGCCCCGGTGTGTAAGAACCTTAAGGCCGATTAAAAGAATAAAAAAAAAAAGGTCAGGTATAATTTTTTAAAATTATCATTCTGAGTAAAAACAGTCACAATTCTGCTTTTAAAATCAGAACTCTGACTTTAATCTCAGAAGACTTTAAAGTCAAAATTGTGAGAAAATCGACAGAATTCTGAGCTCAAATTCAGAATTCTGAGTTTAAACCTAGAATTCTGACTTGGATCTTAAAATTCCTACTTTTTTCTCATAATTCTGGCTTTTGTCTCGGAATAATAATTCAAAAAAAAAAATTATATTGGACCTTTCTTTTTTTTTGCCAGTGGCCCTAATCCTCTTCTGTAGAGAATCAATCATCTCACCCCCAATTTACATTAGCTGTTGTAAATTAAGCCCAATTTAAGGCAGAATGCAAACATCAGGTTAACTTTGCACAAGCAGCCCATCACTGAATTATCAGCAGTATGGAAACACTTTAAACAAGAGAGTTATTATAACAGTCCAACAGCAGCTTGCATTGTAATGAATACAACAGTTTTATGCAACAAAAGAGCTGCATTCAGTACTTCCAAGACTATACTCCACGTAGCAACAAACTCTGGACTTCAAAAGGATGAATATTCTTGAGGGAGCAAAAAGGAAGTGAAGATTATCTAGAAGGTGGTTGAAGTCATGTATTTGGATGAGGAGCCCACCCCCCTGCTGTAGAACAAAGGATCCACCCTATGTCCTGTTACCTGGATGTTTCATTTTAGACACTGTGGATTGTGACAACATTTGAGGTGATTTAGACAGAAGTGACCGCTGTTAGTTTTACAACAGACATTTAGAGCTCTGATGTTTGTCCCATGTCAGCACTGAGCCTCACTGCACACTGGATTGATTCCTCCACTTTCAAGTTTATGCAGAGGTGCTGCACACCAATTTCAAGGGTGGAATACATAAAGCAGTTCAGCTGTGTACAAGCCTGTGAGAGTGATGCTCGCTTGACTGAGTGAAGCTGAATAAATTGCAGACAGACATCTTTGATAGGATTTTTGTAAACAAGAAAAAAAACATGTCCATAGTCCTATTATTTAGGTAAATACAAGTCTGGAATCAGGCCTTGGTATCAGGAGATTCATTATGTTACAAAAATAAAATATGATGAGGGACCAAAATAGCTGATCTGGACGTTCACAGCCTCTTCAATGTTTTTCTGATGCTCTCGGCAAGGCTTCAGGAGCTTCAAGCTGAGCTAAAATTAGCTCAGCCTGTCTGTGTCTAAACATACGAGTGTCTTTCACACAGACAAATTTGCTGTCTGGTTTAAAAAGATCTAAATCTAAATATAGTGGCAGTAAATTGACTTGAAAGAGCGCAATCAGTTGGACGTGACAGATGACTGACTGACTGACTGTTGTTGTGTTTATTCCAGCTGTGTGATGAGCCGTTCAAGTTCTGGAAAAAACTTCATCAAGCAGTGAGATGTTTAATCAGGCAGAGTTTGTCAACGGCTAACTTTCCATCCCTCAAACGTTGCTTTCTCTCTCACATTTGTCCAGTTTATCTCCCTCTCCATCATATTTCTCATTCATTTTGTGTTTTCTCCAGAGCCTCCTCCTTCTTCTTCTATTGATTTATCTTCTCTGACTGACTGTAGGCTGAGAAATTCTGACAGTCTGTCTAACAGTGGGCTTGGACTCTCACTGCCCCCCCCCCCCCCCATCCTCATCCAGCCAGGTTTCCAGTGAGGTTTTAACCAGGCTGTGTCCTCTCTCTCTTTTCTTAAATGTTCCCTGGCTTGGTGCTTTCTTTAACCTTTTCTTCCTCTCCTGCTCTAGTGCTCACCATCTCCCTTCCTCTCCCCTCCTCTCTCTCTCCCTCTCTCTCTCTCTGTCCATCTACACCCTGTGTTAAACAAGTCAGTGCTCTGCTGCCTGGGGTCCAGTCTGGCCTGCTGTCCTGTCTAATCTAGCCAGCAGACTTGATCAGAGGCTGGCCACATTCCACCCAAAATGCCAACTCTCTTACTCCCCTCAACCTCCATCTCTCTCCCTCTCTTTTATTTCTCTCTCTCTCTCCCTCTCCTTCTCTCTCTCGCCCTCCCCTGCTTGGGCCTCAATCTGCATTCCTCCCTCACTAATACTATATTCCCACTCTTCACTCCCTCTCCCTCTCTCTCTCTTTGCATTACTATCACACTGTGCTCTATCTCCTCTCTGCACTTTCCTAATTAGATGCCTTTCCTAAACAATGCCTTTTCCATTACTCCCTCTTTAATACTGTTGACTCTGTCCTTTGCATCCATCCATCTCTTATTAGGCTTACCGAACATGTCCCTCCTCCACGCATTCTTCCACCAGTGCTATGAATACATCGTTCGCTCTCTCTCATTACTTGCAGGGGAATAATTCATGCTCTGTGGAAATAAAGAAAGCGAGTGCAGCCTTGGCTGATTTTTTATTATTTTCAGAGCAGATCATGATCTTAACTTCTCTCCTGTGCTCCTAGGGGAAAATGACAATTATTACACCTGCCAGCACTTCGCCTCTCTCTCCCTCTCCCTCCCTTTGTAATCTTTTCATCATAGAGATCTTGGCCCACGACAGAAATCTCTTTTCTTGCACGCAGTGGCGTCCTGGCTCATTTCGACTCCTATGTTTTGTCTCCTCTGTCACATCTTATGCCCATCTCCATCACTCAAAACCAGCCTAATTACTCCACAGACTCAGGACATTGCCTCCCTCTCTCCCGCTTTAAGGCTTGCTTCGCAGGGTGAGTAGACTTTGTCCATGTTGCGCTTTCACACTGTATGTTTCCTTTTCTCTTGCAGGATGACTCATGTACTGGTTACTAATTACTCAGGCAGTCCCTGCTGGGATAAGCAAATACAAGCATTCCTGTCCCTCTCTATACCTTCCCCCTCCACCTTACAGCTGATGAGTTACGAGCCATTCAGGACTAAAACCATGTGAGCAACAAGAAACGTCACCAGGCAAACCCACACCCTGAAAGCTTGACAAGCTGCCACCACTATATGGATGATGAGGACCTGGAAACTGTATGTTATGTGAAAGCAAAGAATGTTCTGGATGACTAGTTCTGACAAACATAGTTTTACTTTAACCAAGAGAACTGCTTCAGCAGCAGGTCCAAGACACTCCTGTGCATGACTCACAGTTCCACTTTGATCAGAAACTGCAACAGTCAAAAGAAGTCAGTATACTGTTATTGCTTGTTCAATATAACACTATGAGCAACTATTAGACTTGTGTAATCCTTTAGCTGGTTTTAAGTGGGAGGTCAATTATCCCACAGGTCTCCTTCTCTTTGAAGCAAAAAGACCCACACCCAGTATTAAAAATGAGTTAAGACCACTGCTTCATTTTTTTTTTTTTAATGTACACAGATCATTTTATGAGGAAGCCACAAGCCGAGCTGCAACTGACATCATAATAGGGATGGGCGATATGGGCTGAAAAATTTATCACGATAAGATTTGCCATTCTGGCGATAACGATAAAATCCACATAAATATTATAATGCCAGTCTATATTTTTGACTCATTTTGTCTTGAGAACACCAGTTGGAATAGTCAAATAAGATCTAAGTCCCAATCTGAGTGGGCTATGGCTGGGAGTCCATCGCTCGCTTATGTCATCAACTTGCATTTATCGTATTTTTCATGAGATCACAAATATTTATCATGGAGGATTTTTATGACGATATATCGTGAATGATAATTTATCGCCCATCCCTACATCGTAATACAGTTTTTTAAATAGCTTCCTCGTCTATGATTGATCACTGCTTTCCATATTACTGTTATTGATAACTTTGTTGATCAGAAAATTTCATCCACAACCTTTTTCTTCACGATCAGGAGAGATGATGCCACCTAAAAATATATCTTTATTATAAACATAACATACCACTTTGAAGATATAGTATCCACATATAACTTTAACAAAGACCGTTCTGTCCACAGGGGGCGCAAAACCTGACACAAACTGAAAGTTCCTTGCTGGAACTTAAAAAGTTTTTCTTTTTGACTGCTGATCAAATACATCAGTGTTAAATCTCTCAATGTGGACCAGGGAAACAGTTTCAAACAACCCTCTGCACTGACACCTAATGTACCACTTTAACCAGCCTCTCTTAGATTGTTATTCAATTTTATGCAAAGCACTTTATGACAGTGGAATATCGTTTAAGTTTACTGACTTACTTCCTTACTTACATATAAACTGAAACTACATGAGAGAACTGGGCACATGTAAAAGTCAGCTTTAGAATAAACACACACTTAATAATAATGCATCAAATTTTTATAGCGCTTTATCAGAGACCCTCAAAGCGCTTTACATTGGATACATCATTCATTCACTCACACAGTCACACCTCGGTGGTGATAAACTACCTTAGTAGTCACAGCTGCCCTGGGGCAGACTGACGGAAACGTGGCTGCCAGTTTGTGCCTACGGCCTCTCCGACCACCACCACACAACACACTCACAATCATACACCAGTGGAGGACACACACTGGGAGCAAGACACTTAGAGAGCTCAGAGCCCACACTGCAGAACCCTCACTCCTTAATGAGACTCCAGAACTGTTAAGCCACCTATGAACGGGCCTCTTCACTACTGCCATGACAACCAGTAAACAGTGGATACCTCACTGCCAGCTCGATAGTCATCACCACATTGTTCGGGGATAAGGGGAGAGTCCTGAGATGTAGGAAATATCTGGAGCAGCAGATTTGTGTTGGTGTGTGATAAAGCAATTAAAAAAAAAGACTGACATCATCATCACACAGGCACGACCACATACCCCATTTTTACATCAGTGAAAAAGGCGTCTTTAACTGCTTGTCAGGGGTGTAGCACTGATGCAGAAAGAACAACAATGTG
Organism: Xyrichtys novacula; assembly: GCA_962446985.1. NCBI lineage: Eukaryota > Metazoa > Chordata > Actinopteri > Labriformes > Labridae > Xyrichtys > Xyrichtys novacula. The sequence continues at coordinate 28,112,552 of OY660867.1, forward strand.
GGCATTATTCAAGTGGCAAACCACAACAATACAACAAACACTCACAGCCCCCAACATCCCTCCCACTAGTATCCATCCATCAAACAAAAAGTGCTTACAGTCACTGTGGATAGAGATTAAGTGTTGTTCTTCAGCTCCAAACACATTTCAAAGATATCTGTGACACTGCACTGCTCCATGAAGGCCAGGCTATAACAAATGTTGGCCTACACTGCAGCAGGCTAGCCTCAAGTGCTGTTCTTATGCAATAACAGCCATCAGATCATAGCCCACCACTGACCCATTCATATATCCATAATGCTCAGTTACACATTCAGAGTACATACGAGGAGTCATGTTCGAAAAGAATCCACCAGCTTGTGACCAAAGCTCTGAAATTAAAAAAAAAAAAAGTGTAGAGCAATAACTTCGATAGCAGGAAGAGGGGTATGTTTAGGTATGACTAATAATGACCCTTCCACGATACCACTCCCACTCATCGGCAGCGTTATAAGGCTTCTTCTTATAAAATGGATGACACTTACGGTTGAAGGTTATCAGTGGAGATCCAACCAAACCACAAACGAGCCGATGAAAGACTAACAATCTCAGCAACATCCAAAGAAACTGTGTGATTTTTCTGTTCATTTGATATCACACTGAGAAACAAACTGTGCCTCCAGTTCAGCACTTCAACACAGTTTTGACAACATGTTTCTGGAGCCTTTTGTTTATCTATTTAAGCTTTTCACACACATACGTTCATACCAGCATATGTATATATTATTTATTTTTGTAGACACACACCTGTATCTTAGCATTAAAAAATATTTAATCAGGATATTTAAAAGAGCAGCCTTTTAAAAACATTTATATGATCATATCCACAAAGTAGAAATAAAAATCACTTAATGTCATATAACGCCTTATCAATAACCTTTGAATTTGTCTGTCTTCAATAAGCACTGGCTCTAAAATTTCCGCACTAGAATGTCACTCGATCAAAACAAGCCTTATGAGTCCACACACACGGTCACTGACTATGACCAACCCTAGTGGAAGTGTGTTCAACATCACAACAAGCTAAGCTAGTGCAGCTGCCTGCATGGCTGACAGTAAAGAACCAGCAGCACTCTGAGACAAAACATAAACAAAGCCAACCTTATAATTAGTGTTATTGGCACTGATCGCCAGACAGGGATCATCCTCGCTTGTATGGGGGTGGTTTGGCTTTAAAAAGATGGATGTCATCCAAAAGACGGTTGAAAATATAACTTCTAACTGTTTTAGTGTCTGCAAATTTACAAAACACAGAATAGGAAGAATATGATAAGCTTTGAGAGTCTTTGGTTGATCACAACCAACCGACTAAGACACTGAAAAAATAAAAACAGATTCAGTGAACTTTGGCCTCTTGATCGAGATCCCTGCTCTGGTAGTTTGACTGTTTTATACAGTATATACTTGCATTTCTTACGCCTCAGTTAATAGATGTTTTTCTACTGTTGTTTTCGCAAGTTTAAAAGTATGTACACGAGTAGTAGGCTAGAACAAGGGAGACCCTTCACAAGCATAATTTTTTGTGTGTTTTTACACATTTTTGAGAGATGCTCAACATCTCCAGTTCTTCTCATGCGTGAAAATACGTTGATATTGTTTCCTATGAATATGGCACACCTGGTTCTGCGTTGACAATTAGCTTCACGACCTCGTGCTACTACGATGTTGGGAGGCTACAAACTGACTGTATCACATCAGTGGGAATAATAACTAGTGCCTGGCTGCAGATAGATGATAAAGTCTGTAAAAGCTGCTAATTTGCTGCATCTGCACACTGCAGAGCTCTTTTAGCTGGGATCAACTGGTGCTAAGCAGTAAGGTGAAGAGAGAGGGCTGAGGCTAGTGTGATCTGCAGGGGGTTGTGGCCGTGTGAGTGTGTGTCCTCTGCCTTTGTTAGACCTTTTTTAAAAGCAGTGCGTGACTGATGTGTGATGCCTGCTTGCCTGGGTGTTTTCATGTGTTTTTCGTGTGAGTGTGTGACCACCAGCGAGCTCAGTGAGGGGGCTAGTGTCTGGAGTGTGTAATTGAAACATGGTCCCATGCAGCGCTACACAGTGACCCCCACTAATCTCCAACTGACAAAGTGGCTTAGCTTCTATAGGGTCATATGGCACGGCGAGACAGCTTAAACACAACAGAGCGGGCTGTCCAACCTGCCACTGCTAGCAGACCCTGTGGTCCCTACGCTGCATTCAACAGGTCACTCTCTGCAAATCATTAGCAAGGTATGCTTTTACATCAGAACTGCATACATGTAATCTTACAAAAACAAGTGATCAGTAATCCCAAAACATACGCCAGCACAGACAAACCAAAGTATAAAACAGTCATGACACTAAATTTTGAGGGGAACAACTGACTAATCCCTCCCACAGCTTCAAAAATAAACAGTGTCAGTAAAACACTGTTCTTTTTCAGCAGGACAGTTAAAGCTCTGTGGATCAGCAAGAATCCGGAAATATGGTTACATTAGAGGCAAAATCAAAAGCAAATAAAATATACTTTAATTTGTTTTAACTAGAAACTGTCACCACCATGTAAAGAGAATCCATGGACATCAATGTACAATTTTTTTCAATAAAGTTGCCTTAGAAACATTTAAGACCAGAGCTCTCACTTTTGCTCAAAAAGTGCTTGATACAATGTAAACTAGAAAAGCACTCAGAGAGCACAGACCTCCGCCAAGCAGCTCATGTCCCCCCTTATACTGTGATTCACACCAAAACTTTTACTGTTACGTGTCTTTTATTATTTGTGTTTAAACTGGTATGTTCACTGTTCATAATGTTCCTAAAACAAGAAATGCCCTGACCCGAATTCAAACCCAGGACCTTCTGGCTGTGAGGCGACAGTGCTAACCACTACACCACTGTGCCACCCATCTACACCGCCGTGCCGCCCATTGGTTATCTTTCAGCATTGAAAATTCTAACTACACCCTTATTTTTGTGTGTTCTGGATCACAGTATCCGGAATTTTGTCTGGATCAGGATCAACCTTTGACACCTCATAAAACTCATTGAGATCCTTTTGTGTAATTTTTGGCCATTTTTATAGAGTTAAATGCAAAAATTCCAAAATTTGCCCTATCTCACAATGATAAAGAATCCTTCAAAAAAATTCCTGGATCCAGAAGGCGATCCGGATCACCACCAAAATGTAATGGGATCCTCCTGGGCCTGAGACGCACCTCTGGTGAAAATTTCAGGTCAATCCGTCTGTAACTTTCTCTGTAAAGTTGCTAACAGACAAACCAACAAACCAACAAACAAACCAACGCTACCGAAAACATAACCTCCTTGGCGGAGGTAACAACTGTGCAGATCAGTGCATGTGAACCACCGATTTAAAATCATAATCATCTTTGACAAATAATACACAAAGCAAATTACTCCTATACTCAAGTGAAGACATTTAGTGACAGCCATCTTCATTATTATTGTTAGAGGTAACATTAACACTGAGCTGATGAGAACAGAAAAAACAGCAGGAGGCATACTCTACCGCTACTATATCAGGGCATGAAGAGGAACTTTGTTTTCTGTGTTTGTAGGACATGTTTGAGAAGTGCAATTCAAACAGCAAAGAGTCATCAATCATCATCTTTTCTGTTGATCTTTACAGTTTTGTCTGTAAACAAAATCTGCCTCAAAGCAAGGTTGTTGACCTCAGGCTATGTGGAGAGAAGAGACGCCAAAGGACAAAGCTAAAGTACGGGAGCGTGGAGCGGTGTTTACGAAGATACTCTAGAAGCACAGTAACAGGCAAAACAACTTCAAAACCTTTTTTTCCCCTTTTTTTTAAGTCAGCGATACTACATCCCTTTTATAAAATTATCTCTCTTGTTGATAAGTTAGGCAGGGTACACACAGTTTCACTGAACTAAAATATATGTCATTTTTTCCATGCTGTACTTTAAAGCTTATGCAAGGCCTTTGTTTGTTCTTCCAATGAAAGTAGATCTGACCTGACAAACGGGTGGACAAACCAGGACTCTTTGTTCAAATACTTCCTCTGTGCTTACCTTTCCTCTGCAGAAACAGTCTGAGCAGAGGGCTGGCTGTGGAGATGGCTTTGTGGTAGTTGTCATCGTTGTTAATAGGCAGCAGGTCGCCGTGCACGTCAGCGTAGCCGACCAACAACTCCACATTGGGGATGCGATGTACGTGCTGCAGGAGGCCATAGAACTCGTCAAAGCGGCCCGGCTTCGATCGATCCAGCGAGAACCGACGAAACTCTGCACCAAACTGAAATGAAGCAGATATGTAAATATGACACATGAGAGCAGAATCATTGAACACAAATGGGTTTGAGGAAAACTGAGAAACTTCTTATTTTAGAGGCAAGAAAAAAGAGATATAGTGAAAACAACTCTAGGCATGAAATATTAAGAACCATCTCTTTTCAGGGTCTTAGATTTGGAGATGTGAGAGACATGCATTGAGTATCCCGAGAGTCAACTCAATTCCAAAACAAACAGCTGATCTTCCACTATAACACTGCTTTTGATGAATTATCAATATTGGCTTTGTGCTGTGTCTCTATTATTTCCGCTTTTCTTGTAAAACTGTAACTCAGTCAAACTTCCTCCCACAATCAACAGAACAGAGGTTCCTCAAACCTACAATAATGAGAAAAATAAAAAAATCTTCATTGTATAAATCATATGTGATGGATGTGGCATTTTTCAATATAATGCAGGTAGAAATGTGGGGTAGATAATCAAATTAAAAATTTGAATGATTGAAATTAAAATAGTCAAATCTAGAAAAAGCCTGAGTGGTCATAAATGACTTCAAGGCTGACTTAAGCTGTAGCCCCTGATGTGAGGGTGGTTTGCTACAAATTTATCACTGAACCCTTGAAAAAACACTTAACCTTATTAATCTTGAGCTACCAAGAAATGGAAGGGGTCTAACTGATTTATCTGTTGGCTGATTGTATTAGTTGATATTGAACTGATTTTGGCCTGGCATATCTACACTTAAGTGGCATAAGAGCCCGGGGATATGACTGAAAATACACTGTGAAGTCTCCCCCATTGCTTTATTACCACACTGGCTTGGCACTTTAATTTCACAGAGCTATTGTTAGCTGTTTTTGGAAGGTGTTTACAGCTGCTGCTGTCTTGTGAAACTTGCAGCGCCGTACACATTTCAGTCTTGGCCGAGTGTCTCTGTTTGAAAAGTTTGTATAATTTTGTCGTGCTGCTGCTCATAGTTGACACAGACTTCAGACAAACTTGACAGCAGACATTGGTTTGCTGGAGGTAAGACATCACAAAGCTGAACCACCTGAGGAGTCACACAAACAGTATCCATATTAGTCTCTGTCTGTGTGACTGGAGCTATTCTCACGTTAGTATGAGTTATGAGAGATTACAGAGATGCTGGCAGTTACATTACCCTCATTTAAGAGAAATCACTCTTCATTTTAGACAGTGTTACTTCACCATAAAGACAATTCACAAATAATATCAACTTGTTTGTTTGTATAGGAGCCAAAAGGAAAACTTATACATATATCTAATAAACAATGGTAAATTAACTGATCTTCTGACCATCAAAGGGATCTTGCATTTCATGTCACATTCACTCATCCAACCTCATTTGTGCCCTCATAGCACAGGCTGCTACATATTACCCATTAGTAATATCTAATCTCATGTATATACTGTTGGCACTGCCACCAGGACATGTTGGGTTCATTCAGAGTCTTGTCTAAGGACACTTAAGTGCATGGACAAGGTGCATGTTACCGAAAACACCAGCCGACCTGGAGACTTCAATTTTTTTCTTTAGTTATTTTATCACATTAAATTAACTCTGTCTTTGTCAGCAGCGTCTGATGCTTATCCCATCACTTTACAGTTTGTTAGTACTGTCATTGAGTGTTCAGTAAATTTTTTTAAGGTATATTTTTTGGGGCATTTTTGCCTTCAATTGATAGGACAACTGAAGAGAAGCAGGAAAAGTGGGGAGTAGAGACATGCAGCAAAAAGGGTCGAGAACAGGAGTTGAACCAGCAACTACTGCGAAAATGACTTTAGGCTCGATACATGGGGTGCTTGAACTGCAAGGTTATCAGTATGCAGTAGATTTAAATGTCAGCATCAGCACATTTTACTGCAGTTTAATAAAGGGTGATATGGCTTTGGATTATATTTGTTCTATTGGGTGTTAATTTCAAGCTTGTTTGTAGTATTGCATCTAACTAACTTGTCAAAAAGTTGGTGAGATGCAACACTGCAGACCTGGTGAATAAATAAATGATATTTAACCACTTTTATTCCTTGTCAGCTGAACAAAGCTAGATTGTGCATATTCAAATTGTTCAAAATGAGATCAGTACAGATTTGCTTCTATAAAGATTCTGCCACAGGCTTACATGCTGTCATTTTAAGTGCCAATCGATGCTTGCAATGTATCAACAATGGTTATCTCAATAAGATATAAGTTTCTGCTGAGAGATAAAAATGTTATGTTCAAGGCTGAACAGAACTGTTACCTGACAGATTGTCTGCTGCTCTGCTGTTGTACAAAAAAGGACTATATTTTCAGCTAATAAAACACATTGCTGGCTTATGAGTAACTCGGTGTGGTATGTCCGGATCAATGAGTGCACATGCCTGTTCCTCAGACAACTGTTTAGCTGAGACAGAGCATTATGTCCCATTGGTAGTGCTGATGAGGAGTACTAAGTGTTGTGGTTACTGTTGCCCAGTACTAACAAAAGATGATCTGCATTTTACCGCCAGCCTGGACTTTTGACAGCATGCAGCAATAATAGCTAATGATAATAGTTGAAGAAACAAAATAGTTCCTGTCTGTGATTTATGGAGGCGCATAATTTTTTATTTTATTTTATTTCATTTTATCATTTTTTTTTTGAGAACATAAAAAGACAAACGTAAAAAAATACATGTCCACTACCTGCTCAGGGTGTAATATTACTTGAATTGATACTGTTGACAGCAAATTACAGCAAAAAGGGACACAGTTTTTTGTAAACATATGTTGTTAAGCCTCACAGTGTGTGTGTGTGTGTGTGTGTGTGTGTGTGTGTGTGTGTGTGTGTATAAGTGGCACAGGCAGGAGGCGGGGAGCATGTGGCGGAAGGAGCCATGAGTGTGTCGCAGACAGTATGACACCTGTCTGCACAGACAAGAGTATAACATAAAAAACAAGATACTTGGACGCTAAATCTGACATTTATTTCTTTGGAATTACATAAAGTTTTTCCGTGTTTACTGTAAGCAGAACTTCACACTAAGGTGTTAGGGTATTAATCATTGTTGGTCAAAGAGTCAGGGGAGCGGCGGATGAGGACAGGTGACACAATCTCACTGCGGCGTCAGCTGACAATAATAACCACCTTCAAACTTGCAAGCTAACAACCTATCTGTATGATCGACTTAAATTCAGGCTACATCTTGATTTACATTAGTTTATTTTTTAGCATGGTGAGATAACAGCGCCTCAGGCAGCGGAACATAACATGTATAGCTTCACAGAACTTTACTGATGATAACTTGCTATCAAGCCACTTAGCTGATGTTTCGGTTGAACGAGTGACCCTGTTAACCGGCGACTCCCCACATCTCGGACTGTCACAGTCAAAACAGCTGTAACTTCACGCGCCCTGTAACTACGACAACCACCGACGCATTCGGCTCAAAGTCTGCGGTTAACAGGGTCACTCGTTTAACCGAAACATTAGCTAACTTAAATTAGCTGGATTACATTTCCCCGGGAATGTAAAGGCCAGCTCAGTAACATAGCGTGAAGTAAAAATGAAGTCTCCATCAAGTACCTTGCTCTTCACCTCCACGGCACTCAGAGAACGGTTGCTCGGCACTCGGTGGTTTTTGTTCATGTTTCGCTAGCAGCGGGACCGCCGCCAAAGCACTCCCAGTCGCCCTGCTCCTGCTGCCGCCGCTCCAGTATCCTTATGTGTCCTCTAGTTATTCCCCCGGTACCGTCCCACGACTTCTCGACGTCCAACGGTGTCTGCTGTCTCTCCCAGAAAGACGACAACGGCTGCCGACCAGCCGAGCTCACCTTGTAAACTTGTCTCCTCTCATACTTGCCGCCGTCCGTGTTTCTACACCGCTGCTGCTGTCTCTGTGTGTGTGTGTACTGTGACTGTCCGTCCACCTCCTCCCATGACTCCGTGTGTGCGCGTTTGAGTGTGTTCGTGTGCGTGTCTAAAGAGAGGCGACACAAAACTTCAAAATAAGATCCAACCCCTATCCCGCACTCCTACGCCTTCAAAATAAAAGCACAGAACCTTGTATTTGCCAGGCAATTCCCACACCATACTCTAAATATTAAGATCTAAACAACACTGGGAAAGCTTACGCACTTTGCTGTTGAACGTTAATTCATCCAATGTTTGTTAGATTAAGTCTTTAAAGTCCTCCAATCAGAAAAAGGGTTACGTTATTTACTCATTTTCTTTAAAGGAATGTTACAAAATAGTCGATAGAAGGGTTGCTCATATGATTTCTCTTTTCAGAAGTAGACTTATATCATAACAATGTGCTAAAATGCAAAATTACAAACAAGCATCAAACTTTTCTTAAAATCTTGACGTGTGTGCTTCAAATTGCATATAATTTACACATATTTTAAAGGGATTGGTGTGCCAATGATTATACATTACATTTCATATGATGTTTTTAAAATAAACAACATTAATGCAGGCCACAGAATATTAGACTTTGTTTCTGACATTGCAGTGACCTCTTCTGGCCAAACGTCATATCTTCCTGCTGCTGGCCTCTAGTCCGGTGTACCCACAGTGCAATGCATTTTCAGTTATTTGTAACCTGTCAAGATCTCGTGTCTCACTATTATATACAGGATTTCAACTGTAAGTAACGCTCTACAGACTGTGTTTATCACAACGCTCAGATTTCAATAAGATTAACTTTTTCCTTCATAATAATACCATTGTGATCCAAGTCATTCTTTATCGGATGTTATGCAATTGATAAGATTCTTAGCGCCCAGTCGATATAATGTCATAAATTGTTTCTAGATATTTGAGCTTCAGTGTGAAACTTATGAGTATTGGTTACTTTACTCATGAGACGCCTGTTCTATATTTGATAGTATTTCATTCTGTGGCAAAATCAGGTACATGATCATAAAACTATCAAAGTCACTCATTTTCCATCACGCAAAATATAATGATCAAAATATTAGTTCATCTTAAATCCACAGACACAGATGTTTCAGTTATGGGCCTTTTTGGATCCCAACTAATATTTAAAGCCATTTTATGTGCTCCCCATTTTCTTAGAGTAGTCTAAGTAGTAAGTAGTCTCATCTTCAAAACTTTTTATTATGAAGAGATCATCGTGAACTGTTGAATAAAGAGTATAAATGGTGGAAAGAATGAAATATACTGTGTTCAGAAAGTTATGCTGGTGCAATTTTTTAAGCTCTCCAGCAGTTGTTTCTTTCCATGTTAACTGCTTTGTCTACCTTGTCATCAAATTTCAGTCTTTTAATGAATGCATGTAACTTTTAGTGCTGATGCGTGCTTATTGGTTCCTTTAGTAATTGAAACTGTAAATAATCTTGTAAATTTGAAGACCCAAATACATGGCACTCAGTATTATCACTCTTTTGCCTCAGCTGTCCAAATGCATTCAGTGATTAAGACATAGGCTGTGTCTGAAATGAATCACTCAATCCCTAACCCCCATATGGGGTTTCACTATATAGTTGACTATGTAATGAGTTCAATCACCGGAGGTTCCAGATATAGGCGACCCCATGTGGTCGCCTATATAGGGGTTAGGGATCCATTTTGGACACAGCCATAGTCTTACTTTTGTTTCCAAATCAGGAAGTGAGTGTTACATTTTCTGTCTGAGAGGTGCTGGAGGAATGGTTTTATACTGGCCCCTTTTTTCTAAGTAAAGGTATACACACTTTTTTAAATGACTGTCAAATTATGTCAGGAGCACCATATGCCCTTAAGTACTTTTTAGTATTGCTACATGCAAGTCATACATTGCAGAAGTAAAATACTAATGCAGTTTCAATGTGAAATGTAAACTTAAAGATGGAAAACATCAAATCCACCTCAAGCCATATGAGTGAGTCTTTGAGGCAGCTACAGCCTCGAGTTCAATGACCATGCAGAGTTTGTTTTTTTTTTTGGTAAACTTGTATGCAGAAAAATGTGTCTTATCGACCTCAGAAGAAGTGTCGTCTAACTTTGAAGTAAAGACAGTTTTGCATGAGAGAGGAAAATATGTTCTTTGAATCCTCTTAATGTGACTTCTTATCAATCACTGCTGTGTCACCAACCACTCACTCACTAAAATGAGTCCATTTTCAAAAGCACATCATGGTTCTTTTCAAATGTTTGAATATTCCATTTTTCATCAGACTGTTCAGACTGACGGCCCAGAGCTTCTCAAGACTTTTTTTTTTTTCTTGAGATCTCAGAAAGAGTTCATCAGGCATTCTTTTTTATTCTTCACTATGTTTTGCTGTCTTATGCAATGCAGAAAATCTTTGCAAACATTTCAACTGGACTGTTAAATGTTTTGAAACACAGTTAAAGTGCCAGACTGAGCTGACTTTGAACAAGACGAGCTCGTGGCTCACTGTTTTTTATCAATATGTGCTGCCAATTTTAAAGAATCCAAGATTAACTCAAAGAGGTGAATATACTCTACCTTTTTTAATAAAAAAAAATTCATACCACAAAACACCTTTTTTTATTTTCCCAAGGAATTACCTGACATGTTGATCACCAGTTCATGTTTGCTGTGAAGGTTGACCCCCTTCTCTCTTTACTGTGACCTGCTGAACACACTGCTTTATAGTTTGGTGTTAGACTTTCCAGGACAACTGGTCACTTCTGCACTGCATCCCTCCCTCCATCCTCTGCAATATGTGCAGTGTGATGCAGCCTCTCTCCACCTGTGAGAGGTGCCAGTAGTTACTCAAAAGCCTCCCCCTGCTCCTCATCTTTTCAGAGTGGCACACACTCTTGCTCAGACTCCCTACCTTCTCCCATCAGTGTACCGACTATTGCAGAAGAGGCCCTTTGTCGGCTATGTCCCCCACCCTCTTGTTCTACTGAGGCAATGATGTCACACCAGCTTAGTTTCTGCAGCTTTATTCATGCAGCATGTGTTGGATATTTTTTCTGTTCAAGGTGAAATTGTAGTTACCTTCTCTGCCCAGTTGCCAACAGCAACACTTCCTCAGTCCCTACTATAAAAAACAGGTTATATTTTAATATTTGCAGATGATGTTTGCTCCATCAAAGAAGCACCCTCAGAAGCTGCCAAGGCAGCTTGTAGTGTACATCTACATGCACAGTCCCTATCTTTCAAGCATGGACAAAACTCTAAAGGAAAAGACAGTCACCTTTTTTTACAGATGGGACAGGACAAGTTTTGGCAAATGGAGAATCTAAAGGCCTTGTGTGTTGAGATGGATTGGCAAAAGTGTTGCATGCAGGGGAAGCCGAGAATGGCAAAGCTTTGATTTGCCTCAAATATATTCCAACACCCAGAGTCATTAGCCTTGGGTTACAATCACAATGAGTGTCTTCTTCAGAGTGTCTGAAGTTACCCCTAAAGACAGAGTATAGAGAACACCCTACAGCACACTGAGTACAGCTGCTGTTCCTTCACGTCTATAAGAGCCTGTTGAGGTGGTTTAGGCAGCTTTCTGGGTTGCCTCCAGGGTACTTTTGTTTGGACATTTTCCAAATGCCAACTGGTGGAAGACCCCAGGGTACGCCCAGAACACACTGGAGGGATTTCACATCTAATTCACATCATTGGTACCTTGGGGATCTCCCGGGTGGGAAGCAGTGTCAGGGATGGGGGGCATCTGGGCAAGCTTACTTAGCCTGCTGTGATCAAGTCCATACAAGCAAAGGTAAACTGATAACTGGAAACAAGTCATCCTTTCTGTCTGAATTTGGATTGGGGGAGGTGTTGTCTGTATAAAGGAGAAATGAGCTAGATATGGTTACTGGGTAGCAGGATAACTAGGACATAAATGTACAGTGTTTCTTCCATGATAGACAAGTACACCTTGAATTCAGCTCTCAAAATCAGTGCACCCTTCTCGATTTAAATGCACATTACTTGCAGGGTGCAGGTTCAGAATGCCCATGATGAGGAGGACTTACAGAGGGATCCAGGCATCCAGCTGCTTAAATGGACTCAGGCCCAGAGAAGTCACCAGCATTTTTGGACCAGATTTACATAAACATGGTTTTCTCTTTGCATGTTTTGACCCGCATTTGTGGAAGTCACAGTCAGTGGTTCTTGGACGTGATTTTAAGTCCATGCAGTGATTTCCACTCCAGAGTTGTGTCAGCTTTTAATGCAGGGCTACCTGATGGAAGCTCAAGGTCATTCAGTAATGATTTTCAGCCTTGTCTCTTCTGTACTTCTGAGCACGGTTTCGTGTACTGCAAATGAAGAAATCTCCCAAATCTTTTGCAGTTTTACACTTTTTTTGTGAAAATGATTAACTATTTGTTTACAGTCTCTCAAAAAGTGCTGAACCTTACTTCTGAGTGCTCAGCTCCTCATAAATGTCTTCTTTTTAATTCAGCCACATTACTAATATGATTTCCCAATATTATTTTAGAACAAGTTTTGTATTGTTGTGGTCTTGATGCTGGGCATATTCATCTTAAGGCTTTATTCATATAAAAGACAGCAGGACTGTGTTGAGAGCTGCCTCAAACCAAGGTTGGTGTTATTGTAAATCAGCCCTGTCTACCTTTCTCAGTTAGTTTGATTGTAGAGGATTTAGCATATACCCTCGAGGGAAACCTTAGAATAAGAGACAAATAGTCATTATGTCAATTTTCCATTCTGATTGTGCATTTGAGATAAAATACTAACATATCACAGCTTTTCATAAATGTATGCTATTTGAATATTAAAGACTTTCGAGTTCAGGGTTACAGGCCAAAAAGTTTTTGAATCACTTATGTGCAACATGAAGTCTGTATGAATCTGCCTTGCTCTCTGATTTCAGAGGATCTCTTAACCCTGACCCTGTCCAGGTAAAGCACAAAAGGAAGCTTCCACTGTGTACTCATGTGCTCTCAAGTGCTGTGTTGAAATTGTTTACCAGAATAGCAACGTCTCTTTGCACTACTTTCTCTTTTCAATGTCTTGTCCTCGTGTTTTTTTTCTGCCATGTCCTAGTCTCTTTGATCGTACAAATGAATTTTGTCTGAAACATTTCACCATTGGCTCTGCTTTCTTTTCCTTTCCCCTCATTTCCCCAAGATTTGCTTGCTTTCCCATGCCTGCTGAATGATTCAGTTTAACCATATTACTCCCATGGATCATTTTCACTGTGTATAAGCAGCGGGGCCTCCTAAAAGCAGAAGGCGACAGCAGTGGGATAATACCCACCATCTCTCTCTCTCTCTCTCGCTCTCTGTCCCCCATCTCTGCAGAAAAGGACTCTTGTCTCCCCAGCAGTCTGCAAGGCCTTTCCTTCCATATTCTCCCCCCATCCCCTCCCATCTCCACCTCCTCTGTTGTCCCCTTGCTGTTGTTATTGTCCTGGTTTGTGTGACGCTCTGATCTAGATGACTTCTGGCAACATGCAATATTCAGGGGATGCAAAGTACATGGTGACATTTTGCGCCCAAAACCTTAAATTTGTTCCCTTCCTACCCTTTCAAAATCCCATGCCAGGTTTGCATGTTCCCTACAGGGGGCGCCATTAGTACCTCCACAGCAGTCAATATTGCATTACAACCTGCCTTTGATCCCTCTTCATGTCTCTTCTCCAATGTTCCTCACCTTAACTCCTCCGATCTATCTTTCTCTCTCTCCTCCTGTACTTTCTTCACCTTTTTCGTCTTGCACCTACATCCTCCTGATGCAGCTCAGGTGGAGGCAACTGCAGGTCAGACGGAGGTAAAAGCTGAACTTTGGTTGGTGGTTTAGTTTAAGGACTCAGCCCCTTCGTCTTAAGTGTGAGGGCTGTTTTGTCTCAGCAGTGTGCACCTCTTTGTGTCTGACAGCACACACTCACCAGGACCTCTGCCTCCCTCCTTCAGCTACAGGGGGCGCCAGTCTCTACACCATCACCTCCCCTCCCCCTACTCTCCTTACTTCTTCCTCTCCCCTCTCTCCTCCTCCTATCTCCCCCTGATGCCCGTCTCTCATATGCCCCCATCGCTCCCTCCCCCATTCTCCCTCACCCCTCTCCCTTCTCTCCTCATCTCATCTTCTCCTCCCTGACTCCCCCTTTCCTTCCCTCCCCTCTCCTCCCCTCCCCCTAGCTCCTTTCCCCATCCCTCCCCCTTCCCCCCCTTTGAAAGGCTGCTAAGCGCTCCTTCTGCACACAGCACTGCAGATGAGGCCTCCGCCTCCCCCACAGTCTGCCAGGCCTCTCTCTCCTCCAGCCTCCCCCACCATTCCTTCCCTCCCTCCCTCCCTCCATACCTCCCTCTCCCTCCCTCTCTCTTTCTCTCTCTCACTCCTTACAGCAGCATAGCAACACTGAATAGCCAGCCAAGAAGAGTCTTGTCTCTCTCTCTCTCTCTCTCTCTCTCTCTCTATCCCTCCCTCCCTCCCTCCTGTGCTGGGGTAATTTCCCTCCATTTTAGATTCTTCATCCCAGGGTGGCGCAGGATGGCATTTTAATTGAATATTGGAGGTAAAAATATATAAAGTGAATGTACTCATCCGATCCCACTCAATTTACCTGGAATGGAAGAACAGCATGACTCACTAAATGTAACTCAGTCAGACCCGATTGATCACTACTCTCAGAGTACCTTTCATCAAATAGTGCACTTCAGCAAAGGGTTAATAATCAAGCGTTCTATTTCTAACCAAGGCTTTTCTCCATCTGATCAGTAATACGCAGACAGCCTCCATTCAGTGTATCTGTGCTCCAGAACACAGGAGAACATACTGTATGCTTTCTGACAAACACATCACATATTCTGTTTCATCTTTTTGTGCACCTCATTGTGTGCCCAGACGCACCAACAATCAATCCAGGTTCTGTTAAAGCGTGCGGCTTGTTAAAGAATTCGGGGCATGAAACTGCTCATGGACACCAGGAGGAAATGTAGGTCTACGCATCAAATAACCTTTGAACATTCCGCTTTTTTATGAAAATGGTCTGCTTTAAGGGACAATCATCAAATACATTGGGTGGATTCAGGAAACACCTCCAAATAAGGCCAATTTGGGCCTCCTTGAGTTTGATGGAGAATGGGCTCAGAGTGGCTTTGGTGGATAGGCAAAAAACTGGTAAGCAAAAACACTGGCAACATTAACCAAAGGTGAGAAATGGACATACCAAGAGGACAAAAAACATGGACTCTTGATGGTCCTGATTTCATTTATAAGAACCTGTATGGAACCCATTTAAGTCATTCAACACAGGACCTTTATGACTAATGAACTTGGGCTGGACCTCAGTTTCCCTCCCACTCCATCCTCTTTCTTTCTGTCTGTATCATTAATTCTGAATCATCCTATCCTACTAGAGCCACTCATACACAGTCTTCTCTGGGAGTCACTGAGCTCCATCGTGTCATAGGTTCCTCTGGATCACCGTGGACCTGTCTGCTTTCCAGCTGCTTCAACTACATGTATCAATCTGACCTCTGTCCACCTCTCTCTTTGACCCTCTCTGCTTTATCATCTGTGCTTGTTTACATCTAAGCGGTAGAGCATTAAAACGTTATTACGGTAGCTGTTTATTGGAGCAGGCCAGTGGCAGCTGACGGTGCTACAGCTTAGACTATACACCTGACCGGTATTTTGGGACTACATTACTAAAAGGAGTTAATTAAACTGCACATAATCGAGAGCTATCCTGTTCATGTTATGACTGCTTTACGTGTAATTTCTGTTCGATAACATCCTAGTGTGGCTCTATCTTAGGGAGATAATACTGTGAAAGAACTGCAGCTCAGTTCTGGCTTCAGTGAATAGCTGGATATTCCTAAGGGTTGCTTTTGGTTGCTCTGAGTTCCACTTCCCACATGGAGATTTTCTTGTCAGTATGCATCCTTTACATTGGGATGTTAGAAGATTATATGCATTGATTTTACATATTTAAAGAAGTTAAGGTGAGTCCCTTCCTGGGTCGATATTCCCTGCTGTATTCTCAAATTACAAAGTAATTTAAAATCTCATTAAGATGTGCTGATGGATAGGGATGTGTCATGAAACCTAACACCTGATTTATAAATTAAATATCCAATTCCCTAATTTTATGTGTTCCTAAAATAAGATTCAATTAACTTGGGGTAAGGATCATTTTGATACATGGAGATGGCATACTTTACATTCTTTGTACAATAAATGAGAATACCATCAAACTTTGTTGTTACTCATGGACTTTGTAAAGGGCAGTACAAATGAAAACAATAACAGCACAGAGAACATGAAATGAAATTATACATACATATACATATTTTGAGGTCAAAGTAAATATTCATATATTTACCTTAAAGGGATTTTCCGGCACACATTTAAGTTATGGTCAAACACAAGACCATAACCCTGTGAGAGATGAAAGTTGTCGCTTGCTTCTCTAGTTATACCAACTTTAGTAATGACCACAAGATAGCAATACACAGCTTTCCACATCCCCACACGCAAACCTCAACCAAAACGCCACTCTATAGCCACAAATAATGCTAAGAACAGCACCTAACCTCATCAACAGTGCATATATGGTCCTAGCCATAGTACTAGCCATCAAACATCTTTTTAGCTTTGCCTGGTTTCTTTGGCAAAGAGACTAAACACAACTCACCCACTCTCTTCCAGCAGCCGCCTGTTTGTGGGGGAGAGTGGGTGAGTCGATCAGCGAGTGCAATGAAAAAATTTAGGATCATTACTTAATGGAAATGCAATCAGACCAAGACACGAAGTCGGAAGAACTACCGCGTCTGAAGTGCAAAATGATTATTATGATCATTATTACTTCAAGGAAATGATCGGCTGTACTCGGTGATCAACTTGTCATGGCTCTCCCACAAACAAGCGGCTGCTAGAGGAGGGAAGCAAGCAGTCGGCAACACTCATCTCTCCAGGGGTTGTCTAACCTCTGTGTTATGGTGTGTTTGACCATGACTTAAATTAATGCCGGAATATCCCTTTGAATGGCTGTAAGCTTGAATTTGGCTTTTGTAAAATATGAGCTGAATTTGAAGTTTTACCCGTATTTGTTATCAGAATTCTTTTAAAAGAATTTTATTTCCAGAGATTTTTTCGATGAATTGTATGCTTCTCAGATGTGTGATGTCTTGACCTTGCCTTGTGTGAATTTACGACCTGCCTGTTTGATTTTGTTTCTTTGTGCTGCCTTTGTAAAGCACTCTCACTTGGTCAGATAAGCATATTGTAGTTTTAAGACAAGTTCATGGAGGATGTTCAAACTTTGAAGTTGCAGATTTTCCACACAACTACACTCCAACCTTTTGTAGCAGCTGCATTGTATTCAGTATCCCAGTAATGTTGACACAATCTCTGTTACAAACCGCAACTCCAGTGAGGATGGGAAGTTGTGTAAAATGTCAAAAGAATGCAGTGATTTGCAAATACTTTTCCACCTATATTCAACTGAATACAAAGACAACATTTAATGTTCAAACTGATAATATTTCGTGTTTTTTTGCAAATCTTCACCCATTTTGAACTTGATGCTGTAACATGTTCCTTAAAAGTTGGGGCAGGGTCAACAAAAGTCTGGGAAACTGCTCCAAAAACACCTGTTTGGATCCTTCCACAGGTGAAGAAATTCATTGGAAACCGGTAAGGGTCATGATTGGGTTTAAAAGGAGCATCCCTGAAAGGCTCAGTATTTCATAAGCAAGGCTGGGGCTAGGTTCACCACTTTATCAACAAATGTGTGAGCAAATAGTCCAACAGTTTAAGAACGAAGTTTTTAAATGTACAACTGCAGGAATTTAGAAATTTGATCATCTACAGTCCATAAAACCATCTCAAGATTCAGAGAATCCAAAGACATCTCTGCACATAAGCAGCAAAGCCCAAAGCCAACATTAAATGCCCATGACCTTTGACCCCTCAGACAGCACTGCTTAAAAACCCACATCATTCTGTAAAAGATTTTACCTCAGGAGGACTTCAGAAATCCATCGTCAGTTACCCCAGTTCATCTCTACATCTATAAGTTCAAACTCCACCTTGCAAAGACAAAGACAGATATCAACAACAGCAAGAAACACCGCCAGCTTCTCAGGACCCAAGATTATGAGAGATGGACTGACCCAAAGTGGAAAAGTTTTCCGTGGTCTGACGAGTCCACTCATGGATGTGGTTGCCTTCTGACTAAAGAGAAAAAGGACCATCTAGATTATCAGGTCAAAGTTTGAATGCCAGTATCTGTGTAGTTCTGGGGATGTGTTCGTGCCCATAGTCTCCCACTCCCAAGATGTGTGGCACATTATGAAGTGCAGAATACTTCAACGGAGACCCTGGACTTTTGTGCAGCTGAAGTGGTCCATAAAGCGAGAATGGGACAGAATTCACCTCCAAAGCTTTCAGTGTCCTCAGTTCTCAAACACTTGAGTATTGTTAAAAGGAAAGGTGATGTAACACAGCAGTAATAATCATGACCCTGTCCCGGCTTTGCAGGAACATGCTGCAGCCATCAAATTCAAATTGAGTGATTACTTAGAAAACTAAACTAAACTAAACTAAAAAAGAACAAAGTTTATAAGTCTGAACATTTAAGATCTTGCCTTTGGAGTGTATCCTACTGAACAGAAGTTGAAAGGGACTTGCAAATCATTGTTCACTGTTTTTATTCACATTCTACACAACATCCCAACTTGACTGGAATCGGGTTTGCACTTCGAACAGAAGACTGGCATGGCCATAAGTTCAGTGTGAAGCACAATTACAGCACTTTATTGTTCATAAATGCTTAAAGTGGAAAATGGGAAAAAAACAAATATGCACAATTCAAAGAACACATATTGAACACAATTCTCTTTTTGGAAAAAAAAAAAGGCTTTCACATCTGTGAACGTCAGTAAGGTGGTAACTGTCCAGCCTTGTGGGCCAAATAAACTCTAGAATATGAAAACAGAGAACAGCAAGAACAGTAGAGTCAAGGCTAGTGAGCATAAGGCTGCAAAAGGATGATGAAGTGAAGCCAGTAGCCAGTATTCTGTCAGAACCAAAATTTTAAAAATGTCAAAATTAAAAAAATAAATCTAATCAAGTTAAGAGCAAAATCAATTCAATTCTATTATTTTATTTATATATAGATATATTATTTTGCAAAAAAAACTAAGTTTTGTCAAAAAATAAACTTAAACATGTGAAAAATTAATACCAGCCACCAAAGCAACACCTATCGTTAAGCATACCAATGTAGAACACATGAGGCTACCTTACACATAGGTAATAGCAAATATTTAAGGGTACATGTACGGCAACATGTGTCCAAACACGTCTAAAAGACTGTACAAATTTACATGACCCATCTCAGTAGAAGGAAAACCGATGGATTATCAGGTCAGCTCAAAAGCTTCACCTCACAATAAATCAATATTTGAGCCACTATTACAAGATTAAGTGGCTAAATCAACAATAAGAAGTCCTTATCTCAATGTAACAAAGTATATAGAAGGCAAAAAACTTTCTATTTGTTTGGTGTAACTTTGTTTTTTTTTTTCTTTGTGCCTCCCCTCACGCTGGAGAAGACACATTAAACCTTTGTTACAAATCTTTACATCAATCTTAGCTGCGTGTCAAGTCCTGCCTATGAATGTCATTGGATGGCTTGTTTTGAGTTGACTCAAATTGAGGTCTTTTATAACTCCTTCTCAAACACCCAGAATAACCAGGCTTTACCCTTCAGTTCGAGCGAGGCAGATTTGTTGGCATGGATCAAACCTAAAGTGTCTCTCTGACTGTGAGCCTTTTTTGATTTTGTCAGTCAGACCTGCTGCTTGCCCAGCGGGGCTCTGTCACTCCCACTTCGAGCAGATGATGGTACAAACTTAGGAATAATGATGGGTAGAGTGTCTCTCCCTTTAGCAGACAGTCCTGCTGAGCTTTCTGTGGGCCCGAAACCGTTCTCTACATGTTCACCCTCATCGTCTTCATCGTCATCATCATCTTCGTCGTCATCATCCTCATCGTCATCATCGTCTGACAAATCATCTAGATCTGAAACTATCTTAGCCCCTGTCCTTGACTCACTTCTCTCTTTAGCTCCAGTCAGCTGTTGGTTACCATGGAGACGTACAGCTCCCTCTCGTTCCTTGTTATCCCTCTGCTGCTCTTCCTCATCGCTGTCAGAGTCAATGGCAATGGGCTCAGAAAGGTCTAGAGGCATTTTCTGTGGTAAGGTGCTATTGATTGTCTTGGTTTGGTCTCTGCTGGCACTGTTGGGCTCAAGGGCTGATGAGGTTGCTTTAGTACCTTCCACAACTGGCTGTCCTTTTCTTGATGGGGCCATACCACCATTAGCAGCAACAAGCTCTTTATGTCTCTGCAGGGCCTGCTCTGACATCCCCACACGTGCTCTAGACGTCCGCCTCTTCCTTTGTCTGCCCTCGAACACGTCGTCCTGGTTGAGCGCTAACTCGTGTCGAACTTTGCTGAGTTCATGCATACTAAACCCTAGCAGCACGTTAGCATTTTGGGTTTCACATTCCTGAACACATTTCCTTCTTTTGTTGACAAAGTGGCTTGAGATGTCTGACTTCCACAGCCATAGGCTGGCTGCTAGCTTCTCTACCTCCCGCTGAGTGGGATATGGCGCTCGATTGAAATACTGTGTTAGAAATGCCTTTCTGGATTCATACGACTCGTTTTCATGTCCTTTGGGGTCAAGAGCCAGAGTTACAGGTTCATCAGCGTTATCTACAAATGACGGCAGACCATTATAATCCCTGGGGTGGGCTCTTTCCCCAGGGGGTCCAGGCCTCCTTCGTTTTGGTGCACTACTGTCAGAGCTATCAAAGCCGGGCCGTTTAAGAGAGCTGCTCTGGTTCTGGCTGACACGAGAAGAATGAGCAGCCCGGCTATCCTGCCCATTCTGGGATTTCCCTACACCTCTACAATGCACCAAGTGAAGCGTGATGGTAGAGGCAGTCATGTTGCTTGTATAAACCCCCAAGCAGTGAATACACTTGTAGGTCAGTTTCTTCTCCACGGGGTGGACTGTCTGAATCACCTGGTGCCTCTCTCTCAGGTGGTGGGCCAATGAGTCAGAGATCGGGCCCTTGAGGATCGAGAAACAAAGAGGACAAAGTGTCTTGCCTACATCCCTCTTGTAAGGCACAGATGCCTGAAGGATGCTCTTCGTTGGTGCACTGTCAGCAGTCGCTACAGGCGTTTTGGGTGGATGTGGAGGCATTAACCTCTTTCCTGATAAAAGTGAAGCAGACAAGGCTGATTGGACAGAGGTGGTGTTATTGTTCTGAGCATGAAATGCCACAGACTCCTCAGGGGCGTCTTTCATATTGTAGGTAGTGACAATCAATTGAACATTTTTGGGACTACCCTGTTGCAGAGTGAGGTCAAAGGTCAAGGGAGAATCTGTGCGTGGGCCAACGCTCTCATCTGGGTGGGACAGCCGCATATGGGCCACCATCTTCTCAACGTCATTGAAGGTCGCACGGCAGTGTGGGCAAGACAGACCGTGGATTAACATGTGGTTCAACAGCGTGTCACTGGGGAGATAGCGGTTGCAGTAGAGACACTTGCTGGTAAAGTTGTGGATTTTCATGATGTAGTTGGCCACAGCAGGCACCTTCTCTGCTTTGTGCTCCTTCTCAAAGTGAGAACTGTACACATTCTCTGGGAAGAGCTCGTTACAGATGGTGCAGATTTTCCACTTTTGGGTGTAAGAGGTGCCAAGAACTGAGGAGCCACCTTTCTTTGCAGTGACAGAAGCTACCGTAGTAGCTGCTGCTTGGACACGGGAACCAAGGGGGTTGGATTTGAGAGAAGAAGAGGCACTGACCACGACTTGGCCCCGCAGGTTTCCACCAGGAATAAGCTGCTTTGCTGCATGGGACTGCTGGGGCATAGAGACCTGGGCATTGCCTGGTAAAGTAACCCTAACCTGCTGGTTGCCAACAGAAAATGGTTGAGTGTTCCCTGCTTTTAATCTCACTGCATCGTGTTTGAGCCCGGATAAAAGACTAGAGTTAAAGCCTGTCTTTGATGGGATGACAACTCGACCCAGCTGCTGTGTGCCAGGTGGTCTGGTAGCGGCCATTACAGCACCCTTAGGGCCCATCCCAATGATGGTTTTGTCCCCCTGGGTTTTGGGAGGGATCATGAGGATGGGTTTGGGACGGGGGACTATCACACTGGTGTGTCCAATCATGGCAGTCACCTGGTAGCCAATCCTCTCATGATCCTCGATGACGTGTTGAACCAGCGCCTCATAGGTCCTGGGGACAAACAGACACTTCTTGCAGTGAATCTGGTTACTGTTAACATTGTTTGTCTTGGCCTCTGTATTCCCTGGGGCTCCTGCTGTGCCTCCATTCTGAGCATTTGTCTTCTCTCCTGGTTTTGCAATGTAGGGCTGGGCTACTTGCTGGAAGTGTTCCCGGTAGATGTGCTTTCGCACCACATTGTACAAAGGGTCCCTGTAGGTGCACTTCTTGCAGTAGTATACAGCCTGTTCCACGCTGTCCCCAGTCCTCTTCAGCACCCCGTCCTTCATCATGATCCCTCCAGCTCCTGACACCATTCCACCAGTGCCCTGACGCACAGCACTATTTGGCATATGGAAAAGTTTGATGTGTGTTTCCAGAGTCTTCTTGTTGCCATTGTAACAGCAGTAGGGGCAGTTAAGCAGGATGTTGTTCTCAAAGTCCTCGCTGTGGACGTTGCGGAAGTGGCTCTTGTATGCAGAGAAGTACTTTGATGAAAAGAGGCAGCCAGAGCAGCAGAAAGGCTTGGATCTGTAGTCCTGCAGACATAGGCATAACAGTCTTAGACTCTACACATTCTTAAAGAGTGTCTTAATGATATCACTGAACCTTTTTCACATTCTTTTGCTGTCTCAGAAACTTAAGATTCAAATCTTCTCACTGTAAATCTCTAAATATTGATGTGATAGGTGTATATTAAGGATATCACAAACCTGGACTTTGGTATGTGAGGGTTCCCACATGCACACATCCTCCCAGGTAGTGTGCTTTATATACACCTCTGGAGGAGTGAAATCTTTGTAGTCCTAAACAACAAGGAAATGAAGATTATTACTTGACTATGACGCAAACAGTTCAATCAAATAATCCTGAGAAAACATTGAAGACATTAAGAGGTATTGGCTGAGTCTTGGTGCTTTGAAGGGAATCCAGGCTTCTTGTATAAGTTTGTTAAAACAATAAGGTGTCATGGTGCAGTTTCACAGTTCAGTGCATTGGGTTTGAGCTCAAGGTTGGATGCAGCAGCGCCGCTAGTAAAGAAAAACAGATTACAAACATGTATTCAATGAAAACAACTAACACTGTCAGTGCGGTCATGTCATAAGAGTGAACAGAATAACTCCAGTTCAAATAGCTCTTAATGGAGCAGAGCTTTCATGCATCGTGTACTTAAATCTATTATCTTCTCTTTTTTTTGTTTCTGTACTGGCTAGAATCTGCAGTGACAGGTGGCTGGAACATTGATACACCCATAATGTGGTTCTAAATGCCACCAGAGGACCCTCCAGGTCTGAAGGATCCTCTCTGCTTTTTGTTTGCTACTCAAAGACAGAGACACTGCATGAGCTTGGCTGACTTGGCTAACAGCGTGAAGACGGGCTGTACCATTAACTTTATTTTTTTTACTGCAAATGCTGTAATTAACCTGCTCACACGACACACATGCAAGAAGAGAGAAGTCAGCCAAAAGAGAAAGCTACATCTGAGGGTGAAACACTTCAGCACTCCGTATGATGGCCGCCGGCCTGACAGAAGCTGGCACTGTGGCACCAGGTACTGTGTAGAGTCTGCCTGACAGGGCTGCACCACCTACTTCGAAAAAAAAAAAAAAACACCGCCACAGAACTGGGTGGCAGTTGCACGACAAAAACGCTGACCATCAATGTGCCAAGTTAGCCAACTACCATCTGACAGGGATCACTCGCCAAAGTGTTTGAAAGTGTAACTTTGTAAATGGCAAGGGGAAATTAGCAGAACTGAAAACAGCAAAGTCTTTGCTACCACTACTCACATGTTTCAAATATGGTGATGGCAGCACAGCTTAATGCACCAGGCTGCAGGATTTGGGCAAAGATTACATATTGTCACTGGTAAGTTACTATCTTGTGTGTTTGTATGCGTGTGTGTAATGAACAGAGATTAGGAGGGAGAGAGAGAGTGTGTGTCGGTGTTTGAGAGTGAAAGCAAAAGTCTGTGTGTAATGCTGGGAGCCTGATGTCACACAACTTAAAGATACCAGATTTAAACAGATTTTATGGGAGTATTCAACTGCAATCCTGATATAGGTCAAAAAAAGGTTATTCCACCTAATAACTTCTAAACTCATTCAGCCCGAATGTTCTATTAAGTGG
Organism: Xyrichtys novacula; assembly: GCA_962446985.1. Taxonomy (NCBI): domain Eukaryota; kingdom Metazoa; phylum Chordata; class Actinopteri; order Labriformes; family Labridae; genus Xyrichtys; species Xyrichtys novacula. The sequence goes on from OY660867.1 coordinate 28,137,148, forward strand.
ACTAACCTGCCACAGTCTATGAGCACTGCTCTGACAAGGCCAGGTCAAACTCACTCTACAGTACTCACTAAACAGATTCAAGAGGAGGAAAGTGTGATTATTTTACCAGTATTTGTTCGGGTCACAGGGCGTTAACAAACCAAGGCAATGGCATACAGACTGGATGGGAAAACAGTTCAAGATCTATACACACAATCTTGTGATCCAATGAGACATGTTCATAAATGGACACTAAAAGGTGTCCTTGCTAACAGCAGGCTACAAATTTTTAGACCTGCACAAACTTAGACTCGGGCTCTTTTGTTTGACTTACCAAACAAAAGACATAAAGTGCCTCACTTAATGACCCACTCCAATGAAAATCATGTTTTTCTTGTTGTCTACATGTTCATGTGGCATTTTTCTGAAGCTACAGGACATATCATGAGAAACATAAGAGCAAAATTGCATTTCTGAGTATTTCAAATCGCTGTGAATCTCTGGCACACCAAAACCGCAGGTTCAGACAAAGTTCAAACCTGTTTGATATGTGACCTTAAAAAAAATGAAGACACTAAATTCACCAAATCTGTTTGTGATTTCAAGCCTTGGCAATCATCATGTAAAAAAAAAAAAAAAAAAGAAATCTGCTAAAATAAAGATATGGTGTCAAAGAGTGTAATCACATTATAGTACAAGCAACAGTTTATAGACTATGTTATAAATCCTCCACATTTATGCAGCACTGCCAGGCACCCTGCTGCTGCTCCATTACTTCTCAGTGTGAGCCAAAGGCAAGGGCAATCCCATTCCCTTAACTGATCTGATAATTAAACTAGAAAATGTCCTATGTGTACACTGGAGCTACAGGTCACCCAAAAGAGACCTTTTTCAACCCTAAACTGAGGAGTGATATAATGCTGTTGAGGGCATTTCACACAGTTATGTACAGATAACTAATGGAAACTCTGAGCCCAGGAATACAGAACCCATTTTCCATGCAAACTTATCATGAAAAAAGTTGAGTTGTCTGAGCACGCTCACCTCTAGGTGATCTCTACAGAACTCCAAGCCAATGTCTCCAAGGACCTTTTTAACATTTTTTCTTGCTTTCCGCAGACTGCCCAAGTTATTGACAGGGAGCTGGAACATCCTGTCCACCTGGATTGAAAAGAAAGACATATACAGCATGTTATCAACAGAAGCAGGGTATATTTGGACAGCTGTCTGTTAACTGAACTGCACCTCGGTTTGCTGTACTTGACTCCAACTCACCTGTTATGAAAAACAAGGATGCAATGATAACGTCACATCAACAATATGAAGAAAGTCTCTTTATAAAGTGCATAATGATGCAGCAGCATCATCTTTAAGAATGGTCAGTTGTGAATAATACCTCTGTCAGGGTCACTTTAATGTTTTGATGAATGATGGAAACACTTACACCTCACATCTAAAGTCACTCAAATTTACATGTTTACACATTCAAACAAACAGGCCAGCTGACATATAACTCATCATTGAGGTAAAATCACTGCTTGATAAAATGAATAGAACTTACAAACCAAGAAAAGGAACAGCTTGGCTGCAATAAGGCTTACTTTAACAATTGGTTGTAAGTGTTTAGTTATTAATAATAATGGAGGTGAGAAGACAATTAAGCAGCAAACACAGCTGGAGCACGCAGCAAGTACCTGGCATAATAACTGTACAGACCCTAACTGATCATCAGTGTGGATGTTCACATCAGTGTAGTTCTTGTTCTCAGAGTCTAATGCATTTGACACCTGAAAGAAAATCTGGATCAAACCCTTTTTAAGTAAGAAACACACTCCACAGATAGTTTGAGCTTCCTTTGACGGTAATGGGATTTTTTGGCATCAAGACAAGGATGTTTGACGAGTAAGAGGTTATAATGGTTTTATTCAGCCCCCAAAACAAATCTGACAACAGGTAACTGTCACATCTGTCTGAGGAGTTATGAGACTAAAAGGGATGAAGTTGCTCCCTGATAGATTATCTAGTCTATGCCCATGCTTTTAGTGAGGATTGGGGCAAAAACCAGCCCTGCATTAAAACATCACAGGGGGCTGCACTGTGGGGGATTGCTGTCTTAGGTATACCGAGACAATAAAAACACTCCAGCAACCCTGGTCTCAGAGATAGTTAAATGCATTAAATGATGCTTAATTTCTAAAGCTGAGCCCAGTTCAATATCTTTGATCTCTGGCACTATTTTTCTGGTAAACTCAGACACCAGCATCAATGAGTCCAGAAGGCCAGATGTTTTAGTAAAATACATTTTAATGTACATCACAAGCTGTGCTACAATTGTTTATTTACATAAATGTGTGTTATCTACATTTACAACTATAGTTACATGGATGCTAAATCTGACTATCAGGGCTGTGGATGGACTGACTTTCCAAATTCAAGTAAGAGATGGATATAAACAACAGGTGCAGATAAATCAAGGATATGCGTTTCAAGGTTAGATATGAATTTTCTACTAAAAGACTCAGACCAGGCCTGTGACTGTGGATGGACTCAATGTTGTGCTGTACTGCTACAGTAAGCCACTTTCGGCGCAGATGTGCATCATAATAGTTTTAGCAAAGACCTAAAGGTAATTCAAATCTCAGGTCCTCCTCTGGACTAATAAATTGGAGCTCACCACACAGCATTCATAACATTTATAATACTGCATCATTAGTTATTGTGAACTCTTACAGTGGTTATCTGATCATCACCATCATATGTGTCTATTACAGTGGGGATAGGAAGGGCAGAACATATGGATAGCCTGCTTGTTAACTCAGCGTAGACAGTGTCATCTCTTCAGAACTAAATACATATCAGACCACTTGCTGTGCCATGGACAATAAAACTAAGACAAGCCATTAGCTGGTCATCATGCTGCCATCAAGTCTTGATCCTAAAAAACAATTTCAGCACAGTGGCTCGTGTCAAGTGTAGTTAACAGTGGGAAGTTGCGTTCCTGTGTCTAAGTTTGTGTGTGTGTTTGCCAGCCCATCCCTGTGGAGGTCAGAGATGCAGACAGCAGAAGAGCCAGAGAAGAAGTAGCTGTAATATTTGCCCATTAAGCCAAAAAAAGCCCTCTGATATTACTCACCAAACTGGGAATCTGCCTGAATTTTTTTTTTGGATTCTGGATTATCCTATATTCTATTTTGTTTTTCTGTATTAGTAATTTTTATTGTTTTATGTAAAAATCTAATAAAAGAAATCTACAGCCAAAACTTTTTAGCTTGTATGCTTTAAATACAAGATGAAGGGAAAAAAATGTACACATTGTGCTGGTCTACCTTACTGTACTGAAAATTTACCACACCAAGACTTGAGAACTGGGAACAGTACCAAAGCAAAATCGTTTCACCCAATTACAAGCCCACCTGTGACTACTTGATCAGAAACAGGATTTACTGTCTTTTACAGTCTGGGAGTCACACAACACCAGAAGAATGTCATGTAAAGATAAGTGTCTGTATGAATGGTTCAAGTGTGTGGCCACTGACTTGAACAGCACCAGAATAAGGTGTCACTGATGTCAAGATTATAATTACTTGCCTTTATTAAATTTACACCTTCCTCATCCATCCATATGTGTTCACAGACAGGTAATACCCAGACCTTGAATGCAGACTCTCAGTTCACGATGTACTTTGATTACTTCAAATTGTCCTGTATCTGTAACACGGATGAGGCAAACCTTCAGAACATTTCAGCTGAAGGTGAGGGTGAAGCGTGTCATGTTGAACTTGATTGGTAAGACAATTATTGTTGCACATGTGCATATATTTGTTAACGCTGATGCAAAGCATCACTGAGCTCTAGTCCAAAGCAGCTGGCCATAGGTCTCCATTCAAATCAGAGATCAATATGGTGAGGTCAAAGGTCACTGACGCATGATGACATACAGACAGCTCAGTCACAACAAACACCATGGTCCCAAACAGCTTGCGTGATCAACTCAGTATATTTCCTTCAAAGACGACACAGAAGAGAGTTGAAGAACTTTGTACATACACTGTCCAACAGACTGCTGATCTGATGAGGAGTTAGAAAAATTACGGGACGATTCTGTCAACGCACCTGTCTGTCTCTTTGTCTCACACATCTGCAGTCTTTCTGGCAACAGTCAGGGATTATGCTGGACATACACCCTTCCCACTTCCTCTCTGTCTTTCCTTCCTGCTTCCCCTCATTACTCATGGATGGCGCTAGAGAGCAGCACCATTATGTAAGCCTCCCTATACTCTGCCTGCCCCCTTTTTCTCCCTGCCTCGCAATACCATCACAGAATGGCGCCTCCTATTGAGTCAGCAGTAGCCTCTACAATATGTCTGCAGTGGAGGAGGAGGGAAGAGAAGGGGAGGAAGGGAGGCGAGGGGTGAGGGAGGGAGGCATGTTGGAAGGGGAGGGACAGAGGGAGCACGAGAGTTCAGCGAAGGGGGCGGGTGGGTGAGTGTGAGGTGTGGGGGAGTGTGGGGCGGGTGGGTGAGGGAGCCAGGAGGAAGGGTGAGAGAGGGGAGGGGAGCGAGGGAGGAAAGATAGAGGAGGGAGTGTGAGGGGAGAGATGAGAGGAAAACAGCGAGGGCAGAGTAGAGGAGGAGAGCGCGAGCGACGGAAGTGGAGGGGGGAGGGGAGGGGGGGGGGTGAGGGGATGGGGGAGGAAGAGAGGGAGGTCGGACGGGCAGGCTTAGAGGAGTGTAGAGGAGTGGAGGGGAGGGAGGGAGAGAGGGAGGGTGGCTGGGTGAGGGAAGAAGGAGGGGGAGAGAGAAAATGGAAGAGGGTGAGAGAAAGGGGGGCGATGGAGAGGCGCGTAGGGGAGGGGGTGGTGGAAGAAAAGGAGAGAGAAAAAAAAGCCAAGGAGAGGCTGAGTAGGAGAGAAGGGAGGGAGAGAAGGGATAGGAAAGGCAATAGGAGGCTGCTCTGCTGAGGGCTGCTGGCAGAACACAAGCTTGCCCCTTCAAATGTGCTGTGAAAAAAAAGAGAAAAAACAAGAGGCCTGCGAACCTTTAACCACATATTGCCTTATGAGCTTTCCACTGAAACATCATCATCACACATGGTCTATTTCAATAACGCATTTACACTTTTCCTTCAACATATAGTTATCTCCCATGGGTAAAACCTTCAGATGACATCTGAACTAAAAAGTTTGAAAGGCAAAAAACCCACTAAGGTTGTTTGTTTCAGGAGAGTCAACACCGGTCTGTGGCTCTGAGCATGAAGAAGAGGGCTGTCTATATGTGAGGTGTCAATGTGTCTATGGCTGATAGTGATGACCCTGATTACACACTTGGTGAAGACTGACTAGCTGAAAGCCCTTGGACCACTCACTAAGGAAGAGTGCCTCACAACTAGGGTTGGAACAAACGGTTAATAGTCAAGACTTGTGCAGTACAGTTATCTTATCCCTGGCCTCGTGTGTTCAGATCTATCAATCTGAAAATAGTAAAGCACTCTAAACAGATTTATCTTTCAATATTACTCCCCAAGTCACTGTTTAATGTCTACTGACAGTGGCACTTCAAACACTTTTCTTGCTGTTAACCTTTCAGGCATTTTGTTATAGATAGTTCACCAAAATCACATCATCTAACGATATTGAAACAACCAATTCGTTCTGGCAGAACTGCTGCATCGTGTCATAATCGTGAATATCATGAGTTTCGATACGATTCTAACCTCAAATCAAGACCACTGTCATCCAGGAGATGAGATTCAGTTTAACTTGGACTTAGTTATTTGAAGAAAATTACCAATTACAGTAAAGGTTAAAGGAATAACCTAGAGAAAGCATGTATTTGCTGATGAGTTTGAAGCACGAGTCCCTCAAAACAAACAGTACTGTCGAGTACAGTACAGTAATGTAGATGCGCTTTCAATATTCACAGCATTTTTAATGTTTACTCCCTGAGACTGAGGTTTGAGCTCCCACACGGCACAGACAAACTGTGCGGTGTGGTGGATCTAATTTCTGGTCAACATCTGGCAGTATCTACATGGAAAGCTTTGGCAGGGAGCTGCTGCCGATGACAAAGAATGGGGACACAGCGCGCTAAGTTAGCATGCTAAGCTAGCTAACTCGCACCCACAACATGGGTTGTCCGAAAACTAACACTACAATTGATTTTGTTGCTTGAACACAAAACACATGCTATTGTAATAGCTCAGAGATCGGTCAATCAACGCCAGGACACATAAAACGCTCCTGACTTGTGGAAATAAGTTATCTCATATGTACTTCACCACCACCACCACCCATCGCATCCCGCAGGTAGCCGCAGCTAACAGCAAACTATCTGCTTTGAGGTTCAGTCCTGCCGTATGACAGGCGAGTTTACCTGCTTTCACATCCAGCGCTCCCGTCTGAGTGAAATGTGTCACTTCAGGATGACAGAGGCGATGTACGGACACTTTCCCTTCCAGCAGATATCACGGTCTTTATCCTCTCAGGTGACAGCTAGCGTCGTTAGGCAACGTTGGGACCCGCCAGCCGGCCGTCGGTCTCTCCACACCGAACTCCCCCTCGCCGACACGGGCTGTCTTCTTCCCAGTGGTCGGCAAACGGGAACAGAAAGCCTCCGCCACTCATTAGACAATTAAATTGTCCATTTCCTAGTCGTGTGGGGGACAGACCTCTGTCCTCTTGTTGAAGACAGCTGTCGGCGTGATCACTATTTCAATAAACTGCCTGTGGTCCTTCTATTATTGCTTAGCAGCCGATAACGCTTTACCTATTCTCTTCACTGACAGACAATACACATCCAGCCTAGAAACTGCCCTATCCAAAATGGCGCAAATAAAAGGGGCGGAAGTGACATCCACTTGATTAGCATAAATAATCTTATTGTGAGATGCCTCGCGAGCCGGGCTCATTAAAAGTCTTGATTGGTCTGTTAATCAGCTCTGCCAATTAAGCCAGCGTCCCTTTAAAAATGATTTTCTCGACCCTCCAAAACTGCAGTAAACCTTTGGTGTCAGTGTGTCTGGTCTAAGGGGTAAACAACGCGGTGCAGCAGTTACCGGAGTCAGCCGGCAGCGGGCGTCCTTTCGAAGTAGGGCCGTCGAATTTGGGCGCATGCGCAGCTTGGCTACATCTGGCGTCCCCCGCCTCCCCTGCAGAGGGTCGGATGTGCTCTCACAGTGCCAAAGCACTCTTTTAGAGAGGCGTCGATAGTCGGGCCAACGGTAGGTGGCGCTGTACCACTCTGTATTTCTGCCAAACTGGCCGGGACTACTTTTCTGTACTGGGCCTGATGAGGCATCCACACAGCAACAGTATTTATGGGCCCTTTATCCATGATGAAACTACATGATATGTCAAAATATTGGCTGCTGCTCCCTGGGGTTTTGTTTTAACCTTCCTATCCACTCCCCTCATCATCATCAGCAGCAGTAGCAGCAGCAGCAGCATTACTTTTTAACAAGGCCTAAAACTACAGTGCTAAAAAAATACAGTTACCTCAATGTCTTCTGTAAATGCACAAATAAAGAATGGGAGTCAAACTATATCATAAGCAATCCCCTCTAGGGAGTCAACTGATGCTCTCAAGGTTCAAATTTCCTACAAGTGCTTCAAAGAAACCCATCATAAAACAAATGAGCTTACATGACCATTGGCACCATTGGGCCATGGTGCACTTCCCTGTTTAGTAATCTGTCATGCAAATCACCTAACTATTTGTTGAAGAAGGAAGCCGATTTATTAAAGCTCCTGTGAGAATTTTTTATATAAATGAAACTGACTGAAACTCATATTGATGTCTTTGTATGAGTCACAAAAGCAAGCAAGACCATCAATGGAAAGAGTTACAATTTTTTTTAACATCTGAAACTGGTGAGAGGGTGTAGGTGTCAGCCTGGTAGCTGGAGAGAGCCTGTTTTTACACTTTCCACATAAAATATTTTCAATAAATGAAAACATTTGACAATCAAAAGTCAGCAGGTTAAGATTTTTGTCAGATACTGTCAGGGCATGTTGGAGACACAATCAGCGAAGTCCTCTTTGTCCACGGAGGGCGCCAGAGTTGACGCACAGCAAAAGTTCCTCACAGGAGCTTAAAATGTTGTCACTTTCTTGTATTTAAAATTGATTTACTCATATCTCACACTTAGCTGTACTGTGGATAAATTGTTGCAAAAGTTACCAATATTTTAGGATAATGTACCATTTGATATCAAATCATATTTGCAATGCAATTCCCACTCTTGCAGATACTAATTAAGCTAAAATAGCCATATTTAGTCCATTGTGTACGAAAAAATCATGATTTAGTCCACTTTTTTAGATTTATTTGAATTGACACCATTTGTCCATCAACACAAGATCATGCTGCGTTGGACAACAAACCAATTTCACCCTACATGACTGACAACAGGTAAACTGTAATTCTCTTTGAATGGTGAACATTAAATTGAATCTCTTTCTCTCGCTTTGGGTTGAGGATTAAGAGAATATGTGTAGTTGTCAGAGTATATTAGACGCAACTCTGTTTATCCTTTTGGGAGTTCCAAAATATGTGTAGTTGTCAAGTCTCTAAGCAAAGCTCCAACATACATCAAGGTGCAGCTAACTACATGGAAATCACTCCATCAGTTAATCTGAAAAAATGTTTACAAGCTATTACTGTTGACTTCTGCTACCCTGGCTCTGAGTGTATCACTCAATGCTCTGGTGGAAGACTGAAGATGTGGTTGTAGTTGCACACACAGTTTAACAGAGGCAAATAAATAAATAAATAACCTTCACAAAATGATCATATTCAATTGATATGGGTTGCAGGTCATCTTTGCAGGTAGTTTTGATAAGTTTCTTTTTGGGTTCAAGTGTTTCAAATGAAAGACAATCAAAGTCAGCAGAGCAAACAATAAAAACTTTTTATTTTATACAATCACAGATAGACTGTTTTTAAACCTGTCCAACATCTGTATTCGTACAGCGTTCAGACTGCTGTCTAGGCTGGGAATGATGACAAACCATGTGCTATGTTCAAAATAACTAAAGATGTTGGAATGTAAAGCACCATGTTTCTTTAAGATATGGGATAGTAACTAACAGAGTGCTTTTCGTGCCTCTTGTCACTTGTCATCATGTCACTCTCTTACCATCGACAGGCTGAGCTTTTATCCTTCATTACAATTCTGATACAGCTACTTTGTTCGAGACAGTGACTGAAAGATGAAAAGAAATGCTAAAAGACTGTGTCGTGTCCACACAGTGATCATGTTGTGGCGAACAGTGTGATCAGTCCTTTTACAAATGACACAATCTCATTCCCTCCAAGTTTGGACTCTCCATAAACCCGGTCCACGAAGGAAATGGGCACCTGTTGTGAGGAGACGGAAGAAAAGAGACGTTGTCAGGTAATGGGAACAATTACAGGGAATAATGTGTCCTCCCAGATATTGTTTCATTTAAACCTCTTATGAAACCAAAAAGAAGAAGAGTGAATGTCTTACTCCAGACAAATTAACCAATGAGACCTGACCTGGCTAATTTTTAGAGTGACAGTCCGTTTTTCATTCCAGTCCAGATTTGAGGTCAAACTTTAGAGGTTATGAGCCTAATGTCTTAAACACAGTGAATTTACCCTTTTTGGGCAGATTAAACATAGTAACTACCAAATCTAAACCCAGTGTTGATTTATCCGATTCAAGCGCATATTGTGGTTTTGATGAAAATCCTGGTCTGATCTGTGGCTCGGATTTAGAGTCCTCCAACTGACATGCTAAGACCACACATATGCATCACCGGGGTAACAATAGTTTCATGTACACAAGACCTGTATGACACAGAGAAAGCAACCAAACTTGAACTCCTGAAAGCACAAATTCTTTCACATCAACCATGGATCACTTGACATCAGTGAGTGATCTAACCCTCTTTGGAATAACACTGATTATAGATTTTGTCCATGCACTCCTGCACATTTCTGAATGTGTAACAGTTTTATAAGGAAATGATAATAAAGATAAACTGTATTTCATAGAAAAAGCACTCTGAAGCTGTGTTCTACCTATATGTCATGTTTTCAGACTACAGTGGACTTGTGAATAAGGACTTACAACTGATTTGAAATGCAAAGTAATGGCCTTTTTAAAGATGAATGTCACAATGTTATTAATGGCAAATCAAAACTTTGACCATCCGACAGCTCCAAACCCAACACAATTCATCATCAACACAATTCATTCTACCGTCATGGAGGAGTTCACACAGTCTTCATGGTAAAATTCACCATTTTTCAGCTGGGAGACTGTTGTTAGTGACAATGTTGTGGTGAAGAATACTGAACTCAGATTTCATAATAATCAAATAATTCAGTCAGAACAAAAATGAAACTGCATTTATGAATTAAATTGACTGAAATGATAATAAATAGGTCCTCACTTCTCCAACTGTGTAGTTGAGCTGTCTGGCACGGACAATCATTTCCATCTGGAAGACGTATCCTTTGGACACACACCGCTCCACCAGACTCTCCAGTACCTCCTTCTTATACAGCCTTGTGAAAGTAAAGCATCAGGGCAAGTAAGAGAGTGCACCTACATGGATTCACAATTTCAGCAGCATTGATTCCACTGCACACACCACTCACCTGAAGCTGCCCGTGAGATCTGAGGCACCAGGTCTCAACAACACTTGAGTCAAAAAGTTGGCCCCGCGACTGTGAGCAAAAAGGAGACCGAAGAAAAGAACAAAAATCAAACCTCAGGCTCTTTCCTTTAAAAATGAGTGTCTGTGGAAATTGAAGACTTTGTGCTGCTTTTGAGCTGCAGTTACCTGATGACTTTCCTGCGTAGGTCCCAGCCATACACACCTCCGTTCCCTTTATATCGAGTACCAGACACCAGGTCGTAATTACCTTCTTTCTGCTTCCTGACAAAAAAAGACAAAATGATGTTAACTCAAATCTTCCTCCATGCACTATTCATCTAACTAAAACTGTAACAGTTTAAACATATGAATCTTATATTTTCAAAATCAAGGTACAGGCATAAAAACAAGAATCAAATGACAAATTATAAAAATTTAGAGACACTTACTCAATGAATTCTGGGATAAATTTCGGCTGAAATAAAAAACAGAGAAATAATTATCATGCTTTATAAAGAGAAAATGTTCAAAGCTATATTTCACTACAATGTAAAAAACAAACAAAAAGAAATTCTATGTAGTGGCGAGGAAAACCTCATCTTCACATACTAGCGCTGATGTAAGTCTAAGAAATGGACTTAAAAACCTAAACGAGGCAATTTGAAATCCAGCACACAAGTGCAAATATATCAAAAACACATTTGTTCAAATGTGTTCTAAATACATACCAATAATTGTATACCAGCAGCTGTGATATAAATAGATGAAATAAAGATAAATACAACGCACATGCCCCTGTACTCATTTATTTCACATCCCTGGTTACGCTTTCCCCCTGATGCCTTTCAGCTTCCTCAGCTTAATCAATTAACCTCTTGCAATATGAATAAGTGATTCTTTATTTGTCTGTTCTGCTCTGGAGGTGTCTAGACCTCTGACCAATTGAGAGTGACTACAGCTCCACTGAATGTGGGTGACATGTATCCTTACAAATCTTGTCTGCCCTCACGGCTGACCTGATCTCATATAGTTAGTATAGGTCAGTTTACCCCATGATTTCCTACAAGGCTGTACAGTTTTAGTGATGACCATCCTGGCACACAATACAATGACAAAGTAAACTCAATATCAGATTTATATAATAAAGTTTTACTCCTGATGTCAATGTTAGAAAAAGGTCAATGTCCTTTATTGTTCATCAGAAAAGCTGATTTTCTGATAAACAATGAGCTGGTACAATGTTTAATGTATGTTTCCAAATAGCTATATTTAGCATATTTTGTCACTACTACTCTATTAATATTGTTTATTTTATTCTAGTCTAGTGTAGGTTCTTGACAGGAATACTGTTGCTTTATTCCTGTATTACTGACAATAAAGCATTATGGGGAACTACTTGTACATGAAAAGCTTCTTGCCAATTATAATATTGGGAGAGTTTTATTCTGAAATGCCATGATTCCTTTCAGGCTCTCAAATATGGGGATTTCTTAGTCTGATGCAATATGACTCAAACATCTTAAAGTTCAAACTGCTGGTCTGACAAAATTAGAAATATGAAGAGATCTTTGCTGCAGGTCACTGAAACTTAAGATTTCAATTTTTCATATTCCTCAAAGCAAATAATGAACTAAGTGAGCAAAGAACTACCAAAACAATCAATGAGTAAAGTGATTGTGAAAAACCAAGAATCTGCTTCATGTGCACATCTATTCAGGGCAAACAATGTGACAATTTCCACTCACATGATGGGAAAGATCTGCATCCATTATGATGATGAAGTTCCCAGTAGCATGCTTCATGCCATGAATGTAAGCAGTACCTTTGGAAAGAAAATGTAAAGTCATTAACAGCTAGTCAAAACAAGTGGAAGGTATAGTTTTTCAAAGCTTCATACTCACCTAGACCTAATTTTTTGGCTCGTGGTCGTAAGAGCTGTGGCACAGGAAAGAGGTATTAGGATAACGCATACAGATCATAAAAGCTTTCGTTCAATGGGGCTTTAAAGCATATCTTCACAAGGAAAATTATAGGAAAACAGTCAGGGGCTCCATCAGAAAATATCGTAAAGTCTTTTAATAATATGTATCACTCAGTATTCCCTTTCCTAGTATTCAAGAGACCAAAAACTGTTTAGGCTTTTAATGATAACGTTACACTCTTAACTTACGATTTTATCCTCTCCATAAATCTTCTGTAATTGCTCTGCCACCTCCAGTGTGCCATCTGGGCTTCCATCGTCAATGACAATTATCTCGTAGTTGTATCCACTGCAAATAGAAAACACTTAAAAAAAATCTAAAGGCTTACGACCTGAAGTTACCAACTATTATCACCCCAAACTAGTTTAACTAGTCAAAATGAGCTCGTTTCCTAAAATCAACCCGTCTTTGTTCAATAAGACATGAAACCAAAGGCTTAAACTCTGGTTCAGTGACAGCTCATCAGTAACTGGCACAGCAGTATCATTAGCTAACAGCTAACAGCAGCTGAGTGGCTTTCCAAGCCGCTAAAAACTCACCTTTCACCGAAATATTTCACCAGAAGCCAGACTATCAAAGGCAGGTTTTCCCTTTCGTTGTAGGTTGGTAACAATATTGAATATTTGTCAGATTTATCTTGTTTTGAATGTGATGTTTTTCGGCTTGCCATGGCGACAGTTCTTAAACTCCACGGATAAGGTTGACTCAATGTCCCATAACACCCTGCGTGATATTTTCAGAATAAATCAAATACCAGCGTCCCTGTTCTTAAATATTTAAAAACAGTAGCTTTTACTAATTTAAAAGCAACTGGAGAAAAAAAACTTGAATCGCAATGCATGTATAAAACAAACAAACAAAATTTAAAAAGTTATGGTGGCATTACATTACTGTACAATTGCGTGCACAGCATTGTGTCATGGTTTGACCCACCTCGACAATAATAACATTTAGAATTATTTAATTGATCTCCGCAAAACGTTTCCACAGACTGTATAAAGTCAATGTTTTTTTTACAGTCAGGTTACTTGTTTTTTTCCCCGTTTATCATATGTAACGAAATCGACCGTGTCTGTGGCAATATTTCCCCACGTAGAGGCAAGGCAGCTGTTCTTCTTTAAAAGCTGTTTTGTTTTTATGTAGAGCCCATTGAGTTGCCTTGGTATGAAATGCGCTATATACATAAATATGCCTTGCCTTCCCTTTCTTGAAATGCAACGTGGTTCGCGTTTATTTTGTAATACAATGCCTCGCGTCTTCAAACCGGAAATTGTATATATCAATTACGCTAGCTTGATTGTGTGCGCTTCAGAATAGATACCAAAGAAACACTTGCTTGTTATCTAAGGTTCCGACAAATGAATTTTACTATTTAATGTTTTATTTTCTATGTCTTACCCGACAAACATGATTTCTTCAAAAATGTTGTTTAAATTAAGTTTCTGCTAAGTTGTTCATTTCTAACCTTTTTTTGTTTTTGAAAGAAATGCTTTGTTCATGAATTGACTGCTTGGCACATCACAGCACATCATTGACCCTGAATCATTAAATGGATCAGCCAAAGAAATTACAACTTTTAGCTCTCTATTCCTGTCGTAGGGATAAGAGACACCTTATTCTATTTGTGTGTGCCTGGAGAAGAAATTTTCTTCTGCTCAAAATAACAAACTTTTCATGATAAAGTGGCCCCTCAAAAGAGCAATCAGTAAAACAGCCTCAAACTTTTGAATTGATTGATTGTTAAAAACTTGTTAAAAGATACTCATGTTTAGAAAATAACACAGTCACTACATTTAGGTGTCCAATCTCTGGAGACAGACCATTACACTCTTTAAGATGTGTTAATCAAAGTTTATTGACAAAAAAATGTAAACAAAAAAAATACATATCATACATCTCTAAAAAACACTATCTCTCTTTCACATACAAATGCACTCACAGCACACACACACACACACACACACACACACACACACACACACACACACACACACACACACACACACACACACACACCATGTCAATTTTCTCCACCCCTTCCCAAAAGAAATCTGAAAATGTAAACATGACTTTTCAATAGGAATAGTATAAAATATCATACATGAATAACTGCATACAGTATGTATATAACTCCACAGACATTCTCACAGTTTCATTTACACCATGGAAAAAGGACACTTTTACACCATGGATATACTTTTTGATTATCACTGAGGCAGTTAAGGTTAGCAAATGCAATAGGTAGAAATGTACCATCGGTGGCTAAACTATTTGGCATTGGTACAGTGCATGAATACATAAAGTCACAACAGGTTTCAGTGCGAATATGGTGCATAAGACAGCGCTTGGCTGATCCAAAAGGGAAATGATTGTTTCCACTTTTACACTATTTGTCCATCAAAAAGCTATTCTATTTTGGAAAGTTTCCTATTTCTTCTGACATCATATTATAGCCATACCTTAGGTCACAGAGCACTCAAACAAAATGAAACACAGAGATTCTCTCTCTTTGTTTACTTTGCTGGATCCTGGACAGCTTCACCTCCAGTCAGTGGCAAGTTCAACACACCAAACGTCTTCAGTCAAGCCTTTTGATCTCCGCTCCCAATCTGTCATTCAGCTCCGAAGGAACCATAGTCATTTCAAACAGATGTCCATCATTAAACCTGACAGATGTTTCCTGCTTCTTAATGTCTTCTTAAGGTTGGTAGCCATAATAGGGATCTTCTGAATTAAGGAGGCACACAAAACAAGAGTTATAAGAACATTGTACATTTTTTTTCAGTAAAAATGGCAGATTATCTAGAGGTTAAAAGTGGTAATTTTGTTTCCAATCTTCAGATTTTAGAGTTTATCATCTGTAGTTCAGCTGCATTTTCAGACCCCCGTCAAAGCACTGAGCCTGTTCAACATTGCACTGCAGACAGACACAGTAGAGATACCAGCTGGGGAACATAGCAGAAGATTTGGCTGCAACTGTGTCAGATTTTTACCGCAGGAGTCAGTGAAGGCCAGGAAAGAGCTAAAAGTACAGCAAACATTTGTTCAACTCCTCAGTTGAATACACACACACACACACACACACACACACACACACAAAAATCAAGTCAATGATTGTGTCTTCAGCTCTGTGTCTGCTGGATTTGTATTCAGCAGACTGTTTACGTACACAGTAACCTGATGCCAACGCTGCACTCTTATTTTTTCCTTTAGAGTGGATTTTCTAACGTTGAAAAAAACAAAGTGCTTCAAACTCCTCAGAACTTGAATGTTTTTTTATAAACAAATTAGACCAATTAAAGTTGGTGGATTTACCTGGTTGCTGACCTGGTTGCTGTGGAATTCCTCTGCAGCCTCCACTGCTGTCACACACACCCGGAGGCCCAACCTCGCCTGGCTGACCGGAAGGTCCAGGGATCCCTGGAGGTCCCTGCTTACCCTCATCTCCTTTGGTACCTGGGGACCCCAGCTTGGACTCACCTGGAAGACCTGCAGGCATAAAACACAACACACACACACACACACACACACACACACACACACACACACACACACACACACACACACACACACACACACACACACACACACACACACACATCATAACAAGACATAAGTGGGGGGGTGTTATAGTAGTGGCTGATGTCTGATCAGACAGAGAATGTACAGTGTTGCAGTCAAACATCCAAGTGAGAGATACCTGCAAATCCTTTGACCCCTGTGGGCCCCTGTATGTTGCTCCCTGCATCACCTTTCAGCCCCATCATACCTCTCCTTCCTGCAAAGAACAAAAAGGCAAACCAGTCCAACCAGAAGCTGAAAATATGACCTCCTTTGAGCCTCCAGGTTAGGTGGAGGTGTTTCATTTATCATTGCTGACATGTCGTGATCATTTTTTCACAAACACATTACATCCATGAATTGTCACACAGGTATTACAGGTGGACTCTTTTAATTCTAACAATCCATCAATCCGAGACTCTTACCCTGTTCTCCAGGGTATCCAGGCTTGCCCGGTCTCCCCCTTGAACCAACATTTCCTTGAGTGCCCCTGCCGCCAGGTGGGCCTCTGGGCCCTGGTATACCAGGTTCACCTGGAGGCCCCACTGGCTCCTCAATGGGAGTTGGTTTTCGACTTATCTCATTAATGTAACTGTCAAGCTTCAAAACCTCCTCTGAAGAAAAAAACACACAACTCTGGATTAAGTGATGGCACCTGGGCTGTTTTGAGTCAAAGAGTAAGCTCCATTTTGTAATGCCATTGATTTCCATGTTTTTCATGTGTACGTACTATGTACCAGTTGCTCACAGGCCTGTGTGACCAGTTGGTAGATCATGGCCATAGACTGAGGCTCCCCCTGTAAAACCAGCACATGAATTAAGTGAGCTCAGTACAGGTGCAAACCATAGACTGTATATACTATGGACAACTTATTTCTGCCTTCCGCCAGTATACGGATTTGAAGCCAAAAAGCTCTCAGTAGTTTCGCGATTTTTCTCCATTTTTTTGAAACCCATATTACGAAGTGGCGCTGTACACACTTCACCACTCGTGCAGTGGCATTCAGCAGGAGAGTTGCTGAGAGCGGCTGAGAGCGGCTGTGATGGCGCTCAGCTCAAACAGCATATCCCCCGGGTGAGCTACACAATCTTCTTATGCTCATAGGCGGTATCAAGCGTCAATCATGGAAAACATGAACCCCTAATAACTTTTAAAAATGGAGCAGTACAGTAAAAAGAGGACTTGAGCACAAACCAGTCTGACAGTAACTACATGTCAACTTTACAACCAGGGGGGAGAAACATTTATATTCTGTGTCATTAATTTATAAAGTTTGTCCACAGATCCATAGGGATTGCTGGAGGAGGCAGGATTTATGACTTATACTGCAGCTCGTCACTAGAGGGTGCTGTTCTCGGAGTGGTTTCACCCAGCAAGGAGGCAGACGGCATCTATTCTATATACAGTCTATGGTGCAAACACAGAGTGAAAGATACTTTCAAATGTAACATCAGCGTTACATTAGAAAACTGTGGAGCTATAACCCACCTTCTCTCCTCGCTCCCCTTTGTTCCCCGGCAGACCCTGTGCAGCAAAAGACACATGCATCAACTTTGATCTTTAATTTGAATTAATTGTAAAGACTAGAAGATTCCAGCACATCTGCCCATTCTGGTAGATGAAGTGTGTCAGGACCCCTCAGCCCCGAAAATCAATCATTTTATATATATGGCGTGCCATAGTGTATGACAAAGGAGCCACTATGTTGAATGACCTTCCTACAAAAATTTAATTGTCAGTCATATTGACCAATGGAAGAAGGTCACGGGTGTAAACAAACAAAATGGCAAAGAGAAAAAGGAATGATGAAGTTAATGCAGCAGGACATGGAGAGAAAAATCTGTCAGGTTCTAAAAAATATTATCCCCACCTTTTAACCAGTCCAGTCAAGTGTCATCACGCCAGTCATGGCGACTGGTTAGGTGTCACTGAGTAATCTGTCATGTCATTGTGTAACCTCCAGTCTTTAGATATGTAACCACTGCAGAGACACAAAATAACTGCAGCTTCCACTGTGTCCTTTATCTTTTTTTTATATAGAGGTGAATTTTTTGTATTTTGCCAGTTTTAAAGATATCAAGGTCGGAGTTTGGCATAATTAAGGGCTAGCCACAAATTATACTTCAAAACTCTTCAGATATCACTGAAACAATGTCCTTGCTTTAAAGCTTACGGCTGAATCACAGCATCAATCTCTGCCCCTGTGAATGCCTAATCTGATGCCGGACCATCATAGCAGAAAAAAAGGATCAAGAAGTCTGACGTCGGCCAAGTGTCAGAAAATACCCAGTGTATATATTTCTCATGCTCACTGTAACTGCTCATGGCATAACCCACCCCTCATGAGAAATGAGTCACTTTTTGTCCCTCTGCTCTTACCGTAGGTCCCACTGGTCCTGCAGGGCCTCTGTCTCCTATAGGCCCTGGATATCCTGGCATGCCCTGGAAACCCTGCACAATACAAACAGATGGATATGTGAACCAGGGAACAAATGGTATAACAGATGGGTAGATGTACGATCATAGATGTGAGCCCCGAACTCCTGAGGCACTGACACACCCACAGGAGGGTCATGAATGAATGTCAGGAGATTAGCTGAGGCAATGTTACAGTGAGCCAAACCTGTGTTTGCTTCAACTGCTGTGGGACTCATTGCCCTTTAAGCTTTGACTTTAAAGAGTCATTATAGTGTGATAATGAGACAACGAAGCCTCGTGCTGGTGTGAAGACACATTATAGACTTATACAACTGTAATACTCCCATGATTTATAACACTGTTACACCATCGAGTTAAATATCTGTTCATTTTCACTGGGCAATAAAGAGCTGCATACAACTCCATTTATTCAAAGATGTTGTCATTTGCAGATCATCTATTATTTACCCCTTTGACTTTTTATAAGGCTATAATTCAACTCAGAGGGTAAGTGAGTATTACTATCAGCCATAAAAAACCCCATTAACATTAACCTACATTTTCATTTACCTACATGTGAGGCTGATCCTCTCTGAGAGCCAAGCTGATAAAAGTACATCTACTTCAATCTTTCCTAAGCCTATTAAATAGGACACTTTTATCATAAACTGGATTGTTAAATCATCCAATAACCATCAAAACATGAACAAATACTAATTCACACAATAAATCCATGATGCAAGTGCGCCGTGTCAGCAGAAATGGCTCCTGTGTGTCCAGGCCGTAAACAGTAAGCAGTATAGATACAGACTGTAGATCGTTATTTGTATGTATAAATCTGGCAGGCCATCGCTACAGACAGAAACACTGCAGAGCCTTCACTGATGAGTCTGCCTTTTATTTATACTACACTACATATGTGTGTGTCCACATGCAAACCCTTAAGAGAAGTCTCTACAGCAGTTTAAGTGAAGACAACAGCATGGACTTCATTTTTTAAGAAAATTTCAGTTACTTGGTTTTAAGAATGTTTTTTTTTTTTTCATGACATACTGCATCTCACAAGAGAAAGTGATGCATTTTGGCCAGAGGGTGGGGCTAGAGGTATGATTAGTGGTAATAGAGCACTTCTCTGTTCATTAAAGACCAGCAAATTGCCCGTTACGTTGGTGATCAACTGAGGAGAACCGTGTTTATACCTCAGGTGCAAAGACAGAGAGGTAGGTGGTATTTAAATGAGGGTTTTGCATGTTTAACCCACTGAAGCTGTGGAGAGTTTATACAGAAGGTAGACTAATAAGAGGTGCAAAGTGAAATTCAGAATAGTATGAGGAAAAAATATTTGAGCTGAAGAAAAGACATCTGAGTATCACTGAGAGGAACACAATATGGGTGAAAACAAGTGAGAAAGTCAATGCCAAACAAGGAGAACATTTTCTTCACATGAAACCTTAGCAAATAAAACAGGCCACCAACACCACCCAGATCATCCCAAATCAAAAGGAGAAAACAGCTAAAAACGGGAGGTGTGCACAGTGTCCTCTGTGGCACAGGGGAACTGGTGCCACTGACAGCCGATGCTCACAGGGGTGAGCATCTGGTGAACGAATAAATAAATGGCCTGGACAGCTCATGGGAAATGACTTAAATAAAGAATGATACATATTAGTTATTCTGTCTGCTTCTCGCCACATTAACTGCAGCCACCTGTCTGAAACAGTGAGCACCTGGATTTGCACCATCTTTTCGAAAGTGTGATATCTTCACACAGAAAAAATAACAGTGACCGTTTTCAGCTTTAGTGATTCACAGAGCCTGAGCTAAATTCACTTCTTTGCATTTCGCATACCAGGGTTGAAAATCTTCATATTGCATATTCACCGATGCAAACATGCTAAATGGATGACTTGTGTTTTTTTTGCATATTTCAAAGGTGAAAATCTCACTGTGTGCTGTTAGGAGATCAGCTTGAGGGTTTGTTTGCAGGTTTGCATACAGAAAAGCACAATAAGCAAATACCCACAGCAGCTTGAGGTAACGTTTTTTACGCATGTTTAGACAAATATGAGCAAACTTCACACAAAGTGGCCCGAAAAGGAGTCTTACCCTGGGTCCAGTGAGACCGGGTCCACCGATGTTTCCTTCGACCCCCCTGATACCCTTTGAAAAACAGAGCAGAGGGATAGATCAGTTCAGAAGAGGTATGGCCGCTGCATTGTTCAGCTCAATGAAGAACAGCTGACAGTGACAGCTCACCTTCGGTCCTGGAGGCCCCTCTTCACCTTTTTCACCTGGAGGTCCTGGTACACCCTTTAGAGAGAAGAGCACAGTGAAAGACAAGGAGAGTCAGATGTGGTTTCCATTCCGTGTCTGTCTTTTTCACGTCACTATTTTGGGTTACACTTACCTGAGCACCTGGCCGCCCAGGATCTCCCTTTTCCCCTCTTGCACCTGGTGGCCCCTAAAAAAATCAAAATAAACAAAGAAACGTGTATTTCAAACAACATACCAGATTGTAAATTAAAGAAAAAGAACATAAAAACATCTGAAAAATTTCAATCACTGTTACAGTCACACATAATTGAAGCTTAGAAAGTTACCCACCATTTTTCCAGACACAGCTATGCCTCGAGGTCCAATGCTACCCAGGGGTCCAAGACCACCCTCGGTTCCAGACTTCCCTGGAGGACCCACCTCCCCCTGAAACACAGAGACAATAACTTAAGGACATCAGAATAATGTCTCAAAGTAAAACATGATTGCCAAATTTGTGTGTATTTTCATTAAGTTCACCTTTTGTCCTTGTTCTCCCTTCTCACCTTTCTCCCCACGTGGACCAGGCTTTCCCTGAGGATTAAAAATATTAAAATTCAACATCAAGATCACAAACAGTATTCTCAGCCTGTCAGACATCTTGTGGATACTTACAGTTGGTCCAGGGGCACCAGGATCTCCAGGGACATCGGAGGTGCAGGTACAGGTGTACGCTGGAGCAGGACAGCTTTCCTCGTCTCTCTGATATGCACAAACATGCATGAATACATAGACACTAGGAAAGTGGTTTTTCACATCTTATTTTACAGACAAAACATTTCATTCATACTTTCTTTGATTCAAGGTAAACATTCAGTCCACTTCACTTCTTTTATTGCCTCAAAAACAGTATCATCAAACATTAGGCCACTAAAAAGAGCTGAGTGAAAGTGAGAGACTGACCACTCCAGGCAGGTCACAGCAGGTGTCCTCTGTGGCCCAGGTGATGTTACAGACAATTTCAAAGGACTGCAGCTGGAACTACATGGAAATAGAAATACAGATCATGGAGTGAGCTCAAAAATACTCAGGATGTGTCATTTATTGACAGATCGGACATGGATAGATTTTTTTTTGAAGTACCGGTGCAGATCCACTATTGGGTCCTCTGGTCTTCACCAGCTTTCCCAGCATCTCAAAGCCATCAGTTGGCAGGCTGCCTAGAGGTCGGGCAGGCCTCTCACCCACATGCTGGCAGTCCACAGACAGAGACACACTCACCTGGCTGACAGAGAGGTGAACCTACCAGGAGGATGTGTAAAAAGTAAACATCAACGACAGGTGATATAAAAGAAAAAAAAAATGTATAAACCTTTTTGTATTTTTAAAAAGTTTCATCCAGAGTTTTGTGAAATAAAACTTTGTCACACCACTTGGTTATAAAAGTGGATTCACCAATCAGAAAACTGGCCCTACATCATTTATTTCTCTTCCTCAGTAGTTTGGGTTCAGATGATCTTTTACTTTTACTGAAACTCATTAATGAAAGAGTTTCAATATGAAAAGATTTATCTTTAACTGGCTATGAAAACGTGAAATGTAAATTCAGTGTATTTTCTGCTTGATCACAGTAAAGCCTTTATCATCATTTTTCTGACCTTGTGAAAACTGCCGTAAAACAGTTTGTGAACCTGGGGCTGATCAAAACTCAGTTTCTGCACTTCTCCTCTGTAGTCCAGACTGAAGTACACCAAGTGTTTGGTGGTGGCTGTGACAAGCACAAAAAAGAGAGATAACTGGTGAATGGCATATAATTCTGCAAAAACCACTTCAAACAAAGACACAAAGAGGAAAAGGAAAAACTCTGAATCTATGATCAAAAATGAAGAATTCTGAGAGAAACTGCTTTAAAAAAAAATTAAAATGTATGTTTGTATGAGAGGGTGTAAACAATGTGACTTGTGACAGTATCTGCAGAGGCATAAAGTAAGATTTTTCATCTGGAAAGAGAGCAAAGAGATCTTTATCTACATATTTTGTTGCAGTGGCTGTGACCAGCACAAAAAAGAGAGATAACCAGTGAATGGCATGTAATCCTGCAAAAAGCACTTTAACTCACGGTCAAGCACAACGCCCATCATGGGCTGGAAGTCATTATCAGTGAGCTGCCATAGAGCAAAGGGTTCCCTGGGAGTATCCTGCAACATGCGGAAGGCGATGCTGATGGTGTGCTCAGGAGAGAAGCCTGCAGGGTGGATAAACCTGGAGAAGAGATGTGACATGGGTTGATTAAAGCAAAGGAAAAGGACCTTTACCATTCTATTTTCTGTTATGGATTTTGGAGCAGCAAAAATGGGAGCAGTTCCTGCACCAGGACTGCGAAGAAGATTTGAACATATATTTTGTCACGTAAAACTTTCCTCATACAGATTTTCAGCACCATATTCATTCTAAATAAAGTGGGATCCTGCTGTGAGCTACAAACAAATGTCACGTA
Source organism: Xyrichtys novacula (assembly GCA_962446985.1). NCBI lineage: Eukaryota > Metazoa > Chordata > Actinopteri > Labriformes > Labridae > Xyrichtys > Xyrichtys novacula. The sequence continues at coordinate 28,160,466 of OY660867.1, forward strand.
TGCTTATGAAAAGGCAGGAGTGAGTGAGAATGTCGTTTTTTGGCAGATATAATTCTCTCATCCTCTTTTTTAAATTCCCACATCTTCCCCCTGCAAGCTCGCTGATAAAGATATGCAGTGAGGAAAGCATGAAGTTGTAGAAAACAGTCTTTGTAGAGGTGTTGTTTTAGCGCTTAAGTCTTCACTCTACAGCAGGTTGACCCATGGCGTCATCACAATCCTTGATAAATCAGTAAATGTAGGGACTCATATATTGATTTTGGGATAAAGAGATAAACAAAAATGAGAGAATATGCTGACAGAGAAGAAAAAGCAGCATAGATTATGATCTCACTTGGTGCTCTGCGTCAGCTGGACGTCTCTGTACAGGGTGTAGGTGGGGAGGGTGTTAAAGACAAAGGGCTCGGCTGCCACGCCTTCAATAGACGAGTGAGCTTTCTGAGTCAGACCAAATGCTTCCATCATGTCAAATCCTGAGATTTCAAATATGTGACAGACAAAAACATTTCAATCTTTAGAAGCAACGCTGGGATATTATTATTTTTTTGCTTCTAACTTTCAGGAAGAATGTGTAGTTCGTATTTCAGTGAAGAGCTTGTCTCACCTCTAACAATGCTGTTTCTGATGGTGACTTCAGGACAGACTGTAAAAAACATTTGGAAGTGTTCATCATTATCAGACAGACAGACAAACAGAAAAGACAGACAGACAGACAGACAGCTTTGGTTTTGAGGATTTTAATTAGCACTTTTATTCTGAAGAAAACAAGGTCCTACAATGAAAACAGGGCCTCCATCAAGGCTTTTTGATGAAACAATGTTTGCATTAAACATGAAATATTTTATTTTATTTTTTTTTACCATAAGCAGGGGCATGTCCAAAGAGGTGGCCAGGGGTATCTAAGTCTTTTCTTGAAATAGCATTGGCTACCCGAGGTGCCACCCCTAAATCCTAAACTTTGATTGGGGATTGACGACATCAGAGACTGGACTACTACAGCTATTCAGACTGGCGCTTAACAAATGTTTTGCATTGAAATTGCTAAAATTTTTAACTTTAAATTAAGGGAAAAAAACTCACAAGTGTATTTGAAAATAAAAACAAAACAATATAAGAATAACACTTGAATGCTTAAAAGTGTGTGTCAGTGGCACAGATGGGCCAACCTGATCCAAAAAGTCTGGACATGCCACTGTCAATAAGCCAACTGACACAATAAAACAAGGAAGACTGTATGGGTCGCATTTTTAAGTTTTTTTTTATCACAGCTGACTGAAAGATGAAGCTTGAAGACAGTTCACAAAAACAAGGACTTTAATTTCATAGTCCTACAGAAAGAGTGGTAAACACTCTCTGTCATTGTGCTGATTTAAAGAGAATCTAGAAAACTATTAAAAATTGTGGATTTTTCAGGTTGACCTGACCTACTGGAGTATACTGAGACCCAGAAAATAAGAAATAATAAAGCTCAGTTTAGTACATACATATGGCATCTTCTTACCTTCATTATGGATAGGGTACAGCCTGGGATGGATGGGGATCCTGACTGGAGCTGACGCTGAGAATAGAGAGAAGAGTGATCAATTTGTTGAACATACAAAAAACCTACAGGGCTATAACAGATGTTTCCATTAGTAATGTTGGGTTAGCAAGGGCAAGACTTTCCCATGATTTGTAAAATACCTTCACTAAATAATTTGTAAAAGCTCATACTGGCTGTCATGGTAAGGCACTTACCTTTATATTTTCAACACAGTGTCACACTGAACAAGCCTTACCTGTTGGATGGAGAATGGAGACTGCAGTGCCCTCTTCTGAGCCAAGAAGTGAGTGCACATTTATGCGATACAGAGTCTCTGGCTCCAGGTCAGTAAAGCAGTGACTGCTGCTGGACTCATCCACAGTTTCTTCCTTTGTTTGCTTGTCTAGTCACAGGGAACACAGACACACATAAACAAATCAGTGCTCTAACATTGTTCAAGTCAATAATGAGGTTTAATATTCCAGACAGGTTTACAATAGATTACCTTTCACTGACTGGATGACAATACGATATCCGTCAACAGCAGACACAGCTCTCCATGACACACAGATGCTGGAGTGGTCTGACCTGACTACACTCACACTGCTAACACGCAGACTGGCTGTACAGACAGAGAAGGTTTATGAAGCTTCACACCAAAACAAAAGACAAGCATACAACTTTCACATTTGCAGGAGTGCCTGTATACTAACTTTAAACTGAGCTGTGTTCCCCCCTCAAACAAATTGTCTGTATTTGTCAACAAAATATATCAATCCATCTGCTTAAACATATTAAAGGAGGCTTTAACACAAGATTAGCCAACATTTAAACCTGTTAGTCTGACTAAAACAAGTTATTATTAATATCTTTATGATTATTATAATTTAAATATAATTTAAAAAATAACCATAATCAAAATAATAATAACTCTATAATGTGGGTTATTTTTTACTATAAATTAAAAAAAATAATAACCACAACAATAATAATTATAATCACGTTACTATGTCGGTTATTTTTTTATTGAAAAAAATAAAATAAAATAATAATAATAACCATAATAATATTAATAATAATAGTAATCACTCTACTATGTGGGTTATTTTTTTAATCATTAAATAATAATAAGCATAATCATAATAAAAAAACTATGATGACAATAATAATAATAATAATAATAATTATAATAATACTACTACTAATAATAATAATCACTCTTCTGTGTAGGTTATTTTCTATCTGTGTTGCATGACATCAGATTTTGTCCCTAGCCTTCAGCTGAATCAAAATACGAAAAATACAATACCCTATGACTACACAACAGAGTCATTAGGGCCTGAAAGAAACTGTAGTTAAAATCTTTTGCATTGCATATATAGTTATAAACTTTCCACTGAATGCAGGTTTAATTATGAAAGCGGCATGTGCAATTTTACTATAACTTTTGAACTTACTTGTTTTGCCTTGAGCTGAGCCACTGCCTCCTTCTCTGTTTCGGTACTCAGCAGTGACTAAGATGCTGTAACGTGTGTCAGGCTGCAATGACTCCAGCACCACCTGCTTTTCATTTCCTGGGACCAACACCTGTGAAGAACAAACTACTCATTGCTCAAGATGTGACAGAGCCATGTGAAGTTTGCTGCATTGTCTGTAACTCCTGAGAAGAACAACGATTGAACTGACTCTACTATTATTGAGTTTGATCATACAGTCCACTCACTGTTCTGTCCTGGGGTTCAGCTCCAGTTAGCGCACTGAAAGATACACGATACTGAAGGACATGAGCGTTGGGAGGAACCCAGCTGACCACCATGCTGACTGCAGTCTCCTCAGAGACTGACACACTGGACGGGCCTCCTCCAGACACTACAGAGACAAACACAGTACAGCAAATGTGGCGGGCTTCAACTTTGTCCGGTCCAGCTTTATTCTTGTGACACCTCATGCATTTTAGGCAAGTTGCACACTAGCTTTAATAGTTAAGATACAGTGGGTTTGTAATTATCCCCGTATTTGATTTGGGCATAAAATAAATCAAATCAAATTGTAGCTGCTGGTAGCACCAAGAGTTGTGCAATACTTACCCCCCCTATCTGTTTAATTGTAAGTCTAATTCACAAAAAAAAAATGTGCTAATGGCTTTCAAGTACAAAAACACCCAATGAGCTCTGCAGCTCTGTGCAGCTTGCTGTCAACATCTCTGCACTTTGCTGCATAGAGCTTCACTGTGCTCTCTCTCTCTGATGACACTAATTTCTGTCTAATGCATAATGGCCCAGCTTGTGTGTTTTGGGGTGAACTTCAGACAACCTCACACAGATTTTAACCTCTAATTGTCAAAAATTTAAAAAGTAACATAATTGTACAGATGTATTTTTCAGTAATCCAGAGGTGGAATTGTTGTCCTGATCAATGAAAAGTTCAACTGCAACAAACCTCAATTCTGCACATTTACCACCATACTAAATATTTCACGCTCATGGCCGGCCTTGGTGCTACCTGCAAGAAGGCACTTCACACAGAAAAGTTGCTTGTTTTGTCCACGATGAATGCAAAACATCTCATCAAAGTGAATGCAACCCTTTGAGTGCTTTATGAATTTGAAAATACTTTTTCAGGCTTATTTGCAGAAGTTTAGTGGTTGCAAAAGCTGTGCAATCCTTGAATGTAAAATGTCTCTATAGCTGCGTTTACATGGGCACAAATAATCAGAATAAAGTCCTGATTGGAATAAAAAAGCATCATGTAAACATGTTAATCAGAAAATACTGAGCCAATTTGGCTTAATAAAAAGAAACTGTATTTCGATCAGGAGGAGTGGTTTATGCCAATCATTGTTTTAAAACGCCTCCATGTACACACTTATTCCAATCGTGACTCTAACCTGACTTGGTCTTCACTCTTTATTTATTGAGGCCAGTTCAGGAGGTTTCATTATTAACACTGTGGCATTAAACACAACTGTAGGTGCCGTGTCTGCTCCTCCAATAACATAACATGGCGTACATACAGAGTAATGATGTCACATCAGGGCAACCTTTGACGGAACAGTAAAATAAGCATGCAAGGGCACCATCCAGTGACAATATTTAATAGAGGAAAAATCCTGAATTGGATGGAGTGAGCCACTACCGTGTTTGTTGGTTTGTTGACAGCACAGGCGTAAACAAACTCCTGTTCTGCGGCTGTTTTAGCTAAATCAGAAAACTCTGCACATGTCCAAATGCCTCTAAATTGAATAAAACTTGGTGCATGTATACACGTCATGATCAGATTATTTAATTCTGCGCCCATATAAACAGTGGATTCAGATTTTTCAATCCCTCAAATTTTTAGTCATATCAAGAAATTTTGCCCACGTAAACATGGCTAATGTCCCTCCTCCTCAGTCACAAATTTCTGATTCCAGATCTCCAAGTGTTATCCTCAACAAATCCACCAGAGGCCCTCAGACTTTCACCAACTCCTGACTGGTCAAAAGAATTTTTTCGTTTTTCTTTCTAATTAGTCTTTTCGCCATTACAGCCGCTCCATTCCCGATTCCACCAGAACTTCCCTTTCGGGTACAATCTGAGTTTCAGCGTAGATGAAAAGTATGCATGATTGCCAGCCAGACTTCAACAGAAAGTCTCATAATAACATCAAGATCATGTGTAGGTAATGTAAGCATGCTAATATGTTTGACTCACAGGTGCTGTACCGTATGGCTACCGCTTCACTCTGAGCTCCGTCTCCATACAATGCAGACAGAGAGATCTGGTATTCTTTATCGTCCTCTACCTCCTCAAGGATCACCCCTTCACTCTCACCACTCACCTTCAGCTGTAACAAGAAGACAGGAGGAAAAATGAAACACTCTAGAAATATCGAATACGAGTTATTATGAAATGCCTAACCTTTTTTCATTCTCACCTGCCTGAGGTCTCCACTATTAAGAGAGATCCACTTGATGAGGTAAGAGACTACATCATCAGCTGCAGCCTCCCAGCGCACAGTGATGTCACTGCCTGAGAAGTTCGTCACCCTGAGGTCTGATGGGGCGGGGACTTTCACTGGGGGGAAAATACAATGAGACAAGACAAAAAGAGACTGTAAGTGTTCTGTTACTTATTTTAGTAAGATTATTGTTCTCCGCTGAGTCGTTACTAAGAAAGACTTCATCTGCCTTCAGCCAATAAAGAGCTCTTGTGAATTTGTCTTACATGTGGTGATGTTACTGGTGAGTGCTGCAGACAGGCTTTGTTGGTAGAGAGACTGTACTGACACCAGATATCTGGAGAGAGAAGAAAGATTCTGCACCAGCACCGAGTTCATACCTGTGACCTCCACCTGGAAAGAGATTTAATATGAATACAAAATATGACTTCTGAAAGAGATGGATAAAGCAGGCTGTTTGCATCACTGTTCGTGTCTGCTAATGCAACACTCTCACAGGTAGATTTGATGTGAACAACTTGCATCTACAAGTGTGAACTGTACCTGACCTCTTATATTCAGAGTAAAAGGGATGGAGTGAGCAGCAGGTAGAGTAATGATTTAAATAAGTGATAAGGAAGGACGGAAGTCTGGTAGTGCAGTGGGATATAGTAACGCATAAATGAAATATTATGCATATCTTATTGGACCATAAATCAAAAATTGATATAGTAGGTCAGGCTGGAGATCGTGAAATGAACTCTTTCAGTCTGCTGTGAGGAGACTCGATGATATGACTGTATCTTCATCACAGTTCATAATATGAGGTCTGAATTGGTGATGTAATGATAAATGCATATTTGAACACAGTTCAAATATGTCAATTTTTGTCATTTTTATACTATTGACCCCTGGACAACTGTGGATCTACATGTAGCTTTAACATTGTTGGTTAGAAAACTATTCATGATTTTAAAAAAATACTGGGGAAATAAAAATCTTCATGTCTGTAATAGTTGCAAAAGTATTGAAACAAACAGAAAGGCTCTATGTACTTAAAAGTCAAACCCATCTTATTTACATTTCTTTGAATGTCATTAATTGTAGCACAAGTACAATGAACTGATTGTAGCATTTAATGATAATAACAATGCATCAGATTTCATGGTGCTTTTCATCAGAGACCCTCAAAGTGCTTCACACTGGATACATCATTCACTCGCTCACACAGTCACACCTTGGTGGTGGTAAACTACTTTAGTAGTCACAGCTGCCCTGAGGCAGACTGACAAAAATGTGGCTGCCGGTTTGCGTCTACAGCCTCTCGGACAACCACTAAACATCACTCACAATCATACACCAGTGGAGGACACACACTGGGAGCTAGGTGAGTTGCCCAACAACACAACAGACAGACTAGGGATAGGGTAGAATCAAACCATCAACCTTCCAGTTATCGGACGACTGCTCTAGATCCTGAGCTACTGCTGCCCCATTTCCCACTGCTCTTTTTTGTGTCTGCCTCTCCTTTTAAAATCCGTAAACAGAACTCCATGAAATGTTATTCGACTTAAAACTTCATGATAAAACACTCAAGTATAGGGGCGTACAGATGGCCGAGCGGGTTAGCACGCTCCATGTATAGGGACCTCAGTCCCTGCGGTGGTTGTGGGCTGAAGTCTGGCCCCAACCATGTGCTGCATGTCCTCCCCACTCTCTATCCCTCCTCATTTCACCCTGTCCTATCAATACAAAAGGCAAAAATCACCAAATAATAATAATAATAATAATAATAATAATAATAATAATGATTAAAAAAAAAACACTCAAGTCTATTTAGAAAACTTAAACTTGGTGATCTTAGCTATAAGGAGTGACTTTAAATATACTACAGTTTACATCAAAAAGTTTTATCAAACGATCAATTCACATTTAAACCTCATTATCCTTTGATCCAAAGCCGTCTGTGAGATGATCTTCAATGCATAACTCGAACAGAGGAATACACAAAGTATTTAAACTGATGCACTAGTCTGTAAGATTTTTGTTTCTCTTCATCAGGATGAACTGAAATCACACCTTTGCAAAAAAACGTCCACAGTTTATCTTATTCAAAGCCATCCCAGTAAGAGTGTCACATACAGTATGTGTTTCTATGAAGCATCATGAACAGTTTGAAATTCATGCAGTTTGTTTAAACACACCTGTTTAACGTCACTGCCATGGTTTGTGCTATAGGTGATTCTGTGTCCTGGGACGTCCACAGCTCCAGGGACCCAGCTCACCCTCATCATGCTGTGGGTTACAGTCGGGAACTGAACACTCACTGGTGGTGGGAGCAGGACTGTAGACAAACAGGTGGTAGAAACGCAACTAATTTCACTAGTCCGCTCCAGGAGTTATTGAGTGACAGCTGTTCATTATCTGTGAGGAAGAGGAGATGATGACTGAGTTGAAGAGGTTTGTCTTACGAGTGGTGGCGACAGCAGTGACAGGATCACTGGGTTCCTCATCATAGAGAGCATAAAGAGTGACGGAGTAATCTGTAGCCGGAAGTAATCCTGCTAGCTCCACCACTGTCTGGTCTGCATCAAATTTCTCCTGCAAAACAACAACAAACATTCAGCACAGAAGTTCTTATTACAGTAGAATTTTTCTTACAACTCATCTGTCTTCAAGACATAAAGGGTTTGGTGATTATTTTCCACATTAATACTAAACAGATAACAGCCACTCTGTAATCTCTGATTCAAAGGTTCATTTAAGTAAAAAAGTTCATTTAAAAAACAGGCGATCGAGGTCTCACCTCCTTGGCATCATCAGGCTCTCCGTGGTTGAGCGCTGAGTACAGGATCATGTACTGTGTTGCACCAGGGGCTGCACCCCAACTCACTCGCAGCTTGCTGTAAGAAGAAGCAGTCACCTCCAGGTTGGTAGGCATGCCCAGAGGCACTGAGAGAGATTCAGCATCAAAAGACCAAAGATAAGGACAAAAACAAAGATGAGCAGGAAGAGAAATATAAGAAGTTGTTAGTAGTATGAAAATGTGGTTTCAATCCTCAGAAAAATGATAATTCGTGATGATGATATCAGTCTTACATGTAGTGACAGTTCCTCTGAGTGCCAGGCCGACATTAGCTTCATACACAGGAAAGATGGACACGTGGTACAGTGTCTGAGAGGAAAGGTCTTTCAGCAGCACCGTGGACTCAGAGCCGGCCAATACCACCTAGAGGCAGAGTATCACATACAGCCAGACAGTGTTATGCACAAACAAAGCACTTGTGTGTTCACATGAAACACCCTGATAAAAGCTAAAGGCACAGAAAATGAGAGCTGTAGGCTGTGGGGTCTATCCAAAAAAAGGATACACAAGATGATACAAACATTTTTTTCTCAGCACACTGCAGGTGCCAATCTAGTCTTGCCCCAACAGATTTACCACTTAATCTTTAATCTGCAAAGAGATGAGGCCTTTATAAATGTGCCTATGTTGCAGACCTAATGTGGTGATGATTCATATGAGGTGCAGTGGTGTTTCTGACCTCCTGTGGACTCTGACCCTCAGCGCTGTGGTACACCACTCTGTACTGTGCGACTGGCTTGGCAGGGTTTGTCCAGTGAAGTTTTACTTCTCGTGAGCTCAGTTCAGAAAACCTGAGATCAGTTGGACTCGGGTAGGAGAGGGCAGGGTCTGCTGTGGGCCCTGGATCCATTCCTGTGTAGAGAACAGCTAGGATTCAGCACATCATCATACCCCAACAACATACAGCTACGGATAACAAACATTTAGGCTACGTTTTGAGATGCCACGCTCCTCTATCCTTCCACACAGGATGTGGACCAGCCGTGCCACCAGTTTACTGAGCAGAGGGAAGTCATTCACATTGTAGACATTCAGATCCACCGGCTCTGACGCCACTTGTCTGAGCTCAGCCTCATCAGCATTCTTTACACCTGAATAATACAGAGTCATAAAATGGTTAAACCCATTTAGCACTAGAAGTGATCACAGTTGGCATAAATGCCTCAGAGCAATAAGTGATGAAAACATGTCAGAGGTTTTATTGCATAATATCAATAAAAACACATCAGATTATTATCATTGAAACTCCTCCAAAGGCCCGGAGGCAAGACCAACAAAATAAATCCAGATTATTCACAGTCCAGTGTGCACAGAAACACAGGGAATGGTCGTGACTGCAGGGTCAGCACTGGCCTCACAAAACCTCTAGTGGTTGGACTTTCAAAGTTCTTTTTAGACTCACCTACGGCGATGATCTCCACACCAGCGTTTTTCAGCCTGTTTGCTGCAGCAATGGCATCATCCTGAGATTTTCCATCCGTCAACAGGACCAGAAAAAAAGGTGTGTCTGCCCTTGCACCTGCCTCTGCCTTCATGTTCTCCTCCATGACGTGAAGCAGCGCCTGACCTGGACAGGAAGCACATCTCAACCACTGTGTATGTATCATGTGTTAATATAGTTCGTCAAAGCAATTTAGGGCTCCTATACAAAAAAGTTAAACAGTCATGATCTTAATGGCACAAACTGTGAGGTGTGTTTACCAGTAAATGTGTTTCCACCCTTGTATCTAAAGTTCCTCACTGCCTCCAGCAGCTGGTCTTTAGTGGTGAAGTTGTTGAGCTGCCACTCAGTGCGGGGATCTCCACTGTACTGGGTCAGACCTAAGACAAAAACAACCTTTATGTGAAAGTCTTCCTCATTGATTAACAACCTTATTTCACTTTATTGTTGTTGTCTTCTGCTTGTTTTGCTTTGACATGGCTAAAAATTAAAAACAGTCATCGTCATAGCTTTGGAGAATGCATCAGATTTAAAAGGAAGAATAACAAACAGGAAACAGTACAGACTAACAACAATCTTTACAACCAATTCGATACCACCTAAAAATAAAAAAGGAAATACAGGAGGACAAAAACAGAGCCATGATCTCTTCTAAGTTGGAAAAATTAAGTGGAGTTGCATTGCTGTTGCTTAATAAGAAGCTGAATATGAATAAAAAATCATATGATAGGATAAGAAATAGAACTTTATTCCACTGGTTACCTAGGAAAAGTCAAAGAATGACTGACAACATAGTCACTAGAGTGAGCTGTACTCAGGGGAGTCGGGGTATCAGGGTCAGATAGTTGTGTTTTTAAGTGAGAACAGGTGGTTTCTTAGGCTTTCCCTGCAGTTGTCGGCTGATAAAATATAAAAATATATGAATATTCCTGTATGTGTTTCTGAACATTTAGTTGGAGACATCAGTGTGCTCACTCACCACAAGAGGACCAATCAGCAGGAATGATCTCATCATCATATTGTGTATAAGATTCCCTTTTTAAAGCCTTTTCTATCAATATAAAATATAGAGAGAAGTATTTATTGTGTTATGGTATTTAACCCCGAAGACAAAGAAGTAAGCATGGACACACAGTGAGTTGGACCGCTCTGGCAGCATCACTTTTTAAGGCTACATTGTCTCCAATGTAGCCTAAATTCAAAGAGAACAGTGGTGCACTTTTAACTTGCAAATCAAAGTGATTCCTCATTCTGGTTTTATTTACCACAGGAACAGACTGCATCTTGGTGTAACCTTTATTCTGATTTCAGGGTAAATATGTTTCAATAAATATATCCAGTGATCTAGACATCCTAATGACAGATTTGGTAAGGCTCTTTTTCTGACCATCAAACCTGTCAACATCATCATCTGTCTAGCCTTTCTGCACTTCTGTTACATGCAGTATTAACATGTTGGTATAAATCTGAACCTCACCGATCTGAATATGGTTTGGTCCGATGTTGAAGGGTGTCATTATACCCTCCAAGAAGTCTCTGACCCGTCTGAAGTTGGTGCGTCCGATGCTCCAGGAGCCGTCCACCAACAGCATGATGTCTGCCGCTGCACTGCTTTCACACTCAAACGGTTTCCTTGGAGACATTCCTAAAGAAAGCATAAAGAGAAAAGTATTTGAACCAGGTACAGTTTTTTCATCTGAATATGAGTTATTTCACCTGTAAATGGAAAGTGTCAAATCAGGAAACAGATGGATGCATTAACGATGGAAAAAGTGAGGTGAGGGTATTAAAAGGTGGTAGTGTAAATATTGTGTACATGTTCAGACACGGTGCAGACTTGAACCGCAGTAGGTTTGAATACATGTGAGTGGCTGTATGTTCCCTTGGACGATGAGTGAGGTAGAGGACCCATGCAGCCCTGCAGCTGAACAGACCGGCCTGTCATTATCTTTTCCTCTACCTGTTCCTCCCTTTCCTAAACACTGTCATCACATCTCCAACCAGCACTTACTGTTCCCAGCTCTTGTTCCTAACTCTCAAGAAAAGGAAAGACACTGATGGCCAGACGTTCTGATAACAAGCTCAACGAATCAAAGGAAGTTATAATAATCCCTCTTTCATAAAACAAAGTTGACCACAGGAAGTGTTGTGGATGACATTTCTAAGTGGTGTTCTCCTGTGTGCTGCAGAGGTTACCTGTGACTGCTTGGGTAGGAAAAGGGGTCTTCCGGGGTTTCTCTTCTGCTGCTTTATCCTGAGTCGTCCCCTGTTCCTCCTTTTTCTCCATCCTTGACCGATCTCTCTCTTTCTCCTTCCTCCTTTTCTTCTTCTCTCTTGGGTTTTTCTCTGGGGTCTCATCAGGGAGCTGAGAGGGGGTATCTAAAGCTGGGGGCTCTGAACGAAAGAGATTTTTGGGGACAAGTTGAGGCTTCATGTGACCAGAAATCGACGGTTCGCATCAACTCCAACTTCAAACATGTCACAGAAAGAACTGAGAAAAACGTCATTTTTCAATAAACACCTGAACAGAAGGCTCAAGGCCTACTTTCCTCACATCTTGTTCCAACTTTTATTTCCTCTGTCAAACCTACCATAGCCCGGCTGTCATTATAGAGTGTGTATTTGTCTCTAAACACTTTGATGTACAGGCTCATAAGTACAGTACACCAAACTTGCTATGCTCGTATGGTCTTGTTCGCTTCTAAATGTGTGTTTCTCTGCTGTGCCTTCTCTCTGTGACACAGAGTTATAATAACACACCAAGAAAGATCAGAGCAGATCTTGAATACATCAGATAAACTTTGTTGGAAACAGCTAACAACAGAAAAGTTAGGGTCCCATGTCATCTTAAATTTGATGCCAGCAAAATGTATAAAAATTGGGACAGGGACAGTAAAACAGTGTTGTGTTTTAAGAAAAAGAAACAACTGAGTTAAAATTTCCAGTTGGATTCATTTGCAACAAGTTAGCATCATGCAAGAGTTTATAAAAAGCATTTTAGAGAGGCTCAGTCTCTGGGAAGTAAAGCTGAGAAGAGGTTCACCACTCCGCGAGAGACTGTGTGAGCATATCGCTCAAAACACCATCATTTTTATTTTACGTGGTCTTTATTTAATCAAAAGATTCAGAAAGTCTGGAAGAATCTCTGTTCAAGAGGAAGAATATGCAACATTAATTTGTAAAGTTAACACATTTGAATTACGAACCATATTTTTCAATAATAATCTGACAGCAGAAGTTTGGTTGTGCTGTCTTAGCAAGTAGGGGAGACTGGGGACAGTTGCAACACTCAGAGATGATTTGGACTACCATTTATTTATATTGTAAATTTACATCTGTCCTCTAATTCCCCGATACCATTTAAATATGATTACATCAGACAGATTTTTCACAATATTCATTCATTCAAAAAAAAGTAAACCATTGCAAACGACCCCATCCCTGGGACGGTTGCAACACTACTCAGGGACAGATGCAACATGTCACAAATCCATTCAATTTCACAAATCAACTTTTTTTTTTTCTCTCAATGAGCAAACTGGTCTAAGAATATGTATTATTCATGATATTACAATGATAATTCAAATATACAAAATGTTATAGTATTATTTATTCATTTATCTAATTTCCAGTATTGAGTTTTGTTTCTTTCCGAATAAAACATGGCCTACTTTGAGTCAATGTGCAGATGTTACAGATTTAAATGTTGGTAAGTGGATTGTGGATTCTACCAAGATACAGATCTTGATGCAAATATAACACTGCATATCATGCTACACCACTGTCCCTAAGTGGTCAGCCATGACAGAACACCATGTGCTAACTAAACATACAGTTTCTAACAAATACTAACCATGTAACTTAGAAATCAGCTTAACAACAATTAAAACTAAGTAAGTTGTGATTAATTCATGCAAACAGTCAGGGCGGTATGACAAAAATATCCCACATGAAAGAATTTACTTTCATACATCAAAAACAAGTTTTTCCCAATAAATTCAGAGGATTATGCTAAATGTGTCTTCTGTCCTGCTATGGTGTGTGTGTGTGTCAAACTGAGTATCTGCAGTATCAGTCATCAATCTAGAATGTTTCTGATCGGAGGAATAAGCCTTGTTGCAACTGTCCCCAGTCTTCCCTATGTTTTCTACTTTGTTTCATGAGAATACACAGGATGTGTTGGCGGTTATTAAAGAAAGTTGTGGCAGCATTTCAGGTGCAAAATCAGGAGGCTTATCTTGCTTTACTTGATGGAGACATATTTGCAGAAAGAGAAACCTCAAATCCATCAAAAACATAGAAATCTCTAAATAGTTAGAGGGATGACATGCACCGCAGAATGCAGCAGGGAAAGTATTTAATTTTTTCATCCAGGCTCAACAGTTATGGTATTATACAGTAGCTCATTAACGGTATTGTCAGGAAGTGAATGTTGTGCAGTGCCTCTTAATGACATCCTGTGGATAATGCCACTTAGCTCAGTAAAATACATACTTTGCTCCTACTGCTTGAATGCACCTCATAAAACACAAGTGCTGGACTGTAATTTCCAGATTTGATGAGGTCTTAAGGTTAGACAGCTGAGTGTATATTAGACTGTGCTTCACCCTGCAAAAAAGTTATTTACATACGCTGAAGAACAAGTGAGAATAAAACAGGACTTCTAACCTTGAATGATTGCCCTTTTCCTTCTGCTGTGGAGCTACTCCTGTTATTTTATCAGTGAAACTCTTCTATGCATATATTAGGGGTATTTAAGAATGATATATTTGATATTGTAACTTGTATGATTTCCTGTTAAAAAAATAAAAGTTTATTAAGATTGAACAGTTTACATTAAAAAAAGTATTTCTCTAAGCAGTATAGACGACCAGTTTTTCCAGATTTAAGGTGAAGTTCATTTCCAAACATTGAAGCTTTTACAGGTGAGGAGTTGCATTCAATTAGCTCAGTGTTATACAAGCTAGTACACCTGTTTTCCCGTCAACACATATCTTCAAATGAGGAAGCCTTCGGAGGATTTTCCTGTATTTGGTAATCAAAGTCATCATCTTGCTATCAAATAAATACAAGTGTCAGTATGTAGTTAATGGTGCTATTATTATTATCTATGAGCAGACCTCACCTGCAGTTGCAGCAGCAGCAGCAGCAGCAGAGGTGGTGGGATCTGGATACAGAACTGTTGGTAGGCCCAGCAGAGCCTCTGTTGCATCGTCCAGATCTCCTGACCCAGACCCCCCTGGCAGCAGCTTTTTCCTCTGGTCTCTGGTTCCACTACGGATCATCTCCTCCTCCCGTAGACTCTCCACTGAAAGAGAGAAACAGCAGCTGAAGGGATACTTTTATTCTGAGTGGAGTGATTTATAATTCTATTCCACTGTAGTTTGTCCATTCTGTTCTCCTCTAAAAACATGGAGGTGAAGATGCTTTGGTTATGTGACTTGTTTGTTTGCTTACCACCTTGAATTAAAAAAAAATAGTACAGTGCACACCCGACCTTAGATGGTAAAGTAAGTGTACTTTTGCTATTGTGTCAAAATATTGCAGCTTACGAAAGATCAAGAAGAGCAACTGAAGAAAGGCTGGACACTTTTCAGACTAAGAAATAGAAATAACTACAAATGACAAAACCCTCAATGATGGAAGTGGACAGAAGTGACAGAAGCTGAATGTAACAGGTCATGTGAGATCAGCTACAGTCAGCTGACTCCATTAATGCCAATCATTGCACTACTTGAGAACCAGATGAGTGTGAAACCTCTTTATCTGTCAAGTGTGATTGATCTTTCACCTGACAGCTCTGTCAGAAACATACAGACACTCACCAGGTTGCTGGGTTAATGCCTAATATTAGCTTAAACGGCATTGCTCAAGTCACACTACATTTTTAAATTGATGTTTTAATAAGTATTCATGAAGTTTCTAGCATTACCTATGTATTTTTTCAATTCTTTACATTGGATATGCAAATATTTGAAAATTGAGCCAATGATTCTAAGACGTTTTGTCTTGTCAGCACAGAATATAAACACGAAGTCATGCCAGGTGAGACTGCTGATCCTGGCAGCTTTGTGAATTACTGGCTTTCCCCTGCTTTTGTGTAAAATTACTACAGGGCACTCTGGCTGCTGATGATGCAAAAGCATGACTGAACTATTCATGATGGCGAACATCATTTCTAAGCAGATTAAACTTCAGACCAGACAGATAAAATCAAACATGCTTGAGGTGAAGTTAGAGCATGTTTGCTGTTTGGTACGCTCTACTCTTCTGTGGATTCTCTCCTCTGTCTTACAGTTACACCTGGTCCTGTTGACAAAGCCTTGCCTCTAGTGAAGAGCAGCGCCTTGAGTTAAGAGACAAGGTCAAAAACAGCAAATTGAGGGTGAAATTTCTGAGGAAGTGCGAATTGCCTCGACACAGTAACCTACTATCACTGGCACGGCTCAGAAAAAGAACTGAACCCAGAGGGGGTTGAAGCAGGTGGGAAAGGCGAAGACACATCAGGAAAGAATTCCCAGACTGCCATCATTCCAGCATGACACCCAGTGTTACAAATTTTCAAGTTAACATGCTTTTCACTCTTGTCTGGACTTGCTCAACTCAACACAGTAACCTTATATTACTAACACAGCTTGAAAGGGACCAGAGGGTACACCAAGATATTATATAATTCAATATGAGCCCTACAGGAAAACAACAAAGTGTCATAATTGAGTTTCCGAAATCAGGGAAGAACACAGATTTGTGATGGGAATAATTATCAATGTTTTAGGCAGTGATAGTGGAAAGATGAAGAATTGACTCTAGGGAAATTAAGTGCCAGATTAAACTTGTTGCCAATTCCAGATCATAATGGCCTGAAAAGCACCTGCTATCACTTCATTTAACTTTCCTCTCTCTACTGCATTTATCCACATTAAAATTACTTGTAAACTCAACTTTGAGACACACCTAAACAGTCACGAAGTGTGGCTAGAAAACCATAGCTGACTGTGTGGTTTTGGTGGAAGAGTCGCCTTTGTGAGGTTGCCTTTACAACCCAGAAACACACTTAGCTTGTGTAAGTATATGTGTTTAAGTTCAGGCAAAAGCCATTTTCAGCCTGTAATCCACCTAAAGCAGCATTTATACCCCATCATTTTCTCTTGTGCGTGTGTGTGTGTTTGTGCGTGAACGAGCGAGTGTGAGTTTTTACATTTACTTGTTATGATATAGGTGTAGACTGGGAGGAACCGATGCACACAAAAAAAGAGTAAGAATGACAAAAATGTTCCTCTTCCTGCTTTATGGCTTTGTTGTCTTGCCAACAATATCTCACACTGCCAACTGAGTCAACAGCAGCAGCGCGCAGTCCTGTAATTCAAATCCATAGGGGTGTCGTACCCTTCAACTTTTAAATAATTCAGAAATTATAAGACTGCACATATGATAACTTTCTGCAGTCGTGCTCGCTAATACACGTTTATACACATGCACATTCAGTAGAAACACATTTGAGTAAATTGGTAGTCTGTGGCTGTTTGCTCCGAGAGCATTAGAGATCTGCTCCATGCTTCCATAACAATGTTCAGCCCTTGGGATGTTTGGCTGCTGCTCAGCTTCCAACTTCCAACCCTGCCTGTTTCACATTTCAGCCTCCAGCTTTTTGTCGCACATTTGAAGTCTCACCCCTACTGATCTCAGCTTACCGGTCTGTTAGCAAATCAATGAATTTGAGCTTTACTGTTTTGAGGGGAATTTTATTTTGGATATCTGAACTTTAGAAGTTTATAACCGCACTTGTATTCATTTACAGCGGGAAATGCAACTTTCGAGTTTCCGTTTAATCTCCAAATTGAATTTTTATCACTTGTTGACACTAAGGTAAACTCTCAAAGACCCCAAGTTGTCTGCATCAATCAATCAGTCTCTCACTTTTCTATAACTGGTATTTCAAACAGGTTCAATCTGTATCTGTGAATCTGCTGATCATTTCCATGAAGTAATAATCATCATAATATTAATTTTGCACTGCAGACACAGTAGTTCTTGCTGCCTTTGCGTCTCAGTCTGATTGCATTTCCATGAAGTAATGATCATATATGTTCTTTCTTGAGCTGTGAAACTCCACTGCACTCAGTGATTGACTTGTCAGGGCTCCCTCCACAAACAAGTAGCTGCTGGAGGAGAGTGGGTGAGCAGTGTTTGGTCTCTTTGCTAAAGAAACCAGGCAAAGCTAAAAAGATGTTTGATGGCTAGTACTGTGGCTGAGACCCAATATGTTCTGTTGATGAAGTTAGGTGCTGTTCTGAGCATTATTTGTGGATATAGAGTGGCTTTTTGGTTGAGGTTTGCACGTGGAGTGGGAGACTGCTGTGTATTGCTATTGTGTGGTCGTTGCTGAAGTTGGTATAATCATCCCTTTTAATGCCTTTTGTATCATATTTGATACACATTTTTAAGGATACTTCTATTAACTCAATATGATCAACAAATAACAAAAAAATCCACCTGAATACAGTCCAATAAATGATAAAAAAATGTCCTCTTGGGGTTAATCAGTTTTAAAAAAGCCTAATCAAACGAGATAAATATATATATTTGTTAAATTTTAAGGACATTTTAAATTTTTGGGGGTTTTCAGGAGTAAGTGAAAAATATTTCAGCTCCAAAAATAATTTAATTTTCTGGCCATAATTTGTGGTTTCAGGCATTAAAGGGCTAGAGAAGCAAGCAGTTGGCAACATTCATCTCTCAGGGGGAGTGTCTACCTCGGTGATCTTAAATTTACGCTGGAATGTCCCTTTAAGTGTGTGTGTGAAAGGGGATTTACCAAGGTTCTTTCTGTTATGAGTCACTGCACCAGGCTTTACAAATTCATTCACCACTCATTCTTTGTGACTTAATGAAATGTATTCATCAACCTCCCACTGGTCACTATTTCCCCTTTCTTAAACAACTTTTTTCTCCTCTGTGCTGCGTCACTTACTGGTGAATCGTCTCTTTGCAAGGAGTTTCTCTGTTGTCCCATTGAGCACAAGGACTTGGAGGTTGTATTCCTGGTTTGAGTCTAGTCCCGCCACAGTTGCCCTCCCTCGTGTGGTGGTCAGCATCAGCTCTGGTTGTGGCACATCTAGAAAAGAAGGGAAAGGACATAAAGGATTGGCTGTCAGAGGTGAAACTCAACAATGTGGGCAATAAATGTAGAAGTCAGCATGTTACAGGCCAAAATCAGGATTCCAGTTAAAACGCTTGACCATTGTTGTTCAAGGAGAGTTTCCTGTGAGTTTTGCTACTTTGGAAGAGTAATTGGCTCAAACCCACAAACCTCTATGGCTACAGGCACACCAACTGTGCTCAGGACTCTACCTTGGAGAGTGGAGTACAACAAGTTATATCAGTGCAAACTTTAGTTTTTGCAGAATTATAGACCATCTCGGCCAAAGGCACTGCATAGACTATTAAAATCAATCTCGTTGTGCCATTCCAGGCTCACTTTTTCTGCAATCAAAGTTCACCTATTTTGAGTAAAAACACAACTTAAAGCTGGTCACACTTACGACTTTAAAGAGTTCAGCTGCACTTAGATCATAAACCTAAACATTAAATACTATTCTATTACTAAAGCACAAAAAAGCCCACTGATGCGTGTTAAAAGACATCAGTAGGGGAGATACTCTTTGCCAGTTTCATGTGAGTTCATTACAACCACAACTGACACCAGTAGAAACTTGCCTTGATGGGCTTGCAATGCCTGACAAACAACACAACATCCAACACAGCACACACAACCGTCATAAAACTTACCAGCACACATGAATTAACAGAAACCCACAACAAAACCGAGAAGTGCTTAAAGTTTGCATTCCATGAGCCCATCAGTGGAAATTAATCAAAATACCATCAGGAACTACGAGGAAACCCAAGCTTTGAATGGCTTTATGTTTTTCCATTTAAGACACAAACAGCCTCAAGGAATGTACTCCTCTTTCAGGAGACCCCCCCCCCCTCCCACCTTCAGATCATATCCTAATCCTCCAGTCTCATGTTGGACTGAGCCCCCCCCCTCTCGCCTGTTTCTCAAACATGCCTGGGCTTAGCTGCACATTGTGGAATGGGCGATAAGAAGTTGACAGAAAGGAAAACAATGTTATGAAAGAAGTTTTAGGGACAAGAAGAATCAGAGATGAAGAGGAGGGGGCTGCATTCTTATCCAAACCATCACGTGTGGAGCAAGAAAGCTGACACATATATGGCTGTCTGGATGACAGTGAGATAAAGAGGCTTTCGAGGCCTGCACTCAGTTTCGTGCTAGGTCTGACGTTATGTTTATTCTGATTAGTTTTTTTTTTTATAAGCTTCTCAGAAATAGAAAGTATCTCCAGACATGGAATACGATCATCTCTTCTATACTGATAAGAGCCACAAAGCATTTCATCCTATTTAACCATGCAACCTTTGAACCCAATCATGGTTTCTTTTCCCTTGCTCCTGTCTGCTGAGAGGAAAATCTACTCTTGCTTATGATGGCATCCATGACGACAAAACCAAACAATCCAAGAGTGAGTTCAAAATTGTTATTTAATTCATCACTCTCAGTTGTAGAGTCACCATAAACTGTATATACTATGGACAACTTGATTCCGCCTTCCATCATTATACAAATTTGAAGCTGAATTGCTGTCGATATTTCCAGGATTTTCTCCACTACCACCACTTGGTAGTGGTGGTAGTGATATTACGCATTCGGCGGGAGAGTTACTGTGATGACACTCGACTTAAATATCGTATCCCCTGGTTGAGCTACACAATCTTCGTACACCCATAGGCTGTATCAGGTGTCAATCATAGAAAACATGAACCCCCTAATAACTTTTAAAAATGGAGCTGCACAGAAAAAAGAGGACTTGAGCACAAACTAGTCTTACAATAACTACATGTCAACATCACAACCAGGGGGGAGAAAAGTTTTTATTCCGTGTCATTAATTCATAAAGTTTTTCCACAGCTTCATAGGGATTGCTGGAGGAGGTGGGATTTATGAGGTTTTTTTTGTAGTGTGTTGTTAAGCGCTTTGGGTATCTTTAAAGGCGCTATATAAATGTAAGATATTATTATTATTATTATTATACTGCAGTCCATCACCAGAAGGTGCTGTTTTTCGGGTGGCTTCACCCAGCAAGGAGGCAGACGGTGTCTATTCTGTATACAGTCTATGGGAGTCACATAGACTGTTATCCTTCCTCCACACACACTTTGAATCACTGATGTCGGCTCTGTTCTTTTCAGAGTCTTTGCTGCTGCTCTCCCTGCCTTGGCTTCTTTATGTACGTAAAACAGAAGGGAGATAGGCTCTCCCCGCTGCAGGTTTTGGCATTCCCCATAAGCATGTGAAAGGCCAAGAGGCTCTCAGAACAGGGCTGCATAACAATAGTTGATTCCTTCAATAAAATCTATATTATTAATTTGGAGCTTTCTAGAAAAAAAAAAGTCTTCAACCAAATGACAGAAATCAGAGTTAATAACATTGAACTGTATGACTCAATCAGTCATGAACAGTAGTAGAAAGAAATATACGAACTGGTGATATTGTCATACAGTAACAGGCATACAGTCAGGTTAGGATAAACTGGATCATTGGCATTTGTGGCTCACAGAGCTTCACTGTAGTTCAACCATCACTCTTGATTTCACACAATAATAAAAATGGCCCGTATTAACTTTGCTGGCTTTCATAGAGTTGTAGTGCATATTTGAAGTAAGTATCAAAGATGCATGGTTATGGACTGTTAAATATAAAGTGATACAATTCTCATTATCTCAGCAGGTTGTTGTAAAAAGGCGATCCTTGTTTTTTTTAAGTTAAAAAAGCATTCACTACTGCAGCACTGAGATTTCTTTCAAAGTGATTCAGGATCCTGAGCCAAGTGATGACATAGTCCCAGGCTTTGAGACGAGAGGATTATGTAAACATGGGTGTACGCATAGCTCAGGTCACACACTGTATCATTCATTGAACAAATATTGTGCAAAACCAAAAACAAAAAAGTCAGAGAGCAGCATGGAAACACACAGAGGAGCTGAAAATCCAAAGTAAACTAAACAGCTTCAACACCACATGCATACCTTTCGATAATGAAGCCGCTATACTTGGGATAAATGAACAAAAACTGTGTTCTAATGTGTGTAGCCTGCTAACATCACATGTCTTGAGTGCTGTACATTAATAAACCTAACCTTGTATGTTACTGGGCTCTATACTCATTCAAAGAGAGATTTAATGGCTATTGTGAGAATGAGCTAAAAAGTCTCACTGATTCACAAAAAACTTATGAAAAGTCTGATGCTCCACAATCAGAGCTACAGAGCACATGGTGCTACTGTGCATCAATGGTGTTTGTATACGTTTACATGAGCCATTACGCTGTCATGCTCCTTTCTTTGCAAACAAGCTTGAGTTCAAATAATACCTAAAACACAAACACTGGTGCTTACCACAGTTTAGTTTTAATATTTGCTGAAAGCTAAAGATACATACGCACAAGTATTCAAACTCTGCAGTGATCAAGATAACTATTAAACCTCTGGATGACACAGAAATAAAATATCTGTGTATGAAGTTTGTGGTAATATGACTTTGACGGTACTGTTCTATTGATTATAAAAGGTTAACTCAGTCTGGAGCTGTCAGTGGCTCAATTTCTGCATATGCAAACTGTGCCATCATGCATGAGAGTGTTTTCCTGAGCTGCTCTTTACTGGCTGGCTTTAGGAGTAAGTAAGTAGGTTTAATGTAGACTTTAAAAACTCACATCTGTCATGAATCTACGCCACAATTAAACAGTAACAATTATTCCTTTTTATCCAGCTCATCATTTACGGAGGAAGAATTTAGCAGTGTCAGGATGAGACTGTACAGCACAGCTTTGTGCAGGAGGGTGGAGATGCTGACAGCTTGTCTCTCTCTCAAAACCACAACTGCAGCAACTACACAGATCTGCAAAACATTGTCAGTGTATTTTTAAGATGACCTTTTCTGCTTTTTGCCTTTATTCTGAGAGGAAAGCTTGAGAAAAACGGGACATTTGGGGGAAGAGTGGAGGGACTGGCACACGCCAAATCATATAGGGACCAGGAATCGATTCCATGACCAGCACAATAAAGGCTGCAACTTCACAACCCTGCCCTTCACAACAAGGCACACCAGCGACCTTTTTGTGGGCATTACCTCATGAGTAGATGGATGGATTGCTTTGAACACTTCAACACAGCCAAAAAGTCTCACCTGAAATGGGTCTCACTCGGACCTTGTAGCCTTGAACGGGTCCATCAGCCTCCTTCCATTTCATCTGGAGTCTGTCCTCCGACAGAACCGTCAGCTTTAGACGACCTTAACAGTCACAGAGATAGGACAGAACAAGAAGACATCAGGTTTTATCATGTTCATGCATCTGGATGAGGATTTGGGTCAGGAGAAAGAGGAGGGTTGGACAGTTGGAGACTTTTCTGAGATCAAAGAAACAATCTGTGCTTTCTTCATTCCTGCCGTTCTCTCCAAGGCGGCCTCTCCCCTCTCACTTCCTTCTCCTTAAATCAAATCCATCTCTTGTTTTCTACATCATCTACATAATTTCCAGCAGGGGTTTCCCAACAAGCAGCGTCTTTCATATTTCTATCCTCCCACCCTCTGTCCATCCCTCTTTCCAGCTGCCCCCTCATCCATCAAAGCATGCCCTGTCCTCTCGTCTGGTATAGAAACAGGAACAGGACGCTTGTAAGGGGCTAGAGGGCTGAAGGTCACGTCAGAGGAACGTCGCTGAGTTACAGTGTGGCAGCAATACAGATGGGAGAGGAAGATGGGGGGCAAAGAAGACAGAGGGGAGCAGGCAAGAACCACAGAAGGTTGTCTTCATTGCTTCTTTTCACTATGACCCTCAATAATGTGTGTGTGTTCCTGTGTATTTGGGCAAGAGGCCAATGGAGGGTCCCCTCTTGTGTGCCTGGCAGACGATCACAAAGGGTCTGAAGGGGATTTAGAGGAACTGAGGTCAAGGTCTGACAGACCCGCTGACAAATATAGCTTGTTGTGGCCAATACTTTCGGTTCAGCGCCAGATGAGCAAGACCCTAAGATGGTTCTTTTTGATAGCTTTCTAAATAAGATGTGTTTTAGTAAATCATTTATTGAACAAACAAACAAAAACACTTTTATGAAGTCCTACCACAGATCAGAAGTAAAAAAAAATCTGTTCTTAAAAATACTACATTCATGACAAACATGTAAACATTAATCACAACGGCTCGAAAATCCCGATGAAATAGTGGGAAGCCATGAAGTTAGGAGAAGAGAGAGGAAGTAGACAAGAAGCAAAGGGTTGAGGCCAGGGATAGAGCCTGTGCTGAGGACTAGAGCCTCTTAGCATTCAACACTTAGACTGTCAGGCCATCAACGCTCTAAAGCATAGAAATCCCAAAAAGTTCTCAGGGAGTTAGTAATAAAACAACCATTTGATGTTTTTTAATGAGATAGTTCAGAAATTTTCTTGACTTGGGTTCTGCTTTATTTTTGGGTTTAATCATTTGTTAAATTTGTTACAATAAGGAGAAATTTTTCAGTATCAGAAATAGTCAGGAAAAATGTTACTATTTCCTTGCAATGGGGTCAATCACACTAAGAATAGGACTAAAAACTGGGAGTAAGGCTGTGAGAACCCCCCCCCCCCCCCCCGGAAATTCCCCATTGTTTGATACCAATGAGCTGTTGACTGAAACAGAAAACAAGGGTTTTTTTTGTTTTTTTTAACCTGTGAGGACCCTTCAACTATGTTCGTAGATGTATTTAGAGACACTGTACCTTGGCCATGGACCCCAGAAGACAGCAGCAGCAGGACACTGAGTGTGAACTGCAGCATTAGCCGGAAATTCAACAACGGTGATGATGACGAGTACGGAGACATCAGTGGAGCCTAAAAACATGGAGAAGAAGAACAATAGAAGAAGAAGACATAAAACATGTAGTTTACACTTTCATGTATTTTATTACTCAATAAAAAAGAGGACTTGAAGTGGTCCTCCTTAGCTAGCTTTGATACCATGTAACTGGTGTGTACCTTCTTCTCCTGACAATCAACAAAATCTTGACCTGCAATAATTAGTTTTGAAATGAAGCATTTTCCACTTGTTTTAGATGAAGAGTTGCTGCATTTCTAAAATTTTGTATGATGGTAAATGAAATCATTTTGGATCACAGACTTTTTATTTATCAACTCAAACAGGAAATTTGATAGTCCGTCACAGTATTCACTGTGCTGGTGAGTTAAGATTTTGAGAAAGCTTCTCTGAAAACACAACTTTGCAATTAATCGACTACTTCACACTAAAAAGGCTGAAATCTTTCAAAGATTCATGAAGGAGGAATCTTGTTTTATGGACTAAAACTTCTGGGGAGTGGTTAACTGATAAGTATTATGTTAAAAACTATCAAATTGATGGGTGTTTTCTTAACATAAAATCATACAGAATGAAAGTCTAATGAAAGCTACAGACATAGAAAAAAAATGTCATTTTGGCTCAAAACAAAGAACTTATTTGTTTGCTTGTGATGACACTCGTCTGATAGTAAGCTTTAGTTAAAACTTACAGACAATACACCAAGCAGGACTGATCCAGATAACCTCTAAAAAAGCATAAAGCAAATATTGGCCCAAGAGAGGTTGTTGGTTTCTCTTTCAACAATGCGAAACATGGTTTTAAAAAAAAGAAGAGATTCATCTTAATAAAACTGAGCAAGAACAAAAAAGCCCCAACCTTAGTAGCCTGTCACCTTTTCCCATGGGAACTCTTTTATGGCTGCCTCAAACTACAGGTGCTACTGTGTTTGTCACCATTACAGACCCTCAACTTCACACACCTAATGACACACACTCACACACACATTAACAAACACACTGCACTTTGAGAGCCCATAAAACTCACACGCCTCTGTCTCAGAGGGCCAGCAGTCAGCGGCTCAAATTCTGAAACCTTTACCTGCATGGCATACAACATAATCTAAATGCATGATGCTTTCCCGGCGTGAAAAACACCAATCTTATATTTTTTGCTTTAAAGTCCTGACTCGACCAAATAAAGCAAATGTTAGATTAGATTTAGATCTTCTGTGAAAAATACAGGGATATGATTGGAAGTTGTGTTTGAGGTCCTCTTTAAAGACCCACAGCAAAAAAACATCAAACGTTTCATTAAAATCTAAGCAGAGCAAAGCCAGAAATAACAGCCAGCTATGGCTGAGTTATTATATTTGACATGTGTCAGAGAAGTCCTGGGATAAATAAGTTTCATTCAAGTTTGTGATATTAGTTGAAAAGACAACAATGTGAGCATTGAACCAAGAGAAGTATTTATGGAAAGAAAGAGGAAAAGATGGGAATAAAAGACAAAAATGCATGCAAACATTTGAGAACATTTGCAGCTTCAGTGAAAATGCAGTGATTGCATCTTATCATGTCATAGTGTTAAATGATATGAATGAAATAAAGAACACTCAAGATTGTGTGTTATCTATTTAGTGTATTTGCTTCATGTCATAATCTCATGAGCTCATGTTTTCTTAGCCCTTCTCTAGTCGATATAACCTCTGGCAAGACAGACCACCACTGATGCACAGTATTTAACCAGCCTTCAGGCAGACAAAGATATACAGCAATCTTGTGCAGGATGTGACGCGTGCATGTCACTGTATGTTTAACTCGTGTTTCATGTTTCTGCTTGCATGAATGTTGTCAAGCACTTGGGCTGAAACTTAAGCTGTGTGTCACATACATGTACAGAGACATCGACTGGTACTGTTTGAAGAAGTCTCTGGATCTACCAGCTGAGAGGATTGAACAGTTTCCTCTTTCTGAACATGTGTATGCAATTCAAGTGAACAGGCAATCAAAATCAGAAAAACAGTGCTTTACTTAGTTCTTAGGTCTGCAAGATCTACCTGCACTAGTCCTCTATATTTTCAGATTTCTATGAATGAGGCTGAGCACCAGTGCACAAGACATTTAGTCCACAGCTGCTGTAACAATAACAATGGCAGTTACATTGCTTTGCCTTTCCATTACTATTCCAAGATTCAAGTTTATTGGAAAATTGGTCAGTTTTTGTTCTCAGAAAAGAATAAAAAACATTTAACTACATTTTACAGCCAACAGTCCAGTCCGTGGCATTACAAGAATAATAGTACCAAGGAATGCAAGGTTAAACCTGCACATCATAAGCATCTACCCATACGGGCTTTAAAACTGAATGTTGCTTCAGCCCCCAAAAAACCTGCATTTGGGACAAGTTGACTACATAGCTCCTAAATAATTCTCAATGTATTCTTCAATTTTAACTATTTATGATGGTTTTTTTCATTCCTTTTCATTTAATGCTGATACAAACCTTTCAAATCTCACCTTTACATAGGCATGGGTATGCTTTACAAGCACTTGAACTACTTTCTACCTGTAAATAGTTTAACTTCAGTTAAATTAAAGTGGCCTCATCTTCGTTTCAGACACCTTAACTTTACAACCTTTTAAAGTGAGCTCACCTGGAAAAAATGCCACCATCAAAAAGGAGCTTGAACTGCACTGAACCTTGCAGGTAGACGATAAGGGTAGCCTTTCTATGAATGAGTTTTGACATTTTAACTCATTTTACTGATTTCAAATTACTTCAGTTGGTCACAAAAACATGTTTCATGGAGGGAAAGTGAACTTTTAATATTAATAAAAGCTTCTAAATTCATACGCAGTTTTATTTGCGTGCATGAAATACACAAAAAGGTGAAGTGCTGTAACCATTGAACCATTATTGTAACACATTGACGGTCTTTTTAAATTGGCTTACATCTTACTGAGGAAAAACTGTCGTTTTATCATGGAGGCTTTTTTTTAACAATAGTTTCGAACAAAGGAGGGCAGCTATATTTTTCAGAATAAACGTTTAACTATTTGAGTTGTTGGAGAGAAGACACACTTAAGAACGCAACAATAACACAAAAACTTCCCGCAAAATGTTACAGAAACCGTTTCTTTCCTTGTCCGAGGAGCCAGGTGAGGTCTTACCTGGCTGCTAGCTAAGTGCACGTTCTTCCTCCAGACAGACTCCGCACGAGCATTCCAGGGGTGGGATGTCAACACGCGCCAGTTCCGCTTGATTGTGAGTGCAGCTCTTCACATCAACTTGTATCTGAACTCCTCAGGGTGAAATCCGAGAGGCAAGGCCGTCCCGCTGCTCCAACATGGGCGTGGTACTCCAGGCAAGGTTATAAAAACCTCAACAATGCAAAGAGAAGTAGGTCTCACAGATACACCGTGTGGAAGTGAGTAGCAGCACTTGCACTCCAGCGACTTATAGCCGTGCACCATTTATTGAACTCAAACTGCGTCACACAATTATTTCTAAAACACCTTACACATCGGACTAAACTATTTCTGTCAATCAGCATTCACTTTAGTGACTCCATACGCAGATGCTTGCAGAGACAGCTGTTTTACATCAGACGCTTGTTTTCCATTAAGATTGGATTATACATGCCTAAGTAATCTCCAAGAAGCTGAGTTGGCAAATGACTCAACTCCAACCTCAACCTCCCTGGCTGCTGCTGGCTGGTTGATCAACCAGGTGCAGGGTTGGTTGTGAAAAAGTTATTTGTCTAAGTTCATCTTCAGTAAACCAGGGATCCATAGATTACTGCAAGAGACATAAAAGTACAAAAGTACACTTCAAGACTGTTAAACTCCAAATGTATAATTTAAAAGCTGACTCAGTGAATATTTATAGAGGAGAACGAAGGCCTGGGAAAGGGGTTTTCTCTACAATCTGTCAGGTAGAGGAACACAAATATAAAATAATATTAGTTTTTACACAAACATAAATAAGACACTAGTCATTGTTATTCCTCTTTCATGCTTTTTAGTCCTATGTAAACTTACAAGGAAGTACATTTTGATGCTCTTTCTGACAACTTTTCCAACTGTTTAAGGCACTACAATAAGAAGTAAACAAAATGGCTGCAGGGGGACAACTGATAAGTATTACTTTAGATGATCTGATATGATAAATCAAAGTTGGCTAACTATTTCGACTTGAAGGAAACCTCCTTTTATAAGATGTGAAGATAGATGTCGCAGATATTAGTTCTCACAGATTTATTTTGAAATGAAAAACCACATAGTCTCTTTAGTCCTGGCTGAAGTGCAACATTGCTAAAATCTTACAGAGTCAGCAAAAAAAACCCAAACAAACATTCAAAACAATTACTTTTTTAAATGGCTTTCAACTCAAGTACTACAGCTACACAATAGCTGGTTTAATTACTATAGGTTTTGAAAATAGCTCTTAAAAGTAGTCTGCATGACCGCTGTTAGGGTCAACAAGGCACATGAAGTTGCGGTCGCTTCACATCACTCTAAAAAACAGGAGACCTTAACTTTTAGGTTCAAGAACAGTGTCTCGCTTCCCCGCCTTCTCCGTTAGCAGCACAAGTATCTGGGGTAAGCTGATTAAAATTTATGATATTGTGATAATATCATGATGAACACCATAATTATCATGCTTAGAGAGTCTTTCTGTTCCCAGCCTGTTCAGAAGATATTCCCACTGTGCGTGTGTGTGTGTCAAGACTCTGGCAAAGAAAAATGACCCACTACAATTCAAGCTGTCAGAGCATCCCTTTTTTCTCTCCATATATCATACTTTGTTGACACTGAGATGTATTAGCTACATTTCTGAAGCTTCCCTAAGGCAAAAGATCATAACTTGTGTCAAGTCCACAGTCGTCGTACAGCTAATACCATCCGTACTATGAGGCCCTGGTATGGACAGAGAACATGATCATCAGAGGAAAAGAGAGGAAGAGAGGTGGGACCCCCCCCATTTTTTTGGCAGTGTTCCCTTAACATAGCAGTTTTCTAGGGCTGTGACATCACTGCTCAAACCACATGATGACGGAATGAGCGGTATGGAGACAGTCTTGTCTCCGGCCGGCGTCCTCTGATGTCAGTGTAATGTGATTTCTTGTTCCTCATCTTCATCAGCAGCTGAATCCTCTTTGCCGTCCTCGCTCTGTCGTAGTAAGGGCAACTCGAGCTCTGGGCTCTTGGTGCTGAGCTGCCTCAAAGACATGCCCTTATCTGGAAGAAAATAACATGCATGATTAGGGGTGCATTGTATTGGAATTTTACCAAAATCTGTTTTTTCCATATATTTTCAAACTGATTTCTTTTCATTATAATGACACTACCTCCCTTATACTAAAATTTACTTTTAGTATCATTGTGACCAGCTATTAGTTTTAAATCAGAGAAAACAAAAGACAAACAAGGCTTGATAAATATATATTTTTTCCAAATAAAAACATTGAGAAATATAGTCACTGTTATATTTCTTAGCTTTGGTAAATGAAGTAAAAGCTGCGGACATCCCCATTTTTTCATTCTTACATTTCAGAAACTTTTAGCGATGAAACAGATGGCTGTTCTTGAGATGCACATTTACACTGGAAGTGTTTAAGGAGTATTCGTTTGCTCCCCTTCAGATCACATTTGCTTACAAAAGTTATTTTGCAGTCCATTTCTGACACTTACTCTTACACAGGTGACGTGTTGAGGCTCACTGTTAGCACATATATGCCGTTACTGTGTACACATAATTCCATAAAAGCTGATTTCATGCGTGTTAAGAGTCTGATGCTGGACTACTGTTTAACCATACATCAGCTTTAAAGGTGAACATTTCTTTGTGCAGCTTAAAGGCCACCCCTGTCCAGTATCTTAATAAAGTCAAGATGTATTACAAGAAAATCCTGAAGGGAAGAGAATTCAATATCTTGTGATTTGTGAGGAATCATCTCCTTTATTTTGATAAATGGTAAGATGGATTTCAGACACCCTGAGCATGTTTACATGGTCCCTCTAGATTTAAAGAAGCCTCATCCACGGCTTTACTGACATTATGTGTAAGGATTTGCAGGACTTGAAGAGTGGAGACCTCTTCCACTGTCAGCTTGAACCAAATTAAAATATTGATTAATATCAAATTTAACATCTTGGTTAAATGAATTAACAGTCTAAGAAGTTTTTGAGTAACTGTGCCCACCTCAGACTAATGGCTTCTCTGGCCTAGCCTATATGAAATTGAACAAAAACAACAAAGTACTGATCACATTCTTTTCATATTTATGGTTTGTTGTGTTCTTTATCAATAGTTTATACTGTATGTGTACATGCTTGGGCAACTATTAAAGTATTCTTTTGAATTTGTGTCCCAGTGGAGACAAAAGATTTTTTGCTCTTGGAGCTCACAGCTTGAAAAGGTTGTGAACTATTGCTTTAAGAGGATATTTAGCAATGCCAGTCCATGCCGAGCAATAGATTCAAAATTGAAACACTGGCATTGACAATGAATGACAATTGTCTTAGAGGACAACAAGCTGCTGAAAAGCATGATAAGTATGATCCCTCATTTGTTGTGCTCTTCTTATCAACTACTTTTCACTCATTCAAACATACTGATGGATATTATTTATTATGCGAGACCTGTGTTTGATTTTGGTATGTCAAAAGATGATCTTTCCTCGTGAATTAATAAGAATGCAATTTATTTTGGCTTATCCAAAGGGGGCAATCCCTGAGGAAAACAAGACACTAAACAGCCAGACAGTTTCTGCGGGCCAAAATATCTTTTCCTCTTGGGCTCTTACATAACCTTTCGACATGCTGAAATCCAATTTTTCACGATAGCTACAGGCAATTTAAGCAACAGAACAACACTTGGTTCAAATCGAATTGCTGATTGTTTTCCCTGCTGGTAAGTGTGGTTTCAGAGATTAATGTGCATTGTGCTCCCCCTCAATGTAAAAACCCAAGTGTAATCTGTAATTTTGGTTCAGGGTTAGTTAAGGAAAGTTGAAGCTCTGGGCTGGACTTTGAGGATAAACCAAACATCTTTTATTCATCAGTGTTGTTTTTTGAAAATTTTTAAATGGATAAGAGAAATTTAAATGAGAGAAACTTACAGCTGTTATTTGAACATCTGTTGGAAAGTACTTTTGAACAATCACGCTTATAAAACTTGATAAGACTATAAAAGTTTTAAAATTCTAAGTACTTCATCTGGTCTAAAGTAGATGTACATGATATTTATTGGACTATATTTTATGTCACAAGTTTGAACAATATAATGAGCAGCTCTGAAATGAGTACTTACTTTTTGAATAATATGTCTTGAGTCCCACATGTAATGAAATGCCACTCAGACACACAACGAATCCCAGCCAATTAACCACGCTCATTTTGTCTCCCATCAGAGATGCTGCCAAAAGCAGAGTACACACCTCCTGCAGAAGAACAAGGAATTAAGGGAGGGTGTATCAGATGAGTCTGAACACGACCAGAACAGTGCAGCCTTTTGAGAATTTATGATGATATAATAATCTTCACTCAACAGAAAACAAAGCTGTGGGATAAATGAAAAGTTCAAAACAAACTGGAGTTTCCATGCTTCTCAAAGCCTGCACAATTAGATCCAACCTAAATCAGAATGCTATACAATAACCAGGTTTTCAGGTATATTTAGAGGAGGCACGAAACATGGTGTCTCTAAACCTGCAAAATTTAAGCCAATGTTGAAGCTTGAGAGGAAACGGCCCGACACCAAAGTGCCAGATGGTAAACAAGTGGTTTCTCATGATGGCATTGTTGGCTTTCTGTAGATATTTTAAGAAGTAGAGTCTAAACATGATTTGTGGGGAAAGCACCGCAGTGTAATTGCTGTTATGATTTGACTATGTTGTATACAATACTTTTGGGATAAAAACCTATGTGCATGAGCTAGATGGCTTAAAGGGATATTCCTGCGTAAATTTAAGTTATGGTCAAATACACCCTAACACTGAGTTAGACACCCCTTCGAGAGATGAATGTTGCTGACTGCTTGCTGCTTTAGTTATACCAACTTCAGCAAAGACCGCAGATAGCAATACACAGCGGTCTACCTCTCCACAGGCAAACCTCAACCAAAAAGCCACTCTATAGCCACAAATAATGCTCAGAACAGCACCTAACTTGATCAACAGTACATATAGGGTCCCAGCCGTAGTACTAGCCACCAAACATCTTTTTAACTTTGCCTGATTTCTTTAGCAAAGAGACTTAACACAACTCACCCACTCTCTTTTAGCAGCTGCTTGTTTGTGGGGGAGCCCTGACGAGTCGATCACAGAGTGCAGTGGATTATTTCCTTGAAGTAATAATCATCATAATGATCATTTTGCACTGCAGATGCGGTAGTTCTTCTGCCTTAGCATCTCTGTCTGATTACATTTCCATTAAGTAATAATCATATAAATGTTCTGTCTTAAGCTGCCAAACTCCAATGCACTCTGTGATCGACTCGTCAGGGCTCCCCCAATAACAAGCAGCTGCTGGAGGAGAGTGGGTGAGTTATGTTTAGTCTCTTTGCTAAAGAAATCAGGCAAAGCTAAAAAGATGTTTGGTGGCCAGTACTATGGCTGGGACCCTATATGTACTGTTGATGAAGTTAGGTGTTGTTCTGAGCATTATTTGTGGCTATAGAGTGGTGTTTTGGTTGAGGTTTGCACATGGACTGATAGACCGCTGTGTATTGCTATCTTTACTAAAGTTAGTATAACTAGAGAAGCAAGCAGTCAGCAACATTCATCTCTCAAGGGGGTGTCTAACTCCGTGCTACGGTGTGTTTGACCACAACTTAAATTTATGCCGGAATATCCCTTTAAGTTAGCACTAGAAATGAACACAGTGAACCCCAATATCAAAACTAGGTTACATTAAGAAATTCACACAGGATGCAGAAACTAAAAAGTACCTTGAAGATCCCTGATATGGATAAAGTGAGGCTGGAGGTCCGAGAGACGAGAAGGAACTCTGAGAAGCCCAAACCAAAAGCCAACGTGCCGCCAATGCTTAGTGTGAAGAGCGAATAAAGGAGAGGCGAGAGCTCTGTAACCCGGAATAACTTTTCAGAGGTGCTTATGCTGAGTGCTGCAATAAAGACACACAAAGAAAAATCAGCATGGACTTTTCTGTTGGTCGCCTGTGAGACATAATGATGCATATTACTTTTTAGTCAAATGGTCATATGGATGTTGCTTAAGAAATTGATAACACTTAGTGATGCAGCAGCCAGAATGGATCTACCTAACATTGTGTCTCTATTTAAATCTCCCCTAAGTTAGCAAAAACATCATGGGCTGTTACTGAACCACAAGACATCTTACAATCGTGCTGCAAATTTATGGAGGACCTGATTTTTACCTTCTGCTTTTAAGTGTGAAAATGTGACTCCCTTTCAACTGAGGTTTGTTAAGTCTTCATAAGCTAATGTGATATTCCCACAACTCATCTCCAATTATCTGAACTTGAATGTAATCTTCCTGATGATTGGATTATGAAATCTGACCAAAAATCACACATCAGAGTGACGTCAAACAAATCATACCATACAAGATCCTTTCATTTTTAAACAAGCTCATACTGTATCGAAAATCTTCCAGTTGCCCGTTTATGTGAACCATTGTGCAGCAATCGCTTTACATGTCAGAGAAAATCTTTTCTGCAAACTCTAAATACAAAAATGCCAATAAAATGAACATACACAACCTAAAAGCATACAGAGAAATAAAATAGTGTACATTAGAGTACTTCTCTCAGTCACCACTGTGTAGTGGTAGGCTAAACCAAACTTTTGAAGGGTAGGTATATACTGTAAATGACAGGGCTTCATATGGCTGAAATGATTGATTAAAACTGAGTATGATTATTTATGTCAAAACACAAAGCAATCAAGACAAAAGAGTGATGATTACTTTCTAATCCAGAAAAAAAATCATGGGTTTGATTTCATTTAGTTGAACTGAGTAAGTGTAACATCAAACATCATTTTAATTTTAAAGGTAGTAGGCTACCAGAGAGGATGACCAACCACAGCTTAAAACTGCACACACCTTCATTAAACAGGAAGAGAGGAAAAAGTCCAAGGAACATGAGAGGTTGTAGGTGGTACATGGCATCTATTGGGTTCTGAAGGCCTGGAAAAGCGACATGGATGAGGTTTGATGAGGAGAACATGGCAATAACTTTGCATGAAACAGTTATCTTCATATTATAATTACAGCTAAATATAATTAGAGCAAAATTCGAATCAAAAACAAATTCAGATGTTCAAATTACTTGTCCTTGTGATGGGGTTAATGATGGCCTTTTATTGAATGTACTAGTACTGCTTAGATAACAAGGTAAAAAGACAGATACTGAGAGGTTGCCATCATTAAATTCACGACTTGTGTACCCATCGCTTTATTTAGAGTCAGAGTTCACCAAACATACCAGTCAAGTAAAATGTCTGGAAACAGATTACACTGTCCACTGAACAGCTTAAATGCTGCTTACTACATTCATTACTTCTTTCTGACCTCTGATATGATGTATGATGACAACAACAACAGTCATTTTTGTAATTGACAGTAAGTCGACACTGACCCAGCTCAGCTTTCTGCATTAGGACCTGAGTCAGAGTCCAGCGGATGCCCCCTATAAAGGACGCCAGCAGCACCATGATGAAGCCTTCCAGGTTGAACTGAGTGGACTCAAATGTAAACATAAACAGACCAGATGCGATCAGCAGGACCACCAAGATCAGGAATGGATTCTGGTATGACAGAAAAAAGGAATATCAGGTGGTTATTATATTACATTGATTGTAATAATGTAGACACACAGATATATAAGGTGAACTGCTCTGTATTATCTGGTGATAAAATAGAGATGGACATATTTGTGTCATTCAGTGCTGTGCATTAAAGGTATAGTTTATGTTAAGACTTTGAGTGGGCTTGTAAAGCTGTAAAATATCATCTGGCTTCCATGTTGGACTTCCCTCCCTCTTTTCTTTTCTTGAGTGGGAGCAGAATTTGCTCCATGTTTTTGTTTTTTGTTAGCCGTGCGTGTTGTTTTTTTTTATTTTTACAACTTCTACACTTCTGCATGAAAATGTTAATTATCAGTTCTTAACCAGAAAGACCATCCTGAATACAAACAATCCTCTTTCTATTGCAGTCATCACACTTCCCTTTAGAGTGGCTGAACTTAAAACTTGCTGTTGTCTGACTGTAAACTCTGGACAAGAGAATAAAGGCAGTGTCTATGTGGTGTCTATGAGCCATTGGTAGGAAATCCCATTTGTTGAAACTTAAAAAAAAAACTATTCCTCACCGGCTCCTCCAGTTTGAAGACCAGGGAGAAAAACAAGATAAAGAGCACTGCTGAAGATTTGGTCATGGTATACCTGCAATGACACAAAATAAGAGTCACACAACAGCAGAGAACAGTTCAATATTTGTGTGAAAGGTATATTCATACCCTTATTCTCATAAATAACATTAGGTAGAAACTTACAAACTAATGGTGATGAAGAGGAAGCTCCAATTAGAAAGTCCGATATCCAGAGCTGTTGCTAAAGCTGAGTATAGGGAAAAGGATTTACAGCTGTTTAGAAACACACACATACACACACATACATACATATATATATATACATATATAAATTTTGGTATGGTGTACAGTATGGTGTTTATTCTTTCATGTGATGTAACATTGTTTAGCACTTTGAACTTTGGACAGAGTGTTGTCTTTGTAGATATCTTTCTTTAGCTCAAAACTGTGTCTGTCAATAAGCATGATAAGAACCAACTGTCAGCACACTTTTATCAGTCTCTGAACACTCTCCGCCTCTCTCTGAGCACTTCAGTCCAACTCTGAGGTCCCAGCTTCAGTCTCACCTGTGGGTGCTACCTTACGGAGGTAATCCCTCCAGCTCAGAATGATGCGTGGTTTCCCTGCCCAGCACTGCATGGCCCGTCTTGTGATGGCCGACAGGCAGAAGATGATGGTGAGATGAACCAACGTCATGAAGAGTGGGTAGTGGAAACCCTGAGGAAAAAAAAATAGAAAGGGTCATCCATGACAGCCTTACTCATCCTCCAGTGTCTGCTGGTTTTATTTG
This sequence comes from Xyrichtys novacula, assembly GCA_962446985.1. Lineage (NCBI taxonomy): Eukaryota > Metazoa > Chordata > Actinopteri > Labriformes > Labridae > Xyrichtys > Xyrichtys novacula. Next base: position 28,197,272 of record OY660867.1, read on the forward strand.
TTAGGGTGCTGAAGCCTGAGACGCTCTAAATGAACAACTCAACACCACCTCCTAGTGGGTTAAATGATATAGTTAGAACTACAGTATATGCTAAGAGTTTCATTGGCATATTGTACCAAATCTACAGATAACCGGTTTTCTGATTGCTGAAGTTCAAATTCTAACATAGAACAAGGTTGGGTCAATTCAAATTAGGTAATCAGTATGAATATAAAAAGTACTATCAGCCAACAATTTGATCATTGTGGAAAATGATGTACCCATTTGAATTAGGTGCCAATGACTTGAGAGACTGGGTCATGTGCACCGCTCAGTTTCATCACCTTTCACAACACTGCAAGGGTTTGGTGACTGAGGAGATCAACTGCCATTTTTTTGAAAGTTTAATCTTTCCTCTGTTTTGCTAAATGTAAGATTGATGTTGGATCTTAGCTGCAGTTTGGAGTCTCCTCTCCCACATTATGTCTAGTGCCAGGCCAATTTAGCACCTGGACTCTTTTGCTACAGAGCCATAGTGGTTTTTGTGCAAGAAGATTGCAGCATTTTCTCGCTCTAATATACCTTCCCTGAAAAAGATGTCATCTACTTAGCAGAAGATGTTTCTCCAAAACTTGTTTAAATGATCTATTCACAATTGTGCAGGTTACCCATGCCATGTGCTTGAATGCAACCCAATCCATCACAGATGTTGGAACTGTGTGGCGACAACAAATCAGATAGCACGCCTCTTCTTCTTAAGTCAAGAGGAAAATGCACCCATGTTTCCATCCGAATTGTCAAATGTCAAAAACTGTATAAATCTTTTAATATTATGTGCAGTAGAAGACTTAAATGCGTGGTTCTTTGTGTTTGTTGCCTTGAGAAACATTATAATTCAGTTGTTGCCAGAGCAGTATTTTTCAGAGAAGTGAAACCCTCCCAGTTTCACTTCAGAAAAACCCAGCCCTCTCTCTTGAACTATCTTTCCTACCCCATAATGTGATCAACCTGTCGCCAGTCAATTTCACTAATTGTGAAATGTTCCTCCAGGTGTTTTGAAACATTTTACACCTTGTATCCACACTTCTGTTGCAACTCTCCCAACTTCATTCAAACATATAGCTGACAGATTCCCATAAAACCCTGTAAAAATAATTGCATTTTTCTTTTTAATTTTGACAGCTGATATGTTGTCTTTCTGCTATTTTAATTAATGACTTGTTTTTTTTTTTTTACATTTCCCACGGTGTCACAACTGTCCTGGGGCAGAGTTGTGTGCAATTGTTCTCTTACCTTCATCAGCCATTTGTTGTAGAAGGTGATGCCTATAGAGAAGGCATAGTAAAGAAGGACTAATCCAACAGTGCGAAGCCCCCGGCAGAGGAACTGGACAGGGCACGCCATAAAGCGCTGCCAGGATCAGCAAATCCGTATCAGTCTGCTACTCGGCAAAGTTCATCTCCTCACTACATGTGCAGCCTTTCAGAAACCCCAGAGCAGTTCATTCTGACGAGGAAGGGAGACTGTGTGTGTGTGTGGGGGGAAGATAGTAAGAAGGTGTAGACATAGGTTAGAGATGACTTGCATGTGTATAAAATAATGCCAAAGCCGAAGAAATAGTTATTAAGAGTGTAGAACGAACATTTTTTAACAATAGTTTAGTACAAGTTTAAAATAGTCATTTGCTAACGTTAGCTTTAAAACATGACAGCTAGCAGTAAAGACGCTTAAAGTAAATGTGAACCACACGTTATTTCACATATAGTTTGTTTATTAATCATGAAGACTTAGTAAAAGCTACTTAAGCTGGATAAGTAATTCAACTGAGGCAAACAAGAATGCAACGATGGCACTCACCGGATGGTTGATCCGCTAAGTTTAACAGGTCCCATTGTTTCCAAGACGCGCTATATTATGACATCCCTATATCGGCTAGTGCCATTAGCGTACTGGGTAAAACGAAACTGTTCACCAGGCTGAATTAGAGAAGTATTTAGACGCACAAAACGCACTTATGACACGCCAAGTAATACCACGCGTAGTTAAGCTTCCACTACTATCACTTGCCCTCTGAAACTAGTGACAGAGTACACAGTGCCTCCTCCGTGTCGTCGTGTCATTTTCGTGCAGACGAAACTCCTTTGACAATATCTCCGAGAACAAAGGTTTTATTTACTCCGCATCTACAAGTCACATGCATGCTGGACAAGGGCGTCGCTCGAATCAGCGTTGACCATTCTTTAATTCGGCATCAGCATAACCCGACAGGAAGCAGTTTGGTTTGATTTATTGTGACTTTACCGTTCAGATTGCCACTGCCCGCTACCGCCCCCGCAGGTTTCATTCAAAAACACACCGAGAGCATAGGACACAATCTTATCTGTGAATAACAACTATCATAACGGCACCAAAATGACGACCAAGAACGTGGCATTTGAAAAACCTATCGTCGACCATCTCTACCACAAAGCTGAGTCACATTTGTTTACTTTTGGCACCAACATATTCTGTGGAAAATCCGCTAGAGGCAGTGTTTTCCACGGCCTGCTCCTTCTCCTGACTAGTTTACTTCCGCAGTCAAGGAAACGAGCGGAAGTAAACAGACTGCAGGAATCTTGCACTGTGAAAGGTAACAGCTTCTCCGCAGCTCTGTAGCTAATATAAAAGTATAATTCACGCGTGTTACTACTTTGTGATAAAGTTACATGTCTGTAATGTGGTTAAAAAATCTATTATTTTGACAGAATGGCGGACGAAGAAGATGAGACCGGCTTCGACGAGGAGGTGGAGGACGGGTCCAGCGGAGTGGATGTCGGCCACGGCAAGAGGAAGAGGCTCTTCTCCAAGGAGCTCCGTTGTATGATGTACGGATTTGGTGACGACCAGAACCCCTACACTGAGTCTGTGGACATTTTGGAGGACCTGGTGATTGAGTTTATCACAGAAATGACCCACAAAGCGATGTCTATTGGGCGCCAGGGCCGCGTCCAGGTGGAGGACATTGTTTTCCTGATCCGTAAAGACCCCAGGAAGTTTGCCAGAGTCAAAGACCTTCTGACCATGAACGAGGAGCTGAAGAGAGCCAGGAAAGCTTTTGACGAAGCAAATTATGGCTCATAACCTGATAGTTTGACCAATTTTTAGTTTACTGTTTAATTTTGTACGCGAATGATTTATCACAAATTCATATGCGCACAGAACTTGGCCAAACAAGTATAGTTTACACCTTGAACTGGCATTAATTATCTTGCAGAAATACAAATTGAATCAAGCTACTTCACTTCTGCCAAGTTTGATTGTTTTGTTAACCTAAGGAGGTCATTTTTATTTTAGGGCCATAATAATTTCAGTCATTTTTTTTTTTTTTAAAGAAAATTAAACGTCATCCTTCCCTACAACTTTGTCATGACTATCCATTGTTGTTTTCTCAATTGGAGAAAAGACAAAACATGGGTCTTAAGTAAAAACTTCTGACTCTGTAATGGTCCAACAATTAGTAGACAAGTTGACTTATTTATGAAGAGGTAGCATTATGCTCTGTCATATTATCAAAATAAACATAAAATCAGAATTTTCAGTTTAATGTGAGCAATGTTTCACATCATGAGGTAAATGTGTTGGAGTAATCTCAGGATAAGACTGCAGGCTGCACTAGATGGTGTGTTCATAACATCACACAAGAATTACAGGGCTTGCGGATGAACATAATACCCCCATTTTTAAAGACAGCAGCCTACAGTTAAAGTTGATGATTACTAGTTAAGGATGATAACAAACTGCATGATGTTTGACCACAGGTGGGGAGAAAGTCATAAATTCCACAGTTTAAAAAACTTGCATTCAATCATGTGTTGAATAAAAGTATTCCAGGTTTGACCCCCTTTCATATTGGCACCTTTAAAATCCTATTTTTCAGCTATCCCTGGAAATACTTTACCTGTATTTCCTCCAGTGAAACAAAGATAATACTGAGAGTTTTTCTGGAGACTAAAAAGGACAAAATAAGAGTCCGCAGGCAGTTTCAATCATTTACAGATAAAAATTGCTCATCGTGCAAGAAATCTGGGTGTAGTCGTGGATGAAAGCCCACAACCCAAATTACAATTGCAGTGTCTATAAATGTGCCAGATCAATAAAGTTGCCCTACCTTACCCTACTTTAGCTGTGGTTCAAACACAATGGACAAAAAGAAGAAACAAACAGATTTTATTGAATTCCTCAAAACAAAATTTTTACATAGACCATAAATATAACAGACCAACTACAAGTGAGCATGTGTTAGTTCATTTATTCTGTTCAAGCAAATTACTTCTTTGTACAGTGAAGTGGTTGAATTGATTGGTCTAAGCAGCAGGTCACAGGCTGCAGTTCTATCTAGACTACATCTAGATCAGAGCTTAACCAGCAGGAGGGTGGGTCACAGATGGTAAAGCAATTTCCTCACTGCATCCAAGGGCTTTCTGCTTTCACAACGCAAGCTGGGGGGAGTGTACCCCAGCTGGCGACCCACCATTGTGTGTCCTAGCTCTCTGTTGAGGATGTTTACAAGGATGGAGAAGAGAGGTGGTGAATCAGGTGGACAGGAGGGAAGACGGGGTGTGAGGGGTTGGTTTGAGTGTGTCAGTGAGGGGTAACGGGGAAGGAGGAATGTCCATGAGTCTTTCTGGTTTTACTGCACATTCTCCATCATCTTGAGGAATTCTGGAAAAGAGAAGATGGAAAGTTTCAGCAACAGGAATGATCATCATTAGCAGCAGAATTAACTAAATCAAACGAGCTGACTCTTACAACAGGTATTTCCCACTGAGCCTTGATTAAAAAATATACTCAAGTCAAAAAACTTAACTAACTGGTTCAAAACACCCAAATCATTTCGAAAAGCACACGAGTAATGTGTATGATTTCAAAATTATGATTCCTGAATATGCCTTCATATTTAAGTGGTAAATTCTCCTGTAACCGAAAATGATCAATCAAATCATCATCAACAACATCATACCGTCAAAGTCGAGCATGCCATCGGCGTTCTTGTCACCATCCTTCATCAGCTCATCAATCTCGTCCTCTGTGATTGGCTCGCCGGTGCTGCGGATGATGAGTGCGAACTCCTCTCTGTCGATGTAGCCGTCACCGTTCCTACGCATGGCGGAAATATGTTACAGAACGGTACATATGTCATTGTATGCAAAGACAATAAAATAAGTGTTGCACGAGGAAAGAACAATGTTCTGCACAGTGACACGGTGGACGTACTTGTCGAACACACGGAAGCACTCTGCCAACTCTTCCTCGCTCTTGCCGGCCTGGTCCTCCTTTAGCAGCCTCACCATCATGACCAAGAACTCCTCGAAGTCAATGGTACCGCTACCTGAGGTTATAAAATAAAACACAAACATAATTGATTAACAATAGTTCCCCCCACCATTCGTTTACGTTTGGACACGAGTTTCCATTTTTACGCATGCTTTTACGCATGAACTGAGAGGACATACGCAAACAAAATAAGTCCACATTAACATGAATTGTTAGATACAGCCTTTATTTTGAAAAAAATATATAAAAAAGGGAATAAAACAAGTCTGATAGGAAATACACGACGGCGTGGCTGTAATGACAGACGCTCTGTCTTTGAGTATGTGCCTAAAGCCAAACCACTAGGGGTTCAATTCTATACTCTGATATTCACGGAAATTCTATTGATAGTGGTTCAATCTACTCGAATATTATGTCTGTGTAGATTATCAGTATTTGTGTGTTGATTTGTTTCATTGTTTGAGCGTATAAAAGTTGCCCACCGTCCTCATCGACCTCCTCGATGATTTCATCCAACTCCTCTCTTGTCGGGTTCTGACCCAGCATCCTCATCACGGTACCCAACTCCTTGGTGCTGATATCACCGCCACCGTCGGTATCAAACATGTCGAAGGCAGCCTTGAACTCTGGAGAAAAATAAAGAATTAATGTCAAAGTGTTGCTTTGAATTGCCCGGTTATAGGAGTGTGTCTCTAGCTGAATAGCTGGTCTGTGACCTTTGAACCACTGTGATGCGCCCCATTGCCCTTGAAAGAACAAGCAGTACTTATACTGACACCAACCAAAGTATCAAGTCTGTGTTTTTGATAACTTATTCTGACAGACGTTTTAAAGTAAAGAGAGTATTTCTTGTAGAGTAATCGAATTTGTATACCAACAACTTTGCTGCCTGGAGCATTTTTCATCTGTGGTTTTGGGGCAAAGTAACGCCATCACTGAAAATAATGCGTCCCTTCAGCCTGTACTCACCAGCCAGCATTTCCTCGCTCAGGTAGGAGCGGGCCTCTTGTTGCGCGTCAGTCTGGAAGAAAACGGAAGACACCCTGTCACCTCATTCCTTTTTGTGGTTTATTATCAAATCAGTTCAAATATATTGGACTAAGCATGAACTCTAAGTCGATTGTTCCATGATGGTATTGCTAGTGGCCTGCTCTGTTAAAAGGAGCATTTCAGAGGATGACATCATAGGGAATTAAAAATTCAAGTTACCCATTTATAAAAATGATATTAGAGGTATAATACATGAATTATGGGTATTTGCTGTATAAATGGTTATATTTATGTAACTGTGTCACTGGTTTTGTAATAAGCATGTTTTCATAAGTCATGTGATGCAGCACGAAGTAGTTGCGTCTCCTTGGGATTCTTTAGCTCGGTGAAAATTAGTCCGGCTATTTCAGGCTCAACACATTAGGCTCACTGTATATGGCCTGCGGACATCCAATCCCTGGGAATTTGACGCCTAAGCAGAATCCGCACTTTAGCAGCTGACACCCATCGACTTAGCAACGCAAGTTTGTACCAGCACCAGTACTTACGCATTTATAAAGAACTGCGTTTGACATGAAGTGGAAAAGCGGTCACACTTGCTTAAAATGCAATAGCTCATTACAAAACTCAAAATGAAAAAGCTCTGCTTTAACACATAATTGAGGGAAGTTAAGATATAAAAATATGTAAATGAGAAGGGAAACACTCTTTAACCATACAGCTGACTATAATTATGACATGCTCATGCCTCTATTACTTTATCAATAATCATCCATTCACAGGCTCTCTTTTTAATTGGCTAATCAACTATTGGCTGCTGGACCGACCAATTTGGAACAGTTCAGCTTGTCATTATTTACACAAATACTTGCTCTTACCATGTTTGTGGATTAGCTTTTCCCCCCCAAATATCCAAGGAAAAAAGAAAAGCCCAAAGGTGTGGTCAATCCGCGTGCACCCCAACAGAGAGACTAGACGTCAAGTGAAGGTTCAGACACACTTTAAACGGGACAGCTAGGTCCCGCCCCCTGTCCCTCACAGGCCCTCCAGATTTAGTACCGTGAACTTTTAGGGTTCTGGGGCCACGGTGAGCCAATCATACTTTGCAGAAGAAAGCTCTCGATTCTTGAAGTTGCAGGATTAAGAATGTAAACCTTAATTTTTTAGTGCTTGGGTGATTCAGGTTAAAGCTGCAAAATCTGAAGATGAGAAAGGAGATAAAAGAGTGAATGGTGAAAAGTTTTGAGGAGAGCTCTTCAGGAGTAAAATACATTTTCCTAAGTCCATAACATGTTAAGTTTAAACTGCGGTGATCAGAGTCATGGGGGATATCTTCTATAATGTTAACACAATCAAAACTGGAAGTGGATAAAGTTTTTAAAGATTATATAAATCATCTTATTTTTTGCCTTTAAATAAATGCATGGCATCTCAGTTTAATCACCTAAAACTAAGCAACTGAACAGAAGTTTAACGAAGAATAAAAAAAAACCCACAACATTATGAATATCTATCTTGCAGCTTAGCTGTTTACATAGATTTTTTTTTCAGGCCTCAGAAAACAAAGGCAGGGGAGGGGTAGTTAAAGATTTAAGTGGGTTACGGGTTTTGTGATGATGGCGTTTAAATCTGGGCCTGAAACGTAAAACCTTCTCCCCATCTCACCATCCCCCACCTACATCCCTTCTGCCTACATGCCCTGAATAGCGGGCAGATTTTAGGCTAAGAGAGGGCAGGGACCTGAGGCAAGGACCCTCACATCCTGTTGCCCCTCTGCCTAGTAAACACGACATGATGCTCCTTATTAGGATGGCGGTTCCTGTAGGAAGGGCCTGGAGGGACAGTCGGAGAGACAGGAGAGGAGGATAGGATGCAGCGAAGGGGAGCAGCCATGGAGAAAGGGGAGGGGTGTTGCTTTTTGAGAAGTTGTGAGGGTCTAGAAGGCTATATACCCAAGAGGCAGATTTAACTCAACTGCTTTGCAGCTACTTCAGGCCTCTATTCTGACCGGCAGCTCAGTTTTGCCTCACATGCTCGGGGAGCTGATTTCTGCACTGGGGAACCACCAAAAGAATATCAGTGACAGGGAGTTAAGATTAGAGAACTAAGTAGGGGAGATCATTTGAAACTGGATTACCCAAATTTTCTCTCACTGTTACAGTTCTTGGCTCAAAGTGAATAGGGAGGTTGACAAATTGTGCATGCTAGCTGGAAAGGCAGTGTCAAGGCTAGTTCAAAGTCGCTGTGGAAAAGGGAAGTCAGACCAGTTGTCACTGAGCAAATTAGTTCAGGGAGGATTTTGTTTATGTAAAAGTGCATTTAAGTGTTGTCAGTATGTGTGGTTACTGTAATTATTTCTGTTCAAATATTTGTAGTTGAAAACCACTGCCAAACAGACAGAAGTGAGCCAAAAGCCTCAGAGAAGCCAACGACGGAGCAAATTCTACACTGAAAAATCAGACCAGATTAGACGTGTCAAGATCAAGGAGAAATTGGGTTTATTTGAAAAGCACAGAAAGAGGGTGTAACACTTGTTGAGGTTTGAAGAAGAAGGGGCTGGACCTGGAAGAGGAGGGTGTGGGTAAGAGCTAGGTGGTGTAGCATTTCTGAGGAAGGAGCAGCAGCTGCCAAGTGGACAGCTGGCTGCTTTGCCCAACGAGGCGGTCAGGGGGAAAGTGCCTTCGTCTTAAAAGGTTTGAACAGATATTTATAGATATCGCCACCAGGCTGTGAGGCTTCATGTGAGAAGGGGAACAGGGATGGGGGATGGAGGGCTGAAACAATTTCTATATTTGTATCCTTTTTGACGTCTCTGAAGGTACATCACATTCTCAAATGTTGAGGGCTTTATAGCATTCGGAGTCTGCACCAAGCAGAAGAAGGGTCACTAAGGAATGTAGAGCTGGTTTCATTATTGAACATTCTCCATCATCTTCAGGAACTCTGAAAGAAAATAAATAAATAAGAGGAGCAGTGAGTCTACCAACCACTTATGTGTGCAGTTTGTGATCTTGTTATCTTCCTGTCACACAAAAGTCTGTATTTTAAGAGGAAACTGATGCTTCCAACCTACTAGAGGCATGCTCTTTTTTTCCTTTTTTCCTTTTTATTGATAAAAGCCTATCAATTCCTGGAAGAATCTGGATCATATTCAGAGCATATCTGGAGATTTATTGATATGCTTTAAGTAAGGCAAACACTGAACAGAATCTGACACTGCATGACCTGATACATCAGATGTTACATACGCATTAGATCAAATATCCACACATGCTCCTGTTTCATACCTTGAAATATGTGGACTCAGTATTTGACTAGAGTAATAGAAAATTTGTAGCATATCATCATTCTTTCTTATTGCAGCATAAAAAAAACTGAGCTGACATTGAAATTGCAAGTGTGCAACATTCAAAATGCATCATCAGTGGTGATATATCTCAACTCTGTACTGTGATAGTATCAAAGTGGGCTGATTTCATCATATATGACTCATTCTTCCTAAAACTCTGGGTTTAAAGGTTTCTAGTGCAGAGCTGGGACTCCATCATGTTCCATGTATAAAGTCTGCTTTAGAGTGTAATACAGAGGTATTCCTAGTGAGCTGGCTTATCAATCTGTTGCTATATTTGATAGCAATAGATTCATTTGGATGTGTAATTAACATGATATCATAGGGGTCACACTAACTTGTACAGCTACTGCCCTGTTTTTCATTCATATTCATAGATGACCTTCAGAAGACTTAAAGGACATGTGTTGATTCAGCGTAGACCCCTGTGAGCTTTGATGTCTGTGTGACATGTTGAAATATAAGAGTTAGACTATGAAAATAAGAACTTGCTAACATATTATTTCAGCAGTGACAACAAAGTGTTAACTGCCTCAAGTAAGTGAGTTAGTCTGGTTTAAAGCTGTCTGTTATTTTTGTGTGTTCTACACTACACTACGCTTTTACATATGCTGATGTGTAAAATGTTTGTTCAAATAAATACAGCACATAGATGAAGAATTATCATGCTTACCTCTTTTGACTATTCAGCTTAAATAAATAAGTAATACTTATTCAAAGCTTTAAATGGGTGAGTTGTGAAATAGCAATGTGGCTTCAGCAGCTATGCTTGTGCTTGGTTAGTTTGGACTATCATGCTGGGGTCCACAGTGATATCTTTTCATGAGACCCATAAATAAGAGTTTTTGTAATCTAAGACTAGACAAATCTTTTAGAGCAGTGTATCACATTATCGTGCTAGAAGAAGGGCCCCTGCCACCAGAAATATGACAGGTCCATCCTGCAAGTTTCAGATGCCCAAGGTCATTCTCAGTCTGGTCGGATGTTTGTTATATAATTTATAATAAGTACTCCTCCAAACATGAAAGTTTAACATAGGTGATGGTGTTTAAGAATTAGATATGCATGTTACTAAACCCTGCTTTAGTAACTCATCTTATTCAAAATCAAGCTGTTCTTCTCCCCTCCTGATATCATAAACAGTATTAATATAGTAGATTATAGATAGTATATATACTATCTATAATCTACATTTATAGAGAATCTCTAACCCCCCCCCCATGTGGCCTTTTCTTACCATCAAAATCAAGCTTTCCATCTTTGTTTGTGTCTGCTTCCCCGAACATCTCATCGATATCTTCTTCCACCACTGGCTCTCCAGTGAGATGAAGAACATCTCCAAACTCCTCTCTGTCAATGAAACCATCTCCGTTCCTGCAGATCAAAAAATCTGTGATTAATTTACTGTGGGCAACATACATCTCAGGATATCAGTTCAAAATATATGATCAGTCCTCATTTAAGAAGCCACAACTGTGGTCTGTTGGCTACAGGTATCATGTGGGGACTATATTAGTGGGGACTGTTTTGGGCTCAGCAAAGCTATTTATCAATGCATTCAGCAAATACAACACTTTGATTCAAGCCCTCCAAATATCTTATATTCCACATCTTACTGCATGCCTAGTTTGTCTTTTTATGTTCAGCAGGTGGTTGTACACCAGGTTTGTCACAGCAATTCATTGTTAAAAGAGAGAGCTGCTTGCAGAAGTTGGAAATATTAATAAATTATATTCAATGGCAGTAGCCTGTCTCATTTAACAAGTTGTTTAATCAGTCAACTCTTGTGGTATTGGTCAAAACTTCATAGCAGCACTGCATTTGGTGTCTAGGCTGAGAAGTGATGGCTTGAATTCTTAAACCTCCTGTGAAAACCTACACGTTGATATCAGGGAGGTTGGTGGGGCTGAAAGTGTGCAGCACGGGTGCAGAGCCGTGGTGGCGGAGGCAGAGACAGGCAATCTTGCAGCTTAAACAGAATACTTCTGGCTATGTATGTCAGTTGACTGTAGGAACGAAGCATGGCAACTGTGAACTAGTGCAGTTAGAGAAGCCTGTGAAGATGAGCTCACATACATCACTCCATTAGTTTACTGTGGATATAACAGTACACATGTGTTCAGGTTTAAAGCAGCTTCAATCTATTTCTAATACATGAAATGCATCAAAATGCATCCTAAATGGGAAAATAAAAAAGTGGCAAGCCAGTGACACAGAATTTACAACACAGAAACTGTCAGTCTCGCTGCTGATGGTCTTTTTGCTTTTGCAGATCATAAAAAAAATGTCAGTAAATTCCAGTTTGTTTCATAACTAGATTCCATTCCTCAAAGGAGACTTAAAAATGACATGTCACACCTCCACCCTAAGTGGAAGAGAAAAAGAGTGAGTGGCGGAGCCCTCCTTTAGATATATACAAACTCCTCTTACAAAGCTACAAAAGTTGGTCTGGATTGAGTTTTTTGGTTGCCTCAAAATGCGTATTGTGGGTGAAAAATAAGCCTACCACCTCATTGCTCTTACTCCAGCCGATGTCTATTCTATTATTAGTGCTGTGATATGAAACCATGGTGACAAAAAGTTACATGTGTTGTTTTCTCTGGAGACAAGGATGTTTGTTCTGTAGTTCGCTTCTGTATTTTTAGCCTTCATCGTCATGACAGATGCATTATTCAGCTGTGAGTGAAACTACATACACAAGTCCAAGTGAGTGTTGTCACTGCGTGTCTGCTGCCCTCTAGTGGCGTAAAAACAGCTGTGAAGGTTTACGCACAAGTGCCCCCTTGGTGTAACAGAACTTCTGAACATGACGAGATTTTTTCCCCTATCTTCAACTTGGTATTTGTAAAACAAGACTCAAAGAAAGTGAGAATGAATCACACAAACTGTTAAGGTTTTCAGTGCCCATCATATCTGTTGATTTTTTTTCTAAGTCATCTCTAACATAAAAACTGAAGTGATTCATTCAGTCAAATTCTGATGGATATCCTATAAAAACTATTGTGTCAGGTGAAATTTATAAACACTGTTATCTAAATGGACCTACATATGAATATTGATTATGAGGCTTTATGATTCTTGTGTCTTACTTGTCAAAAATACGGAAGCACTCTGAGAGCTCTTCTTCACTCTTTCCAGCCTGGTCCTCCTTTAACTGTTGCACCATCATGACCAAGAACTCCTCAAAGTCAATGGTACCGCTGCCTGAAGAGGGTGGAGGAGACAAAGTGAGGATGAAGATGGTGAGACAAAAGCAAGAAAATAGAGGCAGATCTACCTTATATAGTTATGGCATAAACATTATGGCAAGAACAGGGCACTGATGAATGAGCATCAACTGCTTACTAAAAGAACACCTAATAACCCTTTACAGAACCAGGGAATGATGATTTGATTTCACTTCATATAACTGTGCATTAAGATCTTATGTCTTTTATTTCATTTTTCATTTTATTCCTGCTGTTTTCTTACCGTCCTCATCCACCTCCTCAATGATGGCATCCAGCTCCTCTCTGGATGGGTTCTGACCCAACATCCTCATCACGGTACCCAACTCCTTGGTGCTGATGTCACCGCCACCATCTGTGTCGAACATGTCGAAGGCGGCTTTGAACTCTAGACCAGAGGAGGAAATGAATACATGAAAAATAAACACAAGCAGGCCAGGACTGAATTGAAAATACAGTATAAAAATGAGAAGGACAAAAAACAGTGGAAAGTTAAGAGAAAAATCAGAGTTTGAACCTGACCTGCAATCATCTCCTCCGTAAGGAAGGAGCGGGCGTCACTTTGGGCGTCAGTGGGCTTTAGAAAAGGGGAAAAAAGGAGGCAAAAGTGAAAAAGGGTAGAGGTAGACAGACAGGAAACCCTGTTATTCCCACCATATGTATTCACCTGTATCTACAGAGTAATACTTTAAACAGTGCCAAGAGTTGAGCAGGAGGATACTAACATCTTTACCACTTACACAGTCATGCTTTCATATTTGGAGAGTGCTGTACAAGATACATTTGCACATAAGCTTTTTTTTTTTTTTTCTTTAAAGAAAGCAACATATTCATACTATGTATTTACGTATACAATGAAGGTGATCATCACTTTGATGTTGTGTAACAAAATAGCAAAATTTTATAATTTTATAAGACACACCAGTGAGAAACACAGTTTAAGGAGGTCTAAAGCCCACTTACTTTGGGCACTAACATAGGGTTAAAACTTGTATTTTTCAATTTTTCTTCTGTGTGAGAAACATACAAACATGCTCCTCCTCCAGCAGCATGTTAAATCTTTACCCATAGGTAAGCCCTGCCTCTCTACTGAGCCAAAGAAGACAGAAACCCAAGGCCTGGAACAGAGCCAGTGTAAACCAAGTGACAGCCAAAGACTGGAAATAGATTTAAATTAGGATAAAAGTTTTTTTTTTTTTTTTTTTTTAAATGTACAGTGCATGGTACAACACAGCATTTAGCAAAGACAGGTGAAAGAAAATGCAATATAATATTCATAAGTACATTTCAACTACTGTATAATACATTTTCTATAAAAATAATAATAGACTAAACCTTTCATAACCACAGGGGAGATGTTCCACAGAGACGACTATCTTGCAATGCCATGTTTCTTCACTAATAGTCCCACTGGTGTTTTTAAGCCCATTGTCAATGGTCCCCAGTGGAACTATTTATTTAAAGGCAATTTTGGTGCCCTCCTGTGGACAAATCAGTTTTTGCATATATTGCTCTCCACATGGTGACACTATCTTCTGACCGAAATCTTGTCATGCTGACTTTGACGGTCAGATGTGTCATTAATTATAAATATTTTATGAAAGAACAGGACTATTTTCTTCAGCAACTCACCTGACACTGTGCTCTCTCACCAGTTTGGGGAATTAAAATTTTATTGTAAAAATCATCTGTCTTGCCACTGAAAGTCTTGTTTGATCTATATATCACAAAAAAAACATAAATATAAATTCCAGTCTATTTCATTGGTCTCAAAAATTCCTTGCAGGAGCTTTAAATCTAACTTTTGGTCCACTGAGTGCCTGACCGTCAATCAAGTCAGTCATGCCCTAGATTACGCTAAATTCACAATCCTTCAAAACTAATGAGTTTAAAAAATAATAATAATAATTCTGGTCCTGTGCAGGCAGAACATTTCCAACCAAGTTCCTAATAATTTTTTTGGTTTTTTGAAAGCTCAATCCTGTGCGCAAACAGAGACATTCACACCACAGTTGTTTTTTTTGGGGGCAGACTGTAAACATGTTTATTTTTGGCTGTAAAGATGGGCTATATAGAATAGATCAATATGTGGTTTTGGGGGCTTTTGGAGACAGTCTCAAGCCTAAATAGCTTGGTCATCAAGTGGGCATGGCCACACTTGATGACCCCCTGGATCTGCCCCTGGGTACAAGTTTGCTGCTGTACTCAAAAACAGTCCAACAGGATGCCTGGAGGCAGTAGTTTCTTTTTGAATGTAATTTTCTTTCAAGATAAAGTTTAATCCAACCTTACTTCATCTAATGAGGCACAAAAGTTTGAAACAGTTTATCTTATGTTTGCTACAGGTCTCTGATAGGAACTTATCATATTATTGCTGACAAGAGTTATCAAAGCATTGAGGCAGAAAAAAGTTCTTAATATATAGTGCATAACCTTTCTCTTCTTTTACCCTTTTCTATTTGAAAAGACACAGAGTCAGTCTTATAACACTCGGGAAGTCTTGCTTTTGTTCCACTCACTGGTTGACTTTAAAGCTATTTTTAAGATGAGACTTGAGAGAGGATTTGACAGGGATTTTCTCAAGGTTAATTTCCAAACTTAGGACATTCAGGAAAGGCGGAATGTCGTCTCACTTTACTCAGCTGTGAGCTTTCTATCTTTAGTGTCGCTCCCTCTAATCTAAATATCAATCTGATAAAGTTCAGTCAGTAAACGATGGACCACAAAAGCAGACAAAGTCTCGTCAGGATTTCAAGGAACAGCCAAAGGAACTAAAGTCTGTTAGCATCAAAAACACAAAGACACAAACTGCAGAAGTATTATCTGCCCCGCCAAAAAATTCACAGACTCAAGAACTCCAAGAAATAAGACACCACTCATAAAAAAATCCATTAGGTAATCCGGCTCTGCTGCAGATGGGAATTACTGGGAGACAGAGAGTGAGACGGGAGAAGTTTGAATCTGCTTCAGATCATAAAATATCCATCTTCTGCCATCCTCTCAAGAAAACAACTCGGCAAAGATGATTTCAAACTACTTTCCCTTCTCCTTGTTGTTTCCTTTCGTATCCTGTTTTCAGTTTCTTACCATGTTGGCTGGCTGTGCTGAACAACAGACACCAGGAAAAACAACAGACGTCCAGGAAAGAAAGTATCCCTGCAACAAAGTCCAGGTAGCACTGGCTCCACTCTCCTCATAAGTACCCTCTCATCCCACAGGGGTTTTACAGAAAATGACTGGGATAGGGCAACAGGCAGCCAATCAAATCAAACTTCAGTGTGCGCCCTCTCACAATGTCCTGATGGACATCCCCTTGTCTGGCACTCTCTCCAATCAGCCATATTTAGAGAACAGACGGGCTCAGTGACATTTATCAGAAAAAAAGAAAACACACAGGAAAGGCACGGGGCAGCTGGAGGTTATTTTGGCTGAGGATCAACTGGGTCTTTCAGTGGAGATGGACACATGATTTTATGAACTGGACAAGAACCAGAGCCTATGCACGCTCACTCACACACAACAGACGCGCAAATACACACGCTCAGATTAACACCTCGAAGTATGCTCTGATTCTGTATGCCATTCACAGTGTCCATTAGCCATCCATCTGCCTGTCTCCATGCCCTCATTGCAGCTGACTTATCCTTGCACTTATGACATCTGTAACTTAAGAGGTGTGCAAATACGCCTGTGATCTCACACAGCTGTGTCCCACCTTTAACCATTTTTTCACTCCTGCAACAAGTAAACAAACAAAACAAACTCATAAAGCTACAAAGTGCTGACCAAGGATCAGTAAGTCAGTCATTTTGATGCTGAACGGGGAGGTCAAGTGAAGCCTCACCTCATGGGTCTTATCCCCAAGTGAATTAACAACTCTGCAAACTCTAAATTACGTGTTAACCATTGATGACAAAAATGACTTTTTCATGAAGCTTGATTGATGGATTTAACTCATTACTTTCTAAGGACACAGAGATGATGGTTGCCATACTGGAAATGCTGAATCCAAAAAACAGTTCATTTTGCTCCTCTTATGAAAAGATGTTAACAGTGTGATCATCACAACCCTCACACTTAGTGTGGGAACAGATGTCACAAAGTACATCTGCAAGAGGACATCACTCAAATTCAGAAATAACCCCAATAAGGAGCAATAAGAGTCAATATTAGAAAATCAAATATTACCAAAGTATTTACACCCACTCTGGTGAGAACACAAATCACATTACTAAAGTTATCAGCAATTTGTTGAGCAGTTTTTGAGACATACATTGCAAGCAAAGCAGAAAACACCAGTGTTGTTACAAAACAAATATACTTCCAATGTTTTTCCCTGCAGGACATAGTGTCAGCTGATAAGACACGTTTCTTGTGATATTTTAGCAGCAAGCCTCTGCAGTCTGTTGGGAATCTATTTATGACCTGTCGCATTGGCAACAACAGCTCATAACTTTGGACAGGCGTCCTATGATGAGATCAAAACACATGCACATAATATTCAGTCAATATGAGACAGCACTCATAATAAACAGGCAACGAAGGAAGGCGATAAAACCGAAATGATACGAAAGTTGAGAGCGTGTAAATGAAAAAAAAAAACAACAAAAACATTTAAACAGTTTATCCCTGCACATCTGAGTGACACAAATTACACGTATCTCTTCTGATGTTACAGTTTCAGAGCGACATTACTTTCATGTACTACCCCGGGCTGCTACAGTGTGACCTGTTGACACAGTGCTAAGGTTTTTACATACAACTACCTGTTTTTATCAAGACAGAGTCTTGTTAAAGTGTTATTAAGTTAAGGGGAAAACTGCCAACATGTAGCCATCAAAATAACTCTGTAATATTCATGGTCATTGTTAAAGGAAAATAAATGAGAGATTAACATCCAAGGTTTCCTTTCACCACAAATCTACAATATTAAGGAGGTATTTGTACAGAAACGTAACTATGGAACTCAAGCATCGTAGCATGATGATAAACTTGACCAAATATGCTTTTTATGCTATAAACTTTATCAGAGTATATGTCTCAGCTGTCTCAGTAACTTTCCCTTTGTCAAATTTTTTTTACTTCACAAGATTTAAAGCCAGGCCAAGTTCTGTAGATGCTTCACATGTGAAAAAAACAGGTGCCCCATCCATCCTTTGATTTTAAACATACAAAACCTAATTCTAATGAAGTTGGGAAGATGTGTAAATCATAAATAAAAACAGAATACGGTGATTTGCAAATCCTTTTCAACCTATATTCAATTTAATATACTACAAAGACAAGATATTTAATGTTCAAACTGATAAACTTTATTGTTTCTTTGCAAATAATAATTAACTTTAGAATTTGATGGCATCAACACTTGACAAAGAAGTTGGGAAAGGTGGCAAAAAATACTGAGAAATTTGAGGAATGCTCATCAAACACCTATTTGGAACATCCCACAGGTGAGCAGGCTAATTGGGAACAGGTGGGTGCCATGACTGGGTATAAAAGCAGCTTCCCCAAAAATTCTCAGTCATTCACAAGCAAGGATGGGGCGAGGTTCACCACTTTGTGAACAACTGCGTGAGCAAATAGTCGAACAGTTTAAGAACAATGTTTCTCAAAGTACAATTGCAAGGAATTTAGGGATTTCAACATCTACGGTTCATAATATCATCAAAAGGTTCAGAGAATCTGGAGAAATCACTGCATGTAAGCGGCACGGCCGGAAACCAACATTGAATGCACATGACCTTCGAATCTCAGGCGGCAATGTGTCAAAAACTGATGCAAAGTGGAAAAGTGTTCTGTGGTCTGATGAGTCCACATTTCAAATTGTTTTTTGAAATAGTGGACGTCGTGTCCTCCGGGCCAAAGAGGAAAAGAACCATCCAGACTGTTATCGACGCAAAGTTCAAAAGCCAGCATCTGTGATGGTATGGGTGTGCATAGGTGCCCATGGCATGGGTAACTTACACATCTGTGAAGGCAACATTAATGCTGAAAGGTACATACAGGTTTTGGAGCAACATATGCTGCCATCCAAGCAACGTCTTTTTCATGGACGGCATTCCTGCTTATTTCAGCAAGACAATGCCAAGCCACATTCTGCACATGTTACAACAGCATGGCTTCGTAGTAAAAGAGTTCAGGTACTTGACTGGCCTGCCTGCAGTCCAGACCTGTCTCCCATTGAAAATGTGTGGCGCATTATGAAGCATAAAAAACAACAACGGAGACCCCGGACTGTTGAACAGCTGAAGCTGTACATCAAGCAAGAATGGGAAAGAATTCCACCTTCAAAGCTTCAACAATTAGTCTCCTCAGTTCCCAAACATTTATTGAGTGTTGTTAAAAGGAGAGGTGATGTAACACAGTGGTAAACATGCCCCTGTCCCAACTACTTTGGCATGTGTTGCAGCCATAAAATTCTAAGTGAAATATTATTTGCAAAAAATAAAAATAAATAAATATAAATAAGTTTATGAGTTTGAACATTAAATATCTTGTCTTTGTAGTGTATTCAATTGAATATAGGTTGAAAAAGATTTGCAAATCATTGTATTCTGTTTTTATTTATGTTTATCACAGTTTCCCAACTTCAATAGAATTGGGTTTTGTACATGACCAACAACCCTTTACTTCCACGTGGATGATAACACTGTAAGATTTGTACTTAGTTGACTATTTTGTTGAAATTCTGGATTTGGCATACATACTCTGGATTTACTGTGTGGTGGTTTGTCTGCTTGTTGAGGAAATATTGTTGTCTTCCCCATACTTACACCACCCAAAACATGAAATTAGCCCACACTTCCAGTACAAAAAACCCTGGTAAATTGGATACACTGATATTAGTAGGACAGAAATTAGTTTCTATCTTCTACTCCTATTTTCATTTTGTGCTTAAAATAATGTGTTAATTACCAAAAGTTTGGATCACTTTAACGTCACAAAATCTGGCTGGTTGAAGACAAATTGAGATGAATGTGAGTATGTGAAAATCAAAACCTGAAGTTTTTATATCTAAAGTAGGCTGTAGCAAAACTGCATGGATTTAGCACAAACCCATTGTATATTGTGGAGATAAAACTATCTTAACAAAAACGTATAAGTTAACTAAATGAACTGCAAGCGGTTTTCTCAAAACTTCAGGGCTTACAGTCAACAGAGGGTGCCCCAGTAGACAAAGCATTCTTTGCTTAACTTACCATTTTCTTACTTAACTAGCATAAAATAACTCTAAAAACTCGAATCCTGTTAACTTTTGACAGCTGTATATTATTATTATTGTTATTATTATTATTACATAAAAATTATTGTAAATATCTAATGTGGAACCTGTGAAGACAGAGCTGTTTCTTTCGCTGATGGCTCACACCTACCCACTCACACTGGTCTCAAGTACTAAAATTGTCTATATAAAAATCCTCAGTCTTGTCACTGATGGTTAAGTTTGCTTTTGTATGTCATAAAATGGCATCATGATGAATTCTGGTCTGTTTCATCGACAAAAAAGAAATCCTCACAGAAGCTTTCAGGTCACCTCAAAACTCAAAAATCTTGAGCAGGAAGTTGCCTTGAAACTTTGCTAACCTTTTCAGTTTTATAGTGCTGGTATTTGCATTGGTCTTACAGCACCATAATGAATGCAGATCGCAGCAACACTTCAAGACTTTGCAATAGAAGGAATCCAATGAAATTTGTAGAAATACAGTGTAGCTCTACATTTGTACGAAATCATACTTAAGAATTTAACCATCTGAATATTGCAGCTGCTACAATGTATTCAAGTATGACAGAAACTGCTAAAAATGTAATGTCTTTGCAAATTAAATAAAAATACACTTTAGATTTTTAGGTTCAGGAGAAGTTTTAAGCCCCCTTTCTTTGTGCACATCCTTTTTTTTGTCATTTCCCTGATTCTTCCCCCCACCACCACAGTCAGAAGAGCACAGCTTGCATCTAACTCACTGATAACTTCTCTGCTGGTTAAAACTCCTCCTTTCATCACCCTTGTGCCATTTTTCATGTCCTGATCCCCACCATCTCCTCTTTCTATCTTAACCTCCTCTAACCCCTCCTGGTCATCTCCCCCTGCATATCCCTGAGGGCCGAAGTATGAGTTCAGCTTTCATGCCGTCCAACTTATGTCACCAGCTTCATCCAGTGCCTGTTCAGTGTCTGATTGACAGCACCAGCTGATGCTCTGCCCACCTCAAGATTTTCCAGAAGTCATCCTCCTCCACTCGGGTGAGAGAGAAAGGTTTGGAAGAGTAGGGTAGTTTAGTTTTCAGACACAGAGAACAACACCAAAAGAAACAGTTTTTTTTAATGAGTCGTTTATTTGCTGTTTGACTCCTTGTTTTTACACCTTCTTAAGCCTCTTTCTATTCCTGGACATTCTCCAGGGGACCAACTGAGCCCTCCAGACAAACACTCACTATATAAGGCTGGAGGTATGCCATCACTCCTCCCCCTTCATCCCCCTTTGACACCCATGTCACTTCTTAATGCTCTTTTCAACTAGTGCAGTGGACATATAGAAGGGTCCACATTATATGACAGCAACTGTTTTTATAACTACTGTTACTATAGCAACTGTGTTTAATTTAATAACTTTATCTTTACTTTATCGTTAAGTAAACTTGTCTTTCAAGTTACAGCACACTCCGTATCTGAGTGATGTTGTTCTGCTATAATATGGCATAAATTATAAATATAAAGATAATCTTTCAGAGTCTGGGGTTAAATGCAGCAAGATGTATTCACTGTCAGTCAAAATTAGCCTCTCCCCGTTAGCTACAGGTAGATTTTATGGTTTATATCCATCTATATTTATGGATCAGTGACATCACAAGCTTGTGTTTTTTAAATGCCTTTTTTGTATCTATAGTCCTTTAACATAACGTCACTCACACAGACCACACAAAATGAGCCTGATACATGATGGTTTTTTTGTTGTTGTTGTTGTTTTTTTTTGCAGAATTTTAAAATGTAAAAACATTTTTTACAAATCAAGCAGACAAGACGATTTTGCGCATCCCCTTAAAGAAAAACAAACAAACAAACAGACAAACAAAAAAAAAAACAAACAAAAAAACATAACAAAAACAGGCTCATTTACCAATAGAAAATAACACAGAGCGAAAGAAGAGTCACACCCGCTGGTAAATGAATATTTCAGGGTGTAAAGTGAGCAGCGTTTAGCTGTATTTTTCAGGACACCCACACAATCAATTGAAAATGTGCCATCTCAGTAGTGTGGTTAGTCACATGGATCTGCAGGTATTCAGACAAGATCCCAGCTGTCCATATTTCCCCATTCAGGAACTCCGCACTGCACACAGTATGAATGCTTTGGACTGATGCAAAAAAAAAAAAAAAAAAAACAGAGCGAGGGAACCTTTTCTGAAAAACAATAATGGTCGATAGTTTTGGAGGCGGTCTGCAAATGTAGTCGAGACATCATGACAGTGTCTTTCTCCTCTTTCCAGCATTAATGTTCTTTTTCATAGTATTGAATTCTCATGAAGAGACTGCTTCAAACTACAGGTGTGATTCTGAATGGCTTCAACTAGTGGCCAGTCATTTTAAATAAGTTTACTATGCTATCAAATTGTTTTTAGCTTCTGATAAAGAATTCTAAGTTGGTTAAAGTGGTGGTCAAAGCATCAGATACTCTTTAAAACCTCTTTTCTTTTAACTTCAAACTTTATCGTTGATATATCTGGCAAGCTTGACAGTGTTCAGGGTGTGTTTAGTTTGTAATGCTCTCCCACAAACTCTCAGCCCTTTATAAGTGCACTAAATTAACTTAACTGCACACATGCAGACTGTAATTAGCGGCTCATCAACTCAGTTGGTTGCACCTGATCTCAGTGCAGTGATCACAGAGAATGAGGTGATTATTGCCTGATGAACTTTAAACTTCTGGGGTAGTTATTGTGAAGTTCAGTGTTCACACATCAATTTCTTCTCAAACCGTGTGAAACAAGTGGGTGTAAGTGGATTTAATGTGTGACATTTGGTGACATCAAGTGGCACTTAACTGTCACAGGCCTCCAATTTACATACCTGTGTTTATGAATTTTGCACCCTCCAGTGGTGTCAAGTGTAAGTGCAGGATCATGTTGACTTGAAAATCTCAGAGCTGTTGAAGGTCGCCCCCCCCCCCCCCCCCCCCTTTTTTAATCTTAAATTAGAAGTTTATAATATTCATTAAAGCTTGCTTAATATATGTATAGATTATATAATTTATTATATATATTAAAAACATATTATCCGAGATGTTTTGTCGATTTTTGATTACACCTACACACTTCACTTCATTAATAGTGCTCCCTGCCACCTTCAAAGGGGCCCCAAGAGCATCTGAGCATTGATTTACCTGATTACTGAACATTAAAACAAAACACATGTACTTGAATAAAAGCTGTTTCTTGTATTCATGTGTTGTGTCAGATTAAAGGAGGGAGATGTTTTCCTTATATTGTGGTCAGGGCAAAGAGCTTTGCTGTTGGGATTAAATGTTTTGAATTCTGCAAACCCTGTAACATCTGTTGGCTTGTAGAGCTTGTGTGTAATAAAGTGGAAAAAATGGAAGTCCAAGAACCCTGTGCATAATAAAATAAAACTTGCAATATGTGGCAATTTGGTAATACAGCCTGTTTTACTAGATAATTAACTTGTTAAAATTGTGTTCTTGCAAAACAACATTATTAAATTATAAGAGAATAAAAAAAAACTTTTACCAATTCAGATTCCCTGATATTCTAAATATTGTTTTTACTTTAGGACCAGCAGAGGGCAACAGACTCAAAAGAAAGATTAAAATAGAGCTTAAAGTCAGACAGAAAGTCTGGCAGCAGTTTCTCCTCTGAACTCATTAAAAGTGATACCATACTATTTCTTATTTCTACCCTTGTAATGACCTGTGGGTTCATAGAGTGCCTTTAAGGAAATCTAATGAATGAAAAAGAAACAGTTCTTCAAATTGGACAGCTGTGTGACTTTGATGCAGCTTGAAACCCCCCCGGTGTTCCTCTGCTGCAGCTACTGGTGGCCGTGGCCTCAGACAGCAGGTCGAAAAGTCAGACAAAACAGAACCACACTTCTGAGGGATGACTCCAGCAGAGGAGTCAAAGTTCATTTACCACAGTCAGATAAAGAGACTGTTGATCCTGTATTGTAACATGAGAAGAAACATTGACTGAAACTACCTCCAGATAAGATCTGGGTCTTCTGGTGCTGAGAAGTGTTTCTCTTTGTTTGCCCATTCGCTAAAAATATTAATAATTTCTACATTTAGGCCACTTTTTGAAACTATTTGTTTCATATCAGGCTGATCATTAACGGGTGCTGGGTTTGAAAAGTATTGCATGAACTCTATTTCCCCTGAAACTTGAAACCTAATGGGCAGTATGTAAAGGTCACAATCAGACAGGCAATTTATAGGAACGCAAATAGTTAATAAATTCATCAGATAATTACAAAGTCTATCAATGAAAAGGATTCATTGGGTTCTAAGCAGGATACAGAATAAACAAAGTGAAGACAGTTCATTATGTAAAGGTGTTTTTTTATAACTATTAATGCACAAGGACAAAACACTGTTATGTTACAGATTACAGAGAGAAACAGCTGTTAAAGCTGATGGACAGCTGATCTGGTTTCAATCAGCTGATGCCATCATCACAAACAATTAAGAGACTCTACACAAGCATAAAACACCAGAACAGAAGACACTGGTGAAAGTAATGATGGAGCAAAAAGGAGGGAAATGCTTGAAGTAAAGTGAACTGGATCCATAACATGCAACTTGACACAACAAATACTCTGACCTTTCTGTATTAGTGTACTGCTGTTCTGTTGTTTTCCCAATGACTTATCCAAACATCTGAAATTCATTGTCAGTGATCCAGTCCTCTCTTTTACAGCAACATCTTGTGTGTTTTTGATTTAATAAAATGTCACACACTGCTGTTGGCTTGATAAACAATGCTATTATCCATGTTTTAGATGGATATCTTTTATCCTATTACAGCCCTCCTCTGGGGGTCAGGGAACCCTGCAGGAGACAGCAGAAATGACAGTTGGCTTGGGTCACTGAGTCGTGGCTTTGTACCACCATGATTCAGGATGCAAAGCAAATTACCGCTGCACTGTTGTCTTTTCTGTGTCTCTCCGGGGTCAATCATCAGCATTTTTCTCAATTTAAACTACAATTACAATTATTTTGCCAACATTTAAAGTGGAATTTTTTAAACAATCAGCTTTACTTACTTATGGACCATGCACTTTTGTCCATCGAAGCCCCTCTTTTGCTGACTTTGGACCCACTCTCAAACAAGAGCTTAAAGGTTCCTCTTAATGGGATTTTGGGAGCTGAACAGTTCATAGTTCCTGTGGTGGGGAATTAACAGTCAATAAACAAGGAGGGTTTCTATACAGCTCTGGGAACAATCAGATGTGGCAGTCACGAGTTCAGGAGCTAAAGGAATTGATTATCAGTTTAAAATAAATGTTTGGATAATCCGGTCGATACCACCTGCAGAACAAACTGACTGGACAATCTCACGGCTGGGATGCTGACGGGCACTAAGCCTGTCAGAGATTGAAGCCGTATGATGCTGTGAAATATTGTGCTGTGTGATATATCACTGCTCATGTCTTTTAAAACAGAGAGGATTAAGAGTTATTCATGACCAGTTTATCTAGGAAGAGAACTTTAGACTGACTTGTTTTTCTGCAGATTGTCCTGATCATGAGCTACAACCTAAACCAGGAGAGAAGAATTGTTTTTTTTAATCAAGTGTCTTAGATTACTCACAAAACAACCCATAAAATTCCCTCCTATCTTTTTTTCCTCCCATAAAGTGGAGGGAGATCAATCCTGGATTAGACTGTGGTCTTTATCTTGAATTAAATGGAACTTCAGTGAACAAACTTTACAAATGAAACCACAAAAAAGACATTACTCTGGTTCTTGTCATTCCTTCTTACAGGTTTCTCAATTTCTCTGTCATCTGTTTCTGTCTTTCCTCCTACTTCATTAATGAGGTAACTTCCCCTCTTTTTCCTATTAGCTATATTCAGCCTTACACACGCATCCTTTCCGGTACTTTCTGGTTATCGCTTTTCTTTATCTTATCATCTGGATCCAAATATTTAGTCTGGATATTAAGATTTCGAGCACCATCTCATATCTAATCTCTGATAGCCATTAACAGCTGGAAGCAACTTCTCTGTAGTCCTGAAGAATGGAATGGGAAAAGGGACCAAATTCATCCTCCAACCCCTTTCACACTTTTCCCATCCAATTTTCCTTTTCTCAATTACTTTCTCTAAATTACACAGTAAAATCCCATCTTTATGTTTCAAGCAGACCTGAAAGACTGTACGTTAAAATAGGGTCCGGATAAATAACCTCATCTGTCCATACTTGGACTTTCCTCTGAAAGTAAACCTAAAATATACAAACTCAACTCATGCTCACACGTTTGTGAAGGTTACAGACTAACACAGAGGACTCCAGGATTACAAAGAGTTACCAAGTTATGTGTGTTATGGGAGCAGAAATTGGATGTATGGCATCTGAGTCCAGCACTTCAGGACATTTGAAATAGTTTGAAGAACAAATCAGGAGGGATTCTAATAAGCTAAATACTTGCCTGATGTCAGAGGAGCAGCTTTTTGAGAGTACGGAAGGATTTCCTTTTCGTGTGTTTTTTTTCAGTGTTTCAGTGTTTCAGCAGCTGGGGTGCTGCATGTGTTGTTTGTAAAACGGAATCCTTTGATAGTGTTTTTTTTTTTCAAATCATATCTTTATTGACTTTATTGACTTCATTTGACAATAAACATACATTTTTGGTAATGTAACTCTGTATTACAAAAGTCATTCGTTTTTCATTTGTTTCGCCTGTAGTATGGCAGAATCGTTAAACTTGTGCTCTTTGGTTCTCAAATTAAGATCAGTTGGGTACATGTGTAATAAAATCATCTTGGAATTTATTGGAATGTCAATTAACAAAATACCCTTAGTTTTGTCAATTACCTCCTTCAAGAAACCCCTAACCTTGTCACACTTCCAAATACAATGTATCAGGGTTCCTTGGGCATTGTTACATTTAAAACATTTATCAGGTATGTTGCTGTTTTATTTACTCAATTTCACAGGGGTTATATAAGTCTGCATTAACAAGTTGTACTGAAGTAATTCTAATTTAGTGTTAGCTGTTTAAGTCTGGGATTTCTCACAGGCTGTGTACCAACTATCCTCTGGGATGTTCTCCTTCAAGTCTATCCTCCATGTGATGCCATGGAGAATGTCATGTGATGCAGAATAATCTTCAAAAGACATAAAAACCTCCTCCTTGTAGAGGTTAGAAATTTTATATATCCCTTTTTTAGTCCATTGCTGAAATCCAGCATCTCGTTTGCCTGGTTTAAATAAAACATTTCCACAAATTGGACTAAACTGAGATAGAGAGTTAGATGTATTCATGACTTTTTAAACCTCATACCAAATGTTAATCATAGTAAGTATAATAGAGTGGGAAGTATGTTCTCTTAGGTATTTTATCTCCGCTGAATACAGATATAGTTTTAATGGCAGCTTTATTGAGAAGGACTCTATATCCATACATGGTGAAGGATCTCCAGTAGAGAAATAGTTATACACTATACATTATAGTTCTTAGCTGTGCAACCAGATAATACCAGTAAAGGTTTGGGCACTTTAAACCCCCTGTATCAAATGGAAGATACAACATAGAGGGCTCGATTTTTGTGTACGCCGGTGAGGCGGCGGAGGGCGTGTCATTTACGCACAGATGGTTCTGATTTTAATGCCATTTATGGAGTCTATGTTGTGATCTGTGCGCACAACCCACCTTTGTCACGTGAGGTTTGAATACATGCAACTTTATGTGAGTGTCTTTATTTGTGGAAAGGGTGTTTGTCTTACCAGTGGGTCCAACATTACACACACCAAATCCATCTGTGCTCATATGAGAGAGTGTGGAGGACGCCCAATGCAGCGCTTACAGTGACACTGGTTGAGGAGCTGCCTTCTGTCACCATCGTGTGGCATTGTTGTCTTCAGACATCTCTTGATCTTTTTGACTACTTCATGAAAATTGTAATACGCCTCGCTGGTGGCGGATTTAAAGGCAAGGAGAGGAGCTTATGTGATTGGTGAAAACAGGTCTTGGCTGTGTTAAACCCACCACACGCCCTCTCTTCTTCCTCGCTACGACTTACGCCGCTCAACAAATGTCGCTGTAAACACTGCAGAGGGCGTCCTCCACACTCTCTCATATGAGCACAGATGGATTTGGTGTGCGTAATGTTGGACCCACTGGTAAGACAAACACTCTTTTCCATAAATTAAGACACTCACATAAAGTTGCATATATTCAAACCTCATGTGACAAAGGTGGGTTGAGGGCAGAGATCACAACATAAACTCCAAAAATGGCATTGAAATTGGAACCATCTGTGCGTAAAGGACGCATCACGCTCTGTGGCCTGACTCTTTCTTTCATAGATGTTGGCATATAAAATAAATTTGGCTCACAAAACTGAATATCATAATATTCATATGTAGGCTTAAAGTAAATAACTCATCTGATCACGAAACAAATCATCTGTTCAGCCGCTGCAGCAGCAGCTGCAGCAGGACGGAGAGAGGACACGGAGACATGTCCAAGTCGAGCTGCACGAGAAATAAGAGGAAGAAAGAAAAGGAGGGAGACAAATTACATATCTTGTTCACTTCATCATGTGTGTTTATTTACTAGATAAGTAATTAATTTAATGCGGTTTCAGCTGTGTTGATTCGGTCAGGTTGTGTGTCCAAACGCGCTCATCAGATCACATATAGATCAGAATGTATCTATATAGATCTAAATGTATGTGCTGACTCAGATTAATAGTTGTTGATGATTATTTATTGCCCTGAAATGTGCCTGACACTGTGGAAACCTGCCTGTGAGGCATCGGTGACGTATACCCATACGCCCCTGGTTTACCAAAATACCACTAGACCAGCTGCCCTCCGCCTGCGCGGGAAGCTGACCAGCTTTGAATCGGCGAACTTTCGGCGCACTTTACATGCCACTGGCGAGCACGAAAATTTCACTGCACCCGCTGATTCTGTCGACACCTCCCCCTGCCACGCCACCACGCCCAGCTTGGCGTATCTCGGTTCGCCTCCGTGCACCTCAGTCCACGAAAATACCAAACTGGCTGTACGCTGGGCTCCGCCAGACGAAAATACAACTGTGTCTGCCACCCTCTGCTGCCTCACCGGCGAAAATAGAGCCCTAGGTGTGTGAGTAGTCATAGATGTCTTCTACTCATGTACATTAAGCACTGCCAGAAATTGTGGGTCGGTCAGTGTATTGTCATAACATTTGGAAATCACAATGAATGGAATCTTGTTTTGAGAACTGGAAGTCCTAATGGTGTTCTAGCTTGTTCGTGATCGATACCATCTTATTTTGAAAAGTGAAAGTCTTAATGCTGTCTGCTTGCTTGTTTGTTTGAATGCATTTAACGTAAAGGTTAGAATACGTGGGTACGCTAATTTTAGTGTCCATGGGAAAATGAATATCTGCTGGCTTGACCGCAGTCGGATGCTGACATTTGGAAATTCAAAACTCAGGGTATCTATGTCCACATGCAAATGCAAAACTGTAATTTTCCAAAACCTTCACTTTGGCCGGAATTTTTTCAAAAGCACTGTTTTTAAAAATGTAATCCTGTGGTGTCGTGTGGATGGCAGGCCAAAACAAATAAAAATGTATTCATTTTAGCAAATACCTGTCAAAGTGTAGACAAGGCCTTACTTTAAAAATGCTGATTATAAATTGGAGGCCTGTGTGGGAATCTGCACAGACAGGGCTCTTGCAATGGCCAGGAGATGGGGAGACAAGTTACATCCACAGACAGTCCAAGGAAGCACCAAAAGCAGGAAAATCTATTTAATGGATGTATGGGAAACACTGAACAGTTATACATTAACCACAACTACAGTCAATCAACTATAAAATCATACTGCACCACAGTGGCAGTCAAATAGAAACTTGAAGAGGCTCATAAAAGCACAAACAATTTCATCACATGGCAGATCAGTCCACCTTAAGTGGTATTACAACAACACTTCAGCAGGGTTTACCAACTTCGAATACTTTAATGTAGTTTTTCTATCCGTCACTTTTTTTTGCTCTCTAGCAGTCATTTATGTTTGTGCTCTGCTGTCAAATCATGGGATCCTATAAAGGTCTAATCTTAAGTTTATTGTTGTAAATGTCCATATCTGAAAACTAGTTGCAGTTAAAAATATCTCTTTTGCTCCTTTATTTTTGCAAAGAAATAAAATGTTTTTGAAAAAGTCTTCTCGAGACCATAGTCTCCGGAATTAAACTTATCTTGTGCAAACACAACACTTTCAGTAGAGTATGGAATAAATAGTAGAGTATGGAATTTCTTAGTAATCTAAGAAAATGTGAGTATTCACCGGTCAAAGTGTTGTCTTTTTAAGAGAAATAGATTATTTTCTCAGATATTTTTCTTGGCCTTATAAAGAGACTAAAATTAAACAAATGTAGTGGCATTGATTTCTACCAGGTCTTTTTTTTTTTTTTTTTGTCAGTCGTCAGTCATTTGTGTGTTTGTATGTGCACCTTACAAGTAGCAATGCATGACAGAGTGAGATTAAAGAGCTTCTACTGTACATTCCTGCATTAAGTAAGTAATATGTGGATGTGATTATTTGCAGCCTGTCTTGTCTTAGGGTTCTCTTGCTATATAACACACTTTGCTTACTAACACTGTCACTTTTTCATTATAAGAATCTTCTCCAAAGTTTATTTGATGTGTGACAAGTAACACATTTAATCCAAGGTTCAAATGTTTTATGAATCATTAACTCCTTCTGCAATAACTTCATAAATCTCCAAGAACTGTTGCTGGACTTTGATCAGATGATCCTCATAAACTTGGGTCAAAGTAACTAAAATGATGTCCTTGTTTTCAGGGTAACTCTGCTCGTGATGGTGACTTTTTGGCAGAACTTAAAGACTTTAAACATGAGTCCTCTTTGCTCATGTCGGATTTTAGAGCAGTGTTAGTGTATTTAAATTGAGATGCCTATCATAGTCTGGTTATGCAGACCGTGACATAAGTCATTATGTGAAGAGGTTGTCCTAAATGCCTAGATATGCTCTGAAGAAGACGAGTTGAGTGTAGAGCTAGGTCTTTCTGTTGAAGAATAAGACAAGCAAAGAGACTCTGCCACAGCTTTGACCTGGTGGATCAAGAGAAGACGCTGGAAATAACATAATTCTGCTATGAAGGAATAAGAAACCTTGTGATCAAGACCTGCTGTGAAACAGAAAAAAAAGTCAAACTGGTTCTTGAGGCAATATGTCTACGGAACAGACTACGGCTGCGTCAAGTAATGGGTAAGGAAATGTCCTTTTTCATAACAGTATTTTCTTACCATACTCTAAAGTGATGTTAAATATTTTACTCTTAGTCTGTGAGGTGGCTGCAAGTAGATTCAGGAAAAGGAAGCTAAAAATACCGGTAAGAGTAGAGTGTAAGAGTTTTGCTGACTGAAGAGTGTAAGAGTTTTTTTTACATGGAAAAAAAAATAGGCTGAAATATATGTTGATACCCTTCTATGCCATACAAAAGTAAACAAGCCAATCAGTGACTAGATCATAATTTTTAATAATTGAAACAGGAGTAAAGAGGTAGGTGTTGGTTTAGTAGCTTAAGAGACATTCCTGTTTTTACATTTTCCAATTAAAGTATTCAGAATAAATGACAAGGTACTTTAGCTGTACAACAAACATTCACCAAAGAGTAATCTCGCCTAGGGCACTAACTTAGGTAGAGCCGGCCCTGACTGTGGGCCTGATCTACTAAGATCCAAAATAAGGGGCATTAAATTGAGTGTGAAAACACAAAATTGCACACGCTATTAGTGGGTGTTTTGCGGGTATTCAACTATCATTGCGTGTGTAATTGATAACAGGTGCAAAAGTGGTGCAGACCGCCCTCTTTAAATGATGATTTTGTTTGCACAATTAGCTGTCACCATGGAGAGTTTGTGAGAGCAGAGTGGTCGTTAACAGAAAATGAAGTTTGAAGTCATGGAGTTGCATATATCGTTTTGGGACACTGCATAAAAGGCAAGGCAGGCAAGGCAAGCTTATTTGTATAGCAATATTTCTACACAAGGCAACTCAAAGTGCTTTACAGATGCAAGAAAATATATTAGAAATCAAAAAAATGGAACAAAACAATTTAAAACCAATAAGACAAACAAATACATTTTTTTCATCTGTTTCGTGTTTGACCCAATTATTTATGATAACCGTCATTTACCTGAAAAACAAAATAAGTCATAAGCTTTTATACCTGGACCCTTGGAGACTCCGTCTTAAACACTTAACACCAGAAAAAACTACTCAGAGAGACACACAAACTTTAGTGGAGCGCTGGGATGGTCCAGATGCAGGAAAATTCAGTGTTACAAGGAGTTTTTCAGTCCAAGATATGGCATGGATCATTTTTGTGACTTGCTCCAAATCAGCCCTCAGGTCAACTAGCAGCTCAAAAATGGCTTTACTATTACTATTACTGTACTATTTTTTATTTTTGACAGTCCAGATATGTTAACAAGTGCACTGAAGACTCTGTCCCTCTGTCGTCTGTCACTGTACTTTTGCCTTCTTCTCCCCACAATGACAGTAGTGATTTGTGCGTAAAGCTGTGCCAGTTTGCATGTGCCTTTCAAACGTGCTACATACAGACGCCAATTAGCACCTGCAATCAGTTTCTGGGTTTAATAAATCATATTGTGGGTGCTAAATGATTCCATTTGCATCTTCTCCTCCCAGAATTTTGCGTGTTCTGATGATTTACATACATTCTGCATATTCATGAAGGCTAACACGCTAAATCGATTGTGCATGCTGTTTTGTGCATGTGACAGATGCAATGCCTGCTGCACCTGCTTAGTAGACTAGCTTTGTGTGTGCTTTTAAGTTTGCATGTGTTTTTGTACATGCAGACCTTTAGTAGATCAGGCCCTGTGTCATCACAAAGCCCAAAAATATTTTAGATTGTGTATTTTGGACCAATTTCAATTATCTAGGAAAGCCCTTTGAGATGCAGCATCTTGTTTTAGAGGGGGTATACAAAAGAACACAAAACATACATTGTGACGCCTGGATTTAGGATAAAGCCAATTTAAGATCCACTCCGATGAAAATCAAGTTTTTCGTGTTGTCTGGATGTTCATCTGGCATTTTTCTGATGCTATAGGACATATCATGAGAAAAATAAGTGAGAAACTGCATTTCTGAGTATTTCTGCAATTAAATCTCTGTGAATCTCTGGCAGACCCAAACGGCAGGCTCAGATACAGTGAGATTTAACAATAAGTAACAGTAACAATAAGGGCTCTATTTTCGTGCTTCGCCGGAGACGTGGTGCAGGTGCAGCATAAGTCAGGTCGCCGCGCTGACAAGGCGTTCCCAAGCACAATTTGGTATTTTGGTGAACGGCACAGCCGTTACAATTTTTGTGAAGTAGTCAAAGAGATCAAGAGATGTCTGAAGACAGTAATGCCATACGATGGCGACAGAAGGCAGCTCCTCAACAAGTGTCACTGTAAGCGCTGCATTGGGCGTCCTCCACACTCTCTCATATGAACACAGATGGATTTGGTGTGTGTAATGTTGGACCCACTGGTAAGACAAACACCCTTTTCTACAAATAAAGACACTCACATAAAGTTGCATATATTTAAACCTCACGTGACAAAGGTGGGTTGTGCACAGAGATCACAACATAAATTCCAATAACGGCATTAAAGTTGGAACCATCTATGCGGAAAGGACGCATCACGCTCTGTGGCCTGGCTCTTTCTTTCATAGATGTTGGCATATAAAATAAATTTGACTCACAAAACTGAATATAATAATATTCATATGTAACTTAAAGTAAATAACTCATCTGATCACTGAAACAAATCATCCGTTCTGCTGCTGCAGCAGCAACTGCAGCAGGACGGGGAGAGGACATGGAGACATGTCCAAGTCGAGCTGCACGAGAAATAAGAGGAAGAGGAAGAAAGAAAAGGAAGGAGATGAATTACATATCTTGTTAACTTCATCATGTGTGTCTATTTACTAGATATTTAATTTAATGTGGTTTCAGCTGTGTTGATTTGGTCAGGTTGTGTGTCCAAATGCATGCCAAACGTGCTCATCAGATCAGATATAGATCAGAATGTATCTATAGATCTAAATGTATGTGCTGACTCAGATTAATAGTTGTTGATGATTATTTATTGCATTGAAATGTGCCTGACACTGTGGAAACCTGCCGGTGAGGCTTCAGTGACGTATGCCGATATGCCGCCGATCTACCAAAATACCACTAGACCAGCTGTGCTCCGCCTGCGCTGAAAACTGACCAGGTTTGAATCGGTGAGCCTCCAGCGCACTTTATACACCACCGGCAAGCACGAAAATGTCACTGCACCAGCTGATTCTGTCAACACCTCCCCCTGCCAAGCCACCACGCCCAGCTTAGCGGACCTCGGTTCGCCTCAGTCTACGAAAATACCAAACTGGCTGTACGTCAGGCTCCGCCAGACAAAAATACCACTGCGAGGAGTTCGCCACCCTCCGCCATGTCCCCTGGCGGACACGGAAATAGAGCCCTAAGTAGTGAAAAAAATGATCGGAGTGGGACTTAAAAGAGATATTACGGCATAAAATAAATTAAGGGTCAAACAGACCGTAGCACTGAGTTAGACAACCCCTTTGAAAGATGAATGTTGCTGACAGCTTGCTTCTCTAGTTATACCAACTTAAGAAATTAGTGATCATTACTTTGTCATTTCCATGAAGTAATAATCACCATCTTAATCATTTTGCACTGCAGATGCAATAGTTTTTCTGCCTTAGCATCTCGATCTGATTGCATTTCCATGAAGAAATGATCTAGTGCTGTGGCTGGGACCCTATATATACTGTTGATTAAGTTAGGTGCTGTTCTGAGCATTATTTGTGGCTATAGAGTGGCGTTTTGGTTAAGGTTTGTTTATATCTCCTCAGACCGCTGTGTATAGCTATCATGCAGTCATTACTAAAGTTGTTATAACTAGAGAAGCAAGCAGTCGGCAACATTTATTTCTCAAGGGGGTGTCTAACTTGGTGTTATGGTGTATTTGACCCTAAATTAACTATTATTTTAATTTTATTAAATATCCCTTTAAGTGCCTCATACATGACACAGTGGTGAGACCTGAATAGACATCTCAAGACAAATCTACACAAGGAGTTATTTCAAATATGGAGAGGTTTGAGGATAGAGTCAGTGATGTTTTGATAGACAACATCAGTTTAATCAAGTATGTGGAGTAACAGTTGTGAAATGATTCTTTTCCTGACTTGAAATGAACAGCAGTTGATTAGTTACTACAGCGAAGCTTGACAGCCGTAGATTCTTTTCCAAATGTAATTGATATGGGTTTTGAAAGTGAGCTCAGGGTCCATCCATAGTCTAAGACATTTAAATACATTAACCCTCTTCAGTGGAGTTCCACCACTTAAATTAATGAGCAACTCAGGTGAGCGTGATTAACCACGTTTTGTACCAAACACCATAGAACGTGATTTTTTCACTACTGTAGTACTCATCTCTATTGTACTTTTTTGTTTACCTCTGAAATGATTCCCTGTATATATATTTTTTGCAACGTTGGCTGGAGAGAAACGTTTTTTTCTATTTCTGTGTATGTACTGACTGCAGTAATTGACAATAAAAAGCTTTAAACTTGAATTACCTTTAGACTTTGAGCAAGGATCGTCCAATTACACAAACTCTGTGAAAATTACAGATACAAGCTGGTACAGTTAAGATTGTAATAACCATAATAAAACAGTGACAATTACTGTTAAAATGAACAATTACAATAACTTTCACTCTAATACCCCACTATAACCATTGTATCACTGTGTTGTAATGTAAAGTGCTACCATCTGGTTGGTTCTTTGAAAACAAGACCCTACCCTCCTCTGAATTTAACAAGGCTGATTGGCCTAATGATGACATGGTTTTCTGCATTTCTGCAGAAATCGCAAAAAATGTTGTGTATTTTATGTCACAAATATAAAAAGATACAGTCTGATAAAGCAAAAGTCTGTTTTGGTCTTTTATTTGAGTTTGGAGATGTGTTTTTTCCTGTCATTAAAGAATAATATGATCCTGTTTTCAGGGCACTTGTTGCAAAAGGAACCGACTCTCCATCACCCAGTAACACATCAATGCAAACTGATTGGTCAAAGGATGATCCAATTGATTTCAAAACACAAGGGTGAGATATTCAGACCGATTTTAATGTAAAGAGAAGACATTCAGAAAAACAAATAAAGTAAAATAAATATAATTCTGTGAAACAGGTCATTTGTGCCAGAAAGACCAGACTCCCCATTACCCAGTAATGCATCAATGCAAACTGATCAGTCAAAGGATGATCCAATCGACTTCAAAAGAGATAAACAAGGGTGAGATATTCAGACATATTTTAATTTTAAGGGAGTAAATTATAAATTAAGTAAAATAAATGACTAATTCTGTGTAACAGGTCATTTGTGCCACAAAGACCAGACTCCCCATCACCCAGTAACGTATCAATGCAAACTGATCAGTCAAAGGATGATCCAATCGACTTCAAAAGAGATCAACAAGGGTGAGATATTCAGACATGTTTTAATTTTAAGGGAGTTAATTATTAATTAAGTAAAATGAATGACTAATTCTGTGTAACAGGTCATTTGTGCCACAAAGACCAGACACACCATCACCCAGTAATGCATCAATGCAAACTGATCAGTCAAAGGATGATCCAAATGACCTTAACAGAGATCAACAGGAGTGAGATATTCAGACATGTTTTAATTTTAAAAGACCACATCAATAAATTGAATACACAACATGAGTAAAATAATTGTGTGTAACAGGTTATTTGTGCCACAAAGACCAGACTCCCCATCACTCAGTAGCATATCAATTCAAACTGATTTGTCAAAGGATGATCCAATCGACTTCAAAAGAGATCAACAAGGGTGAGATATTCAGGCCTTTTAATTTTAAGGGAGTAAATTATTAATTAAGTAAAATAAATGACTAATTCTGTGTAACAGGTCATTTGTGCCACAAAGACCAGACTCCCCATCACTCAGTAGCATATCAATTCAAACTGATTTGTCAAAGGATGATCCAATCGACTTCAAAAGAGATCAACAAGGGTGAGATATTCAGGCCTTTTAATTTTAAGGGAGTAAATTATTAATTAAGTAAAATAAATGACTAATTCTGTGTAACAGGTCATTTGTGCCACAAAGACCAGACTCCCCATCACTCAGTAGCATATCAATTCAAACTGATTTGTCAAAGGATGATCCAATCGACTTCAAAAGAGATCAACAAGGGTGAGATATTCAGACCTTTTAATTTTAAGGGAGTAAATTATAATTTAAGTAAAATAAATGACTAATTCTGTGTAACAGGTCATTTGTGCCGAAAAGACCAGACTCCCCATCACCCAGTAACGCATCACTGCAAACTGATCAGTCAAAGGATGATCCAAATGACCTTAACAGAGATCAACAGGAGTGAGATATTCAGACATATTTTAATTTTAAAAGACCACATCAATAAATTGAATACATAACGGGTAAAATAATTGTGCGTAACAGGTCATTTGTGCCACAAAGACCAGACTCCTCATCACCCAGTAATGCATCATGGTCAAAGGATGATCCAATCGACTTCAAAAGAGATAAACAAGGGTGAGATATTCAGACATGTTTTAATTTTAAGGGAGTAAATTATTAATAAGTAAAATAAATGACTAATTCTGTGTAACAGGTCATTTGTGCCAAAAAGACCAGACTCCCCATCACTCAGTAACATATCAATTCAAACTGATTGGTCAAAGGATGATCCAATCGACTTCAAAAGAGATCAACAAGGGTGAGATATTCAGACATGTTTTAATTTTAAGGGAGTAAATTATAAATTAAGTAAAATAAATGACTAATTCTGTGTAACAGGTCATTTGTGCCAAAAAGACCAGACTCCCCATCACCCAGTAACGTATCAATGCAAACTGATTGGTCAAAGGATGATCCAATTGACTTCAAAAGAGATCAACAAGGGTGAGATATTCAGACGTTTTAATTTTAAGGGAGTAAATTATAAATTAAGTAAAATAAATGACTAATTCTGTGTAACAGGTCATTTGTGCCACAAATACCAGACTCCCCACCACCCGGTAATGCATCAATGCAAACTGATTGGTCAAAGGATGATCCAATCGACTTCAAAAGAGATCAACAAGGGTGAGATATTCAGACGTTTTAATTTTAAGGGAGTAAATTATTAATTTAGTAAAATAAATGACTAATTCTGTGTAACAGGTCATTTGTGCCAGAAAGACCAGACTCCCCATCACTCAGTAACGTATCAATTCAAACTGATTGGTCAAAGGATGATCCAATCGACTTCAAAAGAGATCAACAAGGGTGAGATATTCAGACATGTTTTAATTTTAAGGGAGTAAATTATTAATTTAGTAAAATAAATGACTAATTCTGTGTAACAGGTCATTTGTGCCAGAAAGACCAGACTCCCCATCACTCAGTAACGTATCAATTCAAACTGATTGGTCAAAGGATGATCCAATCGACTTCAAAAGAGATCAACAAGGGTGAGATATTCAGACATGTTTTAATTTTAAGGGAGTAAATTATAAATTAAGTAAAATAAATGACTAATTCTGTGTAACAGGTCATTTGTGCCAAAAAGACCAGACTCCCCATCACCCAGTAACGCATCACTGCAAACTGATCAGTCAAAGGATGATCCAAATGACCTTAACAGAGATCAACAAGGGTGAGATATTCAGACATATTTAAATTTTAAAAGACCACATCAATAAATTGAATACATAACGAGTAAAATAATTGTGCGTAACAGGTCATTTGTGCCACAAAGACCAGACTCCTCATCACCCAGTAATGCATCATGGTCAAAGGATGATCCAATCGACTTCAAAAGAGATAAACAAGGGTGAGATATTCAGACATGTTTTAATTTTAAGGGAGTAAATTATAAATTAAGTAAAATAAATGACTAATTCTATGTAACAGGTCATTTGTGCCACAAAGACCAGACTCCCCATCACCCAGTAACGTATCAATGCAAACTGATTGGTCAAAGGATGATCCAATCGACTTCAAAAGAGATCAACAAGGGTGAGATATTCAGACGTTTTAATTTTAAGAGACTACATCAATTAATGGAAAAAATAACATGAGTATAATAATTGTGTGTAACAGGTCATTTGTGCCAAAAAGACCAGACTCCCCATCACCCAGTAACGCATCAATGCAAACTGATCAGTCAAAGGATGATCCAATCGACTTCAAAAGAGATCAACAAGGGTGAGATATTCAGACATATTTTAGTAACGCATCAATGCAAACTGATCAGTCAAAGGATGATCCAATCGACTTCAAAAGAGATCAACAAGGGTGAGATATTCAGACATATTTTAATTTGAACTCATTCAGTGCCAATGATGGATTTGGACAGATTTTTTTAAATTTGCCCTGAGTGACATTTATGGATTTTGACAGATTTTTCATGTTTTACTTGTCCTCAGCAAGAGGGCGCTTATCCTCAACACTTGACAAAGTTGACAAAAGTCCAAGTTACAATAATAAAAACAAGTACTAACCAGTGAGAAATGTACCATTAAGTGTGCCAATTAGCCAATTTTTGGGCTCAAGGAAGAACATTTATGATCATTTTCTCATGGAAACGCAATCAGACCGAGACGCTAAGGCAGAAGAACTCCCACGTCTGCAGTGCAAAATGATCATTTTGATGATTATTCCTTCAAGGAAATGATAAAATAATGATCATAAATAAGAACAGGTAGACATTTCAAAATAAAACAGGAAATGACAAGACAACATGACAGGATGAGGGTAATGCATTTCGGCTTATTCATGTCTTTAAGTAAAAAGCAATATGCAGAAAATAGCAGTAGATTAAAAAATAATAATTGATAATAATTGTTTTTATCGTTATTATATTTCTTTTTGTCTTTGAGATCGGACTCCAGGACTCCAAAAAAGTCACAGGTGGATCCTCCAGACCTCGGAGAAGGACATCATGGTAAGATTTTTCTTTTTTTTTAATTAATTAGTTAATCAAATTAATTAATTAAGTATACCACTTGTTCTTGATCTCATGATGTCCAGCCAAGCAGGATCTAGAGGCTTTCATGATAAACCTTGATACCTTTATGTCTCAGGAAATTATTAGGTAGTTAATGTTTAATGAAATAAGGAGAAAATAGCATGTCATACTTAGTGCTTGAAGTGCAAGGGCTCTATTTTCGCGTCCGCCGGTGAGGCGGCGGAGGGTGGCAGACCCTGTGCAGTGGTATTTCCGTCTGGCAGAGCCCGGCGTACAGCCAGTTTGGTATTTTCGTGGACTGAGGCACACAGAGGTCCGCCAAGCTGGGCGTGGTGGCGAGGCAGGGGGAGGTGTCGACAGAATCAGCTGGCGGATTGAAACCTGGTCAGCTTTCAGTGCAGGCGGAGCGCAGCTGGTCTAGTGGTCTTTTGGTAGACCTGCGGCGTATCAGCATACGTCACCGATGAATCACCGGCAGGTTTCCACAGTGTCAGGCACATATCAGTGCAATTAATAATCAACAACTAATAATCTGAGTCAGCACATACATTTAGATCTATATAGTTATATTCTGATCTATATCTGATCTGATGAGTGCATTTGGCACACGTTTGGACACACAACCTGACCAAAACAACACAGCTGAAACCGCATTAAATTGAATTAAATATCTAGTAAGTAGACACACATGATGAAGTGAACAAGATATGTAATTTGTCTCCCGCCTTTTCTTTCTTCCTCTTCCTCCTATTTCTCGCACAGCTTGACTTGGACATGTCTCTGTGTCCTCTCCCCGTCCTGCTGCAGCTGCGGCTGAACAGATGATTTGTTTCAGTGATCAGATGAGTTATTTACTTTAAGCCTACATACGAATATTATAATATTCAGTTTTGTGAGTCAAATTTATTTTATATGCCAACATCTATGACAGAAAGAGCCAGGCCACGGAGCGCGATGCGTCATTTACGCACAGATGGTTCAGATTTTAATGCCATTATTGGAATTTATGGTGTGATCTGTGCGCACAACCCACCTTTGTCACGTGAGGTTTGAATAAATGCAACTTTATGCGATTGTCTTTATTCGTGTTTGTCTTACCAGTGGGTCCAACATTACACACACCAAATCCATCTGTGCTCATATGAGAGAGTGTGGAGGATGCTCAATGCGGCGCTTACAGTGACACTTGTTGAGGGGCTGCCTTCTGTTGCATCGTGTGGCATTACTGTCTTCAGACATCTCTTGATCTCTTTGACTACTAATCTAAGAAAATTGTTATACGCCTAGCCGGTGGCGGATTTAAAGGCAAGAACAGGAGCTTATGTGATTGGTGAAAACAGGTCTCGGCTTTGTTAAACCCACTCCACGCCCTCTGTCCTCCCTTGCTATGACTTACGCCGCTGGGAGGAGCTGAGTTTGGCAAGGGGGATACTTACGCCGGGCTGCGCTACTCACCAAAATACCAAATTGTGCTTGGGAACGCCTTGTCGGCGCGGCGGACCTCACTTAAGCCACGCATGCGCAGCGTCGCCAGTGAGGCACGGAAATAAAGCCCCAAGTGTTAAGAATGATAAGAATCCTATGGTGTTATGTTGTAGTGTGTGAAGAGAATTGTATTGACCAAGAAAAGACAGAAATGTGATCCAACTGATGAAAGAAAAAGAAGTCATTAGCTTTACCCTTTTATGCTCACATTAACATGTTGAAACAATCCGTGTCAATAAACAATATATGTAAAGAGCAAGCAGCAGCCTTTAGTCTCAAGAAATAAAGCCATAGTGCCGAAAAAGTACCATTCTCTGAGCTCCCACTTGAGACTGGCTGCTAAAGAACTGTAAACCACACACATGCAAAACAGTCCATAAGTACAAATGTTACATAGTTGCTAGTCTGTTTTATCACTGATAACATGCTGATATGTTTTCTCAATGCAGGAACTGTAGACAAATGGAAGAACGTGATACCAAGCCTCAAAAAACGGCTAAAAAAAACCCTTCAGAAAGAAGACCAAAGCCATCCCAACCAGAGAAATACAGAACTTGTCATGAGAAAAGACAAAACACTTAAGACATATACTCCAGTGAGTTCAGTGTCTGACATTTTCAAAGATTCAGAAGGAAAAACAATCAGAACTGTGCTGACTGTTGGGGAGGCTGATATTGGTAAATCCTTCCATGTGCAAAAATTCATAAAAGGGTGGGCCGAAGGGAAGTCATTTTTTACTTGGGCTTTAAATAAAGTGACATCCCGTGGGGGCTCAACTGAGAGTGAAAGAGAAGTAATATTTCCCTTTAATGGAGCTGAGCTTAATTCATTGAAAGGGAAACAGTTCTCTTTTGAGGGACTCCTCCAACATTTCTTCCCGGAAACTAAAGAAATAGTCATCTCTAACTTCAAACAGCTTAAAGTTCTCTTTGTCTTGGATGGACTGGATGCTCTTGAACCTGCTCTTGACTTCAACAATGACGACAACACTGTAAAAGATGTCAGCCAGCTAGCTTCAGTTAATGTGTTACTGACAAGCCTCATCAGAAGACACTTGCTCCCTTCTGCTCAGCTCTGGATAACGTCCCGACCATCAGCGGCCACTCAGCTACCTGATTCCTGTGTGGACAGGAGGACAGAAATCAGATGTGAGTTTATTGATGTAGACTAAAGATGTTAAAAGACAGCTTTATGAATATGGCTGTATTTATACCCACACATTGAGCTGGATAGTCAGTATTAGATAAGGATTAAATGCCCTAAAAAAGAAAACATGCACACTTGAATGTGTCTAGATAGAAGCCTAAGATCAACAGTAAAACTTAAAATCGCCTTTACAATAGCAATGTGCCACCATTGAACATTAAGTATTGAAAGTTGATATCAGATGTATATTTTGTGTAAAATCATGTTTAATAAATGCAATCTAACTTGTTTTTTCTAGACAAAGAAGTCAAACACCGGCTCACAGCAGACCACAAGACGAGGATCCTCAGTCAGCATGAAAGCAGACTGAAAGGACAGAAAACTGACACAGAAGTCTATGAGATAGATGTGTCTAAAAACGAGGAAACAAAGGTCCAAACTTGGGATGCGCTATTCTTAAATTCAAGTAAAAAAGAGATCCGAACAGTGCTGATGAAGGGAGTCCCTCATGTTGGTAAAACACATCAGACAGTGAGTTACATGGTGGACTGGGCTAAGACAAGAACTACCAAAAACATGGACTTTGTATTGCCATTTGATTTTAGTGAACTGAATTCAAAAAGAGATCAAAGCATGAAGGATCTGCTTCAGCAGTCCCTCAATCACACCAATAAATCTGGAGATTGCAATTACAATAAGTGCAAAATCCTTTTTCTCCTTGACGGCCTGGAAAAATGTAAACTTCCTCTGGATTTTGAGAAGAACAAGGACCTGACTGACATAGAGGAGCAAGCCTCGATGGATGTGCTGCTGACAAACCTGATCAAGGGGTGTTTGCTTCCCTCTGCTCTCATCTGGATCATCACTCAACCTTCAGGAGCTGGGAAGATTCCTACTGACTATATCCAGAAAGTCACAGAGTGTCAAGGTAGAATTTAGACACATAAATCATTTTAGTATTCCTGTTCTGTTTCATCTGTGGTATATTTAATTTTGATGAAAAAAACAAGAGATTTCTGCCAAAGCAGCACATGTGCTTGACATACAGACTGCACTGAGCCACAAAGAACAGGAAATTGCTGTTTCAGTTAAACTATCTGAATAGTAAATGATATTTGATTG
Source organism: Xyrichtys novacula (assembly GCA_962446985.1). NCBI lineage: Eukaryota > Metazoa > Chordata > Actinopteri > Labriformes > Labridae > Xyrichtys > Xyrichtys novacula. Next base: position 28,241,174 of record OY660867.1, read on the forward strand.
GTTTTGTTGGTGTCCCAGTCATTTGAACCCCTGTTTAAGTCCCCCATGGACAGACATGTCAAATGGGACGATGGAAAAATGCTGTTTTATAGTTTTTTTTTTATTTCAGCAACACATTTTCAAAAGATTTGACAGGATGTCTCCCATTGTGATAAATTACCTTAACACCCTGTAAATGTGGGAACTGAGAAGACTAGTCTCTAGTTTGAAGTGAATTATTGTCCCATTCTTGCCTCAATGAGGATTTTAGGTGCAGAACATTTAAAGGTATCCTTTGCTAAACCTCATGCTCCTCTACTGCACTGTCACGCTGTAGTTATTTGTTGAATTATAGTTTGGCATTGTCTCATGGAAATCTGCAAAGTCCTCTCTGAAAAATATCATTGTCTGCATGGTAGAATATGATGGTCCATACCCTTTGTATAATGTTAATGCTCTCCAAGATGTGTAAACTCCACATGCCATGGACACTAAAACACCCCGGTACGATCTTGGATGCAGGCTTTACAACTATTTGTTGAAGAAAAGCTGAATGGTCCCACTCCTCTGTAGTTCAGAGGATACTGTGGTCATGATTTCCAAAAGCAAAGGTCATATTTTAATGTGTCAGATCACAGGACACTCCAGTTCCCAGTCCTCTATGCATACAAAGGCAAACATTTAACCTCTATTTGTGGATGCAGCAATTACCTCTGTTCACAGACAATGATTTTTAGAGGTGATTGTGAGACCATGCATTGATGAAGTGTTTCTTGGGAGCCTAAAGATCACTGCCATTGTGTTGTTTCATTGTCCCTGTCCCAACCTCTTCAAAATGTGTTGCTGTTACCCCTATTTAAGGATTAACCTTTGGGATTACTTTTGGTCTTTATTCACAGATAGAGGGCAGTATATCAAACGTGAAACAGGGGAGAGAGTGGAGGATGAACCTGCATGTCATCTCCCCTGGCATTTGTGGGGCATGCTTTTCATGCTAGGCTATTGGCACCCCGCTCTAATCATATATGAGCATATACTTCATTAAAACAACATTTTTCATCAGTTTCAACATATACCTTGTCTTTGCACCTTTTTCAATCAAATTTAATTTGCAAACCATCAATATCTGTATTCATCAACATTTGACATGCCTTCCCTTTTTTCTGGGGTAATTGGATTGTAGTTTTAACACAAGAAATATATTTAATGCACTAGTTATCTGTAGTTTTGGTATTGGTTAACAAGGAGATCATTACTTTGTGATGAAGCATGGTGATACAATTTGCATCCTTTATCAGCACAGAATGATGTTTTTTTTTCTCCCAGAGACCTTGGAGCGGCGGAAAAAGCTGATATCAAAGCTCAAAGAAAGATTCAAGGAAAACATACGAAATGCAGACCTAACTCATTCCAACCAGGAAAACACAGAGCACGTCATGAGGAAAGAGAAAAGAAGTGAAAACACTGATGAAGAGGATGGCAAACGGGAAATATCATTGACTCAAGTGACTGCAATTTCTGATCTCTTCAAAGGTGAAGGCAAACAAAAAGTCAGAAATGTCCTGACTACAGGTGTGGCAGGGATCGGAAAATCTTTCCACTCAGAGCAATATATTAAAGAGTGGGCTAATCCAGAGTCACGTTATGATAGGATGAAAAATTATTTTAAGTCTTTCTGGGGAGCAGCTAAAGATGATACTGTTATATTTCCTGTTGACCTCACAAAACTTAGAATGATAAGAGAGAAAAAAGTCAGTCTGTTGGGACTCCTCCAACATTTCTTCCCGGAAACTAAAGAAATAGTCATCTCTAACTTCAAGCAGCTTAAAGTTCTCTTTGTCCTGGATGGACTGGATGCTCTTGAACCTGCTCTTGACTTCAACAGTAACGACAACACTGTAAAAGATGTCAGCCAGCTAGCTTCAGTTAATGTGTTACTGACAAGACTCATCAGAGGAGACCTGCTCCCTTCAGCTCAGCTCTGGATAACGTCCCGACCATCAGCGGCCACTCAGCTACCTGATTCCTGTGTGGACAGGAGGACAGAAATCAGAGGTGAGTTTATTGATGTAGACTAAGGCTGTTAAAGACGTTACATTTTAAATGAGCATATCCTAATTCATCCAGTAGTCATTCATTTTGTTGCTGACTGTCAGAAGTTCTGCAGGGAAAGCACATGGAAGTTAACTTGAAAACTAATAAATACAACGTAAATCCGAAATTAAAAGCTGCTATAGAAGCAGACCAGCAGGATGAGGGCGATAAATCAAATAATGATATTTAATTAAAGTGATTTGTTTAGTCTCTTCTTACAATGGCTTACCAAAAAAGAGCTAGTACTTAAAAACAAACTGCAAACACAACAACCAAATTCATGATGCTGTAGTTTGTATTTTCCTTAATTACACCATAAACTGTTACTGACTTGCTTCCTCACTTTAAAACACGTCTCTTTTTTGCAACAGACAAGCCTGATCTTGTAAGTCAACGGGAGCTCAAATCTCAGCTAAAGGAGCAATTTACCCGTGTGACTATGGGGGTGGCCACGCAGAAAACCTCTGCTCTGCTGAATGACATCTACACAGACCTCTACATCACAGAGGGTGAAAGAGGAGAGGTGGAAACTGAGAGTGAGACCAAACAGATAGAAGGTGCAAAGTTCAAACCACAAACATCCATTAAGTATCACACCATCTTTGAACCTACGGAAGGGAAAAATATACCCATTAGGTCTGTGCTTACAACAGGACTGGCAGGCATCGGAAAGTCATTTGCCACAATGAAATACATGCTTGACTGGGCTGAGGACAAATCCCACAAAGACATTTTTTTCATGTTTCCACTCTCTTTCCGGGAGCTGAATTTGAAGAAAGAAGAAACACACAGTTTGGAGGAACTTATTCACAGTTTCTTTCCAGGAATGAAGACATCTGAAATAAAAGACTACGACAAGTACAAGATCCTGATTGTCCTGGATGGTTTCGATGAATGTCGCCTTGATCTTATCTTCACTGAAGATGACAGTTGCACTGATGTGAGGGAGCAAACCCCAGTGAAGGTTCTGCTGGCAAACCTTATTCAAGGCAATCTGCTCTCCAAAGCTCAAATCTGGATCACCTCCAGACCTGCAGCATCCAACAGTATCCCTACCGATAAAGTTGACCGGGTCACAGAGGTGCGAGGATTCAATGATGAACAGAAAGAGGAGTACTTCAGAAGAAGATTTGATGATAAGGATTTGGCTGAGAAAATCTTAACACATGTCAAAGCCTCAAGGACTTTGTATATCATGTGTTACATCCCCATCTTCAGTTGGCTCACATCAACTGTCCTGGAGGACTTTGTGGTAAGAAAAGAAGAAGGTAAGATGCCCAGCACTTTGACAGACATGTACATACACTTTCTTTTGTTACAATGCCGGCTGGCAAATGATAAGTACTACAAGGATGGGATGAGTGAGGAGAGTAAAACAGACTCATGCTGGAACCCAAGAAACAAGACTACAGTGTTTTCTCTGGGAAAGTTGGCCTTTGAAGGGCTGAAGTCTGGAGACCTTGTCTTCACTGAAGCCACCTTGGACAGCTGTGGCATTGACATCACAACATCTGCAGTGTTTTCAGGTGTTTTCACTCAGATTAAACGAGATGGCATTGGGGTGGAGGAACAGAAACTGTTCTGCTTTGTCCATCTGAGCATTCAGGAGTTCCTGGCATCTTTTCATGTGTTTCACACCTTCAATAACAGTGGTGAGAATCTGCTAACTGAACCCCCTTCAACAGTCCCGGACTTGACAGCATCAGCCTTTTACAAAACAGCTGTGGACAAGGCTTTAGATAGCAAAAATGGAGACTGGGATTTGTTCCTCCGCTTCCTGCTTGGACTGTCTCTGGAGAAAAATCAGAATCTGCTGCAAGAGCTGCTGAAGAAGACAGAAAATAATGAAGAGACGAATAAGGAAACAATCGAATACATCAAAGAAAAAGTCAGAGAAGAGAAGAGTGATGCTGATCAAAACTTCAATCTTTTCCACTGTCTGAATGAGCTGAATGACAAGTCCCTTGTGGATGAAGTGAAGAAGCGTCTGCGCTCAGAAACAGTCACATTTGAAAACTTCTCCACATCCCAGTGGTCAGCTCTGACCTTTGTGCTGCTGACTTCAGATGAAAACCTTGACGAGTTTGATCTGAAAAAGTACTGGAAATCAGAGAAAGTACTCCTGGGAATGTTGCCAGTGGTCAAAGTTGCCAAGACTGCTCTGTGAGTACCATGAAAATCTCTCATAAAGATCCTTATGTGACTGTGTTACCTTGATATAAACTTCATATGAAGTAAATGTACCAGAGGCTGTTTCACTGTGTACACAGGAGCCAAGGGACTGAGTAGGTTTCTCCACATTCCTGTTTCTACCTGCACAAAATCTGGCTCTTAATATTAGCACTCAGCCTTGTTCTTTTCTGTTTACTTTGGCAAAATGCAAACCAGGAAAATCCAAACTAAAGTTATAAAAATGACGTAAACCGCTGGACAGCACCACATTCAGTGGGTAGTCATCAGAAGTGCTGTAACAAATAAATAATCTTTGCCATCCTACCACATGTCCTAAACCAAAGTATGGTTTTCTGATTGCAATATCTTCACAGGCTGAGTTGGTGTGAGCTCACTGCTGAATCCTGCAACGGCCTCAAATCTTCAATCCTCACCACTGCATCCTGTAACCTCACCGAGCTGGACCTGAGTCATAATGACCTGCTAGACTCAGGGGTGGAACCCCTGGCTGAAGGCCTAAAAAATTTGCACTGTAAACTGAAGATTCTCAAGTAAGTGTGCTTTACATTTACTTCACACGGACAGGACCAAGAGCTTCTAAGTGTACTTATTTAAAAAGACCACACTTTGGTAAAGTAGAATAAATGAAGGGGAGCACAGTAACCATCACAGAAAAAAAAAAGAATTATTGAATAATGTTCCTCTGTGCTTACTGTGCAGTTAACTCTTGGAAGCACATCTCACAAGGTTTAGGAAGTGCTAAGGTATGGGAATAATAATCAAAAATACATGCACAAGTTATTTTGGAGAACTGTGGTTTAGTTTACTGAAATTAAAGCAAGTTATCAACATTAAAATTTAAAATTTTGTTCTTTACACTACAAGAACTTTATTTGTTCCTACAGGAGAATTCACTTGTCTGGAATCTCAGATAAACTACATTTAAACAGTTATAAACTGACTTGCCCAGTGGTGGTAAGGCAGTGGCTGTAGAGGCTTCTTTGACGTTGGCATACAGCAGGTCCAGGCTTTTGCTTTCTCTGGTAGGACAGTTAACAAACTGTGAAAATTCAGTCAGGTGAGAGGAGAGGGTGACATGGTTGAAGTCTTCTGATATTATTATTAGTGCCTCAGGGTGTTGAGTCTGTATCCTAGCAACAGTATCATGGAGAACATCACACAGAACTTCAGCCGTTGCCTTTGGGAAGATGTATACAAGTATTGTTACAATATGACTGAACTTCCTTGGAACATTACATAGCCAAAGAGCAACTGCCAACAATTTAATAGCTGGACAACACATTTTCTCTTTAACAGTTATGTGTGAAGGGTTACATCATCTTTGGTTGAAAAACCTCCTCCTTTCTTCTTGCCACTAGCTTCAGCATCTCTGTCTGATCTTATGAGAGTGAAGCCAGGTAGATCCACACTGGAGTCCTAGTTGTTTTGATTCAACCAGGTAAACCAGTAAAACACAAGAGACAGCACTCACAGTATGCGTTCTTAGCCTTCACCTATATCTCCAGCTCATCAAGTTTCCAATGATGATTGATGGAAGAAAGGGTTTATACCTTCACCTTCTATCATTCAATTTTGCCTTTATCTTTACACCAGCACAGAAACCATGAAAACAGCTCTGGATGTCTGCTGGAATTGGATTTTGTCCAGATTTGCACTGTCCCAATGAAAAGAGCTCTTCTCTTAAACAAACTTTTCTCCCAGCAGAAATATCCATCAGTAGTTGACAAAATATGATAAAGATATTTTAAAGAGAGAGAAATTTTTCAAAAAAGATTATTTTTTTTCAAATATGTAGAAACATTTTTAAGTTACTTTAAAGTCACTTTCTCTAAAGAATTCAGTCATGGCAAAATAATTTCCTCAGGAAAATAAAGAAATCATCTGCAAAACCTTTTATTTAGTCCTCATGATGCTGTTTTGAAGGAGGATGCCTCACATCTCAGCTCTATTCACAGTCTTCCTCCTGTCCTGATACTTGTAACAGTATGGTGCTGAGATGCAAAAATTATGAAGCACAGATTTCTTGTTTTGGTGCAGGAAGGTGGATGCTCACCATGAAGAAAAACTAAGACTTGGACACAACTTTATTCTTGTAATTTTATGACTCTTTCACAACTTTGTTTTTCCAACGTCAAATTATGAGCATACATTTTTTGCCAACAAAGCTGATTGAGATTCTAAATCTGAACGATATGACTTTAAACTTAAGGTATCATTACAACTTGTAAAATGTAGGGTTGAAATTATGTATGTTTTCATCAACATTTCACGCAGCCAAACTTTTCTAGAATTTCAGATGTTTCCATGTTTTTTATTTGCAGGTTGTCAGGCTGTCAGGTGACCGAGAAAGGCTGCTCACTCTTGGCCTCAGCACTCAAGTTTAACACAGCCTCCAACCTGGAAGAGTTAGATCTAAGTTACAACTACCCAGGAACTAACGGGGAGAGAGAGCTCTTTGCTATAGTTGAGGATTCAAATAACAGCTTGAAGACACTCTGGTGGGTAAAGCTATCATGATATGTAGAAGTATTCCGGTCTATTTTCAACAACTCCATTGTTGTATAATCAGAACTGAACTCGTGCCTATAGTCTAATGTGAAAACAACCAAAATCTCATCTGTTAAATGTTTAGGGATATTTCAGCATAAGTTTAAGCCATGGTCAAACACATCATAACACAGAGTTAGACCCCACCTCGTAAGATGAATGTTGCCGACCACTTGCTTCTCTAGCTCCTCCAACTTCAGTCAAGACCGCATGATAGCAATACGCAGCAGTGTATGTCTCCACGCGCAAACCGCAACCAAAATAGCCACTCGTAGCCACAAAAAATGGCCAGAGCAGCACCTAACTTCATCAAGAGTAAATATAGGGTCCCAGCCATGGTATTAGCCATCAAACATCTTTTCAGCTTTGCCTGGTTTCTTCAGCAAAGAGACCACACACAACTCACCCACTCTCTTCCAGCAGCCGCCTTATTGTGGAGGAGCCCTGACAAGTTGATCACCGAGTGCAGCGGAGTTTCGCAGCTCAAGGGGGAACATGTTGTGTTTAGTCTCTTTGCCCGAGGTGTGCATGTGGAGACATACACCGCTGTGTATTGCTATCGTGCAGTCTTGGCTTAAGTTGGTGGAACTACAAAAGCAAGCGGTTGGCAAAATTGATCTCTAACTTGGTATTATATATATATTTTTGGTTTTTTTTACCCTGGCTTAAACTAATGCCAGAATATCCCTTTAAAGCCAGCAGCATCTCTATAAACTAATTTACTCTTTGCGGTGACATACTATTTTATCTGCATCTGAATATTACACTGAACAAAAATATAGGTGCAACACTTTTGTTTTTGCTCCCATTTTTTATGAGCTGAACTCAAAGATCTTGGACTTTTTCTATGTCCACAAAAGACCTACTTCTCTCAAATATTGTTGACAAATTTGTCTAAATCTTTGTGGAGAACACTACTCCTTTTCCTTCACAGGTGTGGCATATCAAGATGCTGATTAGACAGCATGATTATTGCAACAGGTGTGCCTTAGACACCTGTGGGGGGGGGGGGGGGTTATAAAACGAGTCAGTATCTGGTGTGACCACCATTTGCCTCACACAGTGCAACACGTGTCCTTCACATAGAGTTGGTCAGGTTGTTGATCGTGGCCTGTGGAGTGTTGGTCCACTCTTCTTCAATGGCTGTGTGAAGTTGCTGGATATTGGCAGGAACTGGAACATGGTGTGGTATGCTGATTCAGAGCATCCCAAACATGCTCAATGGGTGACATGTCCAGTGAGTATGCTGGCCATACAAGAACTGGGATGTTTTCACCTTAAGGAATTTAGGACAGATCCTTGCAACATGGGGCCGTGCATTATCATGCTGCAACATAAGGTGATGTCACGGCTGAATGGCACAACAATGGGCCTCAGAGTCTTATCACAGTATCTCTGTGCGTTCAAAATGCCATCAATAAAATGCAACTGTGTTCGTTGTTCATAACATATGCCTGCCCATACCATCACCCCACCTCCACCTTGGGCCACTTAATTCACAACATTGACATCAGTAAACTGCTCACCCACTCAATTCCAAACAAGCTGTCTGCCATCTGCCCTGTACAGTGAAAACCGAGATTCATCTGCGAAGAGAACACCGCTCCAAAGTGCCAGAAGGCATTGAATGTGAGTATTTGCCCACTTAAGTCGGTTATGACGACACACTGCTGTCAGGTCAAGACCCTGATGAGGACGATGGACATGTAGATGAGCTTCCCTGAGACGTTTTTTGACAGTTTGTACGAAAATTGTTTAGTTATGCCAATTGTTGCAGCAGCTGTCTGGGTGGCTGCTCTCAGACGATCTTGGAGATGAAGATGCTGGATGTGGAGGTCCTGGGCTGATGTGGTTACACGTGGTCTGCGGTTGTGAGGCGGGTAGGATGTACTGCCAAATTCTCTGAAACGCCTTTGGAGGTGGCTTATGGTGGAGAAATGAACATTCAACTCACGGGCAACAGCTCTGGTGGACATTCCTGCAGTCAGCATGCAAATCACACGCTCCCTCGAAACTTGTGACATCTTGGCCTTTTATTGCGGCCAGTCTACAGCAAATGTGTGCAATACTCATGCTGTCTAATCAGCATCTTGATATGCCACACCTGTGAGGTGGATGGATTATCTCAGCAAAGGAGAAGTGTTCACTAACAAAGATTTAGACAAATTTGTCAAAAATATTTAAGAGAAAAGGGTCTTTTGTGGACAGAGTAAAAGTCTTTGAGTTCAGCTCATGAAAAATGGGTGCAAAAACAAAAGTGTTGCATTTATATTTTGTTCACTGTATGTGCAATTTATGTCAATGCACTGCACATATTTAAAATAACCTCCAGGACCTTACCTGTGTGTCCCTCATGTACAGTTTGGAGCACTGTGGCAAGCATCGTCTAAAGCCAGGGATAAAGAAATGTAAGTCCTTCTTCTGGAAGTGTCTGTAATAATTAATCACATTGGTATAAAAGACTTGATGACAAAGATTTATTATGGTCTAGACTTTTGTTCAATACTAGAAATCAGTATTTATAGACTTTAAACTAGACCTAAAACCCAAAAAATGTTCACCAGTGTATAATTCTCCTTCAGATGATGGGGCTCTGAAGCTTGATGAGAACACGGCAAGCAGGAGGCTTATTCTGACTGACGAAAACAGGAAAGTGAAAACTGTAAAGAACGTGGAGGAGAAGGTTAAACGACCAGAAAATGAAGACCGGTTCAAGAGGTCTCAGGTGTCCTGTGAGCAGGGCCAGGCAGGTCTCTGTTACTGGGAGGTGGAGTGGAAAGGGACTGTGGGCATTGCGGTGACATACAAAGGAGTGGGAAGGAAATGGGACAGTAAGAGTGGTCTGGGATGCAATGACCAGTCCTGGAGTCTGCTCTGCTCGAAGGACGGATACACTGCCATACATGGAAAGACATCCAAACATATAAAAGAGCCATTTTCCCAAAAAATAGCTGTGTTTTTGGATTGGGAAGCTGGCACTCTTTCTTATTACTGTGACAAATCAGGAGAGCTGAGCCTCATTCACACTTTCAAAGCAGAGTTCACAGAATCTGTCTACCCAGGCTTCTGGTTCAAGAGGGGCTCCGTAACTCTCTGTGAGATAGATGACACGCCTCTTAGATGGAGTGAAATCAAGGCTGAAAACCCTGAAAAAAAAGCAGAGAAGGAAAGAAAAGTGAGATTCAGAGTGAAGAAATCTGCAGTTCCTCAAGCAGCATCACAACTCAAAAGTGAGTCAGTCCTTTCTCAGCCCCAAGATCTCACTGCATCTTCTGCCCCCTTTTGCTAGCATGTATCATTGTATTACCATTAGCTGAAAAGTGAGAACAATGGCAAATCAGGATAAATGAAACTATTATTAAAGCAGGCAGCTTTGTTGGAGTTGTGACCTATAGTGAACTTCACGAAATGTTTGAAAATGTCTTGCACACGCTGATTAGGAAAGAGAAGAGCAGAACTGTAAAATAGCATGTTGTGGTTGTGGCATGTTCTGGGTGCCATGGTGTGAAATCTCACCTTCTTTTGAGTGATGAGTGCTGTATTTGAAACTGGGTCTTTCATATGTTTTCATATGTAAGTCATAAGATCTGATGCATGGTACATATATCTAGTATTGTTTTTTGTTTCTGCTAACATTGCATCATCACCTACACTCATGCATGCAGGCATCACACCACTGATCTACTGATTTCCACACCACATTGTTTATTGTTTATAAGGATCTCCATTAGCTTTTGTCAAGACAAAGCCAGTTTTCCTGGGGTCCAACACAGAAATTAAAACATTACATAAACATTCATCCGTGATTATACAGTCACTTATTTACCGAACAGTTAAATAAAAAAAGGGTGTTACAAGGAATTAACAGAAGGAATCAATTTGAAATAAGACAGGATCATATACAATACATTAGTGGCCTGGCCACCCCCTCCCATCCATAGAGACTCCGTATCAATGACGCGTCACACAGCGAGCACTGAAAATCACCTTAGACCATACACACCCTGCACACCACCTGTTCACACTTATGCCCTCTGGGAGGCGTTACACGTCTTTGACAGCCAACTCAGCCAGATTCAAGAATAGTTTTTTCCCCACTGCCATATGGACACCAAACAAATACCTGAAATAACTTGTATCCACAACTGTAACCTTGTATTGTTGCATTGTTTTTTTGATTTCTGCATGTATATATCCGACATAGGAGATGTGAGCATGATGTGCTGTACTGGAAAACAAATTCCACCAACTCTGTTGTGTGACCATTAATAAATGATTCTGATTCTAAAAAGCACCTCTTGATGGCAGCAGTAAGAGATGGGAGACACAACAGTGAAATCTATTGGCAGCAGTCGCCATATTGGTAATTCTGACTCAACCTTACTTTTGTGTAACCTACCAGAGGCCTTTAGATGCCTCGCAAATAGCTACTGTGTGCACAGTCAATTCAGTAACCTCAATATCTTTGACACCAATGCTACCAGATGAGCCACAACATGCTACTAAGGATGACTGTGGATTTTTTTCTCCTGTTGCAAAATGAATTGAGTGTGCAAAAAACAAACAAACAAACAAAAACAAACAAACAAAAAAACAGCTGGAACCTGCTACAGAGTTTTTGTTTTTGGATGATTTTGTTTAACTTATTGAGAATTAAAGATGTCTGATCAATACTTGGCAAAATAGATGGCATATCAAATGTATATAGCATGATCACAACTTCTCATTCTTGAAATGAAACAACATTAAAAGGCCATACTTGACACTTCTACTTACTCACAAGTATTAGTAAATTAATTTAGGGTTTTTTTTTTTTTTTTTTTACACAAGTTTAGTCATCAATACAGCAAAAGATAGAAAAAGGGTTGACTTCCTTTGTGACAGCTGAAATTAATGAGATGACAAAGAGGGTTATTCATCAGACAAACTGCAATATTTAGTAAAGCTTTTCTGCCACCGTGTTGCTTGAATTTTCCAGATTTGGATGGTGTTTCTTTATTCACCTTTTGTGTGTCTATCAGCAGAAAGAGCAGAAAGGCTGCTCTCGTCCCTGCTCTGATTTCCTTCCTCTCTCCTATGTCCTCTGAGCTGCATTCAAAGCTGGAGCTCTATGTGACGTGGTGTTAAGTAAGTATCAGGCTGAGGACAGAGGAGACTGCAGATTCAAGCCAGCCTTCTCTCAATGTGCTTCCTGAAAACCTTAAAAGAGAGCTTGCTTTAATAAACCACCAGCTTTCTGATTACAAACTTTCTAGTGATAATCTCTGCATGTTTCTACGACATCCAGGGGCTTTTTCTTTACCTCAGAGAAAATAGATATATTTTACAGGTCTTATGTTAAACGAAAAGCACATTTTGTTATGCCATCCATTTTGGCGAATCATCTCTATTCCTGTGGTTAGCAGCCAGGCTAAACTCATAGGCTATCTTGATGAGGGCAACTCATCCAATCATCCAAACAGTGCTATTAGTCTCAATATAGACACCAATTTCCAGCTGAAAAGACCAAATTTACAAACATGGAAAACCACTTTAGACAGCCAAGTGCAGTTCCATATTATATTTTAGCATAAATTTTAGAGATATTAATCAATAGAGATATTAATATTTTTCTTTTGCTCAAATGTAATGTTCACACTTTTGTGGAGAGATTGTAGCTTCAATTATTTGCAGTGGTAGGAAGTGGAGACACATGATCCATATGCTCCTTCAATTTTTCTTTCCTTCAATCTTTTTTTTAAGTGTCAGGCAGCTGCCAGACACTATTTTTTTTCCTGTCTTCTTTCAAATACAAATACAATACAAAACCAATAAAACAGATTCAGGCTTCCTCAGAATAATTTTGGAAATACTTTAAGGCCTCCCACAGCTGGCTGGTCAATTTCCAAATTAAACAAAATGTCAAATATCCAGAATCAAAACTCCCAAATGTCCTGTCTTATGAGTTACTTCGGTTGGACACTTTGGTTACTGTTATACTAACCCCAAATTACATTACTGAAGTAGAAACCACACACACACACACACACACACACACACACACACACACACACACACACACACACACACACACACACACACACTTTTAAATGTTTGTCTTTGGCAGCCAAACCGTATGTGCACACTGGCATGTATGTGCAAGGCTTTGTGCATGTGTGTGAGCATCTGAATGTGGGCTGTAATGAATTACACCCATGAAAAACAGGCTTGAATGAAGCTTAAGAGGGGAAAGAATAAAGGGAGGGGAAAATGTTCTCTGAAAGGAAACACTCAGGACAATGTAGCAACCAGCAGATGTAAAGAGCCTTTGCAAAAACCTAATTCTTGACCAACTCTTTGAAGAGGCTGAAAAACTCTCAGTTGAGCATTTAGTTCCGGCTCCACATCAGAGGCCCTTAGAAACAACAGAGCAGTTTGACACATTCAGGACCTTTCCTATTTCAGCTTCTCTCTTCTGTACCGTTGATCTGCTGCTGCTTATTGACAACACATTGAGGGTTCCTCATGTGCTTCCTGCCCCTGGATTGAGACACATTACTTTATAAACTTTACTGATGGATGCAGTTTACGTTATGTTCTTTCTGCATCACCTGTCCCATGACATAAAACTCCAAAGTCAATAAAAACCAAACGTCTTCTGTACTGTTGTCTCATTTGTTTTTGCGTTGTTGGGACAGTCTTGGTTGGTTGTACACTCTTGCACTGCCCTCTTGTGGCCAAGCTTGCAATGGCTTTCATTTTCCGGCCACTCTGTCAGCCTGCAAGCAGCCACCACACAGTGCACATCATTGGCAGTTGGTTTGCAGTTTTCAGCCTTGGGGTATCTTAGTCCATAAGTTTTTAAGTTAATGTGTCTTTCTTTAAATATGAGTGTTTATAAAACATAAGCCAGCATTTTGAGCTACATTTGAATGTGAATGCTATGCTAGGTATATACATGTGACTGTTTGGCTAGGCTAATCGTCTCCATTTGAGTTCTCATATTTTTTTTTTATTTTGCATCTTTTTAGTTTTGATGTACACCTTGCTGATACACCGTTTTATTTGTGTATTACAGTTTTACAGTTTTTACAAGAAATTACTGCCTGCAAGCCAAGTAAAGATCTAAGAAACTACATGGCCACGGAGTGTTTCTTTGGTTGTTCGCTATCTGTCTAGCCTTGGCAGACGTCACGCCATCGTGAGGACAGAATATCTTCTATCTCATGGATTGTTTGGCACCATTGAATGACAGTTTGAGGAATAACCTGCATATTTTCACAGGTGGGCTAGAGTTTGGCAGGGTCTGCATATTGTCACATGCCACTTACTGGCTGTATCCTAGGTGTGCCTGAAGCACAACATATGCAACATTTAAGTGCACATGCATGTTTTGCACAAAAGATCTATAAGAAACAGACGTGACAGCCACAAGGTCATCCTATTGATTTCTCCTTTGGGGCCCAATAAAGTTCTTCTTCTCTTATTGTAATCAATTTTAGTGTTATAAAAGTGAATTACAGTATATCAACAACTTGGACTGATAAATAGACCCTGGCCAGAATCAGAAGACACCAAAGTCGTAAGGAGCCAATGTGTTGAGCAGCAATAATGAGTCAGGCACTAGAATAACTGTTGAGTAGCCACTCTTGTATTTTCACAGTGAATGAGAAGAAATTTTCAGCTTGTACAAAAAATACATAAACAACCCAAATTACCAGAAATAAAAGAATATAGTGTGCACACTTCAAGGTGGGGTAGGCAGGATCTGAGGAAGCGCCAGTTTTCAGAAGAAAACTTTAATGTAAACGCTACCTCTCCCAACCAGTTTTCTCCTCAGCTCCTCCTCTCCCCTCCCTCTCTGCTCCAGAGGGACGCACCATTCCAATGCTCTCACTTTTAAGTCGATTTTCACCTGTTTAGCAGGAACTAAATGTGGTCGCTGCAGCGATGATATCAGTGAGGGGATCCAGGGTTTGTGCAGCGGGTTTCACATCCCTGTGCTGGCTTGCTAGGTCCTTGCTCAGATTTGAGGGGGAATTTTTTGCTGTAGATAATAGTTTTCTTCCAACACAGAGTGAACAGTCATGAGTCAACACTCATGTCTTTCTCATCTTTTACTGAGGAAAAACTTATGTAATGTCAGTACTTCAGAGCACTAAACATTGCACTGTCCTGCTCTCTCCTGCACTCCATGTTGTCTCTTGTTGATCATTACTACAGGTGTCTGTTGTTTACCACAATTGTTGTTCCACACTTCATTGTCACGACTCACCAGACGGTCTCACTTAACGAAATCAAGGTTTAGTAATGCAGTCGTGCAGCCTGCTTACGGGAAAGTAACAGTAATCTAATTACTGTTTTTGCAATTATAGTCCCTTACTTTACCTGTTACCTTAAAAAAGTAATCACAGTAACACGTTACTTCTAATGCCTTACTGACCATCATACTGCCCATATATCAGAGAAATAGCATCAGAGCAGCTAAAGAGACACGTATCTGTATTTCAAAACCAAGCACGCCAATGTTGGAGCTACAGCGGTTCTCCTGATGGAAAGTAAGTGGTCAGCCTGTTAGACACAGAGCTAGCATTAGCATGGACTACGACGGTAAGTGCGAACAAGTTTTTTTCCCCAGATAAACAACTCATCTTACCGATGCTACTCGTCTCCTTCCTGTCGTCACTCGGCTCCAGACTTCTAGTGGGTAAGGGTGCTAGCTTTCTTTTCCTCTTTCCACAGTTTAATTTGGGGTTTCCTCCTTTTTTGTCTGTCTGCTGAGCAGGTAGCTGCCTTCACTCACTTTGGCTGAGATGAGAAGGGACCGGAAGAATGACGCGCGGGTACTTAACCTCATGAGCTGACTGTGGCCTGTGTTGGCCCTGATTGGCTGTTGAACTGAGTGGTGCATTTAAATAGTAGTTCAATTCAATTGTGTCCACTCAACTTGTGTAAAACTTGAATGACATTAGTACTTCTGTTACCCTTTCAACATCACTATTCCTACTAGTATTTACACCCAGTAAGTCCTGCCATGTTTCTCCCTTTCACTCTTTGTGGGCCCTTTAGTGTGGGCAGATGGCATACACCACTGAATTTGGTTCTGCTTGAGATAGAGATAGAGAGGCATAACAGGCCAAAGTTGAACAGGCAATGTAGACAGAGTTATTATGAATATCAGAAGGGTTTGGTGAAGATGGGAATTTGAACTTGTGTGGATAAAGATGAAAGTAGCTGAGACAATTCAATCAACCCAAGGCTCAGCATAAAATGTGCCAATGGCAGGTTCACTTAGCAACCTTTCTGTGGATGGTCTGCCAAAGGTGAAAGAGTAAGAGGACTATTCTAAATACAGAGATGCTCAATACATCTGGCCTTTCCTCTGTAGCTTCTCTCCCCTGAATCTGTTTCAGTCATCACCAAATATTTGAACTCTATCTTCAAACATGAACTCAAACTTTCATTCGGGTCAGTGATTTGTGACTGATCTTTGTGTCGGGGACATCTTTTTACCCACCTGGTTCCCTGACATAAACCCCATTCACTGCTGGGGTCAACTTCGGGAAGATCACATAAGGACTGTTTAAACAGTTCAAAAGGAAGAAGAAATGGCACAGTGACTTGGTAAACTGCAGTGAAATGATTTTTACTCAAGTATTTGAAATATTTTCACTCTGACCTGTGGTGAATGAAAGAAAACAAGAGCTTTCAGCACCCTTCACTCCCACCTCCCCATACCTCTGCCCTGCAGCCTGTACAGACAAAGTGAATTAGACTCTGATAGCAGCTTTGCAGGTATCATATGTTTGTGAAATTATTCATGTGAGTGTGTGTTTATGTGTGTGTGCATGTGTGTGTATGTGTCCCAGCTGTCATTCAATCCATCCATCCTCAGGTTGCCCTGCTCTCTGCTTGTCCACTCTGCCTCTCACAGACCAATCACAGACCACATTCCTCCATCTTCCCAGGATCCAAGGGACCCAGGGTGCATGGCTGTAGGGCGTTACCATGGTGTTGGGGTGATGAGGTCACCCCCCCTTTGGGATTTCTATGATGAGATGAGAGGTGATAGGGATAAAGAAAGAAAGACAGGAGAGAGAGGGGTGGCCTTTGTTACAGCAAATTTATATTTTTCAGTGTCATACACACACACACACACACACACACACACACACACACACACACACACACACACACACTTACAGACACACTAAGTCTGAGACATTTTAACAGTTTGATGCATCGTCTAACATGAAGCTAGAAACAAACTCTAAAGCTTTTAACTTACTGACTACGTTACCCTGAAACCAAGTCCCTACCCCCTCAAACAGCCCTTTTGGCCCCCTCATGTTTCTTCCCATAGGAAGCTTAGATCTGTCCTCACAAAGTTTAACAAACAAGAGCACACACTCAGACACAAAAGAGGACATCTAAAATCTCTCTTTTAATATTTTTCTGTTCCTCTCTCCTTGTTGATGATTATGTTATTTTTTGTACATAAATCCTCTTGTGGTTCCACTTTAGACCAATTTCCAAATATACCAGATGGTATTTGGCTGGACTGTTACTAAACCTGTGGCATATCATCATACCTCCTCACTAAAGCTGAGAAATGTATAGATAAGACCTTTGCGGCATTAAAAACATGGCATTCATCACATTGGAAAAAAAAAATTATGTTGTGGTTGGACTAAAACCAATACTGATGCTTTTTCATTATAAACAAAAGCAAAACAAACTAAGTAACAACATTAATGAGTTTTATATTGTAATTTTCAATGCCTGAATGAAATGGGTGCCAGGGGTATATGTCAGCTAAGCTAAAAAACAAACAAAAAAAAACAGCATGATATTTAAATGTTCCTCTGTGAAATGACACAATAATGATAAATCTGACAGTCAAAAGTCTGCCATATGAGATATGTATGATAAGCAAAGATTGTTTTGTCCATAAGTGGCGCCAAAGTTGACACAAAGTGAAAGTTCCATACAGGAGCTTTAAAAAGATGAAGACTGTTTGAGAGTTGAAACTGTGAAATCCTTCCATCTATGGTCTGATTTTTTCATTGAAGGAGCAGGCATGTATATTGGTTTGTTATGATTTTAAGTAGTTTTGGTTCATGAATATAATAGAAGTTCATTTCATTTCTCTGTCTCCTCTTTTAATCAACAAAGTTAATCATCAAACCTCCATTTTTAGGGCAGACTGATTGTCAAACAGCAAAAAATCAGCGGTTGGAACACGGAAACCAAACAGCCAGAACAAAACTTATGCAAACTACAGTCACAGGAGGGAAGCCTGGAGGCATCATGATTAAAACAACCTGAACTAGCTCTGTTGACAAAAGGTGCCATGGTTCTGCTCCCAGCAGTATAACATCAGAAGACCAAACAGCAAGGGATGATTGAGACTGCAAAATATACAGATACACTCATACTGGGCTGAACACTTTCTTAAATAATTCAACCAAGAGTATTCCGAAAGCACAAGCTCATAACTAGTAAATCTTGATGTAGGGATAAAAGGATGAACTCTGTTTGGCTGAAACTTTTGGGTTGAAGTCAGAGAATTCTTAAATGGATTTAAGACATAACAGAGACAATAAATCTCTTTTCCATCGAAACCAATAAGCTTCATATTTATTGTTCTCTGTATGTTCAATTACCCTGTCAGACACATGGGTGGAAGAGCCCGCCTGTGTTTGTTTGTCAGATAACCCACTTGATTTCTTGCATTCCTTTTGTTTTTATAGGCTCATTACACACATTTATTGTCTGACATAAATTCTGACTGATTCATAACACAGCAGCTGCATCTGTTCTCCTTTCTCACTCGCTCTCCTCCATCCTTCTGGAAGACAAAGCCTTTTTACAGAGCCAACATGTGTTTCCACGTATCCGCTCCTCATTTCATGTCAAGCACATGCTAAAAACATAGAGCAGTCACCTTTTATTTATGATCCACCATTGGCCTGTTTTCTGTCTCCTTGTCTGCCTCCACAAACGCACCAACGTCGACGCACAAACACTTGCTGAGAGACAGAGAGCAGACAGTCAGGATGGAGAGGAGCGGAGAGGAGTGTTGAAGGATATACAACCAAATGTTTCTTGGGAAATCCCACAAAATCCTTAGTAGAAACACACACACACACACACACACACACACACACACACACACACACACACACACCAGGTTAGGGTCCTACCTTACACCCAGGCCAAACAGAGAGATCTTTCAGTTGATATTTCATCAAAACAGAGAGACTGAAAATGGGCAAACAGTTAATTAATTTTTATTTAACTAGTGTCGATTCACAGAAAATGTTCTCAAGTCATTTTAGAAAAAGAGCAGGTCTAGACGATCATTTTTATTATAATACCACCATGACCAAATGTCAAGATTGGATTAGATTTAGTCCCATCTTTAAGATCAGACCCACTCCCATCCCATCTTCAACACCACGAGTGAAACACTACAGCACTTATGAAGTTATAGCAGGGAGGAAGAGCTTCCTTTAACTGGCAGAAACCTCGAGCAAAACTAGACTGATGTCTCTGCTGAGACTGAGCTGGGTTTAGAGAGGGGAAAGAGGGAGATGGGCAGAGGAGAGATTGATAGAGGGAGAGAGGGAAGATGCTGTAAAATCAAATGTGATGGCTTGAGCCCAATATTTTTGGGTAGACTGGTTGAAATCTGCAGTGTACATATCAGCATTCAGGTTCACCTGACCCCTAGAAGGGACTGAGAGCAGACACGCAGACAGGTTTGATCACACCTATGAATAATTTAGAGGCTTGATCCAACCTCTCAGTATGCTGGGCCTTACTTAGTGTCAGATAATATGCCACTTAACTAGCAAAATGTGGACAGACACACTCTAATACATGCTGTGTGTAGGTTGGTTAAATGGCTTTTGAAGCAGACCTGTATGAGGTTCTTGTCCACAGTAGTGTACTTTAGCCAGCTAAGCTCCTTTGTTGAGCAACTGGGCAAAGAACCAGCAAAGAAGCCAGACTATCAACCCCTGCATGCACAGACAACTCTTCAACATAACTGACCAAGTTTTAGAAACTCCAGCACTTACACTTGTGTCAGTGTGAGTTTATGCTCTATTTAGGACATTTCCAGAGCTTTACTTGCTGTCAGAGAGTCACTTTCGCGCTAGACGTGACACATGTGTCGTCTTGTCTACAGAAGTAGAGATTTCAGACACTTTAATCAGATCACAATAACAGAATGATGATGAGCTAATACTTGCATTTTGCAGCACTGGCAGATATTTTGTTGTGGTATTCTCAGCTGGTTTGATAATCTTTTTAAGGACTTTCATACTGATATGTCAACAAAGTCAAGGACAAACTGACCCTAAGATGTCTCTTGGGGATAGGTGCAGCATAGAGTCGTGCTAAGCAGCAGAAACCCCAGGAGGAGCTCGCTATGAAGTTATGTCTCTGTCAATGAGGAGGACGGACATGTGCTGCATATTTTTCTAAACAACACAAATGTACAGTGAAGGCTTTAATCTGCTCTGTATTGGTGTTTTAAAAAAAACATTGTCTGGATTAACAATGTTATTATATGCGCAATACCAAAATGATGGGCGCACAGTTTAGATATAACTTTAAACCAAACTTATAATAGACAAAAATATGTCTAGGTATGAGATAGCATGTGTGATCTTGTGATTGAAATATAAGGTTAAGAGCCCAGAAATAACAAGTCTAAATTATACCATTATAAACATAATAAATATACTCAGTCTAAACATCAGGACAAAGTATCAGGTCCTGACATGTTGGAGTGGTCTCAGAGTCCCATAGCGTGCCTTTAGTCCCTGTGAGACATCTCCCGTGTGGTCAGAACTGATATTGACTTTTATACATTAACACAACAACATATGGGCCAAGCTGTGAAGAGTCAAGGTCAAGACGTGTGTGTTTATGATGAGAGAAATCAACACGTCCCACCTCCTTTTTGCCTGTCTCTGTTTCCTGCAAGCAGATTGCATCAGATTTAACACATACAGTCTTTACCCTGCTCTGAATTGTGGAAACTCCTACCCTCATTTTCTCTCTCCCACACAGAAACACACACATGTATACTCACACACATACAGCGTAGTGTTGATTACCCATGTCTAAACACACCATGTTCGATGAGGGTCGCCTGCAGCCTGCAGGTAAAGAGTAATGGGTTCCAGATTGTGTGCATGGGTGTGTGTTGGTGTCTGTCTGCTGGTCAAAAGTGCAACAATTGTTAGCATTTAATTAACACGGTTATAAAGGAGCCTGGGAGTCAAACCAGCTGAATAAAAGGAGCCTTTATTTGGTGGTGCTGCATTTCCCCACTTATTTTTCTCTCCAAACTTACTTGTTTTTTTTTTGTTTCAATCTACTCATTCCCTTTTTGTTGTTTCTCTACTTAATTTTGTCCTCATGATCTGCATGGCACAAACTGTACAACCCCAATTCAAAAATGTGGGCTGCTGTGCAAAATATTGATACAATGAGAACACTTTGATTTCAATTTTGAGATCATGTAAATATGTTTGAAATTGATAAGACAAAATCTTTAATCTTAAAAATTGTATGTTTCATGAGGAAAATTTGCTCATTTTCAATTCGATGCTGGCAAAGTGTTAAAAGAAATGTTGTGAGGGGCATGTTTACCATTGAGCTGCATCACCTCCTCCTCCAACACCCTGGAGACATTTGGAATCCAATGAAACAAGTTTCTGGAGTTTATACAGCAAACTATTGTCCCTCTCTGGCACAGTTAATTTGAGCCATGTTTTTTGAAACATGTAAATGTTCTTAATGTCTTGTTATGAACCAAAGTTTCAAATGGATGACAAGCTGACTGTTTGCAGATCCCATCTTGCCATCTTCTCAACTGCTCTGGAGTGTCCAGTCATGTTGGTAAAAAATGTAGCTTGAGGTGTTTTTAAAAAAAATCTTTTTACTGTAAATATATACTGTGTTTTGATTTTCATTCTCCCTATTTCAATTTGAAAATCTGTTAAGTTGTCTTTGCATTGTGCTCAGTTCAGGTTTGATTGATTGCAAACTAATTGTTGTTCATTATTTCACACAGTGTATTTATTTATTTATTTTTTGGGGATGGGCTATATTTTGCTGAAACTTGTGCAAACCTGGGCAGTTTTTAGTTTTGCAGTTTAACACTAATTTGTCTACATGGTGTATATTCTATCCTCTGTTTTCATATCCAAGGTTGGTGTCTCTTTGCTGTGTTGCTCTCGTGCCATGCATCACCGATGGTGCTTCACTGAACCATAAATTTAAATTCCAAAGCCGTCTCTCTGGGAATCATATTTGACTTGACCCAGACTTCGAACTGACCCCTGTTCCTTCTGTTATACTGTGACCCTCTGGCCTGTGGATACACATGTGTCAAAACAACATTCATCAGCCCTGAAACGGCTGCTGTTACCCCAGCGCTGCCCTCCTCTCTTTTCATCCCTGTCCTCTGCTTTGGTGTCTTCTCCTGTGGGTTATATTTTCCTTCTCCTTTTTTTCCACTCCCTAACTCGATTTCCACCCTCTCTGATATTTTCTTCAAATATTTAAATATTTTTCTTGTACAGGTAAAAATTAAAAGTTTTCTGCACATCTTAAATTTTGTCCCACCAGATACTGAAAAAATGTGCTTCTTGCAGCTTAAACTTACGAGACTTTTTTCATCAGTTCATCAAAAATCCATATAAAACTTGTTTCAGGCTAAAATTACATGCTTGTTGGATTTTAATGTACAGGAAATAATAGCCTTTGTATATGAGTTTTTTATTCAAATTTGAATGTTTACCTCAATTTTTTTATTCATTGTTAAATAACCTCAAATAGCTGGACAGTACTGGACAGCATTTTACTGTATATCTGCCAATCTGCCATCGGCTGACCTGCTCGCTCATTATCTGTATCAGCACTGGCCATTTACAAATACAAATATCAGCCAACAATTATGATATGGACACAAATGCCTCTGTGTGACCTACAAAATTTCACGAGACTGATCACAACAAAACTGGTCATTACTTAATAGTTGTTTTCAATGACTGTAACCACAAGAAAAAGTCAGTGAGAGCAGCTTTAGTTCACTATTCCCACAGCAAAGACTCACTGTAAGTGACTCTTGGACTATTTCTACCACTGATGTAAAAGTTGGCACACAGCAAATTTCCTCACAGGCACTTTGATAAGCATCATTTACCCTGAAAACAATCATTTGACACTTTTCTTTCATCTTGTTGCTTATTTTTTTGTTAACCCTCTTTCTTCATCCTTTTTTCCACTTCAGATAATTTTCTCGACCTCCTCCTTCACTTGTCTCCGTTCCATTTTACCTTTTAAAGCATTATTTCAGTGTTTCCTCCTTTTTAGTCTCTGCTGTGGAAAAGTGGATGATGTGGTAATAAATCAGAAGATGTGTAGTGGTGTGGAAGATCAGGTTTGAGGGTCAGCGCCTGAGGGACCAACCTTTTATAACTCCCATCGGGGCCTCAGGATTCAATTGACATCACCCTCTCAGTGTTTCTTCATCAGTCTTTTTTTGGTGCAAAAGTGTATTTTTATACTTTGTGTCTTTCTTCAGCTGGTTTTATTTTAAATATAGCAAGCTAGTGCAGAGGTCAAACACCTGATAGCTATAGACTTGGAAATAAATGGTTTGATTAAGGTATGAAAATCTCTGGGATAAGATTTTCTCCAAGCTCAGCACATACCAGTGAGACTTTGACAGACAGTCAGGTGAAAGAGAAGCCAAAATCAACATCGCCTTTCAAAGCTGTAGTTTCAGCACGTCTAGAAGTAAGACACTCAGGCATTCAGTATAGCCAGCTCAGCACCTGTATACATCAGTTCGACTGAACTTATCATCCTGTACGGAGAGACTTATTAAAACAGTGCTATTACAGTGCTATAACTTAAATTATTAAATATAAATACTAAACAAATTAATTAATGGCAAACATGCTGCACAGCACGCACATAAATATGAAGAAAGAAAACTCTTGCAGAGGAGAGACACTGCAATTTTGCACTGGGCAGTGAAAGACTGCAATGAACAACCAGGACTGCAGATCAAATCATTGGGGTCAACTTTCCCTCCAACCAGGACTCACACCAGTCCAGACACAGGACACAGGCAGGTAACATCACTGCAGACTCCTATATACAGAGTGTGTGTTGTCTATAATGTCTTTACACATTATAGTGTAGTTAAACTCAATCACCTTTACATTGGAACAATACATTCATTTTTTCATCTGAACTATCAAAATGTTGCATCTGGTCGCTCATCTTCATTAATTATAAAAAATGGGCATTCTCTACAGTCCCAGAGTGCTTCACCTGTCACCTCTAAATGTCCAAGCATATTTGGATTTGCGTCATCTGTATGAATTTTCAAAGTGTTCAACGCTCATGCTGTGTCACATGCTTGTCTGTCTTTGCCATGGAACTGCATTATTTTTAGACTTTTGTGAATGTGCATCATTTCTGAATTGGCAGAACATTTGTCTTAACACAGTTGGACTTGGAAGCCACTGTAAATGACTGTAAACAAGCACCATACAGCTGAATGAAAGCAGATTGGAATTTTAGATTTAAATTTTTTTTGGCTCGAGAGATGAAACAACACTGCTGTCTGTCCAGTCTGATTCATTCTGAAACAAAACATGCACAGCTAACACCTTAGCTCCGGTTACTGATGGAATAAGTTTAACAAAAGCAATGTTACAATGATGCATAAGACAAATATAAAGCTGTGGCAAACACCAGTGTGTACTCAACCTCACTTCTTACATCTTTAGAATTGGCAGCATGTCCATGTGTGTTGAAAAACTAGCACCCCTCTGTGCAGCAATGACAGAGTTTCAATAGTGTAACCTTGAAAGGAAAAAAAGCAGGAAAAGTTTTTAAAAAATGACGGTGGTGGTGGTGGGGGGGGGGGGGGGGGCAATTATAAAGACTTAAATGCCTGTTGTTTTGATGCAGAACTGCAGATGTGGATATAAACACATGGTGACAAAGGAAACTTTTAACGTACAAAGAAAAGTATGCATTTTCTTGGTCTTAACTGTTGAAACTCCTTCCAGAAAAAGACGTTTTGAATGAATTATTTTGCTGATAAATTCAGACCCCACAGCTTTTTTTAGTCAAATAAATCAATATGCAAAGTACAATGCAAAGAAGCTCAGTATAAATGCAAAGACTTAAATCAAGGTTGAGCGCCACAATGCCCCTGGAAACAAAGGAAATATGGAGCAGCAGCAGGTTCATATGTTCAACATCAGCTCTCTGTCTCTGAGGATGTAAATCAGTTAAACTAATCACTGATCTGGAATGCAGGAGTAAAATCCCAAAAACGTTTTACAAATTTCCCTGAGGACATGCTGGTGTACCAAGGGAAATATTATTATGTTTCTGAGAGTGTGATGAATGTTCAAGATGTTCAAACACACACTGCAAATCATTCCCATTCTCTGCCTGACATACCTGCAGGCTTAATGCAGCAGTGCTGCAGATAGTGCAGCAGCTCACTTATTTTCATTTACGTCTGAATAGAGAGAGAAAACACACAGTCCACTTCTTCTGTGCTGGACACTGATGGAAAGATTGCAGGTTTTCTGTTTTTGTGTAAAATCTGAACCTCAATAGATTTGAAAGGGCTTATAAAACGAGCGTGAGATTATCCTGCTCCTCTCCAACACAAATAAACTCTCAGGGAGGTTTCGGCCTCTCTGCAGTTCTGTATATATAAATTCTGGTTTTAGCTCGGAGGAAAATACAAACTGAACTTAGGCACAACCACATGCCAGCTTTGTAATTTGTTGTTCCTCAGTGTCTGGTACAGATAGCTCCCTCTCGCTTCTGAGGAGACAAGTCAGAGGACAGGAGCAGAAAATATAATGTCATTAAGATGTTTCAGAAGAGCTGCTCTGGCTTTATAGTTAGACTTTCAGATGGAAGATTGATTCTCAGAACTTATTCGTAATTTGTTAGAGCTCTGTCCCACAGAATTGTATCTTTAAAGGATGAGGCTGCATTTGTCTAATTTGTTAAGGGAAAGTTAAAAAGGGCAAACTAAATAAAAAAAAAAAAGAATAAATCAATTCAAAAGAGCCGTAATCATTTAACTTACTTGCTGTGCTGCAAAATATAGAAGGCTTGTGGTTTAATGAGTTAATCATTGAACTTCTCTTCCTTGCACTTTCTCTCCATGAGCTGGTATGTACTGTAGGTGCAGTGGTTGGCACTGTTCCCTCACAGCATGACGGGGTCTCTGTGCAGAGTTTGCATGTCTTCCCTGTGCAATCACGGTTCTTTCCAGGTTCTCCAGCTTCCTCCCACAGTCCTAAAACATGCATGTCAGATGAACTGCTCAGTCTAAATTTCCCATAGGTGTGAGTGTGTTTGTCTCTTTATGTCAGCTGTGTGAGATAGGCTCCACTCACGGTGTAAAGATTGCTTACAAGTAGTGTTTGAAAACATGTCTGTGAACATTTAGATACAGCCTGAGTTGAAGCTGGGAAAAGGTCTATCCTCTAGGTGGGACTTTAATTTTCCAATTAGGAACAGCAATGAGAGAACCTTCAGAGAGCTCTGTAAAAAGGGTCAACACTGTATGTCCATTAGCTTCAGGCCCTAAGGAGACACTGCACTGAAAGCAGACACAACTCGGTTCCCAGACAACGCTCTTTGGGGCTGATTAAAATGCATACAAGGATTTCTATGAAACTGTTTGTTTTTACATCCACAAAAGTTTGAGCTATATAAAATGAAACCTTACACAAACATGATCCAGATTCAAAGGCAACTTCTGTGGACCTGAGTCCATTTAAGGCAGACCAAAGACAAAGTCAAACCATTTTTTTTTTAAATAAAATATAACTTTCAGTTTCAACATTTGAATGATGTCTTTGTACTATTTTCAATTCTAATAGATGAATAAATCAACATTTACATTGCGTCCCAGCTCTTTTTGGAATTAGGGTTGAACATGTGAACCGTGATCAGTCGTGTTTGGCATACGTTTTACATACTGAGCATTTTCACTGTCTGTGCCAGGCAGCATGTAAGGCTCAGTGTTCTTCCCTGTTTCAGAGGAAGCGATCTACTTTTAGGTGGATTTTCCCTTTAAAGTCTGGCCATGGGAAACCTCACAGTGACAACAGACTCCCTGCTGAGCAGACCAAATCAGGTTCAGCTCTCCCAACTAAAGCGTGTGTGTATGTATGTGTGTTAACATGTGCAAGAGCATGTATTCTTTACTGTGTGAGAACAGTTCACATATGCTTTCAAATAACTCTGGTCTGGATGGTTTTGAACACATTTTCCTGCTGTGATCTGAGAAACAACTGCAGGTTCGTACAAGAACTCAAAACGACAGTCGGTTTGGATCATCTGAGGCTACAGTGATATTCAATCTTCATAACACACTGTTGGTTGGTGTGTGTGTGTGTGTGTGTGTGTGTGTGTGTGTGTGTGTGTGTGTGATGGATTGCCTCTTTGGCAGAGAGATTTGTCACTCAGCAGGGGAGAGCATGGCTAAAACACACACATATATACACACACAGTGAACAAAGATGGTTCTAGTTCTGGAGGTGATGAGAGACAAAGGGGAATGGAGTGTGTGAGCTGCAGGTTATGATGGGTCACTTTCTCAGGATGTGTATCTGAAACGATGAAATGAAAGGTGAAGTGTCTGAATGCATTTACTGAGAGGGTGAGGGATTTTTTTCCACCCTTGCATACAGAATCTTATGTGCATTTATGCTCAAGTGTGTGTATGTAGCTTGTAATGTGTGGTGACAGCAGCACATGGTAAAGTGGTGGGAGGATAATGCTTGGTGTCACACTTGGATATGTTTGGGATCCCCTTTTTTGGCAATGGTGTAAAAGAAACACACATGTATGTAGACACAGAGGAGGAAAAGGCCACTAATGATAGGAATGTGTGCTTGTGTTTTTCCCATGACATGGCAGAGAAACCAAGAACAATATAACTATATGTGTGACTGGAATGAGCCAAAATTGTAACCCTCACATTCCACCGCATGGCATACCTGCGGAACAGCGACAATTTTCGCTGTCTGCCAAATCCTACCGAATGCATTTGTAAGGGAAACTTCTTGGCAAATCTCGGACAGTGGGAATCGCGAGGACTCACAAGAACCCGCAAATTCACATGCAATTTTGCGATAATCAGTTGTCTCCATAAAGACAGCCACATAACCGTATAAGCAATAGATTGTGTCCTTCCAGAGGAGGAAATCCACTTTGTTCAGACCAGTACATCAGACACTTTTGTGGACACGGGTGAAATAACATCTAAAAAACTTTGACTTGTTCGTACCCGTTTGCATGTTGTAAAATACAATCTGCCTGAAACACGTTTTATTTTTTGAAAAGAAGCCGGATGTTTTATTTTATGTCTGTTCCCGACTTCCTTCCAGGCTAATCTGTGCTGAATTTATGCGGCATGCTGTGGCATTCGGAAAACATAGGACCCTGGCGATTTGGCTGCATAGCCTGCTGAACCGCAACGGGATGGAAAGAAGCCGGTGAAAATCAACACATTAACTTGAATGGAAAAAATCAGCGGCGATCATTGTCAATGGACTTTTGACTGCCATTTCGCATGCAGTGGAATTTGGGGGTAAACAAGGAGCAAAAGTAAAAATATATATTCAATCGAACCTAATGAACCAAGGTGGACTGATAATTCAGTGCTGTTGGAAATAAAAGTGAAAGTAAAAGAAGGTTGCATGTAGATACTGTTTGGAGCATGAAAGGAACTATAAGAGTTTAACCAGTATATGTAAAGACAATAAGAGAGCTTTGGCAGTTTCAGCTTATACATGCCAGAAAAAGGAGCAGCTGCAGCTATACCTGAAACCGTGCTGTTTTTTGAGAGTGGACAGCTGACCTCTTTGTTGTGTCTGTGCAGATGCTTGTTTTGGCAAGTGGACACACCATTGGCCCTTCCCCTGCGCTTGCAGACTCCCAGACTTTGAGGTGTTCTTCCATCAAGTGTGTGAGTACTACTTTTCCAATATCCCAATATCAGGTGTGTGAGCGCTCTGAACCCAAATAATACACTTTATGTGGTCCCAGATTTCAGCAGTCTGAAATTTTAGACTCAAGTTTACTGAGAAGTTGGGTGGTGCTAAGGACTTGATTGTCCTACCCTTACGAAATACACAAAGATATTCATATGTGTAAAACAACTACAACAACTGAAATTAAAAAAGCAATAAATAAGTTAATTGAATTAATCATTAAAAAGCTATACATCCCAAGTTTTAGTTAAAACTCTCAGGTTTTGCTAGTAAGGGGTGACAGTGGTTCGGTGGTAAAGATGGTTGTCTCCCAGAGGTTTGAAACTAGGGCTGTAACATTATAATGTAAATATAATGTTGTTGTATTGTAAATCATTAAAACCAATGTCCGTGTATTGTGTCAGTTAGTTTGCCCAAATATTTTAACCCTTTACTGTGAGACAGAAATTTAAGCGGGGGCATTATCTTGTTTTAGGCAGCATGTACTGTCTTAGATGTGTTTCCATTTCCTCAGTCTTTTTTTTTTTTTTTTTTTTACCATTTCTGATCTTAAGTCCTTTGAGCAGTTCTTTATCAAAAATAGACATGGCTCTGTAGTAGAAATCAAGGCATGATCACAAACATTTGATCACAAACATGACCCAGTAATGCCAGCCCTGGTCTATTTGACTAGGACTGAGGCAAAGTGGAGAACTGCGCTGTGAATATAGGATTGTGGATATTGGGGATTCTGGGTCCTGAGTGGAAATTTCAACAGCCAGCCTCTGTAATGGTACAGTATGTATGATGGCCACGGCATGGGCTTACACATTCTGGGAGGAGACATTTATGCTGAAACAATGCACATGAATTTGTGAGTGAGTGTTTGCATGTGATGAGCCCGATTATCCTTGCTGTGAAGGTGAGGATTACCCCCACTGACCCTAAAGTGAAGACAAGCCATCTATTATGGTCTCACACACACACACACGCACGCACACACACACACACAGACACACACACACAGACACACACACACACACACACACACACACACACACACACACACACACACACACACACACACACACACACACACACACACACACGCATTCATATGCATTCATAGTCATGGGTCTGGGGATGTTTCTTCAAGGTCAGCATAGAGTCAATCCAAGCTTTGACTCCATCAATTCACGAGTATAAACACTCTTAAATCATCACATGATCTCATCAGAACACACACACACGCACGCACACACGCATGCACGCAAACAGGCATGCGCACATATAAAGACACACACCTGCAGGGCTGTGAACAGGAGGGGGTTTGAGAGGGAAAGAGGGACCACAGTTCATCATCACTCAGGAGCCCAAAGGAATTTTATAAGAGGGAGATCGAGGAGAAAAGGAGGCGAGGGGGGCCCAAGGGGTTTTAGAAAAGAGGGGTCCAAGGAGAGGAGAGTGGGTTAAGGCAACATACGAGTGTGTGTTTGATGAAGAGAAGGAAATGAAGGTTGTGGGTTACTGGACTAAGGGGAATTGGGAGATGGATTGGTTTGTTGTAAACATCCAAAAAGAAGATGAGAGACAAAAACCTACGCCTAAATCCAGCTTTAAGTATTTTCCTTTTGCAGGTTGTGAGTTCAAGAATGTAGAAGTAAAAATTTACCCTAAAGTGCTTACAGGACACATGTTCATGTTCCAAAGTCTATTGGTCTTTTCACCTAGTCAAGAAAAGGACCCTAACATAAGGGTTTAGATATGACAGTCTGCTAACACCAGGCTTGTCCATGCCTGTAATTGGTCATATGCAGTTGTCATCTGCCCTCATAGAGACCCTGGACCCTCATTTGTTAGCCTGTGGGTTAGTGAGGCCATTAAAATATACCCTGGGTATGTTGAACCTGCTTTACAGAGAATGCTTTTGGTAAAAAAAAAAGACAGATTAATCAGTGATAATTTTATGAGACAGTTCAGAAGTCACTCAGTGTTTACAAATGAGCACTGTACTAATCTGGGCAAAAAAACTGCAACATCTTCTCCTCTTTTAATTTGATCAACAAAATCATCTAAATCACAACACATCGAAGGAAAAAGTTTTGTGCTTGACTTTGAATTTTTGTTATTCTTGTAGCAAATAATACACGAGTATATGGGTGTATAAACAGGTAATGGAGTCTCTGTGACTCTTTTCACAGCATGTAGTCAATGAGAGAAGAGTTCAAAACAGAACAATAAAGTTATGCATGGTAAACAGCAGTAAAAGGTCAATTCAGGAAAGCTAATTTGTGTCACAGATGAGCTTTTTATCCATGAGGTTCCAGACAGACAGTCAAAAGGCAGATGCGTCAGTAATCTCTGTTTAATCAGTAATGGCTGTCTCGCATCTGCTCCACAAGGAATTAAACTCTGAATCCTTATTCATCATATGGAAATCAAGCCGAGATTAATTTATACCGGTTGAGGAAGGATTCTGGAGGAGAATAGGGAGAGAGGCACCAATAAAAACAACTGAGAGAAAAGGAAGAAGAGAAAGGGAGGAGGATAGAGAAAAGTGGGACGCTTTCCTGGAGGCCCCATGTCATGAGATTCTCATTATTTACCTCCATGGATACCGGAGCCCTCCCACTGTCTTTAGATCCTCCTTTCCCATCCTCCTTTGCTTTTCTACCATTATTCTTTCTACTTCATCCCTTTGACATGTTCCTCTTCTTTCACTTTTCTGCCTCCGACTTCGATCCTAACCCCCCCCCCCCCAACACTGTTCATGAGTGTTCTCTCTCCTTTGTAACTTGCATTGACACATCCTGCTGATTTTATTGTCCTGTCTCCTCTTTTGTCATTGGATCATGGAATCCACTGTTCACCACCTCCATGCAGAGCGATACCCTGTGGTCATAGCAAAGTATAGTGGTAGTTCCTCACTGTGTGGCTCTGAAGTTTATTAAAAGTAGCCTCACTTATGGAAAAGACAGCAGTGTTCATAAAGAGCTCCTGAGAGCTTAAAAACTTTGAGTTCTAGTCTGAGTGATTTAGGAATACTCTAGATAAATAACAATACAATACAATACAACAACTTTATTGATCCCCAAAGAGAAATTGGTTACCCTCGCTGGGCAACCCAGAGCCAGGAAGGGACAGAAACTATAATATCAGTGAGGAGGCGTGGTTGACCCCATTGTAAGGATACCACCAAGTGGCAGCTGCTGGTCTTGAGCTGATGAGGAAGTGCTAAAAACTGCAGTTCCAGGAGTGCCCACCCGAGGCTGCACACAGAACCACAAAAGTCTGTTTTTGGAGCGAAAATAAACATAATTACTGCCTGGTTAAAAAAAAATGGCTTTGGTCCAAATATGTTAGGCTCCCACTGTACATGGAGTTAATATTTGAAATGATGTTTGTTTTGAAGTTGTTCAGGTTACAAGATTGGTGAAACATATGCATGGCTGACTTGACTGGCAGGTAGGAATACTGTAGTTACAGTACTTGTAATGAGGCTAAAGACCCAACTCTGGTATAGGCTGACTGAAACGTAGGTTGAGTCAGTATTACCAATGTGGCTACCGCTGCTGATTGGCTTAGAAACTCTGCTTTAGAAACAGAAGAGTGGCATAACCAACACTACAGTCATTGGGTGTGATGCATTCTTTCAAAAGCTGTGACTGACTAATACATAAAGAAAATAGAGAGACCTGATCACGTATTAAATTTTATTATATAATTGTAATCATTATACTAATTAATTGGCAGTAATCGTGTCTTCTGGTAATTGTGACCCTTTACATTCCATCATTTTGTTTTGTGCAGCTTGGTGTCCTCAGTGTTAATCTGCACTTTTAAGCCTTTTTAGTGCAGGGATGAGAACGATAAATTTTCCTTTTTGTTTTGAAAAAGACAGAATTGTTTCAGGAAATATTCACTCAAACGCGAAACCACTGAAAATGACTGAAAACAATGCAGTGCAGATGCCAAGCCAGTAAGAGGCGCTGTAACGCTGCCTGGAAATGCACCAAAGCGAGAAGAAGAGTACGGAGCATATGTATATGTTGTGTGTGATGTAACCATTTTAAGAGAGACAGGTATAGGCATCCACATGGAGATGAAACAGTAGTCGTAAATGGATTTATGCACTCTTCGACCTCTTTTCAAAAAGTATTGTTTACAGCCCCCTGAAAAACCAAGTCTCTGTAAGTTATAAATAACAAACCTCACTTGACATAAAATATGTTGCTAGTGTAACTGCCATCTTTTCTTTCTTGCTACATTCCTCATAATCACCTCAGTTAGCCTTGTTGCATTAGTTTGTCTCCATTATTTTTTCCTCAGCTTGAGAAACTCTTAACCCTCTTGAAAGTCCTCCTCACTTCTCCTAACAGTTTTTCATTTTAGAAGCTCTCTCGGGGGGCTAAAACACTTTGCAAAGATAAATGTTACTCATGAAGACTTAGTCTTAAGTTTTAGGGGAAAATCTCAGAAAATCAAATGATTCTTAGAATTTTATTCAGACGAGGAAGTTTGTGACTGAGGCCACAGAAGTCCAGGAGCATTTCAATGTCAACACCACAAAGTAGAGGGCCACCAGCCAAAACTGTAAAGTGAACCATGCTATGTTGGTTATGAGCAAACTTTGTAAGAAAAGGCACAACAGCTTTTTGTCCCTTCTCATCTCTTTCCTTTTCTCTCTCCTGCTGCAGAATGGTGGAGCAAAACCACACTACCGCGTATCCATGCTACACATGAACTACACCATCTGTCCTCCATCAACACTAATAATGTTTAGAACCAGGACAAAATGGTGGCTTGAATCAAACATTTCAGTGGCTTGTTTTGGCTTTGAAAGAGTTATTTTCATTCTGAAGTCTGGAAGCTGAACAAGAGTCATGAAGTAATTCTACAATTTATTATCTGATCAGTCCGTAAAATGTTTCAATATTAAAGACTGCCTCAAGTTTTTTGATGGTCAACTAAAAAGTGGTTCTTATTGTTTGCGCAGATGATGTTTTATGACTTCAATTCACTGATATCCTCTTATCTGGCTTGGATGATGATTGCAAACCTTTTTTTATATATCTGTAGTTGGAGGGTCTTGTCAGAATTAAAGAGGATGAATTTAAAGGACCAGGATTTACTGTTTCCCTCTCATGAACAGAACCTAATTTGTATGTGTTGTGCAGGATGGTTGTGCTTGAACGTAAGTGGTTTTTCCCTGTAAAACAAGCGCTTCTTGTAATTTCCTGAGTGATTTGACAGGTCTGTAGAACAATTTATTTGTAGAGCGTGATTGAGTTGGGTTCAAGTTTTCAAACAGACCACCAACGGGCCGCTAAAGAGGTGTAATGCAATGATAATCCCTCAGCAGTATGCACAGTCTTGTTAGTAAAACCTGACCCACAGGGCAAATTTTTCTCCTCTTTTTCAGGGCATTGTCCACTTTTGAAGACAGGAAGGTAATCCTTTAAAATTGGAAGGGTATCCCTTTCTTTCTTTAGGGGCTAAAACCAATAATCCTTTAAAAGTGGACCAGCTCTTGTTCTCTCACTCTTCATCTCCCCATTTGAAGAAGGAAGTTTAATCTGCTTTGAGTTTGGTGCTGGGTTTAGATCCCAACAGGCATCTGGGGATCTGATGGCAGGTCTGGATGATGGATGGCGCGCATAAGTGGACTAACTGAAAGGCCTATTGTAAAGGCAAGAAAGCAACAGACAGGCGGAAAAAGCAAAAAAGAAACCGACACAATGTGAGTGGAAACAGAGTATAGAGGGAGGCTGGATGGTTTTACATGAAACATAACGCAAAGAACCGCGGACAGACGGGAGTGATGAGGAGAAGGCTGAAAGTAATAAGAGACGAGAGGAGGAATGACAAAGTACATGAGAAAAAAAAACAGTCAAAAGAAAGAGAAATAGGAGCAAATCTCTCTAAACCAAGATCCTCAAATCACACAGGATATTGAGTCTGTGGTCAGTGAGAGGAGAGGGATTGTTGCAGTGTGCAGAAGTGGCTGGAGTGAGAAGAAGGGCAAACTCACACACACACCTCAAGAAACCAAATCTCCCAGTAGGAGCCAGTGTGGTTTTAACCTCTGACTTCATGACCTCGTCTTAGTTACGGCACGGATAGCTTAGCCACTGTGAAACTATCAGATACTTGTGGTAAAGTTGTAGCTTGGGAGCGATTGTGTCTCGTTTAAACACCTAAGTGCCTTTCAATGGGTTAAGAGATGATTTTACACAGATCGTTGCATGCTAGAGTTTCTCTCTTAAAATTAGGTCTCTTTGGTCCCAGGGAGTTCTGCAAGAACTTGTTGGGTGGGGCAATGATTTTGCACATATAAAATACATCTGGATTTCTTTACACATGAGCACAATGCAAAAAAATAAAAAAAAGTGCATGCAACCCTAACCTCTGGATCAGGATCTTGACTTTAGAGTAAAGTCTTGCAGCAAATCCAATTTTCTCCCTTCATGTACTCTCTCCTGGAAAGATCACTGGTTTTTCTGATGCTTTACATCCCAACAAAATTCAGAAGATTCAAAAGGTTTTCTTT
The DNA here is from genome assembly GCA_962446985.1 of Xyrichtys novacula. Lineage (NCBI taxonomy): Eukaryota > Metazoa > Chordata > Actinopteri > Labriformes > Labridae > Xyrichtys > Xyrichtys novacula. The sequence goes on from OY660867.1 coordinate 28,276,574, forward strand.
CAGTTCCTCACATGGGCTCCTGCAGATGGCAGAAAGGTCAGAAAGGTAGAGCAGAGCAGTTTCAGTAAACTCTCAGGAGACAAACCCTTTCACCTCCTTACCCAGTTTCCATCCCTCATTTCTTCCGCATATGTGTGCGTGTTCATTCATGTGTGCATATACGTATATGTGTGCAGAGAACCACTCTCAAGTAGATCCCCTCACCTTTCAGTGACTTGTTTGAATAAGTCTGCATGTGGCCAGCACAGGGGTGGAGGCACCAAGGCTGGGTTTGCTTCACCTTTGTGTGTAAGTATGTGAGGGGATTAGTGGCTTTGGCCAAGGCTAATCTGCAAGTCCCCAGGGAGTCTGCAGAGCCCACTAGTGGACTGAGTTTGCAGAGTGAATAGTAGAAATGATGTGAATGTGCATGTTTGTGTGTCAGCCTTTCTGCTGTGCACACCAAGCAGCCTCTCACACTCTGACAGCTCCATTGAGTCGTGATTATGAAATCAGGAAGTAGAAAACACACCCAATACATGTGTGGTGGTCTTTGTGTGGGAAATATCTTCTTTATTCTTCATTTTATCTTTTGTGCATGGTCTGCTGCCAAAGCAGACTGAATACAGGCTGTAAGACCAGTATAGAAATGACACTACAGACTAATGGCAGTTACGGCAGAGTATTATAGAGAAACACTAAAACACACACAAAAGAAAGTGTACACCAAAGAGATACCACTTTGGTGTAGCTCAGGACCCAAGTAAAAGGAAAGCTAAAAGCCCTGAGAATCACTAATGTTATGTTTTGACCACAGTGACAGCGGCTGTCACAACTCCATGGCATAGTGCTGGGCAATGTTATAATAGTTTTGGAATTTTCATTATAGTTCAGTTTTATTTTGTTTGGACTTTTTTTTTCTCTAATTCAGCTAGTTTTAATTAGTTTATAGAGCAGGCTTGTTTGTTTTTATTAGTTTTTATTTTTTCTAAATGATTAGTTTAAGTTTAGTTTTTATTAGTTTTAGGATTAGTTTTAGTTTTCATACTTGAATACTTGAATTTTAGCTCGAGAAACTTTTCGAAGGCAATCAACTCAAACAGTCTTGTAGACATAACAGTCTCAACAAACATATTTTCCCTCTTGTGGTGTTCCTGCCTGTTTACTAACCAGCAGCTCTTTGGTTGTCGTCAGAGAAAACAGTCCATTATAGTTGTCTCCTGCTTCCTGGTGTTATCTTCTGGCTGAGATGTTGCTTCTTTTTCAGGGGAGCTGTCTAGAGAGGCCACTTTGTCGAGGTTCTTGCGATTAGCAATCTTTTGTGAGCTTCTCAAATGGACTTTCAGATTTGTGAGTTTTTTTCCCTTAAGAAGTATTCCACATACTTTATCACCAGTTTTCACTACAAGACACTTGTTTTTGTCTTTCGTATTTAAAGAAATTTAATTTTGAAGTCTGTTGCTGTCTCCCGAGTTTAGTCACCATTTTGCCAGATAGAATGGTGAAGCTGACTCTAAATAAGAAGATATGACCCGGGGGTGCCGTACGGTGCTGCTAGCTCACGTAAAATTTCTCAAGCTAAATAAAACAATTTAATTTGAGTCTGAAATTGACTAAAATGAAAACAATAGGATTTGTATCTATAATTTTAATACTATTTAGTTAGTTTTAACACACAATACAGTTTCAGTTAGTTATCTTTTTTTTCTTGTAATTGTAGTTTTTATTTATTTCAGTCAGCTAAAATGTTTTTCCAATTCTAGTTTTTGTCATTTCGTGAGTTTTAATTAACAATAATAACCATAGTGCTAGGATGGATTATATGAGGCTTAAGGAGGTTTTTAGCCATGCAAGGTGTCTAATCCTGAGGGTAGATAGTAGAGAGCACCAAATGGCCTCAAAGACCTCTGACCTCAACCCCCTGGAACCGGAAACCACCTGTGTCTAGTGTTCCAGGGATACCAGAGATTGAAAGAAGACCAGACCAGACGCTCAGATTTGTCCTTGAATGATTTGATTTTATCCGATTATATTATTTTATAAATGTTGGATGAACTGGAGTTCTACAAATGAGTCAGGCTTTGTTAAATGGAGCAGAAGGACTATGGGGAATGTATTGTCAGAGGCCATGAATACATAAAACCTTAGCCTTAGACACAAATACACCCAAGACCACCCCTGCAGCCAGAGGCGCAAACATGCATTCACTCGTGTCCCCAAGATCCAGTGAAGGAGTCAAACTTTTCTAACTGGAGTCTTCAAATTGGGACATTACTGACATTACAGTAGAAATGCAGGTAAGTTATTTTGTATTAGCGATGGCAACCCTGATGAATCCAGTGAATGTTCTTGATACAGCAGGCTAATCGCTGACTCATTAATCTGTTAGACACTGTCTGTCTGCATACAAAAGCATTGCAATGTTGGGCTCAGGTAGGAGGTGAGTATCATCATCAATGCTCTGCTCTGCCGAAAAGCTGTCTCTGCTGATTTTTCAGACATAATGCAGAAGGATGCAACAAGCAGAAACGATTTCAGGCCATTTAGTTCAGATCAGTGTACTTGGCAAGGCATCTTCAGCAGCCCTTTGGATGACTACGAGCATGTCGTTCACCATTCAAGCAGATTGTTTTTAATATAAGTATGACATTATTATTACACGTCTCATACCACTGTACTTAAAGGTTCTAATATGAAATAAAAAAGGTCATATAGTGTTTAATCACTCTTGAGTAACCTTCAAAGTAAGCTGTCCACCCACGATGACCTCCGCAACCTGCACACATCTGCATCCGTGAGCGGGGTTTAACAGGCCTTCAGGGCTGTTGGTGGGGAGGCTGCAGTCTGTGTGTGTTTGTGCATGTGAAAGTGTGTTTGTGTGTATATGGTTTAGCTTCAGGAGGCGAGGAAAACCATGGATTAGATGAAGGCGCCATGTGGAAATAGGAAATTAGCCTGAGGGCTGGAGAAGGTTTGTGCACGAGTGTGTGAGTCCACAGTTATATAAATTCAGACACAGGCAGATGTGTGCAAGTGCTTCTATTTAAAATAAATGAAGATGTCCACAAAAACACAAAATAAAGGGCAAACATGTTTTTGCTTTCCTCAGCTGCACTTGAAATGACATGTGTAAATCACCTCACACAGGTTCTTTCAGGAGCTCCTGACCTTTGACCTTTGTTAAATGTCCGGAGTTGGTGTCAGTTTTACTGCTACTATTCATCTCCAGAGATTGCCGCTGTTTGTTGGCTCTTACACAAGAATCTGCATGTTTTCAGGTGAGTACCATCCCAGTTTTACTCCACAGACTGTCATAGTGCAGCCAAGAGCTTAGATCAGCATTGCATAATGAGAGCACTTTGTGTAATATTTAAATCAAAACTTTTTATGGCACAAATTAACAAAAAGTTGCAAACAAAACAACAGAACAAAACCAGAGCCAAGCACAGGCAAACAGTACTAGAATCCTCAGTGCAGGTGGGCATTCAGAAAAATCCGATGCCTCAGCTTAGATGGACTGATATGATTCTACTCTCTTGAGTATTTGCCCTCTCAGAAGAACCAGATGTTGCCACAATAAGCAGTCACCCCTCCATCATCTTCACCAGGCGTGGAAAGACTGAGACCTTGACCACCAGCTCAGTGGGTCTTCTGTACGCAGCGAAAGGAAAAAACTTCTAATTCACTACAAAGCACTGGCTCTCAGAGCTGCATCTTTTGCGCATGACACATCATAGAAAGAAGGGACAAAACAAAACAAGAAGAGAAAATAAGAAACTAAATTAAAGAAAGAAAGAAACACTTTCAAGAATCTTTTAGAAAAACATTCTGATGTTACAATCACACCAAGTCCAAATAAATTAGATTGTGAGAGCAAAGTGAAGTGACCTATGTTAACACCTGATAGGCAGAGACTTATTCATAAGGAAAATGGAGTAGACCAATCGTGACAGTAGGCAGCCACATTAGGATAACACTCTTCTGTGACAACAAGACAGGAGTGAAAAAGGAGCTCAGCTGGAGGAAAGAGAGTGAGGAGGTCTGGTGGTCAATCTCTGCTATGGTCCCCCAAATATAATCACAGATGTGTTTGGGCATTGTCAGGACGATACTAGCACAAGAATTAAGTAAGTAAAAACACAACATTCACATGTCCAAATAAACAGGAATAATTGGGGTGAATGAAACAAGTTTACACAATACCAGCCAAACAGCTCACACATCCGTAAAACTGTCCCAATTATTGGTCAGTTTATAAAATGCATTATGCTCCACTTTCAGGCGGGCTGCCACCAAACCTCTAAAATAAAGCACCGTGACAGTTCAGCCGACTCCAAACGCTTTGTTTTTTCTGCTTTTCCAGATAGTTTTTCCTCACAAAAATGAAATTAATTTAAACCAGAGTTTTCTTTTTCTTAGTTGTGTTTCTGGGCCCAAACACAAAAAGAGGAATGAAGAAAACTACCCTAAACCACCCACCCACTTGCACAATTTTAAAAAGACTGGCCAACCGGCAACATGACACTATCAAATGCTCCAAGGTCTCAGTGAAAGGACAAAAAGGACAACCCTCCTCAGTGCTTGGGTCAAGGTGAGCCCTGTATCTTTTTGTATTAGCTATGTAAAATTTTCCACTGGATGTCAGCTGTCTGCTTTTTAACAGGAGGTTTATGCAGGACCCGCCAGCTGCCATTTGGGGAAGAGTCTGAATCAAAAACCTCGAACACCAGCCACAGAGCAAAGATTCAGGACCTCCTTACAGCTGGTATACAGATGCTGCCCACTGCAGGAGCCAAAGGTCATTAGTGTTAAAGGACAACAAAAAAGCCACTCTCTCTGCTCCACTCCACCACTGTAGGGCTTACACTCATCTAAAGTTGATCCACTTTAATGAGTTCATTGACAAATCTCTGCTTTCTGAAAAAACACCACCATTACCTAATTCATGTGGGAGGCATACGAGACTTTACCATGGCCTTCCTGCTCTCCCACTGTCAGCAGCGTTTGCTCCATGGTGGAGCTAGTCCGTGGTTCCAGCCCCTGTCTGTGTCTAAGGGACACCAGCGGCATCATGCCATCCTGGCCATGAGACACACACGTAAAAAAAACCAAACACAAAAATAACACTATTTGGGCCTTTAAACAACCCACAGATATCTTAATCAATGAAACACACAGAGAGAAAAGATAACTAGGGCCCCGTTGGGGCACTGGCGGGCCCGAGCCCTCCCGATCGCGTCACATTCAAGGTCCAAAGATGGTGTGCGCACTTGTCTGTGGTCATTTACCATTATAATGAATGGGAGGCGCAGTTTCTACCAAAACGCTCGCTGCAGACAAACTCCATGTCCTTTTTGAAAAAAGTCTGGACCATGAGTGAGGGCACAAACACAGCTAGTAAATATCCAAATGGCAAGTTGCTCCTCCTTTCAGTTACAGCCGAGCTGTAACTTGCATTTATTTGTCTCTGTTGTGAAGTAGCCTGTCTCAATGCCACACAGCTTGGCATAATGAAGCCGACTGTTCACCCGCTTAACAAGCTAGACGCTACCCTAAATCAATGATAGATATGACGTGATGATGATGACCACCGGTAGAGTTTGTCATTGGTATCCTACAGCATTTGAATCTATCAGTATACTTACTTAAGATAAATATTTAGGTAGTAGGCTATTGGGTAGGTTTACATTAGGCCACATAATTAACACTTGCAGTAATTTATTTGCTAAATGACAAACAGGCAATTCCCAATTCCCTGCAGAAAGTAGCCCTGTGCCTTGTTGAAATATAGCCAAACAGTCTTATTTATATTGTTTGTCTCCTTTCATTTACCAATTGCAGCATAATGCCAAGAAAGGAGAGGAGAAGAAGGGAGAAAGAAAGGGGAGCTACAGCAGGCGGCCCAGGGGAGCAGCTCTCTACTCTCCTGGATAAAAGAATCCACCAGCAGCAAGGAGGATGATGAAGATGCAGATGAAAGGTCAGAGTCAAGAGTCATGTTCACTGTTTAGAGCATTTTAAAGCTCAGATTTTGAAGTTGAACTGTTCCTCTGATTTTACTGAAATATCTTAGAAGCTGTCCACATTTTATTTGAACTACACACAGTGGTTTGGCCGGACTAAAATAGGCCTTACGCTATTTTAGCTAATGAGATTGGCGGACAGCAAAAATCACCGGTAGAAATTGGGGATTATTTAAAGTCTTATGAATGCCATCCTTCTTCTCTTCCTATTTCTACCCTCATACCTCTATATCTCCATTGCTCTATCCATACTTTAATCTTTCTCCTACCTTTATCCACATTCTTCTTAAGTCCTCCGATTCTCTGCCCCACAGATCTCTCCCTGTTCCCTCTTTACCTAAGGCCATAAACCCCATGACCTGGGTCTCTCAGGTGTAGAAAGGAGGGCGGTAAGGTCTGCGGAGAGTGGGTGTGAATTGGTATGAGTGTGTGTGGGGGTGAGAAACAGAGAGCATGGAGGACATGGAGGAGGTAATTGGACTTGACACCTATTGTAAATCACGGAGAGTTTAAGGTTCTCATGATGGGAGTGTATTTCTTTTTAAGCATCTCACTTTCAAAGCTGAGATGTGTAAAATACACACACACACACACACACACACACACACACACACACACACACACACACACACACACACACACACACACACACACTCACACACACACACACACACACACACGGGTGTTATGTACCTCAGTGTTTATGTGTATTGGTAACATGTGCAGTAAAGATTAGTTACATGGTCATGAGAGAAAGAGACACAAAGAACAAAACAGAGAGGGTAAGGACAACACAGCAAAAAGAGGTAACATGAAATTCTGGGACAAATTATGAAGAAATAAAGCAAAAAGCAGAAGAATTTATATGCTATACTAAAAAGAAATGATGAAAAAGGTTTTAAAAAGATAAATGAATAAATGTTTATAACAACTAAATGAAAACTCAGAGTTTGTGCTTCTTTAAAATGCATTCTGGTGGCTGCCTTTAAGCTCTCTATCAGACATGTAAAAAAGAGGCATGTAAGTTTTTATAGTCACTGAGGTGGACAAATGCAGGTCAATGCGTTTTATGTAAAATGTGAGAACCAAATGTTTCCTCTAGGATGTGCTTTTGCGCCTGTGTGTGTGTGTGTGTGTGTGTGTCTGTGTGTCTGTGTGTGTGCGTGTGTGTGTGTGTGTGTGTGTGTCTGTGTGTCTGTGTGTGTAAATGTCCTGACAGGCAGACAGAGCCTGTAGATGTTACGCAGGGGAAGGTAGTACTTTGACACAGATTAATTCAAGCACAAAAAAGGACAAAGTAGAAACAAAGGAGCAAGGGGAGGAGCAAGGGAACAGACAGAGGAAGGAAGGAAAGACTGACGACATCTGAGGGCCGGCTGGTGATGAAAGGAACAAGGGAGGAGAGGATGAATAGGGTCACAGAGGGGCTAGCAGAGACTTACAGAGATGAGACATAGACAGATTTGGAAAATAAAAAAGAGACAGTTTGAGATAGAGATGATAAACTTTGAAGACTGTTAGATAAGAGTGACAGAAACACAGAAAAATGCTCCGCAAACACATTTTATCTCTGTGGAATCAGCAGTAATCTGATAATTTTCTGGTCTTTGTGAATCATCAGAGGTTTCCAGCTAGATTTTACAAACTAAAAAATCAGACCTTCTTTGTACCTGACTATAGATGTTGCCATGGTTACATGTTTTGAAGGAAATGTTTAAGTCATTCTTAAAGACTTTCCAAAAAACACACTAATGAAGTTTGATTATTATTAAGTCTCTGAATTTTGGACTTAACAATGTACTAGGGTGGCACAGTACCTTATAACATTAACTGAAGAGATGAAAGGATGTGACCTCAGGTCTAAAAAGTGACCTCATAGTCTCTGATCACCTGAACTGCACAGTCAGTGTAATGATCACTTGGCAAAAATGTAAATTAAAACAAAGCTGAGATGGTGGATGACATGGCAGGTACACTGCATCATCCAACTATGGAGAACCAACGACTTTGTCACGATATTCAGCAACTTTTCAGACCCCCCTTGTGACTTATTTTCAAAAAAGCACCTAGCGACATATCTAGCGACTTTTTCTGGAGTTTAAAAACTCTGACATGAAAGCAGGTATCGATGTTACTCTTCTCAATGGGTAGCTGGTGTGCCTCAAAAACACAGACACCCTGAGGAAGACTCCTCCTGCGGTGGCAGTGGGTTCCACTGAGAAATTATGCAAATTTGGCAATGATGTCATCTAGCGACTTATAAAACCTCATATGGCTGTAGAGAGGTATAGCCTTTTGAGAGTGAAGCAAACATCTCTTTTCATGTTTTCACTGTTTTGACAGTTTCTGGTTCTGCTATAAACAGAAAACCATGGTAACTGAGTCTGAGAGTGAACTTTTGAGGTTCTAACTAATATTTGTTTTGCAGCAGTTGGTCATGCTTGATTAACTTTTGATGTTGGATGAGACGAACTCTGCAGCCGCTGAGCATGAGGACAGGGGATGGTGACTGTGGTCGTGTCTCATTTCAGAGATTGCACCGTTGAACGGCGCATTTGGTATATAACTTTCCCTGTAGTGATCAGGATAATTTTTTCATTTGTTGAACTCAGCTCCGAGCAGGGATGGAGATTTAGATCTGGCTATAGTACAAACCCAGTTCTGCATTTTTTTAACTTTTTTGAAGGTTTGAACTTACAGATTCTGTTGTTGAGTCTTGTGGGTCTCATGAAGTAACATTCAATTTAAGCTAAGTCACATCATGTTAATCAAATCAATAGTGCACAAACGTGGACTGTAAAGAAAAGCAGTTAACAGGTATTTAAGCTCACAAAGAAGACTTCTGGTGGTCGGCTGCTTGCGATGACGTGCCACAAGGTCCAAAGTGTGGCTACATTTGACCAATGCTAAAGACAGGGATGAAGCCAAACACAATTTATGTTAGAAAAGAGTTACTCACAAGGGGGGACACAATCTCTGTGACCAAGTGTATCAGTATTGTGCATTAAAGCAAGACTGAATGCAGAACCTTTGACTGTCTGCAACTTGAAACATGTTGGCTAAAAATCAAAATCCAATGTTTAAAACAAAGCAGGAAATACCTGGTCAGCAAACTGCTTGAGGTGATTTATGATAACGCTGTAAGGTGTTCAAGGCTGGGTCCATAAAACGTGAATTAAGCAAAAGTAAACAATCTGCTAACATTTTGTGCTTCAATGTCATGTCAAGAAAGAGGAGAACCAGTTTAAATACAACTGTTTGGTGGAAAACAATTTCAGAGAAGACTCAAACCATGAAGAAGTTTTGGTAATTGCACCAGTATTAGTAAAAATTAACGATCCCCATCTCCACCTGCAATCATATGACTTTATCTAAACTACAGACTTAGCTGGTCACATCCCCTGTGTTCAGGGGGGTGGCCATGCTGACACGTCAACCAGCCTGGTATGGCGTGTCTTTCACTCATTACACAAGAGCGAACAGAGACCAGCGTAGACCATTAGGTCCCAAGGGCTTTAAAAACAGCAACAAGGCTGCACACAGAGTAACGTTATTATAAATATGCATGACAGACTCGGGTTTTAATGAGATTCTGGATGGCTACAAGCAGACTGGTGTGTGACCTGTGGGACAATTTCAACTTGCCTTTATGCAGAAACTCCAACACAAACACCAAATCTCATAAGACAGAAATCGGCACTCTTGCTGCTATAACAACTTCATTTTGCTGTGTAGCTCATGGAGACGCATCAGTGTTAGAGTGAAGCTTCCTCTGCATACAACAGTTGGTCTGTGATGACCTCATGCAGTATGATAATGTGATAGTAAAGTTTTATCTAATTTACAACAATGGTTCCCTTCTGAACTCTGGCTGACAAGATAAGATGTTTTAATGTTTTGGAGGACTGTGAGATTAAGAGATGAGGAAGAAAAAACTCAAACATGAAGTATTTTCCCTTTACACACATGACACAAAGAGAAATCTGTGTTTTAAAGCCTGTGTTGAATGTTAACCTACACAATAAGAAATATTTCTTCCCCAAAAAAGGAAAGAAAGTCAGAAGGCGTCACAGACATGTGTGATCTCACACACATACACACATTCCTCTCTCTTGACCCTTCACTGAAACACTGGTTAAGTTGTTTTACATGCTCAGTGATTATTTTGATAAGCCTTTATGATGATGGATTGACTGAGATTTAATGGTAGGAAATTTCAAGTCTCATAAATTTTATGGTGGCACCTTGTTTCCTTTTGATTCAGAGGTTTGAAAACCATTACACGCTTAGGGTTATGAGACATTTAAGAAGTTCAAATCTTACATTTTCCATGGCTTAAGTTTATGAAGGATCTTTCTGAAGATTTTGGGAGTCTTTATTTCAAATCAGTGAGGATCAGATCCGCAGTTGAAGTGATAATTTGCTCGGCGTTAAGATTTGTGGAAAATTGATCTTGCTCGTTCTGGGTCTTGTTTATGTTTGAATTCTGTTTCTACATGATGCACGTGGAGCGGAACCATGGCAACCATGTCTTTTTAATTTAGCCATTCGTCGGCCCTTCGGTCCCACGTACACCCCCTGGCAAATATGCAGTATTACCTTTTTTTTCCTTCTTTTTTTTCAGAGTTGTGTAGTCAAACAGGAGAGGTGCTGTGCGCAAATTATGAACATAGCCCAGTGAAAGTCGACCATTCCTATTAGTTAGAGGGTCTTTTTACACACAGCTGAGCTCTCACTTATAGGGTGATAAATTGAGTTATCTGGTAAAATGACCTTTTCTTTTCTTTTCTAATACATTGAAATTAAGTCTTTTATTCAGTCAGAGGGCTTGGAGAAGCGAGATTTCCTTTAATTTGCATCCTTTATGACATTACTTACCGCTTTCTCCTCATAACTTCAGAGCTGCTCAGCCCCAAAGTTGCAGCATGTCTCGTAACCGAGCTTCGTGATGTGCTCACTCTCCATCTCTGCAGAAACAGAGACACACTTGTCTACACATGCATCTAAGGGGTATTTTTTACGTTGCTGAAATATAGCTGTAGGAGGATTTAGCCATGCTGAATATTAGTGGATACTTGCATTACGCACGCAATAGTCCATCAAATAGAACCACGTGATGCAGCAAAAAGAAGTCAATTCAGATCAGCGGAAGTAAAACACAGGAGAGATGAGTTATAATAAGATCCTGTCTGAAAATGTCTGTGTGTGGTGAGATTTGGGGAAATAATAAAGTTACACTGCTGTGTGTAAAAGTTCGACTCTATTTTTTTGTGGTTGAGTTCCTCTGCGAGTAAGACCGTCCAGGTCAGATTCTACAGCAGGTTAGCTAGTCTAGCACAGGTTAGAGCTTTACAGTAGGCCTAAATATGGGCTAACATCCCAGCTCAGAGTTTGAAATAGTTGAACAGATAAATTATGGGGTGAAAAGTGAACAATATTCATATTTCATTCATTTAGGATGTTTTCTTTTTCTTTGCAGTCTTAAAACACAGAATGTCAATGTGATCGTCGGCGTTATCAAGCCCATGACAGAACTCATCAGATATTGTTAACAGCCAACCTTTAAAGCCAGTAGCAGCACGGCTGGTGTTCATCATGTTCAGGCTAAATTATGTTTTTGAGAAGAATTATTCTTTCTATTTCCATTTGATCCAAAGTAAAAGGTCATTTTTGCATCTTGCGTTTCCATTTGTCAAACACTCTGAAAGTTTGATTAAGCTGAAGTGAAGTGTGTTGTTTTCATATTTTGCAGGTCAAGCTTTGAAAAATGAGAAGTGCATTTCAGGGAAATATGACTTCAGTCAATCCACTTTAGTTGTTGTTTTTGGAAATGTGACTTCCAGACAGGCGGAAATACATCAACAGGCTAGCAAGTGACATCATTGCTTATTAATAATGAGCCAGTGTTGGTAGCAGACTACTTATTAAACTGTCACATTGTGGCACTTAAATACCAAAGTGAAACATGAATATGCTAAAGTAACAGAAATACTACTCTGTACTTTCCAAGGACACGATGAAATAATAACCTCTATGGCAACACATAAAACGTTGCCATTACACAATTGACTGTGTACATTTTTCACCTGTTGATCTTGATTAATGTGGTTTAAAACTGATGTTTCCTGCATGTAAGGCTGTTTTTACACTCTATCCAGGGGGGACTCAATTAAACTAGGAGGGAAATATCCATATTGTTACACCTTCATGTGGTCTGGTTCATTTTTTACAGCATCACACAGCTCTCATCACTGCTAGTTCGATCAAACAAACACCCATGAAGAAGAAGACAAAGCAGAAGAACAAAATGGCTCATCTATTGGCCAGAACAGAAGACCAAAATCAATCTTCTGTAGCCAGCTTATTCACTGCATAAACAAATTCTAATGTATAATTTGTGAATGGACTGTTTGTACTGTTTATTCACATATTCACACCACCTTCACACAAATGGCACAGAGACTGCTATGTTACACACCCATCGAGACTAGATACTCCCTTCTACATTACATAAGTATTTCCACGAGAGGCAGTTTGGAGCTCAGTGTCTTGCTCATGAGGCAACCAATTCTACTACTGAGCCACAGCTGCCCATTAAATATATCAATAAATAATATTTGTTTCACAAAAAGGCCCCCTCCTACTATCTCTGCTATTCACCTAACATTACTGAGATCATCTTGCTGCCATAAGGGCTCACTCTCCTATTCAGTACTAATTCATTTCACTAAACATGTTTCCATGGTGCGTCTCCATGACCAACACTGCAGGTAAACCAAGACCCTTCAGTTTTGTAGCAGATCAGAGCTAAAGAGTTTGAATGAGCTTTTACCGGACGATTTCAGGAAATGGACCAGGGTTTGTTCAAGTGGATGAACTGGGCCTGGCATAAACCAAAGACTCAAACAGAAATGGTACATGTGCTGATCATGAAAGGTGTCGATTTAAAAAGTTGTAACGGAGCCAACCACTTTCACATCCCAACCCCCCAAAAGAATGTAAGGCTTACATCTGCTCACTGGAGACAAGATGGGGTAAACCTTTAACACCAAATCACAATCCTTCTATAACTCCCTGTCTCTATACAAGATAACCAAAGAAGCCTTCCCAAAACACAAACTTTCTATCCTTTCCACTTCAAAGAGACAAAGACACTGTTTATGGCCATGAGGAAAGAACTGCAGGACCACTCGATCAGAAAAACATCTGGCATCACACCTTGACTGGGAAGCGTCAGGTTTATCAGCTCAGCCATAAATCCTACATTTGGGTGATCTTTCCCGTGCTCTCTGTGAGTACAATCCAAAGAGAATAACTACAACCAGTCCAGTAACAGGTTGGATGGACAGTACGCCATGATTTTCTGTCAGTACTCAACATGTGCAGTGAAACAGTCTTTGTCCCATTTGTCTATCATGTTCACAGGCCAAGATCTCACACTGACAGAATAAATCCTTCAGTCCTAAAGTTTCTTAAGATCAACAGCTTTCCAAACTGTTTCATGAACTTTAAGAGCTGAAGATATTATGTTTGAATTATAACCCTATTCTAGTGTGAATAGTGTAGAAATGTATAGTTTGTCTCTTAATCATTTGTTTAGCTTTGTAAACCCTTTGGTAGTTACACTGTTAGTTGATAATCTGAATGTTGGTTTGTAGAATCCATTATTAACTAAGTTCATTTACATGGGTTCAGCCTTGTGTTTTCCCAGTTCATATCTGTTACTATCTTTTTCATTTCAGAGTAATTTAACATGATTAATATTCTTTGAAAAGTGATACTCAAAGCATAATGAGAATGTTTGTTAATGTGATTGTACAATTCTTTATATATATGTTTAGCATTAAATCCTTTGTTATGAACCAAGTATTCTTTAACATTAATCATAGTAAGTGAATATTTGATCTGACTCCTTTACTAGCCAAAGTATAAGTTGGATCAAACAATCAGGGCTCTTGAAAGTCTCCTCTCAGGAAGCTGCAGCTGGAGATCAGGTCCTCTTCAGAGCTGAACCTCTCGAGCCGGTAGCCTGGACCTTCTGAACCTGCTCCATCTTCTCCAAGGACCAGCCTCACTTAAGTATCCAAACGTCCAGAACTCCAAACAGGGCTGATGCTGTCTCATGCTTTATAATTCAGATAACCTTCAAATTTATCTTTACACCAAAGTTAATGTAGGTTAATATGTTAGTGCATATTCACTCACTATCATTAACTTCAGTAGTCCTAGCCTGACTCAGAATCTTTAATTCATCTGTTATTATCTATATTCATCTTATCCTCATTCATTGCATGTATGTTGTACCATCATTTATCCTGTAATAAACAGATCATTATTTTTTTAAGTTTTTGTCTGTTAGTGTTCTTCCAGAAGAAGAGTCCCTGAAATGAGAATTTTGGCTTCAGATATGAGATTGATTAATACAAGATTAACTTAATGTTTGATTTCTGAATTAAACTTTTGTTTTCCTTTATTTTCCAACCACTAAAGGTGGGCGGTGCCCCATTTAACGAGTGCATAAATGTCATAAATTGAGATTATTATCAAATATTAATCTTAAGACATTTATTATAAATTCAAATCACTACAAAGTTATTATGGATTTGTGTGACATCTTTTTGCATTGAAATAAAATGAAAAAATAAAAAGAATGAAGATGGTTTTGCATTGTGTCTCAAGGTCTGTGCATTACTGCTTCATGGTTTATTATTGACAGTACCTGGAGTCTACACGACTGTTCAACTGTCTTTTCCACAAAAACCCTTAAATTTAACTCTACTCTCTTGTCACAATCGAGCTTTCTCAAGCCTCCCTGTTGTTGACTTTAACTCATTTCAGTGATTGTGAGTGAAAATGGGCCACAGCCATGAACAGGTAGGTCTCTGTGTCATAGTCATACTGATGATAATGTCAGACTGGTGGGAAGTAGAACACAACTGTGTTTTAGTTATCCCAAAAGGATGACCACAAAAATTGCAAATGATTTGTTGGGAAAGTGGAGGGACCAAAATAACGAGCCAAAAACAAACAACCTCTCCTGCTGAAAAACATTTGGATAAGGGAAACGAAACCACAGCTAAGCTCTTAGAGAGACCAAGAAAACACAAAATCAAGGCACAATGGTGGTCAGAGACAAAATGTAAAAGACTGAGGTAGAGGAGACTGACACAGCACCAATGAACTACACTCTGAGGAATCAGAAATGGGAATTTACAGACGAGTTCTTGAGGCATGTCCCTATCTGTGAGGATGAACAGAGTGTCTCAATCTCAGGGTTTGTATGAGCTTCCCACACCTGGTCTCAAAGAGGACCAAGTAGGCACACACACCTGTCCCTGCACTGAGATGATGCCCTCAGAGTTCAGAATCTGTTTTCCATGAGAGTGCATTCAGTGGCTATTGGTGTGTTTGTTACTTTACATGGAATTCAGGATGTGAACTTTTTAAAACCCTTACACCTTTGTCTCATTTTAAACTTGCCTTTTGCAGATTCAGTGAAAACAGTGAATGCAGAGCCCCATTCACATTGTACTCCCAGATAAATAGGCTCTATTTTCTTAAAGGGATTGTTCTCTCATCTGAACAAGGCCTTAAAGAGTGGCAGTGTTGATGACCTGCACACACTAGGCCAGACAAGCAGTAAACAACATGATAAACTCTAGACTTTGCATGTATGGGACTCATAGACTCATGTATGTGAAGCCTATCTGCAGCGGTTATCATATTATTCATGCTGACTTCAACCTACCAGAGGCTGGCCTGTTGCCTTCTTCCAAATACTTACAGTGTGTCAGTCGATCACCCAAGCCACTGATTTGCTGATCCCCTAATCTTATTAACTTTGAAGCAAATGTGTCGTATGAAAACTCACAGTGGGTACTGTGGGAGCCATTCAGAACACAAAATTTTTTTAAACCAGGCTGCAAACATTTTTTTTTTACTCATGTGATGTCTCCTGCTCCCTTAGCCATCCTCAAGCAGGCAAGCAGGAAAGCTGCTAGCACTTCTGCATCAGCCTCATTTCTCAAGACCAGAGGTTGCAGCTTGATGTGACCTCAAGGGTAAATCTTCTATTTTAAGGGCACTGTGAGGAGTTTTTTTAGCCGGTTGAGAAACAGACTGAAACCGATACTGGTGCCTCTTATGACGTTTTTAACCATATAAGACCATCAGCAACAAGGCAGATTATTTCATTGCTGTAATTTTTCAGGCCTAAAAATTAGGTGAGAGGGTAGATGACAGACCAGATGATTGACAGCAGACAGAAGAAACAGCTTTGTTTGACAGTTTCTGTGGCAAATACTCTCACTGTGTGATACGTTTGACTGTTAGAAGACAGGTCTGAGTCTAAAAACACTCAATACACAGGACAAGAAACAACACGGATCACCTTTGTTCACAGGGTGGATAAGCCATAGATGTTGCAAACCAAAAGTTCTTCATAGCAGCTTTAAAAAGAAGAGAGAAGGGGTGCCAGTAGTGTAGCAGTCTATGCATCCCAGGTCTCTCCCTATTTTCTGCTCTGTCCACAGTCTTGTCCTCTTCAGGGAGACATTTGTCCACTAGAGCAGTTAGCAGTTATCCTTTGCATTAATCAGAGATTGTGCAAAATATGATTGTGGTCTTTGTGACACTGGTTTCTGGAACAACAGTGTCAAACCTGAAGTTTACAAATGCTGACTTCAATTAACTTCTGTCTAGTGAAAAAAATGGCAAAGAGGTGGAGTTGAGGCTAAAGTCTGGTGAACTGCTGCAACACACTCAACCTTAAGTGAACACTCAAGAAACTGCAGCTTTTGGCACTTTATCACTGACTCCATTATTTTAAAGAACTCAAGTCTCTGTTTGGGATTAGCGCCTCTTTTCTACTGCTGGACCCACCTTTGCATACAGCTTTTGAGTAACTCATAAGTGATCCCTTTGGCAAAGCAACTCAGAAAACACACACACACACACACACACACACACACACACACACACACACACACACACACACACACACACACACACACACACACACACACACACACACACACACACACACAAACAAAGGCAAACAGCAGCATAATTATAAAAGGGTGTCTAAAAGCGCTGCTGTCTCAAAACCCGACCGAAACACATATGCTCCAGATTAGTTTTAGTTTTTTATTCATCTTCAGGGAGTGTTAAAAGTTTGTGAGGAGTGTGTGTTAAGCCTTTTGGGAGTGTGTCAACCCTTTATTTGTGTATGTTTTCTTCTGGGAGCAGTAAAAATGACACTGCTACATGAAATCAGGACACACTGTGTAATCAGTTTATAAATTGAATTTAAAACATAAATGTTTTCTCCTCAGGAGAGTGACTGATGTCATTCATTCCTAGTTACTTGATGTAACTTTGATTCATTAGTGAAGGTTTGTTGAAAAGCTCTTACCCCAAGAGCACATGCTCACATGACGACCACCCGTGTCATCTCTTCAATTCTATTCCAGCTAAATATTGACACTCAGCATTTCACTCAGCACCCATAATGCAACAGTCACACTCACACACATAAACACATGCTCCTCCTCTGCTCTGACAGTGATGATGGATGTCCTAAAGGAGGAAGGGAATAAACAAATAAACATCTGGCACCATGATCTATGGGTCAAGAGGTTATGGCCAATGTGTGTGTGTGTGTGTGTGTGTGTGGTAATGACACCATCATATACTGATCAGCCACATTAACGGATCGTAACCTTTAGTGCAGGGTCATGACCTTGGCGGGCTGTAGGAACCACACAACAGTCATCACTTTGTCCCCTGTGAGTGGATGCACACGCCCGGCCTGTTTGCTTTAATTCAATGATTATTCGAGTCTTTACTGTGTTAGTGATGAGTGACAGGCAGGACAGACTAGGACCACTCAGAGGAGAGCCAAAGGCTATTGTAGCAGGGGGAATAAAGCCATAATGTGTTTTTATCCTTCATTAAACAGCAACAGCTGTGAAATAAACTAAACAGAGAAGTGATATCATGCAGGGGGTGATAATGTGACAAATAAAACAGCTGACCTAAATGGCAACAAGGTCCAGCTCATTTGCTCTTTGATTGAAATGTAATAATATTGAATGATATCATACAATATCAACAAAGTATTTCATTAAAATGGGGTTGTTTGTGCCAATTGTATTAAAAGTTCAAATTATGCATTATTACATGATTCACAGTTTCAGTTTTTGTCCTCTGCTGGTGACTTGTTGGCACAATCTTCAGTGTTGTGCTCTCCATATTGGAAGTCTGCATGCTCACTGAAATCCTGTATTTTAAGGATTGTGTTGATATTTGACGTGTGAGATCTGGCGTTGTGTCTGCTATTCAGAATGAATTAACAACTGATGCAAGGTTTTGACCAATCCGAATCAAATAGTAAACAAGTTCATTTTGAAGGCCCTACAATTTTCCCTCTCATGCATGTTAGTGGTTTTCTGTACTTTTGCATTAAAAAAGTTCTTCCTGAATTTATGAAAAACAAAAAATATATACATACTGGTTATATTATTTTAAGTGCAGTAAAAAAAACTTCTTCCCCAGTAAATCTGCTATCAATTACTGTCATTTTTAATGCATGTAGCCCTGCAGTGCATTGTAGGAGTGGAGTCTGAAATACTAGTGCATCATGGAATGCTAAGTGCAGGAAAACTTAGCGCTGCTAGTTGTTTGGGGAATTTTTGCTGGCATTTCTACTGATAATGTAGAGATTGGAAGTTTTTCTCCTTAAAGCCTGTTTTAAACATTTAGCTGAAAGCCAACTGAGTGTTCACTGCAGGGGAGGGGAGAGGAGGGAGAGCTGGATGATTTAGATGAAGGGGAGGAGGGTGATGACAGGAGGGGCAGCTCAGATGGGGTGTGACGTAAGATAAAGCTATCTATGCGTGTCTTAGTGTGAATGTGGTGATTTTTATATTTGTGTCCTTACAAGAACCAAGTGTCCTTAAAGAGTAAGTCAGACATCGACATAATATCAACTTTTTTAAGGTACAGTTTATACAAAGCGGTATTTGTATTTCTTGTGTGCATGCGTGCGTGCGTGTGTTTGGCAGCAGATTAAAGATTTTGTGCATCATTGTTGACCAGAAATATTTAATCCTCCCGCAACAGGATACAACACAGTCGGTTTCTGGGAAAAGCTGCTGTGAACTATAAGTTGAATGAAGACAATTTTCCTCCAGGAAGAAGGCGAGAGGAAGTTCACGTTTCTTTGAGTTTTGTTGCGGGACACCACAAGAGATCAGAAGCACACACACAAGGTTAAACATCTGTTGAAAGATCAACATCAATAGCAGGAAAAAAGTTTAGTAATTTCAGTAAACTCCTGTTTTGAACATTTTTGTAACACAACTCTGCACAGAGCTTCATGTTTTAAATAATCTTTTCACTTTGTAGTGGTTTTTTATGGCTGCAGAGAATTATTCACACATTTTTTTCTCTGATATTGAGCAACAACAGACCTGCAGCATTCACAACTGCACGCAATAGAAACTTCAGTGGTGATGAAATCTGTATAAAATTGATCAAGCTCACACCCAGGACCATTCAGAATGAACAGAGCATAAAAAACGGACTTGATAGGTTTCATATTGCTTTAGAAATTTGTATCAAACAAATTTGTATTACAAATGAAAACACTTGCAAAACAGCAAAACAAAGAAACAATGGGCTGCTAAATTGTTAAGTGATTATGTTTTTCAGCGATTCAAATGTAGAGCACATTTAATTTTATGACAACAGGCATTTTGTAAGAGTTCCAAAGTGCAAGTGTCATTTGAAGAAACAAATGAGGCCTTCATGCTGCAGTGAACCAAAACCAGGTCCGGTAAGAGCAGATTAAGGAGCTTTAAATGGCTTCCTCATGCAGTTCCACAGCTTCAGTCTCTCTCTTCTTCTTCTCAATAAAGGAAATCCCCATGTGGTCTGTCTGGTGCATCAGCTGTGTTTAATCCTTATCTGGAAGTGTTTAGTGTCCAGTGGTCAGTGGCAGGGTCACGGCTTAATCAGGACAGGCAGGAGCCCTGTGTTTTAGTGTGTGTGTGTCTGTGTGTGTGAGTTCACTGCTAAGGTCAAGCTTCAATCAGCCTCAATTGAGACCTGGGGCACACAAAGATCCTGCATTGTGTTAAGATGTTGAAATATGTTTGTGCTTACTTGTAAAAAAAAGTCCCAAATCACAGCAAAAGGAATGTCCCCAAGTTCTAGGCCACATGTGTTAGGGGCCAAGTTGTTGTGTGGTTAAGTGTTTGTGTGTGTGTGTGTGTGTGTGTGTGTGTGTGTCCGTCCATATGCGCACTTTTTCTCACTTTTTCTCAGTTTTCTCCTCCTAAAGTATAAGTATATATTCTCCTATTTGTTGACCACCCTTATTATCTTCCTCTCAGTCTTTTCTCCTACTTTTGTTGACTCTTTCTCTTCACCAATAACTTAATAATAATAATAATAGTAATAATAATAATACATTTTATTTATAAGTGCCTTTCTAAACAATCAGGTCACTTTACAAAGTTAAGAACAGCAGCGTAAAACAACAAGACGAGCAATGGAGTTTAAAAATAAAATAAAATAAATAAATATGAAAAACATAAAAATATGACAAGGTATACCACCCTCTTCCATTTACACACTCATGTGGCAGCTTTGCCACAATGGTATCGTCAAAAACTGCTGAGTGTAGAGTAGGAGTGGGTTGTTAACTCCTTACTTTATGATCCTGCTATGATGTTTTGTGAATGCAGAAAAAACATTTGAATGGATTATTAGATGCTTTATTATAAACTTTGTGCTGTATTCAGGATCTAATAAAGCCCTCTCTCCAACTCAATAAGAGTTAATGTCTTCCTTTTATTATGAAGTGTTGTGTTGTTTCTGCTAACTCATCCATCACAGGACAGTTTAAGGGATGCAACACAATGACTTGCTGCTTTTCCCAAGTATTATATCAGTCATTACATGTGCATTCCTTATTAAAACCGACTCCTTGCTTTGCAAATACAAATTCAATTTCCCAAACACTGGACTGTACAGTTTCGTGCAGTAAGAGTGAAATTCTTATCTTCTTTTTACAAGGATATCATCCTCAAACTTTCCATTAATTATGGCCTAAATGTCACCTATGCATGATCTGATCACAAGGTGTCTGTAAATGCAGTTTTAAAAATATTCACTTGATATTAATCCGGGGTTGAATCAGTCTGGCGCTGTCTGAGGCTAAACCCTGTCACAAATGAACACACTGTAACGTGTGTGAAAACAGCCTGGAGCTCTTACACATGATGGGGATGTGCTCCGTTTTTATCTGGATGAACTGCTCCTCCTGGCTCATGCCATAAATGATGAAACTTGAATCACATGTGTCAGGACGTGACTCTACGATACACGATTTCGATCCTGAGAACAGAACTAAGCTCTGTCAAGATGGGAACAATCTTTGGCCATCTGGAGGCACCACTACCGTGCCGAGCTTTAAAACTTCTTCACTGGTGTGTAAACTCAGCATGCAGAGCACTCTCAGCTCCTGCAGGAATTAAGTTATGACTTCTTGTTCTTTTTGCTCAGCTTTAAGGATTGAGGGGAGAATTATTTCAGCTGTGTTTGTTGAGCCATTTCTTAAATTTTATGATCCATCCCTGGTAGAGTATAAAGTTCCTGAAAGGCTGGTTAATCCATGGAGGAAGATGATGGAGGTCTTTGGTCCACAGGGTGTGTAACTTTACCTACACACATGTGCAGCTCTAACATAAAATCTGGAAGGATCATTGTTGGCCTGTTAGCTTCGATATTCAATCACATCCAAATAGCTGTCCAGTCGGCCTGCTGCTTGGTTTCAGCAGAGCATTATTTCAAGATGTTTCTTTGACTTGAGCCAAATCTATGTTAAAAGATAATAGACCAGAACATACTTAAACAATGCTGAAAATGACCATTATTATTTTCATTACAGATAAGACAAACACAAACAAACAAATAAAAACCACAGACATACTGTAACCTCACAGAGTCCAGAACGGACTGTTTTGACTCAAGTCTGTAGCCAAACATGTCGAGCTGCGTGGAAACTGGGTCAGAACAATCCCCTGCTTACAGTCAGCAGCTGTTAGAAAACTATTTCTCTCAATTGATTTCTGTTTTTTTCAATCGATGGAAATCTGTCCGTGCCATTCCTTTTGGCCCAGCTGCTCCACATGAAAGGCTTGCATTTTTTTTTCCAGGGCAATAGGGCAAGACAATTTTAATACAGCATTAGGCAGCTTTTGGGTTTAGGTATGGACTGAGAGAAGTTTGTCTTAGATTTCTCAGAACTGAGTGAAATATTATAGAAAAAGCTTTCATCCTCAAAATCCTCAGAACAGTAACAGTCATAAATGTCATTGAAATCAGCCTCATCTACACTCAGGGTGTTAAATCTGGCAGCTGCTCAGAAGTTGAAAATTTATTGTTGTGTTTTGAAGCCAATGTAGAAGTGCAAAAAACCTGCAGATCCTGAAGTGTTCACTTGAGGATGACTGTGAAATCCAGGCACACCCAGTCAAAGTCAGAAATAAATCTGCTAAAAGCCGAGAAAATTTAGAATAGTAATAACAAACTAAATGATTGTACAATTTCCAGTTTGATCTGTGCAGCCAGGAGGGATGGGTGAAAAATTTTTTATTGATAAATGATGTTTCTGGGAGGATTGGTAGGGGTGTGACTGGCTTGAGAAGAAGGGAAGGTGCTTAGAGATGGGGAGGAAGATCCAAAAAAGTTTTCTAAACAGCAAAAACTGCAAGTGCTGGCCAACAATACCACAGTGAGAGCCACAGGATGGAATGGGTCTAACTTTTTGGCAAGTACTACCAACTCTACGTCTGGCATGGTTATAACCGCAGTCAAGAGAAAATGCATTTATTTGAAAACAATGATGTGTGTACGTGACTCTTTTTTTTTTAAACGGAGGGGGTTGGATATTCGTTTATAAAAAATACCCAGCTACATGTGTACAAGGCCACAATCATCTGGCAGAGTGTAGAAACACTGCAGCAGGTGTTTGAATGATGAGGTTCAGGTGTGCATGCAGAGAGCTCCAGCACCCTGGAAAACCAGAAACCAAATACATAAAGAAGAAATGCTGAGAGATGTCAATAAGAAATAAAGAAAAACACTGATCTTTTATTTTCATTGTGCACTTTTTCAAATTTGATGTCTTCAATAACAAGCCTCCATCACGTACTGACTGTGATTGATTGAAGTCTTCCACTTTTGTGCTATAATAGCAGACGAAAAGTAAGTTTTCTGTGTTTTCCTCGACCTCTCTGAACTGATTCTGACTTTCCTGAGCCACTTTGTCCTCTTCTGTGTCATCGACTTTCTGCTTTTATTGCTGAAGAAGATGAAACATTGATGAGTCTTAAGCCGCACACACAAACACTCCAGCTGTCTCCTTGCCTTAGACTTGAAAATCATTCTCCATCCTCTCCTCCTGCTCTTCACCTCCCACATTGTGAATTCATGAACTTCTGCCCTGCCATTCCCAATCACCACTCAAGGAGCTCTGCTCTGATTTGTCAAAGTGACGCAATGTCAAGATGTTTGTAAGTGGTTTTATGTTTCATCTTCACTGACAGTCTGGAGAGCATAATTTAGCCCCCGGAGGATTTGGTGAGGCTAAGAAAAGGTCCCTCAGTCAGACAGAGCGATTTAATCAGACAATGGAGCGCGGTTCTTAAACAGAGGGAATGTGGAGAAGGATGGCGTTCCTGACAGACTGAATTACATTGTTCAGAGTTCGCATGGTGAGACTGAGACACAAAGAGATCTTTTATAGGATTTCTAAGACAAAGACTCAAGTCCTAAACTCATGTGGGTGTTGTCTGTGATTGGTTATGACATTAAGGTATTAAGTTTGTGATAGGAGAAGTCAAATACAGTGAAGGCAGGAAGTTCATTTGCTTTAATCACAGCAGATCTCTTTTCTCTCCCTAAATGTTGCTTTGAACCTACATTTTTCTTCCAAAGCCATCTCCAGTTTGAAGTTAAATACAAGGGAAAAAAAAAACCCAGACAATGACGAGAGACCAAAGGTTTTTACAGATTCATTAATGCAGCTGTTAAATGCTCACTGCCTGTGGCCTCTTGTGCTGCTTTCCCACGTCTGTTTGTCCTTCAGAAAGCGTCTGCCTGTGGACAAGTGTTGTCCAATCAGGAGCTCCTCACAGCTGAGAGCCCTTCACTCCCACAGACACACAGATCAGGAGCCCTTCAGTCAGAGTTGGGCACCAGCTTCTGAAATCACTGCTTGCCGCTCGCTTTTCAAGGAAGAAAAAGTCAACTTTTCTGAGCATAACCAGCTTTAGTTAAATATTTTATAGAGTAAATTTTCAATGCTGATTTAAATTGCAATGCTTTCCAATAGTGTCTTTTGGAAATCACCCTCTGGTTGAATTTTTTTAGTAAGATGTGGAAGCAGGATTTCACTGGTTGTAGTTGTCATATTTTATTCATTTTCATGTTTTTGATGCAGGAAAACAGCATGAGGCCACATTTGTTTTTGTTTTTTGTGTTTGTTTGTTTGTTTGTTTGTTTTAGGCATTTACAATCAACAGAGTAATGCAACACAGACTGCCTGATGCTGTGAGACATCATCTAATCTTGACAGCTGCACTGAAAATCAGTACTTCAACTTCAATTTAGAGCATTTCATCCAATCTTTAAACTGTCCCTGTTGATAAAAAAAGTTCATACTGGGAGTACAAGTAACACATTAACAGGCGCTGTGTCTGATTTGTAAGAAATCTGCTTTGAGGCAAATCAAAGGGCAAAGATTACTAATTAAAGTTTCTGTGGTGATTTGAAATGAAACTAAAGAACAGCACATGGAAAATCCTTAAAAACACGTTTATCCTCCAACAGACTCCAAAAACATGTGTCTGAAGACAACAACAAGCAGCAACATCTTTATCCCATCAGTAAGCATCAGTGTTTACAGGAAACATGATCTTAATTTCAAGAAGCACAATACCACTGGAATGAAACAGAGGCCAAACGTTGTTGGTGCTGTGGTTTGATTTGTCGACAGTAATTATACAACAACGGCGTTTGTATTTCTTTCTGAATGAAACGTTCATGTTGAATCCTGATTGCACATACTATGATGTTTTTATGGTGCAGGAGACCAGTAAGTCTACAGGGAGGGTTCACTTTTTGATGAACACTTTGGTCACAGTATAGATACACTTCAGATAAAACATGCACTTCCTTTGCATTGGCGTAATTGCAGCTCTGTCAGTGTCATGGTGCTTTCGAACACGACTCTGCTGGTATCCTGCAAGTCTAACTATCATCTCCAGCCTCTACTTCACTGTGCTGATGTGCTGTACCAGTAAAGTATCAGTGAAGTAAGCTACCATGAAGCGTGTAAGAGCTATAAAAGCTCCACACAAACAGCACTTTGTTAAGAAGCAAGGTTTTTGATCTCCCATTACGAAGTCAATGTGTACACTTCAGAAGAGGGTGGCATCTCCAGTTACATAATGTAATGTTATTTCACAGTATTAGTTCTCATCAGTTACATAACAACACAAGTATTTATTTTTTCCCAAAACACACTCATTTTCCCCAACCTGCCAATCCTTTAATTACTTGAAAATAAGCACTGTGTCCTTTTGCTTAAGTATAACCAACTGGAATGCTTTAAATAATATTAACCACATGTGTTATATTGTTTCCAGGCACATAAATTACTACCCTGATGAAGTTATCTTCAAACACTAAAATGTTGACAAAAGCTGATTTTAAAACCCTATATTGGTTTGAAAAGAAAAAGCGCAAGGACTACCTATCAAATGTTAAACATCTCCCAATCAATGATGTTAGTTTGCAACAGGTTAACATCCTGATTGGGTCTGTAAAGACTGTCCAAGAGAGGTTGAGTCTCTCAGAAGTCAAGACAGGAAGAAGTTCTCACCATTTAACAATTTCATCATCTATGCAATGTTAAGAAATTCAAAAATTTAGAGAAATCTCTGAATAAAAGGAACAAGGCCAAAAAGAAAATAGATGACTGTGATCTTTAGGTCTGCAAAAAGCTCTGCAACAAACATGACTCTGAAGTGGAAATCACTGCATGGACTCAAAACCCCTTTTAAAACCACTGTCTGTGAACATTAGTTGCTACATCCACAAAAGCCATGCATCTAGTGGTGTGATAAATCAATATGTGACATTCCTTTTGGAAATCCTGGAAACTGCACATGCTGCATCCTCCATTCAACAGAGGAGAGAGACCACCTATAGCTTGTTCGTCTGCTCTTGAAAAGCCAGCATTTGTGAATGTTATGGAGACGCAAAAGTGCCCATGGTATTGGTGGCTCACATATCTTGAAAGGCATCTTTATTTCTGAATAATATTCAGAGGATTTGAAGCAATTATGTTGCCATCCACACAATTCTTTTTTGAGGAAACCCTGCATCATTCAGAAATGCCAAACCACATTCTGCAGAGTTTGGGTGCCAAAATGGTCCACCTGCAGTCCCAACTTGCCAGCCATTGAGAATAACTTAGTCAGCATGAAATAAAAAAGATGACAAAGGAAACCCAGAACTCTTGAACTGCTGAAACCCCGTATCAGA
The DNA here is from genome assembly GCA_962446985.1 of Xyrichtys novacula. Taxonomy (NCBI): domain Eukaryota; kingdom Metazoa; phylum Chordata; class Actinopteri; order Labriformes; family Labridae; genus Xyrichtys; species Xyrichtys novacula. The sequence goes on from OY660867.1 coordinate 28,303,195, forward strand.
AAAGTAAGGGACAACATTTCACTGTATAAAAATGGAAATTGGTCCTCTTGGTTCCCACACATTTACAGTCTGATAAAGTAAAAGGCGATGCCACATACTCTTAAAAAGAACCCTTTTTTGAAATGTGGTGCTGGTGTCAACTTTGAAATGTGCACTTAAACGATATAAATTTTCTTAGTTCCTACATATGATATGTAATCTTGCTTACCAAGAAATTTGGGTGGTACAGTTCATGCATGCTGTTGGCTTTAAAGTGACATGGCAAAAGCTTTAAAATAAAAAAAACAACACCAAGCACCCTATAGACGCTTTGTGTTCCCCCATGGATCTGCCAGGACACGACAAGTTCTTTCTTTAAACATGAACTTGAAGCCCTTTCTTGGCACAAAACAAGCCCTCAGCATGGCTACGAGACACACTGTCATCTAAAACACTCAGCATTCCTGCTCACACTTTAAGCACTTGTCTCCTCCTCTGCCTGCATCAGTCTATGAAACATGTATGACACTCTCTCTTCTGGTAAAAACAAGTCTTCACCAAAAGACTCTGGGTTGCGGTAACACTGACACGTTGAATGGCTCCTCTTCACCCTGGAGTGACCCCTGTGTTCACATGAGGACTGGCCTGTGAATAGACGTGCTCAGGAGGGGGGTTTGAGAAGGCAACCCACAACTTAATTAAACTACAGAACACGTCCCATCAGCGCTGAAGGGGTTAAGAAAGGCCAAGTATGCACGAGGCGCACAAGCTGCAAAAATGTGAAGATGCATTTGATTTTTGTGTCCGTGCTGTTTGAATCATCTGTACTTGAATGAGTTCCTTATTTTGAAAAGGTCAGCTGGTGTAAACTACAGAGCCACGTTTTATATTTTCTTCAAAGCAAGAAGTTCCCTCATCGACACAACCTTAACCATCTCAGTAAGAGGGATAGTTCGTTGTTTTTGAGTGGGGCTGTAAGGGGTACTTGTCATTTGTATGTATATTGCCCACAGGAGATCAGCACAGCCCCTTTGAGAAACCAAGTGGAACCTACACAGAAGAAAGAGCTGGAGTTAACAGAGGAGGAGCAAGACTTAGTGGACCAGAAGAAGAGAAACTTAGTGATAGCTACAGAGCAGAGAAAGCCAAATTACCTGGCGAATAATCCAAGAGAGCAGCAGCTATCAGGAGTAGGACTTGGTAATAACAGTTTATCAGGACCTCTCTAAATCAGAGGATACCAGTGGTTCACACACAGCTGCTGTCTGCATCACTCAATAACCAGAGTTTCCTGTCATTCAGAATTCCTCACTTTAATCAACATCTTTGAACATTTAGAAGTTAAATAAGAAAACCAAAAGTTGGCTGGGGGTGCACCTTCAGCTTTTAATGTTTTTTTTATTGTATTACGATAACCTACTGAGTTTACAATATCCAGTCAGATACAGTGTGTCAGAAAGAAACTTTACATCCATATCTGCATCTTCTAGATAACTTAGACTTTTATGTGAAATTGAAATGCAAACATTTTAAAATTCACAGTACATTAGTTTACTTGGGGTGCTGGTTTGGCTCATGTGGATGAGCAGGTGTCCCGTATACAGAAGCTTGTCCCATTGGTCATGGGATTGACTCCAAGACATGATTTGATGCATGAAAGTCCCCCTGTCTCACACACTACATGTCATGTCTCTTATGTGCAATCACATTTAAGTAACAAACACACAAAAAAAATCTAAAAGAAACTTCTGGTGTACTGGGCTAAACCATTTTGACCTCTGTATCATAAACCCACACAGATGATCAGTGCACCATGAGTAGAAGAACAAAAAATGAAGCGGGTCCAACACACATGGACTTCCTGACAGAAAAGTAAAATACAGAAATCTTTAATATGGAAAGCACAACTACATCTGCATTAGAGTTAAATAGGTTAGATTACATGGTTAAGTTCACCAATATCCTTAGCAGCTAATTTTCTGTGTATGTAGAGTGTCTTTTGGGGACTTGGTTTCATGTATTTTTAAGCAGCCGAATATCCATAACATGTATTATTTACAGTGCAATAAATGTAGATAAGTGTATAGAATGGTGTCAGTCTACTGATGTATTTGCCAGTGACTTTTACCAAAGAGCACTAATACAAAATGCAGAACAATGCAGGATGTGTTAGAGTTATTAAATGTAGTTTGTAGACGCACTATTGTAGCATCTTTGAATGTTTGTCAAAGTCACATTGCATGTTAATGAAATCACTTATCTGATGTTAAAAATATGCTATGAATCATCAGCAGGAGCGTGCCTCAAAAGGCGCCGGTTTGGAGAGACTCTGTTGTGCGTAAGGGAGGTGCTGTTCCCTTGGAGCGCTCTCTCTCTCTCTCTCTCTCTCTCTCTCTCTCTCTCTCTCTCTCTCTCTCTCGGTGGGACAGACTTCTGTCGGGCAGCTGTTGGACGTGAACCGGAGGAGCGTCAGCCTCAAAAGCGGAGTCTGTGAATCAGCAGCTCATCAGTCCGGGTAGAGCGACAGTCACTCCGCACAGAGGACACCTAGCTGCACGGCCAACAACACGGAGGGAGTTGCTGTAAAACTCCAATGTTGTGATATTTCCCCCCTCTGATTTCCCTGTGGAGAAATATCGGTGTGATTAGTGGCAAACATCTTGAATTTATCCGGGAAAAGCCAGAGAACATTTCCAGGGCAGAATGAAGGGATGTACACCTTTCTTCAACATGATGCTGGTTGCGCTACTGACCGCCACCGTCACAGCGACCAAGTTAAACGTACCTCGGCTGAGACTGTCATTCAAAGGTAATAAAGTGATCAATAATCTATTATCCCACATTTCTGGGCTTCGCACAGGTGGCTCTGATAGGTGAACTCTGGTGTCCTCGCTCTGTAACTCTCAGCCTTTTTTTCTGTGAACATTTCAACTTGACGCCCTCCTGTCAACAAAGCTTGAGTGCGTATTTTCTTTTCATTACGCATTTATTTCACACCACCTATTCTCTTCACGGTGGTCCGAGCTGGAAGCGTGAAATTCAGGTCCATGTTTTGGCTACTGTTCTGGAGGTTTGTGTGTTTGAGGAGTCACACATATGTTACCACGGTAGTTTCCAGGTTGATACCGCTGTGCAGTGCAGGCGGGGATCCAGCCAGAGGAGATTTTGGCAGAGGTTCATCTCTCTGTGGTGGGATACACCGGGGTGTGATGGTCTCATTACAGATATTTAGTAGGAACGGCAACCGCAACGAGATACCTGAAGGTTCAGATAATTACCGGATGGCATGATTTTTCTTTCTTTCTTTTTTTTTCTTTTTTTCTTTTTAGAAATTGGCCTTTGGCATTAAATCTGAACGACTTTGAAACAGCCAAAAAGTACCACATGTAACTGATTTACTGTCTGTCCTGCTGAGCGGATTTGGTCCTCACAAAGTTCAGAGTATCCAAACTTTGAGGATGACTTTTTGTCTTAAAACATCTGTACAATAATTTGTGCTGCTGTTCTTTGACTAAAATAAGACAAATTTGATAAGAGTTAAAATCACAGTAGTTAAACTATTTAATGCTGTATTTTAGACTGACATTACCAGTCTCAGACATCCTCTGTTTGTTTTTGGTTCCCTGCCTTAATTCTCTTCCCTCCTCCACCTCTCTGATCTAAATCCTGTTTTTGGCCATGACTCACTCAGTTTTAATGATAACAAGGCAGAAAACGACCCAGCAGGTATTTGTGTGTGCAAGTGAGTGCCTGTGTGTTTAATTGCTGTTGACTGTGTGTTGTTGCCTAGCTGTTCCCCATTGTTTCCTCTCACCCAGACCAGAATGAGTCTGCAATCATCATCAGCGATAGATATCACACAGGATTTCCTACAGTTCAGTTTAGCCCACTGTTTTCTAGGGAAAAAGCCCCAGCTGAGTGCGCTGGTCTTCCTGTTGGCTGGACTGGAAATAAAGTGTGTGTGTGTGTGTGTGTGTGTGTGTGTGTGTGTGTGTGTGTGTGTGTGTGTGTGTGTGTGTGTGTGTGTGTGCCTGTGTGTGTGTGAGGACAATTGCCAAGGCTTTCGAATATGGAGTGATTTCACCCAAAAAAAAAAAAAGAAAAAAGTTAAGAGCTTCTGAACAACAGTTTCTGACCCCTGTTGCAACTAAAAGCAACTTAGTGCCTTTTTATTGTCTTATTGGCCATTTTAACCCAAGATATGAAGTCTTCGGTAGGTTGGCTGTGGCCCAGTAGTAGAGGCGCTGACTCTACTGTCTCTGACTTGAAAGCTTGGGAGTTTCAAACCTGTCTGTAGGCCAGAGTGTCCTCGAGCAAGACACTAACCTCAAGCATCTTTTGGTGGCTTTGCTGGTAGTGTATAAATGGGCTGGGTGCTCTGTAGTCAGTGTGTAAAGATGGTGTGAATGGATAAACATAAGAGTGATTTAAGGGGTCAGAAGACTAATGAAAATCCTGTCAACTGTAGAGCCTATCTTTCTGGACAGAGTAAATAAGAGCAGGAGGATGAACCCCAAAATTTAAGGTGGTCTGTGGTCTGTGCACTGCAGACGCTGTAATACTTCTGCCTTAGTGTGTCTCGGTCTGATTGCATTTCCATGAAGAAATTATCATAAATGTTCTTGCTTGAGCTGTGTCACCCCTACACTTGTTGCTACAAACAAGTGGCTGCCTGAAGAGAGTAGGTGAGTTGTGTTTAGTCTCTTTGCAAAAGAAATTAGGCAAAGTATCTAGTAACTAGAGAAGCAACTGTTTGGCGACATTAATCTCTGGACGGGGTGTCTAACTCGGTGTTACAGTGTGTTTGACCCTAAATAAATTTTACGCTGGAATATCCCTTTAAAGTCTTCTTAGTGGTCTTTCAATTGTGATTATGAAGATTTTAGCCAAACTCATGTTACCTGTGTCATTTTCAAGACTTTTCTTCTGCAGAGCTCCAGTAGCTCATTAGCAATTCACCTCTGAGTTGTGGGCGGAGACAGCGCTGCTCTGCACACTCCTCTTCATTCTAGCTTGTAGTCGAATATTGCCCGTGTAGTAGAAGTGGCAGTATCATAGGAGCTATTCAACTCTCAGACACTGATGTCTTTGGGGACATGATGAAAGTTAATATCATAATTAGCTTTCTTACGAGCATTGCGATCCGCTGACGCATACGCTTGTTCTGCAATCATTATCTCTATTTTAGAGTCTGGCCTGCATAGCGGGACTCCGGGGACAGAGCTTGCAGTTGTGACATTGGAAATCTCACTGTATCTGAACCTGCCATGTGGGTCTGCCAGAGGTTCACAGGGATTTGAATGCAGTAATACTCAGAAATGCAATTTCGCTTTTACTTTTCTCATGATATGTCCTGTAGCATCAGAAAAATGCCACATGAACATGCAGACAACAAGAAAAACATGATTTTCATCAGAGTGGGTCTTTAAAGTTCCTGTGAGTATTTTATAGTCACTGAAATCAGCTGAAATCGTGTAAGCCTCTTTATGATATCCAAGAGCAAACTAGACCATCAGTGACAAGAATGATGATTTTATATATATATTGTAATTTCTAATGCTTGAAAACAGAGAGAGGGGTAGGTGTCAGCTGTTACATTGTCAGCATAAGATCCTCCTGACAAATAATATATTTGACCAGCCAAAGCCAGCGGGGTAACAGGAGGCACAACTCGTGCGTAGATGATAAGGTAGTGACTGACTTCTTTGTCCACAGGGGGGTGCCAAATTTGACGCAAACCGAAAGTTCCTCCCGAGAGCTTTTGGCAAATTAAGGATGCGTGTCATAGAATGAGCACTGTGATGTTGTCTGTTATCTTGTATCATGGGTGAAAAGATTGATAGAAAACAGACTCATGCCCTCACAAGACCACAGTAGAAGTGGAAAAAGCAGTGCCTAGTTTCTGAGTCATGCCAATATGGAGCCTCGTATTAAAAGTATTACAAAGATCCAATTTCAACTTTGGCCTTGCAATAAAAAAAAAGTTTTTCCTCCTTACTCGCCTGAATATCACAGCTCCAATTTTGCAAGAAGGGAGTGTGGGAAGAAATTTCTCCTAGATTTTCATGAGTGGCTGACCAGTTTTTCACTTCCTGCCTTTGTGACCTCAAAGTTGACCCCAGTGAGTCCTGTTTTACGTAATATTATTGCTTTATTAAACCTTTTAGAGAAAATCATTCTACACGTATCCAAAGGTATCATCTTGACCGTCTTTTGTCAGAAGTCTCCCACTTTAGTCACACTCAAAGAGTCATCATCCTCCTTTGTTTGTGTGTTTCCTCCTCAATCAGGCTCTTTTCTCATTATAACCCGGATAAGCCCAGAGGGTGTTTGAGGTCCCAGGAGGATGTGACGGTAATTTGGCGACAGGAAAAGCCGTCATTATCTCATTTTAATCAATTAGTGAGCAGAGGTTAAAGCAGGAAGAAGCCCATTATACCTCTGAGGTTCATTTCAAGCATCCAAGTCAACACCGCTGAAGAGATCTTTTTGAAAAATCATACCCAAGTTTAAACTTTGCTGTATTTAAATGAAGAACTTTTTTGGGTGGATCATCTTTAACTTTTCAATAACATTGAGAAATCTTAATTCTTACATTGATTAGTTTCTAAATTCATGTCTGATAACACTGAAATTATAAATCCCGATTGAAAGATGTTAAATAGAAGCCTATTTCAATGGATTTAAATAAATTTAAATGTATCAGCTTGACTGAGTGGTTGTGTAGATGACCATTAAACATGTTAAATATGGAGCACCTGCCTCTTTTCCCTCATCTCCCTGCTCTCCTCTCTCCAGCCGTGGCGGCCTGACTGTTTGCCCCCACGCAGCACAACAGGTTGAAGATTTAACCATAAACCCCCCATAAATCTTAGTGGGCTCAGCTACCAAACTTAGTAACACGCATTGTAGGTTTGCTCATTAATCTGAACTGTACATGATGAAATGAAAGTGAGAGCTGTTAGGAGAGAGGGACCATGCTCATGCTAAACTGTAATCAAAATAAAAGAGAGGGTGCTCTCTGTTAATCATATAGGACAAAAATGCGCAATTGCACATGAAATTCACTTTCAAGTGCAATTGCGCCATTTTTGTTGCCCTGCTTTTTGTGCCCTGCTCAGTACTTTTCCACTGCAGAGATCTGGACTAAACAAAGTTTTAGGTACTCTGTTCAACTACCTAAAGTTCTCTGCCTCTGGGGTAGAATTTTCCAAAAAGACAGGGACTTTGGGTTAGGTCTTGCAGGGCTGAGTGTTTCTGATTTTTCGCTCACTCACAGCGTTAAAGGGATATTCTAAAGTAAAATTAAGTTAGAGTCAAACACACTGTTACACCAAGTTAGACACCCCATCAAGAGCTGAATGTTCCCGAATGCTTGCTTCTGTAGTTATACCAGCTTTAGTAACGACCACAGGAAAGCAATACAGAGAGCCACGCACTCAACCAAAAAGCCACTCTATTGCCACAAATAATGCTCAGAACAGCACCTAACTACATCAACAGTACATATAAGGTCCCAGCCATAGTACTAGCCATCAAACATCTTTTTACCTTTGCCTGATTTCTTTAACAAACTCACCCACTCTCTTCCAGCACCGCGTGCTTGTGTGGAGACCTCTGGGCGAGTCCATCGACTGCAGCTCAAGGAAGAACATTTATGATCATCACTTAATCATTTCCTTGAAGTAATAATCATCAAATTAACCATTTTGTGCTGCAGAAGCGGTAGTTCTTCTGCCTTAGTGTCTCAGTCTGATTGCATTTCCATGAAGTAATAATCATAAATGTTCTGCTGTGTCCCCCTGCTGGTATAACTAGAGAAGCAAGCAGTCTGCAACATTCATCTCTTGACGGGGTGTCTAACTCGGTGTTATGGTGTGTTTGACCCTAACTTAATTTTACGCCGGAATATCCCTTTAATACAAGCAGAAAGTTTGTCTCTCAGATTAAGTCACAACATCATGGGCTCCTGTAAAAGTAGCTCCTGGGACTTCAAGCTCTGGGTTGTTTTGGTGGAAATGAAGCTTTTCATGTATTTGGCCAACAGTCAAGTTCATAATTTTTTAACAGCACAATTTGCAATTCAAACTGTGGACAACAAATAAAGACTGTGTGTGTGTGTGTCTTTTGAGGCTACAGCAAAGTGCCCGGGTGTGTGATGTATACGGTTGGCTGGCCTCCCAACCCTTTATCCTCCTGCCATCATGCATCTCATTTTTCTACTCTGCTTGTCCTTCGTTTGTCTTCCCCTGCTTTCAATCTGCCATCTTCATTTATTCATTTGAATTCCCTGTGTGGATATTTGTGAGCAGACACGCTGACTTTATACACTCTGTCTAAGACAATATTCACTTTGTCTGGCTGAAGACAGGGGAGCTCTTGAAAATGCCAATGTACACATCAGCGTCCTTATTTGATCAGATTGCATTAGTTCTCAGAGTGAAGGCTTCTGTTTGTTTTCACTTACAGCCTGTGAATTAATGAGTTTGTTTTCTCAGTTGGCGTTGCCCACATGCACACTGAAAGACGGGTGTTGCTTATTCTGAGGCGGAGGGGGTAATCTTTCGTTGGAGGCTCCAGTGCTGCAGGAATGTAGAGCGTCTCTCACCCTTTCATCTTTCAACTCTCTTTCTTTCTTCCTCAATTCTGTTTCATCTATCTTTCCGTTTTGGAGCCATCACTCCATCACCCCCCCTCCTCCATGTATTAGCATGCTCATTCCAATTTTCCTCTCTGAGTTTAGTTTAAGTGCTCCCAGGCCTCAGGACTGATCCACTAAACACAGCAAAAGAGAAAGGGAGGAAACAAAGGAGAGAAAGTTGAAGGTTCAGTCACCTCGCCAACTGGCTTGTCATACATATGTTGTTTTACAGAGCTGTATATAAACTCCAGCTCTGACTTATATTGTAAAGAATGGGGAGTTTCAGAGGATTTAGTACTTTAGTAATGGTTGACATGTGTTTAAATCTTTAGAGTTTGTGGAAGTTCTTATCATATGGTCAAGGGGGTACTAAGCCTGCAGGCAAACCAGCTCAAATGTAAAGTTTATAGTGCATGAACAACAGTCCAAACAGTTGTAATGAAAAAAAGAGAAAAAGTTCAAAAGTGAGAGACAGTCTGGAAATGAAATCAAGGTCCAGGTGAAAGTTGTAAATCTGTATCAAATTTAGCTGGGATACAATATTTTCAGTGACACATTTCATACACACGTCTATAGAAGTGTTTTATTGTATGGACTAAAGACACAGAGTGTAGAAACTGGAATATTTGAAGGTATATCAGGCTGTCAGGTTCTCGACTGAAATGCTCCCTTGCTCACCCCTCCTATTTGAGGACAAGCTTCCTTCAACTTCTGTGAGTATGATCCTCAATTTTTCAGTTTTTTTTTTCATCAAAAAAAGCTCCATCATCACCAACAACGTTTTTTTATGTTTTTGCTTCTTTGTTGTTTTCTTCTTCTAATGCAATTTGTATGACCACTTACTGAATACAGAAACATATGTTTGTCTGCTCTGTCCTACAGTGCAAAACAGCAGCCTCCTCATGACCTACAAAGTGAAATGAAATTAATAGCAACAGAATCATTGTGAATAAAGTGTTGGGGCTTGATTTAGGCAGTGACATTTCCGTAGGTTAGCGAACCTATGCTAAAGATGTACATTTTCTATTGAGTTTTTTTTTTTTTTTTTTAAATTGTGACAGAGCAAATTGGCTTTAAACAGGATTTGGTTATTATGCTTTTGTGGGAATGCTTATACTGAGGTTAACAACAAGACACTAGATCACTTATGGGAACTGTTAATCAGGCTAGAGTTAGGTAATAAATAAAAATTGGGTAATGCAGACGTTTTTGTCATTTTGAGTTAGAGTTAATGACTTTGTGACTTCAACATTAGCTTGTCATTCTGCATCCTGCAAAAAGTTGTTGTATAAAAAAGTCAGTCTTTATTTAGTTTATTTGCTTCCACAACTGATGCACTCTTTGGGGACACATTTTGTGATAGCGGTTAGTGGCGCTTATAGGAAATGTAGTCATTATCCAGGAAAAATACTTATGAGTCCATAAATCAATCAAAAAATCAATTTTTTATTTATATAGCGCCAAATCACAACATTTATTAGTCCAAAAGGGCAAGGACACCATGAGAACTCCTCACAGAGGTTTAACTGGTACCTGCAAGTACAAGTGTTCTTACCAATTACCCAAACAATCAATTTTGTAGTTTATTGCAATTGCATTGTTACTGTTCGAGAGAGAAAGTTTACTCAGCCCCTTGTGGTTTTTGAAATAATAAAAAAAAGCTCATGAGTCTTCATCCAGGAAATGTATGACTGAAACATCTGCAATGCTTCTCATAGACCCCAACTTCAGCAGTATTGATTTTAAAAGTTTTAGCATTTTATATGGAAATTGCTTTGAGTTGAAGTCATCCCTCTTTGAAACTTGTGGCTGTCCTTGTTTCAGTGTTTTGGTTTCAAGGGAAAATCACAGCCTGAACTACTAACTTAAAACTACTGAAGTTAATGATTGGACTGCGAGAAATCCAGGTGGTTTAAGTCTTCCAGATGACATTTTTGTTGTCATGATACAATATTTGTGTGGTCAACGATATTACATTTTCAGTATGTATATCTCAAAAATTTGAACAGCAGAACAGAAAGTGGCTTTGTCTGGTCTGTAACGAAAAAAAAATCGGCCATATTTATTTTGGAGGTTGTGGAGCCACAGCAGAGAGGTTTTCGTTGTGGTATGTGGACCTGCTGACAGAGGGAACACATTACATGTTTCTGACACCGGCTACATGATGTGAGGGGTGAAGAGTAAGTGTGTGTGTGAATGAGAGAAAATAAAAGGCACCGTTAGTTTGTTCGTTATGAATGTGTGGTTTTGTGTGCAGGGGTTTCTATTCTGTCAAAGAATTTGTGTTGGTCTGCATGACTGTGTGTATAAAATGCTACTGAAGCAAACATCTGTGTGTACTTATCCATTCAGAAGGTGTGTGTGTGTGAGAGAGAGAGTTTGAGGTTAACTGGAGAGAGGGGAGAGGGCACTTACATCTGAGGTGTGTAGACATCTATGTGTCTGAAGGTGTCATTTGTGTCATGTCAACAGCATGTCTCCTGTGACAGCTCTCAGATTGCGGTTCGGCTAGATCACAGACAGCACACAGAAGGAGGAATCAGAGATAGTGGGAGCGGGAACTGACTGTGTCAAGCCTTTTCCTGCTCTCTGTCGCTCACACATGACATAGAGCCAGAGCGGAGAACACAGATGAGGTAGCTGTGCTGAGGAGAGAAACAGTAATCTGGGTTGTTTTAGGGATAGAGAGGGGACAGATTGAGTTAAAGTGAAGTGAATTAGCATAATGAGAATGAGGCTGGGGGGTTTGAGTATCACTTATCTGGTTGAATAAAATTGATGATGGCAAAACTTTTTTGATTTTTTTGCTTGCAGCCACCAATGATAATCCAAGTAAAGTGCTTTTTGGAGTTAGTGCAAATCAGTGCTTGGTAACTGTGTTAACTCCAGTGAGGAACTGTGCTGAATTTGGCGCCCCCTCTGGATAAAGTAATTCCGCTTATCCCTTCGAATCCTCACCTGTTCATTTGTCTTAAGTCTTTCCTAATCTCTCTGTCTCTTAATGAACAAATGACTGACTCATCAAGAATATCTGCTCTGAGAATAAAAAAGGGGTTGTCTTTCCTTGTGCCTCCCCTTATTACATTTACATTTATTACATTACAAAATAAATGGTAAATCATTTTGCTAAATGTCTCGTTTGCTTTTGTAGGTCATAAAAAGGCCTCACAGTTGATTTCACAGACTGCCACAAATACATTGAAGTCCAGTGGGAAACACTGCAAGGGCATCAATGCTGGGTTTGCACTGTGCTGTCATTATGTGGGGCTCTTTTGGACAACCAGACAGTTTTCTTATTTTTCATGGAGGCCCCTCATGAGTTTGTCTTGATTAGTTGATGAAAGGACCTTATGGGCTCCTTACTGGGACCCTAATGTGCAAATGGAGCTCACTTGGGATCCATCCAGTTTTCATGTTTGTTTTCTAAACCCATCGTTCACTGTACTTTCTTCTTAGTTGCCTGTGCCACTTAAATCCAGGTTACCAACCCATGCCTGACACAAGTAAGACCTGATCATAAGATAAACCTTTATTCAAATTTGCAGTTTGCATGTGACTCAGTTAAACATGTTGGCTGGGAAGGAAGGGGGTTGGGAGCATATTGACCACAACATGGATCCAGTCTCTGTGATATCAACCATCAACCAAGCTTTTGGCCTAGGAGTCAAGTCAGCTGCACCCCCAGTTGTGCCTCATTCTGAAAATCATGTGGCCTTAATAATTTCAAAACAAATATGTTTTGAAAAATATCAATTTCTAATATAGAGAGTCGGGCCAAGACTATGTCTCTGACTGTAAATATTGTCCTTTCTGCTGAAAAATGGGCAATTCAACATTGGTGTAAGTGGGGTCTCCTTGACTTTTAGACCCAGCTGTTTTTTTTGTAACTCTTTAACATTGGTTTCCTTTTATTGGTTTTCATTCTTTTACACTAAGGATAACAATTGATGTAGTAGTATGTTTACAATCACAATCTGTATGGAGATTGCCTGACTGCCTATACGCGATGAATCTAAGGACCCATTATAAGTCCTAGAATGGTCAGATACTCCCCAAACAGCTTAGCTTTGCTGCAGAGACATGTCAAGATAAGCCCTACATTGAAACCACTCAAAGGTCACAGGCCCCTGGATAGCTCAACAGCCTGAACCACGACTGAACTGTGAACTAAAACATGTGCCCCTAATGCTGGCAAGAACCAGAGGGCTGAAAGACGAATGGAAGAAGGGAATAACCATGAAAGAGAAGAAACATCAGTGAATTTCAAAGAAAAGAAAAGGACAGAGGATAAGAGGAGGAAAGCAATGAATAAAAGATCAGGAGGGGAGGAAACAAATGATGGAGCCATGAAAGAGTGAATGTAAAGGAAATGAGAGAGGAGAAGCCAAAATGAGGTGGACGTGGAAATTCCAGAGTAAGGCAGATAAAAAGAGGTCATGCTACCATAGTGGAGAGAGATAAATGGACGGAAGAAAGAAAGAGAGGGGCTGAGAATAAAAAAAAAAAAAAAAACAGTGGAGAGAGATTTTGGAGATGGAAGGATAGGTGGATGAAAGGGAAGAGTTCGATGACACTGGCCCCTTTGAGACTGCAAAGGTTGAGGGTTCAGGTCCCAACAATGTGGCTTTGACCATCTGTAGATTACTGAGCACCCCACTCACAAAGAGATGCACACATCTCTGCTAACTCCTGTGCGCATACTGGTAGTATCCTGTATCTCTCTTTCACTATCCATCCACAGAGGCAAAGTCAAAGTAAAGATGTGCATGTGGGAGGACTCTCTGCACTTAGCGGCAGGCCAAAACCAATCCCAGTGTTGACAGCAATGGCTGTTGTATTAACATGACCACTACAAATCTCAGCAGTGGACATTCACCAGGGGGTTGAAATCCTGAAAAAACTATTTATCTAAACTTTCCACACTCTTCCACACCCCGAAAACTGAATTCACACCCCTCCCTGTCAGACCTCAGGGGTCTGACCCAAATCTCTGCTGTGGTACAAATCTCAACTGTCCTGTTTTGGCATTTTTTATATGATTTCCATTGTTTTCCAGCTGTGGGATTTAGATGATTTGAAGCCTCTCTGAAATAACACAGAAGGAATGTTTTTGTTTGTGACCAAGTTAGCAAATCTCAGGAGACATGTTGACATCCATCTGGTAGTTTCAGTCTTATAATACAAGCCTGATCTTTTACTCTCTTATGTTAATGCAACCAGTTGTTAGTAAGCAATCATTATCAGAGTTGCTGTTTTGAATGAAATGTTACACAACCCCTGCATGGTTTGTTTTAGTCAAGCCAATTGAATCATTATGTGTGATATCCTGATTGTCCTGTGGTCTCCCAAACATATGTATGTGTGACATGTCATCAGTTTAAATCCAAGTTATCGTCATTTGTTTTATCACTGGTTTAGTTAGTGACACAGGAAAAAAAAAAAGAAATTTCACACCAGTTTGTTTTGGGAATGTAAAGATTTCCAAAACAAACAAAAAAACAAAACAAAACAAAACAAAACAAAAAAAAAAACAGAAGAAGCTACATCTGAGCTGCTTTGTCTGAAGAATAGCGAACCTAACAGCTAACATGCCAATGTTTAGGTTCAGTGATTACCTAGTTCATCATCTTTGTATAATATGGTAAGATCTTTTATTAAGCCATCACACCAGACAAAACTGAAGCTATTGGGAGTATTTGGGAGTTTGGGAGTTTGAAGTCTTCAACTGAAGTATTGGCATTTAAATGTTGACTTCATGATAGCATAGGTTAAAGCACCAAAGTAAGGGCCTGTGTCCACAGACAGCATCCAGAGCACATACTACCTCTGCTTATATTCGCTACGTCATGTAAGTGGTCCCATGGCATTTTCTCTTGACTGTCAAGTATGTCTTTTAATGCTCAGTGTCCGTCATATGTTCTACGATTGACAATAAAACAGACAAATAACAAAACCTTTGATAGAAATAGTGTTGTAGCAGTAGCATCATTTCTACACCTGCAAATAGTTTCATTTTAAAAGGGAGTGTGGTCAGTTTTGCATTGACATCTTCTGTCATTGTTGTTGTTCACAAAGCTAACATCAAAAGTCCTGTTCTTTCTTGAATTTGAGATATTAATAATGGAAACATACCACTTGTGAGTTCAATAGTCTTTCAAAAGCTAAACTTTTGTTGACTGAGAGCATAGAGAGTGCAACAATGAAAAACACTGAGGGCCCTTCAGCTTTTAGGGCACTGCTAGAACTACAAAACAATGTTAGTGGACAAAGGCCCTAATGCTAGTCATTTTAAAGGAGACCAGAATGTCTGAACCAAATATGATAATCACCAATGAAGTAGTTGTAGGATCTGGTAATAAAAAATGTAAAAAAAAACCAAAACAAAACAACAACAAAAACAAAACAAAACAAAACAAACAAACAAAAAAAAAAAAACACTGGAGCTGAAAGCATGAGGGGATCATGAAAGGTCATTGGTGTAAATGTCAGTTAAAGGTCAATGGAAACATAGTAATAGTTTCCAGGATGTGGTTATTATTTAAAAAGGCTTGTCAGATCTTGTCTAAGCGCTGACATGAAACTTTTATTGTTCAGAAATGAAGTAAAGCTAGAGGAAAACCATTACAGTTCTGTCAGCATGAAATATTTGACCAGAAAGAGGTCAATTCTGGGGCCCATTTGATAAAATTGTGACATACAAAATGAAATTTTAAAATCTAATTTGCTTATTGATTTGATTCACTTGTCCAAACCAAATGCATGAAAAACAGTCAGTGCTCACAAATCACTTAAATGGAAACTTTTTTTTATTTGTGCTTGCTTCAGCGCCTCTGGCCAACAAACTTTCTGGATGATGATACTGCTCCACATTTGCAACCTGGTGAAAACCTTGTTCTGAAATGAAAGTCGATATAAATGACATCCATGTCTGCTGCACACGTCAACCTAAAGCTTTTAATACTTTCAACAAATCACTCTAACAATAACACCTAGTGAAAACTTGGTGCTCACTTGGACTAATGTTGAACTTGGCCTCCTCCTGTACGTCACGGTTGGCCAAGTGCATGCTGGGTCGTGGTGTTAAAATGACAGATGCCTTGCCAGTTTTTTTTTTTTTTTTTACACCAAGTGTTATTGTTCCAACTTGAGACAGAAACAATCCCTCAGAACCTTCTCCGTATGAGATAGATAAACATCCTCAGCCCTGCTTGCGTATTTTTTTACTGGAGACATTTAAGAATTATTTGACATTACCCAAAGAGCAGCTGGGTCTCCCTGCAGAGAGCAGCAGGCGCGTAAGAAAGCAGTAAGAACAGAACAAACATGCTGAGATGGTTACACACACTCATGCACGCACTCACACACATGCACACACAAACACTTGCCAAACCATACAATGACAAAGGGGGTTCTTCTTGTCTTTTCATGTCAGTCCAGTGTCCTACTATTCGGCACGTTGGCTCAGAGCCAATGCAAAGTGATAGAAAAAAAGGTCAGGGGTGATGGGAACCCTCTTAAATGCAGAATAGGAGACATTACATGTAACACACACTGAGGTGCTGGACCCCCCCACCTTCACAACAAACGCCCTCTCTCCGGCTGTAATCATTTGATTCCACTAGAGCTGCTGACAGGAAGAGCTGAACACAAGGGCCCACTGTGGACTGATGGATCTATTAGACAGCAGCTGACAAACATGAGGCGATCCATGAGGACAGGCCGTGTTTAGTTTGTGCATGAGCACCTACTGGGCGCATCGTTGTGTTTGTATATAAACTGACAAAGACTGCAGCCTAATTTGTAGTGTGGAGGGTTGTCACATACATTTGCTTGCTGCAGACCAGAGTGTTACTTCTATACCTAGACCCCTTTTACACATGAACAGCATTCCTGGGAAAAAAAAAAATATATATATATATATATGTATATATATATCCCCATATTTTCCAGAAGGTTGCATTTGTGAAATCAATCTACACTGACTCAATGTAGACTTTTCTCCGCTGGCTCCTGAGATAAGTCTGCATAGAGCTTGGGTATATTGATGTTGAAATGCAGTACCTAACACTGACTGTAACTTCAACGATGTAGAGTCAGTATGGTTATGAAGTCTTGTATCCTCACAGGAACCTGTTCCACTTATTTTCTTCTGACATTTTCTAGATGAATTTGCAGGGACATCAAGGCCATAATAGTGCATGAGGAGATTTTAACAATAGTGACTGTTTAAGGTGCTAAACATTCATTAAGATGTTTCTGCAGTAAAAACTTGAAAGCAGAATACCCTAAAATAAACAGCTGAAGCAAGCAGTACAAATTAAAAAGAAGGGAAACTGCACTGAATTACCTCAACTTCCAGCAGAAATTTACAGGGGGGAAGGCCACTTGCATTCACACATACAGCCTATCAGGATGAATTAAAGTATGGGGATATTTAGGAATTTCGGCTCTTGTTGCATACTTTCTTTGTCTGTTGAGGTTTTATGTACTGCTCAGCTTCCTAGCAACACACCCATGCTTCATCTTCTGACTCAAAGCCCAGCCTGTGAACACTGGAGCATGTGCAGACTGCCTTGGGCAGTTTCGGTCTAAATGAGCCGTGTACATGACACAAAAAAAATCTATCTGCAACTGAGTTATCAAGGTATGTTAGTCTGACTATGAGAAGTTTGATTTCAGTGTGGTTTCAGTCAGACTAGCGTGTTTATATGAATTTTTGGGGAATGTAAGTGCCTCTTTGTGCAAAATGGAGGGAAGACTAAGAAAAGCAAAAGCAGCATCTTTCAAATATACACTTTAAAACTGATTTTCCATGATTTAATGTCAATGCAAAAACAATGTAAGATTCTGTGCCTCTTTGAGGAACACCAATACAGCCAACATTAAACAGTTTAACTATTCTTTTGTTTGTTTTATTCAGGTCAGTTCTGAAATTTCAAAATAAAAGCATGTTTTTACATTAAAGTAAACAGAGAGATGAAAATGCCATATGTCAGAAGAAAATCATCACAAGAAATCATATTATAAGGGAATTTCTTCTCTGAGGAAGTTTCTCTCTGAGTTTCTGAGCTGGTTAGCTGTTCAAAGATTGTCCATGGCTTTCACTTAAAGGAGAAGAAATAAAATGCTTGTGTGCCTGCAAGTTGCTGCTTTTAATTTGTTCACGACGCCTGCAGAGAGTTGGCATTTCTGTTTGAGCTGAAACACACAAAGGCCAACTGAGAGTTTAAAAGTGGGTAGGCAGCTGGAGAGTGAGTAAGAGTGGGATGAGAAAGAAATTTAAAAAAGAAATGAGTTAAAAATACAGTAGTGATGCAAGAAAAAGTGTTGGTTTGTCCTCTGAGGGGAAAATTTGGTAATGTGTGTGTGAGATGGATGAAGTGAAACAGGAGGGGGAATTTAGGAGGGAGGATGACAGATATCTGAAGCAGAGGGAGGAAGGTGAGAGTAAGATGGAGAAGTACAGATGGGGGTAAGGACTAGGGAGGAAAAGAGTTTGTAAAGAGCAGTTCAGTTTGTCATGGATCATTTCGCATAAAAGAGATAAAAAGAGAGAAATGTATGTGTGGTACAGATGAGTTATGGAGAAGGACTACATAAAGAAGGGGGGAAGAAAAGATCAAAGTGGACAAAAGACAGAGATGGAACAAGAAAGTGACTGGCTGTCAGGAAAGGGGGGTCTATTAGGGGAAGAGGAAACTGGAGAGATGATGAAATAAGGGAGGAAGGGGAGGCAGAGGAGGCTGAGGGCTGATGAGGTAACACCCTGTGCTGTGTTTTGATTGGCCCAGCAGGAAAGATCTGGTAACGGGACCTCTGTTAGCCATCCTGAAACAGCTGGAAGAGAAGAAGCTTGGATTTATCAGTATGTGTGTGAGTGTGAGTACACTTATTCAGAGTTTATCTCAGTTCTCACGGCTTTATCACGCGATTATGAGTGTAAAAATGTGAGCTGGCTGTATATAATGACATCACCAGTGAGGAGCAGGAACAGGTTGGCAGGAAATCCCCGGATTTACTCTGTCATGACTTATCAGGTCTGTGGTATCTCTGCCAGCATAAATCCCTTTGAGATTGAACAATGAAGTACAGGGAGTCATCTGTCCTATACGGCAGAAAGCATTTTGGTAACATAGACTGAGCCTTTATCAGGGAGCAGGTCCTCTGAAATTAGTAATTGTTGCTATAACCTGGCTCAAATAATCTCTTCTTGTCTTACAAGATTAATCTTTTGTTGTGCATTGTCCCTGTTTTAAATAAATAAATTCAATCAATTCAATGGAGGCTGCCATCTTGGACAATTTAGTTGCTCAAATCAGCAACATATTGTACATGTTTTTTGTATTTACATAAAATGCACCAGTTTGAGGACAATAAGGAAGAAGAGAGTGCCACATGTGTAAAACAATTCTGTTTAACTTGACAAATGGATCATACTCATTATGCATCATCATGGCTTTCTTGTCCTTGAAGGCTACTGGGAGCCCTGACAAGTCGATCACAGAGTACAGTGGGAAATTCATGATTATTACTTCATGGAAATACAATCAGACCAAGACGCTAAGTGTAAGGATGCCTAGCCCATGTTCACACTTTAAAAAATGGAAGGTCCACATGAATGATCATTTTGACAAGCTTTACTGGTTACAGATCTGGGTTACAGCTTCATCATGCCACAAGTGTAACACAAGTGTCACCTAAGCGTAACAAAGATTGGTCTGAGACTGTTCAAGTATATATAGTCGTCCAAGTTTCCAAACATTCCGCTTGCATCTTGTTGACCGAGTAGGGTAATAACATGGGTACAAGGTCCTTGTTGAGGATGGTTGTCTGAGGCCCATGGCTCCAGAAATCTAGCACCAAAGTTTCTGAGGTATTTGAGTGACACAGCTCCACCACCCTAAAGGCTGACATGACTGGTTAAAGAAAATCACCCTAACACTTAAGGCAGAAGAACTACCACGTCTGCAGTGCACATACAAGATACACAAGAACTCTGTTTGCATTTCCATTAAGTAATAATCATAAATTTACCGCTGCACTCAGTGATCGACTCGTCAGGGCTCCCCCACAAACAAGCGACTATTGTAAGAGAGTGGGTAAGTTGTGTTTAGTCTCTTTGCTAAAGAAATCAGGCAAAGCTAAAAAGATGTTTTATGGCTAGTACTATGGCTGGGACCCTATATGTACTGTTGATGATGCTAGTTGCTGTTCTGAGCATTATTTGTGGCTGTAGAGTGGCTTTTTGGTTGAGGTTTGTGTGTGTATTGCTATTGTGCAGTCATTACTAAAGTTGGCATAACTAGAGAAGCAAGCAGTTGGCAACATTCATCTCCTGAGAGGGTGACGAACTCAGTGCTATGGTGTGTTTGAGGATAACTTAAACTTACACCAGAATATCCCTTGAATTCAGTTTTTTTTTTTTTTTTTTGTTACTCATTAAAGAAATGCAAGTCTCCCCCTCAGAAACCACATCTGTTTGATTCACAGTATTATAAGCTCAATTTGAATTTCTTTAAAATACAGAAAAATGAAATGAATGCAAAAAGCAGATGATTTGTCCAGCCCTTCTATAAATCTTGTTCCTCAAGGAGCAGTAACAAAGGGGGTGAGAGGAAAAATGAGACCTGCGAGAGAAGGAGAAGGAGGAATGGGAGTGGAGGTGGTGAGGAAGGAGGAGAAGCGCTGTGAGATGACTTTTTGAGCATGCAGCAGATTCCAGACATACTTGGCACACTGCAACAATATACACCCCAATCTAACGATACCCTGGGAAGCTGGTCACTGGTGTAATGAGGCTAATGGCCCTTTATTTGCTTGTAAGTGTGTGTTTGTGTGTCAGAGCTCATAAAAAGCTGTTTTTAAGAGCAATATTTGGAGATTTTAGTTTTGTCAGCTGAGGTGGGACTGAAGTCGAGACTTATTGATTCATGATGGCGTCTATGTGTGGGGGCCTTGGATAGTAATGGTATGCACTGGGGGATCTAATATGCTTCAGATGCGAAGCCTACTTCAACAGCCAATGCTAATATAGACACAACTGAGTGTGTGCCTGCCTGCATACATCCCTGAGTGTGTGTGTGCAGCTTAATGCAGCTTACACTCTGCCTGTGCTCAATTTGTACATTAGAGATGTCAGCATGAGATATGGAGGTGAACTTTTTCACTCTCTACCTCAGTCTCTCACCTCCTGAACCCTCTTTCACGCTCATTTACAGCCCTGTCATTGCCAATCTATTTCTGAACTTCCTGTTGTACTTTTGCTTTTTATCAAAAACTCAAGTATGCAGCAATGAATTAATTCTGCCCTCAGTCGTATCCCTGGATATTTTCTTTGTATGTTAAATCAGAAGTTTGATTACATTGCTTCGGACCAAGGATGATGAAAGAAGGGTGCAAGCTCCCAGATCAAACAAAAATATGCAAATACCCAAATGCTCTCTCAACAGCAGCAGGAAATTAAACTTCATAGTCCACATGTGGGGCTTGCCGAGTTGACTGACAGCAGGGCGTTTCTTATCCTTACTGTGCAGAACATTGACAACACTGACAAACCTCAGAAAAGATTATTGCAAAGACATCTTTGAAGTGGTTGACACTGCATCATGGGATAGCTGAGGTTTGACACGTACAGTTGAAACCAGATGCTCATTCGCGTGTCGCATTGGTTTGGCTGGGCTGCTGTTTGTTGGAGCAGCATTTGGCTGGCAGTCTGTAGGGAAACAAGACACATTAGACACAGATGTAAACGTTTCCCTATGGAGGCTTAAAGGACTTTTGTGGATGTATAGGGCCTTAAGCAAAGACTGCATGAACAATGAAAGAAGCCATCAGAACATCACCCTGTGGTTTTTCTTAGGTTTTACATTCTGTATCAGGATATTGGTCTTTTGTGCTGTGTGTGACCTTACTGGGCTTGAGGTTAGTGTTTGAGAAGAGTAAGTACAACTGTCTAACCTGTAATGGCCCTAAAAATCTACATTTGGAGAAATGTGCTGCAGATTTAGTGGCAACAGAAGAAAACTCAAAAGTACATGCAAGAGTCTAAAACAAACAAAGCAATGGAAAAGTGTTGCAAACAAAAGAAGTTCCTTTTCTCTTATAAAATGTCCCACTTAGTGCACCCTCTGGGTATTGAGCAATTTTGTTGTTGTGTCATAATTTGCTGTTTCCTTGTTTTTCTGAGTTTGCATTTTTCATGTATTTGCAGTGTATTTGCTGTTAATTAGTTGCAAGGTTTGGACTTTTTGTGTTGTGACAATTGTTTGAAAATTGGTCAGCTCTATTGCCTATCCCACCTAAGCCCAATATCCTCAACCAAATATGGTCAACTCTTACTCCAGAGAACCAACATGGTGATGGCCAGAGTACAAAAGTATTGGCAGCAAAACAACACTTGACAAGCCATTGGGTGATACTGAGTTGGCTGCTTCTATTTATTTTGCAGCCAATACTTGGGACACTCGGGTGACATTGTGTTTGCTTGCCAATGAGCTACTTCGCCTTCATGTCTCCAAAAGCATGAGATTATAAGTATGATGATAGCTGAATGGAATTTGTGGATTTACTAGAGCATAAAAGTACAAGAGCTTGAGGAGACTGGGGACTCAGTGCTTGTTAGACAAAATCTCTGGTGGAAGGAACAGTGGCTAGTGAGCAACAAGAAATGGGTAACTTGAAAAAAAGGTTATTACAATCTGTTGTCTTCCCTGCAAGAAAAAAAACTGTCTCTAAAGCTGTGTCTGCAACACACAAATATATGTTTGAACTTTAAATAAGCTTAAAGCTGGACACAGACATTAGCCACTTATAATAATTTTGCAACAGCACTTTAATGATGTTTCACAGTCATTTAACCTTTATGTGTACACACCCAACAACACAACAGTGTTATTTATGTGTCCCATTGAGTAATTTCAGACTGTGTTTCAGAAGTGCAAGAGCTCCAACTTGTTAACACTCTGCATACACACTCAGACATGCCAATAAACTCAGTGTTGTTCTGCCCTGCTGGCTATGATGTTAGAAATTCCGATCACCTTCCCTTTATCGTGCCTCTGACAGCAAACCCACCTATGACCCCCAATTTGCTACGATCCGGAATGGTGGCATTTTCACCATCTGCCAATTCATACCAGATCCGTTTGTGAGGTGAATTTCCTGGCAGAGTACGGACAGCAGGAATTGCGAGAACTCACAAGAACCTGCAGATTCATGTGCAATCGTGTGATAACACGATTGTCTCTAGCCTTATAGGCAAACCATATAAGCAATAGATTGTGTCATTCCAGAGGAAGATATCTACTTCTAGACTTCAGCATCAGCATCCTCTCATCCATGGTGTCATCGGAGTGAATTGATTTCTATAAACCTTTCACTTGTTTGTCCCTGCCTGTTTGTATGGTGTGAAATACGATCTGCCTGAAACACGAAGTGTTGTGTTTTGAAAAGAAGCCAGATGTCAGATGATATGCTGCAACAGAGGTGTGATTATCCCCTCTTAAATTGCCTAAAGTATGATCCTATTGGTACTTGTCAATGAATGCTAATCAGAGAAAATGCTAATGTGGAAGTGGCTGCTTGAGGCTGACCTGAAACCTGAAGATACCCCATTAGGTAGTAAAATGACTTGTTTACATTTGAATTATACGTATTTATGAAGTGGGGTGGAGCTGGTTAAACTGACAGGTGGGTGTGTTCATGTGCATATGTGAAAATGCAAGGGAGGGAAAGCAGCAGTAATAACCTAGAAAAGAACAGGGCCAACATCGGTGACTACACAATTTACATGAAAAACAATGATAAAAGAAACAATGACACACACACAAAACATGGCACAGTGACCAGAACTAAGCAGACAATTTGGAGTCCCAAAGTGTCTCCCCTGCAGTTCTTCCATGCAGTTAAATAATTTTGCTATATCAGGCTATAAACATTTGAAACTGCGGCCTTTTGATAGTAAGCCAAATGGAAATCTACTCCTTTTAGAAAGCAGCCTCAAGTGGCTAGTGAAGGAACTTCGAGAGAGTGCTGTTTGCTGTAAGAGATGACAGAAATATCTAGTAGCAAAGTGGGATGAGACATGAAGACAGATCAACTGGCATGTGGCGTGAAACTGAAGAAACCTTTAAAAGTGACCTCAAGAAGGCAAAAAAAACAACACCAGGGAGGAAGTTAAATGTGATGGACTGAAGAGACAGCGTGTGATGGAAAGGGGAGTGATGTTAAAATGATAGATGGAGAAGAAGTGAGGATAGATAGACAGCAGAGAAGGGAAAGAGGGGGTGAAGTTGTGGAGAGGTGAGACAGTGGTGTGGCTTCCACAGTGAGGCGATGAGCTGCCGGAGTGATAACAAGCTGCAGATGGAAGCTGTTCGCTCACCTTTCCCCTCTGTTGGGGTGTGTGTGTTTCAGTGTGTGTGTGACCTGACTTGTGGTATTTATGCTCGACATTTTTGTTGTAATCTTTGGCAGATTTGTGTATACTTCTGAGTGATTTATGAGACATGTAGGTGGAGACATCAGGAGTCGAGTGTGTTTGTGAGTTTGTGTTTACAGCATGAAGGGGTGAAACAAGGTACACAAAGCAAACAGATCTTAGGTTTGACAAGGATAATTGTTCTGTTTCGAGGATGAAAGTTCAGGAAACTGGGTCTGTGACGACATCCTCCACAGTAAAGACAAATGATCCAAGAGCCTTTCAAAGCATTTCAGACTCACCTTCAGCTGACAAACACTCACAGAGATGAGAGGGTTTTATGTACTTGAAAAGCTACTTATCATTGTCTGAATGAAACAAAGAACATGCTTTTTTTGTTCTGACTGGATAGGTTTACACACTAAATCACACACAGAGGAACACCAACAATTACTGTACCTGTGGAAGAGCTGTGACTTTTAAAGCAATGCTCACAGATTGACAATTCGTGCTATTATGTCTGATGTCCAAAATGTAATGCTCTGTTTAGACCAGGGCTGCCCAACCTTTTTTAAATCAAGATCTACTTTAAAAGTATCTTGTCTGTTGGGATCTACTAGTTCA
Organism: Xyrichtys novacula; assembly: GCA_962446985.1. Classification (NCBI taxonomy): domain Eukaryota; kingdom Metazoa; phylum Chordata; class Actinopteri; order Labriformes; family Labridae; genus Xyrichtys; species Xyrichtys novacula. The sequence continues at coordinate 28,327,857 of OY660867.1, forward strand.
CACAGTCATCCATAGTGCTTGCCGACAGCCTATCAGTGACATATTTATTTACAATGCACACAAGAAATCAACACATTCAGGTGACAATCAAGTCATTCTATCTTAGTGTGACTCACCAAAAAGTGCATCAGCAGCCTCGATGAGGGCTTTCGTAAAACTTTGTTGTCCTTGAACAACTTCTTGTGTTTGGCAAGAACATGAGTAACTCACTAAGATGCCATTGTTGCAGCCTTAAGGTCCTTACATACCGGCGAATTTGTGGAGCCAAGCGAAAAAGCGAGACGAAAATTGCGAACATTCGCCGGTCCGAAAAATCGCTTTCGCCTATACACACCGGCCGCGAAGCGAATATGCGTATATTTTTTGCAAAGCGAATTAATAAAGTCGCTTTGCGGCACGGACATGACACATGACATCTGTCTCCTAAGGAAGACAAGAGAGTGTCATCTTGTGAGAAAACTACTTCATTAGTAATTCGAAAGAGTTTTGGATGCACCTCAGCTGTCTTTCTCTGCGTTTTCATAATCTCAAACTTCTCCCTCTCCTCCAGCCGTATGGGTCTGTGACGTCATCAACAACATGACTTTTGATTGGCCAGTGGTCTAGCAGGTCCAGATATTCGCCTGCGAATATCCGAAAAATTCGACACAGGAGCGAAAAAATAAAAGCGGCTTTTCGCCCCGCGGAAAAATCGCCGCCGGTGTGGAAGCTTGCGTTGACTTTATGCTGTTTTAAAAAAAGGCGAATAATTCGCTTGGCGAATTCTCGCCCGGTGTGTAAGGACCTTTACTCTTGGTGTTTGGTCTGGTAGAAACAGACTGCTGCATGGCAAGCTCACTCTTCAATTCCCGCACTTTCTGAGAGCTTAGCGGTGTTTTAGCAGGAAAATCTGTCTCATAACATTTGTGTACTGTCTTGAAATATTGTTCCAAATTGCCCGTCTTTGGTATGGCCACACTGGCTTTGCAGATGAGACAGATGGGACTTCAGTTTAAGTAGACAAGAAAATAATCATCTTCCCACTCTTGGTGAAAATTGTAAGCTTTAGGTCTTTTTGTGTCTACCGTCTTCCTTCGTTTTAGCTGCTAACTACCATACCAGTGAGGGTCTTTCAGCATGCGTGTGACCTGACCTGACAGCAGTGACCTAGTGAGAGGGGGTATGGCAGTGGTGCAGCACAGCCACAACATAAATACTATTAAAGCGTGGATTTATTACAAGAGTTTTATTTACCGTTGTCAAGGCTACTTCTCGCGATTGACTAAGAATTAGTCAGCGATCTACCAGTCGATCAGAATCGACTGTTTTAGCACCCCTGGTTTAGACATTCCACTTTCATTGTATAGTAAGCTTTTATTTTATTAAAAAAAGTATGCAATCTTATTGGACCAGGAACACAGGCTGGCAAGTCATGTATTGTCAATCACTGATACAGTTATTATCAGTTACAGTAGAAGCTGCCTCTGTACCTAACACTTCTCTATCATCTGAACACTGCATGTCCTCAGACTTGCAGCACTCTGCAAAGACAGGAGTTATCCATATGCGTAAGCAATAATAAATCATGTTTACATATTCATACCATCATATCATCATGCTTTCAGACTCAGCATAATTCCACTATTCATAAAGCATCATGAGTGCCTTGCGCTTGCATTCATGTGCTGCATATATCATAGGTGTGCTCTAGTGCTAATAAAAAAAGCACTAAATAGACCAAATAATCCTCACAAACAGCTTCCTCTCACATATGACTTGTATTGAAAAGCACATGAAAAAAAAAAACCTTTCTAACCTGACAACCTCTGCAATCTCTTATGTCAAAACAAAGAGGTGGTGTGAACATTAGATGCCACCATCATACTGCCATCCGTATCTGCAGCATGTCTCAGCACACACCTCAAGCCATTCTTCATCACTCACTCTGCAGATGGAGGTCATCTCTGGAAAAAGCTGAACTTTCAGTGACAGTCAGTCAATGTCTGACAGCTTGTTGAGCTGTCTGCATGTTCTGCTGATAAGCTGTCAGGAAGGCCATTCAGTTCTGCTGAAATATCTACTTGTTTGTGCTGCTGACAGAGAAAAAAACATTAACTCTGAAAAACACAACAATGAATAAACTCAAACAGAACAAAGAGGAAGTAAAACATATGGAGAGCATGTGATGTGATAGAACCAATCTCCATGATCTACAGCCATCTTCTCCTCTTTCTCCTCATCATATTTTTCTGCTTACAGAAGCCAATCCCAATAAATCCATCTCCCATCACTGCACCCTCTGTCTCTCTTGTGGTTAACTCTGCCTGTCTCTCATCCTGCTCATTATTTTCAGACTCTTACCAGCTGCTAAAAGCCACAACCTAACCCCCTGCCTCCCCCTTTTACTTTATCTCTCTCTGTCTTCAACTCCCTCAGACTCCCTTCAGCACATCCCTCAGGTCTTCTCGCTCGGGTGTCTGCTCATTAGTTTCTCACCAGCAGCTTTTATATCAACTTTTATTAGAAAAATTTGACTCATAACTGTCAGCAGAGAAATGTTGTGTTAAGTTTTGACGGGCTTCTTTCTACATATGTTCTCCTTCTCTCCCTGTATCACAGTAAGTTGGCTCTATCTGGGTTTTTTGGGGGTTAATCCAAATAGAGAACTATTCTTAGGCCCAGTTCAGCATGTGAGTTCAGTGAGAAACTGAGGTGTCTTATAAAAACAGATCTTTGTGTGTGTGTTTGCGTGTCTGCAAGGACATGGTGATGGACAAGGTGTCACTCATACACGGGTCTGTGGTGCTTCAATCCATCAATGCCCTCACTGAGTGGTGACTGACTGAGCCTTCTTTCTCACTGTGTGTTTGTGTGCGTGTGTGTATTTAGTGCAAAACTTCGAGGACTAACAAGTGTGACATTTGAGCGATGAGAGGTAGACAGAAAGCCGATTAAGACTCCTCCAAGTGTTTGGCATACCGAGGACGTCTTCTCACACATGCATATTTTTCTCCTTGTCTAAAAAAAGTTGAGGGGGTGACAGAGGTGATGTAGGAGAGGAATCAGGTTAATAAAGGTAGAAGAAGCACAAACAAGAGTGAAAAAGTGAGAGAAGAGGAGGTGTCTCATACCCACTTGAGAAGTGAGTGAGACACCTGACTTCTACCTGAACTTCAATCCTGTTGCTCCCGCAGAGAGGTTGCATCAACCTTTTGACTTTGAAGTTGTTGCCAGATCAGAGAGAGGAGCCAGGTGCAGACTGCTGTGTTCAGCATGCTCTTTCACTATTACATGTTTACTTAAATTACAGTCTGTTTCAGGTGTTTGTGATCTCCTACAGCCATGCACTTTAGAGTTATTCTCATTTTAGCATCACTGAATACAAACCCTGAGGGTGGTGGTAGAAGTACTTCTTGATGTTTGTGTGTGTTCTTAGAGATAAAGCAGGTTGATAGTGTTCATTTCTTGATGCATTTATTGAATTTACATGTTTCACTGGCATTGGCTGACTTCAGGACACTGTGGTGTACAAGCAGCAGTGAAGGAATTACATTACTACCTTGAGTGGGAGCCAGACATGATAACGTTTCTATCTTAATACTTTCCTCTATTTTTAATATTATTAAATATATATAAATATTATTGATATATATTAACTCTACAAAGAAGAATTTTGGTGGGTGACTAGGCTTAAGTTAGCAACAGCTCAATATGCAGCCTCAAAAGCCTTGCTGCAGATCATCGGATTGATATTTATTCTCAGTTTTTAGATCAGATTCAAGAACTTTAGAGTTTTTCAATCCTTGAATCTGATTTGAAACCCCTAGAACACTGGTGCAGAAGTAAACACAAGAGACAAGAGACGTCTTCCTGACAGAATCTTCAGATTTGCATTACTACCCACTACACATAACCTCTGATGTGAAACAGTTTCAGTTGGTGGTTGGCTTGTTCTATAGGTCTGGACCATTTGCTTTTGGAAACACAGGTTTTAGTCTTTTTGATGCAGCTTGTTCTGTTGGTGTGGTTTTATTTTTGAAACTCATACACTGTTGCTTTAAAGGAAAGTTGGACTTATTCAGCTTTATCTCTCGTCTTAAATCCATTACTCTGTGTAGACATGTCACCTCTGGTTGGATTTTCTTGAAACTGTGAAATCTTACCTTCATTTTCCCTTCTTTCCATCTCCTTATCCCACATCTTGTGCACCCATCTCTTGAGTGTAATTTTACCAAGTTTGACTGCTAATCTTCTCCTCTTCTCCTCCCCCTGCAGACCTGCTGTCCACCAACAGGTCGTCCATCTTCAGCGGTCATCACGACCAGCTCTCACTCACCGCTGTCTTCCTCGATGAATACCGTGACCGCCTCTTCCTAGGAGGGAAAGATGTCCTGTATTCTCTTCTGCTGGGACCCACCAGCAGTGAGTCCAAAAAGGTGAGGACTATAAAGTATCCTGCCTAGCTCTGGTGATGGATGCCACATTCATCATTGAATCGAGATTGCAGGGACTCTTTGTGGGGTTTCAGTTTACATAAAATGATGAACCGATTGGAGACATTCCCATGAAATAAAGAGTACTTTTACATTTTCCTTTAAGCAGAACATCTGTGGAAGTGCTTTTGAGTGATATATAAGAGTGGTGACTCAAACCTGGAGAGACTTTTTTTTTCAATGCTATCGTATATTACTGAAACAGAAGCAGTAATGGAAATATTTGTCAAAGCTTAGAGAGAGCTCAGTTAGCGGTATGTAAGATTAAAACTCATACATCACTTTTTTTCATGACTCAATTGATGATCCCTTTAAATTCACGAGCTATCTTTGGTCAGACTGCACCTCTGTCTCTTGACAATCACAATTTATGTCTTGTGTTTTTTTTTTGTTTTTTTTTTTTGCCAAAGCATGTTGCTGATCTCCTGCCCTTCCTGTGGAGAACACCTGTAACAGAGCAGCTCATCATAAATCAAACCCTATCTCTCCATCTACGTTGCCTTTAAACCGCACTCTCATTTGTCAGTAAGGCTGTCAAACAAAGGGGATGTGCTGTGACAGCTGCTTAGGTCAATAAAAAGGCACGAGAGAGATTTATGAACCGCAAGGCGAGGATATTTTTGGTGTCTTATGGGCAGTCATGTTTGTGGACCTGTTGACCTGAATCATCATCAAAAACTCACAATGTACAAATAGAGTGAGCGCTAAAAAAAACTGCCACAATTTGAGCGCTGTTTCCTCTTTATTCTTTATAAAAAGCTGATCTTATATATTTAAAAAGTGGAAGTTATTTCTTATTGATGTGGTACTTCTAAAATGTGAAATATTAGAGGGATAATTTGGAGTGATCTTGTGGTTATGCAGATTTAGGCCCTGAGAGGGTGAGCAGGGCCCCAAAATGAAGCATCAGGATCCTGCTCACCCTCTCAGGATTTTACTCTGCATAACTACTATATTTACTACATAATCATACATAATGATGCCAACAAAAAACACAAAAATCAGAGAATTTAAATGATTTACAGATTATTTATTCAGATCACAGTTCGTCATATTTGTTTGCTTCCATGGCAACAAGGTTTTATTAGTCATCTTGGGGGAAGAATTAGCATTAAACTTAATATTTCAGTTAATGGTCAAGCTAAAACATTACTGATCATAAATGTTATAAATTAAAACAGAGAGAACATCTCAGTTGAAGGTCATATTAGACACCTCTGCAGTTATATTGGTGTTTACAGATCCCTCCTTATCCAGCTCTCTTTCAGTGGGCTCCTTTAAACATACATGAGGTAAACGTCACAACTTCCAAGATCATTTCTGTTTTCACCACTGCTTGTGATTTAAGTTGTTTTATGGCTCTACAGCTGTTGCCTGGATTGCAGGACAGGCAGTTTGATCCCTTTTTAGCTATGAGAGATAGTTGGGTCAAGTTGCTTCTCAGGCTGCTGAGAATCAATCATGTCGTTGTTAGGGTGTAACCAATCAGAATTGAGCGTTAATCACAGCTCATATTAGAATATTACTGTAAACTCTTCAGAGCATCAATAGACAAAAGAATACACTTTGCTGGGATTTGTAGTTATTTCACTTTAGAGTTATTTCTTTTCAGTTTTGTAGACGGTATTTTGTATTGAGAGGCTTTAACACTGAGGAGCTTGTTAAATACTAAATGGCACTATGGAACTTGGGCTCTCTTTTCTTTAACTGTAGAGGAATATTTTTGTGAAAATATACAGCCTCTGTCTTATCACTCCTCAATATTTTTTAACCAGTGATTCACTGTGTGCTACAAAAGCTGTTTCCTGTTTGGCACAGAACAAAATAACTCAAATAGAAAACCTCTTAAAGCTTAAACATTAGCTGAAAGCAGCAGTGTGTGCATGTAAATCTCTGATATGGGTCAAACTGAATGGCTGCTCAGGGAATTTCTGTACACAGAGAGCCAGTTGTCGCCCACCTCATCCACCCTTTGCTTCCTCTCTTAGCCTCCTCTCACTGCTCTTTGTCTCAGGCTTATAATAACACATGAAGCTTGCTGATACTCTCATTGCTGAAGGGTATTTGGTGCCTAAAATCAGGGTTTCTTTCAGAGCCAGCCGATGTGAATTCTATCAGTGATGCCAGTTCAAATTAACAAAGGTTTCCAACACGGCATACGCCTGCCAAACACTCAATTTGACTGGCATTTAAAAGAAAGCAGCAGAATGTATACGAACTGTTTCTACCTCCAAAATAAGAGATTATCACTCTATGAAAACATGTGGATGTTTAACCTGTGTTGCTATGACAACCAGCATTAACGCTGAAACCTGAGGGGCCCCCAAAGTGGCCAGGAACTGATTTACCTAGCTTTACAGTTGCACTAAAAAGATAGTTTAGCTTAAATCAAAGGTGTAAATGTGTATCAACATTATAAAGTCATTATACAACAATTGATCTGTACGTATTTATTTTTTCATTAATTATAGTATAAAATTTATTTTTTAGTTTGAGGTTTTAAAGGTGCTGGTAGACCTCTGGTAGACCGCCATGGCCTCTGACTTCTCTCAATAAAAGCTAACCTTGTCTTTTCCTTCCACCTCCAAACTTATTTATGAGACGAAAACTGGTTTCCTCAGCTTACTATTGGAAGGATAGTGAATCAGTGCACTTTTCATGAAATTCAGGATTCGAAAAAAGGAAATTTGGTTTCAGACTAAGGGTTTTCAAAGTCATCACAGGGGGGTTTCCACAAAATCTCGAAGCAACTTAATCGGTCTGGGGGAAATGTATAACAAACATAAGCTTCCTTGAACAAACAATATTTCGACAAAGGGAAACTAAACCATTGCTGATAAGCGTATGACTAGAAGCTTAACTGTCCTGGGCAAAGAAACGAAACCAAACAAAAGACAAACACTGTGCAATCTGAGCACAACTTATTTTGAAGTCAGGCTGAATTTCAACCCATTGGTGCAATGAACAGTGAGGAACAAATGATCATGTCCTGATCAGCAGCTCCCAACTAGTTAGATACATTTCTGTTTAAAACGTTGGGTGGCTGACTGCTCTGACTTGCACAATGAAAGTAAAACAGCCTAGGCCTTTTTTTCCTGATGTGCCTGTACAAAATGGCTGACAGCTTTTGGAAGTAACCGTGGCAACACACTGCATGATGTGGATACACAGATACACACCAATCAGAGATACCATCACCCATGTATTTTGGACTTGAAGTTTGTTGTTTCACAATAACAGAGAGGGTTTGAATTATGCCTATTAACATAAAATCCAACAATGATGCAAAAACAGACCCTCAGCTTAGCCTTGTGGGTCCATTATAGAATTATTATGGCATCTACAGCATTAGCCTTTGCATAAACAGGATGATAAACTACATTTTAAATCATCTACGGTGCACAGCAGAAGTAGAGAGTGCAAACAGATTGCGCTGTTGTGCCCCTGTACACACATACGTAGATGCATTGACTATTATAGCTTCATCCATGGAGAGAATTTTAAAAAGTAATCATTCTTGCTGTGCAGTGTGATTGAGAGAGACCCGTGGTCCACCCACAGGACCTGAAAAGAGTTTATGAAGGAAATTGATTGATAGCTGTCAAAGCTTTATCTAGGTTAAACTCTTCCATCGAGTGCTGAAGTGGTGCTTGACACCTGGACCACACAGTGTGAGCACATAAATTGTGAGTCCACACTTGTCAGTGGTGCATTGCAAAAGATTCACTGGAGTGTGATTTCACCTCCACCAGAATATTTGTAAAATCTCAGAGAACCCTGAGAGAAAACTCCAAGTGTTGAGTAAATCTCACAGTGACGTTTATATGATGCTTGTGCAGACTCACAAAAACTCCAACAACAAGGGAAAAGTTAGGAGGAACCTCTGAGGGCAGGAGATCTGCTGGTTTATATGTGCACAGAGGCTCTAGCTCTAGCCCTATCAGCACAGCCATGACCCTTTACTGTCTTCTTACACTGTCTGGCCCTCATCTCCCTTTGGTTTTTCTATCGGTAAACCCCCCCCCCCCAAAAAAAAATCGCTCAAGAAAAAGAAAGAGCCTCAGTTTCTTCTGATGGTGAGATCATGAGTCAGCGCAGTGCTCACTACACCTGGGGCCTCATGTATCAACGCTTGCGGCGCAAGAAAACCTTGCGTACGCCAAAATCGGCGCACACGTCCAGATTTATCATCGCGAAACGAGCGTCGGTTCCAGCGCTAATCAACGCAAAGTCAGGAGGTGGTGTAGAAATTGGCGTTGAGCTGGATATTTGCGTTGACTGTGATTCGCACTTTGGCGACGCTGTGTGGCGGTGTTTGGTGACTCACTATGTGACAAGCGTGCACCACATCCCCGTGGCCGGGCAGCACGTCGCCCCACATGACGAACCAGCAGCAGACGGAGGGATGCGAGCTGATCCCTGCCGGGCCGCCGTCCTCACGCGGGAGAATCTCATCGCCACAGTGTGAATGGGTAAGAAGTGAATACACAGTTCAATGAGCCAAATTAATTTATTTTCTCCACCAGACGCTCGAGGAAATTTACGAGCCGGTCCAGCCGCTCGTTGATCCCCGCGATCCCCCTGATGATTTCTTCCTGCGATTGCAGGACCCCCTCCGCGAGGACCCTTCCACTGCGTCCGGGTGGTCCAGCGGAAGCGCCGCGGCTGGTGGACGCTCCACCGCTTGTCGACGCACTGGTGCTGATGCTGGTGCTGGGGCCGGGGGCCGGGGTGGCCCGAATGCCGCTGGTCCTGGCCGACGACTCCGAGCCGGCGGACGGGCTGCCGCGGGCCGGGGTTCCGCAAGCCGGCGACACGGCCGACACGTTGATTTCTGTGTCACAATAAAAATATTTGTTCATTTCAATTCCTGCTTCTGTGTATCTGTTGCGTTTACATCTCTCTCCACGGTATCATAGGTAATGTAATCCAGTATTTCGAGGTCAGTTATGCACATTACAGTTGTTTATTGCATAAAAAGTTATCGAAAAATAAAGTTAAGGGCGAAGTATAAATCACGTCTAAAAATAGACTGAATCCCGACGTTGAAATGAAGTATAAACTTAGACTAGACGTCTAATATACGTCTTTTGCTCAGTGGGATGACAAAGCATGTGGACATTTGTGTGACACGCCACTTACCCTATAATAATAATCGCCACCACCCGCTGCTCAAACGGTGTGAGGGTCTCCTCCCCCGGACCCCCACCTGTCTGGCCGGTACTCCTCCGGAGGGCAGCTGTACGCCGCTTGACCTCCACCTTGAGGTCCGACCACTTTTTTTTAATCTCCGCTGGGGTGCGTGTCTCGGAGCCCACCGCATTCACCCTCTCGCAAACTTTCTCCCACTCCAAGCGTTTTTGTTTTGCACTGATGCCACTGGACAGGCTGCCAAACAAAACACGCTGTCGCTCCTCCACCTCCGCCACCAGCACCTCCACCTCGCACGCCGTAAATGTAGTTTTTCTTGTCATTTTGTCTGCGTGCGAGGACAGGGAGACCCTATTTAAATAAATCTGCATATTTATAGGAGGGCGTAACGGGGACGGGCCCAGTCACTCCGACATCTGCGCTCAATTCCACGCTGATTGGGATTTATCAAGGAAACACACGTGGATTTCGGCGCCCGCACACATTGATACATACGGATTTTTTTCAGCGTGACGGACCTTGCGTGCGCTCGTTTCTGGTATGAGTTCCACGCAAGTGTTGATACATGAGGCCCCTGGTCTTGATCAGCGCTTAATAAACTAACCCATATGTAGGTGTCCATATGAGGGTTAGCGCCATTTTGAGGGGTGTCCGAAACCTCAGTGATCAATTCCAGTGCCCAATATAGGGGACTCAAAATTTCCCATAAAGCATTGCAAAATGTAGTGACCATCCGATGGTCACTCACCGGTGGTGGGCATCTCATCATGCATTGCATCTTGCTATGTAGTGTCCGAAATCTCCGGTGATTGAGTTCACTACATAGTCAACTATATAGTAAAACCCCATATGGGGGTTAGGGGTTACGGATTGTGTGATTAAATTTCGGACCCAGCCAAAGAGTAGCAAGTGTGGGTTCTCCTTAGGAATGAACCTTCAACCATGTGTTAGAAATTTGTTTATAAACTGCATGTGATCAGTTTGAACCCTGCAGTGCCATAATCTGGCACATGGCACTAGTCCAATTGTCCTGAAGTTTATTATGATAATAAAAAACAGTGAGGTTATTTCATTCCTAACAGACATTAGACAGTAAATAAACATCAGGTTAATTCATCTATCAGTCTACATGTGTATCAGGTTAGCACTTATGTCTGTTATCATAGAATCTACTGTTTAACACTTTCTGCTCAAAGTCCCTCTGACAGAGTGGTGAATGTGGAAATTGCATGAGGGGAAATTTTAAGCTGAAGGCTTCGGGTTAAAAATGTCAGCTGGCATTAAATCACTGCGCCCAGATAACTTCATATTTAATTGAAACTGTTCTTACAGCTTCAGTGATAATAACATAAGAAAAACAGAAAGATACTGATTAACTTTAATGTAAATAAAACAGTGAAGGAATAATGTTTATTTGATGACTGCACAGTTGCAGGTGTGAAACTTTCCTTGTTTGATTTTGTTTTAGCAAGAACACTGGTTTTCTTTGTTTACTGTTTTTCCATCACCCACATCATGTATTGTACGTTGCTGTGGTTTCTTAGTGATACTGAAAGGCCTCTGGCCCAGACTGGGTTTATACTGGAGTGTCTTTTCAGTCTCAGAACACAAGAAGGTTAGAAGTGTTGATGAAAGAAGATGTTTCAGAGTTAAATCACCTCCCCGGGGACTATATGTTTTCATCCTCTGTTAGTTTCAAAATGAAGAGTGCAAAGGTTCTTACAATGTTTATGTCTAACATATCAATCAGGCAACTCTAGACTTGCTCCATCCTGATTAAGTCAGAATGAAACTCATGACATCCCATGATTCCCGTCGCTGCTCTGCCAAATTTTACCTTGGCTCAGTAACACTGAGCTGACAGGAAGACAGATGGTTCTGTGCAGAGATTTACAACTGAGCTCACCAAAACTGGAAAAGAGTCCACTTTTATCAGAATGAAGCGGCATGATGTTGCCGCATCTCGTAGCTTGTATCCTAAATGTTTCACTGCGTTTAAAAACCAGTTTTGCATATAAAACATCTTCATAGGTAGTCTTTGCTATCACATTCAATGTTTCCTGTGACAATCCAGCAAAGATGAGGTACATTTAATGTGTGGTTGTGTGTAGCCTCTCTGCTTTGGTGGTATTATTTTAATTTCAAACTAAACCATACCTCCTCTTAGGGGTATTGCTCTGTTGCATGTTACTGGGAAAGAAACAAAGACATCACCTAAAACTTTAATCTTTTTATCATTCGGAATAACCTTGGCAGTATTGTGTTCATAGTTGAAGGTATTATTCAGTCCCAAGGCTTATCAAATTTGGGTATGGTAATTTGGTATGACCAAATTATTTTGAAGTCCAGAGGTTAGCCAGTGTTTTAGGACCGTCTTTCCTGCTTTGTCTCAAGTCTTGCCCAGTTTCTCTACTGGTTAAAATAGACCCTTCTTAAAAGATCAAACACTGGTGGAGGGTGGATTGAAAAATAAAGACCACTTTAAAGAGGAAGGATTACAGTGATGAAGTGTCAGAAAGCTTTCAAACCCAGGAAGAACCACAATGATGGATGGAGGTCGGCCATTTTTCCAAAAGCATGCAGAGAGACTTTTGAACAACGGATGTGATGTCTTCAAGACATGCATTTAATTTGTATTAACAGTTAAAGTGACTTTTATTATGTTAAGACTTTTATTTTGAAGGGAATTTCTTGAGTTAGATAGCGACATAATATCCTGTTAGAAAGATCAGGAAATTCAAAGAAGCCACATGGCAGATAACCTCATTCATCCAGCCACATCCAGAGAAAAGGACTGAAATCAATGTCGTAAGTTATTTCATTTGATTATGTACATTTTTAAGTTAATATATTAAGGACTATTTGGTTAAAAAAAATGAATAATAAGTTAAGATTAAAAATATTTTTTGAAGGTTAACTATTTACAAGAGGAGAGTTAGTTCATGGCTTTTGTATATATACAGTATTATGTAAAAGAATGATTCAAGATTGTTTATGTATTTTATTACAGTTTTCACTCCATGTCAATGTGAAGGAGTCATCAGTAAAAATCTTAAATTACAACGGCGGCTCATCCCTTCTTTTGAGTGGAGTTTAGCTCAGTGTTTAGTCTGCGGCTCTTACGCTCTGATGAGAACACTATAGTGAAAAGACAGAAGAAGATCAGTATCAACAAAACATCGAAATGGCTTCTAGAAGTGCAAAAACCTCAGTCACAGGTATAAGATCAACACACTCTTCAGCCAGCACAGCAGGACGTGCGAGAGCTAAGGCTGAAGCAGCTAAAATAAGAGCAGCATATGCAGCAGAGAAATTAAAGTTGAAGATGGAGCCAGCTAATAAGGATTTGGAGGCACGTGCTACAGAGGTTGAAAAAATAAGGATAGATGGAGAACTAGAAGTGTTACAGCTACAATGTGAAGCAGAAGCTACAGCAGTGGAAGCACAGATTTTGGAAATGGCAGAAGCTACGAAGGTGGTAGAGGAAGCTGAAGTAATAGAGGAAGAAAATAGAATGCAACGCACCCGTGACTACATCCATTCTCAAAACACCCTGAATGAAAGTGCAGACTCTTACTTATCGGTTCCTGGCCCATCCTATAGGGAGCCAGAGTGCTCTGTCTCTTCCCCTCTCTCACCTGCTGCGCAACCACCTTGCGAGGAGCCGTATGAGGGCTTATTAATGGAGCAACCACCTGCAGTGGACATCTTACACCCATCATCTTGTAACGTCAAAACCGAATTAAAAGTGGAAAAAGACGACAAACCCTCTCTACCAGCCAAACACCAAGTCAAGTCAGCACACCAATGGCCGACCTACAACACAGATGGAAACAAAGAAACATACTTACCTCATCACACTAATAAACTCTTTCAACCCCACACCCCTGAACCAATGAGCATGCACTGGTCACCCTATATTCCCAAACAACCTCCTCCGGTTATGCCAGCTCCTGCAGCAGAACCATTGGCTCAATACTTGGTCAGACGCGACCTCACGACCTCGGGGTTGTACCAATTTGACGACAAGCCCGAAAATTACCGTGCATGGTACATGTCATTTAATAATACAATCAGTGGCATCAATCTGAGTGCAGCCCAGCAACTCGACCTCATGACGAAGTGGCTAGGGAAGGAGTCAAGGGAATATGTGAGGCGCATACGGTCAGTGTATGTTAACAATCCTTACGAAGCCCTACGCAAAGCATGGGAACGCCTCCGTGACTGTTACGCAGCCCCAGAGATTATGGAAAGGTCACTCTTTCAGCGATTGGATAGTTTTCCAAGGCTGACTAACAGAGACCATGTCAAGTTACGTGAGCTTGGTGACTTGCTGACTGAGATTCTAGGTGCAAAAGAAGATGGCTATCTAACAGGGCTGTCATACCTGGACACTTCAAGAGGCATTGCACCAATATCAGAAAAATTACCTTTCTCACTCCAAGAGAAGTGGTTGACCTCCGGATCAAAGTACAAAGAAGAGAACAATGGTCGGTTCCCTCCCTTCGATTACTTCTGTAGGTTTGTGTGTCATGAAGCTAAAAAGAGGAATGACCCCAGCTTCATGCATCAAGGAAGTGCTGCAAATCCTATCAAACCAGAGAGATCTGCTTCGAGGAAATACAGTAATGACGGAACTTTCTCAGTTCACAAAACCAATGTTTCTTCAATCAAAACCAACAAACCTACGAGTGACGACCTGACTAAGACCTGCCCAATGCATAACAAACCACACTCTCTTCAGAATTGTAGGGCGTTCAGGAACAAACCAATCGAAGAGCGGAAGGTCTTCCTCAAGGAGAGAGGTATATGTTTTAAATGCTGCGCTTCAACCTCACACCTCGCCAAGGACTGCAAGTCCTCAGTTAAGTGCTCCGAATGTGATCGCACGTACCATGTGACAGTAATGCATCCTGGACCTCCACCTCAAACTCCACAGGCTCTTTCACCGCCACAAGAGGATGGCGGGGAGGGAGAAGCAGATGTTAACCAGGCTGTCATCAATTCAAGCTGCACAGAAGTTTGTGGCGAAGGCCAATGGAATCGCTCCTGTGCAAAGATTTGTCTCACAAAGATTTATCCAAAGGACGCTAGGCACAAGGCTGTGAACGCCTATGTGATAATGGACGACCAGAGCAATCGCTCACTGGCCAAACCAGAGTTCTTCAGTCTCTTCGGTCTGGAAGGTAAATCATCACCATATCAGCTAAGAACATGTTCTGGTTTAGTTGAAATGTCAGGGAGACGGGCTGAAGGTTTCCAAGTTGAATCTCTGGACGGCCGGGTGGCTCTTCCTCTTCCAACGCTCATCGAGTGTAGTGAAATCCCGAATAATCGTTCAGAGATTCCAACCCCAAGTGCTGTGCTACACCAACCCCATCTCCAGCACATCGCCGAGCACCTACCGGAACTGGATCCAAACGCAGAAATTCTACTGCTTCTAGGGAGAGATGTGTTGAGGGTGCACAAAGTTAGACAGCAAGTGAATGGCCCGCACAATGCCCCATTCGCTCAACGCTTAGACCTTGGCTGGGTGATTGTGGGGGAGGTGTGCCTGGGAGGTGCTCATAAGCCAACAGTGAGCAGCTTCAAGACTAACGTGCTGGATAGCGGACGTCATACGCTTTTCCAACCCTGCACCAGTTACATGCATGTCAAGGGAATGCAAGATAGCTTCAACCAAGTAACCACAGCTACAGAGACACTAGGAAAAACTGTGTTTAACACAACAGAACGCGACAACAAACTTGCTCCATCAATCGAGGATACAATCTTCTTGAAGAAAATGGATGCTAGCATGTACAGGAATGATGAGAAAACCTGGGTCGCCCCACTTCCTTTCAGAGAGGCACGCCAGCGTCTCCCCAACAACCGCGAGCAGGCTGCCAGCAGGCTCTCTTCTCTCGAGAAAATGTTGAGAAGAAAGCCAGAGATACAAGAACAGTATTTGGCATTCATGGCCAAGATCTTCCAAAACAGGCATGCTGAGGTGGCACCACAGCTGAAGGACGATGAGGAATGTTGGTATCTTCCTACCTTTGGAGTGTACCATCCTCGCAAACCCAATCAGATCCGGGTAGTATTTGACTCCAGCGCTAAATACTGTGGTGTTTCCCTTAATGATGTATTGTTAACTGGCCCAGATCTGAACAACGCCCTGATCGGAGTTCTACTCCGCTTCCGGAAAGAGAAGGTAGCAGTGATGGCAGACATCCAACAGATGTTCCACTGCTTCGAAGTAAGTGAAGAACATCGCAACTTTCTTCGTTTCCTCTGGTACCAGGACAACAATGTCACCAAGAAAGTCATCGAGTACCGGATGAGAGTACATGTTTTTGGTAACAGCCCTTCGCCAGCTGTGGCAATTTATGGGTTGAGAAGAGCCATCAAGGAAGGTGCTCAGCGGTATGGAGCCGACACAGTCGACTTTGTGCAAAGGCACTTTTACGTCGACGATGGCTTGATCTCCACATCAACTGACCATGAAGCGATCGACTTAATGAAGAGAACGCAGGCCTCTTTGGGGGAATCAAACCTACGTCTCCACAAATTCGCCTCGAACAGCCAGACTGTCTTGAAGGCGTTTCCTCCTGAGGACTGTGCCACAACTGTCAAGGACCTGGATCTCGCCGGAGAGCTACCAGTCACACAACGCAGCTTGGGCCTTCTCTGGGAGATATCCACTGATACTTTCACTTTCCTTGTGTCAACAGAAACCAAGCCATTCACTCGGCGCGGGGTTCTTTCAACAGTAAACAGTGTCTTTGACCCCCTTGGTCTGTTGGCACCTGTAACCACCCAGGGAAGGTCTCTCCTAAGAGAACTGTCCTCCGAGCTCTCAGACTGGGACGCTCCTCTCCCAGAAGAAAAACGTGACAAGTGGGACACCTGGAGAGAATCACTCCAAGAGCTCAAGCAGCTTCATGTGCCACGTACTTTCTCAAACATGTCCCTTCTCAAGGCTGAGCACACTGAGCTATGTGTGTTTTCAGATGCTTCAACAAGAGCAATCGGAGCTGTTGCGTACTTGAAGACCTTTCAAGAGGATGGACAAATTGAGGTTGGATTTGTCATGGGCAAAGCGAGGCTAGCTCCCCAATCGGACCCTACCATTCCACGCTTGGAATTGTGCGCGGCTGTGTTAGCCGTGGAGATGGCAGATCTCATACAGGATGAGTTGGACATCAAGCTTGACGCCATACATTTCTATAGCGACAGTAAGGTAGTCCTTGGTTATATTCATAACTCAACCAGGCGTTTTTACGTCTATGTTCACAACAGGGTGCAGCTTATACGCCACTCTTCAAAGCCAGAGCAATGGCATTACGTTCAGTCTGGGGAAAACCCTGCTGACCACGCATCAAGGGGTTTACCTGCATCTCGCCTAGCACAGACCACCTGGTTCTCTGGGCCGTCCTTCCTGAGATCACCACCCGCAGGAAGAGCACAAACAAGTGAAAGATTTGACCTAGTAGAACCTGAAAACGACAATGAAATCCGCCCAGAGGTAAAAACCTACAAAACTTACCTGAAGGAGGAAATACTCACCCCAGATCGCTTCCAACGCTTTTCCAGCCTCCGCTCACTCCTCAGAGGTGTCGCTTTTCTCATTCACATCGCCAGATCCTTCAAACAGACGAACAAAAACCGTGAGTGTTCTGGGTGGCACAGGTGTAAAGTTTCGCGCACCCCAGAGGAATTAGATCAAGCGATGCACATTGTCCTGCAAGCTTCACAAAGGTCAGCCTTTGCCAAGGAACTTGCAGCTCTCCAGGCACAAAAACCAATCCCAAGAGACAGCTCTCTCCAACAGCTCAGTCCGACCATCAAGAATGACTTGATCCACGTTGGAGGCCGGCTGGAACACTCTAACTTGGAAACCGGCGAAAGACATCCCATAATTCTGCCCAAGGACAGCCATGTATCCCTCCTGCTGATACGTCATCATCATGAACAAACAAAGCATCAGGGTCGCCACATGACTGAAGGAGCTGTAAGGGCAGCGGGGCTGTGGATCTTGGGTGGCAAGAGACTCATAAACTCAGTGCTTCATGACTGTGTGACGTGCAGGAAGCTCAGACGGAAGTTTGAGGAACAACATATGGGAGACCTACCTGCTGAACGCCTCCAGGTATGCCCTCCATTTACATATGTGGGTCTCGATGTCTTTGGTCCTTGGTTAGTTGCAGCCAGGCGAACCCGTGGAGGACAGACAGAAAACAAGAGATGGGCTATCATGTTCTCCTGCATGAGCTCAAGAGCAGTTCATGTCGAGTTGATTGAATCGATGGATGCATCAAGTTGCATAAATGCGCTCAGGCGTTTCTTCGCCATTAGAGGCCCAGCCAAGAAGTTGTGGTCAGACTGTGGCACTAACTTCATCGGCGCAAGTAAAGAACTCAGGATGGATAGCAGCCAGCAGGACCTAGGTGTTCAAAGATACCTAAGTGAACAAGGATGTGTCTGGGAATTCAACCCACCTCACGCTTCCCATATGGGAGGCTGTTGGGAAAGAATGATCGGCGCTGCGAGACGAATCTTGGATTCCATCATGCTTCAACTGAACACTCGCCTTACTCACGAAGTCCTCTCTACTTTAATGGCGGAAGTCACTGCCATCATGAATGCGCGGCCACTTGTACCTGTTTCCACAGACCCGGACAATCCTCTGATCCTTTCTCCATCGATGATTCTCACTCAAAAGTCTGGAGTCCCACCACCTCCAGGTGACTTCTCTGAGAAGGATCTGTTCACAAAACAATGGAGACAAGTCCAAGCTCTCGCGAACCAGTTTTGGACACGCTGGCGACGCGAGTACCTACCTTGCTTGCAACGCAGACAGAAATGGACATCACTTCGCAGAGACCTGCAAGTTGGAGATGTAGTCTTACTAAGAGACAAACAGGCTGCACGAAATTCTTGGCCTATGGCTAGGGTTATTACCACGTTCCCTGGTAAGGATGGACGTGTCAGGAAAGTTGAGGTTAAGACAACTGATCATGGTGCTGTAAAGACATTCTGTAGACCAATTACAGAAGTGGTTCTACTTCTCCCAGAAGACAAGTAATGTTCCTGTTTTGAATTCTTTGTGTGGGAAGTTAGTGACCTCTTAGAGATCAGGCGGGGAGTGTGATGTCTTCAAGACATGCATTTAATTTGTATTAACAGTTAAAGTGACTTTTATTATGTTAAGACTTTTATTTTGAAGGGAATTTCTTGAGTTAGATAGCGACATAATATCCTGTTAGAAAGATCAGGAAATTCAAAGAAGCCACATGGCAGATAACCTCATTCATCCAGCCACATCCAGAGAAAAGGACTGAAATCAATGTCGTAAGTTATTTCATTTGATTATGTACATTTTTAAGTTAATATATTAAGGACTATTTGGTTAAAAAAAATGAATAATAAGTTAAGATTAAAAATATTTTTTGAAGGTTAACTATTTACAAGAGGAGAGTTAGTTCATGGCTTTTGTATATATACAGTATTATGTAAAAGAATGATTCAAGATTGTTTATGTATTTTATTACAGTTTTCACTCCATGTCAATGTGAAGGAGTCATCAGTAAAAATCTTAAATTACAACGGCGGCTCATCCCTTCTTTTGAGTGGAGTTTAGCTCAGTGTTTAGTCTGCGGCTCTTACGCTCTGATGAGAACACTATAACGGATGAAACATTTCTGACTCCGATTGTTGCCAGCCAGGCTGCAGGCTGGGCCTGATTTCACAGTATATCATTATCAGACAGGCACGCTATCAGGCCTATTAGAGGTCAGACTAAGAGTATGAGCCAGGCATGCTTTCATATCAGCCCAGCCTGCTGACAAAGAAACCTGCTGAGCCAAGTTTTGGACCGATCTTAATGTATACAATCACTCTGAAGCGTGAAACAAATGTTTCTTTCTGATAGATTCCCAGTAATGAAAGCCAGACTTAAGACAAAGGCAGGCTGGTGTCGAACAAACCTTCCAATCGGATCGTGTGATAGTGGAGAGGTCAATCAAAAGCAGAGCTGCAAGTCCATTTAACACTTAAAATGCTCGTTTCCATTTTGTTTGGATATTTCTGTGGCTTTCACCAGTTTACAAAGAATTACATGAAAATATTCAATATGATAACTGGTCTAAAAAAAAGACCAGTTATCATATTTTACAATTGTAGTTCTGTATCAAACTATGATGTCTTCATTTAATAGCCTTATTACTGCACATATAGGAATGGTATAAAGCTTCTTATATAACTCTTGGCGACAAAGAGCAACAGTTTGTTCTCCAAGGTCTCAAAAATCACCTTTAAGAAATTTTCAGAAAGCACAACAAAACCATTGCAAAAGTTCCAAAATAAAAAAGTGCTGTTTTATTCAGCCAAGAGGGTCCATCAAATCAAGAACAACCTCATATCGCCATTGGTTATTCAACACACAGACATGTAGACATACAGAGTAAAATTCTCATATTTGGGGGAAAGAGGTAACTTGTATCAAAGTTTCACCCTAGGTTCCCTCTATGTTGTGTTTACAAGGGATGCAAATGCAATTATTTACTAGCTTCAAGGGATATGCCGGCGTAAAATTAAGTTAGTGTCAAACACACCTTAACACCTAGTTAGGTGCTGTTCTAAGCGTCATTTCTGGCTATAGAGTGGCATTTGGGTTAATGTTTGCGCGTGGAGCCATAGACTGCTGTGTATTGCTATTGTTCAGTCGTTACTAAAGTTGATATAACTAGAGAAGCAAGCAGTCAGCAACATTCATCTCTCGAGGGGGTGTCTAACTTGGTGTTATGGTGTGTTTGACAGACTTAATTTTACCCCGGAGCATCTCTTTAATTTGTGTATAGTTGAACCCCTGTGTTCTGTCTTTCCTTGCATAATCCTCATGAACAAGGCTCAAGGAAAGCTTTCCTTCATGCCACAACAGTCTGTTTTTATCAACATGGTAGTGGTGGACTACACTGACAAAATGCTGACACAGTCCAACCTCCTGCCTTACTTACCTCAAAATGTGTTATGTTTCATCATTGTTGGGATTGAACAAAAAAAAGTAGTATTGTACAGCTCCTGATAATCCCTCACATCACCTCAGTTAAAATCATCCTCCATTTTTCATCTCCATTTGTCCTTTTAGCCAAGAGAGCTTTGGCTGAGGTTTGTCTGCAGGTTTTAGATGCCAAAGAAAATGCAGATTGTAATTGAACAGATATTGAAATCTGTGTACATGGTTAATGAGACTCTTTGTCATAACAAGGGTCCAAACCACAGATGTTCTTACTTTTATAATGACTTCACGTTAGATTTATTTCTGTGCATCACCAGAAGGATGCCCTAAATACTGTCTCAAAAACTTTTATCATCCATCAAAATCTAGAACAGTGCAGGCTCTCTGATGTCACATCTTTTCAGAGAGAGCATTCAGAGAAACTGAATCCTTGTGCAGCCGTTTCCACTCACTTTGTTTGATGTGATTAGCTTGTACTCATGAGGGAGATCAGATCTGTCTCTTACTTTTACTGCTGAAGCTGAACCTGAGTATGATGAGCATAAGAGGGGATGTGGTTTAGATTTTGAGGTAAAGAGGCAGAACATTTTCACTTATCTTGTCAACTACATTTTCACTCTTTCAATACTTTAACATCATCGCTATAGGATACTCATAAAACCCAGCAGCTACCGCGGTGGTCTGTTGACACACACATAACCTGATACACACACTACACTTGATCAGAGGTTTGTAATGAAAGTCAGGCTGTTTGTCCTGCTCTCTGGTTCCTATTCCCCCTGTTAGTCAAAACAAAAGCCAGTTTCATAGTGGACCAGACAAAGACCTATTGTCTCTCAGAAACCCTTTGGTTGTCTGCAAAATACTGAACACGTCATTGTCTCCAAACTTAAAAAGATCTGGTCTTTCCACCTCAGTAAAAACTCCTCCTCCTTTTCTGAAATGAGCGAGAAAACTTGTTCCATTGTTTCAAGTCCAAAGTCTATTATTACGTGCTTATCTGGGGTTCACCTCCAAGAACTAGAGGAGGACTTAGGGACTTTTCTTTCATGCAATCTTGGATTTGAGCAGTGAGAAACTGAGTCAGGAAGAGATTTACATCTGCTCATGTTCTTACTTTGTTAAAGCCCCAAATCGTCTTGTTAAGACACTCCAAGGTATCAGCTTTTCTGCTGAGTTTAACCAATTTTTAGGCAAAAACCTGAGCATTTACACTGAGGGACATGAAGTAATGATTCTCAGGAGCTTGGTAGAGGGCAAATTATTCATAGCACATAGGAAAAGCAAAAACTTCATCATTAGTCAACCTCCATCAGTTACAGTGGGATAATATGGCAAATCAAGCTTACAGACCTCAGTAGCAAATACTGTGAGGCTAGTTCCTCTGGCCTGCATGATGCAAACAGTGTATGTCTGTTTCACAAAGGCAAATTTCTCCCCAAATGTATTAAAAAAATAAGAAATACATAACTGTCGTGGCTTTGGCTGATAACTTTGGTTCAGTTCATAATGATTAAATTATGCGTTGTGTGCATTTCTATCGTGGAAACACAATAGGGTCAAAAATATTTTTTTTTCTTGTGTCCAAAGCATTTGATAAATGACATTTAAACAAATATACCTCCACTCTGGGTAACCCACAGGTTATTTTTCACACAGACTATTTATTACAGAGTTGGTAGTTCCAATGACAAGTGGTCTGTTTTTTTTTTCTTTAAATATATTTCTCTGAGGGAACACCACAAACAGATTCCTTTAACCTCCATTGTTCCAGAAGCAGATTTATAAAATAAATATTACTTCACAATGTGGAAAAATAAAATGCTTGGTTAGATATGGGTACATGAGACTTTCTGTTGTCCTTAATTTGGGTGAATCAAATGTTTATATGCTCTGTCAAAGTGGAATGATAGATGGGTTGGTCATGGCTCAATCAAGGCCTCAGCTGTAGCCAAACTTAAGTCATTGGTTGAATTCAAGTGATTGAATAGTCATTGTTTCAACATATGTAGAGGATCTGATTTGCGAAATTTGGCTCCAGTTGCTTTAAAGTCACCTTTTTGTGCACACTGATACAGGATATGTTACAACTTTAGTTTAGTCTTTAAAAAACTGAACTTTAAATTCTGACTAACCAACTTGTGTCCTGGCAGCATTATTTATCAACTCACACTTTTTTAAATCTGTTCTCTCATCTTTCTCTGTTTCTCTTCTCTTGTAGATCCACTGGCCACCATTACCTGGAAACAGGGAGGATTGCATCCAAACTGGGAAGGATCCACAAGTAAGAAATTATAGTTCATAACTTCTTTTAAAGCTCATGTGAGGAACTTTCAATGTTTGCCAATTTTGGCCCATTGTGGGCAGAACAGCCTCTTCTTATTTATTTGAAAGTCTCCTGTTCTCTTCCATTTTCTCCCCATTAGTATGTTCAGAAAGTTTTGAACTGGGCTTCATTAACCTCGAGTTGTTTTCCATTGCCCATCTACAAGAGATCATCTCATTTAGACATCAGCCCACACCAGAAGATGGTCTTTTTCTCTGGTTTGTCTTTTTTTTTTAAGTGTTTGTTCCATGCCTTTTCTGTGTAATTAGCTCTGGAGTTAATGTCCTAACTATCACTGGTTTTGCTCTTTTCACTTTCTGGCCAGCCATTTGATTTGATCTGCTAAACCTTGGCATCTGCATTTGGATTCCCTCTTTAGTACTGCTGTAATTTAGACTTGGACACTCTCAAATGGGGTTTAAAAAATCAACCCACTGGACCTAAAACTGAGGTGACCACATCGACCTTTCCAACAAGCAGCTCTTTTTATATTTGGCCAAATATGCTCCAAGTGAAGAGTAGAGAAACAGCTCTCATTGGGACATTTGTCTTGCAAACCCTGGCTTGTCAAGTCAGTTTAAAGGCTTTCTGGGACTTTGGCTACTTCTGTAGCCAACTCCTGTTGCCATGTCAATTCTTCTCTAAGTTGTTGTTGAAAGTCCTCCAATTCTTGCTTGCATTTTACAGATTTTAATTAGACAGAATGTGCATTCCTAGAGCGACAAGAGCAGACTTTCAAAGCAGTCCTCTAATAGAGCTTGTTGAAAGGGAAAGTGTAGGACTTCTTCTAACAGTGTTACTTGCACTTCGTTTGTTATCCTGCAGCAGATTGCTCTTTTCAAAAATGTCAAAATCATTGAATAATTAAAGAGAATCTTGAAAGTTTCTGAAGTTACTACTTGAAAACCAAAAGGTTTGCAGGGAAAAAGAGAATTTTCTGCCGTTCAAAAGGGAGTTCAGGGTCTGTGAGAGTTAATGAAAGGCAGAACTGCGTCATGAAAGGAGTAACAACTGAAAATACAAAGGGAGGAACAGGTTTAATTAAGGAAAACAGAAAACCCAAAAGAGGAAAGAGTAAAAAAGAAGAAAGGGGAGGACAAAGGGAGATTGGAGAGGAGAAAATCAGAATCATTTGTGTGATAAAATGAAAGAGAAAAACGAAGTAATAATGGCAGCAGTAATTTCAAACATCATAATAATAGTAGCCTCCAAACTTGCATACACTAACGAGTCCACAAAGTACAGAATGGAAAGTGTCAGCACCTTTTGCTCTGTTTACCTTCCCACACACCAGCTGACTCAGCGTTTGTGGCTAGGAGGTGTAAAAAAAAAACTTCACAGCATCAGTGAGATGAAAGAGAAAGGAGAGGATTAAAATGAGAAGAGAGGATGAAGATTATAATGATTAAGAGAGCATGGGAAAGAAACAGGCCAAGCTTGGGCCTGAGTAGGAAACACGTTATTATATGTAGCCGAACTATAAAACTGACCACTCATACTGAATGTTGGGCTTAAATGCAGGAAAACTAATACACATTCAAAGTATTTTAGGCTAAGGCCAGTCCTGTAGCGCATCAGTAACTGTGCAACAACTCGGGTTTGTTTTTACCAATATCTGTGATACCTACAGGTAAAAAATAAAGCCAATTGATCTCAGATTTCATTGCTTAACTCTGTTAGTATTCTTGCATTAAGTACCAGTAGGGTCATATAACTCATAGTGGCATTTTTGAGGCCACCCTTACCCTTGATCAGGTAGGATAGACCCAGAAATGTGATCAGTCGCCCATGCGGGTTAATCCGAGAAATATATACTGATGCCCCAACAGGACAAATTTAAGGTTACTGTCTGTTGTCCACAAGAGATACTTTTCCTGCTGTCCCAGAGGATAGCCCTGTAAGTTTGGCCGTGGCCGGTGGGGGATAAACCTAGAAATTTAGGCTGCTGTTCCCACAGGATAAACCCAGATGTGTGGGCTGTGTCCCTCAGAGGAAAACCCCCACAATACCAACTATAATATTTTCACCAGCCTGAAAATGATGCTGCAGTGTAAACTTCTCAGTCGAGTGACATGAAACTGAAAGACTGACGTTGATCATCCACAGTTTTTTTTTTTTTTTTGGCACAATCATGAAGTTGATTTTGGGTTTTAGTATCAAATATTTGGCAATTGTTGAATCAACTCAAGATAATCTTCACACATTTACATCTTCTTTGTGATAAACTGTTGTGCTCCAGTTGCAGAAAAAGCTCTCTAGCTTTGGTGGAGATTCAGTTATTTAAACTGAAACTGATTTTTAATGAAAACACATGCACACCCACACACACATCGACACACTTAGAAGTAAAGGGAATAGTACGCTGTGGCTCTCTGGTGTTGTTGCGAGAGGACTGACTACCACCTCCATCTGGACTGGGTTAGAATGTGTGTGTTTATGTGTGTCTAGGTACATATTCCCTGTTTTTGAAGTGACAGGTGGGTCTTGGGTGTCTTATATCAGCTTTATTAGGTGTTTCCTCTTCTTGCAGCTCACATGGCGTGTGTGTGTGTGTGTGTGTGTGTGTGTGTGTGTGTGTGTGTGTGTGTGTGTGTGTGTGTGTGTGTGTGTGTGTGTGTGCTGTCTATACCGTAGATGAAAAGAGGAGTGACACAGCATTATTAAACAGCTCCTAAAACAATTTGTGAATGAGTAACTCTACCTTCCTTGTGCCAAAGGAGTCATAAAGAGTGCGCATGTGAGATAGTGTGAGTGACAAATTGAGGTGTTTGTGTATATGTTAAACAACACAAACGTTTTTTTTTCTGCATTCCTGCACGTCTTTCTAGGTTTCTGAGTTTTTCGGTGTCAGGCGAGATGGATTGCTGTTGTATCCTGTGGCATCTACAAAGCAGGAGGCACACATAAACATACACTCAAATATTGACACTCGCACATATGGACACATGTTCCATCTCAAAAGTTTTGCTGTCTGTGTCTGCTAAACATAACTGTTTGACTAAAAAAGTCCCGGGGGTTAAAGGTGAAAGGTCATCGTAGAGTTTTTGGGACTAGTCTTATAGTTTAAGTGTGTATTTAATGGTACAAAATGAAAGAAAGACACCAACAGATAAGTTTGCAAATAGGAAAATATTTTCAAACACAAAAGAATTTAAGGATAAAGGCATGAGAAACAACATTAAAAGAGTGATCAATATTGTTCAGTTTATCTGTAACCCCCCTCTAACTAGTGTCTAAAACATGTTTTTACTGATAGCTCATCCTCTCAGAGTCACAGCCCCCATCGGCCTTCATTGTCATTAATTACAGCTCACACAAAATAACAGGCTGAGGGGAGGCACTCAGTGACTTCAGCCAAGCATGTGGTGTCTTGCTCTGCTGTTTACACACTCTTCTGATTCATCTATCTGCATCTAAAGCGCTAGCATAAGTAAGCTCCCCAACCTCTAATCAACTGAGATTATGACATAAATGCATGTGTTGGTCAACATTTTACAAAGATAACATAAGGTAGAAAAAACACAAATTAAGAAAAATACTCTTTTTAATGGTTTATAACAAAAATATGCATCTCTGAGCTACACACAGGCCCCCAAAAGTACTCCCCCCCCCCCCCCCCCATGGATTTGTTTGCTCCACTTTTCAGAAAATGTGAGTTCAAACAGTCTCTTCTGACAACTCCCCCATTAGGGGAAATAGGCAGACCTGAGTCGAAGCCTGCTTCACAGCTGCCATTGTTTTTTGCCCACTGACGCCTTGCAGCAATATCCTGGCAAGATGTGGAAGGTACGAGCGGAACACGTCAGTCGCTCTGTTTTTGGCTGCAGGAACCCTCACAAAAACCTTTGTACGCCCTGTGTCTGAAGATCTTAGGACTCAGTGGATCGATTTTATTTTTAATAGACATGTAATCACAACAACATCAAAGGCGTTGTATGTGTGTGATCACCACTTCACTCTGGACTGCTTTGACGCCGAGGATGATAGTCAGCTCTGTGTATATGAGAATATGAGAATTATACTACTAGCAGACAGGCGTTAATCCAGGCTGGTCTGCCATACATGAAAGCTAGCATTTGACTTTCCTCTGCTCTCTGGTGACCTTCAGTGGATGATAAATGGTTAATGCCATGGTATCCTAAAAATGTGAAACCAAGGATTACCACTGTTGACTATTGGGATTTTTACCTATGGTATCTGCAAACAGCATGTTTTCCTGCCATCTACTTAAAAATAGATCCCAGTCCATGATCACTCATGTTCTCTCCTGGCCTCAGCATAAATAAAAATGTTTATCCATTAAACTAAAAGACCTTGAATTTCATGGGTCTAAATGTACTTAACTGTTGAGTCTAGTAACACACATGAGTGTCTGAATTTTGGATCCAAAAGAAGCTCATGGCTCATTATGGCTTCATGGCTCTTTGGTTTTTGTTTAATATTAATGAGAAAAAGATGCTTCCAAGTCCAGAAACAAAGTGGGGTCTGTTTCTGCCCTTCTTCTGCCCTTTACTTTCCAAGATGACGGGAGGTGTTGGTTGCAGCCTTGCTGTCTTGCGACCCCATGAAGGTGACTGTGGTTTTATATCATAAAATGGCTATTTGATTTGTTGCATCATGGGACTGATCAGGAGATATTTGGAAAAACCCTCTCATGCACTTTGGCGAAGGCTCCTTGACTTGCTGGATGTTTTCAGCACGGACTAGAAATCAATCACGAGGACTTAGAAAACTGTTTCTTTGAGGATCAAACAGCTACTGAGACCAAAGACTTGGAGAGGCCCGTACATCCAGCAGTCCCACTTTGAACTGCTTTCACTATGTTTGTGTGTGTCTGTGATTGTGTTTATATATGGGGTCCTGTTCACTGTAGCTTTGTGCAAGTGTGTATTTATGTGTATGTGTTGCTTCTCATTTCCTGTTAGTATTACAGAATCTGTCTCCTTTCCACCGAACATTGGCTGTTTATTCTGGAAACAACTCTCCATGTCCAAACTCACCGCTCCCTGCTCGGGTCACTCATTACTGAACTTGTTTGGCACACTTCGTATTTAACTTTTCTCATTTTAGATTCAGATTAATTGTAATTTCCAGTTTACTCATGGGGAGGAGTGTGAGAACTACGCAAATTTCTCCAAGTGCTAGCACAAGTGCCACCAAACTTCAAGTCTCAAATCTTTGGTGTCCTGGCCTTGGTCCAGTCTGAGTACCCTGAAGAATATGGGTCCAGCAGCCGGAAAGTGTAGTCACTATCATTAATATCGCTTACTCTCAGCAGGAGTGCATTTCACTTCAAACTATTAACTGTACAGTCTCAAATGACCGTGTGTAATCTTTTTGTTATACAAAAAAAAAAAAACCCCACAACTGAATTAGAATCTGAGTCATCCTGCTGGTGTGTCTGGAGATTTACATGATCATACAGTGGCATTCATCGTGTACTGTTTAACACACCTCCCCGAGGAGACATGTTTTGGCTGTGATAGAGTCCCTGCAGGTGTCTAAAAACTCCAAATCACCTCAAACTAACCCCCTTTAATTAGAACTTTAACTCACAAAACATGTTAGATCCAGTGGGGAGACAATAAACTCTCAAGGTGGGCTAACTTTAGCATCTCTCTTACTTTTCTGGTGTGTCCTATTCTGGTGTCTGTTAAAGTTGTACCACAGACTGTATATAGAATGGATACTGTCTGCCTCCTCGCTGGGTGAAGCCGGCACCCTCTGGTGATGGGCTGCAGTATAGATCATAAATCCTGCCACCTATGGAGCTGTGGACAAAGTTTAGAAATTTATTACGCAGAATATACATTTTTCTCCCCCCTGGTTGCGATGTTGACATGTAGTTACTGTGAGACTGGTTTGTGCTCAAGTCCTCTTTTTTCTGTACAGCTTCATTTTTAAAAGCTATTAGGGGGTTCATGTTTTCTATGATTGACACTTGATACAGCCTGTGGGGGTATGAAGTTTATGTAGCTCATTCGGAGGATAAACTGTTTGAACTGAGCGTCATCTCAGCAACTCTCCCACTGAATGCGTATAACACTACTGCGCAAGTGGTGGTTCCAGGAGGTGGAAAAAATCCTGGAAATACTGAGAGCAGTTTGGCTTAAAATTTGTATAATGATGGAAGGCAGAGCCAAGTTGTCCATAGTATATGCAGTCTATGGATCGAACCTGTCCTCTGTGGGTCTTTTATACATAGCAGCACCTCTTACACTGCTCTTGAATTTGTAGTAAAATGTTTAGAAGCTAAATGCATGGTTTGTGGTGTCTCTTTCCAAATCCTTGCTAAACAAGACAGCATCTGATTAAAGGTAATAAATGAATGAGTTTGAGACCTCATTTCCACCTTCTCAGTACTAGTGAACTCGATTTCCTAATCTTAGCTGGTTAGACCACTAACTCTTACAGTAAAAAACTGGTTTCTTCCAAATGAAGACATAAACATTTTAAAAAGTTGTCTTGCTTACGTATGTTGAGCAGATAATGCTTGCTCTTGTTTCTGTCGCAGCACTCCAGGGACAGCACTAATGACATGTAATGCTTGAAGCTTCTTAGGTCCCAGGAAATGTCAGTAAGCTTTATTCAACTGTGATTTTTTTTCAGCTTGTCCTGGAAAAACTAACTTTGAGTCTTACAGGGAAAAAAAAACAACTCTTAATCATTATTGCATATTTCTGTAGGATAATTTAATATAACACAGCACTGCCAAATGCTGATTCTGTGCGATACTTAAAGTTAACAAATAAGACTTTGATTAATATGATTTGTGGCTTGCAGTAATGTTAACACTTATATTTCACAACACCATTTTGTCATAAAGCCTATTCTCCCTGACATTTGTCTCCACTCCCATTCTCTGGAGTCATCTTTTCACTTTTTCATCCCAAGGTTTTTCTCTTAAAACTTGCTGGAAAAACACACAGACAGAGCCAATTTTTCATCATCCAATGAGTGGAACAAGCTTCTATTCAGGCTGCAGGACAGGATACCATTCCTCAGTCTCTGGTTTAATTGTTTGACTAGTGCTGATGTTGTGGGAAGTGACTTTGCTGCAGTTGTTTCACACATTTATCATCTGTATAACGGAGGAACATTTCCCCATGCTTAGAAACACTGTGCCCTGCTTCAGTATGGCCACACTTCATGGGAAAAATCTTGGTATTGCAAAATGTGAGGCCTGCAGGACGCTGCCAGAGGTCTTGGCAAAGATGTTGTTTGTATATGTTAACAATATTCATTTCTCAGAAAAACATAGTCGTACTTTTCATGCTTAAACCCCTACACATGTTCTACTAAACCCCAAAGACACCAAACAGTGGTTTCTGTGGGCTGCTTCGAACTTCTTATAGTGTAAATTAGCAGCTGGGAAAAAGTACCAGTGGTCAATTGTCCATCCCTTGAACATTGCTAACTCTTGTTTTCACCAAATAGCTTTGACCCTGGCTTATTCATGCAATGAATACATCCCTACATTTCAAAACCTGGCCAAATGTTAAGACTACTCCCAGAGGTCCCCCAGTGAGACAAAACCAGATTTAGAAAGCAAACCGCTCCATTTTCTGTTTGACACCACTCCCTTTATCGACACTTAATCTCAGTAAGACCACACAGATACATTAAACCTCAGGCCCAAGGGTGGGAGAGCAGAGGCATATTTCTTCTTTTCAACATTTCATTTCACTCTTTGCTCTCCTCGGCCACACAGATGTGTAAAAAGACTCCCAGAGTAGTAGAATGGAAACACAGGGGAGACAGATTTATATTAATCCAAAGCTTATTTGTTGGCTGTCTCAGACCTTTTTGTTTAAATAGAGTGTTTAGTGCCTTTTTTTTTTTACTGTACTACTGTAGTGTAAGATTCCAGCAAACTTGAGACAGAGTTAATTATCATCAGCCACAAGGAGACTGATCCAGCACTAATTTGAGACTGACAATTTTGGCTCCATGCAGAAACTATGATGCTCTTTACAGTCTAGGAAAGAGCAGACTGTATTGGTGTAAACTGTCTTGCACTGCAGTGACATAATTTACATCAGCTCATTAACAAACATCAATTTGTCCCATCAGATACTTAAAATCACAACCCCAACTGACAAAAAGTAGTGACACTGTTGTCATGAGCAGCTCAAAAGAACATGGCAAATAAAAGGAGAGGCACAGAGATAATACTTTTACGAACAGATTTATTTACAAAAGCATAAATAATATAGCAGAAAAGGTGGGATGTGAGGGTCAGTGTCACCCCAGTGTTGTAAGTTAGTGGGTGGGTAGAAGGTGTAGTGTGCAGGTGCTAGTGGAAAAGAAGAGAAAGAAGTGAAACAAGGTGCATGAAGAGAGTCCTCCCGAAAGAACCAAGGTGGTAGCTTTTATAATGGGCACACTGGTCAGTCTGATTAAACAGCTGCACCCCCGATCACAGGCTGCTATGATTCAACGCAACAAAACAGGCCATTGGGCCATCACATTGTGTACACTATGAATAAAAGCAATATTAAATGATTTAAAAGTTATTCATACCCATTTATTTATTTGAGGAAACTGCAACATCAACATATCAGATGTCAAAATGGAAGAAAAAGTCAACAAAAGACGTCCTGTGATGCCTAAAAAAACACCTTGAGGAACTTTTTCCAGCTAATTAAGTTGGTTTGCCACATGCAAACGTCAAACAAGAGATGATGGGCTGAGGTTCCCCACTCATTGACTGTAAGGGTTAGTATCTTTGAAAAAAAAAAGAAAAAAAAAAAAACAGAAAAAAGTGCCAAATTGAGGATTTTATCATCTATAGCTCAAATTTTTTGTAAATTTTTCAGAGAATCTTTAGAAACCTCAAGGACAGTTAGGACAAGGCTAAATGCTGATGGCTGGATCTTTGGGCCCTGTAAAACCAGAAATTACTGTGGCGCTGAAGTCACAGGATTTGTGTAAAATCCCCTTTTAAAAACACTCTTTGTAAACACAGTTCATCACTTCATTCTCAAACACAGGTTATAACTGTACCATGCAAAGAGGAAACTATATACAAACAGTGGTGACTCTGGAACTGAAAGTAATAAATCCAAAATTTATTTCAAAATGAAAAAAAAAGCATATATAATTTTCTCACTGGTTTTGGAGGAGAATTGTCTGTAAGGACATTGGCACACTTTGTATGCATCCACATCTTTGGTGCACATGACTGGGCTGATATGTGTTAGACCTTTTCCAACCTGAGAGAATGACACCCAGCAAATCCCTTCCTTCTCAGCTGACATCCTTCTTTGTCGGCTGCTGTTGTAGACAGGAAAAAGGAAGTATTGGTGCCCTCTGTTTCCTCTGCTCTTTTGTTGAGTGCACAAACGTCTTTCCTCAGTGTTCTTTCTGTGTTTCAGTCTCTGTGACTATTTTTTACTGTCTTCGTGTCTTTGTTTCCATTCCATACGTCTGAGCCCCAGTTAGGGGTGTTTCAGAGTTTACACAATACACACATAGTGCTGTCGTCAGGTCAGACTTTGCTTGTGTCTTTAATTCACTTACATTTTACATGGATATGACCCCTGACATTCTCTGTTTGGCTCTCAGTCATCTCCAAACTTTTACACATCTTGTTCTTTTGACCTGAACGTGATGAAACTTGTTTTACAACATCACTTTGTTCTGGCTGAAATCCAAAAACAAGAGATACAAGTACTGGGCTATCAGTTTCATCTAATAAAGGTCTGATTTTCTTGGCTCTGATCAGAAACATCTGGGATCAATGAGGATTGTAAAGATATTATTTTGGTTCTTTTTATGCTGTGAAAATCAACGTATCTGTATTTATGAAATTTGATGTGTGTTGTATGTTTATGTTTAGATGTGGGTAGAAATTGATTTCTGTGTTTCAATAGAAATTAATGCATGGCTCATTATTGATCAAGGCCAAATTTACCTTGCAACACTACAGGCTGTACCTTACCTCAGCACTTGTATTTTACTTAAGATGTAAGGTTCAAATCTATGTTTGCATCTTTTTTTTTTGCAGACAGAGTGTGCCAACTTTGTTCGCCTCCTGCAGCCCTTCAACCGCACCCACCTCCTAGCCTGTGGTACTGGAGCCTTCCAGCCCATGTGTGCTTTCATCTATGTGGGACACAGAGGGGAGGTAAGCCCTGTTTGAGTGAGACAGTGTGTGCAAGGAAAGACCGTGTAGTGGGCGTACAAAATATCTTCAGAGAGTAAATGTCTCTGCACATTGCTCGTATAGAAAAACACACATACAGACACAGACACACAAACACATAATTCATTTGGGTTTCTATAACCACGGCAATAAATCACAGGTAGTTACATTTGATGGGAAACTCTGATATACAGCTGTCACAGTTATCTGAGACTCATATTTTTCTGCATGCGCTCTGAACTGTCTATACTTCCTCGAGGAAATGTTTGGAAACCATGAATGAAATTGAATTTTAAAGCAATTAGTAAAGCTGGTCAGTTTTAAAGTATAGCTGACCCTTGTATCCAATGGCTTTCAGTTGAGTACCCACCCTACATGATTGCAGACTTTGGAAATGACAAATATATCAGTTCTTATTCTGATAGTAGGGTTTGCATGAAGTAAGGCCTTGTTCTTTACATTTTCATTGATGCTCAGCTGACTCTGAAGTTGATTCTTTAAAGCATAATTATAAATGACTGCAAGCACACTTTTATTTAGCCTCTTGACATTAGCATAGTTTTATGGAGTCTGTCAACATGTATTTCAGTGGCAGCAGATCATGGAGTCATTTTTCCATTTTATGTGAGGAAGTGCTGTATTCATACTCATTTTTTCACTGGTATCTCTCGTCACAACATCTGACTCTAAGGATTACACTGAATTTCCTTCTTTGCTGTTGGGTACCTTTGGACAAATGTTTATGAGTTTTACTTGTGCTATATGGATCCATAGTTTATAGAACTGGGCATATGTTGGTTATAAAAGCCAGCTCTTGTATATGAACAGTACTTTGAAGAGCTTTTTGGGAGCCAAAAAATATGTTTTTGTTTTTTGTTTTTTTTTCTGAGTGCATGGTTACTGAAGAAATCAGTCAATAAGGACAGGTAAAAGACTTCAGTAAGTTACAAGAATTCATTTTCCAGCCACTAAAAGGTCTGAACAAGACATTAAGAAATGGTAGTAAGGAGTCAGGAAGCCACAGTATCATAATACATACAAACAGTACAGATGAGATGATAAGGAATCAACTGAGGCCCCCCGAAGAGTCCTGTGGGGGAAAGCAGGCTAATGGAACAAATATGGCCAATGCCAAAGTATTTTCTTTTTATCAAAACACAGCCTTTCTCTGTGCTCACATCTCCGGGTTCAAGGTTAAGCCTCAGCAGGCAGCTCTGCCGTGAGTCTTTCTGTGGAGCTACTCAGCCGCAGCGTCAGACCCTCAATACATCTTTTCAACCGCACAGGCCGGCTCCCCACACAGCCACTCAGCTCTGTGGGACCCTCTGCAGAGCCTCACACTTGGAGCCATTTGAAAGACACAAATCAATGAATGGAGCTATTAAGGCAAGCTCGTAGCTTACTGTTTCGCGGCACTTTTCCAAATGGCAGCCCGGTGTGCTGCCCTGCTGGGCACAGCACGAGGGGGTCAAAGTGGGCATGAGGGAGAGGGAAGCTGGATGTTGGTAAAAGTAGAGAAAGGGGAAATGAGACAGCGGGGTGGGAGAGTGCCAACCCTTCAGCGGAAAGAGTGTGTGGTTGGTGGATTGTGTACATTTAAGTACAGAGGGTTCATTGCTACTTCTATTTTTTCCTTTTACCATTAGGTGCCCGTCACTGTGTGAGTTCTTCTGTGTCGTTTTCCAACTCACCCTCAATCTGTCATCCTCAGTGTGGTTTTTGGACTACAAGGTTTTATGGCACATCATAAAAAACAGTGTATGTCCTCCTCTGCTTATACTGAATTACTTTAAGCTCTGCAAGTTGGCAGTTGCCTTAAAAGGTGGTTCATGAAACCCGTTTTCTGAAAAGTAGGTCGCCTGTTTGAGACCTGTTGGAAAGGCAGAAGTTGAATTCCAGGAACCATTTAGTAAATTCACTTAATGAAGTGCTGGCAAGTTATCCAACATAATATTTGTGCTGTAATACGGTGATTGTGTGGAAAAGATCAAATGCAAGTAACACTAATTTCAGGGGAGCAAAGGACTAAGAACTACAAAACCAATAATGAGCAAAGAAGAGATGTTTTATAAAATGTAAATCAAAGAAATCTTTGACCTTGGAATAGGAATGAAAAGAAACAGTAGATTATCTAAATACAGCAATAAATATATGAAATATGAAAAGGAAAATGCATTATTCATTAAGAAAAGTTAGTAGCTACTTATCATACCATGTATGGGTTATTTATCCCAACTTCCTGCTCTGTCTCAGGGCCAAATTAACAGAGCCCGTTGCACTAACACATCCACAAAGTTTGCAGATTTGTACATTTCGCACTGTTTTTTTGCATCTGATTATGGAGATGGGGTGTCAGCATTTCTTCCTCAGATGCACAGAGCTGCACTGTGCACCCTAATCCTGACAGGGCTTGTTT
This sequence comes from Xyrichtys novacula, assembly GCA_962446985.1. Taxonomy (NCBI): domain Eukaryota; kingdom Metazoa; phylum Chordata; class Actinopteri; order Labriformes; family Labridae; genus Xyrichtys; species Xyrichtys novacula. The sequence goes on from OY660867.1 coordinate 28,363,368, forward strand.
CTGTCCATGTAGAAATGAGACATTTTCTTCACACTCAGCAGTTTTAAGATGATGTGGGGTCTGCTCCTGACACATCTGACATAAATCTCACAGTTTATGTCCATCTTTCTTTTTGGGGATGAGCTAGCATAGAGCTGCCTGTGTGTCAAGGCTGTCACAGGATGATGATCTGATTTAGTTCAATTACTGTAAACATTGCATCAAAGGAATATTAACATTAATAAACTTGAAAAAAAAGTATTTGGATGATTGAAAAAGATATTTTCAATCATCATTGAAAAAGATATTTTCAATCATCCAGAGGTGGGATTCTCAGGATTATGAGAAAGATTAGGGGTAACATGTCTTATAAATACTACCAACTCTCAGCAGACATTAGATATTTCACCCCAACTACATGGCTGTTGGCGTTGGTGATTTTGAATCAGTGAGCTTTTACAATGAGGCTTATTTGCTAAAAATATATATATTTTGCCCAAATTAAATGCACAATACCTCATTTAAATGTTTGCAGAAAACACCAGAGCACAGTGATGCTATTTGCGCTGCACAGTTTGTGATGAATTTAATCCTGTGCATGTGCTTTGTGAATGCAACAGTGTCGTTTGTCTCATCTGCTCATCTGCACAGGTCTAGCAGGTGCATGAGTCACACAGTTTCCTTGAGAATCAGGTTTTTGTGTTTAAAGCTTTTGTGAATAATATTTTGCAGGTTGTGAAATGAGCTGAAATTGATACTGATGCCGGTTCATGAGCTACAAAAGCAAGCAAGACCATCTGCATAAAGATTAGATTTAATCCAGATGGTTTAATTTGGGAGCAGAAACTGTGCCAGGGTAAATGAAGAGATTAAACCTCATGCAGCTGAAACAACAATTTTTTAAATCATCAGGGAAAAAATCTTTATGAGCAATGCATTTGAATGTCTCAGAAAAAGCAGAATGAGTCTAAAAGCATGACTTACACATGTGCATGATAGAATCAGGATAGAAGGTATACTGTATGATCAACAGGAGCACTGACACAACTCAAAGTTACCCACAGGAGCTGTAAAAGACAGGGACAAGAAAGGTTAAAGTATCTGTATCTACAGTATGTGCCCAATTGGGCAAGAAATGACTCCCAAGCTGTGTGAGTGTAAAAAAACACCTCTGACTGATGTTAGGATACGTGTGTGTGTGTGTGTGTGTGTGTGTGCGTGCGTGCGTGCATTTGTGCGTGTGTGTCCTCTCAGCTTGTCAGTGTCTGTCTGTCTGAATGGAAGACCCCACAGGGATCTTGTCCATTTATTTAACCAATCGTTAACTGAATAGGAGAACACACACTCATCTGTTTGTGTGACCTCTCCAGGGCACTGAGGCCGTGAACCCTCGGACTGGACTCTGGGTGGGATGACCTTTGACCCTGTGGGTGTTTCATCTGAGTTCGAGTCAGACACACTCTGTCTCGGTTATGTCCCGTTTTCATCATCTTTTGGGGATATTTTAGGCAAAGATGTTGCAGGAAAAACAAAATGGCCCAGTATTGTTGAACAGCTGTGATGAAGTGAAGAAACAAGCGTTCTTGTTATTCCGACTCATTGAATTTCTCCTTAATAGTGCAGAAACTGCTTTGTCCTTCAATTCTGATCATATTTTATACTTTTGTCCGCACATTTTAAAGAGAAACCACCTCTCACAGCACCTCATTCACGATTCAGAACAGCCAAAAAAAAATTTAAAGTAGCTGTGAAATCAAATTTCATCTAGCGCGGCTAAAGTATGTCATAGTTAATGGAATACGTCGCCATTTCTTTATTAAATATGTCGCCATTTCTCATTGAATCTGTCACCAGCTCTGGTTTTGTTATTTCTGTAAGTGCCAAAACTAGGTTTGTGTTAACCCTCCATTCATGGGGTCATTAATCTAAAAATGATAACAACCTATTATCTGTGTCTTCAGTCTTTGTGTGTCTGCCTCATTCCCCACATGCACACAGACTCACTCTAATGTACAAACCTGGGGCCCCAGTGTTAGTGACACGGCTGCTTGTGCGGTGCCATAGATGTGAAAATAAACCACCGTAATTCAGTGACGACATACAGAGGACCAGACCCCCCTCACATACATTCGCGCTCACACACACACACACACACACACACACACACACACACACACACACACACACACACACACACACACACACACACACACACACACACACACACACACACACACACACACACAGTTAAATAAAACAAATGACACAAACTTGAATATATAAATATGTGGGGATACAGACAGTAACACACACAAACATGATGAAAGACATGCACAGTCAAACATAAATATATTAAAACAAATGTGTAAAGAGAGACACAGACTTACAGTTAAGCAGACATTTATATGCAACATGAATTACAACGGACAGACTGAAAAAGGGGAATCAGAGCTGAACACACATCAGCACATACAGAGAAATCACTGAACTCCTCAGCTGCAGGGGCGGCTCCAGAGGAGTGTCCAGGGGGAGGCATGAGCTCCCCAATAGTGATTTATTTACACAGTTAAAAATATACAGTAGTCCCTCTGTTTCATCAGTTGGTAGTTATCCTCATCCTCATCAACTTGTGGATCGAATTAATTCACTCTAAAGGTTAAACTTGAGTCAAAACATTTCCACTTTAACACTCCGAACATTAAGAAAACAACAGCAGGACTTCTATAATATAGTAGGGCCCTCATGATCTTAGGTTTCTATCACCCATTTCTAATCATATTTCTAATCAGCCCTGGGACCGAGAGTTCTGTGGAGGAGACATTGTCTCATTAAACAAACATGCTTTTATTTTGATATTTCTTTCTATCTTGGCTTTCAGTTGCATTATTTACTGTTGCTCTTTCTCTGGTCTTATTTTCTGGACTTTTAGGGGTTGACAATTTACCACCAATTAAAAGTTTTGATCTTTTTGGTTTTGAAAGTAATAGTAAAAATTTCCTTTTTTTTTGTTTTCGTCAGATTGTCAATAGGAGGAGGTGAAATCATAAACAGTCTACCAAATGTGCTGTAACTTCTCTCCACAGATTGATTTCACATGTCATGTGAAAAATAGTCAACACAGGCTTTTAGTTTGAGTTTGTTCTCATATGTAAACTTCATGCCACTCCAACACAGGTCAGTACACAAATGAGGCCACCCAAGTCAAAGAGTCTGGATCTGCCCCTGCTCAATTGAGTGTGATCAAGGACTGAAAAAGGAGGTCCCTGTCGAAGTAAAAGGCCACTTTGATTTCATAGGCCTTGTGGCCTTAACAGAAAATTGCTGAATCACTCATTTCCTCTCACCAAGATGGCAGAAGTCCATGTCAACCACATCAAGTTCACATGGGACTATTTCAAAGTCCAGGGGGCAAACAGCTCTTCAGCAGGGTCACCAGCGCAGTATTAATGTGGATAAAAAAGGGAACTAAAAGATTGAAAATGTAATAAAAAAATAATTGCTTGTAAATCACCAAGTAATTTTTCCCATGTATGTTTCCTTTGGATATCAGCCCTTTAAACTGGGAATGAATGATGCCTCTTATTTTATTGCTCCTGACTTTTTATGCAGTTACACTTCAGTTCCAGTCCATTTACTTGGCATTTAGAGTCTGTGATTATTACCACAGCTTTCTTCACTCTCAGCTTTTCCATTTTCCTCTTTTTATGTGGGATTTTTAGTTAAGTTTTGGTGAAAAGAAAAGAAAGAGGTGATTGAATTAGAGGGAGCTTCCCATCCTTTCAGATAGAGCCCAGCCATCAATTTTAATGAACAGTTAGGAAAAGACCAAGCCAACAGCATCCCAGTGAGGTATGTCTGCTGGCCATGCTGCCTGCAAGATGCTCAAAGTGAGTCCAGACCCGAGATCTTAACAGTAACACTAAGACAACAAAAAGCTCCTTTTGAGCATTAGAGATTGAACCGAGAAGCCTTGGTAGATGTTTCAAATCATCAAAATGATAAAGAGCAGTCCTTGTTAAAAGCTGTGGACTTTTGTCCGCAGAAAAGTAGATATCTCTTTTGTTTGACTTTCTCACTGGGTTGTATGATATAATCAGAAGTGAGAGTCCCCCTTGTCCTCCCGTTTGCCTGTGCTGCATGCACTATACTCTTTGTCTCTTGTACTAATGAGTTCACTCCGTTATAAGTTTACTCTGGAAGCTTTTCTATGGTTTGGCATCGTTGTAAAATTCTTGTGGTCATCCTCAGCATGTACACCATCTACTATTACTTCTGGTACACTTTATTTCTTGAGGTAAATTTAAACAAAATGACACTTCTGAGCTGTATCCAGCCCTTGCTTAAGAAATTCAGCGCTGTCCAGAAAAGACAAAGTAGGTAAGTCCTTTCTCCTATTCAAACTACTTTGTCCTGTTTTTTAGTTACACCTGCTACAAACTGCTAAAACAATACCATCTTGAGCCTTCAAACACTTGCTTCCTCCCTGTGTGACCAAGAGTACAGCACAAGAGTAATGCATAGATTCATAGGAGGCATCCTCTGATCTTGTGAGATGAAGCTGAGGCAAAAGTGCTGAGAACTGCAGTTTCCTGAGAGCCAGCATGAGGCTGGCTGCACCATGACACTACTCCAAAAAACATTTTTGGAGCAGGAAAAAAATACATTTAATGCCTAGATCAAAATATGATTTTGATACGAATATCTCTCATGGTATCTCTTTGGTCTCTCATGGCACCCACCGTACAGGGAGTGAATGATTAGTTAGACATTCATTTCCATGATATTATGGTTACAAACTTGGAGAATCAGAAGCACAGGTGACTCGACTTACAGGAAGCCACACTGTAGCTATTTGTGAGGGGGCTTGAGGTCTGCCTCTAGTAGGTTGGGTCAGCATTACCAGTATTGCCATAGGGTTCAAACATCTGATTCAAAAACCTATGTGTGACGACACCAGCACCATGTCCATGTATTATACAGGCTATAGACATAACTAGTTAGACTGACAGGCAGATGTGTAGTGTTTACCGGGGGGCCAAAAGCCTGCCTCTGCTCCATCTATTCATGCCTGTTTACAGGATGACTGAAAGTTGCTTAATTGTAACATATGTCTTGAAGGAGCCTGATTATATTCTCAAAACTGTTTCCTGACGTTGCTTCAAAGTGTAAAAGGCTCAAGTCAAGAGTCATGAGGGAGGAGCATGAGAGAAATTCTGCCCACTGGAATAGACAGCTGTAGAATAAGAAATACATTGCTCCTCATTTTCCAATTAACATTCTAATCAGCTCTTCAGATTTATTCTGATCAAACTGTTCAAGTCTGATAAGAGTCATGTAAACCTAATCACTGTTGTAAAACGGTGAGTTCAGAAAAAAGCAAAAGAATCTCTTTATTTTCAGGAACTAGAGCCAAAAACAATCATTACTGTTTTTTAAAGGCATTTTTGGGATGGGCTGTTCCTTTAAACAGAGGCTGCATGTTTGCTGAGGTTAGATTCCAGCCTACTGCCCTTTGGCTCTTTTCATTTCCCACCCTCTCTCCCATTTTCCTACTCTTGTCCACTGTTTGATCCCCTCATGGAAAAAATGCCTAAAAGGCCAAAAACAAATATAAAAACAGTTTAATCAGTAGTTAAAATCGGCTTTATTTGCCAAGTTCGTGTACACAAATATAGAATCTGTAGCCACTTGTCTCAGTGGTTTTGTAGTCGGGGTCTTGATGTGTTTGGCTTGGCACAGCTAAGAACAAAGTGGCCTGGATGTCTCTCACTTTCTCTGTATCGTATCTCTAGTGTGTATTTGCCTTGGCAGAGTGACTCTGAGAGTCTAATCAGCTGCACAGGCAGCCTCACCATTCCTCTGGATCATGGTGAGATAACGCAGACGCACACATGCACTCACAAACAACCCTAACCTGCATGGTCTATTATACCTACAGTGTGTCAATCTACCCGGATAACACACTCACTCACACACACACACACACACACACACACACACACACACACACACACACACACACACACACACACACACACACACACACACACACACACACACACACACTAATGGAGAACACAGAGATGCAATGATGTTAACTTCAGTAACAGGGGAGGTGCTGAAAGACTTAGAATGACAAATGAGTGAGCGAAAGGTGGTCAGCGGAGAAGAACTATAAAAGAGAGAGTGGATGCAGTGAGTTGAATTGGAAAAAGGAGGGCAAATGTTTTAGTGGACCCAGCTGTACCAATAAAAGATTCACAAAGGAGTAAATGTGTGTTTCAAGAATGGCACCGTAAGTATCTGTGAGATAAATCCAGAGGTGGCAAAAATGCACACATTCTCAATCCAAGGAGAGTTTAAGTTCCTTTTGAAAATACCAAATTTACATATTCAACTTCTTTAAGGAGGTAAAAGTGAGAAAATTCAGGTTCTCAAAGATGCTGAAAGTAAAAACCTCTGTGGGACATTTCCGCCAGCCGCTCTGAGCAACACAAACAAAGCCTCAAGTCACACTTGTGAGACTGATTAGATTTGATAAATCAGCTTTGTAATGGTGAATGTTTTGCAGCTCTTAATCTGCTCTGATGTCATTTGCTGGTTCATTTGATACATGCTGTCATGAGTTCTCCCCATCAGTCCACATTGCATTTACTCAACATCTTCTCTACAAGGTTCTTTGGTCCATTTTTTTTTTCATATCCTTTCTTTTTTGACCCATAACAAATACACGTACAAAAGGCCAACGTGGCATGTCGTATGAGGAAAACACTGATAATCTTTTGTGTACAACAGCTTTGTCTCTTTTTCTTAACATCCCTCCATCCTCTTGTGGGTTTTGTTTACCAGCTCCCTAGCAACACATTTATGCTTGTGAGGAGTATGATGATGAGGAGCATGTGCAGAATGCAGTTTTAGTCCAATAAAGCCATAAACATGAAAGAGGACATCAATTGTTATCCAGGTGTTTTCTGTCCAACTACAGGAACTTGGATCAAGGGCTATTTCAGTTCAAAATATACATTTTAAGTCTTGTTTTTTTGTGTTGCAAGTCTTGACTTTGTTGTGAATGTGAAAGAGGTACTGTTGCTGTACACAGTGGGTGCACCACATACACACACATAGACATGTACACACACACAATACTGTTCCTCCCTGCTGACTCAAAAGCTACAGATCACCACCTTCTTCCCTCTATTCTGCCTCAGCTACTACCTCCATAGAGGCAAAGGAGGCAGAAAAACTTTGCACTGACTATGTCTTTGTTGTTCCTCATTGCAGAAATAGTGGGGTGTATATGACCCACCAAGAAAATACAGTACACAAGGGCGATTTCAAGTTGATTGTGTCTCGTGAGGACTGAGGGGTATGACAAAGAATCATCTTTCCTATGTGTGACAGTTTCATCACCTACAAGGAGGACAATACAATACAATGAACAAATACAAGGAGGATAACACAATAATATATGATGAAAACTATGCATAGATGCACACCAAAAGTTACATACCTGTTTCTGAAGTATTATGTATAGATATTTGTGTTGGTGTCTAGATATGAAGAGAGCAAAACAAGAAAGCATTTGTGGTTTAATTCCTGCTTATGCAAAGAATTGTCTTTGCATGAAAGCCATCACAGCATAATTTGCCAAAAGTAACACTCCTCAAATGCTGGATTTAGGATTTCAGCTCGAATATATACATGTGGGATAGTTTTAAAATGAATCAGTAAATATCGTCTGGTGCAAAGACTCAAGTAAGAATGAAGAAAGTATATTTTTGTAAATCATCTTGATTAATATCACTGGAGGAATGTAGAGGGAGAGAGGATACAGGACTTTTCTCAAATATTCTTCATCAAGTTTTATTCAATCTGAGTATGTTCAAAGCCTTTTAATACCTGTGGCCCTTCATGAACATTCACAGAGTAACATCTGGATCAAATATTGAATCAACCGCCTCTACTTATTTCCTCACACCTGCTGGAAATGTGACCTGTAGTGTATTTCTGACTGTAGCAATTTGCACCATGTGTGTTTCTTGGCACATCTTATTTTATGTTTGTTTTTGCATGACTGAGAATGCATTACTGCACGTGTAAGCCATCATGTACCTGTGAGTTTGCATTGTCCATTATACTCTTCTGACATTGTTTTTATCGTGCTGACTTCAATGTCATCATCTCCCCTGTGACCAGGGTTCAGTGGGAGACTCACCCTTACTGTAACAATACTCCATTGTGTATTAGAGGAACAGAAAGTCATGGACATGGGTCAGTGTAGGGGCACTTAGATCATTCATATGGACTCAAACACGAGGTTTTACTGGAGGTCCTGTCATCCTTCATTCTCTTTTTATCGCTTCATTGGACAATGTTTGATCACACCCACCCTGCTCTGGACGAGACGGCCCAGTACTCTGATGTGGCTGAAATAGAAGGAGGAGGGCGATTAAACAAAAAGCCTTTTGACCTTTTCTTGACCTAAAAACTCACACAATCCAAGGATGTGGCCTGTACTATTGCGGTAAACTCAACATGCATGTAAATACCAATGAAATGGCAAATGTGTTTTCTAAATTGTTGCCTGGCTTAATTCTCTGTGTAATGAAATAATGTGACCTAAATCTGATGTTGGATGAGGATCCATCAAGTATTTTTCTTTAACTTTGAGTACATGTTAATGTTTTTATGACTATTTTTTTTCTCCTTAAACAATATTATCCATTCAAGGACTACCCTTTTTAAATGTTTTTCATTTTAAACACAACTTAAAGACGTTAAAGTTACAAGTTGTTTCACATTTTGCCAGTCTTAGATCTGTAGATGTGTCATTTGGTATGAAAACACAGACATAGTCATAGGATTTTTTTCTTTAAATGAACAGACGGAAACTGAGTTAGACGTCTGTATTGTCTTTTTGTTGCTGCAGCTTCTATCAACCTGACTGTGCGGTGAAAAGGCCAGCCGAGATTTCTAAGTCATCAAAAATGAAAAAATTTGACAGACGAAAAATGCCGAAATGATTTCTGCAAATCATGAAAGATTGGCACATGTTGGCAGCAGCAAGACAAAGGATGTACTTTTTGTTTTGTAGTTGAAAATGATCAATACTTTTATGATATTCTTCCATTAGCATGTTGCTATTTATTCATCCACTCATAATTAGACACTCCTCAGGTCATAATTCAGAAAACTAAAATGGAAGGAAAGAAATGAGGGACAAAATTAAACAGGATGAGGAAAAATAAAAAGTTTCATGGGGCTCTTCCTGTATCACTGTACAGAATGGAGGATCAACAGTGAGGCAAAATGTACTTTACAAAGCCAGTTTTAAAACAGCTTGTCAGTGTTTATTATTCCCAACTATGTATGTGAGGAGAGGCTAGTCAACTGAAAGTCCATTCATTCAGTGATACAACAGCTGCTTTAGTCACTGCTCTGATGAACATGAGTCTTAAAGGTAAAACATGAGACTCCGTTTGGCCTTTATTGGAGTTGGGGGGTTGTTGGGAGAGGAAGAAAATGGATCAAGAGGTTCAAACATTGTGTAGGACAACTAAACCTGAGTCGACTGACATTTCCAGTTATTAATCCTGGTGAAAAAACACGTCAGAGACTGTGTTTTAAGTTAAATGAATCTAGTATCAGATTATAACACTTGGCAACATTCATTCACGTAAACATCTGTGGCAATGATATGTATTTGCTTACCCAGCTTCAGAGCCTGCAAGATAATCTGGTGAGTGAGTGTGATCCTTAAAAATCTCACTGTTCTCTTCTGAACCGTCCAAATCCTTTTTCTGTAATAAAGTTTGGAATGTAAGAGCAACTCCTGTTTGATAACAGCCTTGTGCCCTTCAGTATCCGGCTGGCTGCTCAATTTAAGGCAAAGCTCTCAGGCTTGATCTCCACTGGGACCTGAGTGGGAAATTTGTCCGAGGTCTGGCAACTCAACTGATCCAGCATTTCCTTGTTTCTCAGACGGTGACTTAGTTCTCAGACAGACTCAAGAGTTCAGTGAAAGGACAAATAAATCTGTAACACAGGCTGGGACTGAAGTTCCTGTCCCTTTTTTATGTGTAAACTCTGAAGCAGAGAAGTGAAAGAATGGCTTTTAAGTTGGTCAAGTCAACTCTTTATTTGACAGTCTGAGCTGGCTCACTGTATGCCCATACTTGGTGAGGTGTGTCTTGATCAAAACAATGAATCTCAGATGCTCCAGTGAGCTGACTTGGTTTTCAGTGTGGAGAGGAAAAAGGTTACCTAGATGGAAATCTTAAAATCACCAAATGTTGATCTGGTTGATTATGTCAAATAGACCATTTCCTCATATAAATTATTGTTCTTTCTCTCACAGCACGTGTTTACAATGGACCCTACCAATGTAGAGAACGGACGAGGGAAGGTTCCACATGACCCCAGCCTCCCCTTTGCAAGCACCTTCAGTGGTATGTCCCATAAATGTTGGATTCATGCCGTTTTTATAGCAGGATCACCGTTGGTATTGTTCCAGTGCGTGCTTAATAACAGCCACATCCACGGTTTAATCCCTGACGGGGATCTGCTTTTTGTGTATAACCCTCCTTTTTCCTGTTTCCTCTCTGCCTCCTCTGTGAATTGTCAAAATAAAGGCACAAATCCCAAAGTCAAAAAACCAAGGTGTAGGATCCAAAGATGTGGGTGTTCTAGTTGTGTCCCTTTGCACAAAGCCTCCAACAACAACTGGACAAGTTGATCTGCTTTGACAAAGCTGTCAAATTAGTGTAGACCTTTTTAAAGCATTGTACTCTGTATCTGCCACATCTCACTACCTTAAATGACAAACACAGAGAGCCTGTTCTTTTCCTCTCTTTACACAGATCCCTGCTATTTCCTTGATGTATGTATCCCGAATCGATAATAAGACCAGCCAACAGAGAACATTTCTTTTGGCGCAGACACACACACGTAAACACAGTTATGCTGACTAGGGTGTTTCCCTCTGAACGTCATAGTACATTTATTCTGTGAAATTAGACTGATTTATAGCAGTGACAGACGATCCTGTAAGCCACTATGAGAGTATCTGCTTATGCAATCCTCTGTCCCACTATCCCTCAATCCGCGATTTGCAGCTGAGTATTTTCAGCATCCAAATTTTCCCCGGAAGACATTGAATTTGGCAAGAATACATTAAATTGTCACCTTTTTGGACTTCAGCACACAAAGGAAAATTGAACTTCTGCAAGAATATCCATGTTGATGTGTCTGTCCTTTCTCTTATGTTGTGTTCACACCAAGAGCAAATAAAACCATCCACTCACTTAATTCGTGCATATTTGGATGCACAAATGTTGTGTATGTACTTGCTTAAAACATGAGAATAACTCGCTAACTCGCTAACTCGCTAATTCATACCAAACCCCAGTCTGCAACACTGCATCCGATTTTGCCTCTTTCAAAAGATATGCACGATAAAAATCTCCCCCTAATCTCTTGCCATGCTCTTGGTCATAATTTTTTTTATTTTTTAAGTAATTTTTATTTTTATTTTTTTGCCTTTATTGAATGGATAGATTGGAGATAGAGAGAGATGGTAGAGGACATGCAGCACATGGTTGGGACTGAACTTAAACCTGTGACCACTGCAGGGAGCGTAATGCCCATACGTGGGGCACGCTAACCCGCTCGTCCATCTGCACGCCCCTTGGTCATGAACTTTTGACCCTTGTTCTTGTGTTTTTGTTCATCTTTTTCGTCTAAACAGTATCATCTAGCAGTAGCTTGGTCTCCTCTCTAACACTGAGCACATGCAGAGGTATGAAAGCTAAGATGATAACATGGTTTAAAGCATAAGGGTATCAGATTAAACTAAATGTATATGTCTCATTCAGGAAATGTGTTTTAATATTTCAGCCAATTAAGATTAGAAAGAATCAATTTACAACCATGAGATCACAGAAACAGCCTGTGTCCATGTGAGTCACCATGTAAGAAGAGTTTAAAAAAGGCATGGTTTATTTGAAAAAATAACAGGAGGACTATTTCCCAAAATAATCCCACATTAATCTTCATTATTAGAAAAGGGATGAGTGATTTTGGTTTTGAGCGTTTCCTGAGCAGCTGAGGTTTCCGTCTCATTTACAGACAGATAATCCTTTCTGATTGTACTAATGTAACGTGCTAGCAGTGCTGCAACACAGGAAAGGTTTCATTTCCATTGAACAGTGATATCAATTCCTTGAGCTGATGAAATTCAAAATGAGCCTGTGTTGATGGTGCTGGTCTCTGCGGAGGAAGGACCGTACAGTGTGTGTTTAAGTTTGGGTTTCAGGTTCCTCTCTCTGTATTCTACAGGAGATTTGTTTGATTTCCTCCTCTCTTCACTGGCATTTGCCGAACCACGAAATCTTTTTCCGTCACCTTTAATTTCCTCTCTGTTTTCCCTCATCGTGGCTTTTCTTTTCCCTAATCACTTTACCTTTTTGCTGCTGCTGCCTCACAATATTTTAATAACCTTACACATTTTCTTTAACTTTTACACTCCTCTCTTTTTCCTGAGCACCTCTCTGGTTTTTAAACTTTTCATGTCCACAGGTGGGGAGCTTTATGCTGGACTGACAGCAGACTTTCTGGGCAGAGACTCTGTGATCTTTAGAAGTATGGGAGGCCGCTCTACCATGAGGACAGAGACTGACCAGAAACTCCTCCATGGTGACGTATCACTCCTCTTTTTATCTGTTTAATTAAACAGTGATAAGATATTGTAAAGGGGTGATTTTTTCCTGCTTGAGGACATACTGAACAAAAAAAGGTTGCACAGTCAGTCCAGGTTCATGAAGTCAATGATACAGAGTGAAAAAGCCACCATGTTTGCAATAAATTATAAAATAGATCATCAGGACTCGACCCTGATTCTGACATAGGTAATGGGAGACTCGACTCACATTTAACTGGAGTTCCTCCCTGGTGATTCAGACACTGAGGACTTGCGACCAGATTTAGACTTCAAGTTCTGCACCTCGACTACAACACTGCCTTGTTGTATCACAGGTTAAAGAAATCAATATGCTTGAACCATCAAGGATACAACACATTTTTAAAAAGCATGTAATGTATGTTAAACAGCCAATCAGACTTTAGTGTTTTTTAAAGGTTGTGCTGTTTATTCTAACTAATTCAGCTGTGTTTTCAAGTTTGATGCTCAAAGGTAAGTTAACAGTATCTGTTTTCGGTATGAGCATCACCAACGATGACTATTAACATGAGAAATAAACAGTTGTGTTGTATCTAAGCTTGTTGTGTTGCAAAGAATTAGTCTTTGCTTAATTACAGCACACAACAGAGAGTCAAACTCTTAAAGTTCCAGAGCCACTAATTTCCTTGAAGACCTGTAACCAACCACAGTAGAGCATGAAAACACCCAGGAAACAGTCACCATTATTATTAACATTTACATGGACATCTCTAATTAATATGTCCATGCTTGACACACATTAAAGGTCATATTTAGATGTTGAGGAGAAAAAGAGAAAGCATGACTTCTTTTGAAAAATGTATTTATTCGTAACAACATTATCAGTTGATAAGTCTTGGTAGTGTGGCCAACTTTCTGTTCATGTTGGGTTTATGTTGATACTGATATGATATTGTCTTTATTGTAAAGTGTGAAGAATTGGCACTCTCCAAATAAAACCTGATTTATTAATTTATGCATGCTCATCTCTTCTTGTAGATCCCAAGTTCATTGCTGCCCACCTCATCCCAGACAACGATGACAGAGACGACAATAAAGTCTATTTCTTCTTCACCGAGAAGGCATCAGAGGCTGGGGACAGAGAGGGGGCCATTCATACACGAGTGGGACGAGTGTGTGCGGTAGGTACACACAGTATATTACAATACAATAAAATACAAGATAATAAAATACAATACATGCACTTTTTTTGTTCCTAAAGGGGAATTCATTTGTCTGGAATCTCAGATAAACTACAGATAAACAAAGTTATTATCTGACCTGCCCAGTGGTGGTAAGGCAGTGGCTCTGTAGGCTTATTTGATATTGGCATACAGCAGGTCCAGGGTTTTGTTAACAAACTGTGTTAATCCAGTCAGGTGAGAGGAGAGTGACATGGTTGAAGTCTTCTGATATTATTATTAGTGCCTCAGGGTGTTGAGTCTGTATCCTGTCAACAGTACCGTGGCGAAGATCACATGGAACCTTTGGGGAGATGTATACAAGTATTGTTATAATGCAGCTAAACTTGCTTGGAACATAATATGGCCAAAGAGTCACTGCCAACAGTTCAATATCTGGACAACACAACTTCTTGACAGTTCTGTGTGAAGAGTTACACCATTCTTCTTGCCAGTAGCTTGAGCATCTCTGTCTGATCTTATGAGAGTGAAGCCAGGTAGATCCACACTGGAGTCTGAGTTGTTTTGATTCATCCAGGTTTCAGTAAAACGCAGGAAACTGCACTCACGGCATGCTTTCTCAGTCTTCACCAAGATCTCCAGCTCATTGCTTTTGTTGGGCTGATGTTATGTGATTGAGTTATTATGATATTTCTATTGTGGCTGCACAGGAAAAAATCATAAAACAGTGATTTATTTGCAGAAAATCTGTGTAACTGATGTCTACCCTTGCAAATACATGCACTGGGTCTAGTTTTTATTTAAGTCTGAAGAGTAATTTATGGTTGCCCAAAGCAAGGAAAATTTTAAAATGGGAAACTTCACAGGAATTTGTCTCACATGCAGTGCACTTCCTGAATGGATAATCCAGTTAAAAAAACATAAACACTTAAAAAGATAGAGATTACCTCTATTGGTATGTGTGTAAGAATGAGGGGTAAGAACAGGTGGACAGAAGTGTTGAACACATCTTCATGGTCTCACAGATGAGACATCTGCAGGGATATTTCAGTTAAGCAGAGGTGATTTGTGAAAGCTGGGCAGTCCTTTTGGGATTCAGCTTCTTCCCACACAAGTCCAAGAGGGTCAATGAGGACACCAGAACAGAGTAAAGCGGAGCTAATAAGAGACTTGATTTGGACCCATTTCCACATGGTTACATTTATCTGTAGAGTGGAGCTCATAAGACAGGAGGTTAGGGTATGTATAGGGAAACTAACAGTACCAAACCCTCTCAAATACAAGACTTTGGGAACAATTAAATATTTATAATCCCCTAAAGGGTTGTGAAAGTATCATGATAGTCTCAATCTTATGAGTTCTTTCCCCTTCCAAAACACACACAGCTGTCAAATTTTCGAACAGTGATGTCCATCTGCTCTGCAAATTCTCTCACATTATTCACGCATTGCTTTGTGTGCTGCAAATGCAGGTATTGCATGAAAGAATACACTCAGACACTGAAATACTCACACTCTTGGAGACAGCTGCAGGATTTCCTCAGAGACTGATCCACGGTGCCAGAAAAGTTTGCACAAAGTAGAAAATCCCACCTAAACCTTCAAACTTTAACTCTGTCATAATTACTCCCCATCTGTCTCTCCCCACAGTGCATTCAGCTTTTTTCCACTAGTGCCTCTCTGTAGTGCTTCTTGCCAAGAGGCAAATTATTACCGCTGTTACTCATCACCTACATCACTGCATGCACACGAAAATGTGACTACAAAACAAATCATTCGACTCTGATGGAAAAAGAACATAAAACACACATGCTTTCACGCAGTGTGTATCCAGCATGAGCCCTGACACATTCAAACTTTGCAGGAAACAGGGGTCTGTTAAAACACTCAGAAGATGTGGGTTCATTTCTTCATAACTGCATGTAGAGAAAGCTATTATTATCTACAGTAGTAGTAGTTTTATAAAGAATGTAATGTGATCTTTATTTGTACTCACCGGATTATAAATAATAACAAGCTCAGTGGTCCCTCTCTTCTTTAGAGCACTGGATGAGATGTGCATGATTTCTAAAAAGAAAGTCAAATTGCAATTCCTCAGATGACTGGACAGTCTTCACCACATCTGTCCATCCTGAATGGACACAAGCCCAGAGTAGTGGGGAAATATTTGGTTACCTTTTTTTCACAGTAGAGTTTTAAGATGCACGTGTTAATGTAGCAATGCTCTGTATTTACAGACAGTGCTTTACAAAGGTGTTTTCAACCGCATGCAGTGATTTCCACTACAGAGTCAGGTCTGTTTTTTACTCAGTGGATCTGAATATCACAGCCATCAAGTCCAGTCTCCAGCTCTGCTATATCTGCTTGTTCGACATACTTTTGTTATCTTAATTTCACTTAAAAATACATAATGAGACAGTTAAACTTCTTGGCACTCCATCAAATTTCTCCTCCTCAGGGAACTTAAAAGAAACTTCTTCTTCCTCTTCAAAAATGACCTCTCTGCTGTACCTCTGTCAAACACCTTCAAATGTATTTTCCTTGGTGTTGATTTTCAAATCAAATCCAGTGTGCTGCAGCTCAAAGCCAAAACAATGGAACAGTTTTTGTAATTGATTATGCTGGTTTCTAATAGACTTATTTGTCTTTTCTACCAGAATGACGTTGGAGGCCAGAGAGTGCTGGTGAACAAATGGAGCACTTTCATTAAAGCCAGGCTGGTGTGCTCTGTACCAGGACCTCACGGCATTGACACACACTTCAACCAGCTGGGTGAGAAAACACATACTTTGACCAAAGGCCCCACATGTTTATGTCTTGACACATTTTACTTTTTTAAGCAATATTCTTTTACACAGAGGAGTCAAATGTTGTGTGCCTTTTGTGAAACAGAGGACATCTTCCTGCTGAGGACAAAGGATGAGAGAAACCCAGATGTGTATGCCATCTTCAGCACCATCAGGTGAATAAAATGCCTTAAAAGGTGTTACAGGTTGTGTAAATGTAACTATTTTAAATGAGTATCCTAAAGCTTGCAGTGTTTTGGAGTGAAAATACCGTATTTCAACTTAGCTTGATGAAAATGACTAATATAATTGACTTTGTTGTGTACAGTCCAAGGAAGACTACATTTAGAAAATGCTGTTTGTGCCAGAAAATGAAAAGATTGAGGCCAAAAGAAAAACTAGAAAAATAAAGAAAAACTTCAGATTTTTTGACATCATTACTCAATTTTTTGTCTTGATGTTGTTGCTTGTTGAGTGTCAACTTGTGACTGGTGGTTTTTGTCATATTTTTTTACCATTTTAACCTTTTCTGTCTCTTACCAAATCTGTCCACATGCCATCCGTCCAGTTTAAATAATAATGTGCATTTTAAACATTGAAGCCTTCCTTCTCTCGTTCATAGTAACGTGTTCCAGGGATTTGCTGTGTGTGTTTATCGTATGGCTGACATCAGAGAAGCCTTCAATGGACCTTTCGCTCATAAGGAAGGACCTGACTATCAGTGGGGAGCTTATGAAGGCAGGGTCCCTTATCCAAGACCGGGTGTGGTGAGTGAACTTTGACCTGTAGCCCTAAATGTACACTAAATTAAGAATAAAAAGAAAAAACTTTTGTGTGTGTAGTATGACCTTGAAATGTCAAATTAAAAAACATGCCTGTTTTGTTCTGCCCAGAAAATGAGACCAATGATTACCAAGTTTATTGACAGATAGAACAGGAAACTAGGGAGAGAGCAGGGACTCAAACCTGAGCAACCTGCTCATGTGGGGTGTGCTGTGCTCAGACCGCTTGGCCCCATAAAACAGCTTTTGTACTTTTTCTTTGGCATTAACTCTAGTGAATGATGCATTTCACTATTGAAAGCCAAAAGGACAGGGTATGAGTCTGAAAAGTCTATTTCCAGGTGTACAGGTCTAGAGAACATCTAAGGAGAAACACTTTGTCCTCAGGGGGCGCCAAATCCAACTCAAACCAAAAGTTCCTCACAGCATCTTTAGGTGTGACTTCAGCGTTCACCCAGTATCGGACTTGAAATGGGGAGGAACTGGTGTGAAAAATGACCTGAAAGTTTGAATACTTTGATCTGATATGAGCTAGTTGTAGAATTATCCATGCTTTGGACTGTGGTGAAATCAATGGTAAATCAGATAGTGTCAAGTTGGAACTGAAAAATTGTCCAAATACTGGAATCATTTTTCTGCAGCTCTGCATCTTCTCCTTGGAATGATAAGATAGTGGAAAACTGCTTTGTAGAAATATGCTCAATCCTGCTGTAGAGTGTGTGAGTAATTATCAAGTAACAAATGAGGTGTAGAAGTTTCCATATCAGCAAAGCAAACTACTGTATGTGATAGTGCAGTGGTGGTGACTGTACACAGTGCAGAGCCTCCTCCTGCTTTACATCCTGGCTCTCTGAGGAGACCTGTCATGTTCCCGAAACCAGATCACTGTAAAATAGACCTGTTTAACACACAAACCTACACGTGCAGGAAGCCTGAAAACACACTTTCATGTCACACATGTGGTTCCAGCTCATTAGAAGAGTGAGAGAGAGAGAGTGAGAGAGAGAAAGAGAGAGAGAGTGCATATGGAGGCAGAAGGAATATGAATAATGTGAGAGGAGAGCAGACACCTCTGTGGTTTCACTGTGCTGACTCCCTGATTAACAAAAAATGTTTTGGCCTAGAATTAGAGAAAAGGGAGGAATGATGGGAAAGAGAGAGTAAAAGAGAGAGAGAGAGAGAGAGAGAGAGAGAGAGAGAGAGAGAGGGAACTGGGGAAATGTAGGCTCTACAAGGGAAGGAAGTTAGGCAGCAGGGAAGAAAAAGATGTGAGCAGAAGGGAAGGCAGATGAGGGAAGTTAAATATGGATCAAAACTTGTTTGATGAGCAATGGCTCTGGATCTTTGCTGGATGTTTAGCTGAAGTTAAAATATTTATCTGTTTCCTTGCAAAACAGTTTAAAATCCACAATAATTCCTAGATTTTCCTGTCTTGCTCACACAAAACAGATCCTTGAAATTCTTTTTCGTCATCCTGGATTTTAGGACAGATTGAAGCTTTATATTGCATACTCGTCACGTCCTTTCACTCACCTGTCAAAACTCGCCTCAGGATGGAACATTAAAGTTCAGTTTTATGTTCTAGAAGAGTTCATTTGAGAGGGATTTAGTGGTTTTATTCCCCCCTGGATATTTATCCTGGACTGAAATACTGCTGCATATTGTTTGAATTTGTGTCAGAGTTCATTCTGCAGCTGAAGAAAGGATGAGGTAGTTTCTTTATTTTACTTTTACCAGAGCTTTGATGCTAATCTTACCTGGACTTAATTTTTCACTTTCAATCAGACATGAGCCGTCTGATGAGTTTCCCTGCTGATGTGCATGCTGACATCCATTTTCATCAAAAAGGTTCATGTTTGATGCCAAGATGTCAGGTTGCCAACGCTCACATTGTATCATTGCATACCCTCACATCCTTTAATATACCTGGACTGATTCTCTTGGATTGCTTTCTGAGTTTAAAACCCCATTCTTGGTCTGTTTAAAACCAGCCATATGACAGTTTGCTGTCTCTGAGCCCCAGAGAGATTTACAGAGGTAAAGCAGGTTGTCCGTTAATCAGTGCTTTCCTTGGCCCCTGCGGTCCACATGTCACAGAGCCTGTTTATGAGGAAACATTCAATAGATAATGCACAACTATTATAGTATTTTAACCATAATTTTTCTTTCTTTTTTTTTTTTTACTTAAAATGCAAACTTTGAATCCTGGTTCTGGGGTGGAATCTTAAAAACATGGTTGGCCAGGTTTCCCAGCTAGCAGCAGCTATTTTAGATAAGATGAGATGAGATAGATGAGATGAGATGAGATGAGATAGCAGCATCAGTATGTACAAAAAACAACAGAATGATCAAAGATTTCATAAAACTTAAGATAAATTAAGTATTTATAAGATATAAAGCTATGGACATTTGCACATTACGGTTAAAACAACTTCTGCTAAAACTACTTCTGCTGCAGCTCCTTCTCGTCCTCTGTCCTCCTGTTACCCCTTCACCTCCCCAGAGAGGAGTTGGACAGTCTGATGGCATGAGGGACAAAGGAGTTTTTCAGTCTGTTGGTCCTGCAATTGGGAAGGAGCAGTCTGTCACTGAACAGGCTCCTCTGATTGATGATGACGGGGTGTAGAGGGTGATTAGCATCGTCCATTATGTCCAATTGTTTGTCCCTTGTCCAGCTTCATGCTCGTCTGATTAGTTCTTGGATGCATTCAGCAGAGATCTCAAGATTTGTATGTCCTTCAACAAGCTTTGTGTTTTATTTCACCACTTCTATCTATAAAGTGCCCCCATTAAGATGTCAGTCCCCCTTTTGTTATTTTAGGTGTTTAGGCTGATTGATAGAAAAAAGTCATTGAAATCAGACTTCAGGCTTCTCTCAGATACAGACCAAACCGCAGACAGCACAAAGAGAAGAAGAGATTTCAAACCTCTCCTACTCCTCACTACTGGAACGGTCTTTATTTCATGTTAAGGTTTTAAGCAAGAACTACCGTGTTAAACACTTCATAAATACATACTCAAAGGCTTGGTAATAATCTAAATCCATCAAGTACTCAAAATTTCTCCCCCCATCTTGTCTTTTGGCACCAAGTTGAAGCTTTAAAGCAGAGGACCTGCTGCAATGAAGTTTGGATGAGTTGATGACAGATTTTGGAGTGATTCCAGTTCAAGTTTTTTATGCTGTGTGAACAGATGAGATTCAGTTCTGTAGGAAGTGTCAAACAGACTGTCATTTCAAGGATGTACATCGCATGTGTTTGTGCCAGAGGGTTTCCAGGGAAGGTACGCTTGAACTTCATTTTGGATTATATAAGAACATTTCAATGCATGTGTTACTTATGATAAATAATCATGCAGCAGACAAATGTACATCTATGGAGAAGGGGTTGAAGTCAGCTATAGTTTCAGACTTAGGATTGGATTTACTCTCACATTCCACACCTTCTGGAGTAAATTATAATTGCTGACATTTGGTAAACCATACCAAGAGGAATGTTCCATTATACAGCAACAGCTTTTGCATTTTGAGTCAGCACAGTCCAGATTCCTCCCATGAAATTGAATCCAGACCACTGAAGGGCTATTGTGAAGATCAGTTTCTGGTGTGATAAGCAAAGTTACAATATTTTTACCATATGGATATACAGCCTGTAATAGTAATTCAGGCGCTGGGATTTATTTAAATACCACAGTTTTAATGACCGAGTGCTCTTTCAACAATAGTGTTCTAAACTTAATATCAATTCCATCCTTGTTTTGATCACAGTTTATTATGTTTGGCCAAGTTTTCAGCCTCATGACTTTTACATATGCTTTCCTTTAAGTCAGTCCATAGTTACTTTCTAATCCGAACCAACACCCCCCTCAGGAAATGATGGTTTTCTCAGTTTGTAAACTGCTGACTGTCAAATTACTGATCTCTTCACTCTCATAGACTGTGATTTGCATCCCTGAGTGAAATTGTCATACACCATAAAGCAAGGACTATTATTATTATTGAGATTTCAGAAAAATTACTGCGATTATTTTTAAATCATCTCCTCTAAATTATTTTTTTTTGTGAATATTGTGGCTACTGACTTATAAAAAATACAGAATCTAACAACTTTATACCAGGTGGACGGTACAAACCTGTAATTTGACAACAATGATAATGTAAGCAAACAACACCAACTACTCTAAATGTGGATGGATAATCAACTTCAAGTTTGTCCTGATCAGCAGATGGAAACAGCTCTTTTATAAGAGCATGACACTGCTGCGCTGTGTGCATGCACAGAACAAATGTAAGATGAGGAGTGGAGAGAGACTGGAAATGTGCAAATCAAAATCTAAACCAAACTGCATACTGCTCTCAAAGTAAAGAAATACTAAAAGGGAGGTAATTGAGAGAACAGTGTCAAATCCCAGGTCACATACAAACATATACATGTATGCCTTATGTACACTTACTAATGTGGTCATGGTGTCTCTATTCATGTTGGTCTTCATCCTTGATCAAGCCCTACATTTCCTACACTAATCCTACTCTGTGTTTTTGATGGGTAAAGAATTTCATATTTAGTACTCTGTAATTCCTAAGATATCCAAAGAGATCTACGTGAGGATACCAACTACTGATATATGTCATCAGAAACACTATGATTTTATAAGCAGAACAGGACAAACATGGAATGACGTAAAATTGAAAAAATAACAATAATAAAAAATTATTGGACAATGAGATGCGTTGACCATTTTATCAACCTTCTATCATTATTATCATCATTATCATTATTATCATCATTATCATTAAATGACTGTAGTATGTACATGCATACTTGTGTGTGCAGGGCACTTATGGTGTGAATTTGTGGTTTCTTTCAAACATAAATGAACTTCATTTTTAGCCTTATCATTGTCTTGTACAGTATAAGCTAATATATGTAAGTTTAACATCTAAAGTTTGCTTTTAGGACTAATCAAACTGATTCTGACCTTATTCTGATATTTTTTTCAAAGTTTAGCTTATTTTTTATTTGTAATTGGAGAATTTTTTCAGTTAAGACCAAACAGTATAGAACTGAAAGTTGACAACATTTCATTTTGAATTATTTAATCATAAATGGCTTTCAATAATGTAAATCAGCCAGTTATTTTGCAGCAGCATTAAGTTTGGTGTCAGAGTGCAGAAGAGACAGTTTGTTGATTTTGTTCCCACCTAAGGACAAATACCGCACAAGAAACTTTAGTGAACTGTTAATAGATGACGTCCACTTTCCCTCTCTCCATTCATGCAATTATTGATTGCTTAAATGGCGAGATGAAGAAAATAGCTGTTACTTATGATGGCTTTGAGTCCATTACTTCTTAATAGCTCATCTGTTTTTTGTTTTTTTTTCCAACATTTTCACACATCTTGTGCCATAGATGTGTGAAACAGTTCATTTGAGCTTTTATAAAACAGCTCTGCGTGACTAAAACCTTGGCTTATTTGCTGATCTGAATCATGGACTAACCAAAAGGCCTCATGGTTTGTGTGTAAATGGGTTTATTGGGTAGTGTTCAATCCTATTAATGGTTTGAGTTGTACAGTATCTCATCCAAGAGCATGTACAACCATTTTCTCTGTGACACAAATTGGAGGGTTTTAAACTCAGTGCACAGTCCTCTACCCATGGAGCAGTTTTAAACGTCTACAGCCAAAGCTCTACAACAACAATTTTAAACTTTAATAAAGCTCTTAAAGGCCCAATAAAAGTGCTAATGAGGGATTTTAGACAGGAAAATGCCACAAATCTGTCTAAAAAGCATGCCACCAGTGGAGTTAAACACTCAGATCATAGTGTCACTTGGTCTGAAATTTGTTCCTCTCTTATTCTCTTAGAGTATCATATTATTAACCAAGTTTCCAATCAAAATAAATTGGTTATAATCGCTGTCTCTTTTCTTCGTCCCCCCTTTCTTTGATACTCAAGTGTCCAAGTAAGATCATCAACCAGCCAGGCAGGGAGTTTAGCAGCACAAAGGACTTCCCAGATTCAGTGCTGCAGTTTGCACGCAACCACCCCCTGATGTGGCGACCGGTGCACCCGGCCCTGCGCCAACCCGTGCTTGTAAAGACCAACATTCCTTACAAGCTGAAACAGATCGTGGTGGACCGAGTCGAGGCAGAGGACGGGCAGTATGATGTCATGTTCATTGGCACAGGTGTGTGATTTCATACCTTTGCATTTCTTTTTGCATTGTTATTGGGGATAATGCTGGGGCAGAGAAATATTTGGATATGTTGTTGATGCTTAGTTCCCTTTGTGTGACCTTGTTGCTTACAGTATGTGTTTTCCTGCTTTCAGACGTTGGAACAGTTTTGAAGGTCATTTCTTTGCACAGTGGAAACAGTTTGGAGACAGAGGAAGTTACACTGGAGGAGCTACAAGTCTTTAAGGTAGATTTAATTCCACTGGTTTTCATATTGATCCCCTCTGTTCTTTCTTCGTCCCCAATCATGGTTCCCTTATATTTCGCCATTTACTGTTAGAGGTGGTGATCATTCAAAGCACTCAGTTGAACCAACTGGCTGCTCTCGGTACCCAGGGAATCAGGCTTTTGTGGTGGCTGCTCCCAAACTATAGAGAAGTCTATTTATATTGAATACACTCAGTGGCCTATCATTTATTTGATCATGGATAAAATAAACTATCATTTATTGTTATTGAATTTCCCTTCAAGGATCAATTAAGTTATTCTTATTCTCATTCTTATCTTATTCTTATTTACAAATTACTACTTTAAATGGACTCTAACTCCAGTTGATCTTGTCTATTTTTAACAAGTTGTTATTCCAGATTGTCTGGCAGATCCGTTATTATTAATCTGTAAAAGTCAAATCTTGGATCTGCATTGTTTTTATTCTCATACAATGGTTCTTTCGTCTGTGTGCATTATTTTTTAATTGTGCTTTATTAACAAATTTGACTTGATTTGCTAATGGGTAAGTTGTTGTCATTTTTACAGGTGCCAACCCCAATTACATCCATGGACATCTCCGTCAAAAGAGTAAGTATCACAAGTGTGAGTTTTATTTGAGAGCTTGTTAACTTGAGGAATCTATGATTTTAATCATTTTTCACCTTTTATTTGGGTTCTCCTTCACAACAGCAAGCCCTGTTTGTGGGCTCTCCTACAGGAGTGGCACAGGTAAAGCTGCATCGCTGCGAGACTTACGGGAAAGCCTGTGCAGAGTGCTGCCTGGCTAGAGACCCTTACTGCGCCTGGGACGGATCACTGTGTTCTCGATATATGCCGAACAGCAAAAGGCGCTACCGCAGACAGGACATCAGGCATGGGAACCCTGTGCTGCAGTGTATGGATCAGAATCTGAGTGGTAAGTATGAGTCTCTGTTCAAACATAATTCGCTCATTGTTGGGAATAAAGTCAAAGACAGCTTACATCTTCAGTGAACAACAGCCCAACTATAGTGCCACAACTTGTTAGTTTTGCACTTTTGTTTTGAGGGGATTAGACAAAGGAAAGAAAGAGATGATACATGTTAGAGATGCTGGTTTGGGTCAGACTGCCTGTCATCGGACTCCCAATCTCTATGCTGGAGCTACAATAGGCAGCCGCTGGCTGTAGCTTTATACTGACAACAACGACTTGCAGGTAGCTTTGCCAATGCTTGACAGGTGAGGTTTGGATTCTCTTTTAGCTTTGCCGTTTTAAAAATGGAAATTCTGACTTTAAAAAAAGGGTCAAATATGGTGCACTTGATTGGGTATTTTCTGAACAGCTACAGTATGTCAGTCTGGGACACCTAAAAAGTAAATTTGTATGATTTATTGATCACATGGTGGGGTCCATGAAAACACTCATTTCAGCACTTTTCAGCCTCAGCCTGAAATACTTAGTTTCGACTGCTTTTAGAGTTAGACACAGCTTGTGGGTGTTACTTTTTACTCCGTTTTGTTGTGTATAACCACCCTAAAGTCATGCTTTTACACAAAATGTGGGAGGCTGGCCAATAGTGACCACTTAAGCTGCTCATTTAGTCCTGTTAGCATATGTTTATTCTCATCACATTAACTACCGTTGCAGTGTTACTGACAGCTTGTGGTTCTGAGCCTTCACTGACACTCTTTTTAGACTGAGTAGGTTTTAGTAACTAAATGATGTGTAAATGTATCTTGTACTGGCCTCTGCTAACAAAGAAGTCAAGAGTTAAGTGGTGAGCACAGACAGCTTTGATATGGTGACTGTCGTCCCACAGCTGTGACGGTGACTCAGGGTGTCCATTGTAATAATAGGTCAGTACTACCTAATAACAGATTTTCTGCATGTCTAGAAACCATGGACTGTATGATATACTCTTGTAGATGTCAACCATTTGTTTCCAGCCTATCAGCATTGGTCGCCATATTGGGAATGCTGACTCATCGCCCAACTAGTAACCTTAATATCTTTGAAACAAATGTTTGATAAAAAAATCTGATTGATAGTGCTTTCAGAGTTGCAGCTCACTCATAACAGCTACCTAGGGAACCTGGAAACAAATCCAGGGATTATGCCGCCATCTGCGTATCTCATGCAGTGGAATGTTGCCAAGATTTGGTTTGGACATCCAACTTTGTAACACTATATGCATGTATCCAAATACACATCAGCATAACAGGTCCCCTTTGAAACCTGTCTTGGCTTGAAATCCATGTCCAAAACTAAGTAAAGGTTTCCTCCATTTCAGATAAGCATTTTCTTTTGTAACATCTGGACATGGACAGCGCTTCCCTTACACTCTCTAAACTGTTTGGCCGTGGGTGGGAAGAACTCCATCATGACCCTGCGCTTGTGTAAACTGTCCATGAGTCCTGAACCCTTTTAGTCCAAGGAAGATGCTGTTGGATATGTGCCAGCCTGATGAAAATTGTCTGTGTTTGTGCCTGTAAGGGCCAGTGTATGTCTTTGTGTCAGGATGAAAGCCAAAAGGTATTTACATAAAAAGTCAGATTTGTACAGGTCAGTTTATCCTAACACTTAGAAACAGATGGTGTACCGTGTTACTGACACAGAATGCATTTTCGCTCCTCAGAAACACACATCTGTTTGAGTAACACAACATAGATAATTCATGTAGAACATGGTATTATACTTATTTCTCACCAGAACTTTGACCTCAATGAATGTGAGACATTTTAAGAAAATATACGCTAAGACATCCTTGAAATGTATCAGCAGATTTTCCCAATCACAGACAGAGTGTGAAAGGAGAAGAACTGAGAGACTGACGGATGAGCTTAAACTGTCAGCAGACATTTACTGTTCAAAAGCCATGAACAAAGTCAGAGGATGTCATACTTGGAGGATGGATAAACAGATAAAGAGGATTTGGAGACATGGGTAAGAAAAAGTATGAAATAAATAGATAAGTAAGGATAAGGAGAGACAGGAAGGAAGAATATGTGCGTGGGATGGATTTTTGTCAGCTTTCCTGAGTATAGATAAATACTGAGGTGTTGAAATATGTCTCCCTAAAGGCCTTTAGAAGAAGTCAGGCTTTACAAGCTTCCTTTGTGCCAAGGTGTCAATCCCCAGAGGCGTGTTTTCTTTTCTTAGTCTGACATGACATCCTCACTTACGATGATGACTGTATGTGAAAGAGTTTTTTCTAAACGTTAACAGTTACAGCCTTGAATGGCTTGTGATTTGCACTGTCACATATATTTATCAGAGAGTGCAGCCTGTTTGGAGGTCATGCCCCAGCCTGTCATTGTCTAAAGTTTTCAGAAATCAGTGTTTCAATGTCAATAAAATCATTAGTTTTTATTGTTTGTCAAAGGAGTAACATATTAAGAGTCTCAGTACACGTTGTGATTTTCGGTATTCTTAAAAAGAGCTTAGCAAGTTGTTTCTATCTGGTTTCAGACGTCAAACTTTGCTACCAAGGCAAACAAGTCCAGTGCCTCCATCCTGAATATGTGCAGAACAACAAATATTCTGACTTTACACCATACTTTGGTGTTTTCACTCTTTTTGTCATTTTTCAAACAGAGGAACTCGATGTGACAGAGGACAGGGCGGTATACGGCACCGAGAATAACAGCACCTTCCTGGAGTGTGTCCCTCGCTCTCCACAAGCTACTGTTACCTGGTTTGTCCAACGTGACAGCCATAAGGAAGAGGTGAGGTGATGAGTAAACCGCCACGGGCCGAAAAATCTTTTCATCTCAATGTGTCCTAATACATCTATGATGAAGGGAAAGGTGGGGAAACTTTGGGAGGAAGATGGGTGAAGGAAATGAAGAGTAACTACTCTTTAAAGTGAGATTTAAGTGTGAATTTGGCATGTGCTTGACACATTTAACAGCTGTTCGGCATATGGCTGAAATTAGCAGGATCTTTTCAAAGGAAAGTGCACGGCCGCTCATTCTCTTGGATAAACAGTAAATTCTGTGCAAATCTTGACCACATGCCACTGAAAGCTGAAGTGTCGCATCATGTCTGACGGTTGCCCTGACTTAAACATGGTGTAGCAAAGTACTTAGAAAATAACATTCCCATGTTTATCCACACCCTCAGTAATCATTCATTTGTTTGAGGGTATGTTTCTTTAAGCTTAGCTGAAAGCCTCGGCCAGCAGTGCAAGTATTAAAGCATTACCAGCACTCTCCATTTCCTTGCAAATAAACATTTGGCTGTCAATCCATCGGACGAGGCTGCTGTGTGTGTTTTGGCATAGGGGGATAGTTGGACAAGCTGAAGGAAGGAATCTGGAAAGAGGGGAAAGATCAGGAGGTGTACAGAGTAAAGAGAGGTAAAACTGAGTTTCAGAGAAACCTGGTTGAAACAGGAGAAAGTACGAAAAAGAAAAGAAAGTAAAAGTAAAAACTGTCAGTGACTGGGCTTCTATGTACATTATTGCTATTGCGTCTCAGGCTGAGAATACAGTACAAAGAGCCTTTTTCTCCCTCTTTGCTTTCTCACGCAATGAAGTGGATTACAAGCTCTTGGCCCCAAATTTCCCTGATTTCTTTTTAAAGTTAGTTTGCATCAGCCAGATGAATCCGTCTTTGCTGCATACAAAGTTTCAGGAAAACTGTATTTATTTACTTCAATTGAAAGGTTTCAAAATCTGCCCAGTGTGAGACACAGTTAATAGTTTTAATAGTCTGTTGGTTTTGTTAGATAACAACAAATTCAGAGTGCAAAACTTTGCCCACAATCATTTTCCTGCCTGCTGATATTGTCCACCTTCTGTCTCTTCGGTTTGTGTTGTGAAACAAAACCAGTGCGATAGGAAGAACACTTGACAGCTGTTGAGGGACTCATTTCCAGTCACTTTTTTCCATCTTCAGGAAAGAGCGTACATGGATGTGAAGACTGTTTAGCTGAGGCTTTGACCACATTGACAAAAAAATCCAGTGATCAGTTCATACACACAAATGAACATTTTTAAATTTCAAGTTTAATGCTAGCAAACATGTTTCTCAAAAGTTGTAACAAGAACGACAAACAAAAAAAGACCTGGAAGAACATCTCCCAGCTAATTAGATTAATTTGTAACATGACTGAGTTTAAAAATCACATTGCTGAGAAGTTGTGGAAATTAAGATGGGGGGGGGGGGGGGGGGGGTTCACCACTCTGTGAAATACTGAGTGGGAAAATATTTCATTTATTCAGAATAATGTTTCAGCCTGAAATTGCAAAGAGCATGGAGATTTCATCATGGATACTGTACATGAGATCAATAAAAAAACTGAGGAGAATCAAGAGAAACTCCGTCACAAAAGTGTCAAAGTTGACAACGGAGATCATTGAACTCTCACTGGCAGCTCTGCATCAAAAATAGGCATGACTCTGGAGTGGAAATCACTGCATAGGCTCAAAATCACTTTTTACACAGCTTGTAGTTGCATCCATAAAACTGCAGGTAATATCTGAACCACATGTGAACATGATGCAGAACGGCTCTCTGGGCCCCACAAGTAGGCATTTCTAAAACTCATTTCCAGTATCAAATTGAACATGCGCACTATTGTCAATTTAACATGGGGTTCAAATAAAAATTGAACCCTCAGATTCTGTTTTATCAACATTTCACACAGATTCTTTGGACTTGGGGGTGATAAATCTGTTATTTGTTGTTCTGTCATTTATGTAAGTTAAGTAAGTTATTAACCACGCTCTTGTCATTTAGGTGAAGCTGGATGATCGGGTGATGTCAGCTGAGCAGGGTCTCCTGTTCCGCCGACTTTTCCGCCAAGATGAAGGCGTGTACATCTGTGTCTCCAGAGAGCACAGCTTCACACAGACCCTGGCCCGCCTCACACTTGAAGTCCTCCAGGGGGAGACTGTGGACGAGCTCATGGCACGCGACAACATGGCCAGCCTCTCTGACTCATTCAAAGACCGGTCCACAGGAAGCTACAGGGCTTGGATGCCTTGTGCTGCTTACAGCAGGGGCTCATCCAACCAACTGAGCCAATCACGTACATGGTTCAAGGACATCATGCAGCTGATTGGGCCGTCCAACCTGCCACATGTGGAGGAATACTGTGAGAGGATGTGGTGCAATGACAAGCTGAGGAGGAAACACAAGAGCATGTTGGAGAAGTACCGCCAGGCACAGGAGAGCGCCAGGAAGGCTCGAAGCAAGAGCTCCGGTGAGAGGAACCGGACACCAAGGGATCTCAGCGTGTGGAAAGAGTAATGGAGAAAGAGAGAGCAAAAAGGGGAGAAAAAGACAGAAATAGGGAGGGACAACATTGAAGTTCAAGACAGGATGAAATGGTCAAAACCAGCATCAAATTCTAACTGCAGGACTTACTGACTTGCATTTTAGAGGATGAAGAAGACAAAAGAAATATGTTTCTCCAGCTCCTGAACCCAACACAATGGATTTTATAAAATAAGTGTAAATAAATGTGAGATTTTGGGGGTCAGATCTAAACATCTGGCCCAAAAAACCATCACGTCTAGCTGCCTGGGAAGACTTTACAGCGACAAACTTCTGCTGAACTGTACTGAGCTAGACTGGTTGTTGCCTTTGTTATCGTGTTGATAAAAAAGAAACAAGAGACAATCTTTAAAATATACTTCAAAGATGTTTGTCGGACAAGACTTTCCTTTTTGCACCCAATCCTAACCCTATTGAAATGTCCTTTCCAATGAAAACCTTCAAGACCTCTCAAGACTTATGGTGTAGACACGCTTGTGGACCGACTTTACCAGCTGCCTCATCAGGTGTTTTCAGACTAGAGGTTTATCATGTCCACAAAGTGGGTGTGATTTTAGTTCTTCAAACTCTGACAAGTCAGTGTTGTAGAGTAGACTATCTCCCAGTGTAAAGAAAGACCCTAATTAACTTCAGTGTTTGTTGACTTCCATTGTCATCATACAACATTAGACTTGTAGTGAAAGTAACTGAAAATGTGGAGCCCTCAGTCTGTCTCTATTTTAACCTTTATATAGACAGGAGATTACATCAGACCAAACCTTTAAAAAGAAAACTGGTTGAGTCTCTGGTTGATTTATTCAGTCCTTGTTGAACAGTCTGAGTTGAATCTTGGGACTTTAAAAGAGAGGAGCACCCGTTCAATCTGTAAACAACAACATACTACAAGATCTGACACATTCACTGGCTCTCCTTTTGGAAAGTCACAATTCAGAATATCATGGCTATGAAATATAACAGGAAACACATTATTGTGATATTTATTGAAAACAGTGCAAAATAAGTCAGAGTGGAGTGACACATTACTTTTCAAACCTAACGAATAACTTACATGTCAACATCTATTCCTCATGATGTTCAACTTTATGAATTCCCACATCACAAGCACTGTAGCTGAAACTTTTTAGTCATGATTTTATTTTGATATTATTTTCTTTGTTATCTTGAGGTTGCTCACTTTCCCAGGTAAAACGATGTATATGCTACTTCCACTTGATTGTAAGTCACAAGACTGAACAAAAACAGCTAATTGAACAATTTGAATGTGTAGATGTTAAGGTGATCAGTAACCCCAAGAGTGCTGTCACAGCTAGCTTGCTAGCAGCTGCTGCCTCTTCTTTCTCTTGCTCAGTTTTATGGCAGGAACTCTTAATATTACAGTAAACCATTTTGTGACATAAAATCAATATTTCTTTGTTTTAAGGTGGTTATTTTCAGTACTGGTATATTTTGACAGTTCTTTTATCCATCTGTTGTCCAGCCTATCAAGTTAGACAACGTAACTAACGGCTATCACTGGATTCCTCTCTCTCCGGTTTTGTATTTAGTGCTTTATGTTGCACTCTTTCTTTTCAGTCCTAGATTTTTGTTGATAGAACTGTCATATTTAGCACAGCATAAGACTTGACTGACTTTGCAGTTTAGATAAACTGTAGTAACAGTATATGTAAAAGAGACACATACAGCCATTGAACACCAGCCTGGACTCTTGCTGACACAGATCGTGCCAATGCACATGGAAAATGTGGGACTTTGGATGTGTATACATACACTCTCCCAAAAGCTAAATCCCACTCACCCATGTTACTGACTGTATAAGCTCGATTCGCTTGAACTGGAAGCATCCATGAGACGACTGTTGATGGTTCAACAGATTGAAGGCACATTGCTTTATTGAACAGCTGTGGGTTAAACTTTCCACTGAACACCAGCTCCAGATCAAAATTTTTCTTCACTGACCCTTTAAAGAATATTTCCCAGGGGCTTATGGTCATGCTTTTGGGTATATACCGTTACACCTCATGTACCTGATGGCCGCAGTAAAGCTCTGTTTTCTTTTGCTGGTGATCCTTGTGCACCTCAGCTCAATAAAATCTGAGTGTGCGGTCTCATTTCAATTATACTCTTGATGATATAACTGAACATCAACTGTAGTATCCATTACATTTTTTTTTTTTTTGCCCAATGCGACCTATCAAAGTGTGGTGTAACCGTTAAAGGAGATATTACATAACTGGATCTCTCCATGGTAACCAGCCACTGAACTCATTTGTGCTATAATGCTGGGAAAGAACAGCCCCTATAGGGAACTGTGACAATGAGTGGAACAATGAAAGGGGTCAGCTGTACTTTTCCTCTGGTGCTTTCTGCTTTGGAAACACTGGTTTTAAGACGGTTCATGGTTTGAACACACGATAATCCACATTGTTATCTTCTTCAGTTTTGTTGTTAAAATATAACTTTTAGGGTTAAAAAGTCAAAGAGTGCAACGGGTGGAGAGGAAGAGGAGGGATTGAACAGTTAAGATGGATCTGGGAAGTTCAGGAGAAAAGGGGAAAGCTTGGCTTGAACAGGGAGGAGGGAAAAGGTGGAAAGGCATCAAAGGAGAACTGGTGCCAAGCTAAAACTCTTCAGTGGAAGTCTAGTTGGGAAATTGTTGGTGTAATAAATGATCTGTTTTGAACATGTAGTAAACATCTACCCATGTGCTTTTGGGTACATACCGTACCCACTGTACACCCCCCCATACGGGTGTCTGCATACTGCAATCAAACTGATGAGGAGACCACCAAACCAAACCATTGTTCTCCATGTTTATTACCCCTTCAGTCTTGTTTTACCTTGAGAGATTTAGACAGTCCGGACTCTGGTTGTTGGTCACTAGACTTTGTTAGTCTGTGGTGTGCTGTGTTGGCCGTGTTATGTCTCTACACAAACACTAAAAGAAAAAAAAAAAACGAATTGTAAAATCCATAGACTGTATATAGAATAGATGCTGTCTGCCTCCTTGCTGGGTAAAGCCACCCCGAGAACAGCACCCTCTGGTGACTCTCCCCTCTCAAACAGTAATGCGGCTTCTGTGCACCCTCTTCCCACCATAGCCAGTTCCTTGGCTCTCCAAAGAGCCCTTAACCAATTCAAAACCATAGACTGTATAAAATGGATGCTGTCTGCCTCCTTGCTGGGTGAAGCCACTCCACGAACAGCACACTCTGGCGACGGGCTGCAGTATAGGTCATAAATCCCGGCTCCTCCAGCAATCCCTGTAGAGCTGTGGACAAACTTTAGAAATTAATTACACAGACTATAAAATGTTCTCCCCCCTGCCTGGGATGTTGACATGCAGTTACTGTGAGACTGGTTTGTGCTCAAATCCCCTTTTTTCTGTGCAGCTCCGTTTTTAAAAGTTATTAGCGGGTTCATGGTTTCTATAATTGACAGTTGATACAGCCTATGGGCGTATGAAGATTGAGTAACTCACCCAGGGGGTACGCTGTTTGAGCGGAGCGTCATCACAGCGACTCTCCCGCTGAATTCATACAATGCTACTGTGCAAGTGGTGGTTCCAGGAAGTGGAGAAAATGATAAAAATATTGAGAGCAATTTTGCTTCTAATTCGCATAATGACGGAAGACGGAACCAACTTGTCCATAGTATATACAGTCTATGGTTAAATCTAACATTTGCTGTCATCTGTGAGTCTCTCATATTTTCTATATTTGTTTCAATATCAGCCTTAAGTGGTGAAATCATCAATATGGGGACAATGCAATCAGGCTTATACTTCGACTAACAGTGGCCAATGAACTGAATACCTCCAATATGGCTGCAAAGTGAGATCCTAGCAGTATGGATAAAAATAATCCTTCCTTATGGAAAAGTGGTCCATCTATTTTGGGAGGCCTCATTGTTTAATATTAGCCAGGAAGCAACCCAGACACTGGTGAACTCAGTGACCTGTCTGTAACCTTGGTAGCGTGTGAACAATTCCTCACTGGACAAATAAAGACAAATGAGCGGTATGGATCAGAAGAAAGATAGGTGATTTTTTTAGGTATGGTACGATAAGATAAGTATCTATGATAAACATCTGTGTGAACCACATTTCTACCACTTCATCAGAGAAAATATTACAAATGGTGACATATTTATTCTCAACTTGCTCAGCACATATTTTTACTCCAGTGAAGTTTATTGTCGTAGTTTGAGAAGTTTGATATTAGCAATAAGCTTGCACTTATTTTCTCTGAAAATATTTTTTCTCATGCATAAACTAACAAAAAGGTAATTAAAAGACAAAAGTAGGAGCTAAATTAACAAATAGATGGATAGTTGGTGAAGTGTTGAAAACTTTCTCTGTCTCATATGTATGTTTCAGTCTAAGACTGGCCTTTTATTTCTAAGTTTAAGAAAAAAAAGTGATTTACTCTAAAAAAAAAAAAAAGTAAAATATGTGTAAGGTGCAACTTCTTTATCTGTAGTGTCAAACTAACTGTAAGGTTTCAACAGTCCTGCATCCATCACATGAGATGAACTGCTAAAATAAAAGCTGACACCGCATTTGCTGGACTGTTTGAGACTTAACTGACACAATACTTCAGGGTGATGCATTATTTTTGTGATTTTAAAAATATGACAAAAATGTGTAACTCTTCTTTGTTGGTTACTCATGCATGTTTGAAACACATTGCAAAGCTTTTAACTGCATTTCAGTTGCAAAGTTGAACAAAATAAATTTTTGTGTTCTCCATATGTTCTCCATATGTGTTCCCTAACTGTTCTAGTGCTCTCTTCAATTGTGGTAGTTAAAAGTATTTGTAACATTCGATGGATTTTGTAATGTGACAAGGACTCAAATAGTCATCTGTGTATTGTTTTAACTTCTGCAAAACTGGGGCAGAGTTCTGCTAAACTACACCAGGTCATTTCACTGATTGGAGGCTGATTGACTCCACCTGATCAGAGGAACCCTAATCAATAAAATGTGTGCACCTGCAGGGATCTCCACAGCTCTTCTGCTCCAGGCAGACCAAAGGTTCAATCAGTAGGAGACAGAAAGAAGAAACTGCTGTCAAAGACACATAACATAGTCATGGCTATGGCAGCTGTGAGCTTGGAAAGTTGGCCGTCCAATAAGCACATGGGGGTTTGTCATCGCTGTGCTGGAGGACAAAAGGGTCATAAACATGCTTTTCTGAGAGAACGCGTCCTAATTAAAATAAAAGCATCAAGACTGTTACTGCAGAAGCAAGAAAAGAGAATAAAAAGTGGACTATATTGTGTGAGTGCTTTCTCCTGGAGTGCTGAAAAATTGTGCAGGCTGTGTGGTCTCTGACCAAGCCTCATTTAAACGTGTATCTGCTTTTTATTTAAGTGTCTTTCAACAGTAAATGCTTTGCCATTGTCCTTGTATGCTATTTAACAGCAATAAAAGTGGATTTTCTAACATTACCAGGATTTTGTGAAGTTTGTGAAGGACAACACTAAGTGAAATAACTTGTGACAAACACAATTGCTAACTTAGTAAATAAGCCACAATTTTGACCTCAACCTTGAACTGAACTAAACCAAAAGCATGCTCTGTGTAACACTGAATTAACAACATACAGACTGCACACCTGCAACAAGGCTGTTTGGGTTTTTAAGGCTCTTGCTCTGCCAGAAAAAAAGGCATCAACTAAGGAAATCAATTCATCATTGTATGGCTTTGAATGTCTCATTCAAATATTGGAAGATTTGTGATTTTAAGTGTAATAGGACGTGGGGTTGCATAGAAGGCTTCCATATGGATACAGTATGTATCAGTGCAAACGTTCTGGTATTTACATTAGGGTGCATTTTCGTGACTAGAGATTTACAGACCTAGTACATTACACAGCTCCTGGATCTGGCCATGCATGTGATTGGGGGGTAATTGGGCTTTAACATCTGTGGAAATGTGGAGTAACAATGACTGCTTGTTGCCCAGGCAAACAGACCATCTCATAAAAACCGAACCTGCAACTGAACCCACAAAAGGAATTCACACCCTGATGATTACAGCAATGGCCAATAACACAAAAAAGAAGAAAAAAAGAGTGCTGGAGAAATGTAGGTATATAATTTGTTCACATGGCAATGCACAGATAAACTTATTTAAAATCTCAGAATGCCATGGTCACTGTCTTAAAACTGGGCCTAAACCCGGAGCTTGGGCTCAGTCTTACTTAGTTTGGAGGTGCATGTCTGGGTTTGAAATCGGGCCCAGTTTCAGCCTGATACCTCTGCAGTCTAATGCCATACATGACAACAACTCTATCACAAATAATACAAAGCTTCAACAATGTCAGCTTCTGTTATTGTCAGAAGTGAAAACTGATTTTAACATTCTCCTAGCATCCTTGTTTTCAAACTGTTAATTCACCTTACCAATTCAGCATCTGCAGCTGACAATCAGATCTAAAGCCGTGTTCAGACCAAACGTGACTTGAAGCGACCTAGTCGCATTGGTCGCCATATTCGCGTCGCACCCTGGTGTGTTCACACCGGGTCCAAAGCTGCAGTCGCGGAGGTCGCAGGATGCGGCTGGTCGCCAATGACGTCACTAGCTCAGTTTTTAGTGCAACAAGTGTTCAAGATGGCTGACGTTGTCCTCTGTGCTGCCGCGTATCTTTACATCCGCCGCAGACGCCGCCAGCGTGTTTGGGTGCATGAAACCATCCAGAGGAGGACGAAGCTGGAGGAATTTTACCCCTTGCTCAAGGAACTCCGCCTAGACGATGGGCGCTTCCAGCGGTATCTCCGTGTATCGTCGGTGCAGTTCGAGGACCTCCTCGCCCGGGTGGGAGGCAGCATCTGGCGTCCTGCGATCTTGGGCAACGCGACTTTGGCGAACATGTGCAAACTAATCGCGTAGGTCACTCAAGTCGCGTTGCCGGCAGCCGGCGGTTGCCTCTTCGCGTCAGGTCGCCGCTTTACATGTACTTTGCATTGGAAGTGGTCGCTCTAGTCGCTGAGGTCGCGCTTGGTTTGAATGCGACTTAAGGCTACGTTCACATTGCAGGTTATGATGCATCTAATGTAAATGGAATGCGTCCGTGAAGTGACCCGCATGCACATAAAGCACAAATTGCTTTCTGCGCCTGTTTGTGTTGTCGAACAATGGTGACGTTTATCGCATATTGATGACGTATAGGTGGGATGAACGCACCTGAGCGTCCACACTGCAGTCACATCGGATAAATATCCGATTTATATTCACACACAAAAGAGGCCTGGGTCGGATTTGAAAAAATCAGAATTGCACTGTTCACACTTACGTGAAAAAATCAGATATGTGTCACATATGGTTAAAAAATCAGAATTGACCTGCAGTGTGAACATAGCCTTAGAGTGTGAGCAAACAAGCGTCATTCTTGTTGTAAACAATTCACTAATACCATGTGTTCAATCTCCACCATTGACGTGTGTACAAACGTTCGCCTAGCCTGGGTGGAAAGACTGATAACCAGAGTATGAAGTGGGTCAAGAAACAAAATTATACATGTTATCAAAATTTATAAAGATTTCATGTAAGGGAAAGTGGACACCAGCATAGAGACAAGATCCAATAGAGTAAATCTATAACTTTCATTATAAATAATAATTATACTGATTTCTAAATCTTAATTGATTTATTATTTCCATAATTTTGTATATATATTTTTTCCCCTGATGTGCTCTTGTTTTTTCCCTCTATTTTTCTCACGCTTGTGTGTGCATGTGTTTCTCGTGGACCTGATTGTTGTCCATCCCTTCATCTGCTCCTGATTACCTGATTGGCCACACCTGCAATCCATCAATTTCAGCTGCTGCAACATTTGAAACCTGCCTTTCTGCTGCAGCTTAGATCATGAACTCAAACGCACCGAGAGCCTTGCTCAAACCATTTCGCTTGAGAGCCTTGTGACTTGTTTCTGTGTGGTAACACTTTGTAAGACATCAAACACAGGAAGATCTGAGACAATCAAGAGTTCATCCCATTTTCCCCTTCCTAGTGCTGTAATAGTAAAGGTAAAGCCCAGATATTTTTAAGACTTAAATATTTCCCCACTTCGAACCTTTGGTTTAAGAATTCACCCCTCCCCCATGTTGTAATCATACCCCCATAACCTTCTCAAAAAAATTGACATGTGCTGTCTTCAGATTTTCTCCTTTTCATCAATAAAGGAACATATCACATGCTTTTGTGCTGACTCTACAGACACTCTGGTAGGACATTAATGAGGAATGAAATCCTTCAACAACCGCAGCCAACGGTCTCCAGCTGGCAGCCACAAGTAGAAAACTATACCACAATCCACAACTCTGTAAAATGTTTTATATACATAGACAAACGCTTGTGTCCAACCACAAAGGCATTTAAAACACAACATGTGCGCACAATTACTTCTGACCGAGTCACAGGCTACAGACACAAACACACCCACCAGTGAAACTTTGAGTTTTGGTTGTTTTTTCATGTGCCTTGTGCACGAAGTACAAACTTTACTTCAACTAAGAATCTGGATACGGAAGATTAAACACTTGAGTTATACAGCCCAAAACCACCGAGCAGCGTGAACCCATCAGAGGTGGTTTACATCCAGTAATGTAAACTGACTTTGATGGATTACATTGAAGCTGCCTCAGAGGCTGATTGCAGTGCTGTTATGGTTCAGAGGGGATTTCCTGTTGATAATCTTGAGGCTTTTGATATTTTTTTAAATATGAACAAGGAAATTTTCTTTAAGTTTGTATTTTCTGAAATTATCAGAATATTACCTCCTATCGTTAACAAAATCATGTATATACTAAGTTTTTAGAGTACGAAAATATTTCACAATGTTTATTAATTCAGACAACACTTGGTTAGGGCTCTTTTATCACAAATTAGTGCACCAACACAGCAGGATACTGTGGATATGCACGGCAGAAAACTGTCCATACGACCATTTTCATGCATGGATCGACATCCCTCAATTTGGATGATAGGGTCAAATCTCCCGACAGGTTTCACACCGTGTTCGCAAGTTTGAGCAAGTGCAGATTTGTGGTGCAGCAAATGTCTGTCTCATAATAATTATCAAACAAATCTGTCATTAATTACAGATTAAGAAGTATATGAATAAAATAAATTGTCTGTCTGCATACAAAAATAGGCTACATCAACAAACAAAAAACTAGTTAGAAAACAGAAATAATTACCTGAAACACAAGCCAAATAAAAAATACACTCAAAAAATGTAATTTTTTATTATTTATTTCAAGTTCAATAGCCTACAATTCCATCGTTTTTGGCATTTTTGATGGGTGGGTCACATCCATTTGTGGTAAGCACTATGGTTGGTCAGCTGTTCACCCACGCCACTATTTAAACAGGAGCTTTGACAATACCCAAATCCTCATAATGGCAGGCTGGCTTATATGAGAGGAATACATGCAGGTGAGACGTGAGCGAGTCTTCAGGGACCACAGAGATATCCTCATGAAGTGATGAGTGGCTCATCTGTTGCTTTCGGCTTCCAAAGGCTGTTTTGCCTTTCTGTGGTCAATTTCCTGCTAATTTGGATATAATTCAGTGGCCATTGAGCCTCTATTATAAGTGAAAAATCAACGTGATTTTACAGTTTCGGGTTTTGCAGGTTTACTCGTGTTTAATAAAGTAAACTATGTTCCTTTTATGCTGTGCTGTTACCCTCAGACAGAGTTAGCAGTTAAAAGTCCTGTTAGGGTCCACATGGATCAGGGATTGACCATCGGATTGTTCTGTGTTACTGGTAAATCCAGAACCAGGAAGTATTTCTCATCTACATAAACTGTTACACAGTTGGGAGTCCGCATATGTTGTTTTATTTTGAAATACTGATGACATGCATGGTTTTCATGCTTGACATCCTGTCTACAATGATCTTCTCTGTGGAGATCAACGTGTATTGGATGGGTAAAGCAGCAAAAATAGACTTATCACATATCTTTAGCAGTGCTGCGCTCAATTGTCCTGATATGGAGCTTATACGCGTCATGTATACAATGCTGCATTGATTAGAATGTCAACGTATTTGCTGCATGATACGTCACATGCTCAATACGGATCTTGTATGTTTTAACCTTAAGGAGGGAAACCAGATGAAACATTGGACTTGGCTGTGTTAACCCTCTCCTCACCTTTAAATTCATCCCTGTTGTGGTGTAATGTTATTTTGATGAATAACTCAAATGGCTGAAGACACCAACGATAGACAGTGAAACTTCCCCCAGGGGGAGACTGATGTTCTGCTCTGGGAGGTCCAGGCTCACAGTTGCTGGATCTATGGTCAAAGGCTTTCCCTGCTGATATGGCACATGCAGTTCGGCCTCTCTCTGTCTTAGGTCCAGTAATCTGTCTCAGTGAGGTCAAAGTGGCATCCATGACGTATAGCTATGTTGTCTAAAACACAACATGCCACAAAGAATGCACTGACACGTTAAGGGCTGTACATTAATGAATCACCTGACCTGTCCAGACATCTGAAACGCATTTTGAGTATTTCAAAAGTGTGTTCAAAGACTGACCTAGCACGACTGAAGACACTGTTAAAAACCTGTTGCTGTCTTGTTGAAGATGTAATGTGTGGCATCATCAACCACTTTCTTAGTGGATAGCCGTTATCACCTAGTAGCCACCCATTCAGGGAGGTGTCCCCCTGAAAGACTTTGGGGATGACAGAATTAGCCAGGATGATTGAGTCATGTGCAACCCTGGGGTAATTAGCATACACGTTTGTCACCAGGCAATTTGAGTCACAAATCACCTGGATACTGATGGAGTGGACTCTCTTTCGGTTCACATAAAT
This sequence comes from Xyrichtys novacula, assembly GCA_962446985.1. Classification (NCBI taxonomy): domain Eukaryota; kingdom Metazoa; phylum Chordata; class Actinopteri; order Labriformes; family Labridae; genus Xyrichtys; species Xyrichtys novacula. Next base: position 28,404,308 of record OY660867.1, read on the forward strand.
AAGGGCTTGGGTCTCTAGTGTGCGCAGCAGCTGCACATGTGTACAGTTGATTGCTCCTAGGACTCCAGGGAATCCATACTTTAACAAGAACCCTTGCTTCGTTTCCAGCTGGCTTGCAGGTGTTGATGGGAAAATTATGTGCTCATTTGCGTGTCAAACTAGACTGCTGGACACTGCATGTATGGCCAAACTGATAGCGGTCTGACCGATCCCTATCACAGAGGCTATGGTATGTTGCAAAGACCTGGTGGCAAAGAATGTCAGAGCTGCTGTCACCCTTACAGCAACTGGTAGAGCGCATGGGCCACCGGGGTCCACATCTGAGGCCACAATGCATGCTCACACGCATGCCACCATATGGGAAAGGTGTAATCTCTTCCTGTGTCAAGGAAAAGAGTACACAATGTTGGAGGCGCTATCCATGTGGACCACCTGCATTCCTGCTCTGTTAGGGTTAAATATGATGTCCTTTGATGGTACACCCTCACCCTGTAAGTTCTTCTCCTCCATCTTCTTGCAGTAATGTTCTCCATCTTTGTAGAAAATGTTAAGCATTGAAATGATTACATTTGTAGCTATGTGTAATTACATGATGCAGGTCATGAAGACAACACTCATAACTTTCTTTTTTTTTTTGTTAGCATCGATTTTTTTTCTGAGCAATCTGAGATGACATGCCAAATATACTGTATACTCTCTATGTGATGACAAGACTGTGGTTGGCAGAGCAAAGTGAAGTCGTTAGTTTGCATCACGATTTCAGCTGTGTTAGTTCAGTCAGGTCGAGTGGCAATTAGGTGTGCCAAAATTGCTCATAAGATGTACATCAAAATATATTGATATACTGTAGATCTAATTGTATGTGCTGACTCAGATAGCTGCAGATAGTGGAAATGTTGGTTGTTGTTGTTTATTTATTGCACTGAAATGTGCCTGACACTGTGGAAACCTGCCGGTGAGGAATTGGTGACATGGCTACAGAAGTAAAAAGTGCTCATCCTCATCAGGGCTGAGGTTATCCCTGTTACTTGTGCACACAGCCCCACTACACTTTCCCCCTCCTTGTCAGCTTTACATTATTGTATGCCTTAGTACAGCACGATATGATCAGCTGATTTTTTTTCAGCAGTGAGCCTCTGTTCTTACAAAAATGCTATAAACATTAGAGTTTACCTGTACTGGGTCCAGAATCTATAACATTTTCACTTTTGAATAATTAATGGAAAATCTATTCTGTTAAGATGCACTTGTAAACCAAACATGTTTTGAGATGTTGATTTTTTTAATGATCAGATGCATTACTTTGAACAGATAGCTGTTTTTTAAATAGTAATATACTGATGACACGGTAGCGTAGTATGAAGCGTTAATAGTTTTACAAAGATCTTGAAGACAGTCGTAATTGTCTTGGGGAAAGATATAATTTGCTGCTACTTCAAGTAATTAAACTTCCTGATACAAGTGGGACATACTGCAGGAGTCATCCCGCGGATTCAAATCACAGCACAGTCTTACAACAAGGTGGAACATTTAAGCACATTTTCCCTCTGACCGATCCTTGTTACAACAACATTGCCTACATGCTACTGCCACTGGCAAAGCTTTGCCTCCACCACCCCTAGTCTCATTTCTTATTTCTCAAATGTACTTTTAAAGTTTTGTGTTCACCCTTGTGAGGGATTTTGCAATGCACTTTCTGGAAAGCCACGGCAAAAGGAGTGTCCAAAAAAGCTGCCAAGCATGATTGTATTTGGTAATAGATGGTGAAATCTATGTCTGAAACACCACTTTGACTTCTGCCATGTACTAATTTATGTGAGGATTGTTCCTTCTTACATGTGTTACAGTGGAAGCAAAACAATGTCTTCCTTTCAAGGCCTGAGTTTGTCTGCAATCGTATATTTAGCTTATAATGCACACTACAGTCTGGTTTGGACCAGTTTAAAGGGAACATCAAACACTATCCTGGCAATTTATCAAGGATGAGAGAGCATCTTATTTTCAACTCCAATTGGTAATGTGCAGTCCTTGTGCGGCTGTCTAAACTGTAAGAAACCACATGGAAGCACTCAGACTGTTTATGGTGCAAATGTAAATGTACACAGAGCCAAATATCCGTCAGTATAACTCATATTTATTGGCTTAATGGTATAAAATGAGTCTAATTGGATACAGTTAAAGGACACACTGTAAAAGCTTCATCTAAATGACTTTAATTGTTCTGATTATGATTTATTAAACTTTTGCAGCAATTGGGAGTTTTTCCAACAGAGCCGCTAATTAAGGGAGAAACTGTTTATGGAACAACTAGACAGACACAGTGGTATAATATACTCTATATAGGCTTTTGATTTGTACTGAAAAGACTATAGTGGAAGGTTTCCAGGTAATAAACATCTTTTTTGTAAGTTGTAAAAGTGACAAACCATGCAGTTCCAAATGTTGCATATACTTGAGGCAGTTGTGGTTTACCCCACTTCATCCCCGCTGTTTCCTTTCCTTTATAGCACCACAGATATGTTGTATTCCTGTCACTGGTGGGTTTCCAAGACCCATGAGCCCACATGGTCCTGTGTCCCAGTGGCTCTTTAAATGTATTCAAATGCATTTCTGATGCATTTTTCAGTTATCCTGTCAGTTTCCTTTGGTCTACTTTCTGTCTGGTGGACTAAAAACAAGCTTCCTCCTGTTCTGCTCTTCTTTTTCTGGTTTTGATTGTACCACTAGAGCAGTCTCTTGGACTCATTGATCCTGACTGGAAGCTCCAGGTTTTTTTTGGAGGCTTCAGGTTTTTCCTTTTATTTGTATGTGCTGGACAGACTTGCACTCACACAGACTGAGTACAGGCCCTGTCCTGCCCTTTTGTTTTGGATCTTCTTGTTCAATTATTCACTCTTTTTTGCCTCAGTTTTTGCCTTACTCATACTCACTGTCCTCTTCTCTCAAATCAATCAATCTCCAGAGCCTTAATTCAGTCCAAACACTTAGGAACTTGTACTCAAGCAGCCACTGATGTTAATACGTGTATCTCACAATGTGCGGAGCAAACTTCATGCTAGATGCTAACGGGCAAAACCCACATGGCCGGCAGATCAAATCCGCAAGCATTATAATCAATGTGAGTCATTCCACAGAATCCGTCCAGCGTCCCGCTACGCTGCGGATCAGTTCCAGTAGCCGGATCAGATAAGCCAGGCTTCTATCATTGCCGGACGCCGGAGCATGGCGCATCAATTAAGTGCAGCACAGCACGAGCAGCAGTGGAAGTTTCATGCGGTTGCAGAGTAAACTAGAAAAGCACTCGGAGAGCACAGACCTCCGCCAAGCAGCTCACAGTATCCGGAATTTTGTCTGGATAAGGACCAACCTTTGACACTGCATAAAACTCATTGAGATCCTTTTGTGTAATTTTTTACTAAAGACTCTGGCCATTTTTATAGAGTTAAATGCAAAAATCCAAAAATTTGCCCTATCTCACAATGATAAAGAATCCTTCAAAAAATTCCTAGATCCAGAAGGTGATCCGGATCACCACCAATATGTAATGGGATCCTCCTGGGGCTGAGACGCACCTCTGGTGAAAATTTCAGGTCAGTCCGTCCATAACTTTCTTCGTAAAGTTGTTAACAGACAAACAAACAAACAAACCAACGCTACCAAAAACATAACCTCCTTGGCAGAGGTAAATATCTGGTTGATTTTCAAAATAAAATAAAGTCAATACATTGAACTGTTCTTAATTTGATAATGGGAGAGGCCAGTGTTGTGGGATGTGGGTGTTTACATACACCACAGTTTATATACACCGATTGGCGGATCTTATTCTTTGACTCCCGGGCAAACACATGAGAGCTCGTGAGATCTCGTCCAGTCTTGCGAGAAATATCAGTAATCTCGCGAGCACTTCTCCTGCTATGGTGGCTGCGGATTGAATTAGGTGGGGGCTGTATGCGTGCGGACCTGATCCGCTTGCCGGTCCGGAGCAGAGAAGAGTCGTTCTGGATCCTGTGGGTTTAGCCTTTTAGAGTTCTTTTCTAAAAAAAAACAATGGAAAATAGCATGTAATGTTAATAGCATTAACATTGGAGTAGTAAGCTAATTTTTCCATATACTTCAGAAAAAAATTGGGTTCCAGGTTTGGAAAATGCATGTGAAGACCTGTTTAAGAAAGAGCCCTGACTCTAATATTTAGGGAAGAATGTCGGGCCAAACATACCAACTTGACGTCACTCTTCAATCAATAAATCAGTAAATTAATCTTTATTTTTACGTTTACATACACATGTTATCCCAGGACGCTAAACTAAAATAGCTGGTCCAGACCAGACTCTGTTAACAAAGGCCTAATGTAAAGATAGGTCTAGACTGAGCCCTATCCTGTAAGATCAGACCCTTCCCATTGTCAACCACATGAGTGAAACACTTTACAGCATTTATCAATTTACACTGTGGAGGAAGAACTTCCTTTAACAGGCAGAAACCTCGAGCAGAACCAGACTGATGCAGACAGTCATCTGCTGAGACTGAGCTGGGTTTAGAGATGGAGAAAGAGAGAAGGATGGACAGAGGAGAGACTGATAGAGGGAGAAAGAGAAAGAGATGTTACTTCACCTTCTTGTTAATCACTTGAATGAGACTTGATTCTGGTCAGTAGAAATCTCTTGATAATGGTTATTCATTCTGCAGAACATGAGCAACTCCAGAGACAAGAAGGCATGTTAATGTGTTCCAAGTTTACTTAAATGTTTATTTTAATAATTGTACATGCAGCAAGAAGGATTAGAATCTGTTGACATGGTGGTACAACAAAACATAAAATTAGAGGAACAACTAGAGGGTCAATATATTCAGGATTGTTCTCAGAGGCTGGGTATAAAGTGGAATAAAGCATGGTGAATATGAATTTTTGGAAACCAATAGATAAAATGGAAAAAAAAAGTGAATCAAAAATATGAAGGCATACTGAACAAATTTGTCTAAATCTGTGTTAGTAAACACCTCTCCTTTGCCGAGATAATCCATCCACTTTACAGGTGTGGCATATCAAGATGCTGATTAGACAGCATGATTATTAGACAGGTGTGGCATATCAAGATGCTGATTAGACAGCATGATTATTAGACAGGTGTGGCATATCAAGATGCTGATTAGACAGCATGATTATTGCACAGGTGTGCCTTACGGGCAAAACCCATAGGATCTGGAACAGCTCTGCCACAGCCGGTGGCAGATCGGATCCGGTGGGCACTGTATGCTTGCGGATCTGACCTGCCTGCAGGTCTGGAGCGGAACTGAGCTGTTCCGGATCCTGTGGGTTTAGCAGTATAGATTTGGGGGGGGTAAGAAAAATAGTCATTAATGGTGGCTTGTGGAGTATCTGTCCACTCCTCTTCAATGGCTGTGTGAAGATGCTGGATATTGGCAGGAACTGGAACACAGTGTGGTATGCCGATTCAGAGCATCCCCTACATACTCAATGGGTGTGCAATAACATGTGCAATAATCATGCTGTCTAATCAGCATCTTGATATGCCACACCTGTCAGGTGGATGGATTATCTTAGCAAAGGAGAAGCATTCACTAACAAAGATTTAGACAAATTTGTCAACAATATTTGAGAGAAATAGGTCTTTTGTGGACATAGAAAAAGTCCTAGATCTTGGAGTTCGGATCATGAAAAATGGGTGCAAAAACAATAGTGTTGCACTTGTATTTTTTGTTCAGTGTAGTTGAGAGATGAAATGAGACATCTATGAGACTCAGGATGGAGGAAACAAATAGCCAAAAGGATAACAAGGAGTTGAAAGGTAGAAGAGAAGGGGAGGAATGGAGGGAAGAGATGTTCAAATGTAAGTCAAAGACTGTCTGGAGCCACAGGAAAAACCTCATGAGGCAAGAAGGAGAGTCTGATCGTTAATCTATGAAGTCCAGTCCTGCTTATCCCATGGAGAAAAGCTGTGTAATTTATTGGAGTGCAACAACCTGATGGGAGTCAAAGCTTGGACTATTCTAGTTTCCATAAAACAACTCATTACTCAGTGGAGAGATAGTGTCATTACAGCACAGTCTCAAAGGACACAAAGCACATGCACAAGCTGAAATATATGACCCACTTTAAACAGGACTGTATATTATGTATCTCTCAGTATTCAGAGCAGCATCATTTATCACTTGCTGACCCCTTGATGTTCCTCGAAACCACAGAGACCTCACTCTCCTTTATGCTGAAGTTGAGCATATGCTTCATGTGCTTTGTCTCACAGACGTTTTTAGCAGAAAACCACGAGAAACTCCCAGAGGCAGCTGGAAACTAAACTTAATTAAAATAATGTGTAGGCTTGTAAATCCACCATGAAGGCATCTCTTTATTTTCCTAGCTCAAAAGTTCATGATCGGTTAACAGTCTGTTGTTTGTGAAGTTGGAAAATCAAAGTAAAGGTACTTTAATTTTCTGACCAGGCATTAACAAGAAACTGCTTCATTTTTAGCGCAGGTGCTCCTGTAGTATAACTGTGACTGCTTTCCACTTTTTCTGAAATTTAAACTCGCCTCCGTGTTTGTTTTCATGTTAGTGGAGAGGTTGTTTGCTCTACGCCAAACCTCCAGATGTTCAACTCCTGCGAGCACTCTGACTCATCATTGCCGAGAAATTAGTCCAACTGCTGCTGTGTCCTCTAAAACTTGTCACTATGACTGCTTGGATTCTTGGCTGTAGAGTCACGAATCAGCAGGGTGTTGGATGGGGGAGCAGGATGGACCCCTGGGGGGAACCAGATTCAACTTTTAAAGGGGAAAGGTTAGATTTTGTAATTCTCACAGTTTGTGACCTCTCAGTTAAGAATATCAGAACCTATTAATACGGTGATAAAATGGTGAGGATGGGTTTTCATTCAGCATGACTAGAGACAGTCAAATAGGGCAACAATGAAACTGTGTCAAACCTGTGTTCATAAATGTTCTGATGAATAATGGCAGGGTGAAACAAAAACTACTGTTTTTTAAACCTTTCATCTTCTCAGCCAATGGGCCAACACAACTTCTCACAGTCCTCATTCATCTTTAATATTGTTGTTATGGTTGAGTCTGTTTACAGTCTTGGTAGGAAGAAAAACTATCTAGCTATCAGCTATTCTAGAAAAGCCTGAAAAAAACTTTTTTTCTGACAGCTGGCATCATAAAAAATTACAGATACATTACAACCTACTGAAGAGACGACCTGTGGACTTTTTTTTTTAAAAACAAGACTGAGTTATAAGAGCGGGGTGCCTTGTTGATGATGAGAGGATTTAGTCTTAGGGCTGAATTTCCTCAGCTGTGATTCAGGGTGGACTAATGCCCCGATGGGCAGTATTACTGCACAGGCATGTTTGTCTGTTTATAGTTAAATATTGGTGTTAGGTATTTTTTTGTTTGTTTTTTAATCAACTTCACACAACACGAACATTAATTTAAAGAATGCTTATCAGAACTTCAAAATGATCATTTTTGTCATTTGCCAGAGTAAAAACAAAAGGGAAAGGACCCAAAATGCAGCAAAAAAGGCAAAAAAGAACTGAAATAAAAAATAAAAAGTAACAAAACCTTACTTTAAATGGCGCAAAAAAAAAAAAAAAAAAAAAAAAAAAAAGGGGCAAGAAGCAAAATCCAAAGAACCAAAAATCACAAGGAGACAACTGGGGACACAAGCATATGCTCACATGGACATACAATGAACCAACAAAGACAGAGGGGAAGACAGGGACTATATACACAGTGGGAAAAGAGCAAAAGGTGAGGCAGATGAGACACAGGTGAAACTCATTGGTGATTAACGAAAGGAGGGAAAACTAGGGAAGTAAAGGCAGACTAGAAACACAAGGAATCAGCTACTACAAAATAAAACAGGAAACACTGAAAACTGATCCCAAGAATAACACAGAAAACAGGAGGGAACCAGGGTCAAACACAAACTGAAAACTCACATGACCAGGGGCCTATTCTACGAAGCAAGTTCAACCTAGCGAGGTAGCCTTGGAGCTGTCTCGCTCGACTTAGCGCTGTAGCCAGCTGTCTCACTAAACGGTCTTACGACGCTGGTTGTCAACCTTGTAAGTGGATCCAGCTTTGCTATGAGCCCGTGTAAGCACGCATGTAAGGCAGAGCCCGCCTCATCTGACCAATCGCGAACATGGACCAGTCTGGAGCGGAACGGAACATTGTCACGGAACAGAAGTGTTGGCATTGGAGATCTTGTTATGGCCATGAGAGTTCTTCATTCCCTTTAACTACCTGTATCAAGTGTCAAGTACTGTGTTGTGACTCTAAATCTAAGTCTCATATCAGCACCAATAAAGTTGCACAAAACGCACCTGGGAACAGCAGGTGGGACCCTCTCTTGCTGAATGGCTGCAATGTTGTGCAGCACAACACAGGATGCAATAACCCTGCAGGCCCGGCGTGGGGTCACCCTCAGGTTGTGCAGGCAGCTGAAGCGAGCCTTCAGGATGCCAAAGGTCATCTTTATCCTGACCCTGGTGCGAGAGAGAGCCACATTGAATTGTGTTTGTGGCCCTGCACCAGGGTCAGGATAGGGTGTCATAAGGTAGGGCAGGCAGGGATAGCCTCGGTCCCCAACCAGCACTCCATGGAGAAGCCCTGTGAATGAAGGGAGATGTCATAGTCAGTGTCACAGGGAGTCTGATGAACATCAAAACACGATGTGCATAGTGCAAGAGCCACACCCTGCTTGAATGTTCGGCAGAGTCTAGACTCCCGGAAGATCCGAGAGTCATGAACGGAGCCGGGACACTTTGCATCCCGGCTGGTGATAAGACAATTGTGATCGCAGGTCATCTGCAACAGCAAAAAGAACAATAATATGAAAGGCAGCAATGTGCTTTTGCCTTCCCTTGATAAAGCTTTGACACTCTCTGTCCTGTGAGTAGGAGAACACCCTCTGGATGGCGCAACACCCCGTAGCTTTGCTCAGCTTTTCGGCGTCACCAACAGTATATAGACATGTACCCGATGCATAAAAGCAGAGGGCGATACACACACTCTGTGGGACCGTTAGCGCACAGCTTCTGCGAGTGTCGTGAGCCAGGTATGGCTCTAAAAGCTGGCAGATGTACACCAACCCCTCCCTGGAAAACCGGTACGTTTCATAAAGGTGGTCATCTGGAAAAGTCAGTGGGTCCGTGTGGTCCCTGAAACTCTTGCGCGCCGGAGTGCTCCTCGGACAATGCGAGCAGCAAGGTCTATAGGATCCTCCAAGAACGGACAAGCCATTTTTCAAGAGAGCTCATTGGTCAGTGGGCGGGGTTTTTATACTCGGTGAGTTCAATCTGGAACCTAACCTGCCCCGGAGCAGGTTAGCCGTTCAGTGTACATTGCCATGGAGACTCACCTTGCTAAGAAGTGAATCTGCGTCGTAGAACAGGAAACCCCAAACTTACCCTAAAAGTTACCTCGCTAAGCAGTAATCCTGCTTCGTAGAATAGGCCTCAGACTACAGGGGAACAGGAACAAAAGGGAACAGAAACACTCGGGACAATACACAGAAAATACATTCAAATAACAAAACCAGTGAAAAACTATAATTAACAGAATATATCATGACAATTTTCGTGTTCTAGGCCCTTACTAGAGGCATGTAGCACAGTGGCAGCAGACTGCATCTATGCCAAGGTGGAGTCTGGGGTGTGTGCCATGGTAAAGGATGTCTGGATCACATAAAACCTGCATTTTCATCACCAATCAGTATAATTTCTTACTTGAGAAAGAGGAAGGATTCAAACTCCACTTTTATTAATGGTGGAGAAGCTGAGGAAGATCATTGTGGGAACAGGCCCCATCTCCTTTTAGAACTTTAATTGAGATGGAGTTGTTTTTCATGTGGTGACATTGAAACTCTTCATGTTTAAGTAGACACAGTCCATGGGTGTGTAAATGTTGGTTGATGTGACTAACAAGAGAACATTTTGTGCGCTAGGTTATTCTGATGTAACAGACGTTAGGACACTGAGACCCAAACTAATTAAAATCACTCCCCTCCCCATCATTAGCCTTACTCTTACATTTCCCACACAGATGGTCCACTTGCTGTTGTTGAGTGTTTGAGTGAGTTGATCATTATCAGGCTGTTGCCTGTCATCAGGAACTGATCTAAAACTATAATTTCCTACTATTACAGCCAGATCCTTTTATACAAATACAGGATGAGGCTTGTGCAGATGTTTGAGCTACAAAGTAGAGAGCATCGTGTGTTTTCATGTGCTGTCACAAGAGGAGGTATCGTTTGGGCATTAGGAAGTGATGAAGCGAAAACAAAGAGATGTTATTTTGATCTGAAATACCTGAATAAACAACTGAGAGGACAATGAGCAGCTGATTATTTGGAAGTGGAAAGTTAAGCTAACATAGCAAATGATGGGAAGTCAGGTGAATTACTCACATACCAGCAGTTGTTTACTGTCAAACACACAGGGATACATGGTGTCCTGTTTTTTTTCCTGTTTAAGAATAGAGCTCCGGCTTGATTCAGTATTTCACCAGCTTGTCTTGATTATGTCAAAGGTAATGACCTGCCTATGACTGGTTGTATTTGTATTTGCGTGTGTGTGTGTGTGTGTGTGTGTGTGTGTGTGTGTGTGTGTGTGTGTGTGTGTGTGTGTGTGTGTGTGTGTGTGTGTGTGTGTGTGTGTGTGTGTGTAATAGTCCCGACAGCTGTGCTGGGTAACAGAGCAGGCACCTCTGGAACTGCCCACCTGAGACCAAACTGTTCCATACACAGCTATGGTTGTAAAAATGGCAACGTAACTCTCTCCTTTTGTCCCTCTCTGTCCCTCACTTTCTCTCTTCATTAAACCTCAGCTGATATGACATTTTGATTGAAAGCATGTTTCCAAAAATCACATGTTAAATGAAGGACATCAAAAATAACTCTGAGCACAAAGAAAGAAAAAACATGCACATTCCAAAAGAAGCAAAGTTGGAAAATTTGAGTTAAGTTTATTCAACAATCATCCTTTATACAAAGAAAAATGAAGAAGAGATGGTTGCATCACATTCAGTTAACTGCTTATTTCCATCCACAGTATCAGATGAAAGTGATGCAACATACGATAAAACCCACGAAACAAAAGAACAGAAAACCATGTTAACACAGACAACGTAAAGGACAATAGAAAAGCATTATAAAACACAATAGATATAACCTCTGCAGGTCAACAGATGCTGTGTAGTCTACTCTGCTGTACTGTTTACATAATCAAGAGGCCTCAATGCAAAGACACTTGGAGTGATCATATAGATGCCTTATTCAATAAAACTGGTTAGAAGTGCAAGAAAGGGGGCAAAATCTTTTCACTTGACATTGATTGAGGGTGCTAATACATGCTTTTTAACTTTTGAAAATTAAGAATGAAACACGACATAAATACCAAAAACATGCTTTACACACTCACACTGCTGTTATATTTGAATTTCTTTAATGGGAAGAATTAGTCTATGTGTATGTGTGTGTTTGCAAGTGCATTATGGGAAGTATCCATTCAAATACCTAGTGATCACTTCCTTCCTGAGGATGTGGTTGGACCTGCTGAAAGTCACACATTGAATGTGTAAAGCATCATGAACAACCATGAGTGTGAATTTATGTTATCAGGCTTTGTTTCCAGCCTCTGTGTTCAACTGAATGTATTTACATTCTTTATTCACACGCGCAGCATTGTATTTGATTTATATACCAGCATCATATGTGCTTTTTACTAGTCCAAAAAGGGGCCATCATCATTCTAGTTAGCCTACCACATCATTTTAACAGAGAAGTAGACCAGATACAGGCCCAGTGAGAGTGGCTCTCTGGGAAAATAAATGTATGTCTCTACCTTTGTAGACCTGGGTGTTGAGATACACACACTCCACAAACCCATCACCCATCACAACAAAGACTTCTTGTGTGTATCTAAATTGTGACTTACTTGATATGATGCTGTCATTACATACATGTCTCCGAATCTCTGTGTATGTGGTATCAGTAATGTGCTCATGTTGCTGAGGGTTTTTTTGTCACTGCACTCATATTAATGAGAGCAGTCTCTTTTTTTACCTCCTCCTCTCCCTCCCTCTTGTGTGTACTTTCCCCATCTGTAAATGCAATTTCGTTGTGCACAGTTGCAATGACAATAAAGACCATACCATACCATACCATACCATACCATACCATCCATGGTGTTAGGCCTGAGGAAAACTGACTGCTGTGCTGCTGACTGACCCTTCAACTCTCGTACTTTATGGGTTCATGGAGCTGTTTTCAAAGGGATATTAGGCCTGAAGTGCCCGTGCACTGCCTGAAATACTGTTCCAAAGAAGAAGAAGTAGAAGAACTTTATTGATCTCCAAAGGGAAATTTAATAAACTCGACAAAACTGCTGTTCTTTGGCATGGCCACTCCTGTATTGCAGATTTGATGGATGGACCCTCCACTCCTGACAAAATAACACCTTGTAGTATCAGGCCCTGCAGTGCTTTGAAAGTGTAGCAAACTACGCAGCAACAGGTTCCTGGTATGTCACTAAGACAGACACAGAAATGAAGATATACATTTAGAAACAAAGATCTTGGTCATCTAGTCCATAGTCCATGGCAGAGTATATCTAAGACTGTAATGCAGATATGATTGGCAGTTGAGAGCAGCACCCACATCTTATGTCTTTTAGGTTTTAATAATGAAGTGAGATGGCATCAGCTGGGCAGTCCATAGAAAAGCCTCGGTTTGGATTTTTCAACATTAAATATTCATGGAAAATGATCAACTTGACTGTCAGTAATATTTTTTTTTTTCGGTACACCCCTTACACATGTAGAGGACAAGACAAGCACAGACTGCTCTGTCCACAGCCAATACAGACCAAAAGTTCCTCTCAGTTTAATGAGCAAGTCCACTACATTAATATTTGAGTTTTTGCAGTGGACTTTTGTGGGAAAGTCAGAAATGCTTTTTTCATTTACCTCAACCATAAAGTTTTAACTGCCTGTGTCTTTAACAGAAAACTCTCCACAGAGCCACTATTGAAACCATCATAGGGGCAATTTAAAAGGCACCTAATAATGACCTATGGTTGTACAGTTTGTCACTTTGGTATGAGCTACGAACTCCTGGTTTGAATCTCAGCTTTCTATGTAAAGAGGTGACTAAATGAGGTGTGATTCAGGGACACAGCGCCCCTGTCACTCACACAGATGATCAAGTAACCTTATTGTGCACAGGGGACACTTCATGTTGGCAGAACATTTACATTATAGGTTCATATCAACCCTTTAAACTCATATGTATGTATATACCCCTCACTCTGAGCTCAGTGACAGCCAGGTATCCAAATGGTCTGCTCTGCTGTGTGTGTGGACACCTGACATAACAGAGACAGGGTGGTGCTGGTATTCAACCAGCCAATTTTGACACTCTTTATGTCTTTTGTTGAACAACACTCTAAAAAGTCCTCATGTAATGACCCGGGTGGTGTGGGATGTAATTAGAGATAATTTGGGTGTGTTTTTTTTTCTGAGTAGAATAAACTTTCACATACTGCAGTCTAACTTCAAGTCAAATAAAGTCGTAATAACCCTTTATGAAGATATTTTAAAGTCTCTTTCTGTGTTTTCCTTTTCTTTTGAAGGTTTTCTTTGTTCAGTCTCACTATTATGGATTTTTTTTAAAGCTTGATTTGAAGTGATGGATGCCAACCAACTCAACACGCCCCAGTAGTCACGGCCTGTGTGTGTGTGTGTGTGTGTGTGTGTGTGTGTGTGTGTATGTCTGGGTATGTGAGAATGAGTGACTATGGTTAGTTAGTGGGAACCCCGGCTCCTTTGTGTCAACAGGCACTCTGACTTGCTAAGGCTAATCACCGAGGTAATTACTGTTAAGTAGACTCATAAATCATTAGACCTGTCAGTCTGGTCATTGCCTGGTAGCTGCTGTGTGTGCGCACTTATACTATGTATATGGTTATGTAAGATGGGGATAATCTATTTTAATTAAGGGTGAGGAAAAAAAAGGTTTGCCCTCATCTTGTTACAGAGAGGTGATAGAATAATCTATAAAAGAGAGTCAGAACAATTAGGAAAAATTTGTTTTTCAGTTCCTTGGTGTGCTTCTCACTCTTGATGTTCAGTTGTAGCATTAGCTGAGCCAATACAAAGTTCACAAATTAACTTGTAGAAGAGAAATATTTGAGAAATAAGTTTTGGTTTTGTTAAGGCTGCAGACATGCTAATGTCTCAGTGGTTAAGACGGTGAGGTTGTTTGTCCTGAACTGGTGAAAACCGTGGCCTGTCGAGTGCTCTCCAACACTTCAGTCTCTTTGGGCGGGTCACACTTATGAAACTATTTCAGAGTTTGCATTGTGGCTGCTCTCACCGCCCCTGGGTTATGTGCTGTATAAGTGATCCGTCTCCTGATGTGAACAACCTATTGATCAATTTCTCACAACAGTTGTAAAGATGAAGATTTTCAGCATGTAAACATTGATGGAAATTTATGTCGACCTTATAAATGTTTAGTGGGATGAAGTATGTCATTAAATTTGTTTGATTTTCAAGGATACACATGCAGGGGTCTGTAAACAGTCAGTGGTATTTAGGACTGATACAGCCTGTGAAATTAAACATGACCAAATTAGACCTGGACACAAACTGATGGATACATACGCAACACAGAAAAGATAACCTCAGCTACAAATTCAACCTCTTTTTATAGTTTTTTAGTGAAATCCCTTATTTCTGAAAGTGGATACAAGCATCACCTATAGTCCAAGTCAAACATCCTTCTGTCAAAGTGTAGGGTTTCAGACATTGAGACAGTCCAGCTCAGTGTTTTAGATGTTTTCCAACAGCGACAGTATAGACCACTTAACTCAACCATTGGAAAACTGAGCTATACCTTAAGAAATCATTGATGAAATCACTTTCAGGTCAAAATTGCATTTTCCAATTTAAATCTTGTTATGACTTCATTGAGAACCTAAGTGTTCGACGGGCTCCATATATGTATGTGTTTACCATCAGATTAAATTTCATGGGAATGACTTTAAAAGCTCTCTCTTTTCTCTTTTACTGGTGCTGCAAATTGAATACAAACATGCCAGTGTATATAGGGCAGTTGTGTGTGTGTGTGTGTGTGTGTGTGTGTGTGTGTGTGTGTGTGTGTGTGTGTGTGTGTGTGTGTGTGTGTGTGTGTGTGTGTGTGTGTGTGAGGAGGTGGTCTCAGTGGTATAACGTTTCATACAACAGCCACTGTGTGCCAAGTTACATTCACTACCTTTTTAAAAGACTGGAAGAGCATTTGCTTCACTCACAAAAGAGAGACACCTGCTGTACAAACACACATACACACAGACAGAGATAGACACACAAAAACTAGAGGCCAATGGAAACACTGGGGTGGGTTTCCAGTAATATGGACCCAATTTATTCTTGTGTTTATGACCACATGCTGTATTAATGTGTGTGTGCTCCAGTGACAACTTCGACATATGTGGATGTTTTTCATGTGTGGGGCAATGCAAGTTCGTCTTATTGTGTGTGTGTGTGTGTGTGTGTGTGTGTGTGTGTGTGTGTGTGTGTGTGTGTGTGTGTGTGTGTGTGTGTGTGTGTGTGTGTGTGTGTGCGTTTTCAGCGCTGACAGGCAGCTCATGATAATATTACTATGAGGAATGTGGGTCTTGATGTCAAAGGTGGAGACACTGATAAACAGGGGGGGTTTGAGGGTGGTGGTGACAGAGAGGGCATGCATGGGGCCCCATGTATAGAGCCAGGCCATCTGTACCATTGAGCTCCAGGAAGGTCTTTCCATTTCTGTCTTTTTTAAGCATTCTTTTTATTATCTACATAGTTGAGATTGTTGGTCAAACCAGATAGTGAGTTTGAGTGTTAGCTTTAACAGATTGTCTTTAAAAAGTCTCTGTAAAGATCAGCTGTGATTGTTCCTCAGATATTTCAATTCAGTCGGGATCACTCTCCTCTTAAAGAGTTTTAAACCCTTGATTGCCAAATGGATACCTTTGTACTTGGCATTGAGAGTATACTCTGTAAGAGCTCCTCGGGTTTGTGGCTTTTAGGGGATAGCATTGCAGGAGGCTCGGCTGGTGGAGGCAAGCTTTGGCAGCAGCAGCAGCAGGGTTGGACAGCACTGGAGAGGGAAGTTGTGTTAAGATGGGAGGCCGTGTTGAGAGGATGGGCAGTGATTGGTTAGGAACAATTGGAAAAAGTGACACTATAAGCTATGTTAAATAATGATTGCAATGGTGAAAAGGCCACTACTTTACCTTTGCATGCAGCTTGTTTTTCTGTGTTGCTATACCCAGGATCATTTACTTGTTTGACCTGCATCAACTCATAGATATCACACTAATTCAAATATTCACAAAACAATAAAGAGAACCATAACATCATGCAGATTTGATAAAAATAAATCAGTGCAACAATAATGTTTAACAATACCCCCAAATCTCTATTTCTATGTCGCTCTTTTTTGTACCACCCCAATTCTTTTTAAACATCATCTCAATATACAGTACTTTATTAGGTCTAAATGACTCCTTGAGTCCTGATGTTGGGTCTTTGCTCATGGCAGGCTAAGATCAGATTGATGTATTATTTGCAAAGTATTGTCAGTATTTAAACAACAGTGGTAGAGAAAATCGTGCACAGAAAGCTTGAGCAGAACCAGACATCTGCTGTGACCATGCTGGGCTTGGAAAACGGGATAAACTGACTGAAAAAGGTGGATAGAAGGTACAGTTCAAGTGCCAATAATGGTTAAGTGCATGTACCATAAAGGAACAACAAAGTAATCTAAGCCTACCATTGATAACAGTAAAAGCCATACGGTCTTATAAGAGTGTTGGCATTTATGATGATGATGACGATGATAACGATGATATTATTAACAGAATTTGAAGTCATGGGGTTTCAGAGACTAACTCAATCATTAAAACAGTGGTTATAAAGGTTAGAGAGTAAATGGTCTGTAAATCTGTAAACATTTTTGGCGGTTATAATAACTACAATTTAAGGTTCTTTGTGTTTTCACACCAACTTAAAAAAAAAAAGAAACGGTTCCTAAAGATGGCTGAACATCAGCAGTAGCAGTCTTTGTGGCAGTTGAAGTGATCAGCAGTTCAAGGGTGTATCTGCTTTCCTGTATTGTTCAGCTTTACAAACCTGAACATCACAAGTGTGGAATTATTATTCAAGTATTATAAAAGTCCCATTCTCAAATTAGAAAATGTGTGCAATCACCAAACTAACTTGTACAATACTCTTTGAACACTGTGAGATAAAGTTCTATGTTGATTTTTTTTCCCTCTCAGATATGCTGAAGCCCACACAAGTGTGTGGCTGCCACCCTGTGGTCAAAACAAAGGCTACATGAAGAAGTGCAACATTTCTCCC
This sequence comes from Xyrichtys novacula, assembly GCA_962446985.1. Lineage (NCBI taxonomy): Eukaryota > Metazoa > Chordata > Actinopteri > Labriformes > Labridae > Xyrichtys > Xyrichtys novacula. The sequence continues at coordinate 28,421,741 of OY660867.1, forward strand.
ACATTTTCTGTACTCCTAATGGTATGTGACCCACTCAGTGTCATGAAGGTCCTTGGCAGTTCACCAATTCACAATAAGTGTTATCCCAAGACACTTGACAAAAAACATCCCGTCTAGACCAGACTCTGTTTACAAACACCCAGCATAAAGATCGGGGGTCCGTTCCACGTAGGTGGTTCAACAAACTCTGAGTCAAATCCTTAACTCTGAGTTGATCTACTCTGAGATAGGAAACTCTGAGTTTCCGGTTTCACAACACCTGATTTGAGTTAGTTTTAGCAACTCCGAGTAGTTTGACCTGGAGTTAAGCACGTGCACGCCAGACATAAACAGCCAGCATCTGTGGAGCCAAGATTCATTGATCAACCAATGGAAACAGGGAGAAGGAGGGCAGCATTTTTTACACCAATGGAGCTGGAAGTCTTGATGCAAGCCTACGGCGAATTACAGCACATTTAAAAAAAAAAAGTGCAATACAGCAGCAGCTGCAAAGGAGAGGGAGAGGGCATGGGAGGAAATTGCTCGCGTTAATGCGTAACTTTAAATCTAGTCTTGTGCAATCACAATGACAGACTGTTGCAGGGGAAACTGCTTGCATGGAGCCAATTAATTTGTTTTATGTAGGTGCAATCCAGCGGGACAAAAGCACACTTGGCAGCAGCTGAAAATTAAATATAAAAACATTGTGCAAACAGGTGAGACATCTGCATTTTCTCATTTTTATCATGTTTTACATTGTCAAGTAAGTATTAAGTGGCAGTTTGATCCCTTACAAAATGCTCTTTTCACACTCAAAAATGAATTTTACTCTCTTATGATGTTCTGTTAAATGATTAGGAGTATTAAACTAACAGACTTTCACTCAGCAAACAGAAAGAGGGCAGATGCCTGAAAAACGGTGGTGGCCCAGCAGCCCCACCTCTAACGGAGGCAGAGGAGCTGGCCCTGAGCCAGAACAGGGGTTGGCCAGTGGCTGAGGGAATCTTTGGCAGGAGCTCATCCTCTGAGGCCCCCCCCGCCCAAGACACAAGTGCCTACATAATATGTAATATTTCTCTACCTATCTTCCTCTCTTTGTAAGCCTATTCATACAAATATTTCTTTCCCTTTCATGTATTTTTCCTTTTGTCCCGACAGATTCTGATGGTGCCATTCGCCTTCTGGAACCCCCTCATGACGCAGCAGACCCTCCAACTGTAAGTAGGCAATACTCGAAAGCCTTTGCTGAATGGTAGTTTAAGAATACTGAATCATATCACTCATTTAGACGAAGACGACGATGAGGAGGGAACCACGTCTGCTGCGTTTACAGTGGAGGAGCCAGGAAGGCTTACGGAGGTAGCTTCTTCATATGGGACCAAGAGTTCTCTTCCCACTGACATTTCTGACCATTCTGGTGGAGTCCAGGGTGACACTATTGACACATTCTCATGCCTTTGAACAGAGCGTGGCTGGGCAGCAGCAGGAGGCTCCACGGCACACATTGACTCAGTGAGAAGATGTTCAGTAAACACCAGCGGTTCACTATGTGGAATTCATGTGCAACTAGTTAATGAAATGTCCTCCTTATGTATTCCCAGTTACCAGTAAAAGATGTATATAAAATACATCTTATAAAGAAAATCCAAAAAACAGATAAAGAGATGCTATTCCTGGACCGCCAGATAAAGAAAGCAGATCTAGAAATAGAAATACTGGAGTACAAGTTAAAGGTGGGTGCATGGTCATGTCATTTATGTCAATGATGTGAACTATTGGAACATTAACTTAACTGTATTTTGTATTTGTAGGAAATAAAGAAAACCAACCGAAATGCGCTTCATGTTTTTTTTTTTTTTTTCTGGGGGTGGTGGGGGTGCTTAACACTCAAAAGTGATTATGGCAGATTGCGTCTCTGACTGCTTGGCCGTCCTGGATTGCTGGCAGGTGGACAGGGTCATCATCTGGCTCCTCAATTTGTAGGGCAGGGTGTTGCTCTCCTCTAATAGTGGCAATATTATGAAGAACAACACATGCCGCTATAATATCACAGGCCCTCTCGGGGGTCACCCTGAGGTGACGTAAGCACTGGAAACGGGCTTTCAGCAGGCCTATGGTCATCTCCACCCGGGCTCTTGTCCTGCAGTGAACCCGGTTGAAGTTCTGTTGGGGGCCTGGTTCAGGGTCTGGGTATGGGGTCAGTAACCTTGCTTGACACGGATAACCCCTGTCATCCAGCAGAAGGCCGTCAAACTCTCCTGTAATATAGAGTGGATGCAAGAAGCGTATTAAAGGAGGGAGACAAGAGAGTTATACTGCAAACCTTCAGGCTTCTCACCACGTTGGAGTCTGGCGCTCAGGTTTGACTCGCAGAACATCCTCGAGTTGTGAACTGATCCAGGCCACTTGGCCTCCACATTGGTGATGATGTATGCAGCATCACATATGATCTTGACAGTGCAGAGAATGACAGATGTTAGTTGAACTATGATGAGGTGTTTAACATGTTGAAGCAGTATATGTACCTGCACATTGATGCTATGTGTCGACTTCCTATTCACATAATCTGCCTCATTTTGTGAAGGAGCCGTGATGGGGATGTGCGTGCCATCAGTGCATCCAATCACACTGGGGAATCCTAAAACAAATTAAATTTACTAATCTCAGTATGATGTTACAGCACAATATCAATATAGGCTGACCATATTTTGATTCCCACAATTAGGACAAAGACAACAAAAAAATCGGCAAAAGCCGTGTCAGGGTGAGGCAGACTTTTCGGATCGCCCTCCAAACGGTTGCCCTGTTAAAATGTTCCGCATCTCCGATGTTATATAAAAAATTCCTGTCGGTGAAATAACGCAGCGCAACACATAATATCTGCTGTGATGTGAGCGAATGACTGCGATCGTGATGTTTAAAATGTGTGGACGGATGAGGTTGTGAATATAAATTATAGATTGAGATGAAAAACGATACCGCTCAAAAAGAAAATTGTTCGGGAGGGCTAAAATGTCGATTCGCGGTCTAGGTCCTTACACACCAGGCGCAAATTCGCCAAGCGAATTATTCACCTTTTTTTAAAACAGCTTAAAGTCAATGCAAGCTTCCACACCGGCGGCGATTTTTCCGCAGGGCGAAAAGCGTCTTTTATTTTTTCGCTCTTGTGTCGAATTTTTCGGATATTCGCAGGCGAATATCTGGACCTGCTAGACCTCTGGCCAATCAAAAGTCATGTTGTTGATGATGTCACAGACCCATACGGCTGGAGGAGAGGGAGAAGGTTGAGATTGTGAAAACGCAGAGAAAGACAGCTGAGGTGCATCCAAAACGCTTTCTAATTACTATTGAAGTAGTTTTCTCACAAGATGACACTCTCTTGTCTTCCTTAGGAGACAGGTGTCATGCACACTTCACAGGGTGACCACCTCATCATGCCTGATTCTCCCTCTTAGCTGTTTGACATACCGATGATCTGCAGCTACAGGGCCAACAGAATGACCAGACAGCTTGAAGGATCACGGCTCAGCCCTCGCCTCTCCTGGCTGCTGCGACGTCTCTCACAGCTTTTCCTCCTCTTTCTCCCTCGCTCATAATGCTAGACATGTCAATCAGCAGCCATTCACACACCACCACTGGCACCAAGAGCAACGATGGGAGAGAGGCTGGTAATTGCGATACAGGACCACCCCGCATCTCCTCTCCTCCGTGCCGCAAAGCGACTTTATTAATTTGCTTTGTGAAATTTATACGCATATTCGCTTCGCAAGCAGAGGGGGCATCAAATTTAAATGCCTCTTTTCTCAGTTCAGTTCTGACCTCCGGGTCAAATAAAGCAAATAAAGATCCTGGGAATGAACACTTTAAGTTCCTGTTCTCCTCTAAATGATGTAGGTCTCAAGGTAGGGGGGTTGAAGGCCAAGAATAACCTTGTAGACATGAATGTGCCCGTGTTTGAGTCGATGTGTAAACATTGAAGACCATCCCACACAATCGTTCAATAGGCAGTGATGAATGAGGGGTATAAAGTTAGTTAGGAACCTCAGAGCTCCATGATAAACTGTGTCTAGAGCATGTCCGCTCTGGGATAAAGCATGCACGTACAAAACATCACCGTAGTCCAGTTAATGTCCACTGACATTAAAGTAGCACTAACAAGTTTTTGTTTTAGATTCAAAAGACAGGGTGGACTTGATCCTAAATTAAAAACCCAGATTCAGTTTTAGCCTTTTGACCAGATCCTGAATGTAAAAAGTAAAAGTTAAGAACTCATCAATCAAAATACCAAGATAACTGTGGCTCAAAACAAACTCAGTCTAAGAAGTCTGGGGAGTAAAGATTTAAGGCAGATTTAGGGGTCTGGGTTTCGTGTTTGAGAACAGCATGACCTTAGTCTTGTCAGTATTCAACACGAGTTTGATGCACATAATATAATGCAACGATAACAGTCTGGCTGCAGCAACTCTGAGCATCTACATAAAACACAGGGAGAACTGTCTGAAACTTTGAGTGCTGGAAACTATAATTAACTCATGAATAGAAATAAATAGTGTTGATAAAAATGTAAAAATCCCCCAGAATTCCACTTTGTTTAAAAACAGAGCAGACTTTTCATTTACGTAACTGCATATTTTATTGTGTTAATCAAAAACAATCTGACATGACATTTCACAAAGACCTCTGGGAGAATTACAGTGCACCATGTTAACTTTGGCCTTCGACCTTTGAACTTTCACTTACTGACCACTTAACACACACGCCACCACCGCCACTGTTCCTTTACCATTATATACAAAGCTCTGCTTTCCCCGGGAACACACACACACACACACACACACACACACACACACACACACACACCATAATCACACATTTCTTTCGCTCACACACACACACACACACACACACACACACACACACACACACACACACACACACACAGGCACACAAGCCTCTCCTCTGCGCTGTCGTACAGGGGTGCGTCACATGGCATGGGATACAACAGGAGTGTTGATTGGATGGCTGTGTGAACAACGAAATCTCTAATTGGACACTGTGTTCAGAGGAAGTTTTACCATTGGCTGTAATGTCCAGATAACATTGAGGATGAGTCCTTTTCAGCAGAACATGAACAATACAGATGTAGATCTACATTTATAAGAAAAATAAAATCCACCACAACAACATATCAGCTTATCTTTGCACATAAATACATAGGAATAATAATAATAATATTCAACATTGTGCTTTCTTTCTCTCGCTCTTTCTCGCCACTGCACCATTGTCAAACGCATTAGCCACTAACATTGGTCATGCAATTTCAAAAGAGCACAAAACAACAGCTGGTTGAATAGGGAGACTCAGGCAAGTTTGACATCACTACCAATGCAAAATATCTGTAAGTAAGTACAAAACTACCAAGTCAAATCTCTATATGAGGATTAACTTAATTAAATCTGTGGCTTAAATGCAGATAGGGAAAGATTGAACCTTTTAGCAGTAATACCTGGATGCTGTGTTGAAACACAGAGTGTCCCTTTTACAGATGTCATTCAGTCAGTTCAGTTCACTTTAAAGAGTTAATTACATCTCTAGAAAGAAGGTATATAAATAACAACAACAATGATTCCATACATCTAAAATCCACTCACAGGCCTAGTTTGTGCTGCCTCCTGTTCCCAGGAACAAACCAAATGTAGTGAATTCACTCCTGAAAGACCTGCTGCATACACAAAATAGAGCATCATAAAATCAGATCGATATTTCATGAATGCAAAATGTAAATGTATGTTTTATCTTACAATGCTGGTTGTTTTCTGTCATGTGAATAGACTATGTTACAATGACACATCGTTCCACAGGTAGGCTCTCGACCTGAGCCTGTACACACAATAGACACTAGGGGGCAGGCTTCACACACTGTGTTAGCACAGAGGACCAACAAACAAGGTTCTATACAGATAATACACAAAGAGAGATCACACTAAACACAGAGAAGGAAGACCTCATCGTACTAAATGTCCATTAGGCAGAGATGACATTGTTGAGCAGCAAAAAGTTTGATATTATTGACGACAACACTATGTTGAAAAGGGAATCCAACAATGAGTGAAGTCAGATGAAAGTTTTTTGTCTTTTAAAATGTTTTTTTTTTTTTCTTTTTGGACAGTGAGGTGCATTGTGGGAAGTGCACAAGAGCAGCTGTCTGTGCATCGTACCATGCTGACCGTCAATTTTACCCCATATTATTTGCATATATCTATTTATCACAAACAACATATGCAAGAACAGTGTAAAAGCGCAAGGAGTAGAAGTACCACTTAGAATACAAAAAAACATAAAACTTATAAATATCATGCTGTTCTCTACCAACATGGGTCGTCAAACTAACAACGCAAGAGTCCACCAAGACCTGTCCCCTTATAATGTAAATGCTTCTTACCCATACCACCATGTTCAAGACTCCCGAATAATAATGAACACACAATGGAAAACCAAAAGAAAAAAAGCAATAAATATGGAATTTTAAGTGAGAATTTGGAATATATACAACTGGAATCCCCCCAGTGTTGACACACTGTAAAATGTTGCTTAAAACAGAGTTTGATGGTTTGCATGTCATTTCAATCTTCTATTTAATTAAAAAAAAAATGCAAAGAAGATCCTATCTGAAACTAAAAAAAGTATAGTTTCATGAAAAGTATATGCTGATTTTTTATTTGATTTCATTTTTAAAAGAGTCTAGACAGTAACGACTCAACACACAAAAGGTTGTGTAAACCTGGTAGCGCATCTTTCAACAAATGATATCAATTTGCAACAGGTTAATAACATAACTGGCTTTGTAAAGGGTGAGCCAGAGAGACTGCGTCTGTCAGAAGATGGGGGAAAGTCTGCGCTCCATTAGAGACTGCTTGAGTGGACAGTCCAACAACTTCTAAATAAAAAAGTTCTGCCCTAAACTGAAACTGCAGGTAATCTAATCTCATTAAAAGATTCAGAGAATCCGGAAACTGTACAAAAAGGAAGAGGCCAAAAACTACCTCTAAAAATCTGTGATCTCAGGTGTCGTTGCTTTGAGAAGCAGGCAGACAAAACATGGGCTTAAAATCACCTCAAAAGTTGGATGCTGTGCCGACAAATTTGAATTTAAATGTGCTATGCCAAGTTTAAAACATTAACAAATGATCCAGAAATGCTACTGAATTGGGGAACTGTCCCGTAGTCTGACAATTCAAAATCTCCCTTTTTTGAAAATCTGTCCTCTCTGCTTAACTCATCTCCATACAATTCAAAAGACAGTTTTTGTGACAGTGTGGGGGATGCAAAAATACCAATGTAACTTATACATCTAAGAAGGCACTATTAACTAGGAGCAGTGTATATAGTTTTTTTAAGGAAACATATCCAGGTGATGCCTTTTACAACAGCATGGCTCCAAAGACCCGCTGCCCACAGCCCTGACCTATCATCCTTTAAAAACATTTGGTGCATCATGATAATGTCAACAAAGAAGACCCTGAACTGTCAACTGAACTGTTGAGATCTTTAATCGGGTGGGACGTCACACTTTCACTGAGTTCTGTGATATTTACAGAGTGTTGTTTAAAGAAGAGACAATGCAACACAACTGTTGATATGCCCTTGACTCAACTTTTCTCAGATATGTTGCTTGAATAAAATTCAACACATGCATTTGCTCATAAAACCTTCCAGTTTCAGCATTTCATTTTTTGCTTTTGAACTATTCTAAGTTTTTTAATGATTTGCAAACCATCACAATCTGTTTTTGCCAACATCATATACAACATACTAACTTTTTTGGATCTGGGGTTGTAAAAACCTCACTTCAAACATTAATACTATTTGAGTTACTGTTTGATACCTCAAATGAGAAACTCATTTAGGTGTAATTCAGGTCATATTTGGGCTTCTTTGCTTGAAGAGATTAACTTCTTTTTATTCCAGCTTGGTCTGTGTAGTGTGAACGTCTTGTCTTTCTGTCACATCATGGAATGCTGGCAGCCCCCCCCCCCCCCACACTCTTTAGTGGTTCGAACCGCTGGAGCAATCATCATCATATCTCTTCAGATATGTCCTCTCTCTAACCATGACTGCATTTTATTGTGTGTTTATTTTGCTGCAACATGCCTCTATGTGCCTAAGGAGACCACTAAGTAACCTACAATATAATATAACCAGTTCTGCAACATGCTGATCTGTTCCACAGGCTGCCCTGCTCTGCTGGCATTACTACCTTTGCTGTGACTTCACTTAATATGGAGTTCTAAAAAGGAGCTAACTGAAATAAGTGCGACAAGAGCACCACGGCAATTCATCTAGTTATTGAGAAACCATGTTTTAAAATTGCTTGTATGCATGCTTGTGCAATTGCACAAAGTTAGATGTGATTCCAGTCTGAGGCCATTATTTTCCAGTATATTCCAGTCATCACACTTTCCATTTCTTTTCATTATGTGCAGCACTCAGAACCATTTTTTCTACAATGACATCCTCAGGTAGAAAAAGCAATAAGGAGAGTTCATCCAAAAGAAACTTTGGGGCTGTTGTTGTTTCAAGTTGTGTAGGTGTCCTTACTGAGTGCCACTATCCGCACAAAAATGTGCAGATGGCAACTTTAACATCCAACAACAGGTGAGGCAATCTTGTGCTGTGAGCACCGTCCATGTACAGTACAGTCAGTGGCTTTAAGAATGACAGGTATGTATACAATCATACCCACACCTGAAGTACCTGCTTGAACACTTGACTACGCTAGTGGAACAGTGTAAAGGGAACGTGCAGAATCAACATGGGCAGTAAGGCAGCACATGCAGGGGCTGGCCAGTGGGACAAGGACTTAGGGATTGGGTACCATATAGTGGAAGCATCCATAGATAAATATACACAATAGAGGAGGTGCTGTGTGTGCCTGTGTGTGTTTGAATGTACGTGGGTGTATCTGTGTGTATGAACACCTCCAGGAGTTCTTTGTCTTTCACTTTCTTTCAATCTCTCCTCTCTGTTTTCACCGTGTTTCAGTCATTCTTTTCTCCCCCTCCCTCTCTTTCTCCATGATGTTACTCTCCTGCACTGCGAGGCGCTCGTGGGTTTGGTTTTCCATCATGGGTTCGGCGGTTTCTCCCCTTCCTTATCTCCTGAAGATGCTTCCATTTCTTGTTCGCTGGGCGGACAGCAGGGCCCAAAGGCGGGACTTCCTTTACTGGAGCAGGAAAGCTCTTTTCCAGTTGTCCAGCTTCAGTAGTTTTGCGTGCCCAAACTTGCTCACAAATCTGGTCAACGGTGCTTAGATTAGGATGGTCCACCAGCTGCATGAAGTCCCGGTACCAAAGCTTTTGATTGGTCATTGGTGGGCTACCTCCACTGCGAGGCTCTAACCGGACAGGTGCGTCCGAGGGTAGGTTGGAGACTGAAGAGGATGTTGAAGGTACAACCTCCAGGGTGATGCCGAGCAAGGTTTGGGTAAAGCCATGTTCCATGGCGTGGCACTGGTAGATGCCAATGTCTCTTTTCAGGACCCGGCGAATCAAGAGTCCTCTGTCCGTCTGGAGGATGCGATCATCTAGACGAACCTGGAAAATAAAGTACCATCAATGTATATTTGCAGAAATTCTGACTTTGATTAATGGAGGTGTGAAGAGAATGGAAAGTAATGGCTCTAACAGATTCTCTGTTGGCCTGATTTAAACATAAACCGTCACTGAAGGTTGTTGTCTTTTTTCCCCTGTCCTTATGGTGATGATTATTAATGGCAGTGAAATGGAGTAATGTCTTTACAACACCTTTTAAAAGATAAGGACTTGAATGACCTTTTCTTACCATAACAAAGTCCTTGACAGAAAGAAGTGAAAACCTTTCCACTTCCCACTTTCCATCACACTCACCTCTTCCCTTGGGTTCTGTGGATGTTTCTGGAAGGTCCAGGTCACTCTTGCCTGAAGGGATTTTGGGATACACTCCAAGAAAGTGCTGCTTCCTTCCACTCCGTACAGCTTTCTCTCTGCAGCGCGATACTTGTGGTGGTCTGGAGGGGGCAGCAGAGACGGGGACATTATCAGTCTAGTGTTCCTCGGCATGTTTGTCCATCAATATGAATCCAGGTATAACAAAAAGGCTAAAAAAAAGTCAAGACAGGCCAGGGAGGCTAGGAGAGTATATTGTTTAAAACCGGTGAAGTCTGCATTTTCAATATGGTGAATACTGTCAGTCAGCTTCAAAACCCCACTTCAGAAACCAGCTGGTGAGGTCCCTGAGATTACATCTGTGATTTTAGTATTTGCTAGTCAATGCTGATTGATGGCTTCCAGTGGGTGAGGCCGTCATTGGTATAATTGATGTCCCTCAGAGCAGTTGTGAGTATCCTTCAGAACTTGAGTTTAATGGTTTGAACATTTGGTCACATGATGGATGGGTCAATTCAACAAATGGCTCTTACTGTCCTGCCAGAACTGAGTCATGTGTGTTGGCAGTTGAAGTGATGACAAAGCATTTGTTTCTGTGGTCTGAACTGTACAAAAAAAAAGACATGATTAGGACCATAATTTGGTCCAAATAAGATCAAGTTTTGTGGCTCCTGGCATTTCTTAAATTCTAAGGAAAAAAAGGGAGTAGAAAATGGCCAGGCTGACCCTTGCTGAGCTTCATGAGGCAATCTTCCTCTCATCAGCGACAATTACTCTGGTCCTTGTTATTTTTCTACAACCCAGCTTGCATGTCTCATGATGTGATCGTATCACCCAGGAGCTCTTTCAGTTCTAGCAATTATCCACTTCAATTATGTGGCAGAAAGACAGCCAGCAGCAGAATGAGGGTATTGTGATGTGGGAGGACAGAGGTTACCCCGGGGTGAGGGGTGGAAGGATTTGGAACTTTCTTTTTGGCACAGGACAGCAAGATGTCAGTGAGCAAGAGTCTCTGGGTTGATGCTGGATCAGAGTGATGTTTGGTCTTGTTGAAATTACCTCTGAGGGGTACAGCTTATAAAATTGGTCACAGCTTTTTCAGCTTTTATGGGTTCGACTTATTAATCAAGCAAAAAAAAAACAGCTTATAAACACTACCTCCAGAGCACAGAGTGTTGGGGTCTCCATTCCTCACATCCTGCCGGCGAAAGCGTCTGTTGACAGGAGTTTAAGAGGTTAACTTAAAAATGAGAGTATGATCCAATTAAAGATAACTTGGTGTTCTTTTGTTAGTGAACCATCATTTTGTTTGTATCATCAGTGTTTGTGTCACAGACCTCTTGGTGTTTGGCAGATAGCGAGTACAGGATGTTCCATCCCAGGCGCAGTATGGGTCCCTGGCCAGGCAGCACTCAGCGCAGGCCTTTCCATACACACTGCAGCGGTGGAGAGGAACCTGGGCGATCCCTGTGTTTGAGCCCAGATACAGCTGTTGCTGTGAGGACAAAATAGAATAATAAAGTTTAAAGTGGGTTTCAAAACTTTTCTGATATAAACCCTATGAAAAAAAAAACATAAACTATTGCTTATCTCTCACTTACCTTTAAGTTAACTTTAACTTCTGCCAATGCCAAAAAAAGGTCATTTCAGGATCCTCATCACTACATAAGAGCACTTTGTGGTTTATGGCATTGCATTAACGCTGCCTGCCATCTCTGCTCATCTCACCTTCTTGAGCTTCACTTGTTTTACAAAATGATCTGTTATTATATAGGGTTCTGCTGGATAATTTGGGCGTGTCATTTAAGATAAATAGAAAGCTTCTTTTTTTGTAAACTATCCAAAGTCATCAACCACACAGTGAGAGCTTGCTTCAATACATCCTCATCTTGTTTGTAAACTGGACGTACAACCAGTTTTGCCCCATGCTGTTACTCTCTCTATTTATATTGTGCTATTCTTTGTACACCTGCCCTTCAATATTCCTAGGGAAGTGCTGCCTCAGCTTGTAAAAAGTGCTTTCCTTTGGTTTAACATCCTCCCTGCTGAGACTGTTGCCTGTATACCACTCTAGCCTGTAAATCTTCATCTGTTTTTGAGCCAACAACCATCAAGATCAATTCCAACTCCAATCCTGATCTGGAAATTGTCAATGGAAGCCTGTTATTGTTTTTAATGATACTATTCTATGATGTGAAGATTCATTACTCCTGAATTTAAGTTTGAAACAACCTACCCGTTTTGAGGAGATCTGCATGTTTATGATGGACGAGGCATCCTGGAGAACAGAGAACACAATAAATTGTAGTTCTGCATGCATGCATGCATTGGCATGTTTCTCAATACAAAATCTGAGTTTTTTCATTCCACAAAATATAAGATTTGCATTTTTCTTACTTTAAAGACCTCCAGCTCCTCCAGTAGAAGTTCCTCCATGTTATTCCAGCTCTCTTTAGGAACATTAATCACCTTCAGCACCGTCCCTTTGTCTGAAATGAAAGTTTAAGTCCATTGTTTATTCAACAAATTTCATTCAGTCATTCTGATGTGTAGACAGGGAGAAAACAAGCGGTTCACCTGTGCCAATAAACATGACGTCATACTGTCCATCTGCAGCATTGACTCTGTCCACTGCAATCTGTGTGAAACTGTAGTCCACGTTAGTTCTGACAAAGATGGGCCGTCTGCTCATTGGGTAGACTGGGTTATACATCAGAGGGTGGTGTCGTGCGAACTGGATCACATCATCTGGGAAACCCTTGGTGGACTCAAAGCTGCCAAAAGTCTTGCTGGGACACTAATGAAGGATAAAAAAGGAAAACTGCATCAGTGAAATCTCAAGGATGCAAATGGCTTTCACCTACATTTCTACATTTATGGGGATACTGGTATTCGAAGATTTTTCAAGTGAGTGTTAGTATAGAAAAAATTGGCTACATAAAATGGGATGCTAAATTTTGAGGATTTATATAAATTTGCATATTTCACATTTATTTCAGGATCATGCCACAACCCAGGAAATTCAAGATACCAAGTACTTACAAGGGAATTTGTTCAAACTTTGCAGAGCAGGACTCAGTTTGTGCCCTCAAACCAACTATTTTGTGTTAATTTTCATGTAAATTGCTATCAAATTGGTAAAGTCACACTCTAGCAGGCCTCGCTGATCTAAGTATGAAGTGATGAGTCAAGAGAGTTACTGTTCTTGTCAGAGTCCAGTCCCCCTCCTGGATTAAAATTCCAGTCTTGGACTTTGGTTCTTGGATACTCATTTACCACTTCTAAAACATAGCTAGAGAAAAAAGACTCGATTTTGCTTATGCATCTTCAGCAGACTCTGCTTCCTATGCAGTTTTGCATAAATCACTTTTAAGCAAGATCATTTTCTTTAACTTGATTAGTTCTGCTAATTTTACAACCCAGTGACGTGACAATGGCGTGAGAGAGGGTTACTGTAGGCCAAACACAATTACCATTCTGCTGTAATACAATAGGGATTGTTCTGCCGTGGCAGTAACAGCTGAAGCTCTGCATAACAAATCCTGCTGACGCTACGCTTGTGTGCTTAGCAGAAAAGTAAGAGCCCTAATAAGCACTTATTGATTGGGAGGTTTTGTGGCGAGCTTTTGGATTAAGTGAGGTTCAATACAGAGTACTGCGAGTGTATAAGGCATCTTTAAGTGTTACATTAATGGAGTAAATTTTTTAACTGTTTAATGCCCAAAAGTTTTAGACTCCAGGAAGCAGAAGCAGTCCAAGTCCTGTATAACACTGCTGTACTTTAAAAGCAACTTCATTAGAGGTAAACATCAGTCATTATTGTTTGATCAAAGTAAAACCTTACTCAGGAAGCAGTTAAAGCCCACATCAGTGTTATTATAATTATCATCATGTAATATGCAGAGATGACTGGAACGCTAACAACATCAGAAATTTTGGCAGTGACAGGTATGAGTATGAATTTATTTCAACTTAATGCCAAACACCTCACCATATTTTCACACAACGACTAAAGAAGAAGAAGAAAAAAAAGACTAAAATGACTGGAAACAACCATGGTTTTCTGAAAATGGCTAAGGTTCAAACTTGATTATACTTTTATGCCAAAAACTACACTTTCACCCACTTTCTTAAAGAGGATCTGAGGAAAAGTGGAGCAACAAATTCTGTCTGTTTGTAGAAATTGCAAGACAATAACTTTTACTAAAAAACCCCATGAACTTACATGTTACCATTCATTTCGAATCATGTTTAGTATAATGATTTATCTGCGCCACTGGCCATGTAACTGAAACTTCTTTACAGAAGACATTCTCTATTAAGCGATTATTGTCATGATTTTTTATTTTGATAATTGTTCTTCTTGTGTTAAGGGTTGCTTCATTTCCCACGTTGTAAAACTATGCTTTCATTTAATCCTAGTGCGGCATTCGGATTTACAGTAAGTTGTTAAATTTTAGTTCTTTTTACGAGTGCTGATTCATCTCTTAGAGAGCTGCTTTTAAGCCAATTCACGGACAGGCTCCTGCTGCTTTATCTTTTTTTCTGTTTGATAAAATGTGTGGCAACCAGCATAAAGTTCCTTAACTATGAACTCAAGGTATCACAGTATGCTTTATTTTAGCATGATTTCAATATTTCTTTAACAAAGACAGTTACAGTAAATACTGGTATACACCCCCCCCCCCCCCCCCAACAACCATAGCATGTCTCTGAATCTCTGTGTATGTGGTGTCAGTAATGTGCTCATGTTGCTGAAGGTTTTTTTGTCACTTCACTCATATTAATGAGAGCAGTCTCTTTTTTTACCTCCACCTCTCCCTCCCTCTTGTGTGTTCTTTCCCCATCTGTAAATGCAATTTCATTGTGCAAAAGTGCAATGACAATAAAGTATCTCCATCTCCATCTCCATCTCTACTAGTACCTTCAGTTGTACCCAAAACCAGGTCTTCTGAGAATGTATTTTGTACTTGGGTTACAAACTCTGGACACTCATGAATGGATGGGTCATGACTCATGACTGTTGTTGACATACCATTCCTGGGCGGGGATAGGGGACTTTTCCCTGGAAGGGGACCCACTGATAGTTGGGCCCCTCTTTGTGAGCGAATGGCCCCAGGAAGGCTCTCCGGATGTCATTCATGGAGTAGAGACACACAGCTGAGCCTTTAAATACACTGCTGCTGGGGGACAGGGGAAGCTGGGTTAGGAACATCAAAACACACACAGACTCACATACACACATCCTCCCTGTCTTTCTGTCCTTTTGTCTGTTGCAAAAAACAACTCTCTCACACACACACACACACACACACACACACACACACACACACACACACACACACACACACACACACACACACACACACACACATGCACAGTATGAATGCATTCTGACCTGGAAGTAGAGAAGACAGTGTACACCAGGGGGTTCTTTCTGTCTCTGGTCTGCAGCAGGAATACATCGCCTGGGGACACACACACACGCACACACACACACACACGCACACGTACTCAGGTCAGGTTGTGGTGGTCCGGAGGTCAGAGGTGAAAGGAAAGATAAGCAATGCCCTATGGTCCTGTTTAACTACTTAAAAGGGGCATTTCACTTAAGCCAGAGGGTCATGACTCAGTGGTCAATCTTCTGTGTCTTTGTTCAGGTTTGGTCAATGATTTCAACAACATTAAGTCCCATTTGAATCCTTTTTTACACTTTTTGGATTGAAAAGTGCGACAGGTATGATGTGTTTCTAAACCTTAATGAGTTAAATACTGCAGGTATTCAACAGTTTGTGAGGAAATATAGTCAAGCCAAATTAAACTTGATTTTCAGAGTAAAACAGCATGCTTCACATCATGTGTAAAAACTAAAGAAGCACTAGCATAGCAAATCTAGAAAAATTACAGCGGAGCAAGTGACATTTTGGGAATTTGAGCTGATCACCACATGATCCTACAGGTGGTTCCTCACTCAGCATCTGGCCTTGAGTATGGTCTGAATAAAAACTCACGGTCATAATAAAGGACTCATTGTTTGTTGAGGGAATATGATGGACAGCTTTACCCTCAGGTAGGGTTGGCATTTAGGTCTTTTGTACCCGATTCACCTTCCTCTACATTATCACATTATCGCCCGGAGATACGGTCTTAAAGATCAACTAAGACATTGCCAGACTTGAAACTGTTGCAGCTGCCGTGAAAAACCATGACTAGAGGGTTGGTGTTCCTCTCTGTTGGCTGTGACGTTGTCATGTGTTTTCTTGCTTTAATCAGAAACTGAGCCTCCTTTTCATAATTCAAAGTTCCCTCAGTCCTGGCATTATTCCCAGCTGAATAACCAACCCCCAGATTACCCACAACCTTCTCTATATATCTGCATGTACAAATGCTTTTATACATATTTAAGTATATGACAACATAAAGCCCTATTTACAGTATTTTTTTATATTTGCACATTGAGGTGAGAGTAGATTCATCTAGAGATTGAATGAACAGGTATCAGATTTTTTTTTAAAGCAATTCAAGTTTTTTAATCAATAAAATTTAAAGCATAACAATGAAAAGTACCCAAACTTCTAGGACTGTATAACCTTTCGTCATTTGATGAGTCACAAGAAATAAGCCTGAAACTTAGCTTGAACCCAGAGAAAAAATCACTGGCTTTGGATCAGGCCAGAATCTATTACCGATTAATCTTTCACTCAATCTTTCTCCAAGTCTGCAGGAATGTGAGGCTGAATGGTAATCTACAATTTAGGTCAGAAATCCTGCTTGATTTATTGTGCTTTCTTCCACTTTTTCTGCCTTTGCGTCCAAAGAATGTGCTTCTGGGTAAAGATCCAATCGGCAAAGCGGGGCCAGAAATCTGCCTTGACTTTAACTCTTCGTTCTGCTCTTACATTTTTCGCTGCTCATGAGGTATTTTAGTTGACAAAGGGAGAAAAGTCAGCTTTTTTAAGTGATATAATGCAGTATGGTAGCCGATCCGCCTATCATAGATGGATATCCAGTAATGTCACATTATACTGTATGTAGGCCTCCACTTTAAAATACAGCTATGCTACATTAAAACGGTTAGACTTACGCAGCTCGTCAAAGTAGGTGTCGCTGCCATCAGCTCCTGGTACCGAGCAGATCAGACGAGTCTTTAGAAATGTGGTCCACTTGTTCACCAGACTTCTCTGACCGCCCATGTCATTCTGATTCAAGACCAGGAAATCGAGTTACCAAAAGTTTTGACAGATGAGATATCTTCAGTGTACCAAATCCAAATGTTATTGAACAGAACAAGATCTAATGTTGTAAGAAAAGTCTGTCAAATGATCGTGTCAAGTGAAGCCGTTCACACCCAGTTGATTCAAACTGCTAGACTTGGATGATGATGCACTCTCTCACCCTGCATAGTTGTCCAATACGGGAGTAGGTGGATTTTCCCAGCCCCTGAGCTTCCACTGCCGTCTCCCGGAAGAAGAAAAAAACCTTATCATCATCAGGGTTCTCGCTCTCTGGAACCCAAAAGGAACCAACAAACTTTGGTTCTGTGGGACACAGAGAGGACCAATGTCAGTTTTACATCAATTCATTGAATTCATAAGGAAATGAGTGCAGCAGTTGCCTGAGCTGAACAAAGTACAAACAGACCATTTAACCAGCGTGAGTCATGCTGTTCAGTGCGGATGGAGGGACGTTTCCCCAGGCTCCTGAAGATGGTGAAGTCCCGTCCCATTAAGTCTGTGGCAACACCTGCATATAGCTCATCACCTAGGAGACGGAGGACCGCAATCATCAGTCATGTGACTTTAATAGTAACTGATATATTTTCAGTCACTTTAAAGGCCAAACTAAATCAGTAAAACTCAAACAAACAAACAAACAAAAAAAATCAAGTGGAGGATCTGTTCATGTGGATATGTTTGAGTTTAGTTACCAACAAGCACGGACGCAGCATTGTGGCGAGGATCATAAGGGCTCTTTCCTTTGCCGTCCTCCACCTTAGAGGGGTCAATCCTAAAGACATGGTCCTGACAGAAAGACAGGACAGGGGGAATGGCAACTGAAAGTGTGATTGTTTAGTTTTAAAGTAGCTTTACTTTCAACATTAGGCCAATAGTAAGGAAAACAAAAACTCATTCGAATCCAGTATGAGCAAAGCATGTTGGATTCTCTTAAAAAAAAAAAACACTACTGGACTTTAAGTGAAGGTTTTGTTTAAAGCTGAGTCAACTTTACCATGCTGAGGATTACCAGCGCAAGTTACTGCTGGATATCAGATCCAGCATTCATCTTTTTAACATGCAGACTACTTCTTTATATCTGATACTGATCTTCATTTTAATACACAGAAAAAAGATTTAGTTGTAAGACAACAAGACAGATTCTTAATTGCTTTTGGCCATCACAAAGACAGCTTTGTTACTTGTAATTTGTCTTCTCCGTGACTTAAAATCAATTATTTTAGGAAATCAACTGGATCAAAACAAGCTGTGCACCCTTAAAGCTAGAAGAAAACATTTTGACTCAATATCTTGCTACAATTAAACCAGGAGGATTAATAACAAGAAAAAAAATGCAGCAGTGCTTCTCTGTACGATTAGTTTGTGTTAGTCTCACCTCCATCCTGTGTCCCACCTCCACAAAGGCACAGGTAGGGTGGAAGGCCCCAGTTCCACAGGCATACAGATGTGTACGATTAAAGTGGTGCACAATCTTCACATAGTTCACACAGTCAGTCTGAAAGAGACACACACAGATGCACAGTTAAATACAAGTTCTTTTCTTCCTCCCCTTAATATATGTCATTGTGTTGGAACAGGATCTGTTTATATTTGCAGTTGTCTTTTAAGGCCTCTAGAGGACGCAGTTCATTTATTTATGTGTGTGTTTTCCTAAATGGGTCTGTCAATACCTCACAGGAAGTGAGGTAATAAGAAGATATTCTTCTTCTATTCCTTAGTAATGAAACATCTCAGATGCTTCTGCCTTTGAAACTTCAACTGTCAGCCCTTGGAGTGGCGATGTAAGTGAGCAACATGTGACATATTTTGTATTTCATTGTTAAAAGACATACTCTGTAGTAGCTTTGCCATATTACACATACACTACAGGCCAATAGTTTGGAAGCAAGGCCATTACAGGCCGAACAGTTGGGAGTAACTTCAAGTTTTTGTTCACAATGCTTTTTTTAAAAATCCAGCATGAGTTTTATGTATTTTGAGATGTATTCACTCCATTATCAGATGTTGCTTTCATGGAAATGCACCATTTTACTCCATTTACCTTTAGATATACATTGATGTTAACAGCCCATTGCTAAATATATGTCAGCAAAAGAAAATAAGGGCTTAGTTTTAGGGTGGAAAACATTTGCAAGAGTCACAACTTCAGTGCAAAGCAAAAAACAAATCACAGTTGGATTATTCACTTCAACTTTTTGGCTTTTGAGAGCCTGCAAACAAAAATCCTAATAAATCTCAACTGCATTCAAAATACAGCAGAAATGGCTAGAAAGAAGCAACTGAGTAAAGAAACAAAAGTACTGATTTGTACAATGAGGAAAGAAGGGTACACAGAAAGAGAAAAATGGAAAATGCCTAAAGGTGTCTAACAAAGGAGTCCACTACACTCTGAAGAGACTAGAGGAACCTGAAAGTTATGATGATAGAAAAAGACCTGGACGAAAGAGAGTTACGACAAAAGCAGAGGATGAACATATCCTTGTCACCAGTAAGAGAGATCGGCGAAAGACAGTACCAAAAATAAGGGAGGAAATCAACATGACAAGGTCGAAACCCATATCTCTGACAACTGTGAAATGACGTTTAGAAAGGCTGGTCTGAAGGGTTGTGTATCTGCAAAAAAACACTACTTCGTCCACAGAACATGAAAAGAGATATGAGTGGGCAAAAACTCACAAAAATTGGACTTATGATGACTAGAAACAAGTTTGCACTGTTTGGTTCAAAACGCAGAGTCTATGTCTGCAGACAAACTGGTGAACGTCTGAAAGCATCATGTGTTACACCCACAATTCAGCATGGAGGTGGTAGTTCCATGGTATGGGGATGTTTTGCAGGTGATGGAGTAAAAGATTTGTTTGACGTAAAGGGTATCATGAAGAAGGAACAGTACCACTCCATCCTCCAGCACCATGCTGCTCCATCTGGACTCAGACTTGTGGCTCATAAGTTTGTTTTGCAGCAAGACAATGACCCTAAGCACTCTGCCAAGCTCTGTTGGGGTTACCGAGACAAAAAAGAAGAGGAAGGTGTTCTTCAAAGAGATGGTTTGGCCCCCTCAATCTCCAGACCTTTCTCCAATAGAGCTTATGCGGGATGAATTGGATCGATCGGTCAGAAAGGTGCGTCCCATGTCATTCGTTCATTTGAATTTGTTTATGTATTCGTATCAATCGATGCTTTCTTCACTATGTTTCAGTTTCTGGCATTAGATCTTGTCCAAACACAACTTGCCTGTTCCTTGGAAGATGGAACAGGAGTCACACTGTGTACAGCATTAGTTGTTTCAGTGAACAACACACAAATGCAATTCCAAATCTTTGTATTTTGAATATTTGGGTCATAGTCTATTAAATAAGTGTGGTGGAATTCCATCTCCATTCCTAGCAGGAAAACCATGGATATAAGAAGTGCAAAATCAAATTTTGGTAAAAATATGTTGGGAGACACATGCTGGGAGAAGACATATGTGTGTACACACACACACACACACACACACACACACACACACACACACACACACACACACACACACACACACACGGAGTATCCAAGATGGACCAAAGCCTGGTCTCTCTTTCTCTCTCTGGTGTGGTGATGAACATTCCTCACATAATTTCTCTCACCCACTCTGCTTCTGACAACACCGTGGATTCCTGAGCCCCGCCTCAATACTCTGTTGTTATAGCGTTTATTGTCCTGGTCGTACACACACACATACCCTCAGTGTATGTGTGCCTACAAAGCACAACAACAGGGCCATGTAAGCCTCCATATGAACACACTGGCATGGGAAAGCTGACAGCTTCGTTATGTAATGTTCAGAATGTAAACAAGATTGAATCAAATCTCTTTATGGCAAATTAATCATTAGGACCTTAAACCATAAAACTCACAGATGAACACAAATAGTCCCGATCAATAAATAAGTCTGAGTCCCTCTCCAGTCCTTATACAGTAAGTTCTCTCTTCCCTTTCTCTCTCCTCTCTTTTTTTAGACAGTCATAGTCACATCTGTCCATCTCAGAGTCAGGTTACAGTAAGCCGGATCTCAGGAGACCACTGGAGAATAGATTTACTTCACACTAAAGACTGGATGGTACAGAATCAATAAAAGGCCAGACGTCCAGTCTTAAAAGCAGGGTTTGTCTGATTTCCTCCAACCTCACAGACACTGGAATTATCATGATTACCACCAGCAGTTCTCAGCTCCAGGGTGAAATATTGATCCAGATATATGCTCATAAATGCCCATGTGGTGATCATGTAATTACAAGTTTCTGTAAAATCCAGCTAAATTAGTTTGATTTAGTTGATTTTGTACACTCCAGTAAACACACTGTTACCCTTTCATCTCATATGATAATCTTTCTTTTTTCACTTCTCCCCTGAGAGACCACTCTAACATCTGTCCGTTGATCAGGTTACATTATCTAACCCTGAGGTCCCTCTGCAGAGGAGCTTATTAAGACCTGAATCCGAGCATCAGCTGCAGACAGCCTGAATGGAAAATAATCCTGTGCACACATTCCTCATTATTCACTTTTTTCATCACCAGGTTTCTATTTTTACCTAATCCTCTGTATCTTTGTTCCTGACTGACCTCAGACTGCACTTTTTTGGCATGTATCCTAATTGTTAAATTTTGTCCTACATAAATGGATCAAATGTTTTAGCTTCATCTGAGATGTTCAAATGCGCTTTTCTGCTTTACCGTCATATTTCTGTAACCTCCATTATGTAAGACTTTTTATATCTTCAAAGACAGACAACATCCCTTGTGTAATAGCTTTCATGAAAGGTTCATGGCAATCACTTTTTTTTTGTTTATTTTAATACCAGGTCTATCACGGTCACTATTTATGGTCTGCTGTGGCCACATATTTTTGAAAAAGGTAACTTTTTCCTACATTGTTCATGGCTAATGGTAATGGTGAGTTAATTGATTTGTGGTCTCTTTTTCCAGTGGTTTTTTTTTTTTTTCACATCTTTTGAGAACTTTTGCAACACGTCCAGTAAAGAATCTTACCTTGTGATTTTTCTGAGAGGTCTTGGGTACCCACTTTTTTTCTGTAATTTAGAGGCAGATTCACAAAGGTAATATCGTGGAGGATTGCCTCTACACATTTGATCATGTTTTGGGATAATTTTTGTGGCAGGTCCAAAGGTCAGTTTTTGAAAGATTTCCACAACAAATTCAAGGTGGTCACTTTTTTCAGTAATTTTCACAGGACCTCCATGGGAGTCACACTTTTTCTATATTTTGGGACAAGTCAACAGTAGTCGCTACCGTAGTAAATTACATGACAAGAGTAACAATACAGGCAGCCCACAATGGTCATTTTGGGGGTAATTTTTGCAACAAGTCTCTGACGGTCACTGTTTGGACAACTTTGGTGACAGATTTTTTTGTAATGTTTACAACAGGTCTGCATTAATGCTTTGACATCTTTTTTTTTTTTTTTTTTCCATTTTTTTTTTTACGTTGCTCATTTCACAATTTTTGCAAAAAAATAAAAAAATTAAAAAATAACTACAGTGATCACTTTTCCCCTAATGACTTTTGGGATTAACCTGCTGTGTTCACATTTTTGGACAATTTTTGCAACAGATTCTCATCTTTTCATCATTGCTTGATGATCGCCTTTTCCACAGCTTTTGCAGCACGTTCCTGTTCATCACTTTTTTGGGGATGATGTTTGCCAGAAGTCTGCAGAGATGGCTTCAAAGCTGATTTTTAATGACAAACCTTTGGTGGTGACTAATTTTGTAACAGGTTTACGGGTGGCCATTTAAATTGCTAATTTTCATGAGCAGTGCAGGACAAGTCTTTATTTTTTTTATTTATCTTTATTATTATTATTATTATTATTATTATTATTATTATTTCAACAGCAAATCTATGATAGTCCCTTTTTGATGTTTTCGTGACAGTTGGCCCCCTATGTTAGATCTTGGTTCTTAATCTCCAGCTGCCAAATTAATTTCAAGAATGACATAAATTAAAAGGAAAATCTAAGTTTCCATTGCCTGAGAATTGTTGTAATATCCTCATTTTGTCTGTTTCTTTATCTCTGTGTTCAAGCCCTCTTTCTTCATCTGGCTGTCTTATCTTTCAGCTTCATGCGAGGGTGACAGACGGACAGGCTGGGTTGTGAAAGCAGCAACAGAAGCAGAATTGTGACTCATTAGGCTTAAAACACAGACTCACACCAATTTTAGAACAAAGACCTGCTTTTAGGCCTTTGAAAACCACCAGGGGTTTGGGGTTTGAGTTGTCGTTGTGTGAGTACATACATGTGCTGTGTTTGTGCACACGTGAAAGCATTCAACCAATCGGCCGCCGGCCTATTAAGCTGTTGACAAACACAGAAGACCTCTGTTACCATGAAAGCACAGGCACACTCTACATCTGGCCTTCACTCTGGAGCCTAACACACTTGAACACACCTGCAATGCCTCATGTGTTCCTCTGATGTAACACACAAGTGCCAAGTTTCAGTCATGATTCCTTGTGTGTGTAGCTGGAGCCAGACTTTCTCCACCTCAATCCGATCTCTATTGTATTTTAAGCCTTTGCACTGTGTGTGTGTGTGTGTGTGTGTGTGTGTGTGTGTGTGTGTGTGTGTGTGTGTGTGTGTGTGTGTGTGTGTGTCGGGGGCAAAGAAAGGTGAGGGAGTCAGCAGAGTGGCAGCTGGACAGTCAATTCTTTGATGTGACAAAAAAAAAAAGAAAAAGAGGAGAAAGAGAAAGTAAAGACACCCACTAAGTTTTGAAAGGATCAGAGAAAGAGGGAGGTGAATTATGCCAGAATTGTGTGTCCTCAGAGTGTGTGTGTGTGGGTGGGTATTAAAGGGTTCACTGGCCAACCTTTGACCCCCCCACAGACTCATTAGCTGAAACAGTGAGTGAAACGCAGGCTGTGACCTCACTGCAGCCTGAGCCTGAGCTCTTTCCTTCATGTCTTATAAAGCTGCATTGTTCCTCAGTAGACATTTTTTTTCTCTTCACTCTTTCTTTATTCTCTCTATTCTATTAATGATTAATCTGATCTATCTCTTCAGCCTTTTTAGCCATTGTCTTCTACTGTCACTCTGCATCTTCTCCTTTTTTCATACAATTACCATCAAGCATTACATGCTAAGCTATTTGACTTCAAAAAGTTTAATTGTTAATTTTTAAACACCTCTTCATATTCATAACAAAGCGTCCAAAGTTTTTATAACACCATTCTAAAGGCAAAGATGTTGATTCAGATGCATTTATTGTAATATAATAATGTTTATTGTAATATGTTGCAGTGTCATTTAGAAAATGTTTTTGTCTAAAGCGATGTACATTTGAGAGGAACTACACAAGCAAAGATTGAGACAGAAGGAAACAACAGGAGTAAGTGCCACAAACTGTTGTGAGTGCTCCTGAGGATAGTGCTGTACATATATATACATATACACCACAGGAACTAATGGATCTGATATAAACATAATGATAAAATTCAAAGAACAGTTTAGGTATGAAAAGCTTCAGGCTTCCTATGTATTGGGAGTGAAATAGTTTGTAACACACTGGTTTTGACGTTATTTAGGTTACAAGATCAGCAAATTAGAAGTGAGGCACACTTTGCACGCTGTAGCTATTTGAAAGGGGACCTATGTCCAGCTCTGGTAGGTTGACCAAAACTTGTGTTGAGTCAGTATTACCAGTCTGACGACCACCACCAATGGGCTCCACACTCTGCCTTACAAACAAATGGGAGGAATCACTGACACTGTGTCTATCTATTATAGTCCAAAATTGCCACCATAGACTGTATATAGAATGGACGCCGTCTGCCTCCTTAGTGGGTCAAGCCACCGGGAGAACAGCATCCTCTGGTGATAGGCTGCAGTATAGGTCATAAGGAGTTGTAGACAAACTTTATTACACAGAATATAAAATCCCGTTTTGGTTACAGAGCTGTTGATGTGGATAAATCATATTCTTAATATCGTTAAAAATGATTTATGCTATGTTTTTATTTAAGTTTATAAAGTACTCTAATCCTGCTTTCCCCCCTCAATAATGTTTTTATATTGGACATAATAACCATGAGATGATAAATCTGATGTCGTGACAGTCTTATGCATGCGTATAAATTTTAAAATAGAAGTTGAGCTGCCACTCGCCTTTTCCCTCATGACTGCAGGCACAGAATGCCATTGTTCTATGAAAGCTTAATAAAGTTAATAGAAGAGAGCTTTAGCCTGGACACACACAGAGTGATGGCACACTCTGGACAACCTTCAGATCCACCACACAGCACAGAGTAATACTATAGGAATGCCTTTGATCACCTCTGCTGTGCAGGACAATGGAGAAGCATTGACATTTGCCTGACATTTTTCTCATGTTACAAACTAATGGATTCTTCAACTTCAACTTCAACATACTGCACGGCTACAAAAATAAGCAGATCAGACTCATGAAAGCAGACAAGGATCAAGATTTTCTGTTTTCAAGTCTAGGATTTAAAACGCTCAGTTAGTTTCACTTAATGTTATGTGTACAGGACAGAAATCCCATTCACTGTTGATTTTCAACAGTGATTGCAAAGTGGTCATTTTAGTGTTATTTTAGCATGTCACCCTGCTTAAGGGCACTTTGAAGTTAAAATGCCCAAGTGCTAAATGCCAGGTTTGTCTTTGAAAAATGACTGTTTTTGTAGCTCTGATATGCTGCACTGGCTTTGTCAATAAAAGAGTTTGTTGGTTTTGATAATGAAAAACAAGCATTATCTTTATCTCTTGATTTCTAAAAATTACGGACCCTGGAGAGAAAGTAGTGGAAAAACTGGGATTCTTATACTTTTCTGCACCACCACATGGTGATATTTATTACTTTCAGAAAAAAGTTTGCAGAGCTGCACCTAACATTAAATTCATGCTCTCTTTCGGGCAAAATGTTTGGTGACCCTGTCATATTTCTTTAGACATTTTTACATAGACATGAGTGACTGGATACTTAAATTTCCCAGGTGTACAACATATTTCTATAAGCCTTAGCTGTATGCTATGCTAACATGCTCATTAAAGAGCGCAGTTTATAATGATTTTGATAATATGATACTGTAGATATGATATGATATTGAAAATAACAGCATGCCACTAAGGTAATGGTAGCCTAGCTTAGAGCCTATCGCTCTGGTTCAGAGCTGCAAGTAAATCTGTTGATTCTAAATCTTGTTTTTTAAATAAACTTAAAACGGAACTTTCTAGTGTGTTGCTGGGGGACAGGGGGTGTGCCTGCCAGCATTTTCTCCTGACATCATTCACAGACCCCCAAGGAGCATTAGTTAATGATTGCAAAATCATCTAAAATCATCATTCATCAAAATTATTGAAATTTAATATCACAAATGTTTAGATAATGGCAGTGGGTCTAGTTGAATGTGATAACATTGTGTAGTGGGCAGTGGAATAACTTTTGGTTTCCATTTGTGGTGACTGCTGACTGAGATAAGGGATTAGATGAAATAGATCTTGGAATTAAGCCTGGTCTGGAGCAGGCTAGCTCCACAGGATAACTCGCCATGGTAACTTGTGCCATAACATATTCCGCTTTCCACTATCCAGGCTTTAATGACTTATCTGAGTTTTGTGCAATACCCTTCATGACACTTCTTTACTGAACAGTAAATGGACTTAAACATACAAGTTTGCATACTAGTTTGGATTTCTCACGTCATGGTTTGTCGGTGCTGAGTCAGTCTTTGTGTTCTTCTTTTGAGGCATCACTGGTGTCTAATGTGTTTTGGTTTAGCTGGTCCTCTTCATGTTCATCAGCTGTTTGTTAAAAGTGTACTTCAGATTTTAACTGCTGATACGAGCATGACAAGTCAAACACTCAGTCCAATCTATAGGTTTTCATATAGCTCTACTATGACTCATCATTTAAAGTGCTTACTCAGACTGAGTGTCTGGACTGACTGTTAACTGTTTACTGCCACTGTCTGTGTATATATGTGCTTGTTCTGTGTCTCTGCTGTGGTCAGTGCATGTGTGTGAGTGATAAAATGTTTATAACGGACCTTAATGTCAGTGCTTTAACGGCTGTTCACATGACAAGGGTGTACAAAAGGCCTTTTGGAGAAGCAAACACTCCAGTTATTTTCTTCTGGGATACTTTAAAAAAATTCAGTGTGTGAAGACATATAAAAACAACTCAGAGTAGTCAAAAATTGAAATTTTTGCTTTCTTGTCGGTTCCTTGTACACTGAACAGCAGACAGGGGACATGGTAATGTCGAGCAAGCGTGAACAACGTTTTGTGCGTGAACAATCCACACAAAAAAGGAATAAATAAGAACTAATCATATTCTACTGAACTTGTCTTATGTTTTAGCAAATTTAAAAGATGAAACAAAGCTGTGGTTTTATGGATGGGAATTGGTTAAACTACTTCTTGATTTGGCCAGTGTGACTATCGTCACTGAGGTTGCCAGGCAACCAACTCCAGCTGTGTCCTAACCCATGGGGCTGCAGCCTTTGAGGGCCATATTTGTCAACCAAATGCATCACAGCGGCACATCAAAAGCCATCCCATTTTGAAGGCTCCTCCAAATACAGACAAATGTGTCCCAGGATGAGAAGGCTGCAGTGGTCACATCCTTTGCAGCCTAACAGCCAAACACCCAAGACAGCAGACACTCAAGCTGCCAAGTTATACGCTTACAAATGTTATAAAACATGTTGAAACTCTAAATTTAAATTACTTTTAATTTACTTTAAAATGGATCAGACCTGCACAACAGGACTCCACCATCAGGGCGGTAATGTATGCATGCAGTCTCAGGAGTACACGTCTGAAATCAATATGGCCTGACTGGTCTACACATTACCGAAGACCAGGTTCCTCAAAAGCTGGGTTGTTCAAAGGCTGCGGCCCCAAACTGGGACACAGCTTTTGAATGAATAAGACAGAATAACGAAGCTGATGATACGAAGGCCTTCAAAATTAAACCATAGAACAGGCATCACCAAATGGCGGACCTCGGTCCGGATCCCGACCGTGTGAGGGTTCTGACCGGACCCATGACCAATCACTGATAAAGTCACGAGAACAGAAATTTTCCATGGAGCATTTCTCCAACGGTCGCAGGCGCTGCTACTCTAATTAATACGGCAATAGCCTCACTCAGTTGAGCCAATCAAAGCTTTTGTCTACCCTGCACAGCCAGCGCAACAGAGCAGAGAGGAAGAGACAGTGCTAAGAGAGCATGGCTTCATCAAAAGGGAGAAAAGTTGATGAGGAAAACTGTTGTTTTAAAAATGAATGGATGGAGAAATTTATGTTCATTCTTCCAGCAGACAGTTCAAAACTAGTGTGCCTCACATGTTCCGAAAACGTCGCATTAGTTGAAAGTGGCAACGTGAAGGCACAGCTCTTTGGAGCAAAGTTATCCCCCGGGGTCCGAGCTGAGAGCATGCAAAATAATCAAGCTCCATGCCCAATGTGACAGGTCTACTTATTATGTCACTTACTTCACTGGCAGGGCAGTCACATGCCCATTTAATGCCAACTTATTTCAAGTTTATTTTAAGCCTTCAGTTCTTTAGGGTGGGACCTCTTCAATTCAAAAGAAAATGGGGTTTTAGGCTCTGTTTGCACTTAAAATCATTCTGATGTTTTTGTTTTCTTTAATCTGAAATGAAGGCCTTATATTTATACTTATATTAAATTTTTTTAATGGTAAAACTGCTGTCTGTTTACTACATAATTGCACAATGTTAAAAGTGAAAAATTTAATTGAAGCCATATGAAAATGTGAACATAAGGTAGACACAATCATAACACACCAGCTTGACTTCGGTTCAGACCTTTTATTTGGAGGAAATTTCAGTAGTGGGCCTCAGTGACTTTCAATTGAATAACCCTGCCATAGAACATAATGCACAATATTGTTGACACACCCTCCTGTTACGTCCCCATGTGTTTTTCATGGACTACAATCAAAAGTCGAGAGCAGAAACCAAACTTGCTGTATGAAGGATCTGATCTATCACTGAAAGACCGCCGACACTGAAGACCATGTGGGAAAAAGCGTAGAAACAGAAGCTACCTTCATCTTTCGAGTTGTTTCTGAGACATTATGGCTTAATTATAAATGAATGTACAGTATGCATATAACTGTTTGTCAGTTATACTCATTAGTTGTGTGTACAAATTGTACAAAGACATAAGAAAGCCCTGTTCAGATCATAATAAAGGCAAAAGAAGAAGGAGAATATACGATCACTTAGAAAAGACACAGCTGTGTCATGGAAAGTACCTAACAGGAGAATGCAATGAAAGGACTGAAGGTGTCGTAAACAACAGAAGAAACTGAAGTTTCCCAAACAATAAATCACATCAAACAGAAGGTGCACTAAAGGAGCAGTTCAGAGAATAACCAAGTGACGAAAGTAACAAAGACAAGAGCTGGTGGGAGAGTCAGATGTTGGCCTCAGAGCAACACACTTCCTTGTAATTAGGGTCAACATTGTGAGGTCAGTCCTCAGTGTGTGGGTGTGCATTCACACAGATACTAAAGTCAAGAGGAATAAGAGGGGAGTGTAGTGTGTGTTCAACAAAGATCAAGAATAACATTTTAAAGGCCAAAAAGGTGGGAACAATGGGTGACCAGAGAAAAGCTTTCCTCTTATCTCATATTTTTCCCATCTCTGCTATATGTGAAGATATTGACTCACTCAAAGTTCTCACTGTGACTCTGTCTGTCAAACACACACACATGTAGGCTACAGTGAGATATGAGTGCACACAAACGCAGACTGTCCCCTGGTCAGGTGAAACTGGAGCTGGGTGTTTAGTATGAATGGAGCTCGTTGTCTCTCTGACACAGCTGTGTAATCATACTGATGAACGGTTTGTCTTAGCGCACATACAAAGACACACACACACACACACACACACACACACACGCACACACACACACACACACACACACACACACACACACACACACACACACACACACACACACACACACACACACACACACACACTGTTAAAAGCCTGAACATAAATACAGTATATATAGAGAGAAATAGAACTGTGACATGTCAGTCCTCTGTTACAGGGGTGACTGTGCTACACACAAACATGTGGAGCTGCTAATTGTGTGTGATGTAATCCTGGGTGGTCTCCAGACTGCTGGTGGTCAGTGAAGCTGAGACAGCTCTGCTCTGACTTCATTTAGACACATAATAGTCACATTCAGTATTTACTTAACATATTTTAGGAATAAAACAAATATTTCTCTTTTGGAGTTAAAAATGTTTTCTTTTCTCTCTCTTTTTTTTTTTTGGTATAAGCTTAAAATGAGAGGGCAGCTGATGGTTAGGGGTGTGTCTATGGGTTAGCCGGAGGTGACAGAATCCCCTTTTTGCAAACTGCTTTCTCTACAACTGAATGTAACACATTTAACACATAGGGTTTTCGGATGTTTCTGATGTGCTTGTGTTAAATAAACTGCTGAAGCTTTTCTGAGTGTTTCTTTATCTTTAGACTAGTTGGTTAGTCAGACGAAGTCTGATTTAGTGGCTAGTTGTCTTAAAACATCCCCAAATGTGACTGGGGATTGTTCTGGCCACTGTAATTGTGAGTTTGAAATCTGAAGTCATGACCGCACTGGTGAAAGGAAGAGAAATGAATGATTGAGTGTACACACACTTGAGTGTACACATGTTTATGCCACCCACACTTAAGCCAGTGCCCCCAGTCTGGACACACCTGGCCCCAAAGCTTTAAAGTGTGTGTATAAGCTCCATCCTCGTATCTTAATGCATCATTCTTCACAGTGCATGTAAAGGCAGACAGGCGCTTATGTTCATATTCATGCTTTAACTGAAGATGCGTTTGGGATTTCTAAACTTGTGACGTTGTTTATATTCAATCTAATCCTTAAGAGATACCATTAGTCCTTAACTCATAAATGAAGTTTAGGGAAAAACAACACTCGAGCTTTATGTTTCCTAATCAGCATGTTTACATGCTGTGAACTAATGGAAGGAATTACCCTGACTCCTGGACATACCCAGCAACTATTCATTCCAGTAGCTAAGGTGTATTGATAATGTTCAAGGCCTCTATGTCCATGGTCCCAAATATAATTTACAGACTGGTGAGTAAATTACCACAGTAAATAACATTATTTCCTGATATTCCTCTGAGTCACTGTCACAGCTGTCTTGTAAACCTTATTTTAAACATGTGATGTTATACTCAGCTCAAAAACTCATTTCCTCAATAAATCAATGAATATTCTCTGATTTGAAAGCCATTTGAGAAATCCTAAAAGCTTGTTTGTTGTCCTGTTATATGAAAACAAAGACAAAAGCTTTTATCTCAGCGTCTCTCTGGGCAGTCTTAGTCTGGTGGGGTTTAAAATAAAACATATTCTGAGGAAGTGATCTCACCACAGGGCAGGTCCACAGTAGGAGTGTTGCACCTTTTATTACATGTTGATCCATTTAAATGTTGTGTTTCTGTCTTGTGATGACTCCCATGACTGCAGTGGATTAAAAGGTAGCATTGTGTCAAGCTGCGTAGGACTGGAGTGTGGCTTCCTTTATAAAAAGCCCCTCAGACCTTTTCATTTAGCTCTTTGTGTATGATGTCTGTAAATCAGAAGGAGGGATTTTAAATGGATTACGTAATTGGCTTCATAAACAGAGGGGCTGTTGAGCTGTAGGTCCACGGTCACCTGAGTAAAACCTTCAGAGGTTTGACAGGGCTGTATTTATCTGCTACAGAACTGTATCTAAGGGGATGACATTAAGCATTTTCACAATCCTGGAAAAATCTGAAAACTGAAGCAAAATAAAGAAGGGAATGGGAGATATGTGGCCCACTGGTGGCCAAAGACTTACAGTGATATCCTTCCCAGCCCAGTTGCACTCCTCCCTCCAGTCCACAGGAGCAGGCCAGTAGATCTGAAACACCGTAAAAAGGTCAAATGAGCTTGTTTCTTCATTTTACAATCATAATTTCATTCATAAGCTATTTTAAAGTCTAGCATAAACTTTAAAAAAACCACGCCTCTTCTTAAAGATTCTGCATGAAAGTGTAACATTTGGGGACCAGATATCACATATGTTCAGTTTTTTTGTTGTTTTGTTTACTAACTTCTAACTTCTAACTACTAACTTCTGCAACCCTCATGATAGACCAAATGTTTTTAATAGGTGATGCGTCAGGATTGCAGGACTCTTCTGCATCACTGTCATGCAGCTGTGATACTGGTGCAAAATGTAGTTCAGCATCTTCTTGCTAAATCATGCCAGGTCCTCCCTGAAGACAGCATTGTCTGGACATTGGCATGTGTTGCTCAAAAATCAAAAGTTTATTGTTCAGCATTCACAACGCCTTCTCAGAGGTGTAAGCTACCCCCCTGCCATGGCCACTGATATGCTCCATCACAGATGCTCACTTTTTTAACTGTGGTCCCTCCTCTCTCAAGGTTTTTAGACCAGGATTCAATCCCATCTCTCCTCAGTCCAACTCAACTGTCAGCAGTGTTTCTGGATCCTGTTTGTCCTTATTCCAGGAAGCAGCTTTTCTACAATGGTTGGATTACATGTGACACCCTTCAGTTCTGACAATTTTGAAAGTCCAGGTTACTCTGGAAAAAAAGCTTTCTGCACGCAGTGTGGCTTACTATCTTCTCTGAGAAAGGCAGTCTTAACCCCAACTATGTCACTGCTTCTTCAGTTGCTTGTTAGGCTGTTAGCAGACAGAAACAGAGGTCTTGGCTAGCCATACTAACTTGAGGCTAAATTGTTGTCACTTAGACTATCCAATGAGTTATGAGATTGGTCAGTGCTAAGTTGTTTTCCCTCAATAAATAAATAAAAATAATAAATAAATAAAAACATCTCTTATAAAGCTAGACGCTCAGTGAGTTTGGGTTTCTTCTCTGTACTTCTTCTACCAATCCACTACCTTGCTTTCCCTTCCCTCGTATCCTCTGTATTGTAAAGGAGGAGGACCCTAACTCACTGACAAGAAGCCGCAGCAACAAAAAATCCACACACCCATGTAATAAATCAAACTCATCCCTTTAACTTACGCAACAAAGGCTTTAGCTCTAAATCACCCAGCATGTCACTTAGCCCAAACAGCTGTGCACAGATGTTTGCACAGCCCTGTGCTCCTTTTTTCTTTCCCCAAATGAAGCACTTTTATTTGAACTTTGTATCATATCTCTTTCAATGAAAGTGTACAATTCACTGGATAAACAAGCATGATGTACCAGAATGCATATATTCAAAGCTGTGCTTCTTTATATTAAATTTAATTCAGGACTATCCCATATCGCCAACACAGACTTTGACCAAAGTAGCTCTTTCAAATATCAATCACACTGTTCAGTGGGTTCATGATCTCGTTTCATCTCTGTCCAACTCTTTGATTTTCGACCTCCTTCTCCATTGATCCTTTACTATTCTCTTTCTTCTCTTCATACATGTGAAGACTCTCTGTTTAGTGGTCTCATATGGGAAAAAGGAATTCCGTCTCCTTTTTTAAAGGGCATCTTGATACAACATGTCAACTTCTGGCTGTTTTTTATTTATTTTTATTTTTTTTATTGCCAGTGCCATGCCATGCCTTTTCACATGAAAACAAACTCTAGAAGCGTGTGGCCTGAATTATAAGCAGTGGGACAATATGGCACTGGTTAGGAAAAAATAAATAAACACTTCCTCAGTTTTATTATTTGCCAGACCAACCTTATTCATGTTTATAAAAAAAACAAAGGTTGTGTTATCAGATACATAACGCTGTTAATTTAGCAACCATCCCATTTTTATTTAAAGGACCTCAGTGTCTTTAAAATTATCAAATGAGTTTGGTTTCTTTTTCAAATAAAAAATTCAGCAAAGTTACAGAGGAAACACTGCACTCTTGCTTTCTGCAGTTTTACTCTGTTGTTGTCCACTTAAATATTTCTGCTGTCTACCAAACCAAAATAGGTCCTGGTCTGTTGTGTGTTATGACGACTGTTTTCCTCTTGGGTTTTAACCAACCTTGTGTTCCTGCTTGGCGATGTTGTCCAGTGACAGTGATAACAGGAAGTTCTTGGCTCCGACAAAGAGACGGCCCCTCTCTTCGTCCAACAGCAGAGCGCTGAAGCAGCAGGAACGCTCAAGCTCGAAGCGTCGCACTCCATGGAACTGCTGCAGCTCTGAAAATGCAAACATGAGGGATTCAAGATTTTTTCTTCTTTGTTTACATTTTATTTAACCAGGACAGCCTCACTGAGATAAAAAAAATCATTTTTACAACTTACAGATAGACCACCAAACCAACCCCCCCTCAACACCCTGTTTGCGCCTAGAAATCAGATCCTAATTTTCATGATCTGCTTGGAGGAGGTTGTTGCTGCTCTGATTTAAAACCATAAAAATCAACCATTTACTATTGGATAGTCTGTTGTTTGGGGGTAACTTAGTGGGTAGCTGATTTTATGGATCATTGTGTGAAATAAAAGGATTCTAATCAGGAAGTAAGCTGACCAAGAAGTTAAACATGAATTACTACTGCAATAGATTTCTACATTTGTCTACAAGAGATTTTGTAAACCCTCCAGTTTTAAGAGTCAGGACTGTTTGCCATATCATTGGACTCCAACGCCATAAAGCAAAGCAGTTGAATTTGTCCTTGTTTGTTGCCATGTGGTGGGTCTCTTGAGTTGTCGACGTCTGTTATTTAACAAATCAACATCAGAGATTTTAAAAATAGTTTATTGCAGGCCAGGCTTTGAAGAACACACTGACTAAGATGATGTAAAATCTAGAAATAACTGCAGATGGATTATTAGAAACAGGGATACTAATGTTTTGAATTACCAGGTATGAATGTGGAGCTGCACAAGATAAAAACCCTGAAAAGTCTGATAACAGGAATACCAGTGAGCACAGAGATAGCATCATTTTGGAGCATTTACTATTAAAATGATCCTCCAATATGCAATAATGAGTGGCGTTCTTGGATGTTCCATGAAACAAGCTGCTGTGTTTGACCTTTCAGCACGAGTTTACAACTAAATCTCTGTTCGTCAGCAGGATAAATGCCCCAGAAATCTCCTCCTGTTGCATAACCTCTCTCACGAGCCTCATTAATCTCACTGTAATACTAAAAGAGTAAAAAGTACTTTATCTTTGCCATTATAACTGTACTTTTCCCTTTACCTATCAGTAATAGATGAAACAAGTACAATGAGAATGATCTGGGAGGGCTTCCAAAACATCCTCAAGTCATTAAAGTGTTTAAATCCAAATCCCTCTGCTAGCCACAAGGCTGCATGTCATGTGGTTCATAAAAAAAGATTATGACTTAATTTTAGTATCTTAATTGAATTTCAGAGCCGTAAGGCCGCCAGCTTGTTAACAGGGAGGACACAATCCTCTAACAGTTGTGACACTATTTGCTGTCAATGGAAAAAAAAAATTGAGTGTCATTGTTGTTTCCAAACTGGCAAGAGCAACTCCTGAAGGAAAAGTGCCTGAAAAACCCAGCTTGTATTTCTTCACTTGAGCTCTAATTGTGACCCCAAGCCAGTGGAAAACCCTGTTCTGGAAGAAAGAGAAGGACTGCATCCTCCCCTGCTGATTCTGCTTAAACCAAGAGGTTTAGAAACAAGACCAATGCTTTCTTGGCTTCATCATTAAAATGGTTTTATTGGTCTGCTGTTGTTCTAATGTGGATTTATAACCTTAATTGAGACTCTGACGCCACCCTGCAGCATTAGGACTTCTGTTATGGTTTTATAGTGTTGTGCTGCGAGCCTATTGTGGTAACAGAAAGTCTAAATACCCAAAGAGCACACTTAACTCTGCCCTTGTAGAATTAAAGTATCTATTACTTTTCATAAACCCATTATTGAAGTCTCTGATAATTGTAATGGAGAGGTTGACAAGCACTGTGATTGTGCTGTGCAGCTGTATGGAGACCAAATGAATGGTGCTATTCTTAGATCTTCAGTAGAGGTATACAGTACGTCGGGTAAAAATAGCCTTTTTTCATCTGAGTGACGCCTGCAGGAAACAGTTGTAGCTACACTGCAGAGTGGCTGGAGGAAAAATGTCTTGTTTACTGTAGTGTGTTTGAAAATTCATGTAAAGGTGGAATGATTGTTCACTAATGCAAATCAAATGTAGCAATAGGTTGAAAGCTAACCTTATAATGCTAGTGGCCCCAACAAAAAGAATGTGGCACCTTGAGTTATGATTTACTACCATGACTTTTATATCTATGTCACACAGTGTCCAATAAATTGCCATCATAGACTGTATATACTATGGACGACTTGGCACCACCTTCTGTCGCTATAAAAATTTGAAGCCGAATTTCTCTCTGTATTACCGGGATTTTATCCACTTCCTGGAACCACCACTTATGCAGTAGCATTGTTCGCATTCGTCGGGAGAGTCGTTGTGATTTTCCTGGGTGAGCTACGCAATCTCTGTATGCCCATAGCCTGTATCAAGTGTCAATCATAGAAAACATGAACCCCCTAATAACTTTCAAAAATACAGCTGTACAGAAAAAAGAGGACTTGAGCACAATCCATTCTTACAGTAACTACATATCAACATCCCAAGCGGGGGGAGAAAAATTTATATTCTGCGTAATAGATTTCTAAAGTTTGTCCACAGCTTCATAGGGATTGCTGGAGGAGTTGGTATTTATGACCTATACTGCAGCCCGTCACCAGAAGGTGCTGTTCTCATGGAGGCTTCACCCAGAGAGGAGGCAGATGGCGTCCATTCTATATACAGTCTATGATTGCCACCTGCTAAGAACAATCCCCCTGAAAGCTTTCTTAACATCGTTAGATAAGGTGACAAAGACTGGCCTTTGGATAACCTATCTTTCAGTTTTCAGACCAGTGCGGCTCACTTTGTCCTGCACACCTGCAAGCTAAATAAAATCCTCCCTTCTGACGATGCCTTCAGTCTTCAGGAATACTGTAAGTTGCTTGCGTGCCACCTGGAACTGAAATCTTCTGCTGCTTTCCTAACTCACACCATGTGCTTCATGTTATGTTTTAAAGAGAGAGCACATATCTCAGCTGGGCAGACGGCCGTCAGTGAGTATTGCGTCTCTTGTGAGTTAGTTCAGGCTGTAATTGCTAGCTTTCAATGATGAAACACATCTCTGGTTTATGTGGTTGTGTTGGGCACTGAGCTGCCTGCCTCTAACTCACAAAGCTGGACATGCAACACAAAGCCCTGCCGCAGTGTGTTTAAGTCGTGTGTGTGCTGTTTGTGTATAGTAACAGCAACCACAAATTAATGCTGGCTACAGATCAGAACCAATTACTTTGAAAAGGATGTGGCAGAAACTCACATTACGCACAATAAGTGTGAGTAGATAAAAAAAGAAAATAAAAAGGACATAAAACAGACAAACAGTCACAAAAAAAAACGAATCTTAGCTGTCAACCTCCAAACTTTGGTTCTTACCTTTGTATGAGAGTTTCATGCGTGGTGAGGGGTTGGAAGAAGAGGAAGATGTGGAAGAAGAAGATGACGAGGAAGAGCGGGACATGGTGCTGGAGGATGCGTGGGCGGCAGCCAGGCCCAGCAAGAAGAGAGAGCTGCAGGTGACCATCATGGCCGCCATCATCATCACCATGGTCATCATCTTGCCCAAGAAAATGTCTGCTTTTTCAGGCTGACTTTGATTCCACTTAGCAGCAAAACCCCCAATTCTCCTATTTTGGACTCTGCTAAGCCTCTCAAAGCTAAACCAGATCCTCCCTCTTGTTGTAGGTCTTGGAAAGCTTCGGTCTCTCCCAGTCTTCCTTTTAAGCTCTTGGTTTTGGGTGTAATCTCTGTATTGTCCTCCTCAGTCGTGAAGAGCTCTGTTTCAGTTCACCTCTTACATCCGAGACAGGACAAAAACCTCACACACGGGCACAGAGACCTAAAAATAGAGACAGAAAGGGAGAGGATTTAGAAATGGACACTAATTGCATAAGTGTACTTTTGCTGGTGATGCCACTGCATACACAAAAACACATACACACATACTTAGACACACACACACTAAAACACTGGTGTCTGAGGTATATTTAGTCAGAGTCAGATGGATCCCCCTGCCAGGCTGAGTTAATGCCAGCCTCCATTATGACAACAACACTATAATCTTTTCACATTACAGTAGGACTTGAAACAGTGTCCAAAACACACACACACACACACACACACACACACACACACACACACACACACACACACACACACACACACACACACACACACAGTGATGAAGTCTGAGTGTGTGCGATAGAGATATGCCATGCCCATTGCCAAGCCAAGCACAATATCTCTGTGTTCACTGCTCTGCCAATTCAAAGTGGCTTCCCTTCGTCTCTCTCTCTCTCTGTTTCTCTTTCTGTCTCTCTGGCTTGCTCACACTGTCTCTCGCCCCTACACGCTGGCACTGGAATATCTTCATTGTAAGGACTAATGAGCCGACAGTGACACTGATGGATGTATGAATGGATGTGAACATTGGTGCTCAAAAGAAAGTTAATTGTGAGATTTTAAATCACAAAGCAGCAGACAAATTAAATTACAAGTCATCAAAAGCTTCAAAATTTAACTTCTTTGGTTTCTGCAACTGTTAATAAAAACTCCTTGATGGTAAAATGAATGTTTAGGGACTCGCTGTTGATTGGAAAAAAGAATCTTAGTTAGCGGACCAATCAGTTCAAGTTTGAGGTGACAGATTTGTTATTGTTTGGGAAAAGTACCCAATAACTTGGTGGCCGGGTCTGAGCGTGTTGTCGTAAAACCACAACCAGACCACAGCAGAAGCTGGAATGAGGTCACTGGTTTGTGGGCCTACATCCATATGAGCGCTGTGAAGTAAAGAGCGTGTCAGGCACACACACCTCTCTTTCAGTACTTTGGACTCTGTGGTCAGCTCCAACAATAAAGCCTTTCAGTGGAAACAGTCTCCTTTATTACATTACACCTCACAGTTGGCACTCAGTCAGAAACAGGCTGCTAGTCTGCTTTTCCTCCTTTCAATTACCTCAATCACTGCTCTTTTATCTGACCCCCTTTCTAAAAACTCCTTTTGTTTTCCTTGAGGCTCCACACAGCTGTGGACCGCAGACTGAATCTATCATTGACCTGGGCATCAGTTATACAATGACAGTTATTGTCTTTCTTTTATGCCATTTAGATCGAATATGAAGAAAAACCACAGTGGATCACATCCTAAAACTGCAGCCTTTGGGACTTTGGTACCTGCAGTTGCACACAGTTTACTGAACTGTACCGGTCTGTGTCTGCTGAAAACAGGCCCTAAATTTCAGAGAACTCCTGAGTTGGTTACAAAAAATGTTCAACACACTTCCTCTCTGTTTTGCAGTGCTCATAAACTTTTTATTTCAATAACATCTTTATGCTTCATTTTTGCATTTGCTACAGAAAATGTTGAATTGATGTGTCATGGCGATTGTGTCAGCATCATAGACTGTGTATACTATGGACAACTCGGTGTCGCCTTCTGTCGCTATAAAAATTTGAAGCCGGATTTTCTCTGTATTTTCAGGATTTTCTCCACTTCCTGGAACCACCACTTGTGTAGTAGCTTTGTATGCATTCAGTAGGAGAGTTGCCGAGAGTCACTGTGATGACACTTGGCTCAAACAGTGTATCCCCTGGATGAGCTACGCAATCTTTGTACGCCCATGGGCTGTATGACGTGTCAATCATAGAAAACATGAATCCCCTAAGAACTTTTAAAAATGGAGCTGTACAGAAAAAAGAGGACTTGAGCACAAACCAGTCTTACAGTAACTACATGTCAACATCACAACCAGCGGGGAGAGAAATTTATAAATTTCTAAAGTTTGTCCACAGCACCACAGGGATTGCTGGAGGAGGCGGGGTTTATGACCTATACTGCAGCCCATCACCAGAGGGTGCTGTTCTCGCGTTGGCTTCACCCAGCGAGGAGGCAGATGGCGTCCATTCTAGATACAGTCCATAGAGCAAAGCTTATGGGGCTGTGGACAAACTTTAGAAATTAATAACAGAATTTACATTTTTCTCCCTCCTGCTTGTGATGTTGACATGTAGTTACAGTTGGACTGGTTTGTGCTCAAGTCCTCTTTTTTCTGTGAAGCTCTGTTTTTAAAAGTTATTAGGGGGTTCATGTTTTCTCTGATTGACACTTGATACAGCCTATGGGCGTTCAGGGATTGCGTAGTTCAGGATACGCTGTTTGAGCCGAGCGTCATCACAGCGACTCTCTGCAACTTCGGGCCTGAATGCGCGCATCGCTACTGCGCAGGAAATAAAGAAAAATCGCGGAAATACCGAGAGCTATTTGGCTTCAAATCCGTATACAGGCGGTAGGCGGAACCAAGTTGTCCATACTATATACAGTCTGTGATACAGTCTGTGATCAGTATTAGCCACAGCTCTAGACCCAGAAAGAGTGACTTGAAATATTTTAGCTTATCAACAACTGTGGCAGCAGGGAGAAAAAGCCAAAATAAGGGCATTTTGCACCCAACACACTGAGCGCTGCAGGAATGCTGAACTGAAATAAATGCTGCCAGC